>CM030359.1:396431770-397855995 GCA_017893485.1 Hemerocallis citrina
CATTTAAAACACTTATTTTATTGTTTACTGTCAACATTGTCTTGTGGCCCCAATGGTTAAAGTTTTGGGCTCACATGAGGTTGGATGATCAATTCTCATCTTCCTCATATTATATATATATATATATATATATATATATATATATATCGACCAGGCTGGGCCTTAGGGGTCTCTGAAAAAAATAGATTTTTTTTTACTGTTTTAAATTTTCAGATTTTTAACAAATCAAAAATGTTTTTCTTATTAAATGCTACTAGCTGTTTTTTACCAGTAAAGAAAAATCAATGAAATATTTTTATGGCATTTAAAGGATCTTTTATGATGAAAATAATTTCCGTTTTTATGACAAAACCAGTGAAACATTTTCTCATCTTATGGTTATTAAAAAAAGATTCCTGTCAAAAGGTAGAACAGTGCAGAAAAAAATACATTCTTCCTCTCTTCTCAAATAATTTATCCAATTATTGAGCATTTGTTTTTACATTGAGTGGTGCAAGTTTGTACGTGTTGTCACTGGAGTATTGGGCAACACCGTAAACAGAAGCTCGTTGTATCTGGGGGAAGTATTTGGTGATCAACGATTCATCTCCAGAATCGGCCAAATAGCTTCTTAAAGAAAGTGCAATCCACGCCTTGAGCCGTTCTCACACTTTCTTCTTGTTGAGGTTAAAGTCGATCGATCAATCCATTCCAGAACCATGCGGTGCTATCAGAAGGTTAACTTGGACATTCAGGTCTACTAATTATTTTCTCAACACTTAGCTATTGAAATAAGATTTTTTTTTCATTTCAATGATTTTTATTTATATATTTATTTAAGTATTTTGAATATGCAATAAGGAACACTTTATCAATTCGTTTTACACGTACAAAAAAATCCTAAAAAAATTAATAATTTTTAAAAACATAAATTTTGAATAATCCGTAAACCTGTTCTGATTCCAAAAAAATTAATGGGATCCTAAGTTTGAATTCCCAAGTGGATCTTGTAGAATCCGATCTTGTCACCCACTAGCTACTTCCTCCCTTGTTCAGAAGAGAAGAGACAAGTATTAATATGAGAAGTTGAAATGTTATGATTTGTGAGGACTAATATGCCAAAAGTACCAAACCAAAGAATAGTTGACGTAGGCACGTAGCGGTGAGATTTTTTTCCCGTACTGACCCATTTTTTGAAAATATTTACCAAACTGACTCATTTTTGAACATATTTACCCAACTGACCTACTTCTGGACACATCAGCATAAAACACTCTTTGCAACAACGACATATGTTATTTGAATACTGTTGTTGCCAATAGCGGCATCTGTAAAAAAAAATTATTTTCATGCCGTTTTCTAGAGTAAAGACATCAGTTCATTTTTTCTCAACTATGAACTCTCTGACTTGGGAAAGAATTGTAAGTGTGAAAACATCTTATAACTGATGCTACTAGCCCAATAACGACATTCACAAGATTGATGCCACTATTAAAAATAGCGGCATCAGTTATAATAGTTATTATATATAATAGTTGCCCCCTTTTCCTCCTACCCCTTTCACTTTCTCTCTCTCTCTCTCTCTCTCTCTCCACTCCCGAACCCAAAAGCCTAAAACCCTAGAGCACAAGATCCTACTTCTTCTTCTTCAATATGTCATCTTTCATATTCCCAAATAATTCACAAATACTCATCCATATTGGTCAGAGATAATCTTGGGGGAGAGGTTGAAGAGGATGACAAAAGTGTGTTCCTCGACGAATCAATCCGACGCCCGTGACTCTATGCATAGTTCAACAATAGTTTGGGAGAGGAACCGACGGACTTTAAAAAATCAAAAAAGTTTTTGTCATCAAATACTAGTAGCCGTTTTTTACCAGTAAAGAAAAATCAATGAAATGTTTTTATGGCATTTAAAGGATCTTTTATGATGAAAATAATTTCCATTTTATGACAAAATCAGTGAAACGTTTTCTCATTTTATGATTATAAAAAAAAAGATTTCTGTCAAAAGGTATAACAGTGCAGAAAAAATACATTCTTCCTCTCTTCTCAAATAGTTTTTCCAATTATTGAGCATTTATTTTTACATTAAGTGGTGCAAGTTGGTACGTGTTGCCACTAGAGTATTGGCCACTGTAAACAAAAGTTTGTTGTATCGTAGGGGAAGTATTTGGTGATCAACGATTCATCTCCAAAATCGGCAAAATAGCTTCTTAAAGAAAGTGCAATCCATGCCTTGAGCCATTCTCACACTTTCTTCTTGTTGCGGTTAAAGTCGACCGATCAATCCATTTCAGAACTGTGCGGTGCTATCACAAGGTTAACTTGGGCATTCAGGTCTACTAATTATTTTCTCAACGCTTAGCTATTGAAATAAGATTCTTTTTCATTTCAATGGTTTTTATTTATATATTTATTTAAGTATTTTGAATATGCAATAAGGATCACTTTATCAATTAGTTTTACACGTACCAAAAAAATGCCTAAAAAATTTAATAATTTTTAAAAAGATAAATTTTGAATAATCCGTAAACCTGTTCGGAGTCCAAAAAAAATAGTGGGATCCGACCTGAATAAGTTTGAATTCCGAAGTGGATCTTGTAGAATTCAATCTGTTGTCACCCACTAGCTACTTCCTGCCTTGTTCATAAGAGAAGAAATAAGTATTAATATGAGAAGTTGAAGTATTATGATTTGTCAGGACTATTATGCTAAAAGTACCAAACCAAAGAATAGTTGCTGTACCGTTGAGAATTGTTTCCCGTACTAACCCACTTTTAAAAATATTTACCAAACTGACTCACTTTTGAAAAATTTACCCAATTGACCCACTTTTGGACACATCAGCATAAAATACTCTTTGCAACAACGACGTATGTTATTTTAATGACGTTGTTGCCAAGAGCGGCATCTGTAAAAAAAATTTATTTCCATACCGTTTTCTGGAGTAAAGACATCAGTTCATTTTTTCTCAACCATGAACTCTCTGACTTGGGAAAGAATTGTAAGTGTGGAAATATCTAATAACTGATGCAGCTACCCCAATAACGACATTCACAAGTCTGATGCCACTATTGGCAATAGTGGTATCAGTTATAATAGTTATTATATATAATAGTGGCCCCCTTTTCCTGGGGGTGGGCATCGGTTGGTATCCGACCTAATATGGATCATCCACCACCGATCTAATGAAGATCGGTTTTTAAGTTTTTTCATCCGCAATCGATCCGAACCTTTATTGGATCTGTTTTCATCCAAGCCGATTAAGCTCGGTTTGGATTGGTTCGAATTGGTTGGTTTGGGGAAAAAAACTGACCTAGCCAGAAACTGACCTAGTCAGAAAAACAACAAGGTTCCTACATTTTATGCAAAGTCACTTTCCGATAAAAAAATGTGGTATATGCAAAAAAGCTTCACTTTTCCATCCACTCACTCATCTATAAAGGAATAAATGAAATGTTAATAACGAGGGTTCTGTTTCAAACGATTGGAAAGCAAAACTCTTGTAGATAAAATGAGAAAGATGCAAAAAACATAGCTAGCAAGTCTTGAAAAAGATACATGTGTATAAATGCAATAAATATTTTTTTTTTCTTTTGAGAAAAAAGAATGGAGTATAACCACCCTGAAATACAATAAATGTTGTTGAAACTAACTAGTATAAATAATTACAGTTGTAACAAAATCTGTTGTAGTTCATTTTTACAGACTTTGCATGTGAACAATAATATGTATTCCCATAAATGAACATTACTAACTCACTCACACACTCACCTTAGTCACCTATGTATATTTGTTGAAGAATTAATATCACTATTAATGGTCAGAAGGTAAATGGATGTATTGTCTTCTGGGAACTATGAACTGTCTATTAAATGAGACTCTTGGTATGTTCAAGAAAGCCTGATTTATATATTCAAAAATTTAAATGAGAACTATATTTATTATTTTTAATGGATTAATGTATAAAGAATGGTCAGTTCGGTTTTGTCGGTTAATTGAAAGCCCAATCCAACAACCGAACCGATCCAACTGGTTATTGAAGATAAAGAACCGAACCAACCCAATTCCCCAATTGGATCGGTTAAAAACCGATCGGTTCGGATTGGATTGGTTCGGATTGGTCGGTTCGGATAATAGTTGTCCACCCCTACCTTTTCCTCCTTCCTCTTTCACTTTATCTATCTCTCTCCCTTTCCACTTTTGAACCCAAAAGCCTAAAACCCTAGAGCACAAGATCCTACTTCTTCCCCTTCAATATGTTATATTGCATATCCCCAAATAATTCACAAAATACTCATCTAAAATGGTCAGAGATAATCTTAGGGGAGAGGTTGAAGAGGATGACAAAGGTGTGTTCCTCGACGAATCAATCCGACATCCGTGACTCTATGAATAGTTCAACAATAGTTTGGGAGAGAAACTGACAGACTTTGAACTACAATGTTACACTCGGGCATACCTAGTGAGTATGATCGGAGGTGTTATGTTCCCAAACTCGTCCGGTGATGTCGTCCACCTAATGTACTTACCCTTGATAGTGGATCTACACAGAGCCTCCCGTTATAGTTGGGGAAGTGTGGTGTTGGATTCACTATATCGTGCATTGTGTAAGTGTGCGATAAGATTGATACAGATGATAGGGTCAATAGGGATATTACAAATTTGGTGTTGAGAACGTATACACATCGACCGTCCATGTTTAATGGTTCTTTCGAAGGCATGGAATGTAGTTGATGAGAACCCCGTGTTGAAGGCTCCTCTAGGGGTTTATTGGACGGGTGGCAACACGTGGAGAGATAACCAAAGAGGAGTGTTGGCGTATTATAGAGATGAGCTCGATCAACTACGGGAAGAGTACGCCAATTGAACATCGTATACCCCCGAAAGGCTAGAAAGGCTACCTCCATTATGCACGAAAAGTTCTCAGTTGTGGCTGACATAAGATCCACTTGTGAACTTCAATATCGTGGAGTTTTACTACCCCGATCGAGTCATCTGACAATTCGGCACGCAACAAAGAGTCCCCGAAAATCGGATGTACGACCGACGACTACACAACACCACTGGTTAGGGTCGATTGCCGAATATTGATTGGGCCGATCATCATCGCTCTCATGTGGTAATGTGGAACGAGAGAAAATATGATTTGGTGCTTGAACATCATTATAAAAATATCCTATTTTGGGATCTCAAATTATTTCACCGTCAAAATATAACCAAATAGGTATATCGTAATCCATACATATACATAAATAGACGAATATTCGATTCATTAACTACTCACAAGTATAACATATGCAAACTACACAACATATGGTTATAGGAATATCTTCAAATGAAATCGTTAGTTGGAGCACGGAGAATACGCCGTTGATGATGTATAAGAATACCAGAGACAATGTTGGAGATTTATCAGATTAAGGATGTTGGATTTCGGAGTGAGAGGAGAGGGAAGGTAGGAGAGATGAAGTTTGAGAGTAGAGAGTAGTTAGATTTGTGCTTCAAGGTTTTAGGGTTTTGGGTTTGGGAGTGGAGGGAGAGAGAGAAAGTGGAAGGGGAAGGAGAATAAAGGGCCACTTTATACGTGAAAAAATATTATACTAATACTGCTATCCCCAACAATGGCATGTCTCATGAGAATGCCTTTATTGGGAATGCGAGATGCCATTATTAGGGATAGCGACATCAGTTATAAGATGTTTGCACACTTACAATTATTTTCCAAGTCAGAGAGTTCACGATTAGGATGAAATGAATTGATGTCGTTACTCCATAAAAGTGGCATGGGATTTTTATTTTTATTTTTATTTTACAGATGCCGCTCTTGGCAACAACGACATCAAAATAATATATGACGTTGTTGTAAAGAGGGTTTTATGTGATTTTTTCATAAAATAGACCACCTTTTGAAACTAATTCCCAAAATAAATTACTTTCGAAACTAATTACAAAAATGGACCACTCGCAGTTGGGAACTGCAGCCTGTTCGATTGTGAGGTCGCAGTTGGGAACTGCGGCTTCTTCAAAAATATTTTTTTTCGGTGCCGCAGTTCTCAACTGCGGCCTTAGTTCATTTCATATTTGGCCTAAAGTGATTTGAGACTTAGACGAATTTTTTCAAGTAAAAAAATGTTAAATAAAGACCGCAGTTCCCAACTGCAGCCTAAAAATAACATAGGCCGCAGTTGAGAACAGCGGCCCATGTTATGATTAAGCCACAATTGGAAAATGCAGCCTTTATTAAACATTTTTTTACTTGAAAAAATTCGTTTATGTCTTCAAGTCACTTATGCCAAATATGAAATGAACTATGACCAGCTGGGAACTACAGCATGAAAAAAAATCCATTTTGAAGAGGCCGCAGTAGGGAACTGTGGCCTCACAATCGAACATGCCGCAGTTCCCAACTGCGAGTGATCCTTTTTTGGAATTAGTTTTAAAATGGTCTGTTTTGAGAATTAGTTTAAAAAATGGTATGCTTTGGGGAAAAATCGTTTTATGCTTACATGTAAAAAAGTGGTTCAGTTGGGTAATATTTTCGAAAGTTGATTAGTTTGGTAAATATTTTCAAATTCCATCGGGAAAATATCTAGAATTTTTTTCCAGACTGTCCCACTTTTTGAAAGTTTTTCCCAAACTGCCTTACTTTTTTTAAAAATTCACAAACTGCCTCACTTCGGTTTTTGAAAAACCGAGTTTGATTAAACCAACTCGGTTTTTCGAAAACCGACTCTTGGTCTTTGAAAAATCTTAGACACACACTCATCATTTCACCATCATCACCTCACTGTCACCTTCATCTCATCATATCCTTCTTCTTCTTCTTCTTCTTTCTTCACTACCGCCGCAACCCACCTCCCCTTCCTTTTCCCCGAGCCACCATCGACAACACCACCGCCACACCTCACCTTCGTAGTAACCACACCACCATTATCTTCCTCCTACACCTGAAACCACCATCTCACAAACCCGCAGCACCTCCTGCCCCCACCATCATCGCCATCACCACCCGAAGTCACCGCAACTCCAGCTTTGACCACTGAACCTAAAGCTTCATCCTCCTCTCCACTCCCTTTACACCCTCATGCGACGTCCCTGTGCTGTCGCGACCACTGCAGCTACTTCTGTCATTGTCTCTGTCTCCTCCCGAACCCATCATCGCTACCACCACCAACCTACTCCCGCCACCGCTGCACTCAGTCGACCTCCCTGCCGTTTTTGAAGCTTCACTGTCTCCACCTTGCCACCGCAGCCTCCCGACCATTCCCCTTGCCATTGTCTAGTCGCTGTGTCGCCTCCCTGAGCCCTCCATAGACATCACAGTCCTTACCTTCGACCTCCTTCCTCCTTCACCGCAACCACCGATACCTCCTCTCACCTCCAAGCCTCACCGTCGACACCCTCGCTAGCACCGCCGATGATAGCACCCTGAGCACCACCCTTCCTCCTCACCATTGCTGCGACCGCCATTCGCTGCCTCGCCGGCGCTTCCCTTGCCCACTGACCGCCTCCCCCCGTCATCATCATCCTCCACCCATACCTCGCCACCTTGCGTGCACCCAGACAGTCGACCACCATCACAATGCCAACACCACCTGACCAGCCCTGAGCTTCTTCGAAACCCGAAGCTCCGACCACAACTCTCCACCTCGCTACTCCACTTCCTCCCGCCTGCAACCCCACCTTCCCCTTGCCACCTTGGGTTTTAACCAAACTTGGCTTTTTGAATGATGAGTGTGTGTCTAAGACTTTCCAAAGACCAAGAGTCGGTTTTCGAAAAACCGAGTTGGTTTTAACCAAACTCGGTTTTCCGAAAACCGAATGAGGCAGTTTGGGAATTAAAAAAAAAGTAGGCAATTTGGGAAAAACTTTCAAAAAGTGGGACAGTTTGGGGAAAAATTCAAATATCTAGCGGTGAAGGTGCTTAGACGACAATAAACAATAAGGGTTTTTAACATGTATGTCCCTAACAAATATGTTAATATCATATATACCCTTCAAAAATGTGTATTTTCATATATGCCCATAACAATATGAGCTCATTTCTTATTTATCCCTAAAGTTACCTCAAACTACGTGTATTTGAATCTTATAAAATTAGTAGCGAATTTGGCTAGAAAACATGATGATGATGATGATGATGATGATGAAATTATAAGGATGTACTGTAAATTTGTCCATTTATTAAGAAAACTGAAGAAAGATTGAGAAAGATTGAGAAAGATTGATGTGTTTCAATTGGTTTTATAGACGATTTAGTTTATAAAAAGTAAGAATAAACTTAACTAGTAGAGGAAGGGTATTTCGGTCATTTAACATAAAATCTATTAAACATAGTTGTATATTTCATAATTTTTTATGTTTTTAAAGTAGTTTTTACTTAAGGGATACTTAAGAGGTTGGATACATATTATTAAGGATAAATATGAAAATACACATTTGTGAGGGATATATGTGATATTTACATATTTGTTAGGGACATACACGTTAAAAACCCACAATAAATGAATAAAAGCTAAATTTAGCAACAACGAAAAACACTCTCCTAAACCCCTATTCAATTTCACTGAAAAACCCTAAATTCGATAAATTAGGTCTATAATTTTCAATCAGAACCATGGAGAAAGCCCTCTCCAACATCTTCTCCGTCCTCAATCTCGACGACGGCGACGACAAGGAGCAGATCGCCGCCATGGCCGAAGCCAAGAATCAAAGTACCTAACTTCCCCTCTTTCTTGAAATTTTCTTTTTTCTGGTGCATATTATCCTATGATTTGTTTAAAGTTTTTATCTTTTTGGTTGTTTAGATCAAAACCCTAATTTAATTTTGGTTGAGAGTGAAGTTAGTCGGAAGCCGAATGGGGAGAATTCAGAGGAAGGGGCAAAGGCTAGGAAGGATGAGCGCGGTGGCGAGGTGGCGGAATCGTTGTTTGTAAAAGAGTATAAGTTGCCGCTTGTGTGGATTGACTTGGAAATGACTGGTAAAAAAGCTTGCTAATTTTAGATACAATTTGTGAATCGTATGTTGGAGAGTACAAGTTGCCACTTGTTTCATGCAAACTTTATTGTACTTTTCATAGGTGAATTTCGGCAAAGATTCACTAATGTTTGACAACTTTAAGACAACATGTATGACACGATGGAATTCGTTTTGCGCTTAAAACCTACATTTTAAGAAATACGGGCATTGAACACCGACACACATACATGATGTGACATGACATACCGAGACATAGGAAATTCGTAAAAAACTACTCTAAAACTACTTGTGTTATGTTAGGTTCATGTATTTGACATGAGTATTTGTCACACTCACGTGTCCGACCCGACATGGGTCACATTACATGCCTTTCAAACAAAAGTGTCCGTGCTTCATAGGTCATACCCAGGGGCGTATCTGAGTTTCAGGGGGCCCTAAGCAAATTCTCAAATGAGACATTTTGCAAGTTGACAAAATAATAATGACAATTATTCAAATGCAAATAAATTTGGAGCATTGGAGACCAAACTATATAAATGAAAACAAATTAATATATATGCTTCCAAAAAAAAGTTAATTGATAACGTACGTTTTTTATATGAAATGCCTCGTGGCCAAAAGGAACCCGGACAAACCCTAACAACAAAAACGAAATATATTATCTCAAAGAGGTAAATATGATATATTATAGCACATTATCAGAATGAAATGATGATGATTATATGTATATGAGAATACTAGTTAGAAGCTTAAAATGTAGAATAACCATATGCATTTGAAAATTTGGTTAGAAATTTATCATAAACAGATAAATACGATATACCATAGAACATTGAAAAAATATCAGAGTGACATACATGGGCTAAGTGAAAAATAATATTAAATTCATAAAATGGTAAAATGACATGTATGGCTATGTGAAAAATAATTAGTTTTAAAAATAAAAATGATTGATAAATTAATTGGCTCATGCAAGTTTTGAACCTGAAACTTTCACATTACTAACACAGCACTCAACCAACTAAGCTAATAAGGCAACTGTTAATAAAATGTAATTATATCAGAAAATATTATGTTTTACTTTTTTAACATTGTAAATACTTAAAAAATATGCAGCCGTATAAAATTGGGGGCCCAAAGCAATTGCTTGGGTTGCTTGGGCCAAGATCCGTCCATGGTCATACCTAGTCAACGGCAGCCATGAAAAGATGGAAAATGCTCCTTTAAGTGCTGCACCAAACTACTAGTGTGGTCAGTTGGGAACAAGGTTAAATTTGCCAGGAAATCATGTTTTTTCTTGTGCTGGCATATACCATGCAAAATTCTTTGGCCAGTGTCATGTGGCCGTGTACTGGTTCCTAGCACGGGAGCACAGTGCAAAATTGAGTAGGTTGTATATGGATAATGGCGGTGGATATTTTATTTTGGAATTTAGCTCATCTGATGGAAAACGTTGTGGTTGTGAAAGATGCAGTTTGAGCAGGTGTGTTGGTTAGCCATGATTTTATAATGTAGCATAACATGTGAACTAGCCTAGGAAAATTATATATAGCAAAGTAAGTTCATTTATATTCTTTGAGTAGTCCACTTCTGCATTTTACATTTTGCAACTGTGTCTAACCAACAGGCCTACCTTTCCAGTAAAAAAAGGAACTTCTATATATGGAGAACTACTCTTGGATATGCTGGTTAGTTTACTTGATTGCATGTTTATCGTACTTAAGACGTGGCACATCTTGTATTTTTAGATCTCAAGAGGTTTAAGCTCAAGTCATATTCTCCTCTTCATGCACTAATCTAAAAAACATGTAATATTGCTGATTTCCTTTGATATTTTTTAGTTGTTCTGTTGCAATTCCTGGGGAATTTAGTAAAAAAAATGTTTAATATAATTTAAATTTTAGAATGATTTTGCATATTTTGTGTAACTGAAGTAAAATTTTAAGAAATTTGATTATTCATAGCATAATAGCTACTTTTGGAATAACGCAGTAATTTGATGCTATGTAGGGTATTTTTTATTTGTATGAAGATTCCTTGTCTGATCAGTGTTACTTTGTAGTTAATGTTCTATGCCTTCATTTCTTTAATTTCAATTTTACACCTGCAGGTTTGAATATTGAAACTGACCGGATATTGGAGATTGCTTGTGTTGTAACTGATGGGAGACTAACCAAATCAGTTGAGGTGACTTTCATAGCACATCAGTGTAATTTGCAAGTTCATTTTTGTACCACTAATCTGTTTAACATTCTTGTTTATGCCCAAGGTTCTTAATGTTGGATAGGAGGATCAATTTGGATAGGATTTTTCTAAGTGGTCTTAGAGCATCTGCAGTTTTTCCAAACAAACCAAAATTTGGCAAAAATGAGCTGTAGTCGTTGGCCATTTTTCCATTTTTTGGGTTTGGGATGAACAATCGCTGGCCATATTAGAGTTTGAGAGACGATACAAGATTTTGCAAAATTTGGCAATATTAGTCGTTCGTAGCTCAGATTCTCCCAAAAATGTGTAGTGTAGGGACTAAAATGTGTAGTGTAGGGACTGTAAATGATATTTCGTCTAATTTTTTTCATTAGAGCATCTGCAGTTTTTCCAAACAAACCAAAATTTGGCAAAAATGAGCTGTAGTCGTTGGCCATTTTTCCATTTTTTGGGTTTGGGATGAACAATCGCTGGCCATATTAGAGTTTGAGAGACGATACAAGATTTTGCAAAATTTGGCAATATTAGTGGTTCGTAGCTCAGATTCTCCCAAAAATGTGTAGTGTAGGGACTAAAATGTGTAGTGTAGGGACTGTAAATGATATTTCGTCTAATTTTTTTCAAAAATTAAACGCGTCGGATGGGATATGATATCCCATCCGATTTTTTTTAACAAATAAATAAATGAAAAGGGAAATGATATCTTGTCCCTAACTTTTAAAAAAAATAAAAATGAAAAGGGAAATGATATCCCGTCCCTATCTCTTAAAAAAAAAAGAAAAGAAATGATATCATGTCCCTAACTCAAAAAGGGAGGGAAGTAATTAAAAAAGTATAAAATTTATGAACGAGAAGGGAAATCACCCCCCTTCCGATTCTTTTTTAAACTTAAAAGCCATTTTTGGGTTTAACGACTACAACTCATTTCCAAATTTTCTCTTCCTATTTGCCAAATACCCAAATTTTAACTTATAACGACTACAAATGCTCTTAAAAGGTATCTTAGGGGTAAAAAAAGGCAAAATTTAAAAAAAGTACACAAAGGTTTGGGCCAGTTTAAAAAAAGTACACAAAAGTTTTTTTTATAAAAAAGGACACAGTTTAAATTAAGTCCCACTGGGTTAGTTAGGGTTAGGGTTAGTTCGGGGGGGTTTATTTAAACACCTGATTAGTTAAGTTAAGTGATGTTTTTTTAAACAAAATAAAAGACTAATGTGGTTTTTTAAAACAAAATGAAAGATGAAAGTGTTTTTTTTAAACCTTACCCTAACCCTACCCTAACCCTAACCCTAGTTAACCCAGTGGACTTAATTTAAACTTTGTGTCCTTTAAAAAAAAAAAAACTTTGTGTACTTTTTTTAAATTTAGCCGTAAAAAAATCATATCAGGTGTTCAGTTTTTCAGATTGGATAATGTTTGGTTAACTTAGGGGGCATTTGGCATTGCAAATATACTGTATCATTGGGTCTTGGTCTCCAATTGCACAAAAACTCCTTTGGATTTTGAAGATTGCATTTGTATTGGTGACTAAGCATGGCCCTCATAATTTATGCAATTGCCAAATGGAACAATAGATGGCTCTTTAAAGAGCAATGAAAAGTACAAACCATATATTAAAAAATTAGTGAGTAAATAAACCTTGGTGGGCTTAAGAAACCTCACAACACACACAAACACCCCCAAATATTAAAATATTGAATGGGGTAACCATAATTGAATTTAACCAACTTTACCAACCCCCAACCCGAATAAAAATACTGCACAACAGGGCCGAAACAGGTTTAATGTTGGTTGCAAATAGCAACAATTAATGATAATTGAAGTTATGATAAATGGCGGTTCAACACACTAAATGAGCAATACAACCCTATAGAAAATGTAACTTTCAGATTTTGCTAACTTTTATTCTCTACTCCTTTCTTTCACAACTTAGCTCATTTTCACCTCCAAATCAGTTGCATAAAGTTCCACAAAGAAATAGCTGAAACCTCTTCTTCAAGGGTTCCACTCTTCAGCAAACTAATTTCATCCATTTTCATCATCACCCGCTTGCCTTTTTTGATAAGCAAAAGTCCTATAGGGTGATATATATCAAATAGCAAAAGCTCTTCAAGGGTTCAAGACTCTGAATGTGATTCGTTGACAAAAAAAATTGTATAGAAGGTTAACAGAGGCAACATGATAGTGACTTCAGCAGCAGTCTTTGCGTCTTAACCTGAAAACTAACATACTAAGTTATTGGAAATGTTTTTTTTTTGGAGAAAATATTGGAAATGTTGTTAGTATACACTTCATAGCAATTATACAACCCCTGTTATGTGATGTGAATAATTAATTGATTAAAACGTACAAATTTACTTCAAGTATTCTTGATAGTAATCCCCCATAGGAAGAAGAAATACCTCCAATACTTGCTTAATATGAGGTATGAATGAAGGTATCATCCACGTAATTATGCAATAGATACTTGAGGTGGCAGACAGTAAATAATATAATGCAATTTGAGGAGTAAGGCACAATTTGAGAAGTAAGGCTCACAATATGTAGATAGATCCTTTCATTTATGCAGAGATTCATACTAATGGATCATTACGTGCCTCACCAACCTTGGTAACTACAACTAGATGAGTGAGGGGAAGTGCAGTGGTAAACCTCCAGACCTCAATCTAAACCGTTACAGATTGCAATAGTTTGCACTCAGTAGTACCTCTTACAAGTTAAATGACATCTATTCTCATAATTGCCCACATATATTATCATGGAAAATTTATTGACATAGTATATGTAGACCAAAAGGTATTAGTCAATGATGTATCCAATAAGCACACTTAAATTGCATGTATGGTTATACTGGAATTAGACAATGCACAACCACCACCTTAGTGTTGATGTGAGAAACCACTGTTAAAATAGGCTGTACTTGCACACTGTATGTGCTTGTCTTCTCACTGATACAAGAAAAACATAACTGCAGCCTATTCAATCATATTACAGTTTCATATTACAGTTTCACTGGTACATGCACATGCATGTTAAAATTCTCATGCTAAAATAGTAATTATCTGAAACAGTCAGGTGATATGTGTTAAAAATATAAGAGGCATGTAACGCTGTCACATTCCTAGTACAAGGACTACTAAACATCCAAACTGTATTTTCATTAAAGATTCATGTAATATATCTTTATGGATGTTGGCAACTTCAATTTTTAGAGTTATCAGAATGAAAAAATATCTTATGAGCAAACCATCCAACATAATAAAATGAATGGAAAACTATCCAATTTCGTAGTAGAGCGAGACTATTCATATTTGTGGAATACTAATTTTATGATATTAAAATAAAATACAAGTGTTGTAAGATTCCCACAGAAAGTAACTGAAAACAGAACCCGAAATACAATTATATATAGAACCATGTTGAATTTTGAAAATTGTAGGGTCTGCTCATGTGCTCAGTGTCCTTGTTGATCAAGTAAAAATTGTCATGGAGTCAAGGGCTCAGAAAAAGCAATTAGCCTTTCATTGAAGGTACTGTAAATTAATGGATGATTTCATTCCCTCACCATCGTACATAAATTGGAGTTACAGGTGTGGGGGAAGGCTAATTGTTAAAACCTCAAAACCTCACCCTGTAATCACGCTTGTGCATATGGCTGCTGTAAATTAAGTCCAATTAAATCACACTTCTTAACTGAATTGCTTTTTGTTTCCTCATGACCCGAAAAGAGTTAATACTTCACACATAAAATCTTTCATATAGGTGGTATAATGGTTCTGGACTGTATTTGGGAAACCTATATGGCCTATCATAATTTTTTTGAACCTCTAATGATGAAATGCTTCGAGTATGAGGACACAATAGCATCTGTAACTCGAACACAATTCTGAACCGGTAAAGAACATTTCAAAATACATGAGCAACAAAAAATATCAAAACTAAATAATAAAAAAATAGAAGAGGTAAAGAACATTTCAGAAGTTAGTGGGTACCGCTGGACGTTGATCATAGATTGCAGAGTGTTGCATTGTTACCGCTTCTTCTCCTTTCAGAAACTGCTTTAAAACCCAAAACAAATGTTGAACTCTCCCTCACGGATTAGAAACCCCTCTTCCATAATTGAAAATTGATGTAAAAAAGGCGAAATCCCGATTTTCCTGCAACGAGATACAAAGTTATCCAAACCAAAAATTTCGAGAGGGGATTAGAAGTTTAGAATGAGGTGACCTAGGAAGCATGAGTACTATCCAACGCCCAATGTACCTGTGTCGGGTGCGTATTGGGCGCTAATACTCCTTGGGTACTCTCAGATGCGCACTTGAGGAGTATCCAATTTTTTAATACATTTTTGGAACTTTTGAACATAATTATGTTTAGATAAATGTTTGGGGCCCTGGTGTAATTTCAAAAACTTGATGTTTTATGTTATGCTCAAACACAAAACAAGTATACTCAATGTTTTGATGGTTAGATTATCAATTTTGTTTTCCGAAAATGCTCATAACTATAATGTATTCTTATAATTCTATGAAATGGTTCAAATATTTGCATTTTTAACAAAATAAATAAATAAACAAATAAATAAACAAATAAAAATATATATCTATATAATAAAACAAAAGGCATTTTAAAAAAAGCTATCAAGTGGCTCTCCTTCAATTGGAAGAAAATCAACGGTCCAAATTGAAGCTCACAAAAAACATTTTTCCATCCGTTACTGTAGCTACAGTAGCCACATTCAGATTTATACTTTATGTTGTGTGAAGTAGTTGATATTTGTTTGGGTTTTGAAATTAATTAACCTTTAATTCCTACTTTTAATTAATTAAGAAAAGACTAATTAAAATCACACTAATCTTAGTTAAGAAAAGCTTTAATTGTTGTGTTTTAATTAGTCTTTTCTTAATTAATTAAAATTTATGGATTAAAAGTTAATTAGTTTCAACCTAATTAAGCTTATTCAACTCATCCAAAACATTAGGGTTTAAGCTTAAATAAAATTAATTAATCCCTAATTTTAGATTAATTTCATGTAAAACAAAAAATAAAAAAGTGCTTTAAATTACTTTCGCTACTGTATTACTACAAATAAAACAAAGCTAACTTTTAATTATTGCTACAGTAAACCTATATTCAACCAAAGCTACTTCTAAGAAATCAAATCAAGGAATTGCTTTTGCTACAGTGCTTTTCCCTCTCTTCATTTTTTTACAACCAGCCAAACCACCTAAAATTGTTTTAGTATGTAATTATCTTACGACATTCTAATTATTTTTTATAACTTATCGTGTAGTCACTAACCAGATAGGATTGCATATATTTTACTGTTTACAGTGTTTTTCATATATTGCATCATTTAGCGTGTCCATGGGTAAACCTAGTATATATATATATATATATATATATATATATATATATATATATATATAATATTGTATTTAATGTACCCACTAATGCACCTGTATCCTACTTTTTTTGTAAAATTACATATCCCCGTACCCGTGTCGTACCCGCACCCCATACCCGTATCTGTGCTTCATAGGAGGTGATCCTATTTTTGTTTTGCAAAATAAAAGAAGAAGATCAAACCGGGGTTTGAAAGTGACAGATGGAAAAAAATTCAGCATTAGGAGGAAGAAATTACAACCCCTAATCCTGACACAAAAATTTGTAAAAAAAATTGTGGGGGCATGTGGGGGCCCACTAGAAATTTGCAATTGCCTCCTACAAATGTCAAAGAGTTGGTTGGGTGCCAAAACTGTATTTCCAAATTCCTTATAGAAATCTGTGTTGTTCTAAACTTTAAATATCACCTATCTAATGAAAAGGTTATAAAATGCCAGAAATGCATATTTCACTTTATACATATTTTCCCCGTGGAATAAGATAATTATTAAAATTGTTAAGTATATTCAATTAAAATTATTATTAGCTAAATTAAGTCTTTACAGAGGAAACAAATTCATGATAAGTCGAATAACTAAT
The DNA here is from genome assembly GCA_017893485.1 of Hemerocallis citrina. NCBI lineage: Eukaryota > Viridiplantae > Streptophyta > Magnoliopsida > Asparagales > Asphodelaceae > Hemerocallis > Hemerocallis citrina. The sequence continues at coordinate 396,448,926 of CM030359.1, forward strand.
TGCAAAATAAATGAAAAAAATATTTGGGATATGTTGTGTTAGGTCATGTAGTTCTCACTTGTCACTTTACAATAAGTCGGAACTTAAAAGTATATATTCTTGGATGCCTAAGTTCGGAAAAGAGAACTATAAAACATTAAAGGTCAAGGTAATTCAACAATATTAACTAAATGAGAAGAACAAAAAATTTGTTTGCTCTTTTGAAAATCACGTGATGAACTTGCTCTTGGTCAGTTGGTCGTGGGTTGGCTGTTATAACTATTAGATTGTTTCAATTTGCCCCCACCTTATTTGTTTCTAGAAAGTAAGACGAAGCATGGTGTATTTGACGATTTTGATGCCAACAACCATTTAGCAAAACTTCCCTTTTCTTATATCAGGTTTCTCACCCTAAATTTAAATGTGAAGGGGGGGGGGGGGGGGGGGGGGGGGGATGATCATATTAACAATATTACTTACTGATTTCAGGTCATTAGTGTTGAACAATGAGCCAATATCCATCAATAAAGGGTGAAAATATTAGCCCTTAATTATTCACTTACATTTTAGATATTTCAAGTTTTAAGAAAGTCATGAAAATGGGTCAAGAGGTTGTAAATGTGGTGTATGGCAAGGTGGTGAAGAAGGAATGCAAGAACGTGAGAAAAAAGAAAAAGGTGCAAGGGAGAGAGGATAGATGGGGAGAAAAAGAACAACCAATGGAGGTTTGCTAGGTCTCATCCAATTAGATGGCAAGCTTGTTAGTACAATTAGCCACCTTTGTGTACTCTACTGAGCAGATAATTGGTTAAATTAGGGTTTGAGATCAACATTATGGCTATACACCTCCTGCATAAGCCCACAATATTCAAAATCAATATTATGAACATTTAGGAGTCCCAGGTGCCTAATAGATTGCACACCATAAGGCATATTCACAGCATAGATCACGAACAACAGACCAAAATTTGAATTATAGATTCCCAATACAAGATCCCACGGGAGCAAAAGCTTGGGGACTAGTTAATGAAAACATTTTGTTCTTGATGAATGAACCCCTCCACGGGCTGGATCCTTCTAAAGGTGTAGCTTCTCCCTCCTTGATCCTTCTTCTTTCTCTATGCTTATCATTATTTGCAGGAATACATATTTTTTAGAGTTTATCCCCCAAAAGCTCAGCTTTATGCTCAAAACTGCAGCCCTAGTAGGGCAATGGCATATACAGTTTTTCTCGCTTTACCTGATCCTTTTGTTTCGATCATGCATTCATCCGTGATGGAGTCTTCATAACTCTGATCCTAGGATGCATTGATAAGGTCATTTTACAGCTCTGGCAGAATCAGTATAACCCTTTGGATCATTCTTTAACATAGCCCTTAATCTTCCATCGAAAAGCTTACATTTTTACTGAAAATTGGGAACTTTGTGAGGCTAATTTGTTGATTTTGTGCTGAAATCTTTGAAAGAGCTACTGCTTAGTTGAAATTTGAATTTGATTGGCAGAATTCTTCTTCAGCATATATAACACAATCTTCCTTGTTGTGCTTGCTGATTAGCCGTCCATGAGTTATACTTTATCCCAAACTATTTTCTTGCCCAGTTTTTAAATGGCTGGCCTTTCTCTCTATGACTATCAATCCTCCCTTCTGAAGATCGACCGAGTACTAGACCACCAATCCCAGCAACATTGTATAAAAAGTTGTTGTCTTCACTTCTCCCTCCTTGATCCTTCTTTCTCTATGCTTATCATTCTTTGCAGGAATACATATTTTTTAGAGTTTATCCCCCGAAAGCTCAGCTTTGTACTCAAAACTGCAGACCTAGTAGGGCAATGGCATATACAGTTTTTCTCGCTTTACCTGATCCTTTTGTTTCGATCATGCATTCATCCGTGATGTAGTCTTCATAACTCTTCTCCTAGGATGCATTGATAAGGTCATTTTACAGCTCCGGCAGAATCAGTATTACCGTTTGGATCATTCTTTAACATAGCCCTTAATCTTCCATTGAAAAGCTTACATTTTTACTGAAAATTGGAAACTTTGTGAGGCTAATTTGTTGATTTTGTGCTGAAATCTTTGAAAGAGCTACTGCTTAGTTGAAATTTGAATTTGATTGGCAGAATTCTTCTTCAGCATATATAACACAATCTTCCTTGTTGTGCTTGCTGATTAGCCGTCCATGAGTTATACTTTATCCCAAATTATTTTCTTGCCCAGTTTTTAAATGGCTGGCCTTTCTCTCTATGACTATCAATCCTCCCATCGGAAGATCGACCGAGTACTAGACCACCAATCCCAGCAACATTGTGTAAAAAGTTGTTGTCTTCACATGCTACTATTTCATTTGCATAAATAAAATTACAACCTTTTCTGTTTATTATATATTATTGAAAATACAAATTATTCCACAAATGTTTCCTAGCCATGTCTAATTTTGGATTTGCAATTGTAGCAGCAGCATGTATTGTTTGTGTGCATGGCTCATCTATTTGTGTCCGTGCCCACACAATTAATCTTCTGTTACACGTTCCATATTTTTAGGGCTTTAAGGTATTTGTCATATCCACGTTACCATTTATTGTGTGTTTGTGTCATGCATCGATGTTAGTATTAATACTTCGTCCATCCCATAATGTAAGTCATTCTAGCCTTTTATTTTTGTCCCCACAATATATGTCGCTTTAGATTATCTAGGGAGATGTCTTAATCTTTTTAAAGATACATTAATGCTTTTCCTACGAGACTTTCAATTTTGCCCTTGTGTAGCCATTTAATTTTTCACCTAAAAAATTTACTAGCTCATTTAAGAGGAGGGCAAGTTTGACATTTTACAATAGCTAGCTTATTTAATACTTCAATAACGAAGAATGTTTATTACTTTTATGTTAACCTAGGTTGTTCCTTGATATGAGTGTGTAGAAACCTAGATGACTTGTATTATGGGACGTGATCCATTGATAGTATATACTAATTCATTTATATGTTAAAGTTCAACTTTATATATTAGAGGAAGTAAAGCCTAACCTTCTCATATGTAAGGTCAAACTAGTTGCTGATTACTTAATGAAGGTACAACTCAGATTGTGTGCTATTTTGTTGACTTCTAAACATTTTTCTTGTGTCAGGAACTCAGTAAAACTCGGTTACAGGATTTTTTTGGGCAGTAGTTTTAAGCGTGGTTTCAAATATTGGCCGTCACCAGTTGGAATTTTGCCTACTGATTATTCCAATTTATCTGATGTTACCAATAGCCTACAGACTGATACCAATATGAATACTGAGTTTCACCATGTCTAAATCATTTTTCATTTCGAAACCCATTGAACCTTTTAAGTTCCAGGGTTTAAACTTAATGGGTATTTACATGAATCTGGACTAGCTACTACCCAATTGGCATTTTTTTTTATTGTTAACATGCTGGTTGCTTATGAACATCTCTTGATGGAATATATAGTTATGGATCTTCATGAATCGTTGTAGGCCTTACATATCTTACTATGTTTTTCCTGTTCAGGGTCCAGATTTGGTGATTAACCAGCCAAAGGAGTGTTTGGATAACATGGGAGAATGGTGTCAAGATAATCATTCAGCTAGTGGTACATCGGAAATATCTTACACTCTTGTCTTTAATATGTAGTCATTTTTTGTTTGTTTCTCTTGCAAAGTAAAATACTGGCATTAATACTTGAATATATTTTAGGGCTGACAAAGAGAGTCCTAGAAAGTACGATTTCTGAGAGAGCTGCTGAGGAACAGGTCTGGTGAATACTTTCATCTAAAGTGATTTTTCATTTATTTTTCGAAGTTTTAAAAGTTGAATAAATGGTTGCTGCACAAACTGTTCATTTTCTTGTCTCGTGTACTCATTGTACATGTAGATTAAAGTTAGGAGGGGCCATTTACCTTTGGATGATGGATTTAAAGGGAAGTAAATGGTACGAAGATCAGCAGCAGTAGCAACTGCTGCAGCTAAAATATCTATATTAGAAAAAACAAAAAACAAAATGTTTCAGGAGAGGCAACTCTTAATTCTCAACACAAAAGGAACCTTTGCTAGGATTAATTGATTTTTACAGAGTAAACTCAATATTTTTTGTTTTTTTGCTGACTCCAAGTCCTTGGGATGACATTAACAAACTAGTTCTGTCTGAATTGAACCATGCATTATCATACAAAATCTTCTCCTGGATAGTAAGAAATCCACATGCTATTGGCGATCGTGGCACCTAGTTTTACGAATTTACCAGTAAATGGACTTGGTTAATCTATAGTGAGTCTTAAAAATCTGCCCTTGCTCCATTGTTGAGCTCTTCAGCTGTGACTATGGGTACGAAGGTCAAAATTTCATCAACTTTATCGCATTGGTTCTTTCTTCTCCACCTTTATCTTATCAATAATGATGACTGTCATTACCACATGGAACTCTTTAAGTATACAAATATGGCCACTTATATATGAAATGCAATGTTTGATCATCCATTACTGTCATTGTTTAGCCGACCCCTGAACTTTGGGAGAACGACTTTGTTGTTGTTGTTGTTGTCACACAATTATCATTGTTACAGAGGTTAGGACCTTAGACTGTGTAGCTAAGTTGATGTATTAGATTAAATTTTTATCAGTATGTTTCTAGTCATCACTTACCACCCCCTCTATTCCAGTGGCTCTGTTAGGTGTTTCTCTGATATTGGTGTGATGTTTCTACACTAGGGGTCTGTGTGGTTCAAAGGAGGGGAGGGGAGGGGAGGGGAGGGGAGGGATTTTAATGGAGGGGAGGGAAGGGGAGGGAAAGGGAGGGGAGGGATTTAATGAAAACTCTGTTTGGTTCAAAGGAGGGGAGGGGAGGGAAAATAATTATTTTCTTGTTTGGTTCACAAGGGGAGGGAATGGATTTATAATAAAATTACTTTTATACCCTTTTGTATATAATAAGAGCATGAAGTATCAAATTTTGTCAGCTCAGAACAATCAGAGACAGAGCATGAAGTATCAAATTTTGTCAGCTCAGAACTAACACAAACAGAGCATGAAGTATCAAATTTTGTAAGCTCAGAACTAACACAAACAGAGCATGAAGTATCAAATTTTGTCTTCTGAGAACAAACAGAAACACATCATGAAGTATCAAAATTTGTTAGCTCAGAACAATCAGAAACACAGCATGAAGTATCAAATTTTGTAAGCTCAGAACAATCAGAGACAGAGCATGAAGTATCAAATTTTGTCAGCTCAGAACAATCAGAGACAGAGCATGAAGTATCAAATTTTGTTAGATTAGGATTTAGATTTAAAACTAGATAGGGAGAAAGAGAGGTTTTTTATTAGATTAGATTTAGATTTAAAGGGCAATTTAGTCCAGCCACTTTAAAAAATTAGCCCTATTTTCTCTTCCCTCCAAATCCCCCCACTTTTGGAGGGGAGCCAAAATTGGCTCAGGAGGGGTGTTGCACCCCCCCATTTACCTCCCCTCCCCTCCTAAAAAATGAACCAAACAAGAAAAGTATTAAAAACCCCTCCCCTCCCCTCCATTCCCCTCCAACCAAACAGAGCCTAGGTGTTCTCTGGGTATCTACCCTAAAATACTATCTATTATTTATTTTGAGAATAGGCCATAGCCTGGTGCAAATGGGATGGAATCCTAGCCCTCTTGGCCACCAGTGTTAACTCTATCAAACTTGTTATTCCGATATAATCCCTGTGTAACTTTGAAGTAGTATAAAATGCACACCAAGAAATGACGAAATACTTCTGGAAAGTAAGAAATCCACATGATGGTATATTTGTACTATTTTTTTGGTGTTTTTTTTTCGGGGGGGGGGGGGGGGGGGTTTGGGGTTCTCTGATATCCTTAAGCTTTCATGTAAATTGTATCAAAATATCAAGTATGAGTGTCAAAACAGTTCTTTTTTTGTGTGTTAAATATATTGATCTGGGTAAAAATAGAACAAAATTGGGACCGTTCAAATTGGACACGAATCTTAAAGCTTTAGTCACTTGCCACCGAGCAAGGGTGGGCACGCCACACCATTCAATCTGCTCCCAAAACAGTCCTGGACAGGTGCGAAGTTCATACTCATGGTTCTTAAAGTCACTATAGCTACTTGCAACCGAGTAAGTGCGCGGGGCATGCCTCGCCATTCGATTGCCTCCAAAACTTGTCGTCAACCCATTCGGAGTTCATACTCGTGGTTCATTGAGTCGGTCTAGTAGCACGCGCCTGGCACGAAGTTGCTTTAGCAACGTACAACCAATCAAGTTAGAGCCTAACTTGCCACTCGGAGCAAGCTATCGCAACGAGATAGCCACCCTAATTAATAAAAATGGGGCCAAGCCCATCCTAAAGGATACTTCCGCAACTTTCCACAATAAGAATACTACAGGTCCAACCCTCTACTAAAGTCGCCACAGCCACTCTAAACACAGAGCTACTATTCAAAGAAAACAAGAGAAAATGCTTGAACACTTAGAAGATTTTCATTTTACACAATCTCAATACAAGTTCCAAAAAAAGCAGTCAATAAGATTACAAGTCTCCCTCAAAGTCATCTCTACTTCCTCGTGGCAAGGAGATATTCCTGTTAAGGGATATGCATAGCCTACGCCCCCTGGCTATCGAAGCACCACCTCGATCTCTTAAACGTTATGAAGGGAAGACAAAACCTGCAGATTGAGTCTGACCTGCATGGCCACCAACGCGTGTTGCTCCTCCAACTGAGGTAACACTTGATGAACTGGTTACTCCGCTTTGGGCATCTCCCAGAATCCTCGAGTTCCCGTGCGAATGTAAAGTCAATTCATTAAATGACCTCCCTTGATTTATCTCATCACGGGAGTAAGAAGTGCTCCTGGTCCTAGTGCCCTCAAGAAGCCTCTTCAATCGATGGATCTCCACCTCCTGCTGGTCAAGCCTCTCCTTAAGGTGGGCATCGTTCACCCTAATCTTCCAACGAATGTGCCCTGATTAGTCTCTCCCGAGAACTCGGGGACGGCCTCTTTCAGATGAGAAACTTTTAAGCTCTTCTCAAGCACCACATTCTTCAACTCATTCTTCATGGTTGTAGCCGCAAACAAAGAACGACGAAGGAATTTAATCTCTAAGTCCCTCTCGGCGACCATCTCAGCTAGATGAATCTCATCGTCGCGTAACAATAATCAAAACGGCTCACTTTGATATTCCTCCTGGTCGACACTCTCCTCAAGTGGTCGAGCTCCACTTCCACCATGAATAGCTTCTCCCGTAAGCAATTAAGCCCCAATTGCCACGCGTAGCCTGATACGGAGATGGGCAATCTCGCCATCTCGGGAATCGTTCCCAACATACATAACCTGCTAGTAGAAAATAGCTGGGGGTCAATTCAACGGTGGTAATCAAAGCTACTAAAGACGTAAAGACTCGAGGGTTCAAATCCAACACCGAAAATCGTTGTCGGCCAAAAAGAACACAAATATCAAATACCAAAAGAAGTTTTCATTGCAATTCAAAGAGATGCAGATACATCAAGCGGTGGCCATTCTGCTATTATGCACATACAACAAGCAACTAAACAAAAACTACTACAAAATCAAAGAAGATGAGTCAATGATCCACCTCAGTAGACGGAGCCGGGGGAAGAGGTCCCTGACACCACCTTCCCCTTCGCTCCTGCACCCTCTACGGGAGCCTCCACCTCCACATCTTCTCCTTGCTTCATCTCCTCATTCTCATCCCTCGGTACCGGCTCCTCTTTTGACTGCAAGCCCAAATGGTACTCCCTCCCGTCAAAAGTGGGAGACACGGTCGATAACATCGATGACTTTGCGGTAGGACTTCATGTTGGTGAACATATGGTTCTCTGCTGCCATCCTCACACCAGAAACTGCCTCCTTCGTCGCCCTGATCGCTTCCTTCTCTTCATCCTTCAACTCCGTCTCAAGTTGAGCAACCCGCTCGCCAAAGGCCTCACCTCGGATCTCAACTGCTTCCCGGCCTTCTCCGAATTGGCTTTGTCGACCAACGACCTCCAACGCTTTTCGTCCTCCACAACCTGTATGAACATGTTGCTAAGATGGCTGGTGATCTACAAAAAGAAGACAAGAACGTTAGAACATGGGAGATGCATACAACTTCAAGAACAAACAAACAAAAGCAAAACGACACATTCCGACATGTTGGACCGAGCCAACTCCATAGCTGAAGTACCAGGTCCCTCCGCGGCCATCCTAGCTCTGTCCTTCGGAGTCAGGAGACGTCGAATCGCCTCCATATAGTTATCTCCGTCCCCGAGAAAACCATCGTGCAGCTTGATGGTCCAGTCCGGGGCATAGATTGTCTTCAACTAATTAGAGAGTCGCGTCAGCAAAAGCGGTTAGGGGTGGGCGCTCCCGCTCGAGCACAAACGTCAAAGCACCCCTAGGAACAGGACTCCTAGAAGCGCCCGAGGTGAGCCCTGGTTCGCAGTGGGCGAAGAAAGCGACGAGCTCTTAGCCGTCAGCGCACCCCCGGGCCTTGTCACCATCCGCTTCCTCTTTTGCCTCTCGGACGCTTTGGAGCTGAGTCCGTTGCGCTTCGTCATGATCGCAGCAAAGTCTGTACCCGCGGTATCTGCCAAAAGGAAACATAGAGAGACGTCAAAATAAGAAGTAAAACAAGGCACTAAAAGGAAACAATGGGAGACGTCAAAATAAGAAGTAAAACAAGACACATAAATACTTAAGCAAATAAAGAGCTAAAGTCGTACTAGGGTCTATCGGGCTCAAACCCTAGATAGAGAACCTCCTCCATGACCCGTCTCCACCTCAACGGCTTCCGCCTACGGTCGTCTTTGCACAACTTCTTCTCCACCTCCCCCAACACCGGCTCTACCCAAACCCGCTTCGGCATTGCCGTCTACCATTTAGTGGGGATCACCCATAGCTTCGGACTACGCAGTGCAAAAAACTTCTCTTTCCAATTCTTGATCGAATCTGAGACCTCAATCAATTTCACCCTAGCACAAGGAGTGAGGTAGAAGCGGAACTCTGACTTGTTTTTTTTTTATGAAGTCTAAAGAAAGCCCGAAGCACCGTTAAGCTCGGCTTAGCCCTCACTGTCCAACACTGTAGAATGAAGGCACTCACCTGCCTCCACATATTCGGCACAAACTGTACTACCGCAAAATCTCCCTGACGAACGGGTGTATCGGGAGACGAAGGCTGGCATGAAGAGCATAAAAAGAGAAAAAACAATATTCGTTGGGGAGTGTCGTGCACACCTTAGCTTCGAGAGAAGGTAGAAGAAGCTTAAACTGAGGAGGGATCGCGAAACTGTCTCAAATAATGTGAAGATCCGCCTCTGATATAATACTCGGGATGGAGTTGGCCTCAGTCACCTCACGGAACTGGGGCTCCTTTTATCGAAGACCGTGTCCCACTGGATCCCCTAAGTCATCGGGGTATTGATGAACACGGGTGAGACCCGTTAGAGGGCACGTGAGTCTCCCAAACTCGCCAACTCTCCTATCAACCTCTACATTCTCCTTTACTTTCACAGAAGATAGCTCTGCTACCCCTTTCCCCTTATCTTTTCTATTGGGTCGAGAGGTAGACACTTCTTCAACAAATCGATCTGAAGAGGAATCGTCGCCCAATAAAATCTTGGACATCCTAATAAAATATTATATATTACCTGTAGTGACTCATGCGGTTGGAATAGCCTGCTGGAGGAGCAAAAATTTTGCTGAAGGTTTTTTGGAAGAGATCATTGGTTGGAGAGTTAAAAAGTGAAGGAGGCAGGGATATTTGATTGACCCCTCCCCCCCCGCCGCGCGAATTATTAGAAAGCCCATCGAAAAAAAACTAAAAAAAGAAGCCCGAAGGCCCGCGACAGAAAAGAAAAAGGGAAAGGAGGGCGGGACACGTGCACCACACGTGCCCAAGCAACTTGTGTTGCCACAAAAAAATCATAAGTCAACGTTGATTGGTCAACGCCCATGTGGTGCCACCTCGGCATGCCACGTGGTGCCATACTCTGTGCCACACCGGGTAACGCGCGCAAATTGCGCCACATGGACTATTCGATCGCCCCGATCTTCGTGCTCTTGATGATTGATGCGGACGGCCCTGATCTCCTCCCGAGAGTTCCTAGTGCTTCGCACCGGGTAACCGTGTCACCAGGTAATGCCAGTCACCCATGCCACCGTACGATCTCACAGCACACACCAATCACGATCAACGTTCCAGATTCAATCAGTTATATTCTTTTTATCTTAATTTCTTTATTTAAATATTAAATTGAATTTTTAAAAAAATTCTGAAAGAATAATTAAAAATGCAAAATAGTTATTTAAAAATTCTAAAAATAATTAGTAATTCAGAAAAATATTAAAATATTCCAAAAAAGTAATTATAAATTTAGAATAATTAATTAAAAATTCAAAAAAATAATTATTAAAATTCGGAAATTGAATAAAAAATCTGAAAAATGATTTAAAATTGGAAAAAACTCGGTGGAAAAGTCGAAAGATTCAGAAAGCTCTAAAAATAATTTTGGGTATTTTACAAACTCAGTAACACCATTATGCCCTGAGCAAGATCCAAACGTCCCTGAAAACTCTGATAAGTTTTGTAAACCATTAAAAACAGGTGAACTACTTCTCAAAGACTGTGAAACTCGGTCTTCGGGTGTGGGGGGCCTATGGTATTGATAAAAAATAGAACAAGATTGGGACCATTCAAATTGGGCACGAATCTTAAAGCTCTCAGGGGTAAAACGGTAAATTTTACTGGAAATGGGCCCGTAAACGGGAGTTGGGTCTCTTCGAGCCCAACAACTCAAAACGGACTTGTCTAACGGGTTGCCATAACAGCCCAATATGAAGGAGTTCATGATTATCTAAAAATCATTTTAAACTCATAATTATCCATAAGAGACGGTTCATAAATTATATCTCTTTACAAGAGAATAGTCCTAACTCTATCTCCACAACCACTTCTATCTCTTCATAAAGAAGTGAGTCAACTAACTTTATTTATTTGCTAAGATAAGTGTAACCGACCCTATCTCTTCATGAAGATGAGAATAACAAATCAAAACACCGAGAAATAGAGATAAATCAATATCTAGAAACTGATCCCCAAAGCAAATATAAATATTCCATGACCTCCACAAGAATCAGGTAATCAGTATTTTGTCATTAAAAAACTTATAAACCTGAGTTCTGACTTGAGCGTCGGAGGGTCTGTCGCCGGGGTCAACTCCGGTGTTTCAGACTTTTGCAGGTCAATCGGAGCAATCATCACCATCCAGATCAGATTCAATGGTTCAAACGAGTCAGATTCATGAGTCAAAGATCAGTTGGAAATAGTCAATATTGGTTATAACTGAAAGGTCATTTCTTTTTATTGTTTCTAAAAGAATTCACAACATATGTTTGCTTCCACACAAAAAAAGCAGCAACATACATATAAGAAGGAAACCTTGTAAATTAGATGGGGGGTCATATCAAGTAACGTCATGTTATTGATTAATGCTTTCTTAGACATTGATTGTCACAATGAAAAAGCACCGTACGGATCTTTTTTTTTTTGTGTTATTCATTTCTGCAATTTGAAGCATCAGTTGTTTTCCAAGTGAAGAATGTCTTTAAAGCTTGTGAAACCAATGATTCTGTTTAAATTTGTTAATTATGTTGTATTTGATATATTATTTTTGATGCTTCTTTAAAGTTATATGTTTTTGCTTCTTTGATAATAAATAGCTGTTAATATGTCTGAGGACATAGCTTTAGCATGACGAGATCTTGTTATCATATATATTTGAATTTTTTTGTTTTATTATGTGGATAGATTGAGATGACATCTAGGCAATCTTCTCTTGTAAATTGAACATATTAATTTTGCAGGTTATAGAATTTGTGAAGCAACATGTAGGCACCTGTACACCACTTCTTGCTGGGAACTCCATTCATGTGGACTTCTTGTTTTTAAAGGTTTACAAGACATTATTTGTGCTTTATGTATTACCTTGCAGTTGAGGTTTCAATACAAAGATAATAGTTATTCCTCGGATCTTTGAATTATTTATTTCTCTACAATTTGAAGTTGCTGCTGGAGATTGTAAATTCGCAATGATCAATTATAACAGATTCAGACAATGATGGAGTCTAAGTCGCTTGTAGAGCACTATGCACTCTCGACTGCATTTGGAACTAAGAATAGAGTGATAAGGCAGTATTAAATTAGATGACAATATAACTAGGAATGGAGCATTGTTTGAACGAGCATAGGATTATTTATTTTCAAAAGTATTCTGTTGAACAAGTCTCAAATTTTGTTAGCTTTCAAACTACTGTCATATATAAATTTATATAATAAACATTAGTACTGGAGAACTGCAGTTTCTACTTTATGCTATAATTATTCGCCTATGTATTTACTTAACCATCTATCATGTTCTCTTAAATTAGCCATCTATCACGTTCTCTTAAATTAGTTGTATCTTGCTTAAGCCATTACTGTTTTTCCTTCCAAACCGAACCATCATGGTACTTCTTTGCCATCTTCATTTATGTAATTAGTTATGTTTTCTTTATTTGAAAAATGATAATTATTCCCATTTGATATTGATTTATTATCTTTCCCATTTGATATTAGTTTACAATCTATATATTGATTCACTACTTGTGTTCCCTCTGCAGAAATATATGCCAAATTTGGCAGCCCTCTTCCCTCACATATTGGTGGACGTAAGCACTGTCATGGCTTTATGCATCCGTTGGTTTCCCAGAGGTGAACGGATTGTTCAAGTACTCTCTTAAGTATACAAGTTTTATGCGCTCATCTGTTATGGCTTTTATATTTAATAATGCATTGCCACTTTTAATTAGGAAAGAAAAAGTTCAAAGTAAAAAAAAAAGGTCTGCTTGAAGCTCATTATGTTCTAGAAGGTTTGTGCTAAAAATAATTTGTACAGTGAGGGGCTTAAACTGTATTAAGAAAAGAGTCGAAGAGGCTAAAAAGGAAAATCTAAGTTCCAGGAAAGGGTTCAAAACATATTTTAGTTTGCACAAAGAATTAAATTATTTTCTTATTATTATTATTTAGATTTCAGTTTTCATATATATATGCATGAAGATAACCACAGCAACAATAATATATATTTTGAAAAGCCCTTGCATGTGTCAAATTAACTAACAAAGCTAAATTAGGAGGTTTTCTTTTTCTTTTTTTGATAGAAAGAAAGCGGACACCTAAGAAGGAAAAGAAGCATAGAGCGATGGAGGACATCAAGGAGAGTATACAGGAGCTCAAATTCTACAAGGATAACATTTTCAAATGTTCTGGTGGTAAATCCAGAAGATGATGGTGATGATTCTTATATGCATAACGATTTTTTTTTCTTCTTTTTTTGATAATTATATGCATAAGGAGTATGTTGGCCAAAATTTGTAACATAACTACGCACTCAACTAAATATGTACTATTATAAATAGTGAGTGAGGGTTGTGCTGCATGTTCTTTATTAAGTTGTTGCATTGTGTGTGTTAATCATTTGTAATGGTGTACACTAGAATTGTTAGGGTGGAAACTGATTTAGAGCATTATAGAATGCCTATTGCTAAAGTGGTTCCTTGTATGCATGAACATGTGCACCACACATGCAAATAAGCTAATACAATCGAGAGCAAAGGCTCATAATAAGTTAATAACTGTCAAGAAAGTGAGGGATTTTAGACTTGCATAGTTAGAAAGCAGAAGAAAATGTAAGTGTGGTGAACCCTAGCTTTCCACTAAAAGGAAATTACTGCTTAAAACAGTAGTGCACTACCTTGATAAGTCAATTGAAACAGTCCGTATCTTCAATGTGCACTCTTTGGATGTTATCACACTTTGGCTATCAGATATCATGTTCTTTAGAAACCTAGACTCTCTCATGTCATTAATTTATAACTGTACTGTTATGATTATTGTTTGCCCGCTACCTCAAAAACTATTTGGCACCAATTGAGTTTGGCATGCATTGTGGATAAGCCTCAAATCCATGTCATGTAATACCTGAAGATAAGATTATGGTGTCAACCACTTCATTTGTCCTTCATTTTTTGGACATGACTTGCTGTACTTTATTGAATTAATGGCCACCTTCTTAAAGGTTTCCTATCATCTAGTTTCATCACTGTTGGTGTCATTTTTTGTTGTCAGTTGTCACCCTTTATAAAAGTTTTATCCTTATTATTGTTGTGCAGAAAGCATCGTAGTCTAGATGTAGTAGAACCTTGTACAGTAATATACAGTTTTCTAAACTTACATGTGCGATGCACATTTTAATAGGTATATATTTTTAAAAGTAAAAAATTCAATGTAGTTTGGTCTCAAACTTAAGGCCTTCTTTATATTAGTTATGTGCAAGCGATACACGTAAGTTGGTATGTTTACAAACGACAACTCCAACTCTCCCATTATAATATTAGAGATTGTTCAGGTTGGAGCTATTTTGGATAAGATTGATTATCTTTTTCTTGTTACAGTTGAAGATTTGAATATTTTTTAGGGTAAATTTTAAAAAACCACACTAAACTTTGGGTCATTTTAAAAAATCCGCACTAAGTTTTTTTATATATAAAAACCGAACAAAACTTCAGTTTAATAAAACACACACAGACAGTTTCAATTTGTTACTTTTTTTGTATGTGCGATGCACGCGGCCTATTTTTCTGACCAAAATACCCCTGTATAAATAACAGGGCTAAATTTTAAAAAACCACACTAAACTTTGGACCATTTTAAAAAAACCGCAATAAGTTTTTTTTATATATAAAAAAGCTGCAAAAAACTTTTGGCCATTGTTTAAAAAAACCATACAAATGTTTTGTAATGTTTGATGCTCAAAATTTGATCTTGTAATTTGTACAATCTCTAATATTATAATGGGAGAGTCGGAGTTGTAATATTGTCAACATACAAACCCGTGTGTTGCACATGCAACTCCAACTCTCCCATTAATTACAACAAAAACAAATAAATAAAAAAAATCCACATATTTAAAACGTGCAATGCACGTGCAAAACAATTTTACAATATTTTTTTAACACTAAACATACACCTGTTGCACGTATAACTCAAATTTGTACATGCACTGCACGTACAAATTGTAGCTTTTTCTTCAAAATATTTTTACCAATTATGTGCAATGCACGTCCAACTCCAAAACTATTTCTTAACATGTAAATTGCATGTGACAATCCTCCAACTCGTATCGAAACGTGCATCGCACGTGAAAAATACTAGTGAATGAGAATGGGGATGACAATGTGCGTGCGTTGTATGCGTTGATAGATTGACGCTAAGGCATTTTCCCATTATAATAGTAGAGATGTACAATATACTCATCTGATCAGGATTCGTTTTAGATTAATTGTTGTCTATATTTCACACAATTAGTTACAGTTACAAATTTGCACAATCATACAACAGAAACATGCTTCTGAACATTATCATCCCCATTCTCATTCACTGTACAATTTACATGATCAAATTTGGAGCATCAAACATTGGCTAAATATAAAAAACTTCACCCAACTATTGTGTATTTTAAAAAAATCACACCGAACTTAAAAAAATTAAAAAAACCTCACCAACTATGTTTTCCAAGCATGGGTGAGTGAGGTTTTTGTAAAAAAAATTGTGTTAAAAACATAGTTTGGTGAGGTTTTTTTTAAAAAAAAAGTTTGGTATTGTTTTTTAAAAATGCACAATAGTTGGGTGAGGTTTTTTTATATTTAGCCTCAAACATTGCAAAACATTTGTAAGATTTTTTTAAAACAATGGCCCAAAGTTTTGTGCGGTTTTTTTTATTAAAAAAACTTAGTGCGTTTTTTTAAACGACCCAAAGTTTAGTGTGGTTTTTTAAATTTAGCCCAATTATTTATACAGGGGTATTTTGGTCAGAAAAATAGGTCAAGTGCATCGCACGTGCAAAAAAGTAACGGATTGAAACTCCTTCTGTGTGTGTTTTATTAAACTGAAGTTTTGCACGGGTTTTTTAAAAAAAAAACTTAGGACAGTTATTTTAAAATAATCCAAAGTTTAGTGTGTTTTTTTTTTAATTTTTAAATTTAGCATTTTTTTTATAAATTTTTTTAAACAAGGCCACACACCCATATTTTACCCCCCTTACATTAATTAATTGGAAAATTTTTGATGCAAGCGGAATTCAAACTCTCAACATCTTGTCTACCAGCAAAGAGGTTTATATCAGCAGACCGCATGACACTTGCATGACACTTGCAGTTGAACAGATTACAGGTGGCATCGTCTATAAGTTTAGCTAGGAGATGGACTAGTTAATGTTGTAGGCTTAACTGAGTAATTGTTCTCTGTAGTTCCGTTCTAGGAACAGATAGATGTTATCTATTTGTAATACTTGTTTCGTTAATATTTTATTAATGAAGCGGTGACGCGGTCAATTTTTTTTTTTTTTTTTGTAAATTTAAAAAGACACTTGCTGTTGAAGACTTGAGTTAATGATCTCTTATTATAGGGGTTTTGAGGGGGTAAATATGAAATGAGGCTGATATTGTTGGGAGCTAATATTAAAATACACATTTGAAAGGTATGTTAGATATCTGCATATACTGTTAGGGATATGTTGGTTAAAAATATATGGATCAAGGGCAACAGGTTTTCCTTTTGGCTGATGACAAAAACCTAAGTTGCATCTAGTTTTAAGGGTTTCTTCTTTTTTTTTTTTTTTTTTTTTTTTTTAAGAAAAAAGATGACATCGTCATCGTTTCATTAATGATGAGTTAACGAAACATAGTAATACCAGCGTTAACAAAATAAGAAATAACATCAAAATACATTTAGCATCCAAAAGTCTGATGCATCAAATAGACAATAAAGATACAGATAGAAATGAAACAGAGTAGTCATCCAACGCTGCTTCGGATCACCCTATGGTCGCTAGGGCTGCAAACGAATCGAGCTATTCGTGAGCTATTCGGCTCGAGCTCGGTCAAAGCTCGGCTCGAACCGAGCTCGAGCTCAAAACCGAGCTCGTTTTGTAAACGAGCCGAGCTCAAGCTTTATTATTATTATTTTTTAGGCTAAGCTCGCGAGCTATTCGGCTCGAATATGGTCAAAGCTCGGTCAAAGCTCGGCTCGAGCCGAGCTCGAGCTCAAAATTAAGCTCGGTTCGTAAACGAGCCGAGCTCGAGCCTGAAGGTATTCGGCTCGGCTCGACTCGATTGCAGTCCTAATGGTCGCCTCCTCCTAACCTTGCGTAGCTTCTTCCTGTTTCCCGCGTGACCTACCCAGGCATAAATGAAACCGAAAATCTTATGCATAATAGCAGGAAATCTATGGTTGCAATTACGAAAACAGAAGTTATTTTGATCTAGCCACAAGCCCCAGAAAGTTGCCGCTACCGACAAATCCCAAGCCTCTTTATCCTCTTTCCTTATGCTACTCTCCCTTCCTATCTCCGAAGCCTGGACTATAGAAGTCAGATTTTCTCGACACCCAAACCCCAGGCAGACTACCTCCCAAGCTAGTCTAGCCCTACGACAATTGAAAAAAATATGAACAGAATCTTCTTCTCCATTGTTGCATCTATCACACCCGGCCTGGATCTGCATTCCTCGCTTCTGTAAGTTGATCTTTGATAAAATCGCGTCTTTCGTGACCAGCCATAAGAATGCTTTTACCTTCAAAGGCGCTTGAGTGCTCCAAATAATATTCCCTATTTTGCATGTGATTCCTCCGTTATTCAGTCTTCTGTAAATGGACGCTATTGAGAAGTTATCATTATGCTCTAAACACCATTTCTTGATGTCTTCTGTGCCTTCAGAATATCTTCCTTCAATTCGAATGAAATTATTTAATTTGTGGAGCTGTATGATACCACCCTGTGTGACTTCTTTTCCCGTGAGTAACGTTAGCCTGTCATTGTTCCAAACATCCGCTATTAGCGAATCTGTCGACAACGAGCTCCTAGCGGCTTGTTGTTTTACCGTTCCTAATGCTGCAGATGGTATTTGCATGAAAGATGTCCCCTACCCTCGCTACTCTTTTCCAAAGATATGATGTTCTTCCATGGACCCCTCTTCCTCCAAATCTGAACTTCTTCCTTTGTCGATAGTTTTGAAAAGATTTGCTCCACCAATTGTTTCGCGTCCTAGACATTTTCCACCACCACTTGCTCATCAAAGCCCTATTCATATCTCGAAGATCAATGATTCCTAGTCCCCCGAATTCTTTTCTCTTACATACTCTTCCCCATCTGACCAGATGAAACTCCTTGTTATTTTCATCTGCTCTTTTCCAGAGAAATCTTCTCCTAAGTTTATCAATCCTGTTGATGACCCACTTTGGGAGCTCATAAATGGACATTAGGTACATTAGAAGGCTACTTAGCACAGAGTTCAGTAGAGTGATCCTTCTCCCAAGAGATAGAAACCATCCCTTCCATCCTGCCAGCTTCTTTTCCACCTTTTCGATAAGCGGTTGCCAATCTTCTTTAAGAAGCCTTCCTGGTCTGATTGGAGTACCAAGGTATGTCAGCGGATAGGCGGCATCCTCGCATCCTAACATAATCTTGATATGGCTAATCGGAATGGAGAGATTGGTGCTGAGAGGTATGACGCAACTTTTGGTAAGATTTACTTTTAGCTCAGCCCATGCTTGGATGCATCTTAGGAGTATTTTGATAGCCATAATCTCCTCTGTCTTTGCTGGCCCAAAAATTAGCGTGTCGTCCGCATACTGTAGAATTGAGATGGCTTCCGGAATCCCTTTCACTCCCACTCCCGTGATAATTCGTTCCTCCTTGCCTTTCCTGAACATTTCTGCTATACCATCTGCTACTAGAGTGAAGATTAGTGAGGACAGTGGGTCTCCGTGACGTACTCCTTTCCGGCATCTAATTTCCTTTCCTGACATTCCGTTAAATTGCACATAAGATTTTCCTCCCCCTACGTATTTCATAATCCAGGATCTCCATTTGTCTACAAATCCTTTTAACTGCAGTACCTCGTCCACGCAAGTCCATTCTACTGAGTTGTATGCCTTTTCAAAGTCGAGTTTGAGCAAAAATCCATCTGAATTGTCCCTTTTTCCTCTAAAAATAATTTCATGTGCAGATGCGACACTGTCCATAATGTCCTTTCCTTTAATGAACCCACTCTGTGAATCACTTATCACATCATTAAGGTGCGGTGCCAGTCTTTTCGCCAATACCTTTGTTATGATCTTAAAGGACCCGTTTAGTAGACTAATCGGTCTGAAATCCTCGATCCTTCGAACTTCGCTCTTTTTGGGGGCTAGTATAATGTTTGCGTAGTTTAGCCTGTCGATGTCTGCTGTCTCTGAATAGAATTCTTTGAAGATTTCCATTAGGCCCCCCTTGACAATGTTCCAGTATAACCTATAGAAGATAGGGAATCCATCTGGTTCTGGTGCTTTATCTTGCCCTAGTCCTTTGACAGCCTGAAAGACTTCCTCC
Organism: Hemerocallis citrina; assembly: GCA_017893485.1. Lineage (NCBI taxonomy): Eukaryota > Viridiplantae > Streptophyta > Magnoliopsida > Asparagales > Asphodelaceae > Hemerocallis > Hemerocallis citrina. The sequence continues at coordinate 396,468,363 of CM030359.1, forward strand.
TCCATGAATGGTCCTTCTATCCCCTCACTACCATCTATCTTAGAACTTTCCTAGAAATCAGACGTTAGTATGCATCTCTGTCAATTTATTTGTCCTAGCGCAACCTTGAATATTTCATCTATGTGTCTTCTGATCTGTCCCTCATCCTCAGTCCACCTAGATCCCACTTGTATTCCGGTGATTTGGTTGCGTCTTCGTCTTCTGTTTGCCACCTTGTGGAAGAATTTAGTGTTTTCGTCCCCTTCCTGAAGCCCCCTCGAGCGCTGTCTCCAGTACTGTTCTTCCATTTCTGCATATTGATGTATTTGTAGTCTATTATTTGCCAGAGTTTCCACCTCCGCTCTCAACAGATCTCTTTCCTCCTCTGCCTCCTCCAACTCCTTGACTTTATTTCCCAATTCTTCTACTTTCCTTTTGATCTGACCGAACTCCTGTCGTGACCATTCTTTAAGACGTTTGCGTAATCTCCTCATTTTTGTGATCCATTTCCCAATAGCACCCGTTGAGTTGGTTTCTGCATTCCATGACTCCTCTATAATCTCGTAGATTGGTATTCAAAGTCCATGCTTTCTCAAATCGGAACGTGTGTCTGCAGGTTCTTTGTTCATCGCACACTATAGCGCTAATGGGACGTGATCCGACATAAATTTTGTGATTGATCTAACCGACGCGAGTGAGTAAGCTTCCTCCCATTCTGAAGACACCAATATTCTATCAAGCTTAGCCAAGATCGGACTCTGTTGCATATTCGTCCATGTGAACTTCCTATTAATCAGATTAATCTCTACCAGTTCTAAATCGTCTCTGATGTTGTTGAATTTACACCTATCAGTATAGGTAGCCCCTCTACCCCTATGTTCATGTTGATATCTAGTGATATTAAGTCTCCTCCAATCACCCATGGATCCGTCCATCGCTCTCTAATCGCTCTAATTTCCTACATATCAGGTCTCGTCTTCTTGAATCATATGGCGCATACATCGTAGTTACTACGTGAATCCAATTATCGCTACGCCTTCAAATTCTCACTGAGACCGTGAACGATCTAATATCCTCTTCGATTATTTCAAAAGTAGCTGAGTCAACCCCAAGAGCTATCCCTCTCGACAAATCTATAGCCGTTTTAAACCTCCAGTCGTAGCTTACCAGTAATCTATGACTCTGAAAATCTTACACCCTAGGATTTTCAATTCTGGTCTCTTGTAGAGCGCAGATAGACGGTCTATGCTTGGAGATGGTACCGTTAATTAATCTAGCCTTTGTTCGCTGTCTCATACCTCTAACATTCCAAAAGATGTATAACATTAATAACTATATTAAATCCCTATCACTCCTTAACAAATCCTAATCTAGTAACATCTCATATTAGCGGAGTACTCTCTCAATTTTCCCTCTAAGAGAGCTCGCTATCTGGAGCTGCTCCACCTTACTAGAACCAGTGGCTAGACCGAAAAGACCAACGTAGTAAAGAAGATTATTATCTGAAATATAATTCAAAATTAAAAGATCACAAATAAAGTTACCTCCTCATGCTGACACTGGCTCTTTTGCCTTGGCTACTACTCTAATCAAGTCTTCCTCACTCGGTCCCTGCTCCCCCCATATGTCTAACTGCCTCTTACTCTTTCGCGGATAATCACTTGTTGTCTTGTTTGTGCTTACTCCTCCTGCGAACTCCCAATCTTGTTTCTCCCACTTATCTGTGTTAGTCACCGAGATATGAGAGTCATCCCGAATTTCGTCTAGTGCTTTAATTCGATCTCCTCCCTCTTCGTTATCGAGGTCCTCTTCATTTTCTTTTCGTGAATACAGAGAAAGAACACCTTCTCGTAAGAGCTGGTCTTGAGCTTCGATAGGATCAAGGTCTACCATCGGAACATCTTCTTTACTGAGTACGTCGTTGCTATCTTGGTTTTGTAGGTCGTCATCATGTAGTTTTGCATACTGTGCTGGTTTCTGTATATTTTCAACCGTAAGCTGATGGGCTGGCTCTTGCGTTATTGTATTGGAATTATTAATTGGGACGAATTCATGGCCCATACCCTTCAACCCCTTGATAACCTCTTCAACTGCATGCCTCACCATGTCATCAAAGTCACCCCTCTTCATCTCATTAATTTCGCCCTGTCCTTTCGTTAACAGTGACTTCCCTTTTGCAGAGACATCTCCCTTTTTGGGAATCCCCCCATTATAGGATGCTCGATTTGACCTTTGTTCGGATGCACAGTGGACCCATCGCCATCAGCCGCACCCCTGCATTCATTTTGATGTCCTCATTTTTCTCCTTGATTCACGCAAAGTTGAGTATTGCCCTATGGACCCTCCAGCTGTACCGAACGAAAAGTTTGAATTGGACGTTGCTGATAGATTCCCTCGTGATCGGACGGCTCCCCTTTCTCTCGATTTTTTTTTGAATTGGAGCGTTCAGATCTTTCCTTCCTCCATCCAACGACACTCTTCCATTTTCAACCTCTTGATTTTTGTCGTTTTCTGGCTCTGACGACGAGAATGAAATCCTCTCTCCTGCTCCAGTGAAGGACACATTTTTCTTTCTCTCCGTCACCACCTTCACCTCGTACACCTCGCCGTCGAACTCCATTTGAATCATGGACGGGATATGCTCCTTTGACTCTACTCCAATTCTAATTCTCGCGAAGTCCCGCCGTGTGTGCATGAGCGTGTTTCTGTCGATCTCGATCAAAAATCCAAAGCTCCTTATTAGGTTCTGAAAACCGGACCTGACCCAGACGTGAAAGGGCAGATTAAACAACCTGATCCATATCGACGACATAGATTCTGGCTTGATCGCCCCCACCTTCCTCGACCATCGAGAGAAAGTGATGTAAAACTCTTGCTGCGCTTCTCCCTCTAAACCCTTCAAGTCTAGCAATTGTTGAACCTTGTCGGAGTTTGGCGAGTGTGCGAAGAATTGATTCTGGCTTAACTGTTGGACTTGCCACTTTGACTCCGGCGAGCCATCAGTATGGACGATTAGTAGTTTCTCAATGTCTAAGTTTAAGGGGTACCCACTTTGGGCTTTGATCATGACGCAGGATGAGTATCGTCGCTCGAAGTTGGCCATGATGGGAGTCGGAGAAATGATAGCCTTGATATCTTTCTCCCGCCTGGTGCGCCCTCTTCAGTTCTGCTTTGGATGGAGTCTATAGTGATTAGGGTAAACGGAGTGGCTGGTGACGCTACGGTAGCCTTTACGACCCCCTTAGCTCTGTCGCACGCCGTCGAAATATGGCCGAACTGTTTACAAGCGTAACAGAACCATTGATTGGGACATTCATTGATCGAATGGCCTTATTGGGTGCACTTGTGGCACTGCAGAGCATTTGCCGACCGTTGAGACTCCGTCGATCCATTTTTGGTCATCTTCCCCTGTCTTTCCTCCCTTCTCGCCTTCTTGGGTTTAACTAATACCCATTCCCCTTCGTCGTCTTCTTTGGTCTTCTTGTGTTCGCCCTCCGGTGATTTTTGTCTCCGGCTGTTGCAGTGAGCCCCGTGGTCTTTAGGCCTCGCTGCTTCGGCGTAAGTCTTCCTGTGAGCTCTTAGAGTAGCTTCATTGTTCTTCTCCAACGACTCCTCCGCTCATCCTCTCTATCCCTATAAGGCCAGTCCCTACCTCTCTTCCTCGAACGTCCCCTATGGACCATTCAAGGAGGCCTCGTGTCAGATCGCTCAGTTCCACCGTCTAGGGCACCGTATGTAATGCCCTGATTTTTCAATAAATGAAAAATTATTTATTTTGCACGTAGTGTGCACGTGTAATATTTTGGTTAATACTTTCATCAAGATGAGTAAAGATATTTCAATTTGTGCCTTTAATTACTTAATACAAAAGCCTTATTTTAATTAGATTAAAAAGCCTTTTTCTTAAAGCCCAAAATGTAATTTATCTATTTTATTTTAAAATAACTATTTTGGCCCATAAACTAAAGCCCATGGACTATATTTTTACACAACTTGTCATTTAAAAGATTATTTTATTTTATACAAAAATTAAATGCACAAATTTTGGTCCTAGTTGCATGCACGTGCACTACACGTACACATGCAAATGCATGCCTTATGCATGGCCGGTTGTGGACTTTTTGGAGGGAGATTCAAAAATTATAATGGTGATCATGGTGGTGGTTACTTAGATGTGGGTAGTTATTGCAACTCCTACTTTCATCCTAGCCCTCCATCCTACAACCAACCAATTGATCCTAGCCCTCCATTCTATTTGATTTTTAGTATAAATACCCCCTCCCATGGCTAGTTATCCTTGTGCCTATTAATCTTTCCAAACCTATAGTCTAAATTATATTATCTAGTGAGTTAAAAGATTGAGTTGTGTGGGAGTTTGGGCTTGCAACAAGTAGAAGGAGAGGCCGGCTATTCAAGGAGGAGCTTTCGGTGTGGTGCTTTTGGAGCTTGTGTGCGCGCGTCTAGGAGGAGGTGCACTCGTTTGCGAAGGACCTTTGTTGGTCATTGTGTTTTGTTCTCTCCATACAAGGTGGGTGAATTTTCCGTATTTCTAATTAGGAATACCTGCTAGATTAAAATTAAATGAATGATGCATGAAAAATATTAATAAGAGTACACTCTTAATTGGAAAATTGACCTATGAATTGATTGGAATGTGGGTGTGCAATTGTATGTGATTTGATTAGTAAAAATCTAAGTTTGTATGGATTAATTATAACTATGGATTGTTAAAGAAAGTCTCATTATTCTACATCACAAATTATGTACACAAAGTTAGTAGATTGGCAATGCTACTTCATGTGATTAAATGGATCTTTGTGTTACATTGAAATGAATGAATTGAGATATAGATTAGCATGTTTGGTAAAAGGTTAAAAACAGAGAATTAATGTGTGGTTTGCTAACAAAGAGATTAGTGGCATTAATTGTGAGAAATGTTGGAAAAGAATTCCCTGGTAAGCCGACTTAGGACCTCTTAAGTCGACTTATGCCCTCCTTTAAGTCGACTTATGTTTTTATAAGTCAACTTATGTTATTTTCTTGAAATCATGAATATTTTCCTTCTGGACAGTCAACTTACTACAGTATAAGTCGACTGGTACTGATGAATTTTTATAAACTTGAATGTTCTATTCTTCTAAAAACACATGGGACTTATGAAAATGATTTGGGAATTATTGCATGAAATAAAATGTGATTTGAGAAAAAAAAATGTGTAATTAGAACTATGGTTTTATAAGTGTATTTTTGGGAAAATTATACCTTGCCAAAGAGTTTGAAATGAAGAAGTAGAAGATTAATATAGTAAAGATTGAAGTGATATTATGTGATGGATGTGATCATTTCCTAATTGGGAATAGAATGAAAAATATGAATTGTGAATATTCGTTAGTGAGGTAAAGTATTTCTCATTTTGAGAATAATGTGACAACTATGAAATGTGTATTATTCTCGTTGGAGAATAGTGCGACAAATTATGGTGTGAATAGAATGAAGAAAGGATTCCTTAAATTGAGATTTTAACCTGTTCAGTCGACCGAATGTGTGTGACAGTCGACTGTATTGAACTTGAGAAATTACATAATTGCATTCTGCAGAACAGCCGACTGGGTTGAACGACAGTCGACTGCCCTGTAAATGATAATTGAGATTTTGAATGCTGCGGAACAGCCAACTGACCATATGCAGCAGTCGACTCTTCCGAGCGATTATTGAAGATCTTTATTTGACTGAACAAATCGACTGGGTGAGCTCCAAGTCGACTGTTCAGAGTACTTTTGACATCTCTGAAATTCTATGAATTGTTTTATGATAAAGATTGTGAATTTTATGTGAATATTGGTCGTGACAGTAAACTCTATCATCTTTGCATGAACTCTTTTATACAAGAAATGAAGTGAATCATTATTTGAATTACGAAAGTTATATAATTGTGGAACTATGGACATTAAAAAGAAAATCCGTTGAGATTATGAAATGAACTCATGAGCTGGAAGTGCTCAGATTATTTTAGTAATTGTGAATTGGAATTGAAATGAAAGAGTAGCTAAGTCTCCCCCGGCAATTGAAAAGAAATTGAAATGAATTATTGAAACGAAAGACCAAGGTTGGTCATGTTGAAATGAATGAATAAGTCCGGTTTAGTGGAAAGGCTAACTCTAGAGCTTCGATTTTTGTTCATGATTCTAATAAAACTAAGGACTAGTACATAGTGAAGATGTGATGAAAGTAAGAGAAAAACATTGAGTATAAGGGCCATTGGATAGCCGCGAGAGCGTATCCCAGGAATTCCCATGATGAGTCTGGGTGAGGATACTGCTCCAGAGTACCGTCCCGGTGGCGACGCTCGTGGGATGTTTGAAGACTACGGGTGGTGTCATGTCTATGGTGAGAGCTGAATTACCACAGGATGTCTGCATGATGAGTCATGTCAGCGATGGGATTCCCTCCAGAGTGCCTAGACATGAGTTCGTAGGTCAGAAAATATCTAGGATACTTACCGTAGTTACAGTAGTAGAGTAAGTCATGACGAGGGATTGAACCCTACAAAGTTGAAGAACGATTAAGGGCTTGCCCTCAGATCTATGTAGTATGGGATGCATAGAATCCAAACAAGTGTGCATTAGTGTCATGTAACATAAATAATTGCATTAAGGACTAAGTGCACAATCACAACACGACATCAATAGGGTAGTCCTTTTTAGTTTGATTTGTGACAAGTTTGTGTTTGCTAAATATGGAAAATTAAGTTATACTATTTCCAGCATAGAGAGGATGACCGTGTATAATGATCGTCGGTTGAATAAAGTGACGCACCCACAGTCTTATATGCAGGTGAATGGCATGTTAAAGATTAAAGAGGAATGGATGCGTAAAGATTATACCATGTTGTTGTACATTTATTTAATTGTTGTAAATTGTACTTCCGCTGTGCAAATGAAAAGTGTAATATTGATGTAAACTCTGATGTAAAGTGAAAAGTTTAAATTTCCTTGTAAAATTGTACTAAAAAAAGCGGAAAGATCCTGTAGAACATCTCGAATTCAGTGTGTTTGGGATTCGGGGCGTTACACCGTGTCGGCGACTCTCCTTGCCATGTCGAGTGTGTCTGATGTCGAGCTCCTCCTCTCTCTCACACTTTCCCATCGATACTCCCCTGCGGTAAATGTCTTACTTATCTCGACCTCCGTCCCGCTCTCTTCCTGCCTCCCGCTCTCTTCCTGCCATATAGCCTAAGCAGCTATAATTTCTAATTGTTGTTGTTTTTTTTGCAATCTTATTGATTGAAAGTTAAAACTGTTTGGATATTTCAAGCAACACTTCTAGTTTTTAAGTTATGGTTCTCTACTTAGGCTTCGACAGCCTTAAACTTCAGCCACCAATTTGATCGAAGTATCATTTTCTTGTTTATTTATACCATTTTCATTTTTTAAATTTGATTAGATTTCCTTTCAAGAAATAAAGATAAAACAAATCACAATGCATATCTATTGTATTTTGGTTTTTTGTTTCTTTTGGGATTTGGATTGTGCCCATCAAGCATTGTTTATGTTTTTTTTGTCGTCTAATTCACAATGAGATAAGTATTTTAATGTTGAAATGGTTTCGGATGTTGTTCTAGTGCATTAGATCACAAACAAAATAATGAATATTTGATTTTTATGTATTTAGTCTTAATTGTACATTCACTGCACATAACATCTTACAGTATCGAGGGTTTGATCTCAACTTTTTCTTACTTTCTCAAAAATGAGGAGATAGCTAGTGTCACTAAACTATCAGATGTAGTTTAATTCTTTTATCTTGGTCGACCCAATGTATAATAACAGTAGTACAATTATGACTTATCTGTTTGCAATTCTAATGTGAGAGTCTTAATATATATACTTCACTATGATCCAGTGCGCCTTTCGTCATGTTCCATCAACCAAGAAAGTGGATGGACAGCAAGATCAAAGATAACCTCAAATTTCGTAGGAAAACACCATAACCTGAATATCGTACAAAAAACACAATTACATACCTCGAATTTCCATTAGATCCTTTTGGGGAAAACTTGGGTGCCCACAGGAGGGGCACGGTTAGCTCACCGGCGAGTCGTACGAATCATAGAGTTTGAGATGAGTTTGTTGGTAACGGAGATGGACATGCATTCATGTATTGGTGAATTTGTGCACGTCACCGCCAGAGAAGACCATGGTGGACTTTGCTGGGTTTTCACCGGATTAGTTGTCGAGGAATGCCGGTAGAGTTTCGGCAAGAGTTGTTGATGATCGGAGACGTGAGTGTTTATCCGGATAGCCGGTTGTTTGTGGATGACGCCATTAGGGTTTGTGGTAGAGATTGAGATAGGATATGGGTTCGCCAGCAATGGTGTTGCACATGGATGTTAGGGATTTTTACCGAAAACCCCTCTTAGGATCTTGTTGAGTTATTTGATGCAATCAATACAAACCACCAAGCACATATGAGATCATACCAAACACACCAAAGCACACACAAGTTTGTCCTTAGATAAATTTGTGTGTGCTTTGGTGTTTGATATGATCTCATATGTGCTTGGTGGTTTGTGTTGATTGCATCGAATAACTCAATAAGATCCTAAGAGGGATTTTCGGTAAAAATCCCTAACAATGGACTCAAGAGATGGTGAGTTGGTGCGCTTGCATTTTGGCAATATGTGCGGCGGCTCAACATCGTCGAAATTGATGTTGGAGACATCGCCAGAGTTTCACCGGAGTGGACGCAGGGGAACGTAGTGTTGTTGTTGTGCGTGGTCATGGGTGGGGGCGCATGCGAGTTGATCCGGTGGTGGTTGACGTCATTTTGGAGTTGATCCCGTAGTGGATGTCAATGTCACCATGAAGTTCAAATTTAAATCTCAAATTTGAATCCAGTGGTGAATGTCACCATCTCTATCTCCATCTTGGAGTTGATCTCGTGGGATTCAGGTGCCTAGCCTAGTAGCATGGATTGGGGAGAATGGAGTACATGCTTGGCATGTGAGTTGTTGGGTTTGGGGCCCAAGGTGAGGTGTGGATTTGGGCCTTAGGAGTTTGGGATTGGAAGCATGCTTGGGCTCTTAAATTTAAATTTGGGTTCACATTTTTTTGGGCTATGAATTGAATTTAGGGAATAATTTTGTTTAGCTCAATTTTGGTATCCAGTGTACAATTTTGGTGATGGTGCGAGTCCACACCATTGTGGCTGATGGGCATGTTGTCGTTGTTATGGTTGATGTGCGAGTCGTCAATATAGTGGTGGCTATACGAGCTGAGGCTATTATGATAGATGTGCAAGTCGTTGCTGTTTTGGTAGATTAGCAAGTCGTCGCTATTTTGGGAGGAAGTGCAAGTTATTGTTATGGTGAGAGATGACCAAACCGTCGCAGGGATGACGTTCGATGTGACGAACAAGGAAAGTGCCATCGTGGCGGTGAATGAGCATATCGTCACCAGAGGGGTGTATGAGCAAGTCGTCATCAGAGTAGTGATCAGGCAAATCGTCTCTGTTGTGTTGTACGAGCAAGGCATCAGATCAGGAAAGTCATCTCCGGTGTGTTGTACGGGCAAGACACCGCTAAATGGAGTACGGGGAGTCGTCGCTAGAGTGGTGTTTGGGTGAGTCATCGCTAAGAGGTGAATTGACAAGTCATCACGTTGATAGGTGTATGTATTGGGTTGATGTCTTGCATACTAAGTTAGATACGAAGATGATGAAGCGATGGAGGAATCGAGGTGATCGAAGCAGAGTGGAAGCAAGCCAAACAACAACACCGACAACATAGGCATGTGCGGTCGACTGTACAGTCGACCAACACCTTCTCTGGAATTGGCGAGAGGTCAACAGTCGACTGCACTTGTGTGCGATTGACCCCGCACTGTTGGATGCAGTTTTGGGTTCGGGTCTAGGAGATTCAATTGAAGCCCGAACTTGCTCTTCAAGTTAGATCATACGGCTCTTATCGTAGGGTTATCTTTTCAGGAATATCTAATTTCTATTGTATTAAGATATCAAATTCGGGTTTCTCCATATCTCTATATATTATTGTAATTGATCTCCATCGAGAGCCGAGAGAGATATATAGAGAGAGAGAGATATAGAGAGAGAGTACTTCATTGAAGAGAGTTTGAGAGGTTCTCCAATTGTAAACAACTAGTATTTTCTGATGAGGCTAGGAGAGGGTTGCGTTGAGAAATGTAATATTCTTGTATCTTCTTTAGTTGAATACATCTCAATTTCTTCTCATCCAAATTAAGACGAAAGCCCCAACCGGGACAAATTTGTGTGCTTTGGTGTGTTTGCTGTGATCTAGTATTTGTTTGATAGTTTGTGTTGATCGTGTCGCTTAACTCAACAAGATCCTAGTAGAAGAGGGAATCAAATTTCCTAACAATACGATGAATCATCATTTGTATGATGGATAAGGACATAGGTTGCACGGCATCTGTAGGGGCGGAAAGCATGTTGTTAGTATCTTTTACTGCATTTTTAGATTGAGGAGGGACAAGTAGCATTGGTATCTGGTCAAGTCGGGTCCTTTACTACCCGGACCCGGACCTGGTCCACTACGGGTTCAAAAATTGGACCCAGACCTGGACCCATGAGGACAGGGTCCGGGTCTTATTAAAATATTCCTACCCGTTCGGGTAGGACCGTGCGTGTGAGCGGCGATTGGAGGCGGAGAATGGAGGATTTAGAATAGAGGAGAGAAGAAAAAGGCATGAGTTTTGAGTTTGGAAGAGAAAGATTTAGAATTGAGGAGGAAGGAGGGGAGGGATGAGGATAGAATATTTATTTTTATGTTGATTGTTTGGATTTTTTTTAACGGGTCCATGTCCGGGTTGGGTCTCTTTTGAGCGGACCCAGACCCGAAAGTACACCGGGTCCCATTTTAGGACCAGGACCCAGACCCAGATAGGTCGGGTCGGTTCCGGTCCAATGCCGGGTCGAGTCGGATCCGGGTTTCGGATATTTATACCAATGCTAGGGACAAGTTAAAGTTGTACTCTTGGTTGTGTAATGATGTTTTTCGATGTTCCTTTTCAAGAACATTTTGATGTAAATTTTACTTTGTTTCGTTAATATATCATTAATGAAGTGGTGACACGGTCATTTTTATCATAAAAAAAAAAAAGTTACCACAATTCATAATTCTCAACAAAGTTTACATGATGCAATAACCAAATCATGCATACAAACTAACTCATTTCTCTCAAATTCCTCGACTCAACCCCAAATAAAAATATTCTCAAAGAGCAGGAGACCTCAAAGCTTCATCCAAATGCATCCCAACCATAACCGGTGAAATGATGTTTTTCGATGTTCCTTTTCAGGAACATTTTGATGTAAATTTTACTTTGTTTCGTTAATATATCATTGATGAAGCGGTGACACAATTATCTTTATCATCAGGAAAAAAAAAGTTACCGCAATTCATATTTCTCAACAAAGATTACATGATGCAATAACCAAATCATGCATACAGAGTAACCCATTTCTCTCAAATTCCTCGACTCAACCGCAAATAAAAATATACTCACTGAGCATGAGACCTTAGAGCTTCATCCAAATGCATCCCAACCATAACTGGTGAAACTGGCACACTTAATGACATGATTCCAACTAGGGATGCAATCGAGCCGAGCCGAGCTGAATACCTTCAGGCTCGAGCTTGGCTCGTTTATGAAACGAGCTCAATTTTGAGCTCGAGCTCGGTTCAAGCCGAGCTTTGACCGAGCTTTGATTGTATTCGAGCCGAATAGCTCGCGAGCTTAGCCTAAAAAAAATCCAAACTCAAGTTCAGCTCGTTTACGAAACGAGCTCAGTTTTGAGCTTGAGCTCGGCTCGAGCCGAGCATTGACCGAGTTTTGACCGAGCTCGAGCCGAATAGCTCGCGAATAGCTCGATTCATTTGCAGCTCTAATTCCAACCAATCCAAGAGCCATTCCAGGCCTCATGCACATTGCAAATAGTTGGATCAACCCTGACTGCTTGGCAAACATCCGACTCGTAACAATTTTCGAAGTAATTGTTCTCCCACTCCATCCAACACTCTCGTGGATGCGGGTCCTTCATTTCGGTTATCCGCTTTCGCAGTACTAGCATGTTTTCATCAACTAGTCCACCTTCATAGACCATTCACGCTTTAAAGCGGATCTGGTTGGTATTGGGTTATTGAGCAGGCAGAGCGTGTTTGGTCTAAACAGGTATCGGGTTGGATTGGAGGGGAGTTTATGTGAGAGAATGGAAGAGTAAGATGAATATGAAAGAGTGTAAGGGTCATGCATCTTTTGTTGAAAAGTTTTCATCACACTAACTATTGTAACAAAAATACAACTAGAAGCTGACTCATAAGATTTTAAAAATTTAAGGGTTGCGTTTTCAAAATGTTGTAAAAAGTTTAACAAACTTTCGAAAAATTCTCCAGATTGTTCATTCATGCCAAAGTTTTCCTTGTTTTTACGATACAAAATCCATTTATAACTGTTTTGTATTTACTAACAACAATAAGTAAGTCGTAAGTAGAATTTCATCTATGTTTAATAACTGTAGAGAATTTTTTAAATTTTTATTCCCTTAGAGCATCTCCAATCGTTTTTTATTTTGCCAATTTGGGAAAAAAATTTGGCAAACGAGCGCTGCATTCATTTGCTATTTTGCCAAATTTTAGCAAACAAGGAACAATAGCTTCTCATATTTGAGAAAAGAATTTGACAATTGTCAAACATAACAGACAGGACACCATGTTTCGTCTCTATTTTTTAAAAAAAATTTTACAACGATCGGACAGATCTTATCGTTTCGTCGAAGTTTTTTTTAAAATTTAAAAAATATCAGACAGTACATGTTGTACCATCCAAAAAAAACTTTTAAAAAAAGATTAGACGGGATAGCATGTCCCGTCCGAAACCCAAAATTTCTCAAACGGGACAACATATCCCGTTTGAGAATTGTCCAGTCCAAACAGTTATGTTTTAGTGTTAATTTAACTAATTTTTAAAATTTAAGTATGTTTAAGTGTTAATTTAATAACTAATTAATTTCCGAAATCCTAATACCATTTAAATCCTTCTAAAAATTTAAAAAGTTCTCTCGGACGGAACAACACATGTTATGTTCCGTCCGATTACCCCCCCCCCCCCCCCCCCCCCCCCCCCCCCCCCCCGCGCGCAAATTATAGCAAACGTCGATTGAAGCGAAAAACACATTTTGCCATTTGCTATTTTGCCAAATTGCCAAAATAGCAAAAATGACGGTGGATACTCTTAAGCACCATTGTTGAAATTCTTGAAGATAAGGACCACTCGAATCTATGAAATGCACACAATCTCTTATTGCACTCATATATGGTTCAGCTGTCTTCAACGCATCTTGCACACACAAGTTGAGAATATGACATGCACATTTGACATAAAATATTTCAGGCTCTACAAGGTTAAATGTTTAAATTAATGAAGAAACTGTTGTTTTTATTATTGGGTGATTATCAAGACTATTAGATTTTATTTTTTTTTATCATGGATACTGTTACCGCTGATTCCGGTGTGGGGGTAAACAGATAGAATTTGTGAGCTCGAGAAAACCTGAACAGGTGACCCAAGCCTTCTTGCTCCTGCCGCAACCTGCAAGGAAGTGCGAGACACCGGGATTGATTCCGGCGACGCACCCTCCGACGCTCTTGTCAGTAACCAGTGGTGATTAAAGAAAGAGCTTAAGGTGGTGAAAAAGTGATTAACCTCGTCACAGTAGCAGAGGGGAGGTATTTATAGTTGCCAGGGGAGTGATTAGAGGCCTGGTTCCCAGTGTAACTGCTAGGAGAAAAATCCTCACAGTCTGTTTAGGAAACTAACTCCTTGATTCCCGGTGAGAGCAAATCAGGCCCGTTGACTTGATCAAATCAGTGGCCCTAATTTGTCTCTTGCTGGTCTGGGCTCGCCTCGGGTCGGGACCCGTGCCCAATCGGTGTGGACCCGTTCGTGGGTTATTGGGTCTCGTGCGGAGGAGATCCAGTACCCGCTTTGGGTCCACCTTGATGTGAAATTACCATTTTACCCCCGAGTTTCGAGATTCGCGCTCAATCTGAACGGTTCCGATTTAACCCCATTTTTAGCCATATCACGAGTCCCCCACTCCTAAAGACTGAGCGTGATCAGCCTTTGAGGAGTAGTTTAACTATTTTAGTGGCTAATGGAGTTGTATCGGAGACCAAGTGGAGGATTTTGAATCTTGAAGGGGGTAGTGAGGTAATTTTTGATGCTATGTGCTGTTCTCTAGTCATATCGAGTATTTGACGGCTTTTATTTATTTTTTCGGACTATTTATTTAATTTTGCGATGTGTTTACTAATCGTTCGGGGGCCTTAACAGTACTTTCTAGGCAATAATTGTTCGTTCGGGGGCTCAAAAACATACCCCCGAATTTTTAATTATTTTCCAGAATTTTTAGTTAGTTTCTTCGAATTTTTAGCAATTTTTTCGCAATTTTTAAATAAATAAAACTAGTTAAATAAATAAAAAATGATTTTAAATATCGATTTATGACGTGGCTCGATCCAGGCCGTCGATCATGGGCGAGCGCGGATTTCTGAGAGATCCAGCGGTTGTAGTAGCTCGGTGTCTTTTTTCTCCATTTGCGAGCTCGGAAAGGCACTTGCTCGGCCGCCGACCGAAGACAGGGGGTCTCGGCAGGTCGAGCGACGTGGCGCAATCTGAACCGTTGGATGACGACGTGCATCTCAAGATGGGCACATTTCTTAGAAAAACACTATCTTGTCGTTTAGTGTCCTCGGCGAGATCTGGGCCGTCTGATCGAGATCGTGCGCGAAAGTTGAGGAGAAAGTGAGTTTTCTCTGTTTGCGAGCTCGGAAAGGCACTTGCTCGGCAGCCGACCGAAGACAGGGGGTCTCGGCAAGTCGAGCGACGTTGCGCAATCTGAGCCGTTGGATGACGACGCGCATCTCAAGATGGGCACATTTCTCAAGAAAACACTATCTTGTCGTTTAGTATCCTCGGCGAGATCTGGGCCGTCTGATCGAGATCGTGCGCGAAAGTTGAGGAGAAAGTGAGTTTTCTCCGTTTGCGAGCTCGGAAAGGCACTTGCTCGGCAGCCGACCGAAGACAGGGGTCTCGGCAAGTCGAGCGACGTGGCGCAATCTGAGCCATTGGATGATGACGCGCATCTCAAGACGGGCACATTTCTCAAGAAAACACTATCTTGTCGCCTAGTGTCCTCGGCGAGATCTGGGCCGTCTGATCGAGATCGTGCGCGAAAGTTGAGGAGAAAGTGAGTTTTCTCCGTTTGCGAGCTCGGAAAGGCACTTGCTCGGCAGCCGACCGAAGACAGGGGGTTTGGGCAAGTCGAGCGACGTGGCGCAATCTGAGCCATTGGATGACGATGCGCATCTCAAGACAGGCACATTTCTCAAGAAAACACTATCTTGTCGCCTAGTGTCTTCGGCGAGATCTGGGCCGTCTGATCGAGATCGTGCGCGAAAGTTGAGGAGAAAGTGAGTTTTCTCCGTTTGCAGGGTCGGAAAGGCACTTGCTCGGTAGCCGACCGAAGGCGTGGGGTCTCGGCAGGTCGAGCGATGTGGTGCAAGTTGTCTCGAGACGATCCTGTTTCCAAGGGCATTAATGGTGCTCCGGGGTTTGCGCGGCGTTCCACCTTCCCCAGGTTATTAAGGATAACTCTTTCAATTAATGCGTGGCATTTCGACTTCCGAGGGTCATAATGGCCAGACCTTGGAGGAGAGCTTATAAGTATCCCACTCCCTTTGTCATTTCAATCGCAACAATGTAGAGTTTCAAACCTCGGAGGTATTGGCCTTGGGTAACTTATCTGTCGAGGTCCGAAGGGGTGGTTGCTCTTTTGCCTTTTTCTTCTCCCATTCCTGACGGCCCCAAAGTGGATGTCAGGAGCGGGGGGGAACGAGGCAGTAGTGGTGACGACCATAGTCCGGACCCGAGGGATGAGTTACTTCGGAAGGACGGGTGGTCGTTCTTCCACCATGGTCTTCTCCTGACTCTGACTGCTCCCACGTGGGCGTTAGGGTCGGAGGAGATCATGGTGGAAGAGGTGATGATCCATGTCTGAAGCCGAGGGGTGAACTACCTCGGAAGGACAGGTGGTTGTTCTTCCACCAAGATCTTCACCCGATTCTGAGGGCCCCATCGTGGGTGTCAGGGTCGGGAAAGATCATGGTAGAAGAGGTGGTGACCCTAGTCCGGAGCCGAGGGGCAAGCTACTTCGGAAGGACGGGTGGTCACCCTTCCACCATGATCATCACCCGATTTTGACCGGCCTGATGCGGGTGTCAAGATCGGGGGTGATCCTGGTAGAAGGGGTGATGACCAGAGTCCGAATTTGTGGGATGAGCCTCGGTTGGACGGGTGGTCGCTCTTCTACCGTGATCTTCTCCCGATTCTGACGGCCCCGGCGTGGGTGTTAGAATCGGAGGATCACGGTAGGAGAGGTGATGACCCAAGTCCGGTCCGAGGGAAGGGTTTGCTTCGGAACGACTGGTGGTCGCTCTCCCGCCCAAATCTTCTCCTGACTCTGATGGCCCGGACGGAGGTGTCAGGATCAGGGGAGATTTGGGCCGAAGGGTTGACCGCCGAAGTCCAGATCCGAAGGGGGCGATTTGTTTCGGTAGGACGGGCGGTCGTTCTTCCACCATGATCTTCACCCGATTCTGAGTGCTCCAACGTGGGTGTCAGGGTCGGGGAAGATCATGGTTGAAGAGGTGATGACCCTAGTTCGAGACCGAGGGACTACAGCTGCTTCTGAATGACGGGCCTCTTCCCATCTCTGTCTTCCTTCCGGGCCGACAGCTTCCGATGGTTGTCGGCCCGAAGGAGTTAGAGATGGGGGGTGCGCCGATCTGTTTTTGACCGGGCCCCGTGGGTCGGCGGAATACCGACCGAGACATGGGGCCTGGGGGGCACGCCGAGGGCGGTGCCTTAAAACTTTGAATTCAAATTTTTTCTGGTTTCTTCGGACAGAGGTGGGATATGGAGGAAGTGTAGGCCATCCGAGCGACTTGGCGCAATCTGTACCGTTGGATGGCGTCGTGCATCTCGAGACGGGCTCATTTCTCGAGAAAACACTATCTTGTCGTCTAGTGTTCTCGGCGAGATCTGGGCCGTCTGATTGAGATTTCGCGCAAAGTTTGAGGAGAAGGGGAGTTTTCTCCGTTTGCCAGCTCGGATTGGTACTTGCTCGGTAGCCGACCGGTCTCTTTGCTGGCGTGGTCGGATGGCGGAGGGGTCGGCTCCCGGTCCCATTATACCGAGCTAGTTGACTTGGCGAAGAAGACAGTTGTGTTGGGCCTTCGCGATGTTTCGAGAGCGGCCCAGGAGTCGCACTTTTTCGTTTGGAAGTCCAAGGGACGTTCCTTTTTACTATAAATCTTCACCCCCCTCAGACCAAGTCTCATTTTTTACTTTTACTCTCTCTCCTCAGTTCTTACTTTTCGCCTTCAAAGTTTTTAGCTCCTTGGTGGTGGTGCTAGCTGACGCGGCAAGGCGTTTCTTGTTTCCGGTGAACTTTCCGACAGTAGCTGTTACTTCGAGGTCAGTTTCTCTTCCTTCTCTTTTAGAAAATGGTTAAGATCACGTCCTCGGATGAGACCCCCGCCTCGGAGCTAGCAGTAGGCCGAGGGGGTAAAGGGAAGGAGGTAGTGGAGCCGAGCGATCAGAACGTCGTACGACCGGATAGAGAGGGCGAGGTGGCCGAGCTGCCCAAGGAGGTCGCGGCGGTGTCCCATAAGGGTAAAGCCGTGGTCACTATTGTTGAGATGCCGAAGACAGCGGGAGCGTTCGGTCGGCAGCCCATAGTTCTGTCGAGCGTGGGAGGTGTACGGGACTACGCCGAGGACACCTTGGGGAGAGTGACCCAAGGCACGGCTAAGTTGGTAGAGGAGAACGAACCGAGAGAGCTGTCCGAGGTGGACCATACCATCTCGTCTCTTACCGAGGCCGACCTTCACCTGATCCGAGAGGTCTTCCGGATCCCTGCCGACTTCGGACTGCTCCTCCCCGGGCCGGGTTTCCGAGCCAATACGAAGTCTTCGTCAGACGTGTGTGTCTTTCCAGTCGACTCCCTCATTGCCGGACTCCGCTTTTCTCTCCACCCGTTCGTTGTGGATGTCTTGACATGGTACGGTTTGTGCCCCGCCCAGCTGATGCCGAACACATGGAGGCACGTCATGGCATTCGTTCTCCGGTGCCAAGAGGTTGGTGCCGAGCCGAGTATGTTTCTCTTTCGGAGCCTCTATCGACCTTGTCAGCCAAGGCGAGACGAACAAAGGTTCTATCTTTCGCCACGAACGGGTGTGAAGCTGATCGAGAATCCGGACTCGATCAAACATTGGAAGGAAAAGTATTTCATCATCCGAGCCCTTGCGCCGTGGGTGATACCGACAGTTTGGGCGAAGGATGGCCTGCCCAAGCGAACCAAGAAGGAGCCAGTTCTGAGTGACGAGGAGACAGAGGTCCACAAGAAGCTCCTCGCCCTGCCAGCGCTAAGCTGGAAGGATATTACCGAGGAGGATCTGTTCCGAGGGGGTCTCAGTCCGATCGATCCTAGTATGCTTCTTGTATTTATACTCTTTGCTTAAAGTTCATGAAAATTTTTCTAAGTTTTTTCATTCGGTTTGTACAGAGACGATGAAGCTGGACTACAAAGTTCTGATGGCGAAGGGCAGGTCGGAGCAGGAGGTGAAGAAGAAGAGGCCTTCGGCGGGGCCTCAGGACGGACGAGCCTTGAAGAAGCCTTCGGTCGCGAAGGTCGCCGAACAGCCGAAGGTCATGGTCCTCGAGCAGGGGGAAGTCATGGTCCTCGACCCTCCTGCCTCGGGTGCGCCGACACCGAGCTCGAAGGGGGATGCTCCCGGTTCGTCGAGCGGTGCGTTCGGCGTGAAGGAGGTTCTGTCCCTCCAAGTTCCGCCCCTCACTGCCGAGGCGGAGAAGATCTTGACCGAGCATCATAAGCAGATCTTCGTCCCTGACTGGCAGGTGATGAACGTCGACGGCTTCTTGGGCGACGGCAACATCTGCATGGAGGCGGTGAGGCATCTGCCGACCCCAAAGGACCGAGCGACCCTGAAGGCCGGGCTTGCAGGGGACGCCGCAATGCAGATTGCTCGGAACACCATGTCGGTAAGTAGGCCGAGCTCTTCTTCATCAAAACTTTTACTGAGATTTTTCCAAGTCCTTGGGTTCGGTTTTTAATGTCTTGCTCCCTTTTCAGACCCTCTGCCACTTCAACTTCCTGCTCGAGGGGTTCGCGAGCAAGGAACAGGAATATGAGCGGGAGAGGGTGGAGCGTGTCAAGGTCGCGAAGCAGCTTGATGCCGAGCAGCTTCTCTCGACAAAGAGGGCTGCCGAAGTGGTGGGGCTGGAGAAGCAGCTGGCCGACGCTATTCAGCTGTCGAAGGATGCGGTGGCCAAGCTTGAGGCGTCGGAGAAGGAGGCCGCCGAGCTAAAGGAGGCGCTGGCCAATGCTCGGTCGGAAGCGGAGAAGGCTCGGAAGAGGGCCGAGAAGATCATGGCCAAACACCAGAAGAAGGTGAAGAAGGTGAAGAAGGCCGTGCAGGAGGAGGCCGCGCAACACATGCTCCAGAACATGGAGGATGCCTACGGTCGAGCCTTGCTCCACGTAGCTGCCAAGAACCCGAGCTTCGACACGTCCTCCTACCGTTTTTACGACCCCATGGAAGGGGAGGAGGAGGTTCCCGAGGGGTTGCTCGACCCCGAGGGAGAAACGGAAGGTGTCGAAGGCCCTGGAGAGACCGAGGCCGAGGGCGAGGAGGAAGACGACTCCGAGGAGGAGAGCGGGAGCAAAGGCGAAGGCGAGGGCGACGGCGAGGACAAGGCCGGGGGGTCGACGGGCTCGAACAACAAAAAGGTCGACCCCTGACTCGGTTGTCTCTTTTAGTCTTTCGTTGTTTTGTTTCTTTTTGTAAGCCTAACTGCGGACTGGCCACCGCTCTTTGTAAGACTTTCTTCTCGGTTTTAAATGAAAACAGTGCGTTTGGCCAAAATTTATCCAAGTGTTGAGTCTCGGACTTGCATGTGATTAGTTGTAGATGTTTCCATGTGTTGTCCCATCGGATTTATCTCTGCCTTTCAGGTGAAGTTCGGTCCGATCACGGAGGTTTCGTACCTCCGTAAAGAGTTGGTCAAGACGAAGCGAGAGCTGTCACTGAGCCGTGATAAGCGCTTTTACTTATTTTTGGAACTGGGGGAGGTAAAGGCGCTGGCCAGGGCAAAGTGTCGCGAGTTGGCGCAGCTACGAAAACGACCCCCGGTCTCTGCTCTCGAGGGCGAGGTCGAGCGGCTTGGTGGGGAGCTCGCCGTCGCCGAGCGGAAGAACGAAGAGCTCTCGGCCAAAATCTGACACTTGGAAGTAGCGGGGCGAGGCCGTTCGGCGGAAGAAGAGAAGCTCGCTTCCGAGCTGGAGAAGGTGTCATCCGAGCGCAAGAAGCTGCTAGCCGAGGTCGACAAGCTTAGGAGGATTACTATAGATAGGGGAATCGAGGTCACCCATTACCGACGGCTTGCGACCGATAGTGCCAACGCCTCGGGCTCGTCGAGGCTCCCTCGACTGAAGAAGTTGGCAAAGGACGATGCTTTGAGGGATAGAATCATCAAACTGGAGGAGGAGGTCGCGTCGCTCAAGCCCCTGCCCGAGAGAGCCAACGTCCGGAGCACCTCGTGTACCCGCGAAGAGAGCGAGAGAGGGATTACATTTTACGAACTTGCGACACGCTTGCCTATAACCGGAGGCGAGCCGAGGAGGTAAAGTCGAGCCGGACGTGGACTCCGAACCATCGGTGTAGTTCAACGGTTGTGGGAGCAATTCCGAACGGCGATCTACCCCTGGCTCGTCCGGAGGCGAGCCGAGGAGGTAAAGTCGAGCCGGGCGTGGACTCCGAACCATTGGTTGAAATCGAGATTAAAAAAACATATGATAAGAGCGGAGAGAAGCATACAAACTCATAAGTACGAAAAGAGCTTCCTTTATTGATAATCGACGGCGAACCATTTTACATAGTACAATTCATGAAAGATAGGTTACAAGTTAGAGGAGAGGAATGGCTCGACGTCCTATGATACTTAGAGTGGCGTCAGGGCGCTTTCTTGGTATTTTAGGAGGTGGTCGGCATTCCAGGTCCTCGGAATCTCTTTGTCGTCTAGATCTTCGAGACGATATGCTCCAGGCCGAACTACCCTCGTGATCCTGTACGGCCCTTCCCAGTTCGGAGCCAGCTTGCTCTTCTGATTGGGAAAGGATATGGCCAGTTTTCTCAAGACTAAATCCCCTTGCTTAAGGTTAGTGGGTCGAACCTTCTTGTTGTATGCCAACTCGACCCTTCTTCGGTAATTCTGTTGCCGAATCGACGCTCTTTCCCTCAGCTCATCTATCAGATCTAAGTCTGCCCTGAGGTCCCTGGCGTTCTGTTCCTCGTCGTAGTGTGCGAGCCGAGGGGAAGGTATTCTGACTTCGAGGGGTATCACGGCCTCGGACCCATAGGTGAGGTTAAAAGGAGACTCGCCTGTGGGGGTCCGCTTGCTCGTGCGGTAGTTCCATAGGACGTTGGGGAGTTGGTCGACCCATAAGCCTTTGGAACTTTTGTCCAGCCTTTTCTTGATGCCTGCAAGGATCTGCCGATTAGCATTTTCTGCTTGTCCATTCGACTGAGGGTGGGAGACGGACGAGAAGCGCTGCTGGATGGCAAGGTCGTCGCACAGAGCTCGGAATGCTGCGCCAGTGAACTGAGTCCCGTTGTCCGTCACGAGGACACAGGGGACGCCGAACCTGCAGATGATGCTCTTCCAGAAGAACTGTACCACCTTGTTCTCGGTTATAGTGGCGAGGGGCTCGGCTTCGACCCACTTCGAGAAGTAGTCGATGGCTACGACCAAGAACTTGAACTGACCCGGAGCCGGAGGGAAAGGCCCTAGTAAATCCATTCCCCACATTGCGAAGGGGATAGGACTTAATAGGGAGGCGAGGTTGGCCTGAGGGAGGCGACGGATGCTGGAGTGTCTCTGACAAGAGCTGCATTGCCGAACGTGTCGCTCGGCGTCTTGAAGGAGGGTCGGCCAAAAGTATCCATAATTCAAAGCTTTTCGGGCCAAGGACCTGGACCCTGAATGTGCCCCGCCGATGCCTTCATGGAGCTCTTGTAGGGCATATTCGGCCTGCTCTGGAGAGAGGCACCTTAGGTATGGTCGGCTGTCTATTTGGGAGAAGGAGCGTTTGTATAAGATACCCTCGATCAAGACATAGCTCTCGGCCCGAGTTCTGACTCGGCGTGCTTCCTTGGGATCCTCGGGTAGAACCCCGTCCCTCAAGAATTCCACCAACGACTTCATCCAATTATCTTGTAACATGACCGGCAACGATTCCGCCGAGCCAGGTGTCTCATCTTTTATGCTCGGCTTAGAGAGGACCTCGATCAGAACTGTCTATTCAAGACCTTGTAGGGAGGAGGAGGCCAACTTGGAGAGGGCATCGGCCTGCGAATTCTCCTCCCGAGGAACTCGTTGAATGAGCGCCTCTTCGAACTGGCTCATGAGGTCCCGGACCTTAGCGAGGTACTTTGCCATCCGCTTGTCTCTGGCCTCGTACTCACCCAAGCCTTGGTTCACGATAAGCTGGGAATCGCTGTGGATTCGGAGGCTGCGCCCCAGCACTTCGTGCAAGTCCTAGACCAGCGATGAGTGCCTCGTACTCTGCCTCGTTGTTCGAGGCCTTGAAGTTCATACGGATCGCGTACTGGAGGACGAAGTCGTCAGGGCCATTCAGAATGATTCCGGCGCCGCTTCCCTCGCTGTAGGAGGAGCCGTCCACAAAGACTGTCCAAATGGGGGGTCCATTCGGTACGTGGCTGACTTCAGGGATGGTGGATTCTACGATGAAGTCGGCGAGGGCCTGTGCCTTAATTGCCGTCCGAGGCTGGTAAGAGATGTCATGCTGACTCAACTCTATGGACCACTTCATCAGCCGGCCCGAGGTCTCATGCTTGTGGAGGATCTGCTTTAGGGGTTGGTCGGTGAGGACAACGACCGAGTGGGATTGAAAGTACGGCCGAAGCTTCCTCGCTGCCATGACCAGGGCGTAGGCCATCTTCTCTATCCTCGGATAGCGGAGCTCAGCATCCCGAAGCACCTTGCTCACGTAGTAGATAGGCCTTTGGGCCCGGTCCTCCTTTCTCACCAAGACAGCACTTAGGGTCTGCTCGGAAGCAGCCAAGTAGACGAAGAGAGTCTCGCCCGGGACCGGTTTGCTGAGCAGAGGGGGGTTCACCAAGTAGGCCTTCAGTTGGTCAAACGATTCCTGTTGTGGTTGGCCCCATTCAAAACCCTTAGCCCCCCTGAGTGCTTTGAAGAAGGGGAGGCACTTTTCCCCCGACTTCGAGAGGAACTGATCGATAGCGGCGAGCCGACCAGTAAGCTTCTGCACCTCCTTGATGTTCCGAGGCGGGGCCATGTCTAATATGGCCTTAATCTTCTCGGGATTAGCTTCGATCCCTCGCTGGCTCACCATGAAGCCGAGGAATTTTTTCGAGGAGACCCCGAACGCACACTTGTTCGGGTTTAGCCGCATGCTGTGCCTTCTCAACACGCCGAAGGCCTCCTGGAGGTCGGCCACGTGGTCAGTGCCTCGGACGCTCTTGACGAGCATGTCATCAACGTACACCTCCATGTTTCGGCCTATCTGGCTCTGGAAGACCTTGTTGACGAGGCACTGGTAGGTGGCACCCGCATTCTTCAACCCGAACGGCATGACCCGGTAGCAGTAGAGGCCTTGGTCGGTGATGAAGGAGGTCTTCGGAATGTCCGGAGGGAACATTCGTATTTGATTATAGCCTGAGAAGGCATCCATGAAGCTGAGGAGCTCATGGCCCGAGGTGGCGTCAATGAGGGTGTCGATGTTTGGAAGAGGGAATGGGTCCTTCGGACACGCCTTATTCAAGTCGGTGAAGTCAATGCATATTCTCCAGGAGCCGTTGGACTTCTTGACCATTACAACATTGGAGAGCCACTCGGGGTAGTTTACCTCCTGTATGAACTTGGCCTTCAGCAGTTTATCCACCTCCTCCTTGATGGCCTGCTGTCGCTCGGGAGCGAACTTTCGTCTCTTCTGCTGAACCGGTTTGCACCCCGGTTCGACACTTAGGCGGTGGGCGAGCAACTCCTCGGAAATGCCGGGCATGTCCGCGGCCGACCATGCAAACAGGTCATGGTTATCCCGGACGCATTTAATCAGGTCAGAGCACAGCGCAGTCGGCAAGGACTTGCTGATGAGGAACTTTCGGCTCGGGTCCTCGTCCGAGAAGAGCACTTCTTCTAACTCGTCCACCGGCTCGGACGTTGGCCGAACTTTCGGCTCGGGGATTTCTAGTGTCTCGAGCGAAAGCACTGGTCCCCCAGTGGAAGTCATGTAGAACTTCCGGGCTGTTTCTTGGCTTCCCCTGACTTCCCCTACTTCTGACCGAGTGGGGAACTTCATTTTGAGATGGTACGCTGAGGGGACAGCTTCCAGGGCGGCTAGGCCGGGTCGGCCCAGAATGACATTATACGCTGCTGGGACGTCGACGACCATGAAGTCCATTGGCTCGGTTCGGGTAGTAGGGGTGCTTCCAGCAGTCACGTCTAGGGTTATCACCCCCTCGACAGTTACTGGGACCCCCGTGAACCCGTGGAGTGTATAACCGGCCGGCTTGAGACGGTCCCGGGACAGCTGCAGACCTCGGAAGGCCGAGAGGAAGAGGATATTGACCGAACTCCCATTGTCTACTAAGATTCTCTGCACCTTGAAGTTGGCCATGCGGAGGTCGATGATGAGGGCGTCATAGTGGGGAGTTCGGACCCCCTCGAGGTCTTCATCGGAGAAAGACACAGGGACGCCGAGACCTTTGGGAGGAGGGGCGCTGTGAACCGAGTTGACCTCTTGGACGAAGGCCTTCCGCGAGGAATTAGAGGAGCCACCCATGGGGCCTCCGTGGATCAGGTGCAGAACCCGTTCTTCTTCGAACTCGGGTGTCTCCTCACGTCGCTCGGAGCGCTTGTTAGCCCCCCGAGGCGGAGAAGTGTTACGATCCGCCCGATCGTTACCTTTCACGAATTTGGCCAACTGCCCCCTCCGGATGAGGGCTTCTATCTCATCTCTCAATGCCCGGCAGTCGTTCGTGTCGTGGCCGTGGTCCCGGTGGTAACGACACCATTTATCTTTGTTCCTCCTCTTTGCCGGGGTGTTCATCCTCGGTGCTGGAGGGATGACTCCCTCCTTCTCCACTTCCATTAGGATGGTGGAGATGTTAGTGGTGAGGGGAGTGAACTTCTCGAACCTGGGGGGAGGGCAGCGTTGACCGCCGTTGTCCTTCTGCGCTTTCTTGGACCCCTCTTCCCCCGTCGCCTTCCTCTTCGACCCGGAGGAGGGCCCCCCGAAGCTCGGGAGGGATTCAACCTCCTCTGCTCGGATATACTTCTCGCACCTCAGGAGGAGGTCGGCGAAGTTATGCGGGGGCTTCTTGGCTAGGGACGATCGGAGGTTGGCGTTGAGGACGTTTGACTGGAACGCCACGGTCGCCACTGACTGGTCTAAGGAGGCGATAGACCTGACCTCTGCGGTGAATCTCTTTACATAGTCCCGCAGCTTCTCTTCCCTTTCCTGCCGCAGGTTCAGTAGGGAGAGGCTTGTCTTCTCAGCTCACCTGCTACTCACGAAGTGAGTTATGAACAGTGTTTCAAACTGCTCGAACGAGAAGATGGAGGAGGGAGCGAGTCTGGAATACCATTCCCGAGCCGACCCCCTGAGGGTGGCGGGGAAGGTCCTGCAGAGCACGGCATCGGAAGCTTGATGGATCAACATCAGGGTCTTGAAGCTTTCGACGTGGTCAACTGGGTCGGATTTTCCTGAGTACGTCTCAAACTGCGGAGGTTTGAAACCCCTCGGTATGTGGGCCTCCATGATCGACCGAGAGAAAGGGGGTCTGCTGGGGCGGACGGTTCCTGCTCGGGACTCCTCCTCTCTGTCCATGCGACCAATGCGCCTCTCCACCTCATGGAGACGGCGGTTGAGGGCATCGTCCCTCCGCTGGTAACCATACGATCCCCCGGACTCTTCTTCATAGGAAGGGGAGCGGGGACTGCGGTGCCGGTAGTCCTGGGATCGGCGAGGACTGTAGTGCTGCTGCTGGTGGCTGGGAGCCGGGGAAGGACTTCGGGTTTGGCGACGAGGACTGGGAGCCCTCGGGGGCGTTGGAGCCCTCTGGGCATCTTGGATGTTCTGCCGAAGGTTGAGAGCCTGCAGTACGGTGTCCTGAAATTGTAGGAACTCGGCACGGGTGATGGGCGCGTCATTGTTCCTGCGATGATGCCGATCCGCGGGGGAATGTGGCCTCCTCCTCCGGTGCTCGGGCAATGCCGCTCGGCCCCTTCGGTCCGGAGACCTTCTGCCGTCTCGGCGGTGAGGCGACCGCTCACCATGATGCTGGCGGGAGGCTCCCTCTCGGGCCTGCCTCTCGTCTAGGTGGGTGCGGAGGTCCTCATCTTTCTGGCGGTTCAGGATCGTGTTGCGGAGGTCGGGGTGATGAGAAGCCATTGAGTTCGATGACTCATTATGGACCGAGACATGGTCCGGATTGAAGGGCTGCTTCTTCCTCCGACCGTTATGTCCGGAAGGGCCATTGTTGGGTTGCTGCTTGGGAAGAGGAGGTTGGCCCTGCGGGGCCGGAGGAGGAAGTCCAGGCTGAGGAATAGGATTGACAGGGGCTTCCTCTGTAGGGTCGGCGGGGTTGGTCCCGCGGTTGGACCCTCTCGATCTGACCTTCTTTGGAGGCATGGTTGTAGAGGATGACAAGGAAGGGGCTAAGGCTGTTCGCGTGGTTTTTCCCACAGACGGCGCCAATCTGTTACCGCTGATTCCGGTGTGGGGGTAAACAGATAGAATTTGTGAGCTCGAGAAAACCTGAACAGCTGACCCAAGCCTTCTTGCTCCTGCCGCAACCTGCAAGGAAGTGCGAGACACCGGGGTTGATTCCGGTGACGCACCCTCCGACGCTCTTGTCAGTAACCAGTGGTGATTAAAGAAAGAGCTTAAGGTGGTGAAAAAGTGATTAACCTCGGCACAGTGGCAGAGGGAAGGTATTTATAGTCGCCAGGGGAGTGATTAGAGGCCTGGTTCCCAGTGTAACTGCTAGGAGAAAAATCCTCACAGTCTGTTTAGGAAACTAACTCCTTGATTCCCGGTGAGAGCAAATCAGGCCCGTTGACATGGTCAAATCAGTGGCCCTGATTTGTCTCTTGCTGGTCTGGGCTCGCCTCGGGTCGGGACCCGTGCCCAATCGGTGTGGACTCGTTCGTGGGTTATTGGGTCTCGTGCGGAGGAGATCCAGTACCCGCTTTGGGTCCACCTTGATGTGAAATTACCATTTTACCCCCGAGTTTCGAGATTCGCGCTCAATCTGAACGGTTCTGATTTAACCCCATTTTTAGCCATATCAGATACCATAAGTACTATATGCTTATATGATTTGTGATGCGATAGCCACAACATTATGAGAATACATCAAATATC
This sequence comes from Hemerocallis citrina, assembly GCA_017893485.1. Classification (NCBI taxonomy): domain Eukaryota; kingdom Viridiplantae; phylum Streptophyta; class Magnoliopsida; order Asparagales; family Asphodelaceae; genus Hemerocallis; species Hemerocallis citrina. Next base: position 396,495,933 of record CM030359.1, read on the forward strand.
CAATTTGTATGATTATCTTTTGAATGATCCAATCAGTATCAATCCAATGACAAGTTACACACATCATTGAAATATCGTTACAACATTTCCAACAATTACTAGTTAATACAACCACACAAGTTAAACAATACAAAGTAGCAATTAAAAAATTTCTAAGCTCGTGACAGATTTTAAAACAATCGAATTTAACAGTGTTTCTAAGAATTTGTTTGTAATGCGGTTTAAGAGCGGTTTGGTTAAATGTCTCTAGGTTCCTACAGTTAGAGTAAGAAAACGATAACTCATCCTTGATAACAAGTCTAGTCATTTCCTTACATACGAGATCATGATCATAACTATAGTTATTTACATGACTGGTCCTAGGGTTGATTTTTTGTTGGGTAACCTGATCTTCTAAGAGGTCTCGAGGTGATCTTGCCTAGTTGTGCTTAACAATATCCGTCGCTATACTCACTTTTCATTTGTAAGCGGTTTTACACTTCTTACATACCATACTTCCCTCTTTCAGATTGGACTGAGATGTAATATATGTAAAATGTTTGTGGACGTCGGAAGTTTGTTTTCTATATTTTCAGGAAGAAGATGGATTATCGGTGTCTTGTGTTTGGGTATCTTCAATAAGAATTTCATCATCATTGTGTGGAAGATCGGAATGGTGAAACTCGGGAATACTGTCAACAAACTATCTAATACTATTGGTATCTAATTGTGGAACATAACCGATTAGATGTATTAGTGGATTCTTATCCACTTTGGCTACGTGAACGTGATGATGCCATTAGCGTATGAAAATTATAAAATTGATATGAAAAAAGTTTATAAGAAATTAACGAGCAACAAACAAACAATTAGCAAATATTAAATTATAAAAAAGATACCACACTAGAAGAATTGCAAGAGTAAATTGAGAATGCTTCTTGACTTCTTCCGTAAATTGCAAGAGTAAATTGAGAGAGCTGACACTTGAAATAATTGTTTGGAATCGTTTAAGATTTGAGACTTGAGAGAATTATCTCTAATATTATAATGGGAGAATGCCTTAATGTCATTTGTAAATCTACCAATGCCTGCAATACACGTGTATAACTATTACAAAGGAGGCCTTAGGTTCAAACCCAGACTACGTCTGAATTTTTACTTTAATAAAACTATATTTATTAAGATGTGCATTGTATGTGTAAATTACTAGTTTCGTATAAATTGAGAGAGTTGAGAGAACTGATTGAAAGATTTGGTGAGAACAAAATGGTATGGAAGGGGTTCATATTTATAGAATTTTATCTTATTTCCTAATTTACCTTCAAAAACTAGCCGTTTTGAGCTGCTTATATCCGTTGGGGGGGGGATTTTATTTTAGTTATCTAAGAATTCTAAATAAAAATAAAAATTCCCAACAGCCAGCACTATCGTTGAGCTCGCTAGGCTTGCCCAGATCGGACTGGTCCGGTCTAGTCTGTGTCGACACCCGGTGAGCCCGGGTCAAAACCAGGCCGCTTAGGCTTTTCTATAACCCAGACTGACCCGCATATTATATGCGGGCCGGCCGGGGACCGAACCACCTAAGGGCGGTCCGGTTCGGTTCGAACCCGACCCGGGTTGTTTTCGAACCAGCTCGCCCCGATTGCCACCTCGTGACGTATCCAAATACACTTTCCGATAATCCCACCGTCTTTGCAAAAATATACCATAAGGTGGGCCCAGATCAAGACCGCCGATGTGGGCACGCTCATCACCGTCAAACCCACCAATCTGATAGCCAAACCGGGTCTGGTATTCATCAATACGACCTGCACCAAACCCACGAACCCGCACACATCCGACCCGTAGCCGGTATAGTATCGCTTCTCCCACTCCATCCAATGGGAGGGCGCCATGTATTTGCATTCCGCGACTTCCATATCGTGGATCCGCTTTCGGAGCACGATCATGCTCTCGTCCACCGACTCGTACCCGCTATGAAACCCGAACTCACTGTCTCTCATAGCGGATGCGGGTCTGAATCGGACAGTTGGGAGTTTTGGTGGGATGAGGCAGAGGAATGGACGGTTGGATGGGAGTTTGAGAGGGGAGGAAATGAGTGATGAAGATTCCATTTTGCAAACTTTTTGGGTTTCAGCGGTGAGCGTTTGGGAATTTGTAGGGCTATTTTGAATAAAGCGCATAACAGCTGGCAGTTTGCGGAAGGACAAGTGTTGGTGTGATGCAAATTTCTTTTATCGGGTGATTAAGTCATGTATTTCTTTAAGATTAAACTAGTGTTAGCTTGTGCAAATTGCACAAACTAAAATAATTTTAATAGACTCATAAAATTATATCAAACTTTAAAAAAAGTGAAAGAATTGAGAGAAATTAACTCTTCAAGTGTATAGTTTAATGAAGTTTACCTTAAATAATACGCTAACAGTCTGACATTTGTATACATCATAATCGACAACACCCAGGCCTTGACCCACATCATCTCAACCCTCCCCTCCCTCCCCTCCCCCTCCCAAATTCATACCCTATCACATGCCTTATCCCTCATTTTCCGCGTCTCCGCTGCCTTCGACCGCATCGACGTTCCCTTCTCCAGCATCCTTCTTCACCACTCTGTTCATCTCACCCTACTCTCCGTCACCTACCTCCTTACCAAATATCATTCTTGAACCCGATACCACAGTCATCCTCATCTTCAACCCGTACTCCTCACCAAATTCAAATTTCAGGATTTCAAAAACACAAATTAGAAATTGAAAATAAAATGAGGTAGTAAATTAGGGTTTCAGAAATTAATACATACATCATACATAGATACAATTGATTTAGTTAAGCAAAAAATTTCAAAACCATTTTTTCATAAACACATTGTGTGCTACATAGACATTTTATCAAACACTTAATGAGCAAAGAACAGTTCTAGTAATTAAGTTCCAGATTTATAGGTTTGGAACTTTTATATTATTTTTTTAATGAAATGTGCATGCTGCACGTGTTAATCAATGAGAATTCCTCATTCTGCTCTCCTTTCTTTATTTTAAAATAGAAAAAGGGGAGAGATTGACACATTCTCTCCTATTAGTATAACTAGTATTTTACACGTGCGATGCACGTCTTAATAAATATAGTTTTTATAAAGTAAAAATATAGACGTAGTCTGAGTTTGAACCTAAGATCTTTTTTATAATAGCTATGCACGTACGTTGCACGTGTTAATAGATTTACAAATGACACTAAGGCATTCTCCCATTATAATATTACAAGTAATTTACACGTGCGATGCACGTCTTAATAATTTTTTCAAAAAATAAAAATAAAAACTCTGACGTAGTAAGGACTCGAATTTAAAACCTCCTTCATATTAGCTATGTACGTGTGTCACATGCGTTGATAGATTTACAAATGACTCTAAGACATTCTCCAATTATAATATTAGAGATTATATATTATATTATAAACAAGTAGATAGATAGATAGATAGTAATTTGCACATGTGATGCACATTTGATATACTAAAAAATTGAAGTAAAAAATCTGACGTAGTGAGGACTCGAACCTGAGACATCCTTCATATTAGCTATTCACGTGCGATGCACGAGTTGGTAGATTCACAAATAACATTAAGGTCTTCTCCCATTATAATATTAGAGATTAAAGATTAGAGATTACTAGTAATCTACACGTGTGATACACATCCTAATTAATTTTTTTCCTTCTTTTGGAATTAAATACAAAGACATAATCTGGCCTCGAACCTGAGACCTCCCGTTACTCATCACTTACTCTTTACAAATTACTCCTAGTGGCATTAACTTTTATTTTATATGAATGCCACTTTTGTAAATAATTATGTCGTAAATAAATTTGAAGTTTGAGGGTATTATGGTAACTAACAACAATTGAGTAAATGAATGGTTAATATAACTTCCACTTAAAAAATAAATGGTTAAGATTAGATGGTTGAATGTCTACAAATGACAACCCCAACTCTTCTATTATAAAATTAGAGATTAGAGATATGGTTAATATAACTCTCACTTAAAAATAAATGGTTAACATTAGATAGTTGAATGTCTACAAATGACAACTCCAACTCTCACATTATAATATTAGTGATATATAGATATAATGATGAATAAATATTTTTTTTAAAAGCAAAAATTCTGACGTAATGAGGACTAGAACCCGAGACCTCTTTCATATTAGCTATGTACATGCTATACATGTTAGTTGGTATGTTTACCAGCGACAACTTCAATTCTCTAATTATAATATTAGAGACGAATTAAGTACAGAATTTCTTAAAATGAGTAGATGATGTGGAAGAAGCTGATAAGTGGATGGAGGTCCAAATTTGGTGCTTGATTTTTAGTTGCAAGTTGCAACTACGGTGGAAATTGATATCGAAACATGCGCTTCATTTCTATATATTGACGGATGCGGATGTCCATTTACAAAGTTGCAACTAGGATTCAAATGGACGTTGACACGTACTATATGATATTCATCGAATTTGATTTGTACATTTATTTTGATTTCAAGTTGAAAGAAGTATAGACATGGATCAATGTCTAATCATCTTCCTCAAATAAAGTCGTCTTCATTAATTTTGATTTTCAATTTTACATTAAAAGCTTAGCACCTCAACAACTTATGGTCGATGTCTTTTTCTTTCTTTCTTTGTTTTCTTTAGATAGAGAAAATGTGTGATATAGCCACCAGGTTTTATTAAAAAGAGTTTAATAAAACAAACTAAAAGTAATACAAAATCTATTAGCAGGAAATTAAAACATAGTCATCAAACTTCCAACAAGACCCTGGAAGGTGAGAATAATCTAAAAACCGCACTCTACAAAACAAATAACAACATAGGGAGTACAAAGGATTGGAATTCCCTCCAACAAAACCATGGAAGGTGGGTAACAGAACATCACTCACTCGAGAGTAGAACCAATCACAACTTTCTTATTATCGTACTGATCCACCTAGAAGGCTCTGGCGATCATCCCTCTTAGACTAGACACCGCAGGTCTATCCCAAAAAGAAATAAGATGCATGCTATGAGTTAGATTAGCAGGAATACTATTACAAGTCCTACAAAAGTAAAAGTTATTTCTGTCTAGCCATAAAATCCATGTCGTTGCAGCGATAGCGATATACCACGCTTCTTTCATGATTTTTCTTTCTATTACTGTAACCCCTATTTTCGTAAATACGTATTTTCTGTGTATTTTCGGTATTTCAAATTTTTGTAAATTAGTTTTCCGCTTTCAAATTAGTTTTGTTAAAATGTAATGTTGGATCTTCTATTAAAATCTATTTTGATCAATAATTTTATTTGTAACTATTTTCTATAATTTTTATATTGTAATACAAATCTTATTATTGTTATTATTATTTTGATTACTATTATTACTTTTATCATTTTTTATTATTATTATTGTTATTAGTATTATTGTAATTATTGTTATTAATTTTGACTGGTTATTAAAAATTCATTTATGTACTAATTATATTTGTAGTTATTTCAAATAAATTCTATATTGTAATGCAAATTACATTTTACTATAAATCATATTTTTATTGGTTATTTTATTGAATCTTTTAATATAAACCCTATTTCCCCCTATTGGATCTTTAATACCCAATTCCCGTTTAAATCCTGAATACCCATCAGCCATCACCCTATTACACTAAACCCTAATCTCCTAGTTTCGTGTATATATATTTACCCATATATACTACCTATTCATCCCCTACCTTTTCAAAAACCCTAGCCGCTAGTGAAACCATCTCCCCCAAGACCCCCCTGCTCCTGCTCTCTCCTCTTTTCCCCCGGCGCCCCTCTCCCAGTCGCGCCTTCCCTCTCCTTTGCCTCCTCCGATCTCCCCTATGCTTCCTCGACTCCCCTCTCCTCTCCCTGTCTCCTGCAGCAGAACCCAGTCACACCGCGATGCCTCTCTTCAACAGCTCAGCCAGCGACGCAGCGCCAGCAGCCGCTTGCTCGTCGCCCCCGTTCGCCGCCGGCAGCACGCCCTCCTTGCCTCCTGTCGTCGACAGCGCCGCTGTGTAACGCCCCTGCTCCTAGCTCAGACAATTTATACAATTTAGACGACAAATTAGATACAATATAGTACAACTGCCCACCACAGGCTGCCTCTCAAAAGATGGTTAACCAAATTGGTGACTCTTGATCATAGGCATTATTATTTATATATTATTTTATTCATGTATCTTACCGATATGGGACTAATCCTAATACCACTCCCTCGTTCTCTTTCTTCCGTGAGTACACAGAGGTTTAGTGAGCCCCTGCCACACCAGCGAATACAAGAGAAGAGCAGAGCGGCAATAGCAGCATATGCTGCGGGTGGGCCCTCCATGAAGCTGACGTCATCAGCTCCAACCAACACAGCATTCATGCTATGCTTCAATGCAGTGCCCCCCCCAAAACACTATTCAATTTCAACATAATTATGCCATAGCTCTTTTATACCAAACAGCCAATTACTTTTTTTTTTCAATATATATATATATATATATATATATATATATATATACCCTTTGAAAATTACGGGGTATTACACACACCCCTCTTCAGAAATCAGCGTCCTCGCTGAGGACAGGGCATGCACAATCTAGTGCAGGATCTCCTTTCTAGCCGATGTGGAGTGGAGTACCTGATTCTGCTAGCTGCACTGTACCCCGATTCTGCGGGTTGTCCATCTCAGGCCCCAACCTCACTCCTTCTCAGGTATACCCGTACATCTGCTAGCTCCATCTCAGGCATACATCTCACCCACTCTTACCCACACTCCGTGTCGAAAGTCGGCTCTGATACCATTTGTAACGCCCCTGCCCTTTGTAGCGCCCCGAATTTCTAATATAATATCTTAGAAAATACGTGGCACAATCCCAGCATCAACTTCAATGTAACATTAAACACAACCAACACCAATGAAATTTTCAACTTTTATTACAATAATCTTTTACATAGCACAGCGGAATACAAAACATCTCAAAATATAACTTTCCTTTAATCACAACACTGTCTTTTACAATTTTACGCAAAACTCTATTAAATCAATTTATCTCAAAACTATCCCAAGCATCCAAAGCTCCAAACTCTAAGCAACAACCTGCAACACATGAGGCTAGAGATGATCCCTAACCCCCAAACTAAAGGGGTCAGCCATAAATGGTGTGAGTGACATAAAAAAAAACAAACAACATAAACGAACATTAAGCACGGATTCTTAAACAACATGTAATAAACAAGAATATATAAAATATGACGTAGCAAGGAAACATGTAAACAACAAGTGAAACTAAACTAAGTGTCAAGTGTAGAAAACAGGAAAACCACGTGCATAAAACCGAGTAAGGAAAACACAATTTCTATATGCGGACTCTCTAATGCGTACTTGTCGAAGTCTATGCATCCCACTTTACATAGGTTCGGTGCAAGCCCTTAACGTCTTCACTTCATAGGGTTCAATCCCCCGCTATGCAACTAATCCTATCACGATGACTACTACGAGATAAAGATAATCTGTGAGTATTAGGCCATGCCCCGATAATTCCGGAGAATAATCCCACACCGCAGGTGATCTACCTGGATAATTCCGGGGATTATCTCACGCCGCAGCAATGACCCTCATCACATGAATACCACATGTGCGTCGCCTCGACCCCGATAATTTCGGAGATCAATCCCATACCGCAAGTAATTTACCTGGATAATTCCGGAGATAAATCTCACACCACAGGTAATTTACCTGGATAATACCGGAGATGAATCCCACACCGCAAGTAATTTACCTGGATAATTTCGGAGATTAAATCCCACATCGAAAGCCATACTGAGGTACATAACCCATGTTCCCGTTCATCATATCACCACTAGTGTCTGTCCTTATCATTTTTGGGTTATTTAATTACTTAACGAATCTCCTAGAGTTGGTGTACCCTACCAGACTTAACTCAAAAACTGAAAAATAAAATGCCTCCACAGGCCTCAACAAAATGAACTCAACGCCGGTCTACTAGGGTCACACACATCCTCTAGAGACTCAAACTCAAATATCTCAACCAATCTTACTTCATAAATTGCTCAACTTAACATCTTGAAAACATAAGTTCAATAGAAGAAAAGGCATAAGTAATTATAAATCAAAATATCTAGAGAATAAACCATTTGAAAGAACCTTCATAAATATAAAAATACATTAGTACCAGTCGACTATAGAAAGCATAAGTCGACTGTCCACAAAGAAAGTTCCATGATTTTAAGAAAATGAGCTAAGTGTTATAAGTTGACTTATAGAAGTCATAAGTCGACTTACCAGAGTGTTTTAAGTTGACTTATAGAAGTCATAAGTCGACTTACCAGAGAGAAATTCCAGAAATCTTTAAGAAAATATTCTAAGTGTTATAAGTCGACTTGCAAAAGTCATAAGTCAACTTACCAGAGAAAAAATCTACGATAACTTTGAAAAATAAATTCTAAGTGTGCCAGTCGACTGAAAAGGGTCTAAGTCGACTGTCCAGAACGGATTTTCAAGAAACTAAAGGTCATAGCAGTTGGGTCGTACCAGTCGACTGAAAGGTCATGCCAGTCGACTGTCGGCCTACAGACCGCATAGTTTTGGTTGTACATGATAATCAAAATTAGAGTTTTCTAAAGAAATCATTGTTTACTAAAATAATTTGTAATCCGATAACAACGACAATCTCAAAGTATCCTCAGTTTGGATACATTCCACAAATCAACAAATTCCTCAAAACTTAATTTCTCATGCTCTAAATTCTAATTCTTCCATTAGGGTTTCTCAATACTGAATTTCTTCCACAACTCATGACCAAAAATCTGATTTGTAGTCACAAGATCCAGATGTTCATCCATCCGATCCCTTATTGCCATAATCATACTCAAATCTTAAACATGCTTTTTAGCAATACAAATCTATAAACCAAGATCCACTAAACATTGATAGATTTCACATACATAATACAAACAACAACTGTTGCATCGCTCACATACAAAATACACTAAATAAACAAACATGTCGAAACAAACAATGAAACAATCATTCACGTAAATCAAAACAACAACCAAATTTACATTATTCACATAAAGCAAACAACAAAACAAAGTTCATGTCACTCACCTTTAGAAACGACGAGATCCAACAATAAAACCTCTCCTTTTGCGAGATCCAAAACCTCCTCTTGATCCTCCCAAGAAAAATCACAAAATTCTATATTGTGCAGCGAATGACAGTTGCATTTTCTTTTTAAATACCCGGGATAAGAAGTTTAGGGTTTTCCAAACACTTTTACAAAATAACCCCCTTGAAATGCAACTTTACATAAATGGATCCCTTATGTTGGAAACTTGATAAAGTCATTTAAATTAGGATTTAAAGGTAAAACATACCCATTAATCTTAACCGGTACTGTTCAAAATGTCCAGAAAGTAAAATTTGCATTTTAACCTCTAAAAATGACAAATTTGCAAAAAGGTCCTTCTTTTCTCAAAATTTGCAAATAGATCCAATTAATCTCAGAAAAATCAGGAAAAATAATAAATAAATCCCAATAGTAAATAATGATTTTCCATAAATAAAATTTGACTTTGAACTTCTCAAGAAAATATTTGCACGTGTAAAAAGATATATTTTCAGAAAATATTTATAAATTCTCCAAAAATCATTTTATTCATTTATAAACCTTTAAAAATAATATTTAAAAATACGGGGTTCTACACCCCTAGCTCAGAAAATTTATATAATTTAGAAGAAAAATTAGATACTATATAGTACAACTGCCCGCCACAGGCTGCCTCTCAAAAGATGGTTAACCGAATTGGTGACTCTTGATCATAGGCATTATTATTTATATATTATTTTATTCATGTATCTTACCGATATGGGACTAATCCCAATACCTCTCCCTCGTTCTCTTTCTTCTGTAAGTACACAAAGGTTCAGTGGGCCCCTGCCACATCAGCGAAGACAAGAGAAGAGCCGAGCGGCGACAGCAGCATATGCTGCGGGTGGGCCCTCCATAAAGCTGACGTCATGAGCTCCAACCAACACAACATTAATGCTGTGTTTCAATGCAGTGCCCCCCCCCCAAAACACTATTCAATTTGAACATAATTACCAATATGCCATAGCTCTTTTATACCAAACAGCCAACTACTTTTTTTTTTCAACACACACACACACACACACACACACATATATATATATATATATATATATATATATATATATATATATATATATATATATATATATATATATATATATATTATACTCTTTGAAAATTACGGGGTGTTACACGCTGGCTTCCCTCTGCGACTCCGAAAGCAACAGCCCCGCCAGTCCCGTGCGCCGTTGCCTCCCCTCGACGCCATGCAGCGCCGTCTCTTGTGTCGTCGTCCCCCTTACTGTATCTTGCCGCTGTAGTGGGTTGTGTGGTGTGCTCGTGCATCTCCTGTGCACGTGTTTGTTGGTTGGAGTAGGTTTTTGCTTCTTATTCGTGCATCCCTCGTTCGTTGAGTCATCGTCGAGAATCTGTTCCTGTTATTCTTGCTTTTTGCACCGTACCCGTCGTCGTCTATAAGACAAGTAACTTGTATTCTTTTCTTTGTGTAATACAAGTACTAAATATTGCCTGTAGTGTAGTTGTGTTCTAGAGATAATTTTTGTGCAAAACCCCTGTTATATCTTGTCTCTATTGTGTTGACCCGCTCGTAGTTGCCTTATTACACACATGACATGAAATAACTTAGGGATGACCACTTCTTGTTGTATACATGCATATTGTCCATGACTTGTTGTATGAATGCTTGATGTGTTGATAGTAGTATAACTCGTTGTAGACTTGTCAAATAACCTATACCATGTTGCTTGGATATCTAGTATACCCTATTTCACGTTTGATTATGATTTGGATGAGTTTTATATGAACTAGTTGATTTTGTGCATGAAGAATATTTTCTGTTTTGCCAGTTCCCTCTTTTGTTCAGTATTTTAGACCCTATTGAGGTCAGTATATGAAAATTATTTGTGAATATGAATTATAGAGAATTCTGTCTACTTTTCAAATTTTCTAACAGATCTCAGTTTCGATTTATGAGTTGCAAGCTATGACTATTTTACTACAGATGTGTTTAAAAAATTCCAGATCTAGTTTTATATGAATTCTGTATGGTAAATTATTTTTCTACTGATGTTAAAGATAATATTTTGCTCCAATATTTTGCTGAGTACAACTAGACTTGATTGGAATTGACCCCTAATTTTTGTGGATTTAATTGATAACTTTTACAGACTATTCTATACTTGCAAACAACTACTATACATGTAGAATTTTCATACTATTCAGTGAAGAACCTTAATTTCGACCTGATTCTATTTGCTATCTATAACACTTTGTGAATATGAATTATAGTCTACTGTATCTATTTTATCACCCTTTTGACGGATCTGGATTTTGATTTATATTTTGCAATCTACTGCTGTTTTGGTACTGCTGTGTTATGATTCCAGATTTACAAAACTACTATATCTTGTTGCTTTCTGATTTTTATTGACTATTCTATCTATATTGGAAAATTATGAAATTTTATTTTCTGTTACTAGACATACTAGGTAACACTCCAGATTTTTCTTGGATTTAATCAGTGAGTTTTCATGTTGTTTTCCTGTTTATGAATACAAACTTCTGATTATTGGTTGAATATGTTTCCTGGATACAATTCTGTTTTGAGACTTGTTTTTGTGAAATACCATATGAATTATATATATTTGCTAGATTCGGCTGAGAGACTATTTTCTAAATTTTCTGACGGATCAAAATTTGCACATTTGTAGCAACGGGAATTTCAGATTTAGTGTAGTACTATCTTGCTGTCATGAACTAGAATTTTCGTTATTCTATCCTTTTATGTGTTGTCTTTCACCTGTATATATTTATCCTTCAATCTAAACTTGTTACTTGTTCATACCATGTTATTCTTGCCCTGTTTGTGACACGCAAATGCCTGTCTGATAATAATAATAAGAAACTAAGCTGAGATTTAAAGGGAAAGATCTAATATGGGAAAATACAGAAACGTGTATTCGGAAGAGGATTCATAGATCCTATTTGGTTATTTGGAGCCTGATATTTGGTTACATGGAGGTTATTCCTGAGTACACTGCCCTCTATGATCCACTATGAAATCTAAAATAAAATTGTTTGAATGTATCAACCATGTGGTAAAAACCTGGGATGCATGAAGTGCTACCTAGATAGGACTAGATACAAGACTTGGACATGATCACTTGACACTGGACACTTGTTACTTACTACTTGTACCTGATACTTGATTCTTGACACATGTTACTCGTTACTCGTTTACTTGATACTTGATACTTGTTACATGCCACTTGCACTCGTTCATCTTGCCATGCTACTTGTCCTGTTCTTGATTTGAGTTAGTTCCTCTATTTTATTGTCATGTCTATTCCATGCCATGTTTGCTTCCGCTGTTACTCTATTCTTGTGTATCTTTCCTTGTACTTGTTACCTGCACTACAAGCGACCCGTAACTTGAATTGACGGGCATTTTGTTTTCCTTTCCTCTTCCTGCAATTTATTAAATTGCAGATTTTGGAGATCAGCTGCTAGATGGAGTAGGTGATATGAGATTCTAGATGCTGGAGTTTTGCTATTATTATTATTATTATTATTATTATTATTATTTTCTGTTACTTATTTAAATAATGTATCTTGTACTTGGATTATTTGTATTTAGGCAATGTGACCCAGGATTATTGACTTGTTCAGGTCTGGTTTATTTGAGATTAATATATTTTTATTTCAAGTAATCATGTTGGTATTTTGATTTATATATGCATGCGTGGTTGACTTTTCTTGCTTCCTACTCTGATTATTCTTGTGCTTGTTGTAAAGATCCTGACAGCTTATGGATGATGAAAATCATTCGTTTGACTTAGTCACATATCCGTATTTCGTATTCCTTTTTGGAAAGCGAGGCATGACAATTACAAAAATGGGGCCAACCCACAACTCCTCATAAGATTAGGGATATGTAAGGACTTCGAATAACACTGATCGAATCCTATGGTTGTCTAGAAAAAGATGGTTTCTCGACTCAGGTTCAGCACTGCAGAAGCTGCAATTCGTTCTAACATGTGGCAATCTCTTAACTAGATTTTCTTTAGTTAAAATCGCATTGTTAAGAACTAACCGCAAGAAACCTCTAACTTTCAATGAGGCCTTCACCTTCTAAAGAATCGAACACCAACTCGGTCTATAGTCCCTGAAATGGGTGCGATTATAAAGGGAACATACCGTGAAGGAACCCATCTTTTCCAGTTCCCACGATTTCCGATTAGGGCCTTGCAAACACCTAACACCTGATTGTGTGATGTAATCCTGTATTATTACTAATTGTGTTTGGCTTTCCTGCATCAGACGTGGCATGAACGAGGGTCTCCACGACCATCTCTTCCAAGTTTTAGCCATAGAAGTATGAGGATGAACGGCAAACATATATAGATATGGGAACAGATAGCGTAAGGCGTGGGCACCGCACCATTTGTCCCACCAGAATTTAGTGGACAGACCATTACCAATGAAGGAGGTTATATCTCTACAGATGGTGTCATGAGCTTTTGAAAAGTTCCTCCAAAACCACAAAATCCTGGGGCCACCCTAAATTCCAGATTTCGTGAGCCCTTTCCATATAAATAAGTCTTGACGAATTCCTGCCAGCCTTCCCCGTTCGGATGGTAGGTTTTCCACCACCATTGACCAAGGAGGGCTAGATTCATATCTATCAGATCATTGACACCCAACCCAACATGAATCTTCTTCATGCAGACACTTTCCAACCTGATTAGATGGTACCCCCTTTTTCTGTGTCAGCACCTTTCCAGGGAATCTCCTCCGAACTCGGTCAATCTGCTGAATAACCCATTTTGACATTTCAAAGAAGGACATGTAGTATGCTGGAAGATTGGATAAGACCGAGTTGATCAGAGTAACTCTCCCACCAAGAGATAGAAACTTGCCTTTCTAACCTCCGAATTCAACTCTATCAATGATTGGAAACCAATCCGATTTCTTCAATTCACCCAAACGAATTGGCAACCCTAGGTATTTGTGTGGGAAACTATTGAGTTGGCAGTTTAGGATGGATGCTTGAACAAGCAGCTCCTCATCAGACATAACAATAGGAATCATGTCACTCTTACGGAAGTTAATCAGCAGACCAGACCAAGCGTTAAAGCAATATAGTACGCCTTTGAAAGAGATGGTTTCCTTTAAATATCCGTACCGAAGAGTAGGGTGTCATCAGCATATTGGAGTAGTGTAGAGCTCGGTCGGTTTTGACCACTAGCAATTGGGGCGATCCACTCCGCGAGCCTGCAATTATCAAACATGTGTTTAAGGACATCCACCACAATAGCACACAGTAGGGGGATAAGGGACCTACTTACCTCAAACCTCTTCTACAAGAAAATGGAGACCCGGCCATATCGTTAACCATGATAAACATCCTGCTCGTTGACAGGCAGTGGCGTATCCATCTGATCCATCTAGATCCAAAACCTCTACCCCTCAGAACATCCAACAGGCAATCCCAATCTACAGAGTCGTAGGCTTTCTCGAAGTCTAGTTTGAGGAGATAGCTCTTACAGTTCAAGATATGACAATGGTCGCTTCTTCTGCAATGGCCACACAGTCCAGAATACATCATCCTTTAATGATTCCGGACTGTTCGTGACCGATGAAATTATCCATTAGTCTCGCTAACCTATTTGGCTAGGACCTTTGTGATAATTTTGACCAAACAGTTGAGGAGGCTGATGGGTTGAAAGTCCCCCACCCTATGGGGGTTTTCTTTTTTTAGGATAAGCACCACCTGTTGGATCCTGTAGGAAAGGCAAATAACACGGGGGGGGGGGGGGGGCCCCCATGAATAGTGTTGTATAAAAAATGATTAAGAACTTGAACTTTTCATACTGTTAAGTCGACTGAAAAAGATATAAAGTCAACTGTTGCGTCAGATAAGAAGAGTATTTTACTGATAAGTTACAAGTCTGATCATTCGACTTATAGCGGAAAACCAGTCGACTTACCAGACAAGTTTTTGAAATAAAACTCAGAGAAATTGAAATTGCAAGTTGAGAGAATACAACCACAGAGAGTCAATCACAGCCAAACACAACGATGTATCCTAGTTCGGTCCTTCCGACCTACATCTAGTTCCCAAGCAACCTACTTGAGATTTTTTACTATTCTTGAAAAAAATACAAGAATACTCTACGGCCTTTGACAACAACAATGTCAAATCCGTAGACCCCTCTCACCACTAGAGAGAGCAAACCCACTCTACACCCTAGAGTGAAATCGACTCTAAAACCAAGAGCCCTACTCTCCAACCGAGAGGACCACTCTCACAACCTGAGAGTGAAAACAACAACAAAATTGAGTTTACAACAACCTATAGCCTTGTATGTGATAGTACTTTTGTATAGTGGTTATTAGGTCAACTTCTGAATTCAGTCTAAAACAAAATCAATATTATATTAGACTGAAATTCAGAGAACCAAGTCTTAGAGAGTTTGTATGCTTTTAAAACACTTGAAGATAAAAGACTTGAGAGTTTAAAGAATGCTTGGAGTTGAGTTACCTTTGCCAAATGAATTCTATACTCTTTTTATAGAATTAGAAACGTTTGGATGTTGAGAGATAGAATCCCAACTGCCATACAACGACAGTGAAAAAAGATTTTGAATTTGAAAAAAAAGTTTCAGATTAAAAAAACTGTCGAAATGGCTTGAAGAGTCGACTTGGTTGTCATAATGAGTCGACTGGCCAGAGCTTGTATGAGTTTAGGTAGTTTCGTACCATGACAGTCGACTAGTTCCAAGAAGGGGTCGACTGGTACTCATACAGCTGAACTTATTCTAGCTTGTTTTGACATTTTGATTTTGTAAAACACTCAGATTATTTAAAGTATGTGTGAGTGTGTGTGTGACAAGGCTATTATAAGTTTCTAAGACTCAAAGAATTAAAATTACAATATTACAAGACACTTTATTTAAACATTTGAAGCACTTTGAATCTTGTCTTGAACTTGAGTCTTTGTCTTGAGCTTGAGCCTTTGTCTAGAGTCTTGAAGTTTGATCAATTACTCTTGATGGCTTCATCAAATTGTGTTGCCTTTGTGTATTTCACCATGGTATTGACTTTGATACACTCTGCAAGAGATATGTGGTAGACAAACTTTGTATTGTGTTATAGTCATCAAAACCAAGAATCAATATTCTCCCCCTTTTTGATGATGACAGCGCAATAACTTATAATAACAATATTCATGGAAAGATGTCACACATAATTTACTGATATACAAATATGAAATAAGCTCCCCCTAAATAATGTACAATAAGCACTGAATTGTGAAATAATAACAATATATATAAAACATGCAAAACACAACACAAAAACACACCACAAAACCATCTGTACAAAACCATATGAATATCCCCCTTTATCATCAACAAAAAAAAAACATAAGGAGAAAGGAAACATCATAAAGATCAATATTGCATAACTATAACACTGTGATATATAAGAAATCAAGTACATTGTGGCAGATTAATATTAGTCGATTTAGTCGAGATTTTTTTTAAAACCAAACGAAACATCAAGTAAAACTTCTGTCAGTCGACTGGGTACTGATACAGTCGACTGTCCAGAACACAAAATTCAGCCAAAATATGAACAACGGAAAAAAACATTAAAAGTCGACTGAAAAAGATGTTTAGGTCGACTTAAACAAAATAAAATTTTCAAGAAATGTCATGAAAACAACAAATTCCTAGTTCTCTTCTAAAGTTGATAAAGTGTCTTCCTTAAGTGGTTTGGTAAATATATCTGCTACTTGTTTATCAGTAGAAATAAAATCCAAAGTTATCTCTCCCTTTAAAACATGATCACGTAGAAAATGATGTCGAATATCAATATGTTTTGTACGTGAGTGTTGAACCGGATTTTTACATAGATTAATAGCACTGGTATTATCACACATTATAGAAGGTTTTGAAAATGAAATACCATAATCTAATAAAGTTTGTTTCATCCACAAAATTTGGGCACAAGCCAAACTTGCAGCAATATATTCAGCTTCTGTAGTAGATAGGGATACCGAATTTTGCTTTTTTACTGCACCAAGATACTAGTGAATGTCCCAAAAAGTGACAAGTTCCACTAGTACTTTTACGATCAGTTTTACTACCAGCAAAATCAGTGTTACTCTACGACAAAAGTTGAAAATTATCGGTGCGTGGATAAAATAAACCATATTCAGAAGTGCCTTTAATGTATCTTAAAATATGTTTCACAGCTTTTAAGTGAGGTTCTTTGGGATTCAAATGATATCTAGCACACAAATATACACTAAACATAATATCTGGTCTACTAACAGTTATATATAAGAGTGAGCCAATCATACATCGATAGAGTTTTTGATCGACACTCTTACCTAAATTATCTTTGTCAAGTGTAGTAGTAGTAGCTATAGGTATGGTATTACTACTAGTGCTATCCATGCCAAACCGTTTGAGTAATTCCTTAGCATATTTTCCTTGATTTATAAATATGTCATTTTGTGACAGCTTTATTTGTAGTCCAAGAAAATAATTGAGTTCACCCATGTGACTCATCTCAAATTTATTTTTCATGGTATTAGAAAACTCTTAACAGAGATTACTATTAGTAGATCCAAAAATTATGTCATGTACATATATTTGTATGATTAGAATATCTGTCTCTATTTTCCTAATAAACAAAGTAGTATCTACTTTACCTATCTCAAAACCAGTTTCTAAGAGAAAAGTTTTTAACCCGGTCATACCAAGCACGAGATGCTTGTTTAAGACCATATAAAGCCTTTTTTTAATTTAAAAACGTGGTTTGGGAATTGTTCATGTTCGAAACCGGGTGGTTGCTTAACATAAACATCTTCCTTAATAAATCCATTTAAGAAAACACTTTTAACATCAATTTGGAAAAGTTTAAAATTCATCAAACATGCAAAAGATAATAAGATCCTAATTGATTCTAGTCTAGCAACAGGAGCATATGTTTCATCAAAATTGATTCCTTCTTCTTGATTATATCCTTGAGCAACTAATCTGGCCTTGTTCCTAACGACTTGTCCTGATTCATCTAACTTATTCATAAATACCCATTTGGTACCAATTATAGTATGATCAGGAGGTCGTGGAACTAGATCCCATACATCATTTCTTATAAATTGGTTAAGTTCATCTTGCATGGCATTCATCCAAAATTCATTCTCACAAGCTTCTTGTATATTCTTCGGTTCAAAATCCGACAAGAAAGCCGTATGAGAAATCATGTTAACATGAGATCTTGTTTGATTACCACTTGAAATATCACCAATTATTAAGTCATGAGGATTATTTCTAACTTCATCAAACGCTTTTGGTAAAGTTTGAGTCATCACAACAGGATCAGTCGACTTAACAAGTCCATCAGCCGATTGATTCACATCAGTCGACTTGAGATCCTTATCAGTCGACTTGTCTAGGGTAGTTTGCTCTAGTGATTTAATAACGTTATTTAAAGGTGATGATTCAATTTCATCATCTTTTATAACAACAGATGAAGGCAATGATTCATCAAATGAAACATGCATAGATTCTTCAGTAGTCAAAGTTGACTTATTAAAATTCTATATGCCTTACTCCTATTTGAGTATCCAATGAAAATACATTCATTAGTTCTAGCATCAAATTTATCTAAATTATCTTTAGTGTTTAATATGAAACACTTACATCCAAATACTTTAAAATATGATACTTTAGGAATTCTTTCATAGAATAGTTCATAACAAGTTTTCTTAGGCTTATGCCTAATCAATATTTTATTTAAAACATAACATGCGGTAGAAACAGCTTCAGACCAGAAGTACTTATGCAAATTGCTTTCGACAGGCATAGTACGTGCACACTCTTGCAATGTCCTATTCTTTCTTTCGATCACTCCATTTTGTGGTGAAGCTCTACGAAATGCAAATAAATGTGTTATACCATTCTTGTTGCAATATTCTGAAAACGTTTCATTCTCAAATTCTCCACCATGATCACTTCTAATAGTGACTATAGTTAGAGATTTTTGATTTTGAATTCGTTTGCAGAAATTTGCAAATTCTTCAAAGGCATCATATTTATGTTTTAAAAAGAAAACCCATGTAAATCTTGAAAAATCATCTAATAAAACAAATACATATCTACTTTTATTTAAAGAAGTGATTCTAGTAGGACCAAATAAACCCATATGGATTAATTCGAGAGGCCTACTAGTAGAAATCATTTCTTTTGTCTTAAAAGTAGATTTGACTTGTTTTCCTAGTTGACATGCATCACATAACTTATATTTCTTAAAAGATAGTCTTGGCAGCCCTTTAACTAGGTTGTATTTAGACAATTTAGCAATATTTTTTATATTTACATGGCCAAATCTCTTATGCCAAAACCAAAAATCATTGTTAGAAGCTACTAAGCAAAAATCATTAGAAAATTCATTTGTTTTTTTAACATAACTTATAAATGTTGTTTTTCCTAAAACCTTAAAAAATAACATTTTGTATAGATGAATCATATATTAAACATGCATCTTTTTCAAAAACAATTTTATATCCCTTATCACAAAGTTGGCTAATACTTAACAGATTATGCTTTAATCCACTAGCTAGAAATACTTCTTCTATAGTAGGGGTAGTGTTCTTACCGACCATGCCTATTCCAATAACCTTCCCTTTGTTATTGTCACCGAGTGTGATTGTTCCTCCATTTATCTCTTGTATGGAAGAAATAAGGTTTGCATGACCAGTCATATGCTTGGAGCATCTGCTGTCAAGTATCCAACGTTCTCTTTTAGGTACCTATAAAATAAGCATTGTGAATATGGTACCCTTTTCATTGGGTCCAAAAGGGATTAGTTTTTGAGAAACCAAACTCAAAGTGAGTTTGATTTACCACCAAAAGCAGGAATATAATTTACAGAATTACATACATTAAGAACATAAGAATTTATATAAGTAATTCTATCGTTTAGACTCAGGTTGACTGACCCAAATGTTTTTTATTTGTCCAATCGACTTTATTGTACCTTTCAGTCGACTGTTATGAGAAGTCAGTCAACTGGAAGGTGAAATAGGTCGACTTATCTGAGATTTTCGTCTCTTTGAATAAGACTCCAAACCTCTAGAAAGACGACTGACATTAGGATTCAGTCGACTGGTCTGAACTACAGAATTACTATTTTTATGAAAAAATAGTTTTTTATTTCTAAGAAAACTCATATAATTTGTTATTCACGCTGGAAATAGAATCAGTCTTATTACTACTAATATTCTTAGAAAAATGATGTTTTTCAAGAGTCTTTTGAAAACCAAGTCCAAATCTTTTATTAGATTGAACTTGATTTTGAAGAACTTCATTTAAATTCTCCTTTCCTTTGTGAAATTTATACATTCTTGGATATCTCTTCATAATTTTTCTTAAGAGATACAAGATCTATATCCAAATTTGAAAGTCGAGAATTTAAAATTTTGACTTCAACATTTAAGTCAAGATTTTCTTGAGAAAGTGTTTGATTGACTTTCTCTAAATTTTTAACTCTAATTTTCTCCTTCTTAAGTTCTTGAAAAATTTCATTGAAAGCATTTAATAAGTCATTAGAATCAAAGTTTTCACTTACATCGTTTTGTGTAGCCATGAAACATACGTTCGCTACTTTCACTCCTCATTTTCTTCTTCCGATGAAGAGTCGCTATCATCTCAAGTTGCTTGATATGCCTTCTTGTTCTTCATATACTTGTTCTTTGTGTACTTGTCCTTCTTGAAGTTGGGAGCCTTTTCTTTTGATTTCACATTTTCTAATGGGCAATCTTTCTTCATATGAACTGTCTTGTTACACTTGAAACAAGTGGGAAGTTCATTAGTATCTTTAAACTTGGAATTAAATTTACCTTTTCGTAAAAATTTCTTAAACTTTCTAGTGAACATGGCTATTTCTTCTTCATCTTCATCTTCATCTTCATCTTTAGAATCCGACATGGCCTTGAAAGTGAGTGTCTTCTTCTTTGCTTGTTGAGGTTCTAGATCCTTCTTGCGTTCTTCAAATTGTACTTCATATGCCATAAGATTTCCCACAAGATTCTCAAGAGAGAGTTATGTTAAATCGTTGGCTCTTCTATGGCGGTGGTCTTCTTCTCCCATTCGGGGGTTAGGGTAGGAAGAACTTTCCTCACTATTTCGTCTTGCGAGTACATCTTTCCAAGGGCCACAAGAGAGTTTGTAATGTCCGTGAACCGTGTTATCATGTCCGATACATTTTCGTTCTCCTTCATATGGAACATCTTGAACTTGTAAATAAGAACAGATATCTTAGATTCTTTAACCTTATTAGTACCTTCATGAGTTACCTCGAGTGTGTGCCAAATTTGATGAGCCGTTGTTGCATTTGACACACGATTGAACTTCTCTTTAGTAAGTGCACATAATAAAGTATTCATCGCCTTTGCATTGTTCATTGTGTTGCTCTTTATGTCATCGTTCCATTGTGCATAGGAAATTGTAAGAGCGGTGAATTCTGTCTCAGTCATGTTTCAAATCTCATAGTTGATGGAATGAAGGTAGAACTTCATTCTACACTTCTAATAGTTATAGTTTGTTCCATCGAATAAGGGTGACCTTTATGTGGATTGACCTTCATGGCATTGGCTTGAATTTGAAGTAGATGCCATTGCACTCAACTAGGCTCTGAAACCAAGTATTGGATCCTGTAGGCAAGGAAAATAACACTAGAGGAGGGGGGGGGGGGTTGAATAGTGTTGTATAAAAAATGATAAAGAACTTGAACTTTTCGTACTGTTAAGTCGACTGAAAAAGATATACAGTCGACTGTTGTGTCAGATAAGAAGAGTATTTTACTGAAGAGTTACAAGTCTGATCAGTCGACTTATAGCGGAAAACCAGTCAACTTACCAGACAAGTTTTTGAAATAAAACTCAAAGAAATCGAAATTGCAAGTTGAGTGAATACAACCACAGAGAGTCAATCACAGCCAAACACAATGATGTATCCTGTTTCGGTCCTCCCGACTACATCCAGCCCCCAAGCAACCCACTTGAGATTTTTCACTATTCTTGAAAAAAATTCAAGAATACTCTACGGCCTTTGACAACAACAATGTCAAATCCGTAGACCTCTCTTACCACTAGAGAGAGAAAACCCACTCTACACTCTAGAGTGAAACTGTGAGACCCCGTATTCTAGAAGAGTATATATACTAGGTAAATAGTATAGTATATATATATAGTATATATATACTAAAGTAGTAGAAAGAAAGAATGGATAGAATGGGTGATGACGTGGAGGAGAAAAGAAAGAAGGAAAGAATAGTGGGTTGATTGTGACCTATAGAAGATCCTATGGGAATTGATAGTGTGATGAGCCTACGAGCTGAGTGTGGGGCGTTACATAGAGCTACTCCCTCAGAAGTCTGAATTGAGGGGAGCTCTAAACTCTTGTTTGCATCTGGGAAGGGTTTCGAAATGCGCCTGGAAAGCCTGTTGAATATGGGATTCCTCTTGGATCACACCCATATCTGTCTGGATGAAGGGGATGAGGTTGGAACAACATTGTGCACTAGCCACTCTATGGAAAAATGCCGTATTTGCATCTCTCTCTTTGAGCCACGAAATCCTGGACCTCTGTTGCCACTTGGTTTCTTAGAGCATGTACAGTTGTGCGATCTCCTCCCTGAGATTTAGTAGGTAATTACGTTCATCTTGAGTGAGGTCTCTAGTCTTTCCATTTCGCTGATGCCCTCAAGGTTGAACGCGTTCACATTGTTGCAAATCTGGTGCGGTTCCATTTACAAATTATAAACCTATGTCTGAGGATTTTCTCGCACCAAATTGCAGCCGCTTCAGTACTCATGTTGGGAGGGCCCAGTTTTCCATGATCAGGTGGTGAACACCCTGAACTTCCAACTAAGCTTTTTCGAATATAAATTTAGCTTTTTTTCCTGGAGTTTTGCTCGCCAGAGGAGAGGATGATGTGGACGTGGTCAGAAGATGGCTTTGGTAGGGACTTGGTAGGTGCAAGTGGAAATTTCACCTCCCAGTCCAACGAGACTATCAAGTTTAGCCATGATCGGGGAAGCTTTCATATTGGACCAAGTGAAAATTCTATCCGAGATTAGGATATCAACCAGCTCTAGGCTCGCCATAGGAGATAACCAGGTTGGTTCCTCTCTTTTCGAGTGGCTGGATCCCCTGCCACGATGTTCAAAAGCAAACCTAGTGATGTTGAAGTTGCCCCCCACCACCCACATATCATGCCACCACGTTTTGATTGAGTAGAGTTCTGTCCAGAACGAATCTCTGGAAGGTTGGTGGTTGGGGTCGTACACTACAGTTATAATATGGTCCAATTGTCCGTTCTTTGTTGAAGCCTGAGAGACAGAGAGAATTCCCTTTGGAATTCCTCAAGGCAAGAAAAAAGATTGGGTTTAAACCCAATAGCAATGCCTCCATACGCCCTGGTGGACGAACGAATTCTCCATTCATAAATCCTAGATCCACCGAGTCTCCTGAATCTGGAAACATGCGACAGTTTGGTCTCCTGAAGACCGACAACGTTGGCCTTGGACGATTGAATAATATCCTTAACCATCTCCCGTTTTCCGTGACCATCCAGACCTCTAACATTCGAAATTAGTGTAATCATTACGAATCGAATGGGGTAACGGGAGGTATGAGGCTCAGCAACAACCACGAAGGACCCTCTATTCAATTCCCATCATCTAATCTTATTGAGGAGTAAGACATACGATCAACATCACCTGCCTCAAGACCAAAGATTTTGGCTAGACAGAAAACATTGACATCTGACATAAAATTGAAAATATACGATAACCAAATACGCGTACCTCCACCATCGGTCCTGGAAACTTTAGCAGCATATGCAATCTCCAGATAATCTTCTAATGACTCTGCATGGGTCCTTAGTTGTGCAGTCTGAAGTCTGAAGCCCCTCGCCTAAAGTTGTCCCTCAAAGCTGGACTTCGAGTCAGGGAAAGTGGATTGCACCACCTTCGGGGAAAAACCGACTATTAACTGTTGTGTATCATCAATCATCTCCTCATAAAAATCTGATTCCTCCTCCATATTGGGTCATCGTCTTCTAGATTGAGGCACTCATCATCTTCAAAAGTGGAGAAAACCACACTACACCCCACCCCGCCTTAGGCATATATGTAGGATCATTGAACCCATATATAGGAAGAGGCAGCAAGGAGGGTTTATTGGGCCCGCCTAAAATTGTCATAGTAGTACTCAAAATGGGCTGAGGCCCAACATTCAAAGAATTATCTTGTTCGGCTACTAAAATATGTATGGACCTCTTCAAAGGCCCAAGTCCAACATCCAAATTTGACTCCAATGCAAGTGCAACACACGTAGAATCCAAAGACAGGACGATTTGCGAGGAAACCAAAGCGGAGGCACATGGGATGGTGTGGGTAGCCACTGGCGAGTTGCCACGTGGCTTGGGAACGGGAAACGAAGAGATAGAAGGGAAAAGAGGTAAACTCATATCCCTGCCATCTTCATCTCCTTTCTCCAACCTAATCTTCTCATTTCCTTTATTCTAATTAAAATTTCCAAAGTAAAAAACTATTATCTGTGAGATCTGAGCACCTTCTCTGCCTTCCTTCTCAGTCGCTTTGCTAGTATTAACCATGCTTTTACTTGAGGCGGTAGCAGGCCTTGCAACAACTCTTTTGCTTTAGCAGCGTTTCTTTTTGCTTTATCCAGATCTTGCTTCTGAGCAAAAGTTTCTTGCGTTTGACTTGCTTTTCCCGCTTCCTCTGAACCGTTGGATCTAGATCTAGATCATGGAGCAGGATCTTGGCCTTCCACCTACCCAAGAGCAATAATCTTCTCCGGTGATTTTCGGTGGTATTCAAGTTCCTTAGCAGCCCTAATCAGCTCTCTGTGAGCTCGCTCGATCTCATGTGCTCCATCGACCGTTGAGTCAAGGGACCAAATGGTGCTTGGTGTTTGGGTAGTAGTTGGGTTAGCGGTGCTAGGGTTTGTCATCCTGGTTACACCAACAGTGTCCACCTTAGCATCGAGTACAAAACGTATGATGTAAGCTTCTTCGGATGTAAAGAATTTTGAAAATCTAGGTATAGTTCTGATGTCGGGGCTTCTGAGATGAGATCCGACTTCTTGAAAGTTTTAGGATTGATATCAACAATGGTCCCGAAGTCGGAGACAATATCCTCCGATACCTCTCTTTTCCAACAATGGAGGGGGACGTTGTGGATCCAAATCCAAAATGTCTCCCCATGAGGTAGCTCCACCTCAAAAGTTGGGGACCAATAGCTAAAAAGCACTAAAAAGTGACCAAAATCCACGCTCCTCTAGTTAACCACCTCTGACAACTTCTCAGGAGAGGTAAACGAGATAAGAAATTAGAGGTGACACATATTCTTTATGACTCAATCCCGGTGACTCCTCATCGGCCACCGTTTGTCGAGTTCGTCAAGGAAATGGTTTTCTGATAGACGAACACTTTTGAATTTGGCAATAGCGCACCATGTTCTGAGTCAATGTTCTTCATTCTTGATGCTAGCAAGGTTGCTGGCCAGTCTAATCTTGATCCGATTATCCGGCAAGCGACCCCGTCTCACTTCCTCATTGGCTTCTTCATGGTTTAACACCACATTAGTGCAAACATATGACATGTGTCCCCATTTCAAACATTTGAGACATTGCACATCCTTCATGCAATCATCAGGAACATGGCCCAAATCCCCACAATTAAAACATGGATCAGGTTTCTTCTTCCCTTTACGATATTTCTTCAAATTGTTGTTAATTTGATCTGCAAGAGCCTTCTTCTTGGATGATTTGCTCACCACTGTGATCCAAGGCGTATCTTTCTTAACCAAATGCATCTCCCCTCCGAAAACCTCAATTGTATTCTTAGGACTCCCCTATGGAACCCTAGTGAGGTCAATTTGGTTATCGGGTGAGGTGGAGGTTCTGGTTTGGTGAGGCAGGCGGTGGAGAGCTTAGTTTGTTGGGTAGGGGGTGTTGAAGCAAGGGTTTGCATTGATTGAGGAGTTGGTGTTTCGGGTAAGGTGGGGGTTGGTTCCCATGGTGGAATGAACGGGAGTGATGGTTGAAGAGATGGAGGTAGTGTTGCTGGTTGTGTTGAAAGTCTTGGTCCCTAGCCCTATAAGCCTTCTTACCTGCATAACCCCCTACTATTTGATTGGTCCGCTTGGGTGAGGTTTAATGATGGCTCGAACGAGGACTCTTCTTATGCTAATGCTGGCTTGTAAGAGGACCCCCTCTTGGGTCCCGTCCTCGGTGTTGAGGTGAGGGGGAGCAGTGATGATGGCGGTAAACGCCAGAGCGTCGATGATCACTGCGGGATCATTAATAGACGCCGATCTGAGCTCTCTCATGCCCTCCTTCGGGGATGGATCATGCTGTCGAGATACCCGAACCGGAGAGGGAGTCTGTGCAAGCAACAAAGATGGGGGGGAACAGGGGGTTGGACCGCCTCATTGGGCCCACATATCTGCATCTCAAGCTCGAACAAATCCATGAGAGCAGAGCAGGTAAGAACGGGAGGGGGAAGCGAGCAGGTAAACAGGGAGAAGGGAGTAGCACACGGGGGGTAGAGGGATTTTGGGGGGGGGGATGGTACTGGGTGTTAATGGTGCTGGTAAAGGTCACCACCACCGGAAGGAGTGGGTGGGGGAGGGAGGGTGGTAGGAGAG
Source organism: Hemerocallis citrina (assembly GCA_017893485.1). Lineage (NCBI taxonomy): Eukaryota > Viridiplantae > Streptophyta > Magnoliopsida > Asparagales > Asphodelaceae > Hemerocallis > Hemerocallis citrina. The sequence continues at coordinate 396,522,834 of CM030359.1, forward strand.
GTAAGGAGCAGGTAGGAGCTCCATAACTTACCATTGATTTCTTTTTATTTTTTGGGAAACATAGAATCTTTCATGCGTGTTATTTGATTTTCCTCCCTTCCATTGGCTTGGATAGAAATTTATGTATTTGAAATAATGATTGCACAACCATTGTGCAATTTCTCACTGTATCTTTCTTTTTGATTACTTCTTGGGTAGGTAATGCTGAAGCCAAGAAGAAGATGTGCATGAAGGCATAGCGTATGCGACCATGAATGAGATGGGGATGGACGAGGAAGAAGATTTGCTAACCATTGCGGTTAGAGAAGTAATTTTATTATGGGAAAAAGGGGTATGAACAACTTGCTCATTTAGTAAATGAGCAATTGATGATGTGACATACATGTGATTGAAAAATCATTAAAAGGGTTAGTTGTCCAATGTATCACATGCATGCCACATAATCAATTGCTCATATCCCTTTTACCCTTTTATTATACTTTATTATGTGGAAAATCCCCCCCCCCCCCCCCCCCCCCCCACACCAAAAAAAAAAAAAAAAAAAAAAAAAAAAAAAACTTTTTCCTTTCACTGGTTACCCCACTGGTTACTAAATAAACTTTTATTGCTAACCAGTTTTAGTAAAAACATATATATGTTAATAAATAGCTCATCTGATTTTTTGTCTCATATCTTGTACTTAAATTGTTCCTAGCTTAGACCATCTCCAAGTACATAGCCATTTCTCAATTTTAACAAAAATAGCTAATTTATTGATAAAAATATATTCTAAATACTAGCCAAACTACTTGTCAAAATAGTTTTATCAGATTCACTCGTCAGATGTGACGAATTTGTATGCTCGTAAAAAAAAAACCACAATCGAACAAAAAAAGTCGTGATCTCAGAAGGAAAAAAAAATTGCACTCACGATTTCTAAGATCGCATGGAAGAAAGAGAGATTGCTAAGATTTCGAAATCGGGATTTTAGTTTTGTTTTTTTGTCTTTAAAAATTGGGTTTGAATTTTTGTTTGTATGTTTGAGCTTTAATTATTTGTATATTTGAGCTTTGGCTGTTTGGATTTTAAAAATATGTATTGCTAGCTAAAATAAATAGTATAGTTAGAGCGGATAATTTTTTTGCTTGCTAAATTATCTAATTATTTTATATTTTGACTATTTTAACGAACCAAAATAGCTAGTATGATGAAGATCCTCTTGGCCTTTGTATGCAATTAAAACGATATATTACAAGTGGACTTTCTTTCTCCCTTTTGCCAGAGAAGCAATAAAAATGGAAACTTAATAAAGTCAACTACACGGATTATATGCTTAGCAAATAAAAAAACTGGATACATTCTATGAATCTCCAGAGAAACTACGTGCCTTAATTTGCTATTTAAGAATTTGGAGATTTAGACTTAAGTGATTAAGAAATTAATTAATAATTAAGTATGGGGCAAATGTAGATAGGGTCCACCATATTAGTCGGTGAGGCGTAGAGATATCGCCGACTCGTTAGTTAATGGAGACTTTACGAATGATTTGAAATTTGTCATACTACAACTTATATTAACTTATATTATTTTATGAACCTTGCCAAATAATGTACAAAAGTTAATCGTTGTCGGTGAGCTCCACTTATTCCAACAAATTAATATTGTAATATATTACTACATACGATCTATATAGACGAGTTAATTTTTTATATACATAATTATTAGGGCATGTAAATTAATATGAACCAAACTGATTACTTAGCAAAATGCTAGACATACTTGAGTTTTTATCCAAAACATACATTATAAATGCATTGGAGTTTACTTCTTACTAAAAGACAATGTTAAAATCTTATCTTTTAGTGAGAAGTTGTTTGAGGTAAAAATTCATGTATGTGTAGTCATCCTCGATTACTTATTATAAATCTCATTGTGTATGTACAAATATTCTTTATGAAGAAATCAAAAAATCACTTATACATATGCAATTTCATCTTATAATAAGTTACTAATAGTTTAGAGATAACCATTTCTCTTCATAAATATAAATTAGCATTACTGAAATTTACATTTTATCACCACAGGAAGGTTCTCTCTGACATAGAATTTTGAAAACTAAGAGTATTTATTACTGTATTAGGTTTGATTATATTCGGAACGTGCACCTAGTTTGATTATATAAAATAGTTTTGGAGTTCCAGCAAATTAATTGAAATAACAAACATATTATATGAGGAAGCAGCATATCTAGCTTTAAGCTCAACCATCGCCTTCTTGATCATTAGCTGGAACTTATAAGGAATGCATATAGTTTGTTAGAAACACTGCATAGAGTTTTTTTAACTTCAGCATCAGTTTTAGATGCTTGTAATCGTTATGCAAGGACATTATCATATAGGTTTTATATAGCTTACTCTAATCTCATAACCACTATGAGTATGTCTAAATACAATGGTAACGCAAGTGCAGGTGTGAAGGTATCTACAATACCAATAATCTAAACATTTGTTTGTCTGAGACTCTGTTTGCAATTAAAATACCTCTTATTATTATTTCAACCAAAATGAAATACATGAAGTTCTCAAAACTAATCCGAGCTAATCATTTCTTTTCTCGACTTTGTCTCCCCTTTGCACCTTCATAAAAAAAAATCAAAATGGATAAATAACAAATTTACTTTAGCTGTCTTTCTTGAGTAGAGAGTTTGCATCCTTCACTTGTAAACTCCAGTCATCCCAATCCTATACATCCAAACATACACTAAAAGTTCTTATATGTTATATTATCCATGATTTCTAATAACCAATGAAGGGAACACTTCACGATAGTATTTTCTTTTATAGTAAAGAAATTTATGTTGCATATTTGCCAAGTTATTTTAGGTTGCTGATCAGCTTACCTGTCCTGTTATGGTTTGGAACCCCAAATTGAGGCAGTCAAATAATCAATCTCTCACTTGCGTACACCTTAAATTAAAACTAATAAAATGCTCATCAAATAAATCACTAAATTAAAAATATTTAAACCCAAAAATAAAACAATCATACCTCTCTGAACTTAGATCTCATGCACACACAAAATTCGAGTTAGCAAAAAACTGAGTAATCTCCTGCACACACAAAATTAAAAATTAGAATGAGAATTTGGTTAATGAGATGAAATTAGAGTCTTCGCATCGCATATAGATGCTCTCGATTTGGTGAAGGGGAGTCGCTTGATATTCGCGCTCAATTGGGTGGAGGGGAGTCACCGATACGGAATCAGCAGCGAATCAGATATTGGCGACGACCTCTTGATTGGGGTTTAACACTTGATTTAGATTTGGATTTGCTTTGAGATTTCAAATTTTCAAATTTTCAAAATTTCAAAAATTCAAATTTTAAATATTGTAACTTTTTTTTAAAAATTTTAAAATTTAAAATGTTTTTCTAAATTTTTATTTTTTAAAACTTTTGATATTTTTTTTAATTTTTTGAATTATTTTTAATGTTTTTAAATTTTTATTTTTTTTAGTTTTTTAGTTTTTTTTATTTTTTAAAATTTTTTAAAATTTTTATTTTCTTATTTTTTTGAATAGGAGAAAGAGAGAGAGAGAGAGAGAGAGAGAGAGAGAATTAAATAAATAAATGAGTTGTTTTGGGTGGGGAATTTGAATTTGAATTTGAGTTTTGGGAGGGAACTTTTGGGATGGGGGAGGGGGAATGTGTTTTGTTAGGTTAGATATGTCCCTTTAATTTTGGGGGGATTGAAGGAGAGTCACTTGATAGCTTTCTTTGTATTTATTATATAGATAGTAGCCAGGAGGCCCAGGACAGATCCAACGATCCAAATAAAACTTGTCATGAAATAGGAAAAGAATAGATTGATCGATCACCTAATGCATTTTGACCTTCTTTTTTTGGTCTCATTATGTTTCCATAGGTAACAGCTAAAGAATGACACAACTTCACAAACTACGTACTTATAGTAAACAATCGATTCAATACGCTCAACTAGTTACCAAAAAAAGAAGAAAAAAAAAGAAAGAGGTATGCTTAAGTTAGTTATAAAAAAAAAATCATGGTTTTATGCAGATGGCTAGGCCACCACAGCAGATGACTAGAACTTGTTCATGGTTTTATGCAGATGGCTAGGCCACCACAGCAGCCTGGTATCTGTCATGAAAGATTCAAGATCAGAATACATATAGCCAGAATATAAGACCACAACTACCAGAACAGAATATGTATACTCAGAATATCAGATCAAGAATATGGCAAGAAAGCCTGGTAATCAAGAATTAGTAGTATTTCCACATAGTGATCTTTTTTTAAGATTTTTCCTTATATTTTCACTACTAAATAACAACAATGTATCTTAGATAATTTATAGAGTTACTTAAAAAAAAAATCAAAAAAAACAAAAGTTAGCACCTATAGACACCAACTGACAGTGGTGCCAAAGTGCATGCACGCATGAGATAGTTCATGTACACCGACTAACAAATTGTATAAGTTCTAGTTGAGTCATGAAAGGGTTTCCAAACGTTTAACTCAATTTCCATCGTAAGTCAACTACCTTCCCCTTCCTGCATCGCGCAAACAACACCTGTCTCTAACTGGACATTGTGTGGTCCCCACGCGTTGTCCCTTCCTTACTATCTGGCCCTATTAATTTTTTCTGATTTCTAAACTCGTACTCAACTTCATTTGTTTATTCCCATCTTAATTTCCAAGAAAATGGAAACCGTTATAGTTGATCTCCATCTCTTCCTTCCTTCCTTCCTTCCTCGCATTCGCATCGCACCATAATTGGTGGACCCCACCTCTTCAACATATCCAAGATCATTCCGATCTAACAATGAGGCTTTATTTGACATTACAGTAAATCAGAGGTGCTCTTTTTGAAAAAATATTATTAATTACCAAATGTGTAAGTAGGAATTTGACTCAAATTTTTCTAAGTAATTAAAAGCAGATTTTTGAAAGGTTAAAAATACCGTTTTAGATATGTTGATTAAAACCATAGTAGTTTTTTAAAAGTATTGTTGGTTAAACACAATTTTAATTAATATTTTTAAACACCTATTTTGTGTTTACAAGTGATTTTGGTACTAAAAACATTCTCCATATGGAGCGTTTTAGACGGAGCTAAGAGCATCTGTAGTCGTTGAAGATGAAAATATGGATATATGGATAAATGGAAATAAGAATTGAACTTTTGCTGCACTCGTTAAAAGTTATTTTTTAGCTTTCTATCGTAAAATAAGAAGCGATGGCACTTGAAGTGCCGTCGGAGAAGGAAAAAAAAACACTTAATTTTGTGGGACGGCACTCGAAGTGCCGTCCGATCGTAAAAAAATAAAAATAAAAAAATAATGCAAGGAACGACGGCAGATGAAGTGCCGTCGGAGCCAAAGGAAAAAAAAATGAACTGGAGAAGGGATGGACGGCACATGAAGTGCTGTCCAACAGGGAAGGGATTTATTTGTGTTGGGTTTTTTTAATTATTTTTTGGGTTTTTTAATTGCAAAAATTACTTTATTTTTCAACGGACGGCACTTGAAGTGCCGTCCGACACGGAAAAATTTATTTTGTTGGGTGCGACGGCACTCGAAGTGCCGTCGCTCAAATATGGATAATTCTCAAATTGATTCTCATTTATAGCACACGACTGTAGCGATTTATCGATAAAATGGATATTTGGCAAACGAGTGCAGCACGTTCTTCTGCCAAATATCCATTTTATTGATATTTGGCAAACGACTACAGATGCTCTAATAGTGAGTCAAATTTGGAAGCAGGTTTGGATTAGGGATTACAGTACGGATGTGCTTGGAAAAATATAACCATGACAAGTAATCTGCATGTGGGATGCACGTCATAATATATATATATATATATATATATATATATATATATATAGAGAGAGAGAGAGAGAGAGAGAGAGAGAGAGAGAGAGAGAGGAATGCTCCATTGAAAACGGGTTTGTTTTCACGGGTTGGAAAACACCAATCTGAGTCGTTGGATCACTTTTGATCGTGATCAGCGGCTCAGATCGCCTCCACCCATCACCCTATATCACTTAAGTGGCGGAGGGTTATTTTGGGAATTTCGTTCCAAATAACTCTTCGCCTGATTCGCTCTGATAAAATGAATATAACCTAGGCCGTTGTTTGGAACAACGGCCTAGGTTATAAAAATTTGAATTATAGGCCGTTGTTTGGAACAACGGCCTTGTTCTAATTTTTTATAACCTAGGCCGTTGTTCCCAACAACGGCCTAGGCTATAAAAATTTAAAACAAGACCCCCTATAATTCAAATTTTTATAACCTAGGCCGTTGTTCCAAACAACGGCCTAGGTTATATCAATTTTTTTAGAATCTGTTCAGCAAAGAGTTATTTGGGACGAAATTCCCAAAATAACCCTCCGCTGATCAATTGAAACGGGTTGTGGGGAGCTCGATCTGAGCCGTTGATCACGATCATGAGCAATCCAACGGCTCAGATTGGTGTTTTCCAACCCGTGAAAACTAGACCCGTTTTCAATGGAGCATTCCTCATATATATATATATATATATATATATATATATATATTAAAGTAAATACTAAGACGTAATCTAGCATCGAATCTGAGTCCTTTCATTATTCATCGCATACTCTTTACAAATTATTTTTAGTGGCATCAAATTTTATTTTATATGAGTGACACTTTTGTAAATAATTATGCCGTAAATAAATTTAAACTTTGAGGGTATTATGGTAACTAACAACAGTTGAGTAAATGAATGATTAATATAACTCATACTTAAAAATGAATGGTTGAGATTAGATGGTTGATTGTATACAAATTACAGTTTGTCTATAAATTACACAATCCCAACTGTCACATTAGAGTATTACTATAATCTGTACGTACGATGCACGTTCTAATTATTTTTTCTTAATAAATCTATCTATATCTCTATTATAAAAGCAAGAATAAGAAAGAAAAAAAATGTACAGAGCCAATCTTAACCCTTCGTTTTATTTTTTTGATCAAATTGATTAGAGGCAATTATTGATTATATATAGAAATTTTCAAATATTCATTAGTTGGGTGAGCCCAACACCTAATTAGGCCCACTCCATTCCGACCCGACACATTTACTCTCCATACATAAATATCTTAAAAAAAAAAGATGTTCCTTTTTCTCATGAACTCCATAGCCCCCACCACATCACAACTACCAAAGCTGCTGCCTTTCTCCTCCATTCTCACCGATGATACTGCTATTCTTGACTTCTGGTAACTCCCTCTCATTCATCTTCTTCTTCCTTGTTCTTGTTGATGTTTCTGATAACCAGTGTAATTTTGTTGGATGTGTTCAGAACACTAGAGTTTCATTCAACTCCTCCATCCCATCTGCGAGGCTTTCAATTCGAGTTGTGGCGCAGAAGGAAACCTAGATGGAGAAACCCCATCTCTTAGGTTTTAATATTTTCTTCTTTTTTGGGATAAAGTTGTGATTTTTATGAGTGTTTAGTTGGAATTTGAGACTGATTGTTGATAGTATTAGTTTTTTTCATTGATAATATGATGTCATATCCTGGACTGTTTCATGTCTACTACTGAAGGGCCCTTCATAGTAAAAATTTACAAATCCATCTTCTTTCCCTTTTCTGGCCATCTCCTTCTCAATGGATCCCTCTCATAATTCTTGCTTCCGTAAAGTGACTATCTTGTCTCCTCAAGGTGATATAAAAATCCTAGCTTTTTTCGATTTGATAGATGTAGATTGAGCAGGCGTTGAAAATCAGCATATTTAATTAAAAAGATTATCTTTTTTTTTCTATTCTTAATTTTTAGTGCAAAGGATAAGCATGTGGAAATGAGTTACTTTTGGTCAAGTACATTAAAATTAGACACTGTTTTCACTTGATTTTAAGAGCATCCACAATCATGTTTGCTATATTTGCCATTTTTCTCATATTTTGAGAAACGACGGCTTGCATTCGTTTGCTATTTTACCATATTTTGGCAAAATCATTACAATCGCTTCTCATATTTGAGATACGAACTGGCGATTCTCAAATTATAGGGGTTGTTTCGTCCCTATTTTTTAAGTTTTTTTTTAATGGGACCAGTCTGACCCTTTTTTTTATTTATTTATAAAATGATCAGACGGTACAACTGTCTGAATGAAGAAAAAAAAAGAAAAAAAGAAGAAGAAGAACCCCCCCCTAAAAAATCGCTCAAACGAGACATGTTGTCCCGTTTCAAGCTTTTTTGGCTTGGACGGGACATGTTGTCCCGTCCAGCCCAAAATCTGATTAGGTTAGTGTATAAGTTAGGTTAGTGTATAATTTTAAGTAGGTTTAAGATACATTTTATTATTTAATTTATTTAATTAACCTATTTTAATATCTAATCATTAATTAATTAACTGTAAAAAAAAAAGCAAACGGACGAAACAACATGTACCGTCTTTCTTAAATTTTAGCAAATCACCGTTGCACTGAAATTCTCATATTGCTATTTTCATTTGCAATTTTGCCATATTTTTTAGCAAACGATTGTGGATGCTCTAAAGGCATATTTTCTTCTATCTATATGACATTAAATGCACATAAACTATTTTCATAATTAGACATTGTTCAGGCGCTCTGGTGGGATCCCACGGACAGAAAAAGATTGCAGTTTTGATAATATTTTTTTTAGTGACATTACTTCTTTGGTCCGAACGAGTTTGTATTGTTCTTCTCTATTCATAGACTACTTTGATCCAAGAGTCCGAAGTAAAACAATCATAGTTCTTTCGAGTTTGTACATTTTAATATTGATGTTATTGTTAAGGTTAACTTTCAACCATTAGATCTCTAAAAAGCTATTAAAATTCTTCAACTGTCCTACATCATTGCAGAAATTGTGCACTTTCTCCTCTTGAATAGTTTGACATACTAAACTTATGTTCTCCAACACCATACCATAATATTGTCAACTACGCTTGCTGTCAAATTTCAAAGATACACTTCAAGCACTTGCCCCCCTGATGTTTTTGTATAACAAATTACTTAATTCCAATGCATGATTCTGAAATCAAACAAGATATTTCAGTACATTATGAAATCAAACTAGAGTTTTCCCTAAACCAGAACTTAAAAACAATATAAATCAATAATCTCTAAAACACAAAGTCAACCTTTAAATCTTCCTAAAAAAAATTCTCATCAAAATTTTGTTATGTTTATTTCATGTTGATAATAGCATTTATTTTAATCTATATATACTTAATTAACTCTTACCACATACAGAATTGTATGCTATATGCATCAGCATCAGATGATGCGACAAATGGAAAAGATTCAGATGATTTGAATACTTATGACACTACTTGAACATATGTGTTTTCATAAGTGAATTAAACAAAATAAAAAGTTGAATAAAGTAAAGAGAAAGACAACTGTAAGCTTTCTGATTCACTAAAATAAAAAAATCAATTGTCATAAATAGGATGACCTCTTGATCACTTCACATACAGAGAAGGAACTTGTAATAGAAACTATGTTCTAACACTGTCACTAATGAAGATGTCCGTACATATTTTGACTTCAACCATGACACTGGAAAGAGTAATCAGAGAATGTATCCTAAAGCTAAACCATTTTATCCCTGCTTAAAACCTCATTTCAGAAAATATTTGTAGGTTATTTGAAGGTGGTGACCATTCTGATGCGGTAGATCGACATAACGAGAGGTGTCTCAAGGATCCTTCAAAGCGAGAACCTAATCCTAAATCTACAATTCCTTAACATATTTTGCATACCGAGACTGAGATAAATTTGTAATTCAATCTAGGATTCTTTTTTGTGTTGGATTAGATTGGAAGTTCAAGGGAGAGGGAATTCATTTGAAAAGTATGTTTGAGAATAATAAATGTGGTTGCTGAAAATTGTCCACGTACTTTTTTTAGTCCTCCCGATTCCCATTTAGCATTGCATTTCATTTAAAATTTTTAAAACTAATTTTATTTGATTATTTGCATAATATGATGTAAAAGAGACTAAAGCCCTTGTTTGGCATTTGGATTTTGAAGTGGGGGTGGAATTGAAATTATGGTTTGTAGATGGATTATGTATATGTAGTATTCAGTGTGATTGGATGAAATATATAAGATTTAGTCTTTCTTCCTGGTTTTTAACTTTAGTATTATTTCTCATTTAGGAATGGTTGAAAAAATGTTGATTGTGAAGCTGTAGTTGATGAAGAAAATATTTGCAGATAGATGGCAGATTGAGTTTGTCTGAAGTGCACACATTGTTTCTATCTACATACTATTTGTGTGAATTTCTTAATGTAAGCAACAATCTTCCTGTTTGCTATAAATTTTCACAGCATTCCATTTGCCAACTTAAATTAGATATTTTTGTATTCGCCATGCCATTTTGATTATTGGTTGTTCTTTCACCTTTAAATGGTCGATCAGCATTCCCATCACTCCCATATATAGTCTCAGCTTGAATACCACACAAAATTAATTGATTTATTTATAAGCTTTTATTTGATGTAGTTTGTTTTGGGTTACATAGCACTTTCAATGTAAACATCCTACTCTTCTTGTGCCTAGGATAGAAGAGATACTATAATAAGCATTTACCTTTTAGTGAAAATTGCATAGTGCAAGTAGCTTGTAGTTTAAATCAAACTTTGTCATTATAACTATAATATGGCATAGTATAAATTTCAAAAATGGAAATAAGTAACATTTGAGGTACATTTCTCGTCATTTAGTTTTTATTAATAGTATTCATAGTATACGAAAAAATAAGTATTCTTATTAGGAGATTTTCGACAAGTTCTTCAAGTGGTACCACGTAGAACGAGGGAATCGAGTATTACTTCTACCTTAGTAAAATCAGATCTATGCCAAGAAATGAAAATTATATAATTACCACAAAATATGAGGGCAATATTATATCTATTATTCAGTGATTTATTACTTCAAGTAGGGAACAGAGGGGAGTCCGTTGTTGGCGATGATTTAGTTCAAATTTCAAAGGAGATGATCATTGAATACTTTAACTATGAAGTATGTGAGCATTCCTTGCTTGATAGTGTTTTTGCTCCACTCCATCAACATGCACACTCTACTGGCTACATCACCAAACGTGATATTTTAGCAGCGAACATTGAGTGCGTTAATTCATCAAACGACGAAATGATTGCTAAATTTCCTAGAGAAAAAAGTTCCTTACTACAGTTTTGACTCATAATTTATAACAACAATAATTTGTTAGCACATATATCTTATGCCTTATTTAAACATATATTTTACAAATAATATACTAGATCCTCTTTATGCATAAACCTAATAGAATTACCACCATACTCTTTCAACTATTATTTGCAAGGAATATGCAATCAATTCCTAGAACATAAGCTTTGATGACACCATGGCTGGAGTATTCTTGGGAAAATAATGATTAATCTTTTGATAAATACAATGAAATCAATTTAGAATTTACTGATTTGTTCTTTTTTTTAAATATCTTATTTTTATATCTTTATGTTTTAGATTAAACAATTATTTACATGTTATTTTGTTTAATCAAGACTATATATAATATTTAGAGTTATTAATATTGAAATTTTAAGTATTTTGTGTACATAATTAATTTATAGTGATCATACTTTATATTCATTTGAGTTCTTAATGAATTTTTTTTCCTATAATTGATTTTCTAAAAAAAAAAATTGAACATTGTTAAAATAATCAAGTGCCATGTTCACCAAGCCACGTGCACTTGGTGCACGGTAAATTTCAACTAGTATAGTAAATAATAAGACGCAATCTGGCCTCGAACCTGAAACCCTTTTTACTTATCACATACTCTTTACAAATTACCCTTATTGGCACAAACTTTTATTTTATATGAGTGACACTTTTGTAAATAATTATGTCGTAAATAAATTTGAACTTTGAGGGTATTATGGTAATTAACAACAACTGAGTAAATTATTGGTTAATATAACTCCCACTTAAAAATGAATAGTCGAGATTAGATGGTTGAATAAATGTCTATAAATGACAACCCCAACTCTCTCATTATAATATTAGAGATTAGAGATTAGATATTATAAATAATTGGGTAATGATCAATTGATCATGAAGTTTAGGGCTTGATTGGCTCCTAGTTAGATAACAAATTGGTAATTTCAAGTGCAATTTTTCCTTCAACTTGACAAATCATAGCTTTGATCTGTAATACTTCAAAGTAGCAAACATGCGTGTGGGTCTATATTCACGATCCACATTATCTTTTAGCAATATGTAAAATCAAGTTGCTAAAAGATAATGTGGATCTTTTAGCAGTATGTAAAATCAAGTAAACAAAGGTAACAATGTGGATCTGTTTAACTTCCAGGTTTTTCAACATCTTCCTTTGAATAACTGTTAAAAGTGGAGATGCCGATGGAGTTGTCGGAGCTCGAGATGAGTGGCTGCGGGCCCAGTGAGAGGGTCCGCCAGGCACACCTGCGGACAACCCCCCCCCCCCCCCCCCCCCCATGCCGTCAACCCACCACCATCACCTTCTCAACCTTCTCAGCCTCCCCCTGTAACTTCCTCTGCCTATGCCACAGCAACTACGACCCACCCTTCTGTCCACCCTACAGTGCTGATCAACCCCCTCGATGAGGCTAGCCGGAGGCTCAGACGGTATCGTTCCCCCGCGCATGCACACCATAGTGCGCATCAACAGCGGATTGGGCGAGAGAATAGTCATCATCGTCCCGCGTCGCCACCCCACAGAGAATGGGCCCACTGAGGAAGTCATACTACTGGCTCTTTCGAGCGTAACAGAGATTCTGCCGGAGGCCATCGTCACTCCTACGGGGAGAGGGGTGATCAGAGGCAACGAGGACACTATGAGCGACATCAGAGACTCCCAAACTTTCATCAGAAACACCACTCCTCCCATCATCACTCCTCACAAAAAGGCCATCCACTACCACATTACTCCACCACAACCACGACCTCCACATTCAACCACAAACCACAACGCCCATCACACTCCCTCCGCTATCTTCCTCTTCCGAAATGGGAGGCTAAAACCCTGTCTGACGCTGTTCACCAACCCCCTCCCTTACCCCACAACCCCCATTCCTCTACTTACAACCATCCTCAGTCACTTCCATAGCAAGCTTGGGGGGTGCAGCCTCCACAAAAGTCCATCGTTGAGTGGGTCCAAGGGGTGGGTCCACAAAATGAGACTAGAAGTGAGGATGTACCTGGGCCGATGGAGGAGATGATCAAGGAGGATTCATGGGTTGAAGTTCACAGTAAAGAAAAAAAGAAATCAAACAGTATCTCCCTCCCACCTCATACAGAACTCAGAAAGAAGCAAAGGAAAGAAAAACACAAATCAGCACCGTGTTTTAACTGCGACGACCTGGAGCACTATCGGCAGGACTACATGAAGGAGTTGCGATGTCTGAAATTCATGAAATGGGGGCATATGTCGTATGTGTGCACAAATGTTACCTCGTCCAACAATGACGATGAGCCAACAATGATGATGAGCGACCAGTAAGAAGAGGTAGGTCGCCAGATAAGCCCACTCTCATCCGCCTGGCCAACAGCTTAGAGACGATCAAACTTGAAGAGATGTGGATACGCCAATGGTGTGCCATTGCTAAAGTGAGAGCAGGGTGCCTATCAGAGAACCACCTCATCCAAGCTTTGAAAGCCAAATAGCCGATGGCAGCACGCAGAGACTGGGTAGCAAACAAGATGTGCCACCTCTAATTCTTGGTATCTTTCCCCTCGCCGGAGAAAATGATGGAGGTGTCTGCTATGGGAATAGTGGATTTTGGCCATTTCAAACTAGAGTTCTTTCCTTGGTCACCAAGCTTCGGAGCAGAGCTGCCTCAAGAGGAGCGTTTCTGGATTTGGATCCATAACGTGCCTTTGCATTTCTGGAAGAAAGAAGCGTTGCAAGAGATTATCTCCGAGTTTGGTACAATAGAAGACATAGACAGCAAGATGGTTTGACAATCGGAGATCGTCTCCGCTAGAGTCTCAATCCAAACCCTAGACATCACCCTCATGCCACGCTTCGCAAAGGTCTTCTCTTTCGAGGAGTCATACCTCGTTAGATTTGTCCTCGATAAGCAGGCGGAGCCGGAGATGAAGGACCTTCAGACTCTCTCACCCCCCCTCCGCACTCAGAGATGGGCGCTCCTACCAGCATGTGGTCTCGCCGGAGTGGGACTTCACTTTGGATGGGGCTCACGAAATTGAGAGAGCACACCGTGAACTCATCAAAGCTGCAAGGGGGAAGGAGGCGGGCCAAGGCCAGCTGCTCATCGGCGACAATGGGAGAAACTTCATAAAAAACCCAATGGTCAAGAGGGCATGCACAAGGTGGATCTACAACCAGAGTCACAAATGGCAAGTTGTACAGACCCAGTACCATCTCTTGGAAACTTAGCCATGCAGAAAGCTCAAAATGGAAGTCAACCCCCACAGGATAGGGATGAGACGTCTAGAGAGGAGCAGGAAGAGGCAGAAAGAGCAAGAGCTGAAAGTAGAAAGACCCCATTTTTGTTCAACGGGCTTAACAACTCGCCTAAAAGGAAAAATGTGGTGCCTTTGGGCAAAGAGGGTGAAAAGATGTGAGCTTTTTTGAGGAAGAAGACGAATGGGGGAACCAAAAAGCAGGTTCCATTCGATGAAAGTGGGATGTTTGGGAAAAAGCTGGAAGCTTGGGGATGAGAGCTACCGATGGAAGGTGCCATTTTGGCGAAGAAGACGAGCAAGGACCCCGTCAAAGACAGAGATCTGACCCCGAAAGAGAAGAAATCAAACACAATGGAAGAGGAAGAGGGGTACAAAAATGGCAATTTGGGAAAGAGGCATTTGGGTAAAGGAGTCGTGGGTGGAAAAGATTGCTCTGGGGAAGAGAGCGCTGCTTTGTTACCCACGCCCCCTTCATCGACCGCAACGCCTACCGATAAGGAGAAGGCACATGGCCCACTATCGAACGAAGATGATAGAGGGGGGGGGGATACAGTGAATCGCGAGGGAGAAGGGTTAAAAGGAATCACTGAGTTTAGCATTTATGGGCCCAAAGAGGGGCCAACGATACCTTTTATTATCTCTGGGCCTAAAGAGGGGACCATTGGGGTGGAGTTGCACAAAGAGCAACGGTTCATGAACAACAATCCGAGTAATATGATATCTTATAATATTGTTACAGTGGCCTCAATGGGCGGGAGCCACATCGATGAAGATGACTGTGAGGAAAGGCTAAATCTAGAAGACGATTATGTTTACTCTGAAGGAGAATCTTTGGATTTTTAGGGGTTGGCGGAGGAGTCCTCAGGTATTTTCCTTGAGTTTGTTCCTTTTTCCCTACTACATAGACGTCTGCACTTGTGTCTAGTCAGGGCGGTATAGGTTTTAGGGTTCAGAAAGTCGCTAAGAGGGCTATGGAGGAGTCCTTAAACGATTATTTGGAGATTGCTGCAGCCGCTAAGTCTATTCAGACTAGCGACGGAGGTACGCATTCGTTCCTAGCTTCTATTTTTAATTTCATGATTGATTTTGAGATTTTTAGTCTAGCCAAAACCTGTGGTCTGGCGGTGAGTGATACTGATAGGAACACCTTCCTCCTAAATAAGATTAGGGGGTGGGAGAGCGATAGGGTTAATATCATGTCGAACTCGTCTACCAAGGCGAGTGATGGTCCCACTTTAAAGTGTAGTTAATGGAGGCTCTCTTCTGGAACGTTAGGGGCCTGGGCAGGCGGGGCAAACAGAAAATGGTTAGAGATGTCATCACTAAATCGAAAGTTAGTATTGTTGGTCTGCAGGAGACCAAATTATCCCATATTGCTAGACTTAGTAGACTGGGGGGGAGGGGGTACCGCATTTCAGAATGGAAAATTTGCCCGTCAATTGGGGCCTTCGGGGGTATTGCAGTAGGGTTTAATCCCATGTTGTTTTCATGCCTAGACGAGGTCCACGGGCAATACTCATTGTCGGTCCTTCTTCAATGTAAATCAGACCTGTGGACCTAGTCTATTACGGTGGATTATGGTCTGCATACTACAACAACTAGGGTGGTATTCTGGAATGAACTACGAGCGGTTCACGAACGATGGCCGCACCCCCGGGTCGTGGGAGGTGATTTTAACATCACCAGGTTTGCCTCGAAACACAGGGGTAGAGGGGCTAGTGAACGAAGTTATCGCGGACTTGGAGCTGGTAGACATTCCCATCACTAATAGGCTACACCTGGTCAAACATGCAAGCGATGCCCATCCTAGCTAAGCTTAATAGGATCTTGGTATCGGCGGACTGGGAGGCTAAATTTCCTTTGACGTGGGCCAAGTCACTCCTTAAACCAACCTTGGATCATGTTCCTATTATTCTCTCTTCCAGAGAAGGGCATCCCAGGAAATCTCCCAAATTTAGATTTGAGAAAGCGTGGTTGGAAATCCAAGGGTTCCACCACATGGTAAACGAGAATTGGTCCTGCCCCACTAGAGGGACTGAAGCAACTGCAATCTGGTGCGAAAAAATTAGAAGACTACGGACCAAACTCAGGAAATGGAACCAGACCAGATTTGCACGGATCTGGAGAGCAAAAGATTCCCTCCTTGAAGGTATTGGGGAGCTGGAAAAGACGGAGGAAACTAGGATACTGTCACAGGAGGAGAGGAATAGGCTGCTTTAGCTTCGAGAAGACATTCACCAACTTTATAGACTTGAAGAACTCAAATGGAAACATCGATCCAGAATTTCGTGGCTTAAGGAATGAGACGCGAATACTGCAAACTTCCACTGTGTTGCCAGTGTCCATTGTAGATCTAATCTCATCCATTCGATCCACTCAGAGTCTGGAGAGATTCAAGGGGACGAGGATATCAGGGTAACATTTCAAACTCATTTCAAGCGACTCTTTGGACAGAAGGCAGATCTGAGAGTCCCACTTCACCAAGAATTCTGGTAAGATAGATTCATCCCCTTGAAAATCCTTTTACGGAAAAGGAAATTCGGGAGACAGTACAGTAACTCGGAAAGGACAAAGCCCTGGCCCATATGGTTTCCCAATCTTTTTCTACCTGGTGTTATGGGAAGAAATCAAGGACGATCTATGTAAGTTGTTTGCTATTTATATGATCATAATCTTAAACTAGGTAGACTTAATTTTACTGAGGTGGTATTGATTCCCAAGAAAGATGACTACTTACGGATGGGAGATTTCCGCCCTATTAGTCTCCTTAACTGCACAGTTAAGATCATCACCAAGACCCTGACTAATAGGTTGGAAAAGGTGATGGACGGACTCATTAGTAACGAGCAAACATGGTTCATTAAAGGACGGTATATTCAGGATAGTATGGACATGGATGAAGAAACTATACATCACTGTCACACGTCAAATACTAAGAGCTATCTCCTGAAATTGGACTTTGAGAAAGCGTATGACTCGATGGAATGGGAATGTCTCCTAGAAGCGCTGGCTGGTACAGGATTTGGGGATAGATGGATCACATGGATCTACACATGTCTCACCACCAGCAGAACTACTATTATAGTGAATGGGGTTGCGGGCCAACCTTTTTCGTGTAAACGGGGCGTTAGACAAGGAGACCCCCTCTCCTATTCACTATTATGGCAGACGTATTGCGGTCCATGATGGCTAACTGTAGTAGGGTCGGCTGGTTATCGCCAGTGGCCAGCAGAGTCAATCGCCAAGGTTGCTCTATCCTCCAATATGCAGACAATTCTCTCCTTTTTGGAAATGGCAACCTCGGAGAAACCACCGCGTTCAAAGGAATCCTTTATATTTTTGAAGCTTGATTTGGACTCAGGGTCAATTTTCATAAAAGTGCTCTTATCCCCATCGCACTGTCAACAGAGGAGGCACAAGAGCATGCCACGATTCTCCAATGCGCCATCGAGAGTTTTCCCATTAAATACCTGGGGTTACCTTTGATACCGGGGAAACTAAAGAAGGCGGACTGGTTACCTATCATTGATCGTGTAGAAAATCGTCTGGCTGGTTGGAAAGGTAAAACTTTATCTGTGGGAGGAAGAGTCACGCTTATCAATGCAGTTCTCTCAAATCTTCCCACCTATTATTTGTCCTTTTTTGAAATGCCACATTGGGTTATCCAGAGAATTGACCGCACTCATAAACGGTTTCTTTGGAAGAGGGCTAGCTCTGATAGAGGCGGTTATAACCTCATTAGATGGGAAAAAATTTGCATGAAAAAGATTCACGGAGGATTAGGTATCATTGATCTGCGAGATATGAATCTGGCTCTTTTGGGGAAATGGTGGTGGAAAGTCTTCCACTCTAACGGAGAAGGATGGGAGGATTTTGTTCAATCATACCTACATGGAATGGGATGAAAAATCTGGGTTACAGGGTAGGCCCACGCGTTTCCTGGTTCTAGAGAGGTATCGCTAAGGCCTACGATCCATTCATTAGCTGTGTAACATCGTCTATTGGGAATGGCAGACTCACCAAATTTTGGTGGGATAAGTGGTGTGGTGGGCACACACTTATTTCCATGTTCTCTGATTTGTATGACCAGACAACACATCCGCACTGTACGATGGCCGCAGCCCGAATAAGAAATTCCTGAAAACCAGCCTTTAAACATCCCTTTGAGCCGGGCTCCCAGAATAGGCTCATGGAACTTCATAACTATATCGCCAGCAATGGAATTATATGCTCTCAGGGTCCGGATAGGAAATTTTGGCACATTCATTGTTCGCTCCCTTTACAACCGCTTGCACTTTAGGGGATGTAGCCTGAGTTGGTTGGGCGTGGTTTGGAAGGCGAAAACCTCACTGAAAGTTAAATTGTTCCTCTGGCTGGTGCTAAATTATGCAATATTGACTAGAGAGAACCTTTCTAAATGCCAACCGAATTTGGACTCTACTTGTGGGTTCTACAATGCGGTCCTGAAAACTAGAGAACACCTTTTTCTAGAGTGACCCAGGAGCAAAGCAGTCCTTGTAGAGGTTCTTTGCATCCTGGGGATGATTGAGTACTCTTGTAAGTATGAGGACTTGTGGGTAGGACCAAAGTTCGCTAATGAGAGACGAACGATGAGAGAAGCTTGGTTTATTGCTATCGCCGCTACGACCTGGGGACTTTGACTAGACAGGAATAATTATTACTTCTGTGGGATATGTAATAGTATTTCTAGTAATTTGACTCACATTATGCATCTTATTTCATGTTGGGCAAATGTTGCCGCAGCAGGTCCTGGGGGGGGGGGATCGTGAGCGTCTTCCAGGTGGAGGAGTATGATGATGAGGAAGTCGAGATGCAGCCGACGCTAGACTGAGGGAGGTGCCCTGCCTGTCAGACATGTACTGGTGATTGATCCCCACCACCCCAAGATTTTGTTGGGGGGAGTTTGTTGTTTATGTTGTACTTTTGTTGGGGAGAGTTAGATGCTTTGATATACATTGTAAAGCATATATGTACCTTCCTGTTGTCCCACCCCCTCATGCTGAGAAGGATTTATGTTTTCTTTTATATATTGTAGGCTTTGTACTTGGCTCAGTACTCTGAGTTTGTTTCATTAACTTCTTATTAATGAAACAGGGTGGCCATGCCTCCACTTTTTTCTTTAAAAAATAAGTAAAATCAAGCCTTCTACAATAATTTTGGATGTAAAGTTAATGAAACAGGGTGGCCATACCTCCACTTTTTTCTTTAAAAAAAAAGTAAAATCAAGCCTTCTACAATAATTTTGGATGTAAAGTTCGCTTATGCTAACCCCCCCCCCCCCCCCCCCCCCCCCCCCCTCCAAAAAAAAAAAAAAAAAAAAAAAACCATTTTTTTGAATGGGATGACTCACTTTATTAAAGTGAAAAAAAAGAAAAAAAAGAAATGGTGTACAATCAATTAAGAGGAGTAGGATTAGAGAATAAATTTGACTAAATTTTCTTTCCTATCATAATGTTGCTGAAATTTTAAACTTTTTACTACTTTTTTGTGTGTGCTAGTGACTACTTATTTTACTAAAGTATAAACTTGTAATTTACAATTAAATTACTAATTTTTACTTTCCACCCAAGTACCACAAACCAGAAAGCACTCAGGCGCATATATAATTGAAGGGAATGACTACACATACATGGATTTTTATCCCAAACATACATTATAAATACATTGGGGTCCACTTTTCACTAAAAGACAAGGTTAAAATCTTGTCTTTTAGTGAAAAGTGGACCCCAATGCATTTATAATGTACATTTAGGACAGAAACTCAGATTTTTTCCCAAAACGACCTACTTTTTGAAAGTTTTTCCCAAACCAACCTACTTTTATTTTTAATTCCCAAAACGACACACTCGGTCTTTGAAAGACCGAGTTTAGCACAAAATAACTCGGTTTTTCAAAGACCGAGTGTTGGAATTCGAAAAATCGAATTCTAACACTCGGTCTTTGAAAAACCGAGTTATTTTGTGCTAAACTCGGTCTTTCAAAGACCGAGTGTGTTATTTTGGTAAATACTTTTAAAAGTGGGTCAGTTTGGTAAATACTTTCAAAAAGTGGGTCATTTTGGTAATAAGTTCGCCAAATTTGGCAATTCTAATGAAAGTTCTGTAAAATGCTAGTTTAACTGATATTTAAGACTTTTCCGTTCTTTTTGTGATAATAAATTATTTAAAATTAATCAATCACATATAATTTACGGAATTTCTTTTGTAATTTGTTTTATTATCTAGATACAATGAAACAACTAATTAAGTTTTATATTGAGAAGATAAATATAGTTGAAAGATGACATTCATATAGAGTTATATCATATTCGAATTATTTTCTTTCCTTAGTTTTGGACAAAAATTAGTATGAATATTAGTGTATGGTAATTGAATAATCTTATGTATTATAGAGCGTGTGTGGTAATAATGTCTTCAAGACATTTGTCCCAACTTGATGTAACCCACAAGAACATCAAAACCACACCCACAAGAACCTTTCAAAACATAAAGTATTCATATTTTCCAAGCAATCCTAATACATTAGGATCAGTTTTCAATCATAGTCATTCTTTACAGATCGAACAGATAAATCCACACATTTCGACCTGGATAGTTATCAGTTCAGTGATCTTTTTACTCTTGCACTTCACCGAAGACCTAGAATTGAATTAGCTAATCATTGCTTCTGTAAAAGAATATGCTTGGAGTCCTTAAAGCTTTGCATGAGACATATATATAGCAAATAAACTTCTGTGAGTGATTAGTACTTACACAAAATGCTAGGTAATATACTTTTACCACATATATTATTACAGAAGAAATTCAAAAGACATTATGCAGTATTGTTCAATCATATGAAGTTCCTCTAATTGTTCATTCGTACAATAATTGTTTAAAGTGAAAAGAAAAATAACTAAGATTAGCATTAGTCAGCCAGTGGTTATCTTACCCATTGATTCAAAAGCAGCAAGACAACCATATAAAATATTGCAACCAAATAAAATGAATAAGAAAATTGCAACCATAAAAGCATTAAATTGCAGCCAAATATGATGAATAAGAAAAGCAACCAGAATTTATAATCTAGTTCATGTCAATACTAAATCTATTACAGCTCAAAAGACAAATATTTCATAAATGGATATTACAGTGGCAAGGTAAATTCATGTAGGTTCTACAAGATTGCAGTAAATTAACAGTGGAAATCTCCTTTGCTTGTCAAATTATTATTTATCTACACAAGAGTTAAATGGTACTGTGCATGGTCTACACGAGTCATCAATTTTCTTCTACGTACTTCATAAGGTTGAATAATATATGAAGTTCTCATAAGAATTTCATCAAACTACTCATGTCCTAGTTAAGTGAAAGTAAAAAGGCAGTTATAGAGTGTGTGTGTGGTTTGATACGAATTCTATATAAAAAAAAGCAGTTTTAAGTGAAGTGAATGGACAAACATATCTAAACAGGGTAAGCAGTAATCTGAACAAATCTTGAAACAAAATTTTAAAAAGAAATAACCTTGGATTAGATGATAAATAGAAACTTTTAGCTTCTTAGTTCAGCATGGCATAAGACCCTGCTTTAATCGTACCAAGTACCAAATCTATATAGCATCACATTCACTTCGGGGAATGTAGCATGTCCAAAATATAAGACGAAATCGTCATTTTTCCATATATTTATAGTTAGCCACAGTTATACATATTTAGATCTACAGGATCGTCATCAATTCATACTCATTGTATTGTTATTATACAAACAATATTTTCTTCATTTCGAGAGATCTTCGGGATCTTTAACTTTGATATGTCAAATTCTCACATAATTCCTTTTGCTAGATGAATAATATTTTATTTAAATTTCAAGAGATCTTCAGGATCATTAATTTTGATACAATCATCTTTCACTCCTTCAGGGAGATTGTGACAAAAGAAAATTATAGCTTTCGTTATATCTTTCGTATGATCTCATTTAGATGATTCTTTGAATCCATCAATTCTCTCTTTGAGACTTTCGGTATTCAAATGAATTTCAATATCCAAAACTCATGACAAGTAATTCTTGTCGGTTATTATCAAGAGCTTTGAAAAATAAGAACATAATAAAATTATATACATAATTAGAAATAAAAAGACGATATCAAAATATAACATTTCTGATACACAATGTGGAAAGAGTGGGGAGGGGGGAGTTCAATAGACAATTCACACTTAATTTATTTATAACACTTAATTAGTTGTTTCATTGTATCTAGATAATAAAACAAATTACAAAAGAAATTCCGTAAATTATATGTGATTGATTAATTTTAAATAATTTATTATTACAAAAATAACGGAAAAGTTTTAAATATCAGTTAAACTAGCACTTTACAGAACTTTCATTAGAATTGCCAAATTTGGCGAACTTATTATCAAAATGACCCACTTTTTGAAAGTATTTACCAAACTGACCCACTTTTGAAAATATTTACCAAAATAACACACTCGGTTTTTGAAAGACCGAGTTTAGCACAAAATAACTCGGTTTTTCAAAGACCGAGTGTTAGAATTCGATTTTTCGAATTCTAACACTCGGTCTTTGAAAAACCGAGTTATTTTGTGCTAAACTCGGTCTTTCAAAGACCGAGTGTGTCGTTTTGGGAATTAAAAATAAAAGTAGGTCGGTTTGGGAAAAACTTTCAAAAAGTAGGTCGTTTTGGGAAAAACTTTCAAAAAGTAGGTCGTTTTGGGAAAAAAATCCAGAAACTCATGTAGGTCTAGCATTTTGCATAATTTAAAGACTTTTCTAAAAATGGTGAATTGCATAAAAATGACAACCCCAATTAGGATTCTTCCACCTCAATTTCTCAAATCTTATTTAGAAATTAAGTATATGAAGTACTCTACAATTAAAAATTAAAATAAAGTTCAATAACTCTCCATCCTATGCTCCGGCAACTTGCAATTGCATAGAGAAAATGCAAGGAAATTCGCCTTGAACTAATTCATCATTCGATGTTTATCTTGTTATACATTCTATTCACACTGAGAAATTACAAGGAACTTCTCTATCTAAGGTTGATTACATAGATAGAAATTGCGTATGTATGTGTGATTAGTGTGGTTAGTTGCATGTATACAATGGAATGAATGGATACCGATTAGTTATTACAAATGCGCATTCTTTTTCTTTCTCTATATATAGAGAGCTTTTATGTGAACTTTGGCGCAGTGTTTTAATGATATATGTAACCATCCTTTTTGCGCAAATTCGGTTTGCTCACAAATACCAGCAAACCTTGAAGACTTGCAATTTCTTTCAATTCTTTTTAAGCTATAAAAACTGAATGAAAGAGGACTTGACCTTCTAGACCCATGAAGGTTTGTATATTTCTAGAAATTTCCTCATATTTCTAACAACCTAATATTTTGTGTGACATAACCACATACACATTGTCATAGATAAGCCCCAATAGCCAATCTGTTTATGAATTCATTATGTAATTACCTTGTTCATTCTTGGTATATATGCGTACATATGATTGAATTCGTCAATCATAGCTCAGCCGACTTTGCCCACAAACAACCTTCGTCTTCGAGTTTGACATCTCTTAATTTAGAATATTCAATTATTAACGATAAAATAAGGTTCCTTAAAAAATTAATTTCTAGAACTGGTTTGCACATTTTCAGAAAATGAAATATTTCTGTATAACAATAATACAAACTAGTATAATCTTGTGCAATATTTACACATAATTTTTTTTTATAAAAAAAGAGAAAATAATAAAATTATTTTTGAAAAACCATATAATAACATATATAGAATATTATACATTTTTTAAGGTTTGATTAAGAATTATGATTCATTTAAAATTTGGATGGAGAGAGAATGGGGGATTGCCTCATACATGCTCCTTTTTGTTCTGTTTTAAAAGGTTTTTTTTTTTTTATTGAACCAAAAATGATCTTGACATAATATATTGTATAGAAATGACAAATCAAGTTCATGAATCATGGCCAAGCTCCATATCTAATTACTGCAATTAGCACTACTAATCATACATAGTTAGATTCAATTACAGAAGACTATATGTTTTAAACTTACTTTAATATATATATGTAACCCCCTCAAACCTATATTTTCTCCGATACTAAAAATGGTGTCAAATATTATCTGTTGTGCGCGGAATACAAATCAAACCAACAATCAAACCAACGCGGAAACAAAGAGAGAACCAGCGATAAAACACAGAAAAGCAAGCAACACAAGAACACAAGATTTACGTGGTTCGGCAAAACGATGCCTACATCCACGGGGCGGTTGGGGTTTCTTTACTATGATCTCCAATGGGCAAACAAAGCCTTTACAAGAGATGACAGCTGCAAAATCCGAATCAGGTGTTACAATTTACAAAACCCTAACAGGTGTATTTATAGGGAAACTATTGGGCCTTTCGAATTGGGCCGAATCTGGATCCAAAACCCGTCGACAGTCGACTGGTCTTCATACCAGTCGCCTGGTTCCTTTGGGATAGTCGACTTATCAGTCGACTGCTGCTGCTGTATCTTCAGTCCTTGAAAACTCCTCTGGACAGTCGACTGCTCCTCCAATCAGTCGACTGATGCTCTGAAACTTTCGAACACTGCAGATACCAAATACCAGAATCGAGCCATTATCCTACAATCTCCACCTTGGCGAGATCTTCCAAATCAAATATCCAACAATCTCCACCTTGGTGAAATCTTCCAAGTAGCCCAAGCAATCTCCACAAATACTTCAAAACATCTGCTCATCACCAAATGCAACAAACGAACCCAAACTCCACCTTAGTATGATATCACATACTAAACAAACCAATAGCAAAGTACTATCCCAATCGCCCATGCCAAATTATCAAACATGCAAAATATTAGCCAGGTTCATGCAATGCTTGAACTTGGCTGCCCCAACAACTTTGGTCAACATATCAGCAGGATTATCAGCTGTCCCAATCTTCACCAAATGAATATCACCATCCTTTATCAAATCACGCACAAAATGATAACGGACATCAATATGTTTGGTCCTCGAATGATGAACTTGGTTCTTCGCTAAATGAATAGCACTCTGACTGTCACAGTGTACCTCCACCTTCTCCCGATGAATTCCCAAGCTCTTCAAAAGTCCATGAATCCAAATGGCTTCCTTCATGGCCTCAGCAACCGCCATGTATTCAGCCTCAGTAGTAGACAACGCTACAGTGGACTGCAAATTTGACCTCCAACTTATAGGTGCCCTAGCCATAGTAAACAAATAGCCTGTAGTAGACCGCCTCTTATCTAGATCACCTGCATAGTCAGAATCAACATACCCAACCAATAACCTGCTAATATTGTCATCCCTTTCAAATTTCAAACCCACATCTGTGGTGCCACTTATGTACCTCAAAATCCATTTAGCTGCTTGCCAATGCTCTTTGCCTGGATCATGCATATATCGACTAACCATACTCACCGCCTGAGAGATGTCTGGTCGAGTACAAACCATGGCATACATCAAACTGCCAACCACACTAGTGTAAGGTACATTCGCCATATACTGTCTCTCTTCATCTGTACTTGGAGACTGAGAAGCACTAATTCTGAAATGACTGGCTAAGGGTGTGCTAACTGGTTTAGTTTTCTCATCTATACCGAACCGTTTCAGCACCTTCAAAAGATATTGCTTCTGTGTCAAACTCACTACGCCCTTTGCTCTGTCTCTAGCTATCTCCATCCCAAGTATCTTCTTGGCTTCACCAAGATCCTTCATCTCGAATTCAGAACTCAACTGATTCTTCAAATTTTGAATCTCCTTAGCATTCTTAGAGGCAATCAACATGTCATCCACATATAATAACAGATATATGAAAGAGCCATCCTGCAACTTCCTGAAGTAAACACAATGATCAAACTCACTTCTGGAATATCTCTGCACCTTCATAAACTGATCAAACCTCAAATACCACTGCCTTGGAGATTGCTTCAAACCATAGAGAGACTTCTTCAACCTGCAAACACAATTTTCCTTCCCAGCTGTCTTGAACCCATCTGGCTGCGACATATAAATTTCTTCATCTAGATCCCCATGTAAGAATGCAGTCTTCACATCCATCTGTGTCAATTCAAGATCAAACTGTGCTACCAATGCCAACAAAATCCGAATAGAAGGATGCTTCACAACCGGAGAGAACACTTCATTGTAGTCAATTCCTTCCTTTTGAGCATACCCCTTT
Source organism: Hemerocallis citrina (assembly GCA_017893485.1). Lineage (NCBI taxonomy): Eukaryota > Viridiplantae > Streptophyta > Magnoliopsida > Asparagales > Asphodelaceae > Hemerocallis > Hemerocallis citrina. Next base: position 396,549,537 of record CM030359.1, read on the forward strand.
GCAACTAGTCTAGCCTTGAACCGAACACTGCCTTTTGGACCTTCTTTCTTCGTATACACCCACTTGCAACCAATTGCTTTCTTCCCCTTTGGTAGTTGCACTAGATCCCAAGTCTTATTCTTATGAAGAGAGTTCATCTCTTCATCCATAGCAACTTTCCAATCTGCATTTTCTGAACTTCTAGTGGCTTCTTTGAAGTTGGAGGGAACTTCATCATCCACAATGGGAAGAGCAAATGCAACTGTGTCTGTAAAACGAGACGGTCGTTTGATATCTCTTCTTTGCCTTCTTACTGCAATTGATTCTTCCTGCTGGATAGGAACTTCTTCATCATTCTCAGTATCAACCACATCATCTTCATCTTGGACAGGAACAGGATTTTTAACTGACAACTTTTCTAACTCCACCTGTTGGAGAACTCCCCTACCAGTCGACTGGTTATTGCCACCAGTCGACTGTCCCGAGCTCCCACAATTCTGCTGTTCTGGACCACCAGTCGACTGCTCCTGTTCATCAGTCGACTGTCCCGAACTTCTTCTACTCACCTGTTGAAGAACTGTCCCACTCTTCTGCTGCTCACCAGTCGACTGCCCTATACCACCAGTCGACTGTCCCGAGCTGATCATGCTGGTCTCATCAAAAGTGACATCTCTGCTGATTACTAACTTCTTCTGTTCTGGACACCACAACCTGTAACCTTTGACACCAGTACTAAAACCAACAAATATAGCCTTCTTGGCTCTTGCATCAAGTTTAGTTTCAGTTACATGAAAATAAGCAGGACAACCAAATATATGCAAAAAACTATAATCAGATGCAGGTTTACCACTCCATACCTCAATAGGCGTCTTGCCTTCAAGTGCTGCTGATGGTAAACGGTTGACGATGTGGCTTGCATATATGACAGCTTCTGCCCAAAATGTCTTCTTCAACCCAGACTGTGCTAACATACATCTCACCTTCTCAAGTAAGGTTCTGTTCATCCTTTCTGCAACCCCATTTTGCTGTGGAGTCTTCCTAACTGTGAAGTGCCTCTGGATCCCTTCATCTTCACACAACTTCAGAAATGGATCATTCTTGTATTCCCCTCCATTATCTGACCTCAGAACCTTAATCTTCCTACCAGTCTGATTTTCAACTTTCTTCTTCCAACTTGTGAACAATGTCAAAACTTCATCTTTGTGCTTCATGGTATATACCCAAACTCGTCTGGAGTAATCATCAACAAAAGTAACAAACCAGTGTCTTCCACTCATAGAAGGTGTCTGAGTAGGGCCCCAAACATCTGTGTGCACATAATCGAGGATACCCTTTGTCTGATGTACAGCTGTACCAAACTTCACCCTAGTTTGCTTACCCAAAACACAATGTTCACAAAATTCCAACTTGCACCCTTTAGCATCTTTAAGCAACCCTTGCTTCACAAGCCCCTGCAAGGCCTTTTCTCCTGCATGCCCGAGTCGCATATGCCACAACCTAGTAGAGTCGGGAACAACCTGTTTAGGCCTTTCAGTTACACTGGCAGCCTGACCCAAATATGTTTTTCCCTGCAAGAAAAACAAGTTCCTTTTTCTTTGCCCTTTCATCACCACAAGTGATCCACTAGTCACTTTCAGAACGCCACCTTCACTAGCAAATTTCAATCCACTGGCCTCCAAAGCACCAAGTGAAATCAAATTCTTCTTCAAATCTGGAACATACCATACATCTGAAAGCTCCCTAATAAGACCATCGTGCATTAGCAATTCAATCTTCCCGATTCCTACCTTCTTACAAGGTGCATCATTTCCCATCAAAACTACACCACCATCCATATACTCCAAAGAAGTAAACCACTCCTTTTTCCAAGACATATGATAGGAGGCTGCTGTATCAAGAAACCATACTTCTTGATAAAGTGAGGGACTAGAAGCAAGTGCAAAAGAAACATCCTCGCCACTTTCTAAATTATCAACAGTCACATTTGCAGTCGAATTTCCCTTATTTCGTAGCTTTGGACAATCCTTTTTCCAATGCCCCCTTTCATGACAGAAAGCACATTCATCTTTGGTCGGTATTTTTCTGTCCTTTGAAACTCCTCTCGATTTGGAACAAGATTTGTTTCCCTTTTTCCCAGATTTGGACTCAGATCTGGTCTCAGTCCTGCCCCTTACAATCAAAGCTTCAGAAGTTTCTCTATCAACCATCTTATCCCTTCTCCTAGTTTCATTATTCAACAAAGCATTTGCAACATCTTCATATTTCACAGTATCTTTTCCATATAATAAAGTAGTTGCTAAATGATCATAACTTTCAGGTAATGAATTCAATAGAATTAGGGCTTTATCTTCATCCTTAATTTGCTCATCCAAATTTAACAAATCAGCCAATAATTTATTAAATGATTCAACATGAGCATTCATAGACATACCTTCCGTATAGGTGAAGCGAAAAAGTCTCTTCTTCAAATACAGCCGATTCTCCAAACTTTTCCTCATGTATTTGTCTTCGAGCTTCTTCCACAACACCGCAGCAACGGTATCCCTCATCAAATCGTACTTCTGAGCCTTCTCAATAAAGAGCCGAATAGTCCCACACGCAACTCGATTCAACTTCTTCCAATCTGCTTCGGACATATCCTTAGGTTTTTCAACTTCCAAAGCAACATCTTGTTCTTGTTGAACAAGAACATCCAAAACCTTACATTGCCACATCCCGAAATTGTTTGTCCCATCAAATTTTTCAACTTCAAATTTTGCGTTGTGAATCGTTGTTCTTGATGAACTTGATCCCACAACTTCCTTGGTTGCATCTGCATCACCCGCCATCTCCCTCTAGGTCGAACCAACAGCTCTGATACCACTTGTTGTGCGCGGAATACAAATCAAACCAACAATCAAACCAACGCGGAAACAAAGAGAGAACCAGCGATAAAACACAGAAAAGCAAGCAACACAAGAACACAAGATTTACGTGGTTCGGCAAAACGATGCCTACATCCACGGGGCGGTTGGGGTTTCTTTACTATGATCTCCAATGGGCAAACAAAGCCTTTACAAGAGATGACAGCTGCAAAATCCGAATCAGGTGTTACAATTTACAAAACCCTAACGGGTGTATTTATAGGGAAACTATTGGGCCTTTCGAATTGGGCCGAATCTGGATCCAAAACCCGTCGACAGTCGACTGGTCTTCATACCAGTCGCCTGGTTCCTTTGGGATAGTCGACTTATCAGTCGACTGCTGCTGCTGTATCTTCAGTCCTTGAAAACTCCTCTGGACAGTCGACTGCTCCTCCAATCAGTCGACTGATGCTCTGAAACTTTCGAACACTGCAGATACCAAATACCAGAATCGAGCCATTATCCTACATTATCTACATGAGACTTTTATCTAGTTTCAATAAACTATCTTAAACTATAGCAACTTTTTCAAATAATTACCTCTATTCGGATAGTTTTCTGTAAAAAATGAAAGTTTTATGTGTGTAATCCAAAGCAAGTTTAAGATCATTATATAAGAAGTGCCAAAAGTATAAACTAGCTATGCAATTTGGCCAACCTAATTATTCCAAAAACCAAAAAGTCATAACTAATTATTTCAAAAATCATACCTGCATCATCTGTTTGGGTATTAAAAAGAGAATCTTGCCATCATGATCTAAAAGATTGTTTAATAAATTGACTTGAAGTGTTTTTTTCATTATTAATCCAAAAGAAATACTAAAGAAGGAGACACGCAATAGCAACAGCAACAGCAACAGTTGAGCCCACCTGATCCTGATTGATTCATGCATGTAATAACAAATAAAAATATAAAAAAATTAATGTTATAAATATTAAACTGTATTATTGGCTCTCAAATCATAATCCAATCTTGTAGTGCAATCAATTCTCAGCCATCCTTCCTCATTCCCCAGTTTGGGAGCCACGCGCTATTCCCTCTCTTCTCTCCTAAGTTTTCCTCATATATAAATACCACTCAAACCCCGGCCCCCAACATCTCTCAATCTCTTCAAAACATAATCTCTCTCTCTCTCTTTCTCTCTCTCTCTCTCTCAAACTTGGATTCTCTTTCATTGTGCCAAATCTATGGAGACTATCTCCTCTTCAATCATCTCCACTTCTTCATTCCTTTCTGGTAAACCAGAACCTGGAGTACGCAGACGACACACTTCTCTGTTCACCGGTCATAACCTGATGACATGCAGGTTAGTCGGTGGACCTCACCTTCCTAATAAAGCCAAAACTAGTCGGCTAAGGCCAATTTGCGCTAAGAAGGGAGATAACGGGTTCGGGTTGGTGGACGAGGACATGATTGTGCTCCGGAAGAGGATTCACGATATGGAGATAGCGGAGTGCAATTATGAGGCGCCGTCGAATTGGATGGAGTGGGAGAAGAGGCACTATACCATGTATGGGTCCGATGTATGCGGGTTTGTGGGTTTGATACAGAGCTACTTGTTGAAAACCCGACCTGCGGTGGGTATTGGGTTGGTGGTTATGACGGCGATGAGTGTGCCAACTTCAGCTGTCTTCATATGGTTGCATTTGGCAGCGGCTGTGAGATCGGGTATATTGGGTGGGTGAAAATGTGGGTGTATTTACTATACTTCCGACCAGAGTCTTGTATTTTTCTTATGGTATGTAATGCTTAATTATACTAGCTTGTACATTCAGCAAACTTATATATATATTCGATCGAGCTCTTATGTCTTAATATGTTTAGGTTTGTATATATATATGCTATGCTTCATAAAATGTGAGAAAATCTGGAATAATTTGTTTTAATCATTTAATGGACTCGAACATTAATACTCTTTAGAGTAATATTAAAAGATGATGACAGTTACGGGTTTTTTTTTTTTTTTTTTTTTTTTTAAAGGAAAAAGATGGAGTATGGCTACCCTGTTTCATTAATAAGAAATTAATGATACAAACGCAGAGAGAACTGGACCAGAATACAACTTACAGACTGAAAATAAAACATACATGAAGCAACATGACCCGTACAAACAACAAATTCCTCCAACAACCCTGAAGGGTGGGCCGACAAACAAGCTCGATCCAGCAAAATTGTATGTACCTCAGTTTAGCTTCGTACACTGCCTCCACGGCACATGCACACCCACCTGAAACTAGTCTGGTAGGAATTTAACACCCGCCGATCCCTGCCTACAAACGCGCCAACAGCTCCCACAACCGCTACCAAAGAGATAGTCGTGAAGAGGATATCTTCACCTCTCTCACGATTGTGCTATCTCAGGCGATTTCTCACCAAACAGCTATCTCGCTCACCCCACCAAAAACCACACTCTATGAGAGAGCCGCGGAGAGGATACCTTCACCTCTCTCACGCTCTTGCTCTCTCAGGCGATTTCTCACCACACAGACATAACTCGACTCTTACTCCCAACTAGGAAAGAGGCAACGCTGTTATGAGACATTGGCTTAAGCTGGAGGAAGCTCAATAGCCTGCTAGTAGGCGATGTCAAGACTGCACCGACTGCATCGTTGGACACCCAAACAAGTGTGCACACATCATGGGGGGACCCCATCTTCGGGCCCAAGCCCCATAATCGTGCACTACAACGTGCTACACGGTCCCCACCTCCCACAACAAATAACTACCGGCCTAGCCTCACGGGCCCCATACCGAACCACCGATTTCACACACTTGAACCCCAGATCCATGACGTTCGTGACAACAGGCGCGGGAGGATACTCTGGCACGACATAGTCACTCTGCGACAGTTGAGACAAGCACCCCGAAAGTAGAGAAAAGTGAGCGCACACCACGGAGGGGCCCCATCTTCGGGCCCAAGCTCCACAATCGTGCAAAACAACATAACCCGCTCATCATAGCGACTTGCAGATAGAGAAGCATACCCGTCTTCTTCACACGCACTACCAACCCTCGTAAAAATCAAATCATAGCCATTGATGCGGTTTATTTCTAGGAGACGTGTGGATGCACCAGGTGTGAGTTCGGACTCGATTTATATTTGAAGGAGAATGCTGCTCGTCTGCCGATCCTTGACTGACCGGGTGGAATTCGTGGCGACCTCGGGGAGGTTCGGAGATCTGGGCTCGGATCAGAGGATTCGGATCCGAGGTCTTGTGTACCTGCAGACGGTCTTGAAACACCGGGGATTGTCCCGGTGGCGGACCCTCCGACGATCTAGTCAGTCTCTGTGAGAGAGTAGCAATAACTAGGTGAATTTAAGTGGCAAAAGATTGATTACCTCAAAAAGGTGGGTGAGGGTCTAGTATTTATAGAGAATCCCAACCGAGTTTGGATCCGCTTGGGGGCCGGGTCTGAACCCGAAAGCCCATGGGCCTGTCGTGGCAGAAGGCCCAGGGGGTTTAGGGCTGACGTGGCAATACCAGGAGTGGTATAGGGCTGACGTGGCAAAACCCTGAGCGGTATAGAGCTGACATGGCTGATCGTGGGTCTTTTGTGCTTCTGGGAGAATCGGAGGGCCTAGGCTGCGCCAGGTCAACCCCCTGCTTTGCCAGAGAGGGGGGGAACGGCTTATGGGGCTGTCACGGGTCGGAGACCGAGGACAACTGAGGCTCGTCGGATACGAGGAGGCCGGCTCTGGGGGGGTGCACTTGAGGTTCGGCGCTGACCCTGTAATGGTTCGAAGCCGAGCTAGATTGCTATTTTTACCTTTCTTGAGTGAGAGTTGTATTGGGCCCTGGTTGGGCCCGCAAGCCATTTTTATCCTACCACACAAGCCCCCCACTCCTGCGGGGGTGCGGGAGCTAGCCTGGGAGGAGTGTTCATGGTCGTGAAAATGGGATGGCAAATCGTTGAATCTTCCGGAGGAGAGTACCCTGGTGCCAGACCGAACCTCGAGATGAGGAGAGATTATGGGCCGGTAGGGGTGATGGCGAGCCGTTGTTTCTTTTTGAGAAGATTACCCTGGTGCCAGACCGAACCTCGAGATGAGGAGAGATTATGGGTCGGTAGGGGTGATGGCGAGCCGTTGCTTCTTCCTGAGAAGAGTACCCTGGTGCCAGACCGAACCTCGAGATGAGGAGAGATTATGGGTCGGTAGGGGTGATGGCGAGCCGGTGGATCTTCCGAAGAAGAGTACCCAGGTGCCAGACCGGACCTCGTGCTGGCGAGGGATTATGGGTCGGTAAGAGTGATGGCGAGCCGTTGTTTCTTCCTGAGAAGAGTACCCTGGTGCCAGACCGAACCTCGAGATGAGGAGAGATTATGGGTCGGTAGGGGTGATGGCGAGCCGGTGGATCTTCCGAAGAAGAGTACCCAGGTGCCAAACTGGACCTCGTGCTGGCGAGGGATTATGGGTCGGTAAGGGTGATGGCGAGCCGTTGTTTCTTCCTGAGAAGAGTACCCTGGTGCCAGACCGAACCTCAAGTTGAGGAGGGATTACGGGTCGGTAAGGGTGATGGCGAGCCGTGGAGCCTTCCTGAGAAGACTATTCTGGTGCTAGGAACTGGTCTCGAGCTGGCGAGGGGTTTAGGGGCCGGTCAGATTGTGGGCGAACCGTTGTGTCTTGGGAATGTTGAGCAGGGTGGTCTGCTGTCTTTGCGGAGCATTGGGGGCGCCTTGGGATCTGTGTGAGGTTCCAATTCCCCAGGTGCTTTAATGGCGCCACCTAATAAATGTAGGGCGCATGGTCTTCCGTCGTTTGGTTTCCCCTATGCCATAAAAGCTGGCCCCTGGGGGAGGCTATAAGTACCCCCCCCTTTTTCGTAGTGGGTCAGATCAAAGCAAGGGTGGCCTATTGGCCTTTAAAGGTGTCTGCTCTGGCGGATGCCTGTCTCTTGCCAATTTTTACCCCCGGTTGTGTCGGAGAGGTGGTTTCTCTGCCGCCCGGATCTTCTCTTGGATCTGATGACCCTGATACGGCGGCCAGATCCAGGGGGGATCAGGGCGAGAGGGGTAACGACCGAACTCCGAGGGGTGAGCTGTTTGCAACTGTGAAGGGTCTGTCCTTCCGGAAGAGATGAAGGGCATTCTGGGCCAGTTGTTTGCAACTGTGAAGGTTCCGTTGCCTTTGTAGGCCGAACCTTTGCAGTTGCATCAACTGGCTCGGAATGTTGCACTTCTCTCGATCTCTGAGTGTTGATCTGCTTTCAACCAGGATGCTCGCCGAGGGCGGCGTCTTAAGGCTTTGAGCCTCGGATGGATGAGTTGTTCTCCGATTGGAGGTTGACTACTCTGCATTCCGATAGGGATCCAGGTGATGGTGGTTTCTGTCTCACCCTTGAACAGTTCGGGTCTTCGGCCGACGAGTCTGTAAGCCCCGAGCTGTTCACGGGTGAAAGGGGAACCGACCTCGCCTCGGAGCCCGGGGCGTCTGTCTAAGGACGATGCCTTAAATCTTAAGTAAAAATGTTCCCTCCTCCGAATATTTCTTCCGAGCTAACCTCCTTGCCTGGCTGTCAGTCTGTCATTGGATGATGTCAGCAGCGCACGTTTCGAGGACGTGGCGCGAATTCCCAGGCGGCAGTTGCATGTCAAATAGATGAATAGTACTCGCGGAAATCGAGGAGTCGCCTTTATCTCCTATAAATATTCCCCCCTCTCCCCCACCAGTCCACTCCTTTCTTGCTGCTTTCTTTTCTTTTCAAAAAATTTCTCAACCCTTCAGCGCTCATCTTTGCAGCTTGCTGTACTAGGATCGCCCTTCCAAAGTAACCCCAGGTGAGTTGGTAAGTCTGCTTAGTTTAGGCATAGATGGATAGGGCTCAGTCTGGCTCATCAGCGTCGACGTCTGGGGGAGGAATGAAGCCTGTCTCCGAATCGACGTCCTGGGAGGAGCCCATACTCGAGGGGGAGTCAGTACATGTCGATGAGTCTTCTGCATCGACGTCTGGGGGGGGAATGAAGCCTGTCTCCGAATCGACGTCCTGGGAGGAGCCCATACTCGAGGGGGAGTCAGTACATGTCGATGAGTCTTCTGATACGGTTTCGTGGGAGGAACCAGTAGGTGAGGAGGAGGTATATGGCGCGAGGTTGTTGCGCTCTCGTCGTCCCTTCGTGGTGGAGAGCAGCGAGTCGGAGGAAGCGGATGATGGTTCGGACGGCGTCCGTGTATTGGAGTTGACTTCCGAGGGAGAGGGAGGCGAGGGTGGCACCGTACGGAGATCCACCGTTCAGGGTGCAGGTCCGAGTTCCATGCTGACTGGTCGGGGGCCCTTATTCATTCCCTTGCCGGAGCGAACCAAGAAGAGGAAGAAGGCTCCGAGGAAGGCAGGATCGAGGACTGGTGGTTCGAGCCAGGGGTCTGTCTACCGCAACTTGTGGACAGGTTCGCCCGTGCAGCCGAAGCATTTCCGTCAATATCCTGACGACCTGTCCGACAAGGAGCTCTTTGGTGTGCAGGCCTCTTCACCGAGTCGGAAGAGGGTGTTGATGGACGCGATTCTGACCGTCTTGGATGGCGGGGACTTGGAGGTTTTGCAGCTGGCGTACCACATAGGCCCCAGCTACGAATTGATGCTGCCGAGCTCTACTTTGCGCCCAACCGATCCCCTGTCTGCTTGGTATTGTGTCTTCCCAGTGGACGCGTTCATTTCTGGACTGAGGCTGCCAGTCCACCCTTTTGTTCGGGAAGTACTGAACTGGGCTTCCCTGGCTCCGATGCAGTATGGGCCGAACTCTTGAAAGCAGATAATCTGTTTTGTGCTGATGTGCGAGGAACAACAGGTACCCCTGCGGTTGAACGCGTTCCGAGCGATGCTGATGATTAGTTCGGCGGCTGAGGGTATTTACTATATCTCCCCTCGAAGTAGGAGGAAGGTCGTTCACAGCCACCCGGACTCCATCAAGGATTGGAAGAAAAAATATCTGGTGATCCGGAGTGAGGAGCCCTGGGACATTCCGACCCGATGGAACTACTCCAAGCCGAGCCATCCCGCGCCGGGGCCGGGGGATCTAACGGCCGAGGAGTGGGGGTTTGTCGAGCGCCTTCGTTTGTCCCCTAGTATTGATTGGACGAAGGTGATGGAGGTCCACCTGGCGAGCGTCGGACTGAGCCCAGCCATCCTGCGTATGTAGTTTGTTTCTTTTCTTTCGATCCTTTCGTACCTTCTTGCTCATTGCTCTTAATGGTTTTTTCTGTAGATATGGATGAGGCATCGATCAAAGCCAGGAGGCTCGCCATGAAGAAGGAGAATGCCGAGAAGAAGAAGGGGGAGGCGGCGAAGAGGCCGAGGGAGCTGCCCCTCGTTATCTCGGAAGTACCGCTCGAGCCGAGGGTTAAGAAGACTCGTTCGGAGACGAGCAAGGGGGCTGCCCCTTCGAGGGGTAAGGGCCCTGTGGGGGCATCCGGTCTTGACAAGGGAAAAGGTCCCTTGGTAGAGTTTGAGGAGGAGGACCCGGTGGTGGAGATGTTGCGGCAACGGTGGGCGCCAGACTGGTCGATTCGGATGGGAGACTGTCTGACCGGGGAAGCCCAGGCCGTAGAGGTGGTGGAGAAGCTGGCGATGCCTGGCGATCGCCAGATGATGGAGAGCGAGCCCGTAGAGGTGGCCTTTACGCGCCTAGCGCAGGCCACCGTGTTGGTAAGTTTGTCGACCTCCTTCTTCCTGTTAGTCTTGCTTCAGGAGTTTTCTTCTTATGGGTGCCTTTCGGTCGCAGGCTTGTATGCAGGGAGCTAATGTAAAGAATCTCTACGAAGCGTCCCTGTCACAAGAACGTGCTCGGGCAGACAAGAGCGAGGGAGAGATGAAGGAGATGCGGATCGAGCTCGAGGGTTCGCATAAGAGGGAGCAGCAGATGAAGCTGGAGCTCGAGGCCAAGGACACCGAGTGGGGGAAGAGGGTGGCCTCTTTGAAGGGGAAGTTCACCAAGGAGAAGGGGGAGTTGACAGCCGCGTTCGCCAAGGAGAGGAAAGAGCTGACGGATGCGGGTCAGCGGATGGTGATCGCCGCCCAGGATGAGTGCTACGCGAAGGCCCTCAGTCATGTGAGGCACTTCTATCCGACCGTCGACCTGTCCAACTTTGAGTATGACATGGAGATCGATGGGACCCCGAAGACTCCTGTCGAAGAGGGGCCCGTTGTCGACCCGGCCGTCGACCCTCCGGCGAACCCGATCGATGATGAGGAGGGAAATCGAGTTGTATAGTTTTGCCTTTCTTTCTTTTTCCCTCCTTCTTATTGTGCTTGCCTCCCGCGGACTGGCCACCGTCTTTTTGTAAGAAGCAGCAAAATTTATAAAAAAGTATCTATGACTTGTCAAGTGTTTTGGCACCGGACATTTCCGAATCTCCTTGCTTATGTGTTTCGAGTTGGTTCTCTTTGTAGGTTTCCTCTGAACCTAATAAAGGAACATGAATAGGGAACTCACTTCACCCTTTGCTTCGGTTGATAGCATACGAGATGATGAAGGGGATGTGGTTCGGCCTTATCGTTTTGTGAGGAATCGAAGTGGGGTGAGGTGAAGTCTTCGGTGTCGATCTCCTAACCTGGTATTAGGTCGGATCTGCCGAGGCGTTCTGAGTATGATACAACGAGATTTCCTTCGTATAAGATAGGGGGGGCCGCTAAAAAACGGCCCTTTACAAAGGAAAGCTTTACAAAAGGTTCATTTCTTAGCTAAGTTAAAACCTATGCTCGTTCTTCGCAAGAATCCACTGGGTGCTTGGTGTCAAGGGGGAACCTCTCTTGCTCGATGGCAGGTCCGGGGGTAGGGTCGTCCTTCTCTGGTTCGATTTCGACGGCGTCAAGGGGGAACACTCCTCCCCCGACGGTGGTCATGTAGCACGATCGCGCTGCTTCTTGGCTGCCTCGGACGACGCCGACTCCTTGTGGGGTGGGAAATTTTAGCTTCAGATGGTAGGCCGAAGGCACTGCTTGGAGGGAGCATAACCCGGGTCGGCCGAGTATGGCGTTGTAGGCTGCCTTGACGTTGACCACCATGAAGTCCATAGACTCGGTCCTCTTGACGGGAGCCGATCCTGCGGTAACGTCGAGGGTGACAATCCCCTCTATCACGACAGGGACGCCGGAGAACCCATGCAAGGTGTATCCGGCCGGCTTGAGCTTGCCCCTAGGTAACTTCAGATTCTCGAAGGCTTCGAGGAAAAGAATGTTCACCGAGCTGCCGTTGTCGACGAGGATTCGGCGAACCTCACAATTAGCCATGTAGAGGCTAATGACGAGGGCATCGCAGTGGGGGAGGCGAACGCCTTCGAGGTCCTCCCCTGAGAACGAGACTGGCATGGGTTGTAGCTTGGGGGAGGGGTTGTCTTGGACAGCATTCACTTCTCGGATGAAGGCCTTTCGGGAAGTATTCGATTCCCCTCCCATTGGCCCACCATGGACACAGTGTAAGATAAATGGCGGGTCCGCGGCTCCCTCGGACTCGGGATCCCGACTCTGGATGCGGTTCGGAGTAGGGTTCGGGGACGAGTGTCTCCGGTTCCTAGTATCTCGTCGATCCCACGGGACTTCTCGGGTGAATTCTCGGAGGTACCCCCTGGAGATGAGTTCCTCAATCTCGTCTTTCAGGGCCCGGCATTGGTCGGTGTCGTGCCCATGGTCTCTGTGGAAGCGGCAGTAGAAGCGCTGATCTCGGTTCTTGCCGTTGTTGGGTCGGGGAGGTAGTCGAACAATGCCTTTGTCTTCGATCTCTAAGAGGATGGCGGATACGTTATGCGTCAAGGGAGTGTACTTCTCGAAGCGGGGGATCGGCGGGATCTTTTTTACGGCCCCTGCGTCCCTCGGAGCTTTCTTTGATGGCTCGACTTCTTCGGCTTTCCGCTTTCCCTTCGAGTTGGCCTCTCTGGCATCTTCGGGGCTAAGGGCCTCTTCTGCTCTAATGTATTTCTCGACCCTGTTGAGGAGGTCGGGAAAGTCGATGGGGGGTCTCTTCGCTAGAGAAGCTTTCAGCTATTCGTGATGGACGTTGTGCCGAAAGGCTGCGGAGGCGACGCCTGGATCAAGGAAGGAGACCGCCCTGGCTTCCGTGGTAAACCTTCGGACGAACACTCTGAGGGATTCTCCATCTATCTGCCTGAGCCCAAGTAACGAGGCGCTGGTCCTTTCTGCCTTCCGACTGGTGACGAAGTGAGCGAGAAAATTGCCTTCTAGTTGGTCGAAGGAGTAAATGGAGCCGGGGGTGAGCTTGGAGTACCATTCACGAGCCGGACCTCGGAGTGTGGCGGGGAAGGCTCGGCATAGCAGGGGATCCGAGGCGCTGTGAATCATCATGAGGGTTTTGAAACCCTCCATGTGATCAGCGGGATCTCCCTCGCCGTCGTAGGTCTCGAATTGAGGTGGTCGGAAATTCCTGGGTATCTCTGCTTGAAGGATGGGGGCGGAGAAGGGAGGACGGATGGGTCTGTACCCCTGAGCCACTCGTCGGTCGCCGTCCCCTATGTGATCGAGGCGGTCCTCCATTTCTTGGAGGCGCCTCAGGAGTACGCCGCCGTCTTCTGGCTGGATAGTTGACGTGTGCGACATGCTGGCCTCGGCATCCGACCTAGTTTGGGAGTGGGAGGTCTCCTCCCTGGGGGCCCGTCGGAGGGCCCCGAGAATTTCTCTCCAGAATTCTCGGAACTCCTTGTGAGTGACGGGGGCTCCCTCGACCCTGTTCGGTCGGTCCGAGGGCTGCCTTCCGATGCGGCTGAGTGCTGACCTCCGTCCCTCGGGCGGTGGTCTTGGATGGTTCGGGGCCGGGTTGGAAGCGGCCCTTCCCCTGTTGTGGTTAACCTGTCGGTTGATGATGACTCCTCGGAGGTCGGGCTGGTCTTGGCGGGCGACGCTCCTTTGGGATCCCTGATGGGAAGCCCTGTGTTTTGAAGTGTGTGGACCGGCGTTAGCGATTGGTGGGGGCGAGTCCCGTCGGTTGACGGAGGAAGCAGCCCCCTTGCCCTTCGAGGCCATGAGAATTCGGCTGTCGAGGTGCCTTGATGGTCGTGCTCGGGTCGGCTTCTGAAGCAGTGTTCCCACAAACGGTGCCAACCTGATGCGGTTTATTTCTAGGAGACGTGTGGATGCACCAGGTGTGAGTTCGGACTCGATTTATATTTGAAGGAGAATGCTGCTCGTCTGCCGATCCTTGACTGACCGGGTGGAATTCGTGGCGACCTCGGGGAGGTTCGGAGATCTGGGCTCGGATCAGAGGATTCGGATCCGAGGTCTTGTGTACCTGCAGACGGTCCTGAAACACCGGGGATTGTCCTGGTGGCGGACCCTCCGACGATCTAGTCAGTCTCTGTGAGAGAGTAGCAATAACTAGGTAAATTTAAGTGGCAAAAGATTGATTACCTCAAAAAGGTGGGTGAGGGTCTAGTATTTATAGAGAATCCCAACCGGGTTTGGATCTGCTTGGGGGCCGGGTCTGAACCCGAAAGCCCATGGGCCTGTCGTGGCAGAAGGCCCAGGGGGTTTAGGGCTGACGTGGCAATACCAGGAGTGGTATAGGGCTGACGTGGCAAAACCCTGAGCGGTATAGAGCTGACATGGCTGATCGTGGGTCTTTTGTGCTTCTGGGAGAATCGGAGGGCCTAGGCTGCGCCAGGTCAACCCCCTGCTTTGCCAGAGAGGGGGGGGGACGGCTTATGGGGCTGTCACGGGTCGGAGACCGAGGACAACTGAGGCTCGTCGGATACGAGGAGGCCGGCTCTGGGGGGGTGCACTTGAGGTTCGGCGCCGACCCTGTAATGGTTCGAAGCCGAGCTAGATTGCTATTTTTACCTTTCTTGAGTGAGAGTTGTATTGGGCCCTGGTTGGGCCTGCAGGCCATTTTTATCCTACCACAGCCATAGATCGCCGTAATTGGCTCCGAGAATGTGGACATGGTGTCAAGCGCGAAGAACATCCGGGCAAATATCTAGCAAAGTCAACCAAATCCAACCAAACCCAAACCCCAACCCCAATAAACTCACCCCCAAACCCCCAACAACTCCATTCTCTTCACTGCATTTGACTCAAACACATAAAACCCAACACCAGTTAAGCACCCTGAAAGTTAAGACAAGTGAGCGCACATCATGGAGGGACCCCATCTTCAGGCCCAAGTTCCACAATCGTGCAAAACAGCATACGACACCCTCCACACCACCACCGTCTATACGAACATCCGGGCAAACCACTAGCAAAGCCAACCAACCCCAACCTAACTCAAACCCCAACCAATCAACTTACCCCAAAAGGTCACAGATCTGGAGCTCCTCGTCGCCGCATGGTCATTGGCACACTGTCCAGGCCAAGGGGTGGCGGTGCTAGCATCGCAGGTGCGGTCGACGGTGGGTTAGAGCGTCGCAGGAGGCGGCGCTCGGGGATCTGGCATCGGAAGAGGGAGCAGCGATGGGTTTCGCTGCTCCGGTCGCTGCTGAAGTCAAGGAAGAGGGGAAGGGTGTTGGGGTTTGCTGGGGGTTGTCGATGACAAGGGGGCACCGAAGGGGGTGAAGTCTGAGGGGGATGGCCGCCGGATATGATTCGAGGAATGAATGCAAGTATAAAAACCAATGTTCTACATGTTCATTATTAGAATCCATCCTCATCCATGATGCATTGATAAGGAGCTGTGTACATTGTATGCACTTCATTTGCATGCCATGCATCTCTCTCACTAATTGAAGTCACAACCTCCATACCCATATCCACATCTGGGACCCACACGTATACTCCGCAAATAAGTTTAAGCTAATTATCAGTCTGACCCACTTTTTAAAATATTTGTCAAAATGATTATATTCTGAAAATAATTCCACTTATGACCTTTTAAGTTTCTATGATACCATTTCTATAATATTTTTATAGGATGCGTGATCTTTTATTAAGTTCCAAAAGTATTTTGGGTTTGAGGATAATTTATGCTTTTTAAAATTAAATATTACGTTTCTTATTCTATAGCCTATTAATTATTATTAAATTTGTGAAAATTGTAGAAATTAAGTAACAACTACTTACTCTGGACTGACTCTGATACCAACTAGATGTGAAGTGTGAAATAAAAGTAATTACCTGTAAAGAGAAACAAAAGAATATCAAAATTTTCAAAGATGATAGTTTTCTGTAAATAAATTCTTAAAAATAATGTGCATTATCAATCTTAAATATATTAAAGTAATCACGCATAAGTTCAAGATCTCTCATAACTTCTCATTCTATTTCTGATACTTCAATACCATTATCATATGGGGGTTTTCGGGTTCTTCTATATGTTCATTTCCTTCATCAATATGTTCGTTTTCTTCTTCTATATATTCATTTTCTTCTTGAAATTGTCTATATGATGTTGTAGGACTCCAGATATAGCTACCAAATTCTTCATTTTTATAAAATAATAAAGATATTTCGTAAAAAGTTAAGCCATCAATTATTTGAGCACTTGTATTACTAGTTTCTCCATGATTAATTTGATTTATAGTTATAATTATTACTCGCTGTACACTAAAGAAAAGTAATTTGAACTCTTAAAAATCATACATGTTTGTTACTCAATGAGGATAATAAACATAAAAAACTAATATTCTATCACTTCCTTGATAGTTAGTCGTTAATTCATAAATTTCTGAAGCAAGATTGAAACTATTATTACCCATTATTCTTTTTAGTGATTTTGTGATTTAAAACAACAAGTATGATATTAGAAGTAGGAGAGATTTCTAAGGATACCATAAAAATCAAAACAAAATGGCCCATCATACTTCTGACCTAGTTAAACCTCTTTAAACTACTCTGTACCAGTTACTACCAGTGGATAAAATACCCCCGGTGATATGGCTAAAAATAAGGGTTAAATCGGAACCGTCCAAATCAGGCGCAAATCTCAAAGTTCAGGGGTAAAATGGTAATTTTACCTACAAACGGGTTTGAAATGAGAACTGGGCCTTTTTCAAAAGGCCCAATAACCCACGAACAGATCCGTCTTAACCAGGTGCGGGTTCCACGCAAGAAACCCAGCCCGGCTGGATAGAATTAGGGTTTATGATTTTACTTGATCAACGACCCTGATTCCTTCTATCCATTTACTGGAAAGTAGGGATTTGATCTTATCCCGAAACTGGTCCCTAAGGCGGCTATAAATACCCCCATCCTCCACTGTTACCAGGTAATCAATCTTTTGCCAATCAAAGCTCTTTCATAATCTTTCGATTACTGACTTGAGCATCGGAGGGTGCGTCGCCGGGATCAACCCTGGTGTTTCACACTTTTTTGCAGGTCAACGGCGGGAGATAACGGTCAAACTCCGGTGGAGGTGTGTTCAGGTTTCACTATTCAACTTCCCTCGAATCCACAAATCTATCTGTTTGTCCCCACACTGATTTTAGCGACAACAGATTGGCGCCGTTTGTGGGAACAATGAATAGCAATCCACCCTCTTCCATCGGTTAAGATCACCTCCAGCTATGCCTCCAAGGAAACTGAGATCTAGAGGGTCTAACCGTGGACCCACTCCTCCTCAACCGCAACACGAGGCACCCCTCCAACCCATCCAACCTCAGGGACAGCTCCCTCCTCAACCCGATCAGCCGCTGCAGCAGTTACAGCCTCCTCTCCAAAATCTTCAACACCAGGATCCACTCAGGCCCCCGAACACTGGTATAGGGACCTCTCGTCCTCCCCCTCAGAAGCAACCTCTTCACCGCGACCATATCTCCGTACATAACCCTTCAACTGACTCCATGGCATCCCATAACCCTCGGCCCTCAGAAGACCTCTGCAACGTCCTCATTAACCAGCAGAAAGAAGAGGACCTTCGCCACCGTTTGGATGAAAGGTGGGCCCGTGAGGGAATCTCCCGCTCAGAACGTCCAAATGCGCTATCTCCTCGCCATCGCGACCACAGTAGGTCCCCTCTCCATAGGAGGCAAAGGGAGTCCCCGGAGTACCGTCGAAGGAGGCCTTATTCTCTCGCTGGTTGGCAGCCCCAGAGGGACGAGAACGGACCTATCACACGTGCCGAATTCCAACAGTTCCAGGCTACAATCTTGCAGGCCCTTAACCTCCCACCAAACAACAACAATAATGCTCAGAGGGTCCCCACTCCTCCGCCAGTTCAAAGCCCACCTCCTCGGTCCCTAAGTCCTCGTCATTCTCCGAGCTACCGTCACCGTAGCCCATGCTCCCCTTCATACGACGATGAGTCCAGAGGCTCACTGGGATACCGTCGAAGGGATGATGCAGTCTATCGCCGTCTCCACGAGATGGAGAGGCGCCTCGGTCAATTAGACAGGGAAAAGGAGCTAAGAGGGAGGACCCTCCGCCCAAGCAGACCTCCATTCTCCCGAACCATCATGGAGGCTCCCGTTCCAACAAACTTCAAGCCACCACAGTTCGAGACATATACGGGGGAGTCAGACCCCGTGGATCACATCGAGAGTTTCAAAACTCTCATGATGATCCACCAGGCTTCCGATGCTCTACTGTGCAAAATCTTCCCAGCTATTCTCAAAGGTCCTGCTCGGGAATGGTACTCCCACCTCATCCCATCCTCCATCTTCTCTTTTGAACAATTTGAGACCCTCTTCGTCACCCACTTCGTAAGCAGCCGCCAAACCGAGAAGACTAGTATTTCACTACTCTTCCTCAATCAGAAGAAACGTGAGAAACTGAGAGATTATGTCAAAGCAGTTTACCGCGGAAGCTAGGTCCATTGCCTCCCTCGACCAATCGGTCACTGCAGCCACCTTCTAGTCCAATGTCCTCAATTTGAGACTCCGTTCCTTCCTAGCCAAAAAGTCCCCACGAGACTTCTCCGACCTTCTTCTCAGAAGTGAGAAGTACATCCGGGCTGAGAAAGTTGAACATCGCCCTACATTTGAGGGGCCTTTCACAGGAAGCAAGAGAAAGGCAGCTGAAGATGAGGGAGCGAAAAAGCTCCAAAAGGACAACGGGGGTTAGCGCCGCCCGCCTCCCAGATTTGAGAAGTTTACCCCTTTCAACACCAATATTTCAACTATTCTCATGGAGGTTAAGAAAGAAGGAGTCCTGCCTCCTGCCCTGAAGATGAATACCCTCGGGAAGAAGAAGTACAAGGAGAAGTGGTGCCGATATCATCGAGACCACGGTCACGACACCAACGACTGTCCGGCTCTAAAGAACAAAATCGAAGCCCTCATTCAGAGAGGGCAGCTGTCCAAGTTTGTAAGAAAGGACCGAATCGACCTTCCTCCACCCCCCAGGGGGCTAACAAGCATCCCGAGAGGCACAACGAGACTCTCGAGTTTGAAGAAGAGCGCATCTTGCACCTCATCCATGGATGCCCAATGGGAGGAGCCTCCAACTCTTCTCGAAAGGCTTTCATCAAGGAAGTCAATTCGGTGCACAGCATACCCCCTCCCGGTTACTTTCTCGGATGAAGAACTAGAGGGTGTCCGGACCCCCCATTGTGATGCACTGGTGATTAACCTCCACATAGCTAACTTCAAAGTGGAGAGGATTCTGGTGGATAATGACAGTTCTGTCAACATCCTCTTTCTGGCGGCCTTCCGAGGACTCAAGTTATCGAGGGACAGGCTGAAGCCCGCTGGCTATACGCTTCATGGGTTCACGGGAGTGCCAGTGACTATCGAAGGGGTGATAACCCTCGACGTAACCGCTGGCAAAACTCCTACTACCCGGACGGAGCCAATGGACTTCATGGTGGTCGATGTCCCAGTTGCTTACAATGTGATCCTAGGCCGACCTGGCCTGGCCGCTTTAGAAGCTGTCCCATCGGCTTATCATCTCAAAATGAAGTTCCCCACCAAGGCAGGTGTAGGGGAAGTAAGGGGGAGCCAGGAAATGGCCCGCAAATGGTACATGACCTCGACCGGAGGACCCATCCTTTCTCTCGAGACCCTCGAAATCCCCCAGGGGAACACCCAGGCTATGTTAGAACCGGTAGACGAGCTTGAGGAAGTGCTCTTTTCGGAGCAAGATCTGAACCGCAAATTCTTCATCAGCAAGACCCTTTCCTAAGATCCTAAAGAAGCCCGTCGAATCCGAACGAGAGCGAAGCGGTACACCCTTGTTGAAGGAGTCTTGTACAAACGCTCCTATACCCAAGTAGTTGACAGACCCTACTTGAGATGCCTCTCCCCGAAAGAAGCCTTGTATGCCTTGCAAGAACTCCATGAAGGTATAGGCAGAGCCCATTCAGGGTCAAGATCCCTCGCCAGGAAAGTTTTAAACTACGGGTACTTCTGGCCTACCCTACTTCGAGATGCCAAGCAACATGTCCGACAATGCAGTCCTTGTCAGCAGTTCTCCAACATCCGCCGACTACCCCAAGCACAACTCACATCTCTCTCAAGTCCAATTTCCTTTGCTATGTGGGGGATAGACTTGCTAGGTCTATTCCCACCAGCTCCTGGCCAGCTTAAGTTCCTAGTCGTGGCGATCGACTATTTCTCCAAGTGGATCGAGGCCGAACCACTAGCTACTATTACTGAGAACAAAGTGCTGCAATTCTTCTGGAAAAATGTAATCTGTAGGTTCGGTGTACCTCGGGTCCTAATAACAGATAACAGAACACAGTTTACAGGGGTAGAATTCCGATCTTTATGTGAAGACCTCGGCATTCAGCAACGCTTCTTCTCCGTCTCCCATCCTCAGTCCAATGGTCAAGTAGAGAACGCCAACAGGTAGATCCTCTCCGGCATCAAGAAGAGACTAGATAAGTCAGCCAAAGGCTTATGGGCGGAACAACTTCCTAACGTATTGTGGAACTACCGTACTACGAAAAGGACCCCCACAAGAGAGTCGCCCTTCAATCTCACCTATGGGTCCGAGGTCGTAATCCCTTTAGAAGTTGGTTTGCCATCCCCTCGCCTTATTGCTTATGATGAAAAGCAGAATGCCAAAGAGCTCCGAGCAAACTTGGACCTGATCGATGAGCTCTGCGAAAGAGCCTCAATTCGCCAGCAAAATTATCAGAGAAGAATTGAGCAGACCTACAACAAAAGGGTCCGTCCTACAGATCTCAAGGAGGGAGACTTAGTCCTCAGATAGCTAGCCATCTCATTTCCCAGTCAAAAGAGCAAGCTAGCCCCGAATTGGAAAGGACCATACAAGATCTCCAAGGTAGTTCGGCCCGAAGTATATCGTCTTGAAGACCTTAATGGCAGAGAGATACCAAGAACTTGGAATGCCGACCATTTACTGAAGTACCAAGAGGGTGTTTAAACGCCTCTCCGAGTACCATCAAATGTCGAGTTGTTCCTATCTTTTCGTTTTCCCCTTGCTTCTTTATTTTCCCATTGTAATAACGGCTTGCAACTTAGAAGCAGTCGATTAGCAGTTATCAATAAAGAACTTCTTTCCCCTTGATAATTCTCTTGTGATTGTTTTATCTCTCTGTTTAAGACCTCTAATTACACTTACTCAAACGACACGTTCGAAGTCCAAAACTTGGCTCGATTCTGCTTTACAAGTTTGCTCTTAAGCAAGTTAGAAGTGGTTCGCCATTCGGAACTGCTCCCACAACCGTTGAAATTCACTTGAACAATGCGTTCGGAGTCTAAAACTTGGCTTGATTCCGCTTCGCAAGCTTGCTCTTAAGCGAGTTAGAAAAGCTTCGACATTCGGAACTGCTCCCACAACCGTTGAAACTTACTCAAATGACGCGTTCGGAGTCCAAAACTTGGCACGATTTCGCTTCGCAAGCTTGCTCTTAAGCGAGTTAGAAGAGGTTCGCCATTCGGAACTGCTCCCACAACCGTTGAAACTTACTCAAATGACGCGTTCGGAGTCCAAAACTTGGCTCGATTTCGCTTTGCAAGCTTGCTCTTAAGCGAGTTAGAAGTAGTTCGACATTCGGAACTGCTCCCACAATCATTGAAACTTACTCAAACGACGCATTCGGAGTCCAAAACTTGGCTCGATTCTGCTTCGCAAGCTTGCTCTTAAGCGAGTTAGAAGTGGTTCGCCATTCGGAACTGCTCCCACAACTGTTGAAACTTACTCAAACGACGCGTTCGGAGTCCAAAACTTGGCTCGATTATGCTTCGCAAGCTTGCTCTTAAGCGAGTTAGAAGTGGTTCACCATTCGGAACTGCTCCCACAACTGTTGAAACTTACTCGAACGACGTGTTCGGAGTCCAAAACGTGGCTCGACTCCGCTTCGCAAACTCGCTCTTAAGCGAGCTAGAAGTGGTTCTCCATTCGGAATTGCTCCCACAACCGTTAAAATTTACTCGAACGACACGTTCGGAGTTCAAAGCATAGCTCGACTCCGCTTCTACTCCTCGCACTTAAGCGAGCTAGAAGTAGTCCGCCCTTTAGAAGTACTACAAGCACAGATGACTAACAAAACACACAATTCCAAAAGGGGGAACAAGCTTCGCTTCTATAAAGTTTGGGAACAAATAAATTACAAGACTTGTACTTTTTTCTACAACGAAGTTACCAGAGTTAAAAAGCCAAAATTACAAGACCGACTCCTCGTACTTAGATAAGATGCAAAACTTGGAAAATAAAAAGCTACTTCAACGCCTCCTAGGCGTAGGGATGTTCCGGTTTAAAGACACCCGAAGACGGTGGTCCCTAACCTCGGAGCTCGTCCCTAGACCGGCAAACTGAGATGTATCTTCTGCGCTACTTCTGACAGTCGCACCAACGGATGCTCCGCTCGACGAAACAGCCACCCCACTTTGGGCATCACCTGGACTTCGCCGAGCAACAGGCGAGCAAGTCGCAAGCTCGTAAAATGAAATCCCTCGCTCGCTCTCTTCACGCGCACACGAAGTGCATCTAACGTTGATCCGTCCCGATTGGGGCTTGAGGCGAGCAACCTCCACCTCTAGCTCGACTATTCGTTGCTTCAGAGAGCCATCCTTCATGGCTATCTTGAAGCGAGGGAGCACAGCGGAGCTTGCGGCACCAGAACTGTCGGCAATAATTCAACGGAGTTGAGTAACCTCGATACTCTTGTCGACCGTAACCCTCTGCAGCTTGTCGACCTCCGCCGTCAACTCGTCGCACTTCGCCGTCAACTTCCCCATCGCTGCTGTTAGTTCTTCTCTCCCTGCCAAAAGCTCGTCTTCTACTATTTGCAAGTGGTGAATTTCAGCTAATAGTTCGTCCCTCTCCGTTGTCATCTTCGACAAGGAGTGGCGGAGACACTTAAGCCTCAAGCTGAGAGTAAAGGCTGTCGACGAGCCATCATCATCGCCTTCGGGGATCATCTCAGCAAGCCTCCCTTCTAGTCTTCGAATCTCGATGTCTCGGTGGCCTACAATTAGTTGCAGATGATTTCGTTTTCTTTCGGCTCTGTGCAGCCCCAACTCAACTTCATAAAGGCGCTCTCGGCACCTAGCGAGGCACAACTTTGTCGCCCCTAGGCCGACCTCAGAACGTAACTCCTCCACCGCATGAGTTGCTTCGACCAGCTGTGTCACCTCAACGAGCTGAAAATTTCAAGGCAAACGACGAGAACACTTAGCAAAAATTAGCGAATTTGGTTAACACAAAGCCGAAACTCCTAAACAAGGCAACGTGTACACAGCAACATTTCGAAAAAATTTGTGAACACGTAGCCGAACCTTTAGGCAGGGCGATGTGAACACTTAGCCAAATTTCAAGAAAATTTTTGTAAATTCAAGATTCGCAAGCACTTAGTCGAACTCAAAAAGATGGATTTTCATTCATTTCAAAAAAGTGCGGTGGCCAGTCCATAATTAGGCGATACATCAAAAAGTACAAAAGAAAGAAGAAGAAAAAAAGAAGCAGAAGAAGTCAGGGGGTGACCTCTTTCCTAGGGTGGCAGGATTGGACGGTTTGGGTGGGCATCGGTCGGTATCCGACCTAATATGGACCATCCACCACCGATCCAAAGAATATCGGTTTTTTAATTTTCTCATCCGCAACCAATCCGAACCTTAATTGGATCGGTTTCCATCCAAGCCGATTAAGCTCAGTTTGGATTGGATTGGATGGTGGGTTTGGTGTGCTACTTTTTACGTTCAACATCATTCAGAATTTTTTTGAAATTTAAAAGATCAACTTCAATCAAACTTAAGAAACAATCTACTATTTGTTATTCATAAATGAATTTAAAATGAAGATTCATAAAACCACAAGTTGTTAATAAATTTTGCACTAATTGTTTGAGATGATGACGTTTAAATGAGTGAGATAAACTGATTTTTCACTTGCATACTTCTGTAATCTTAGTTTATTATCATAAAAGAAACATCAATAACCATAGCTAATTGAATTTTAGGTGCAATAAAAAAAGATATAGAAAATAATTTCTGCTTGACTTGATTAAAGTAACTATTAAATATTACATCATCTTTATGATTCTATTAAGTTGGGTCACACTGTAAAATCAAGCATTTCTCAACAACAAAACACACAGGATTATGGAGAACCAAAACATAGGTAGAACAACTGTTCGGTTTGTATTAAAGAAATTAAAAAAGACTGTTTGTATCTCAAGAAAAATGAGAAATGACTATTTGTATATTCAAGAAATTAATGGAGAACTATATTTTTTATGGACTTATGCATAGAGGTATGGTCGGTTCGGTTTCATCGGTTATTTGAAAACCTCATCCAACAACTGAACCGGTCCAATTGGTTATTGAAGATCAAGAACCGATCCAATCCAAACCTCCAATTGGTTTGGTTGGATTGGTTCGGATTGGTCAGTTCGGATAATAGTTGTCCACCCCTATTGGACGGGGTTGGATTCCCCCGAGGGTACGACCATCGCTAGCGGAGTCACCTCGGAACCCGGGCGTTCGCCGACGATCTCGACCTCGGTGACCCCTTCATCGTCCCCTACTTCCCTCTCGGACTCGTTATCGAAGCCGTCGACGTGGTCGGGGAAGAGTCGCCATCCGGAGCAGTCGACCTCAGGGTACCGCTCCGGCACTTGCTCAATGGCGCGAACGTATGCCTTCGCCATATTGGCCGGGAGAAAACCCTGCGCTTTCTCCATCGTTGCAGCTTCAGCCTCCTTCACCGCCGCAACCTTGGCGGCTTCCATAGCCTCGGCCTACTGCTTGGCCGACTCCTCCCTTTGCCGAAGCAGATCGCCCTCGAGCTTCATGACGAGGCCTTCGAGGTATTCCAGCCTTGTCGTCTTCCCCTTGGCCTCGACCTTCAATTTCTCGAGCTCGTTGGCGAGACGAGCTTTTTCAGCTCGAGCACGGTTGACCTCCTTCTTGAGGTCCTTCACGAGCTCTGTCATCTTCTCCATAAGATGACCGAAGTGGACGGTTATCTACAGCCGAACAAAAAAAAGAGTTAGAGAAACAAATATGCAAGTTATCTACAAGAAAGAAATTGAAACTCACCGATACCGCTGAGCGAGCGATCTCGAAGGCATCGTCGCCCACGCTGCCGGCGTCCATGGCAGCTCGATCCTTCGGCATCGCCAAGTGCTTCACCGCTTGCATGCTCGACATCGATTCGCCGAGGAAGCCATCAAGTTTTTGAACCTGCCAGTCCGGAACGAAAATCTTCTTACGCTCCTCGGTGAGGAACACCTCGACGTCCGCCGTCAGGGGAGGCGCCTCCATCCCGAGGGCAGCGGCCATCGAGAACTCGCCAGCCTCAACCGGTACCGAGGTTACTGCTGGTGCCCTCCTTGGGGTCAGAGTTGCCGAAGCCTCCGCCTCCTGTAGGGCAGCGTCGACGGTCTTCGGCTTCTGCGAGGTTACCTTCGTGGCGACCTTCTTGCGCTTCCGAGGTGCCTTACTGCCGAGGGCTGCTCTCTATGCCAGAATCACCTCGTAATCCATAGTCTTTAAAAACAAGAGAAGTGGGTTAAAACACAAGTTACGACGGAATTTTAAAAAAAAAACAACAAACAGATAAAGCCGCATACTAGGATCTACGTGATAGAGCCCTCCCCTGAAGAGCGCGTCCTCCGTCAGATCCCTTCAATCAAATTTTGGCCGATCAAGGAGAATCTGAACCATCCCCTCTTCGTTGGGGTAGAGCACCGGCGACTCCCTTACCCTCTTCCACCCAATCTGAGGGTATGGGCCACGGTTCGCGACTCTGAACTATGAAATACTTATCTTGCCAGTACTTTATCGAGTCGGGGCAGCTGACGAGCTGAACACCATGCATCGGAGCCAAGTAGAATCTGAACTCGGACTTGTGCTGCTGATGAAGCCGATAAATTGTCTAGAGCACCCTCAAGTCTGGCTCGATCTCGGCTGCCTGACAGTGGAGCGCGAACTCGTTGATGACCCTCCACGCATTTGGCATTAGTTGGATGGGGCTGACCCTGAACCACCTAAGCACTTGAACGGCGAACAGGTGGAGAGGAAGATGCACCCCGGTGATGAAGGCATCGACCGACCAGAAACACATGTTTACTGGCATCGGCGAGTTGGCCCTCACCCCGAGATCCGGCAGCATCAACTCGTACTCCTCCGGGATATGAAAACACTCCTGGATCGCTGCCAAGTCTGCCTCGTTAAGAATGGAGACTGTGTCGTCCGCTTCCGAGGTCTCTCTCGCTACGTTCTCCTCGAACCTCTGCCCCCGGCCATATACTATAAGCTTGGCGTACTCCTCTGGAAGCTCTCGAACCCTATGGAGCCCCGTCAACGTGCTTGGTAGTTTGCCAAACTCCCCCATACGTTTCGGATCTTCCACTATGGTGTCTCGACCATCAACTCTCTTGCCCTTGTCGATGCGAGGTCTCTGACTCGAAGATGGCGCTTCGCCAGCAGAGGGGGAGGGCTCCGAAATAGGGGAAAGAGACATTTTCTACTTGAAATAAACTAAGTATAATTTACCTTGAAGTGACACGCTCGGTCGGAAAGTTCACCGGAGTACTGTCGACGATCGCCGGAATCTCTCTCACTCGCTTGAGTGAAAATTCAGAGAAGTGAAAAATGAGAAAGGGGTGAGACTTACAGAGGTTGGCACACAAAACGAGGATGTTAGGCTCCAAAAGACCAACAGTCATGCCTATTTACACAAAACGACAAAAATTTTTACCGTCGCATTAATGACTAACGGTCAAAATCGTCAGAAGACCAACGGTCAAAAAGCCATCTGTCATCTCCAAGCTGTCAGACTCGCTTTGGACTTCGGCACGCCTTGCCGAGCGTTCTTGGCATCGACGTCCAAACATGGAAAAATTCTCACTTTGGGACTTCGGCACACCCTGCCGAGTGCTCTTGGCACCGACGCCCAAACGTGAGAAAAAACTCTCACTTTGGACTTCAGCACGCCTTGCCGAGCGTTCTTGGCATCGACGCCCAAACATGGAAAAAATTCTCAGTTTGGGACTTCGGCACACCCTGCTGAGTGCTCTTGGCACCGACGCCCAAACGTGAGAAAAAACTCTCGCTTTGGACTTCGGCACGCCTTGCCGAGCATTCTTGGCACCGACACCCAAATATGGAAAAAATTCTCACTTTGGGACTTCGGCACCCCCTGCCGAGCGCTCTTAGCACCGATGCCCAAACGTGAGAAAAAACTCTCACTTTGGACTTCGGCACGCCTTGCCGAGCGTTCTTGGCATCGACGCCCAAACATGAAAAAAATTCTCAGTTTGGGACTTCGGCACACCTTGCCAAGTGCTCTTGGCACCAACGCCCAAAAGTGAGAAAAAACTCTCGCTTTGGACTTCGGTACGCCTTGCCGAGCATTCTTGGCACCGACGCCCAAATATGGAAAAAATTCTCACTTTGGGACTTCGGCACCCCCTGCCGAGCGCTCTTAGCACCGACGCCCAAATGTGAGAAAAAACTCTCGCTTTGGACTTCGGCATGCCTTGCCGAGCATTCTTGGCACCGACGCCCAAACATGAAAAAAATTCTCACTTTGGGACTTCGGCACACCCTGCCGAGTGCTCTTGGCACCGACGCCCAAACGTGAGAAAAAACTCGCTTTGGACTTCGGCACGCCTTGCCGAGCATTCTTGGCACCGACGCCTAAACATTAAAAAAATTCTCACTTTGGGATTTCGGCACGCCCTGCCGAGCGCTCTTGGCACCGATGCCCAAATGTGAGAAAAAACTCTCGCTTTGGACTTCGGCACGCCTTGCCGAGCATTCTTGGCACCGACGGCCAAATATGGAAAAATTCTCACTTTGGGACTTCAGCACGCCCTGCCGAGCGCTCTTGGCACCGATGCCCAAACGTGAGAAAAAACTCTCGCTTTGGACTTCGGTACACCTTGGCGAGCGTTCTTAGCACCGACGCCCAAACATGGAAAAAAATTCTCACTTTGGGACTTCGGCACCCCCTGCCGAGTGCTCTTGGCACCGACGCCCAAACGTGAGAAAAAACTTTCGCTTCGGAATTCGGCACGCCTTGCCGAGCGTTCTTGGCACCGGCGCCCAAACATGTAAAACATTCTCACTTTGGGACTTCGGCACACCTTGTCAAGCGCTCTTGGCACCGACGCTCAAACATGGAAAAAACTCACTCTGGACTACGGCAAAAACTCGCCGAACCCTCTTTTGACACGTACGCCGAGGTATCTCTGCACCTCGGCAAAGGGGACCCCAAACCCCCCTAGGCTTCGGCCTCCTTCCTAACACGAATCTGGCGGGGTTCGGCAACGTTACCGAAGCAACTTGCCACCGAGTGAAGGGAAATACACCTTTGAGCAACCACATGCGTCAGATCTCTCCAAAATTCACGCCCCACGCTGATGGAGAGCCCAGATTGTGCCACGTCATAAATAGAATTAAGAAATCTATTTCTATTCATTTAATTCGAATTGTTTATTTAAAAATTGCGAAAAAATGGTTAAAAATTTAGGAAAATTGATTAAAAATTTTAAAAAATAATTATAAATTCGGAAAAATATTTTTGAGCCCCTGGGTAAATAATTATTGCTTAGAATAATTAATTAGTGCTCCCGAAAAATAGAATACCACTCTGCAAAATTAAATAAATGGTCCGAAAGATCACCAAAAGTCTAGGAGAGCTCAAGAGCAATCTTGAGCATGCAACTAACTCTGAAAATCACCATAATACCTCATATAAAGATTCGAGACCCCTCATTCGGACTCCGATACAACTCCACAAGCCATTAAAACAGTAAAACTACTCCTCAAAGGCTGATCAAAATCAGTCTTCGGGAGTGGGGGGCTCGTGATATGGCTAAAAATAAGGGTTAAATCGAAACTGTCCAAATCAGGTGCGAATCTCAAAGCTCAGGGGTAAAATGGTAATTTCACCTATAAACGGTTTCGAAATGGGAACTGGGCCTTTTTCAAAAGGCCCAATAACCCACGAACGGATCCTTCTTAACTGGGTGCGAGTTCCTACCTGCAAGAAACCCAACCCGACTTGATAGAATAAGGGTTTATGATTTTACTTTATCAATGGCCCTGATTCCTTCTATCCATTCACAGGGAAGTAGGAATTTGACCTTATCCCGAAACTGGTCCCTAAGGCGGCTACAATTACCCCCCATCCCCCACTGTTACCAGGTAATCAATCTTTTACCAATCAAAGCTCTTTCATAATCTTTCTGATTACTGACTTGAGCATCGGAGGGTGCGTCGCCGGGATCAACCCCGGTGTTTCGCACTTTTTGCAGGTCAATGGCGGGAGATAACGTTCAAACTCCGGTGGAGGTGTGTTCAGGTTTGACTATTCAACTTCCCTCGCATCCACAAATCTATCTGTTTGCTCCCACACCGATTTTAGCAGCAACACCCGGTATGCACCCAGATTTTAGTGCTCCTTTTACGTTCCTCCCATCTCAGGAATACTATGCTCCTCAAGAGAGCTTTATCCAAGAGTTACGATTGGAACAACTAGTAGCACTTCGGTACAGTCAACCACAACTTAGCTTGTTTCCTGCTACTAGGTGTATAGTCTAACTATAGAAGGTTACAAATGAGTCTTTTTGCAAGATCCTTTAGGCAGAGCCTTACAAAACTCTCCTTGAGGATAAGAAATTAATTATTCATACCTTATATTGTGTAAGTACTTAAGAAAGATAGTCTTCATTGATTCTAGACTTTTTACAAACAAACTCTCCTTATAAGATTATATGGAATTTATCCTTCTTAGATATTCTCTCTTCTTCTCAACTCAGCCTACCATTTTATAGACCAAGGGATCAGCTTACAAAAAGTTTATATCTGTCACTGCTTACATCATATGTCTAATAATTGCTACAAATACGTCACTGCTTACATCAGCCTTTAATAATTGCTCTGATTACACTGTGGACTATTCTAGGAAAAGAGATTCCTCCTAGCCGACTTCTTCACATGCTCCATATCTATGTTGATGCTCTGTCTTCATCAAGCTATAGTAGTATCCAGCTGTCTGTTCTGTCATCGTCATTGCTCCTGTAAATAATATCTGGTACCAGCTGTCAAACAGTGCACATTTATCTTGTTGCTGTTTTATTTTTGCTATACTATAAATTGTTATTGTCTCTGGGCCTTGACTATTATAGATCCATATGTTGCTATCTCTTGACTTTATGTATTTTAATTCATAGTACATGTTTCTGAATCTCATTGCCCATCTTCCTAGAATTAGTTTCTCAAATTCCTCAGCTTTGTATGGTATGATGTTAGATGCCCCATAAATCACTTGGGCAGTCATCCCAATTTTTATAACATGTTCTGCTGGAAGTTCTTCATTTTCTTCAAGATACTCAGGAATTGCTGAATACATTCTGACATATATTTTTGAGGCATTTGTAAGGCCAAAATAACTCTTGGCTGCTTTATAATTTTTTCTTGGCAAGTAAATAAGTTCTTCCCATTCTCTTAATGGATAGATGCAATGAATAGGTTCTCTTTCGAACAGTACCCTGGTTGTTCTTGGATTAGCTTCCGGTAGGATGATGGCCGTATTCCTATGTTGCTGTGATATGGTTTTAATGAACTGGTTCACCTCGGTTAATTGGCATAATTTTTCAATATATTGTAAAAATAATATTCTCTTTGATACTTTGGTAGGAGATTTCTCAGTAAGAAGTATCTCCTTGTATGTAGTTTTATTTGAGGATGTAATTGCATCTTCTTTTAAGGAATGAGTAGGTTCACCCATCTCACTCATTTCTTCGCTAGCATTATCCACCATATTTTCTGTAGTTACATGCTGACTTACATGCCGATAAAA
Organism: Hemerocallis citrina; assembly: GCA_017893485.1. Lineage (NCBI taxonomy): Eukaryota > Viridiplantae > Streptophyta > Magnoliopsida > Asparagales > Asphodelaceae > Hemerocallis > Hemerocallis citrina. Next base: position 396,580,511 of record CM030359.1, read on the forward strand.
CAGACTTTGGATTCCACATATTTGTAGTTGTAATTGATCGAATGCTCATTTTATTTGGTCCATGGTTCTCTTAAGAAAAATTATATCATGTTCTATTTGCTACACTATAGTTTCAATTCTGCAACGAATGAAACAGTTAATCTCTTATAGAAAATCAGCTAAAATATTATTTTTTCCTTTTATTTTTTCTATTGTAAAATCATAATTTGCTAGTTCCATTTGCCATCTTATCAATCTTTTATTTGCTATAGTTGGATCTATTATTTTGTTAATCCAACTCTTTGATTGTGTATTATCCGTTCTTACTGTGAATTTTGTATGTATTATGAATAATTCAAACTTTTTTATAGCTTTTTGGATTGCTAATAGTTCTTTTTCATTTATGTGTTAATTTTGTTGGGTGTGTGTGAATGATCCACTAGTATATCCAGCTAGTCTTTACTCTTTTTCACCTATTTCAATGAATTCTAATACTGCTCCCCAATTATCTTTACATGCATCTATTTCTATTATACATAAATATTCTTTAACATGTAATTTTAGCTCATTTAATTTTGAAATTTTTTGTTTTAATATTTTAAGTTTTTCCTCATCATCTTGGGTTCATTCTCACTTCTTAAACTTGTTTAGTTTTTGTTGTAACCATTTTTTTTTTTGCTGATAAATTCGTTATGTATCCTCTTGTTTGATTTAGTAGTCCAATTATGCCTTGTATTTCTCTTTTTTCTTTTAGGACATTAGGAAATGTCTTTATCTTTTCTTCTATATGTGGTTGTAGTTCTATTTTTTTCATATGATAATTTTGTTCCTAAAAATTGTATCTCAGTTTTAAACAATTCCATTTTCTTTTTGATAGTATAATACCTGTATTTTTACTATTTCTATGAATTTTAATAAATGCTCTTTATGTTGTTCTTCGTTTTCGGATCCTATTAGAATATCATCTACATATACTAGTATAAAATTATTGTACTTCTCAAATATCTTATCCATATATTCTTGAAATACTCCTGAACTCTTTTTATATCCAAATGGTAATACGTTCTATTCGTAAAATCCTTGTGGTTTACTAAATGTTGTTAACTGTTTTGACTATTCCATTAGTTTTACGTGGTAAAATCCTGATTTGCAATCGAATTTAGAATATATTTTTCTTCTTCTTACTATATTTAGTAGTATCTGCATATCTTGTAGTGGATATCAAAATCTTTTATTATTTTTATTTAATTTCTTATAAGTTACTACAATTCGAGATTTTTCTCTTTTTTCTTCTGAATGTTTTCTTACTATGAATGCTGGTGATAAATATGGACTTCGTGATTTTTCTTATGTAACTATTTTCAATTAGTTCCTTTATATATATATATTTAATTCTTCTAAATCTGTTGGATTATGTCTAATGGGTTTAATTTTCAATATTTTGTTCTTATCTATTAGTTCTATATGAGTTGTGGGTTTACTTAAGTGCTATTTTGCTAAAGGGACTTCTCCACAGATATCTTCTAGTTGTTTTTATAAAATTTCTTGTGTAATTGTTACTTGTACTTATTGTATTCTTGTCTTATTTGGTAATATTGGTATTCACAATGCTAGACTGATGAAACTCTGATATGTGGTATGTTTATTATAGAATAAGGTTGTGTTATTCTAATTGCTATTGCTTGGTGTTGATAAATTGTTGTAAAAATAGCCGATTTATGTGATATAGTTATAGGATAGTACTGTTGAAAAAATTTATTTCTTAATAGTACATCATTATTCATATCATCAAATTGGTATATTATTGGTATTTTTAGTACGTAATTTTCTATTTTTATAGTAACATTTTGTTGATACCTATCAAGTATGATAATTCGTCCAATTAATCCAGTTATCGCTTTTTTTATTATATACATCTTGTTTCCATCTTGGTAGTATGTTTCCATCTTGGTCATATGTTTTCGCGGCATAAGCTAGTGCCTACTCCAGTGTCTATTAGCCTATGATGGTTTCTTGATTTATATTTTTCGTAGACAAATTCTGTTAGTATGTATAATATAATTTTTGTTGCTCTTAATGAATTCATTTACACAATATTCTATTTATTAATATATTTTCATTATTTACGGTTATTGTGATTTTTTTTTTCTTGTATTGAGTAAGACTGTACTGATGTAAGGAAGTCAGTTCATAATAACATTTCATTAACAATGTGCTCTGGATCTACATGTAGATGTAATAGCATTTCATTTTTACCATTTATCTCAATGGCAATATTATTTTATAGACAATTGGATGTCTAATATTCTATTTATTAATATATTTTCATTATTTACCGTTATTGTGATTTTTTCTTCTTGTATTGAGTAAGATTGTACTGATGTAAGGAAGTCAGTTCATAATAACATTTCATTAACATTGTGCTCTGGATTTACATGTAGATGTAATAGCCTTTCATTTCTACTATTTATCCTCAATGGCAATATTATTTTATGGACAATTGGATGTCTATTATTATAATAGTCTAAGTAGTAATATGAATTCTCTAATGGTATTAATTTTATTGTTTTTATATTTGTTTTTTTAATACGTGAATTAGTAGCTTCTGTATCTACAAGGGATACTTGTTTATTCCATTTTCCACCGTCAATTCATTTTCTATTTTAAATTAATTATTATTTTGATTATCTAATGTATTTATTATTGGTATTAATTCCAAGGCTTGTTGTTTGTTTCTTATTGATAGTGACCTCTTTCCGATCATTATTTGTGGTGTTTTTTCTTTAACAATATCTTTTTGTTTATTAAAGTCAAATTCTATATAATTTGGTATAGTCATTTCAGGATTTTCTCTAGCTAGTTTGTGTCTTATAATTTCTCTGAATAGTGGTTCTATCTTAAAATTATCTGTATTTTCGTTTTTTAGTTCATGCTTACTAGTGAAAGCATAAATATTTTTTATTTGTATACTCATAATGTAACTCCTATTTCCCCGTATTTGTATTTTATTCTGTATTGTGCCTCATTGTACTCTCTCGTCTGTTTGAGATCATGTAATTTGTTCAGATTAAATAAAATTATTATTCTTGTCTCAACTCAAATTTTGGATCCTTTTATCAAATTCATTGTGTGCCATTTGTATCGTTCTTCATGAAAAATAGACCAATTCTTCTCATTTATCTCTTTAATTCTCATTTTAGTGCATTTTGACCTTTTCTCTTGTTGGGCTCTTTTTGAAACGGATCCCCAAAACCCACGAACCCGCAAACCCTACCCTAACCCTAATCCCATCGCTAATCACTGTTTTAACCTAATAATACTCCGCCGCTACTCTTCTTCTTCACCCCGATTCCTTCTCTATCTCTTTCGTTCAACCAACCCACTTCCTATCACCTTCGCCCACCTTCGACCTTCGCCTCGTGGACCCCCACAGCACCACCACCTCCACAACCCATCGCTGTCGCCTCCGCCATCTCTCCAACCTTCGAACCAAAAACTCCGAACCCATCCCCAACTCCAGAACCCACTTTGCCACCTCCGACCAGATCCCCATCACATCGCGCCTCCGCCGAGCTACAGTCGCCACGTCGCTCCTCGACGTAGCATTGCCGTCGCAGCCACCGCCGTGCGTCGCCGTTCCCCTCTCCCTCTCGCACTCTGTTTCGAAGCAACGAATGAAGAAGAACAAGAAAGGAAAAAGGGCGGGGACAAATTTCGATCGTTGGATTGCGCAAAGATCCGCGCCCGTGATTGCTGTTCGGTGTTCGTCCACAGCGAATCCCAGATCTGCTGTACCGTGTTCTGGCCAGATCCGCTACGGAGGAACTCAACCATTGGACGCGCTCGCTGTTCCGTGTTTTGGCACAGACGATCCCGATTCGCTGTCCACTGTTCTGGGTTGATCCGGTGTGGGGAAAAACTCGATCTACGGTTGATTTTCGCACGTGCTTTTGGTGGACTTCTTTCGGGATTTTTCAACCCAACTTTCTGCAACAAGTGGATCTAGTCATCGTCAAACTAAGGCAAATATCCTTGTACAATTTTATTGTTCTAGTACAAGCACCCTTGAAAATACTACAAATAGTTAGATTGTGACTCCTCCTTGAATATCATTGTAGATCAATATTGAATCTTCAAATTGACAATTCTAAGAGTCACAAAATTTTCTTGTATTTAATTTATAATTATTGGACTCTTTTACCCCTTGAACACATGAACACATAGACTTATGAATTTAGGAGCCCTAAATTCGTAGACACATGTTACACTTAATATTTGATGAACTTGCAACCCTATAACTTGAAAAACATTTATTATTTGCTGTTTTGACCTCCATTATCATGTATTTATGCCACATAATAACTTAGACGCCAAATGATATTTTCCCATGTAACCTACGCTAGTAAGTTATTTCTATGAGTTGCTATCCTGAATCTCCATTGCTGTTTCGACCCATTTATCATTTGAATCTGGGCCCGAGCCCTGAATAGAAATTGTAGATTTGGATGTGTCGATATCGATAGCTTCCGAAAGTTTTGAATTCGGAGTTACGATCTAGGAGTTATGGCAGTTATACTGCAGCTGTGTCAGCAAACGCAGTTTTGCAAAACTGCTGTATACATTTACTTTGCAAATTAATTTAGCTGTGTAAACAGCGAGCGTTTGACACGAAATTTTATATGTAGCTTCTGGACACCTATTGGACATCCTCAATTTTTCTTAGAATTAAATTACAACATTTTACACATGTATGCTTGCTTGATAAGAATTAATAAAAGTAACAAGCCGGTGTTTTGGGAAAGACTATAGAGTGGACAATATAGGTAAGTGTACTCAGAAGGGGGCCCGTGTTTCCCAAATACTTGGTTCATGAACTTGTTGTATCTTGTTCGATTCATGGAGTCAGTTACTTGGCTCATGAACTTGTTTGATTCATGAACCCACTGTGTGGTTCTTGAACTTGCTAGTGGATTCGCGAACTTGCTTCGTGAACTTGTTATTTATTTTCCGATTTATGAACCATGGCTTGCTTGATACTTGATACCTAAGTACGCCGCCCTATAAAATCCATTACTAGGTCTAAACAAAATTTCTTGACTGTAGCAACCATGTAGTAAAAAGATGGATGCATGAAGTGCTACCTAGATAGTAATCACCACAAGACTTGAACTTGATAACTTGAACTAGACTTGAACTTGATAACTTGAACTAGACAACTTGATACTTGAACTTGACAACTTGACATTTGAGCCCTGACATTTAAATAACACATGACACTAGACTTGAGATTTGGCGCTTGATATTAAATAACCCTATAGGTGCACCTGGCATGTGTTTCACCACTAGCAGTTGTTATCCAACCTAGTCATTAAGATGTTCCCTCTTGCTAGATAGTTCTTGAATTTGTCCACTACTTCTTATAACTCTGTTACATTTTGAATTCCAATTCTTGTTTCCCTTACTTGTACTTGTTTTCACTATTTGTGGCCCTAGCTTGCACTAAGGACATTTTCTCTTGTTTTCCCTTTGTTTCCCTGTTTATATTTATTAAACAAACTTTGGAGACGAGCTACCCGCTGGAATCGGTGAGCAAAGGTTCTAGCCTCCAAGTGGAGAAGAACTTGATTAGAATATTTGCTTCCTGCATTATTTGTTCATTTTTAGATTATTATTTCTTGAAATTTGAGAACTTGTAACGGGCTGTTGTTCCCGAGTTTAACTTGATTTAGACTTAAAACTATTTGGGTGTTTTATTATATTCAGTTGTTTCTGTTGCTAATAAATTATTCATGCATGCTTGGTTATATATATCTCTCTTGTTATATTTTTGTTGTGATGCTGAGTCGATCCTACAGCTTATGAATGATGTTAAGATCATTCGCTGGGCTTCGTCATGCACTCGTATTTTCGTATTTTGGGAAGCGGGGCGTGACAAGGTTTTCAGTGGTATCAGAGCTCAGGTTTTGACTAATGTGTTAGTTAAATAATACATTAGACAGGCCTGACTCAGTCATGGTTAGCTCAGCATTCGACAGGCCATGAGATTGCATGAAAATTTTATTATCAACTTGATCTGGATCCTGATTGTTATGGGTTTGTGCAGGACATGGCTCGAAGGAACACTTCGTCCTCCCAGTCTAGGGGTGATCAGGCAGACCAGCCCGCCATTATGCAGCTATTACAGATGCAGCAAGAACAAAATGAGCGGCACGCGCAGCAGATGATGCAAATACAGAAAGAGCATGCTGAGATGATGAGGGCAGCCTTAGGAGCTGCCAACAGAGAGCCTATTGCACCTGCACCTGGGGGATTGCTGCCTAGACCGGACAATGTAGCTGATTTCATGAGGCTACACCCCGATAAGTTTACAGGTGCTGAAGGCCCATTGGAGGCTGAGCAGTGGCTCATTAGGACGGAGCAGTTGTTGATTGCTGCCCGGATAGTCGATATGGACCGAGTGGATGTCGTAAGCATCCAGCTGGTGGATCTCGCCCACTCTGGTGGCGAGCTGAGATGGAGAGACTTGAGCGCCCCGTCGCCTGGGCCATTTTCAGGGAGAGCTTTCTCACTAAGTTCTTCCCTGATGTCATCAGGAACGAGATGGAACGGCAGTTTGTCGCGCTCACCCAGGTTCGGCAAATAGTGTTTTATGTGCAAAATTTCATTTGTCAGTTTATGATATATTGATGCTTAACTAAGACACTATCTTGAATCAGGAAAATCGGACCGTGGACGAGTATGTCGCGGAGTTTACCCGTTTGGGCCATTTTGCCATGACTACGGTGGCTGATGATGAGGCCAAAGGCCGTCACTTTTTACTGGGCTTGGATATCGATATCCAGGATCGCCTAGCTGCTTTGAGGCTTCGTTCCTACCCCGATATCCTAGAAGCTGCTAGGAGCCAGGAACAGACCAGCAAACGGAAGCGTGCTATCAAGTAGTCTGCCATGCACCCTGTCGCTACTAGGCCCACTGGAGGGCCAATCAGGAGGTCAGTTCCAGCCCACCCTGCCATGACTGCTCCTTACCCTGCTACTCCACAGAGGGGGTACTACTGTGACTTCTGTCAGATTCCCAGACATGTGCGCAAGGACTACAGACGGGCTAACCGTCGATGTTTCGAGTGTGGTGCTAGTGATCACACTGTTCGGGACTGTCCGCAGAGGAGAGCTATGCCAGCTCAGGGTCAGGCCAGGCCGCCACTTTCCCCTCAGCATCAGATCGTCGGTCAGAGGACTGCTGTCCCGAGGAGAGGTCAGGCCTTCAACCTGACTGCAGAGGAAGCTGAGACCGCGGAGGAAGTCGTTGTAGGTATAATTGTATTTTATTGTATGTTATTTATTTTATGCTTATTGTTCATCTTGTATCATACCTTGTGTAAATCTTTCCACATCAGTATTTGTTATCCCTTAGAATCCTACATACTTATCTCTTCACATATTTTGACTCTATCATAGGTATCATCCTAGTCCATTCCTTTCCTGCCCATGTCCTATTTGATTCCGGGGCGACCCACTTTTTCGTTTCCTCCCGCTTCGTGGATCAGCATCAGTTGGAGTGCAGTGATATGCAGACAGCTTGGAACATCACCATAGGTGACGGTGTTGTCATTTGCTCCAAGGAGTGCAAGCAGAGTCCCTTGATTATTGGGGGCAGGGATTTCAAGGCAAACCTGATAGTGATTGGCAATTTAGGTTTCAATGTGATTCTCGGCATGGATTGGCTGGGGGAGTCTCATGCTGTCATCGATTGCCGAGCGAAGATGGTTGTATTCAGGATTCCGGAGCATGATGAGTTTGAATTCCATGCTGGAGAAACACCTCTTGGGCGTGGTAAGAAGGTGGCAAATGATGAAGTTTGTGCAATGGAATTGAACACAGGCTGTGAGGCTGCACCTCTTGTAGTGCGGGAATTCCTAGACGTGTTCCCAGAGAAATTGCCCGGGTTACCTCCAGATCGAAAGGTGGAGTTTGGTAATGATGTTCTGCCGGGTACAGTGCCAATATCGAAGAGCCCGTACAGGATGGCGCCAGTCGAGCTTGCAGAGTTGAAAGTACAGGTTCATGGTCTTTTGGATTTGGGTTTCATCAGACCGAGTGTGTCACCGTGGGAAGCTCCTGTGCTATTCGTCAATAAGAAGGATGGAAGCCGCAGGTTGTGCATGGATTACCGAGAGCTGAACAATGTTACTGTGAAGAATCGGTATCCGCTACCCAGGATCGACGACCTATTTGATCAGTTGGGCAGTGCTGCAGTATTTTCAAAGTTGGATCTTCGCTCGGTGTACCATCAGGTGAAGGTGAAAGCAGCGGATGTGCCGAAGACTGCGTTCAGGACCAGGTACGGGCATTATGAGTTCTTGGTGATGCCCTTCGGTGTCACGAATGCCCCAGCAGTATTTATGAGCTTGATGAACAGAGTCTTCTCCCAGTTCCTTGATAGATTCGTGGTGGTCTTCATAGACGATATCTTGGTGTATTCGCGGAATCGGGAAGAGCATGCGGAACATCTGAGAATAGTCTTGCAGACTCTGAGGGAGAACAAGCTCTATGGAAAGCTCAGCAAGTGTGAGTTCTGGCTTGATCGAGTTCCATTCTTGGGACATATTATCTCGGGCGAGGGAGTCTCAGTTGATCCGTCCAAGATTGCTGCAGTAAAGGATTGGCCAGTGCCAAAGACAGTTTCTGAGGTGAGGAGTTTCCTCGGGCTAGCAGGGTATTACAGGAAGTTTGTACAGGATTTCTCGAAGATTGCTGGGCCATTGACTAAGCTGACAGGGAAGGATCAGAGGTTTGTATGGAATGAGGCCTGCAGTGAAGCTTTCGCCGAGTTGAAGAACAAGTTGACTTCAATGCCCGTGTTAACTATACCGGATGGTCCGGGTGGCTTCGTTATTCACTGCAATGCTTCAGGCAGAGGTCTAGGTGCAGTGCTGATGCAGAAGGGTCGGGTGGTTGCTTATGCATCCAGGCAGTTGAGGCCGCACGAGAAGAACTACCCTACTCATGACTTGGAGTTGGCAGCAGTGATCTACGCTCTGAAGTTGTGGATGCACTACTTGCTTGGAGATCGAGTGGAAATTTTTACTGACCACAAGAGCCTCAAGTATGTCTTCACTCAGAAAGAGCTAAACATGAGGCAGAGGCGCTGGTTAGAATTGATGGCTGACTACGACATCAACTTGCAGTATCACCCTGGTAAGGTGAACTTGGTGCCAGATGCATTGAGCAGGAGATCAGCCGTCATGTGTTTGACTCAACAGAAGGAACTTATCGAGCAGATGAGGAGATTAGACCTAAATGTGATTTTACCGAGCACCGATCGCAGTTGCATGATGCTTCAGTGGCAGTCATCTTTGGTGGAACAGATCAAGGAGGCTCAGGCAGGTGATGAGCAGTTGCAGAAGTTTCGGGCAGAAGTTGAGGCAGGATTGAGGACCGATATGATCATTCATTCTGATGGATCACTTCGCTTTGGGGCTAGGCTGTGTGTCCCAAAGGGCGAAGTCAGGCAGAAACTACTCGAGGAGGCCTACCAGTCAGCTTACTCTATTCATCCCGGTGGTACCAAGATGTATCGGGATTTGAAGCTCCACTTCTAGTGGCATGGCATGAAGAGGGCAGTAGCTAGATTTGTGTCTCAATGCTTGATCTGCCAGCAGGTGAAGGCAAAACATCAGAGAACCACCGGATTGCTCCAGCCTCTTCCCATTCCGGAGTGGAAGTGGGAGCACATCACCATGGATTTTGTGACCGCCTTGCCAAGGAGTCCTAAGGGTCACAACGCCATCTGGGTAATTATCGACAGACTGACGAAGAGCGCTTATTTCATCCCCTTCAGAGTTGGTCAGTCTACTGAGAGTCTAGCAGAGAGATACATGCAGGAGATTGTCAGACTCCATGGGGTTCTGGTCAGCATCGTATCCGACAGGGATACCAGGTTCTGATCTCAGTTTTGGGAAAGCCTGCAGAACAGTCTTGGGAGCAAGCTGAAGTACAGTACAGCATTCCATCCTCAGACAGACGGACAGTCAGAGAGGACCATTCAGACCTTGGAGGATATGTTGAGGTCGTGCGTGCTTCAATTTGGAGGATCTTGGGAGGATCACCTACACTTAGTCGAGTTCTCGTACAACAACAGCTATCAGGCTAGTCTTAAAGCTGCACTGTACGAGGCATTGTTTGGTCGGAAGTGTAGGTCGCCAGTGTGCTGGGACGACAATGGTGAAAGGAAGTTGTTGGGCCCAGATTTGATTATCAAGACAGTCGACGCAGTGGCTCGGATTAGGAAGCACCTTGTAGCAACTCAGGACATGCAGAAGAAGTGGGCAGATGTCCACAGGAGGCCATTGGAATTTGAGGTGGGAGACCATGTGTTCCTCAAGGTATCTCCGTGGAGAGGCGTTATCCGATTTGGAGGTGGAGGCAAGCTAAGCCCCAAGTTCATCGGGCCTTTCGACATTGTGGAGCGAGTAGGCAAGGTGGCCTATCGACTCGCGCTGCTACCGGCTCTATCGGGAGTGCATGATGTCTTTCATGTCTCCCAGCTCATGAGATACATCAGGGACGAGAGTCATGTGATTGACTACTCAGAGTTGTCGGTACAGCCAGATTTGTCTTGTGAGATTCTGCCGGTCACTATCTTGGACATGCGAGAGAAGGTGTTGAAGAACAAAGTTATAAAACTGGTTTGGGTTGCATGGAATCCTCACTCGCCGGGTGAGTCGACTTGGGAATTGGAAGAAGAGATCCAGGAGAAGTTCCTGCACTTATTTCAGTAGTCTTGTTGTTCTTTCTTTTCTTTTGGGAGGTTATGTAATACCCTGATTTTTCAATTAATGAAAAATTATTTATTTTGCACGTAGTGTGCACGTGCAATATTTTGTTTGGATTATTTTATTATGATGTGTATAAATATTTAAATATATTTTTTCAAATTTTGTACAAAAGCTTTTTTTTAATAAATAAGAAAGCCTTATTTTAATTTAATTAAAAGCCCTTTTCTTAAAAAGCCCAAATATATTTTATTTTATTTATTTTACTAACTATTTTGGCCCAAGAATAAAGCCCATGGATTAATCTTCTTTTATTTAAACTTGTCATGTAGAAGACTAATTTATCATTATTTTATTTTTGTACAAATTAAAATGTACAAATTTGGCCTAGTTGCATGCACGTGCACTACACGTACACATGCAATGCACACTCTTGAATAGGGCCGGTTTGCATCTTTTTGGGAGGGAATTTTGAATTTAGTCATGGTGTTCATGGAGGTAGTTTTGTGGATGTGGGTAGTTTTTATAACTCCTACTCTAATCTTGGCCCTTCATTCTACAACCACCTAATCAATCTTGGCCCTCCATTTCACTTGATTTCAAGTATAAATACCCCCCCTCTCATGGCTATTTTCATATGCAATTACATACTTCCAAATTATAGTCTTAATTAGCAATAGTGTGAGTTATAAAAGATAGAGAGATTGTGTGGGATTGCTTGATTGTTCCAAGGAGGAGTGGCCGGCTACTACAAGAGGAAGCATTCGGTTTTGCTTGGTGGCTTGGAGCTTGTGCTCGCATTCGGCTAGGAGGAGGTGCATCGTGTTGCAAGGACTTGGTTGTTTTGTGTGTTTCTTTTTCTCTCCATTCAAGGTGGGTAAACATTTCATATTTCTAATATAGGAGTATACGCTAGATCTCATTAGCAAATGGCATGAAAAATGATTAATAAGAATGCGCCTTTAATTGAATAAATGATCTCTAGTTGATTGAATTAGTGATATGCGAATTATGTGTGATTGTATGCCATAAGAATGTGATTACAAAGTGAGTTGATTATCTTTGTTCCTAATTAAAAATGATTCATGGAAAATGTTAGTAAAATACATTTTTTATGGAAAGTTAGTTTACAAATTGATTAGTATGTTAATGAACAAATTTGCATGTGATTATTATTGTTAATTAAGTTGTAGATAAAATTCTCCATGCTCATTAGAATAAATGAATAATGTTAGTATTGATGCTTGATAATACTAATGAGGATGTTAGTTCAATTGAAAAATTGAAGCATGCAAATTGATTAAGAAAGAGCACGCTTTTTGGAAAGAACAACTTTCTTGAATGTTTGATGTGTGAACCTAATAGTTGATAAGTGACTATATATTAATTTGTGATGCACATGATTGAACTAGAAGTGTATGTTGATTTAAAGAAAACACATATTGCCATCACTAATTGCATGAAAAAGAAAATCTATACCTTGTTAGTGCTAATTTGTGAAGAACCCTCTTTAATTATTGTGGGGTTGGACAAATTCAAAGGAAGTAGATTTATGTGTTAGATGAAAGATTAATATCAGCAAATTTGTATAAGGAATTTTGGATAGAAGAGATTGAAGATTAAGTGTTAACCAATGTCGAAAATTAGAAATATATTAGCTTAATGAACAATTCTTTGGCTAGAGTGAAAAATATAATTTATTAGTACAAAAAATTATTTTTATCTTACTGGTATGAAACTCATATAAATGAGAATTGATATGGAGATTTTCAGTGATTTTTGCAAAAGCAATAAGAAACAAAGTTTGGTTGAACATCGAAATAACTCTATAACAGTGGGTTTTAATCTAAAAAGAATTTAACGCACACTGTAACAACCCGAGCATGTAGCTCGAGTGGTCACAGCGTCACGTTGGGTTCTCTGCCGTGACCGGTTCGAATCCCAGGATCAAACATTATTTTGTTTAATTCTTTCAAAAGAATTAAACAGCAGACTGAGAGCATTTAAAGCTCTCAGTTGCCTTTTATACCGTAGCGGCAACTGGCCTAGTGGCCTGTACTCTGGGCTGTGTCGGTGGTGTGCTTGGGTTCGAATCTTGCTATCGGCAAGATGAAAAAATGTTTTTTTTGGGAGTTTTATGTATCGAAAAATTATGAAAAAAATATGTATATTCTCCTAAAAATGTAAGGGACTTTCAAAAAATAGTTTGGGGATTATTTGAATGAATTTAACTATGGTTTGGAGTTAAAATGCACAAATAGACATATGGTTCTATATAGATTATTGATATGAATTTATAACTTGAAAGAATAAGTGAATTGACACATTAAGAGTTGATTTGGCAAAAAGAAATGTGGTTATGTGACTTGATGCAATTATTTTCTCACTTGTGGAACAATATATGAAGTGTGCATATTGTTTAGTAATGTGGAATTATTGTGATGTGATAATTGATAAGTATATGCAATTTATGTGCAAATGATGGACTTGTGAACAAAAGTAAAATCATGAATTGAAAAGAGAATGTACATGTGAGTATGAGAACTCAACATGGAAATTTTATAAGTTGAAGATTGTGAAATGAAATTTGAAATAGAGTAGCTATGTCTCCCCGGCATTGAGAATTGAGTTGAAATGAAATTAGACCAAGGTTGGTCATGAGGAAATGAATGAATAAGTCCGGTTGATGGAGAGGCTAACTCTAGAGATTAATTTTGTTCATGATTTTTAATAAAACTAAGGACTAGTGCATAGTGAAGATGTGATGAAAGTAAGAGAAAAACATTGAGTATGAGGGCCCTGGGTAGCGGTGAGAGCGTATCCCAGGAATTCCCATGACGAGTCTGGGTGAGGATACTGCTCCAGAGTACCGTCCCAGTGGCGACGCTCGTGGGATGTTTGAAGACTACGGGTGGTGTCATGTTTATGGTGAGAGTGTATCCCAGGAATTCCCATGATGAGTCTGGGTGAGGATACTACTCCAGAGTGCCTAGACATGAGTTCGTAGGTCAGATAACATCTAGGATACTTACCGTAATTACAGTAGTAGACTAAATCATAACGGGGGATTGAACCCTATAAAGATGAAGAACGAATAAGGGCTTGCCCTCGGACCTATGTAGTATGGGATGCATAGAATCCGAACAAGTACGCATTAGTGTCATGTAACATAAATAAATGCATTAAGAATTAAGTGCACAATCATAACACAACATCAATAGGGTAGTCCCTTAGTTTGAATTGTGACAAGTTTGTGTTTGTTAAATATGGAAAGTTAAGTTATACTGTTTCCGGCATAGAGAGGATGACCGTGTATAATGTTCGTCGGTTGAATAAACTCAAGTACCCACAGTCTTATATGCAGGTAAATGTCATGTTAAAGATTAAAGAGGAATGGATGCTTAAAGATTATGTCATGCTGTTGTACTTTTATTCAATTGTTGTAAATTTTACTTCCGCTGTGCAAAAGAAAAGTGTAATTTTGATGTAATCTCTGAATGAAAAGTTTTAATTTCCCTGTAAAATTGTACTAAAGAAAGTGAAAAGATCCTGTAGAACATCTCGAATTTAGTGTATTTGGGATTCGGGGCGTTACAGAGTGGTATCAGAGCCACACTTTCTACGCTTTCACACTTGTACAAATTTATAGGGAACGACACCCTAGAAGTGGACATTAGAGTGTGTGTTTGAGTCTAGAGATTTAAATTTAAGTGACTTACATTTGTGTTGCTCTATGATTTATGCTTCTTCCTCTCTATTTCTAAGATGGCTGATCACTTCGACCCTGCTGGAGACGACGACTGGCATATCATTGAGGAAGAGTACCATCCTGGACAGGCTGATTCCGAGGACGAGTACTACCCTGGGCAAGCTGATTCTGACGGTGAAGAATGGCCTGAATCCCGAGAGATCACCCCACCTCTGGATTCATCTAATGAATCTTCTTCTGATGAAGAAGAAGAACCAGTTCCAAGTGGTCTTGTGACTTCTCTTCAGAGGCAGGTGGAGACACTGCGAGAGAGAGTCGGATTGTTGGAGGCTCAGCTGGCGAAACGGAAGGACAACTTTTCTGTTCTCAGTCATCGGGTTTGGGAACTCGAGAAGAGGAAGAACCTGACTGATGTGCTGAAGGATGAGGTTGAGGAACTACGGGAAGAACTTCGAGCAGCGAAGAGTACCCGTAGGAGTTAGATTGTTGTAGCTTCTATTTCTTTCCGTTCTGATGTCGAAAATGTTTTTAAATTCGAATGTATAAACTTTGGAATTCAATGAAATGCAAGTTGGTTTAAATTCTTGTCATATACTTCGAATTTGACGGATCTTTTGCATCAAAATATGTCGAGAAGAGGAGCTAGGAATGGGGAAGGGTTGGATCTGGAGACTGAACTTGCAAGGGTCTACCAGACGCTTAATGCAGTGGCTCAGAACCAAGGAAGGGGGCCGGCGAATCCAGTGCCCGAGGCGATTAAGCTGGTGGAATCGTTCAAGAGAATGAAACCACCTGTATTCGAGAGAAAGTCAGACCCAGATGCGGCTGACAACTGGATTCGGCAAGTAGAGACAATCTTTGAGGTGTTGGAGACCCCTGAGGGTAGCAAGGTCAAGTTGGCGACTTTGCAGCTGGAGAAGGATGCGGCGGTTTGGTGGTAATCCATGAAGAGGACCATGGGAGGCTTGTTGCTTGGCTGGGAGGAATTTCTGGAAGAATTCCGCAGTCACTATTTCCCCTCCGACGTCCAGGAGAAGAAGGCAATGGAATTTCTGTCACTTCAGCAAGGCAGCATGTCGGTGAGAGCGTATGAGACCAAGTTCACTCAGCTCTCCAGGTATGCTCTAGAACTGATGATGAATGAAGCTAAGAAGGCTCGCAAGTTCGAGCATGGTCTGAGGCCGAGCTTGAGATCCCGGATGATACCTCTTGGTATCAGGCGATTCGACAAGTTGGTGAAGAGGGCAGCAGCGACGGAGGCGGATATGGAGCAGTTCCAAGTTGTTCAGAACCAGAGGAACAACTGACAGTCTGGTAAGAGGCCTGCACATTCGGGGAGTTTCAAGGGACAACCATCTGCACAGAGGTTCAAACCGACAGGGGCGAACGCTGTTGGTGTGGCTGGAGGACCTGGAAACAATGTGATGAGACCTCCTGCGGTGACTTGCTACAACTGTGGTGAAACGGGGCATTACAAATCTCACCGTCCCAAACTACAGAGTGGAAATAGCAACACACCAACGCAGCTGGCTGGAAAGAGGCCGTACCAATCAGGGCGAGTATTTGCCTTGACGGAAGCTGATGCTGATGAGGCAGATCAGGTCATCTCTGGTACGAGGGCTGGTGTTTAGAGTTTTGTCATTTCTTTTCCCGTTGTTTAGTGAGACTGTTATGTAATGGTGTGTATTATGTAATAGGCGAACTCTATCTTAATAGAATGAAAGCTGTTGTATTGTTCGATACTGGATCCTCTCATACATTTGTGTCTCCAAAATTTGCTAAAGTGTTGGGAGTTGAACCGAAGATTTTTCCAGGCAAGATCTTAGCAGTTGCTACTCCATCAGGAAAAACTTTAACCACTGATCGGTATTATGCTGATTGCAAGATAGTGATTGGAGATCGAATCTTTGGCATTGATCTGATCGAGCTGACTATCTTGGGAGTCGATGTTATCATTGGCATTGATTGAATGTCGGTGTACAATGCAAGCATCGAGTGTAAGACCAAGACGGTGACAGTGAAGGCTCCAGGTGGACCTGAAGTCACGTTCCAAGGGAAGAAGAAGTGTTCTAAGCTGGTGGCTACTATCCGCAAGGAAGAGACTCCTGTGGAAGTGCAAGGGATTCCTGTGGTTCGGGACTATCCGACTGTGTTCTTGGAAGATTTTCCTGGGTTACCTCCGCATCGTGATGTAGAGTTCAGCATCACTGTTCAAGCGGGAAGTGCACCCATTTCTAAGGCACCGTATAGGATGGCTCCAGTGGAACAGGATGAGGTGAAACGGCAGATTGAGGAACTGTTGGGGAAAGGCTTTATTCAACCTAGTGCGTCACCTTGGGGAGCACCAGTGCTTTTGGTAAAGAAGAAGGATGGATCGATGAGAATGTGTATCGATTACCGGGAGCTGAATAAGGTCACTGTTCAGAATAAGTATCTGATTCCTCGAATTGATGACTTGTTCGATCGTCTACAAGGAGCAGCTGTATTCTCCAAAATAGATCTTCGATCAGGTTACCACCAAGTTCGAGTGAAAGCTGAAGATGTGCACAAAACTGCGTTTAGAACTCGGCTTGGGCATTACGAATTCTTAGTTATGCCATTCGGAGTGACGAATGCACCCGCAATCTTCATGGACTTGATGAACAGAGTTCTGAGGCCGTTTATTGATTCTTTCGTCGTGGTGTTCATCGACGATATTCTCGTGTACTCCAAGTCAGAGGAGGAGCACACCGAGCATCTGGCAGCAGTTTTGTAGAAGTTGGAAGAGCAGAAGTTGTATGCCAAGTTATCCAAGTGTGATTTCTGGAAATCTGAAGTGGCATTCCTAGGTCACATCCTTTCTAAGGAGGGAGTGGCAACTGACCCTCAGAAGATAGAGGCAGTGAGAGATTGGGCTAGGCCTACTACAGTGAAGGAAGTCAGAAGTTTCCTTGGGATGACTGGATACTACAGGAGATTCATTCAAGGTTATGCTCAGATAGCTGTACCGCTTACTGGACTGACCAAGAAGAATGTGAGCTTCAAGTGGACTGAGCAATGTGAGGCGAGCTTTCAGGAGTTGAAAGATAGGCTGACTACTGCACCTATTTTGGCTTTGCCTAGAGCAGGTGTTAAGTATGATGTTTATAGCGATGCTTCACATCGTGGGCTTGGTTGTGTCTTAATGCAAGAGAAAAAAGTAATCGCTTATGGGTCTAGGCAACTACGACCGCATGAGAAGAATTATCCGACTCATGATCTGGAGTTGGCTGCGATTATTTTTGCCCTAAAGCAATGGAGGCATTACGTGTACGATGAGAAGTTGAACATGTACACGGACCACAAGAGCTTGAAGTACATATATCAGCAGAGGGATCTCAATCTGAGGCAGCGGAGATGGTTGGAAGTGCTCGAGGATATGCGACCTGAGATCAAGTATCATCCTGGAAAGGCTAATGTTGTTGCTGATGCACTTAGTCGCAAGA
This sequence comes from Hemerocallis citrina, assembly GCA_017893485.1. NCBI lineage: Eukaryota > Viridiplantae > Streptophyta > Magnoliopsida > Asparagales > Asphodelaceae > Hemerocallis > Hemerocallis citrina. The sequence continues at coordinate 396,598,437 of CM030359.1, forward strand.
GCAGTTTGGCCAGTTTGATTACCACTCAGAGGCATCTGATTGAGGAGTTGGATCGAGCAGGTATTGAGGTTGTCTTGCAAGGATTGGGAGCATCTTTGGCTCAGTTGAGGCTTCAGCCTACTTTGAATGCAAGGATCATTGCAAGTCAGGAGGTTGATGCTGATATTTTGGAGATGAAGGAGCAGGTTGGTGCTGGCAGGTTGCCCGGATTTCAAATCAGGGATGGAGTGCTGTGGTTCGGAGATAGGTTGTGTGTTCCAAATCAGGCGGACCTGAAAGAGAGTATTCTTTAGGAGGCACATGCTACTCTTTTGTCGGTACATCCTGGGAGTAGTAAGATGTACAAGGACATCAAACAGCATTTCTGGTGGTCAGGTTTGAAGCGGGATGTGGCTGAATTTGTTGCGAAATGTGAGGTTTGTCAGCAAGTCAAAGCCGAAAATCAGAGGCCCGGAGGTCTATTACAGCCGTTACCTATTCCGGAATGGAAGTGGGATAACATCAGTATGGATTTCATTACGGGATTGCCTAAGAGTTCTAAAGGCAATGATGCGATTTGGGTCATAGTCGATCGACTTACCAAGTCCGCTCACTTTTTGGCGATGAAACTCACTGCTTCGATGGACAAGTTAGTTGAGATGTATGTTGGTGAGATTGTCAGATTTCATGGCGTTCCGTCAACTATTGTGTCTGATCGAGATGCGCGGTTTACTTCGCATTTCTGGAGGAGTCTTCAGACAGCTTTGGGTACCAAGACAGATTTCAGCACTACTTTTCATCCGTAAACCGATGGGCAAACCGAGAGAGTCAACCGTATTCTTGAGGATATGCTTCGGTGTTGTATACTAGACTTCGGAGGCAGTTGGGAAAGGCATTTACCTTTGGTAGAATTTGCCTACAACAACAGTTTTCAGGCTAGCATCGGGATGGCGCCGTACGAAGCTCTGTATGGCAGGAAGTGCAGGACTCCTGTTTGTTGGTATGAAGTGGGGGAGCGTCAGTTGTTTGGTCCTGAGCTTGTACAGCAAACTTCTGAGAAGATTGATCTGATCAGGAAGAGGTTGGTAGAAGCTCAGAGCAGGCAGAAAAGCTATGCAGACAACCGGAGAAGGGACCTTGAGTTTGAGGTTGGTGACTTCGTCTTTCTGAAGGTATCGCCCAGTAAAGGTGTGGTTCATTTTGGCAAAGGCGGGAAGTTAGCCCCGAGGTTTATAGGCCCGTATAAGATATTAAAAAGGATCGGGAAAACTGCTTACCGGCTTGAATTACCGGAAGAGTTGTCTCAGGTGCACAATGTCTTTCATGTGTCTATGCTGAGAGGTTATATACCAGACCCGAGTCATCATTTGCCTGAAGTGCCGGAAGGTTTGCAGTTAAACCTGAATTACATCGAGTCTCCTGTTGAGATTGTTGATCATCGAGAGAAAGTCTTGAGGAATAAGACGATACCGATGGTCAAGGTAGTCTGGAGAAACTACTTGGTTGAAGAGGCTACTTGGGAATCTGAGGAGAGGATGTTGAAGGACTATCCTGAGCTTTTTGCTTGATTGTATTTTTGTATCTTTTGTTCTTTTTGTTGTGTTGTATTGTTTGTTTTCCTCGCTCTTGATTGTAGTTCCGGGGACGGAACTATTCTAAGGAGGGAGTGTTGTAATACCCTGATTTTTCAATTAATGAAAAATTATTTATTTTGTACGAAGTGTGCACGTGCAATATTTTGTTTGGATTATTTTATTATGATGTGTATAAATATTTAAATATATTTTTTCAAATTATTTTGTACAAAAGCTTTTTTTTAATAAATAAGAAAGCCTTATTTTAATTTAATTAAAAGCCCTTTTCTTAAAAAGCCCAAATATATTTTATTTTATTTATTTTACTAACTATTTTGGCCCAAGAATAAAGCCCATGGATTAATCTTCTTTTATTTAAACTTGTCATGTAGAAGACTAATTAATCATTATTTTATTTTTGTACAAATTAAAATGAACAAATTTGGCCTAGTTGCATGCACGTGCACTACACGTACACGTGCAATGCACACTCTTGAATAGGGCCGGTTTGCATCTTTTTGGGAGGGAATTTTGAATTTAGTCATGGTGTTCATGGAGGTAGTTTTGTGGATGTGGGTAGTTTTTATAACTCCTACTCTAATCTTGGCCCTTCATTCTACAACCACCTAATCAATCTTGGCCCTCCATTTCACTTGATTTCAAGTATAAATACCCCCCCTCTCATGGCTATTTTCATATACAATTACATACTTCCAAATTATAGTCTTAATTAGCAATAGTGTGAGTTATAAAAGATAGAGAGATTATGTGGGATTGCTTGATTGTTCCAAGGAGGAGTGGCCAGCTACTACAAGAGGAAGCTTGGTGGCTTGGAGCTTGTGCTTGCATTCGGCTAGGAGGAGGTGCATCGTGTTGCAAGGACTTGGTTGCTTTGTGTGTTTCTTTTTCTCTCCATTCAAGGTGGGTAAACATTTCATATTTCTAATATAGGAGTATATGCTAGATCTCATTAGCAAATGGCATGAAAAATGATTAATAAGAATGCGCCTTTAATTGAATAAATGATCTCTAGTTGATTGAATTAGTGATATGCGAATTATGTGTGATTGTATGCCATAAGAATGTGATTACAAAGTGAGTTGATTATCTTTGTTCCTAATTAAAAATGATTCATGGAAAATGTTAGTAAAATACATTTTTTTTATGGAAAGTTAGTTTACAAATTGATTAGTATGTTAATGAACAAATTTGCATGTGATTATTATTGTTAATTAAGTTGTAGATAAAATTCTCCATGCTCATTAGAATAAATGAATAATGTTAGTATTGATGCTTGATAATACTAATGAGGATGTTAGTTCAATTGAAAAATTGAAGCATGCAAATTGATTAAGAAAGAGCACGCTTTTTGGAAAGAACAACTTTCTTGAATGTTTGATGTGTGAACCTAATAGTTGATAAGTGACTATATATTAATTTGTGATGCACATGATTGAACTAGAAGTGTATGTTGATTTAAAGAAAACACATATTGCCATCACTAATTGCATGAAAAAGAAAATCTATACCTTGTTAGTGCTAATTTGTGAAGAATCCTCTTTAATTATTGTGGGGTTGGACAAATTCAAAGGAAGTAGATTTATGTGTTAGATGAAAGATTAATATCAGCAAATTTGTATAAGGAATTTTGGATAGAAGAGATTGAAGATTAAGTGTTAACCAATGTCGAAAATTAGAAATATATTAGCTTAATGAACAATTCTTTGGCTAGAGTGAAAAATATAATTTATTAGTACAAAAAATTATTTTTATCTTACTGGTATGAAACTCATATGAATGAGAATTGATCTGGAGATTTTCAGTGATTTTTGCAAAAGCAATAAGAAACAAAGTTTGGTTGAACATCGAAATAACTCTATAACAGTGGGTTATTAATCTAAAAAGAATTTAACGCACACTGTAACAACCCGAACATGTAGCTCGAGTGGTCACAGCGTCACGTTGGGTTCTCTGCCGTGACCGGTTCGAATCCCAGGATCAAACATTATTTTGTTTAATTCTTTCAAAAGAATTAAACAGCAGACTGAGAGCATTTAAAGCTCTCAGTTGCCTTTTATACCGTAGCGGCAACTGGCCTAGTGGCCTGTGCTCTGGGCTGTGTCGGTGGTGTGCTTGGGTTCGAATCTTGCTATCGGCAAGATGAAAAAATGTTTTTTTTGGGAGTTTTATGTATCGAAAAATTATGAAAAAAATATGTATATTCTCCTAAAAATGTAAGAGACTTTCAAAAAATAGTTTGGGGATTATTTGAATGAATTTAACTATGGTTTGGAGTTAAAATGCACAAATAGACATATGGTTCTATATAGATTATTGGTATGAATTTATAACTTGAAAGAATAAGTGAATTGACATATTAAGAGTTGATTTGGCAAAAAGAAATGTGGTTATGTGACTTGATGCAATTATTTTCTCACTTGTGGAACAATATATGAAGTGTGCATATTGTTTAGTAATGTGGAATTATTGTGATGTGATAATTGATAAGTATATGCAATTTATGTGCAAATGATGGACTTGTGAACAAAAGTAAAATCATGAATTGAAAAGAGAATGTACATGTGAGTATGAGAACTCAACATGGAAATTTTATAAGTTGAAGATTGTGAAATGAAATTTGAAATAGAGTAGCTAAGTCTCCCCGGCATTGAGAATTGAGTTGAAATGAAATTAGACCAAGGTTGGTCATGAGGAAATGAATGAATAAGTCCGGTTGATGGAGAGGCTAACTCTAGAGATTAATTTTGTTCATGATTTTTAATAAAACTAAGGACTAGTGCATAGTGAAGATGTGATGAAAGTAAGAGAAAAACATTGAGTATGAGGGCCCTGGGTAGCGGCGAGAGCGTATCCCAGGAATTCCCATGACGAGTCTGGGTGAGGATACTGCTCCAGAGTACCGTCCCAGTGGCGACGCTCGTGGGATGTTTGAAGACTACGGGTGGTGTCATGTTTATGGTGAGAATGTATCCTAGGAATTCCCATGATGAGTCTGGGTGAGGATACTACTCCAGAGTGCCTAGACATGAGTTCGTAGGTCAGATAACATCTAGGATACTTACCGTAATTACAGTAGTAGACTAAATCATAACGGGGGATTGAACCCTATAAAGATGAAGAACGAATAAGGGCTTGCCCTCGGACCTATGTAGTATGGGATGCATAGAATCCGAACAAGTACGCATTAGTGTCATGTAACATAAATAAATGCATTAAGAATTAAGTGCACAATCATAACACGACATCAATAGGGTAGTCCCTTAGTTTGAATTGTGACAAGTTTGTGTTTGTTAAATATGGAAAGTTAAGTTATACTGTTTCCGGCATAGAGAGGATGGCCGTGTATAATGTTCGTCGGTTGAATAAACTGACGTACCCACAGTCTTATATGCAGGTAAATGTCATGTTAAAGATTAAAGAGGAATGGATGCTTAAAGATTATGTCATGCTGTTGTACTTTTATTCAATTGTTGTAAATTTTTCTTCCGCTGTGCAAAAAAAAAGTGTAATTTTGATGTAATCTCTGATGTATGATGAAAAGTTTTAATTTTCCTGTAAAATTGTACTAAAGAAAGTGAAAAGATCCTGTAGAACATCTCGAATTCAGTGTATTTGGGATTCGGGGCGTTACAGGTTACGCTATGTACTACTGGTCTGAATTTCGAGGACGAAATTCTACTTGTTAGGTGGGTAGGATTTGTAACTCCTATTTTCCCGTATTTATATTTTATTCTGTATTGTGCCTCATTGTACTCTCTCGTCTGTTTGAGATCATGTAATTTGTTCAGATTGAATAAAATTATTATTCTTGTCCCAACTCAAATTTTGGGTCCTTTTATCAAATTCATTGTGTGCCATTTGTATCGTTCTTCATGAAAAATGGACCAATTCTTCTCATTTATCTCTTTAATCCTCATTTTAGTGCATTTTGACCATTTCTCTTGTTGGGCTCTTTTTGAAACGGATCCCCAAAACTCACGAACCCGCAAACCCTACTATTTAAACCCTACCCTAACCCTAATCCCATTGCTAATCACTGTTTTAACCTAATAATACTTTGCCGCTACTCTTCTTCTTCACCCTGATTCCTTCTCCATCTCTTTCATTCAACCAACCCACTTCCGATCACCTTCGCCCACCTTCGACCTTCGCCTCGTCGACCCCCACTGCACCACCACCTCCACAACCCCATCGTTGTCGCCTCCGCCATCTCTCCAACCTTCGAACCCAAAACTCCGAACCCATCCCCAACTCCAGAACCCACTTCGCCACCTCCGACCAGATCCCCATCACATCGCGCCTCTGCCGAGCTACAGTCGCCGCGTCGCTCCTCGACGTAGCATCGCCGTCGCAACCACCGCCGTGCGTCGCCGTTCCCCTCTCCCTCTCGCACTCTGTTTCGAAGCAGCGAACGAAGAAGAAGAAGAAGAAAGGAAAAAGGGCGGGGACAAATTTCGATCGTTGGATCGCGCCAAGATCCGCCCCCGTGATCGCTGTTCGGTGTTCGTCCACAGCGAATTCCAGATCCGCTGCGAAGGAACTCAACCATTGGACGCGCTCACTGTTCCGTGTTTTGGCGCAGACGATCCCGATTCGCTGTCTGCTGTTCTGGGTTGATCCGGTGTAGGGGAAAACTCGATCTACGGTTGATTTTCGCACGTGCTTTTGGAGTACTTCTTCCGGGATTTTTCAATCCAATTTTCTGCAACAAGCGGATCTAGTCATCGTCAAACTAAGGCAGGTATCCTTGTACAATTTTATTGTTCTAGTACAAGCACCCTTGAAATACTACAAATAGTTAGATTGTGACTCCTCCTTGAATATCATTGTAGATCAATATTGAACCTCCAAATTGAAAATTCTAAGAGTCACAAAATTTTTTTGTATTTAATTTATAATTATTGGACTCTTTTACCCCTTGAACACATGAACACATAGACTTATGAATTTAGGAGCCCTAAATTCGTAGACACATGTTACACTTAATATTTGACGAACTTGCAACCCTATAACTTGAAAAACATCTATTATTTGCTGTTTTGACCTCCATTATCATGTATTTATGCCACATAATAACTTAGATGCCAAATGATATTTTCCCATGTAACCTACACTAGTAAGTTATTTCTACGAGTTGCTGTCCTGAATCTCCATTGCTGTTTCGACCCATTTATCATTTGAATCTGGGCCCGAGCCCTGAATAGAAATTGTAGATCTGGATGTGTAGATATCGATAGCTTCCAAAAGTTTTGAATTCGGAGTTACGGTCTAAGAGTTATGGCAGTTATACTGTAGCTGTGTCAGTAGACGCAGTTTTGCAAAACTGCTGTATACATTTACTTTGCAAATTAATTTAGCTGTGTAAACAGCGAGCGTTTGACACGAAATTTTATATGTAGCTGCTGGACACCTATAGGACATCCTCAATTTTTCTTAGAATCAAATTACAATATTTTACACATGTATGCTTGCTTGATAAGAATTAATAAAAGTAACAAGCCGGGGTTTTGGGAAAGACTATAGAGTGGACAATATAGGTAAGTGTACTCGGAAGGGGGCCCGTGTTTCCCAAATACTTGGTTCATGAACTTGTTGTATCTTGTTCGATTCATGGAGTCAGTTACTTGGCTCATGAACTTGTTTGATTCATGAACCCACTGTGTGGTTCTTGAACTTGCTAGTGGATTCGCGAACTTGCTTCGTGAACTTGTTATTTATTTTCCGATTCATGAACCATGGCTTTCTTGATACTTGATACCTGAGTACGCCGCCTTATAAAATACATTACTAGGTCTAAACGAAATTTCTTGACTGTAGCAACCATATAGTAAAAAGATGGATGCATGAAGTGCTACCTAGATAGTAATCACCACAAGACTTGAACTTGATAACTTGAACTAGACTTGAACTTGATAACTTGAACTAGACAACTTGATACTTGAACTTGACAACTTGACATTTGAGACCTGACATTTAAATAACACATGACACTAGACTTGAGATTTGGCGCTTGATATTAAATAACCCTATAGGTGCACCTGACATGTGTTTCACCACTAGCAGTTGTTATCCGACCTAGTCATTAAGATGTTCCCTCTTGCTAGCTAGTTCTTGAATTTGTCCACTACTTCTTATAACTCTGTTACATTTTGAATTCCAATTCTTGTTTCCCTTACTTGTACTTGTTTTCACTATTTGTGGCCCTAGCTTGCACTAAGGGCATTTTCTCTTGTTTTTCCTTTGTTTCTCTGTTTATTTTTATTAAACAGACTTTGGAGACGAGCTACCCGCTGGAATCGGTGAGCAAAGGTTCTAGCCTTCAAGTGGAGAAGAACTTGATTAGAATATTTACTTCCTGCATTATTTGTTTATTTTTGGATTATTATTTCTTGAAATTTGAGAACTTGTAACGGGCTGTTGTTCCCGAGTTTAACTTGATTCAGACTTGAAACTATTTGGGTGTTTTGTTATATTCAGTTGTTTCTGTTGCTAATAAATTATTCATGCATGATTGGTTATATATATATCTCTCTTGTTATATTTTTTTGTGATGCTGAGTCGATCCTACAGCTTATGAATGATGTTAAGATCATTCGCTGGTTTCGTCATGCACTCGTATTTCCGTATTTTGGGAAGCGGGGCGTGACACATAACTTTACTCAAGTCATTCATTTCTATTTCTGATAATCTGTGGTACATGACTAAACTTTTGTCCTTATTTTATTCTGCTATACATATAAAGAAATTAAGTTTTGTTGTAAATTTATCTTTTGATACATTAGGTTTTTTTGTACTATTCCTATCAAGGCATATTGTGTACTTGACATTATTCTATTATCCATTAGGTATATTTTAGGGCTATATTTATTTCTTCCTTAATATATGCTTTTATTATTATTTACACTGCTCCTAAATGTATGTTTCTTCATGTTTTTTTGGTTTTCTCACTTATTTTTTCCATTTCTTTTCTTATTATTCTTTATGTTATTAATGGAATTATGGTTTTTCATTGGTCTGTTCAATGTCTATAGGTTGTTCACTATTTCTGACTATTATGATGGTATTCTTTTTTCTTTCAAAATTGGATGTTTAAATATCTATTTTGGGTTTATGTATAATTTTTTGTTGCTCTTATTTTATCGTATCTGTATGTCAAAGCTCGTTCCTTCTCTTACTTCTTCATTATTTTCTTTTTCTTTTCCTAATTATTCTCATATTTCTGTTATTTCTATCATCATATTTATTTCACATTCTTTTGTTTCATCTTCACTACTTCTACTATCTTTTTCCATTACCATTATTTTCTCATCTTCATTAATTTCTGACTAGTCTTTCTCATATTCTTTGGGTTCATAGTTTATGTTATTCATCTCATCAATTTCTTCTACGTATTTTACATTTTCTTTTTTCATTCGTTTAGGGCAATTTGGTGATATATGTTATACTTCTCCACATATATAACAATTACATTTATTTGGGTTTTTCGGATATTGTTTGTTTTTATTTATTCTTCTGAAGTATCTTTTACAGAGTTTTTTATATCTCTTAAAAGTTTTTCTATATTTTGGTTTATATTTTTGAAATTTGTGTTTACGTCTCTTTGTATAATTATAGGTATTATTACATCCCCAATGATTTGTAGCATTGGTATCGGGTCGGGTCGGGTCGGGTCTTTCATTACTCGGACCCGGACCTGGTCCCCTACGGGTCCAAAAATTGGACCCGGACCCGTGAGGACCGGATCTGAATCCTATTAAAATATTCCTACCTATTCGGGTAGGAGCGGGAGTGTCAGCAGCGAGCGAAGGCGGCGAGTGGAGGATTTAGAATAGAGGAGAGAAGAAAAAAAATATGAGTTTTGAGTTTGAAACAGGAAGATTTAGAATTGAGGAGGAAGGAGGGGAGGGATGAGGATAGAATATTTATTTTTAGGTTGATTTTTTGGATTTTTTTAATGGGTCCGGGTCCGGATCTGGGTCTGGGTCGGGTCTTTTTTGAGTGGATCCGGACCCGAACCCAAAAGTACAACGAGTCTCATTTTAGGACCCGGACCTAGACTCGGATAGGCCGGGTCGGTTCTGGTCCAATGCCGGATTTGGGTCGGGTCCGGGTCGGATCCAGGTTTTGGGTTTTTATACCAATGCTAATGATTTGTTCTTTGCTTCATCACCACAAATTCTTTGTTTATATGTTCTATAACATTTAATAGTTGATTTAGCTTCTGGCATAATTTATCTTTATAATTGTTACCGGTAAATCTGGTATGAGGGTAAACAGATAGTATTTGTGGATTCTTAGGAAAACCTGAATAGCAAACCTGAAACTTGATCCGTCGGGGTTTGACCGTTGACTCCAGCCGTTCACCTGCAAAAAGTGCGAGACACCGGGGTTGATCCCTCCGACGCATCCTCCGACGCTCAAGTCAGTAATCAGGGATGATTAAGAAAGAACGTAAAATTGGCAAAAGATTGATTACCCCTTAATGGAGATGGATGGGGGTATTTATAGGCATCTTAGGGATCAGATTAGGAATGTAATCCCCATGATCTGATAAGGAATATAATCCCCGTAATCAGATTAGGAATGTAATCCCTAATTCCCAGTGGAAGGATAGATGTGAATCAGGGTCGTTGATTAGTATTAATCAGAGATCCTGATCCTATCCCTCTGGATCGGGTTTTCTGCTGGTTGAAACTCGCACCCGATTGAGGTGGATCCGTTCGTGGGTTATTGGATCTTTGATGAAGAGATCTAGTACCCATTTCAGACCCATTGGTAGGTGAAATTACTGTTTTGCCCCTGGGCTTCAAGATTCGCGCCTGATTTGGACGGTTCCGATTAAACCCCATTTTTAGCCATATCACGAGCCTCCCACTCTCGAAGAATGAGCTTGATCAGCCTTTGAGGAGTAGTTTTACTGTTTTAATGGCTAGTGGAGTTGTGTCGGAGTCTAATATGGGAGGTTTTGAATCTTTGAAGGAGGGAGTGTGGTAATTTCTCAAGTTGGTTGCACTTTGAGTTGCTCCTGAGTTCTTCGGATCATGCGGTGTTTTCGTTTATCTTTGCGAAGTGTCAATTCATCGTTTGGGGGTCTTAGAAGATTGTTCTTGGCAATAATTACTTGTTTGGGGATTAGAAAATGTTTCCCCAACTTTACAATTACTTTCCAGGAGTTCTTCCTTAACTTCCCAAATTTTTAATTGTTTTTTTGCAATTTTTTGGCCAATGGCTCGGTCGTTTTCCTTCGTTGTGCGGCCTGCATGCTTGTATCACATTACCGACCCCTTCCAGTGCTTGCTGCCCAGGAGGCCGAAGTCCGTGGGTGGTTCGGCACCTTCTTCCGAAGAAGAGAGGCACCTCGGCTAGGTTGTGAGTGCTGAGAGGGAGTTCGGCGAGGTCCGAGGTAGCTTTTTCCATGTAACATGGTCGGTATCAAGAGCGCTCGGCAGCTGGTGCCGAGGTCCAATTTTCCATGTAACATGGTCGGTGTCAAGAGCGCTCGGCAGCTGGTTCCGAACCCCAACTTTCCATGTAACATGGTCGGTGTCAAGAGCGCTCGGCAGCTGGTTCCGAACCCCAACTTTCCATGTAACATGGTCGGTGTCAAGAGCGCTCGGCAGCTGGTGCCGAACCCCAACTTTCTATGTAACATGGTCGGTGTCAAGAGCGCTCGGCAGCCGATGCCGAACCCCAACTTTGCATGTAACATGGTCGGTGTCAAGAGCGTTCGGCAGCTGGTGCCGAACCCTAACTTTCCATGTAACATGGTCGGTGTCAAGAGCGCTCGGTAGCTGGTGTCGAACCCCAACTTTCCATGTAACATGGTCGGTGGCATGAGCGCTCTGCAGCTGGTGCCGAACCCCAACTTTTCATGTAACATGGTCGGTGTCAAGAGCGCTCGGCAGCCGGTGCCGAATCCCAACTTTGCATGTAACATGGTCGGTGTCAAGAGCGCTCGGCAGCTGGTGCCAAACTCCAACTTTCCATGTAACATGGTCGGTGTCAAGAGCGCTCGGCAGCCGGTGCCAAACTCCAACTTTACATGTAACATGGTCGATGTCAAGAGCGCTCGGCAGCTGGTACCGAACTCCAACTTTCCATGTAACATGGTCGGTGTCAAGAGCGCTCGGCAGCCGGTGCCGAATCCCAACTTTGCATGTAACATGGTCGGTGTCAAGAGCGCTCGGCAGCTGGTGCCGAACCCTAACTTTCCATGTAACATGGTCGGTGTCAAGAGCGCTCGGCAGTCGGTGCCGAACCCCAACTTTGCATGTAACATGGTCGGTGTCAAGAGCACTCGGTAGCTGGTACCGAGGTCCAATTTTCCATGTAACATGGTCAGTGTCAAGAGCGCTCGACAGCTAGTGCCGAGTCCTTGACTTGTCGTTTCTGGCAGAGCGCACCCTGCGGAGTTGGTGGCTTCTGAACTTCTGACAGCTCTGACGGATGAGACGCTTATTTAATGCAATGACCTCTGAGCTTCTGTCAGATGGGTCAGTAATTAATGCGATGTACGGCTTGGCGTGGCAATCAAGGCGACGGTTTGGGTCGCTTTTGTCGTTTTGCATAGGTGGGCTGGGCGTCTGGGCCCATTATCCTCATTTTGCGCGCCTCGCTCTATAAAACCTCACCCCCCTCTCTCATTTTCCACTTCTCCTCTCTTTTGCTCAGGCGATTATTTGTGCTCAGCGAGTAATTTCGGTGATCGCTGTTCGTTTTCTGGTGAAGTTCCTGACAGCACATTTTTAAGGTAATTTATACTTAGTCACTTTCCAAGTATAAATATGTCTCTTCCCTCTGTCTCCGAGTCATCTTCTTCTTGGTCCGAGCCCTCCCTTGAAGTCGTCGAGGCCAGCACTCCGGGTCGCCCAGATAAGGGCAAGAAGGTGTTTGGCAAAGATTCAATCGTGGAAGAGCCGAAGCGTATGGGGGAGTTTGGCAGATTACCGGGGCAACTGACGGGACTTCACAGAGTTCGAGAGCTTCTGGAGGAGCACACCGAGCGTATTGTTCACGGGAGGGGGAGGACTTTCGAGGAGAATGTGGCGAAGGAGACGACCGAGGCGGACGAGACAGTGTCGATCCTACGCAAAGAAGACTTGGGAGTGATCCGGGACTGTTTCCACATCCCGGAGGAGTACGAGCTTATGCTGCCGGGTCCCGGGGTTAGGGCCAAATCGCCACTGCCAGTGACTATGTGTTGCTGGTCGGTTGATGCCTTTATCGTCGGGGCTCGGCTACCTCTCCATCCGTTCGCAATCCTCGTTCTGAGGTGGTTTGGGGTCAGCCCCATCCAACTTATGCCGAACTCATGGAGAGTCATAAATGGTTTCGTACCTCACTGCCAAGCCGCTGGGATCGAGCTGGGGCTGAATGTACTTCGGACGATCTATCGGCTTCGTCATGGGAACTGTCGGAGTTCCGGTACTATTTGGCTCCGAGGCATGGCGGTAGGCTCGTTATATGCCCCGACTCCATCAAGCACTGGCGTGAAAAGTTCTTGATAGTGCGGAGTGCGGAGGCCTGGCCTATCCCTTCCAGTTGGGTGGAAGAGGTGCTGAAGAGGTTGAAGGCGCTGCCCAAGCTTCACCCTGAAGAAGAAGAGGCAGTTCGGATGCTTCTCGATCGACCGAAGTATGACTGGAAGGAGCTGACCGAGGATGTCTTGTTCAGGGGAGGGCTCTACCGCGTAGATCCCAGTACGCGGCTTCTTTTACGCTCCCGTGCTTAGTTTTTCATACTTCACTTTTCACGACTTTTTATTGCGCTAACAAGCTTCGTTTTTAAAGCAGAGGCGATGGACTACGAGGCGGTGTTGGCTTTGAGGGCTGGTCTGGCCAGCAAGGCACCGAAGAAGCACAAGAGGGTGGTGACCAAGTTGCCGACCGCGAAGACTTCGAGGGTCATGGAGGTGGTAGAGGAGGTGGAGACCCTGGGAAGCCCGGCCGTTGCCGAAGGAGGTGCCTCGGCGTCGACCGGGGCTGGAGACTTCCCTATCTTCGCAGCCCTCGGGATGGCGATGCCCCCGCTGACAGTGGTGGCCGAGAAGCTCCTGACAGAGGAGCACAAAAGAATTCATATTCCGGACTGGCAGGTTCGGAAACACAACGGGTTCCTCGGCAACTCCTTGGCGAGCATGCAGGTGGTCAAGCACCTGGCGACGCCAAAGGATCGGGCCGCCATGGAGGCCGGGCAGGAGGGCGACGACGTCATCGAGATTGCTCGCTCGGCGGTCTCGGTAAGTGTTGAATTTTTGCCATCATTGGTTCCCTTTAGGTCTGATTTCTCTAACTCTTTTAATACCTCTTCCTTTGTCGCAGATCATCGTCCATTTTGGTCACCTCACGGAGAGGTTGACGGCTCTGGAGAAGGAGCTGAAGCAGGAGTCCGACCAAGCTCGAAAGGAGAAGGCTCGAATGGGGAATGAGCTCGACAAGCTCAGGGTCGAGTTCGAAGGGAAGACGACGAGGGTCGAGTACCTCGAGGGCCAGGTCGCGAAGCTGGAGGGCGACCTTCTTCGCCAGAAGGAGGAGGCGGCCAAACAATTGGCCGAAGCGGTAGAGGCCAAGGCTGCCGCGGTGAAGGAGGTACAGGACGCGACCATGGTGAAGGCACAAGGGTTTCTTGCCCAGAACATGGCCAAAGCCTACGCCGAAGCCCTCGCCCGGGTGACGAAGGCGTACCCTGACGTGGACTGCTCGGGATGGAGATTGTTCTCGGGCCACGTCGAAGGCTTCGACCTCGAGTCGGAGGGAGAAGAAGAAGAAGAAGGGGAGGATGAGGTCGAGCCTGAGGTCGAGGTCGTTGCCGAGGTCCAGGGGTCTGCGGTCACTCCGCTGGCGGTGGTGACCCCTTCAGGGACGTCGACCCCGACCCACTCTCGCCGCCCCGGGAAAGAGGTCGCGCCCTGACCTTGCTTGTTTTTTCTTTTTTTCTTTTTTGTTTTTAAATGTAATGCCTAATCACAGACTGGCCACCGCTTTTTTGTAATGAATGAAAACTTCTTTTTGGGCTCGACTTCGCGTCTCTCTATCTTTTCTCAAAAACTCTTGAAAATTGGCTAAGTGTAGGAGTTCGGCAATGTGTTGAAAATTTGTTGTTTATTTCGACTTCTAATCAGCTTGCGGTGGTGACTCAAGTCGTCGAGCCTACTTGCTCGAGGGACGACGCTCGTCCCGAGGTTGGCTTAGGGGCGACGAGGCTGTGCTTGACGAGGTGCCAAGGGCGGCTCTATGAAGTTGAGCTAGGATTGCGCAGAGCCGTAAGCGAGCAGAACCACCTTCAACTCATCTTGGGTCGGCGAGACATCGAGATCCGGCGTCTGGAGAGCAGGATCGCTGAGATGGCCCCCTTAGGAGAGGATGATGGTTCGTCGACTGCCTTTAGCTATGGCCTTTGGATCAAGTGCATCCGCCTCACTTTATCAAAAATAACAGCGGAGAGGGACGATCTACTTTTCGAGATTCGTCACCTACAAACGGTAGAGACGGAGCTTCGGACGGAGGGAGAGGGATTGACGGCCGAGGTGGCTAAACTAACGACCGAGCGTGACGAACTGACGGCTGAGGTCGATGCACTGAAGAGAGCCACGGTAGACAAGAGCATCGAAGTCACTCATCTTCGCCGTCTTATCGCGAGTCGCTCCGGCGTCCCGAACTCTGCAATACCTGCTCGCTTCGAGGTCGATGTAAAAGATGACTCTCTGAGGGAGTAGATCTCGAAGCTGGAGGCAGAGGTGGCTCGCCTCAGACCGCGTTCGGGGCCGATCAACGGGAGGAGCACTTCATGTACTCGTGCGGAGAGCGAGCGTGGCATTTCATTTTATGAGCTCGCGACCCGTTCGCCCATCGGCCAACCTAGTCCCGGGGATGCACAAAGTGCTGTTGCCATTTCATTGAGCGGAGCGTCCGTCGGGGCGGCTGTTAGGAGCAGCACCGAGGACACGTCTCAATTTGCTGTTTTGGGGTCGAGTTCCAGAGGTAAACGTCGCCGCCCTCGAGTGTCCTTGAAGCGGAACATCCCTGCGCCATGGAGGCGTTGAAGATCTTGTTTTTGAAGCCTTTGTATTTAGCCTAAGTGTAACAAGTTGGCATTGTAATTTTTGCTTTTTAACGCCTTGTAATCTTGTTGTATGGAAGAGCCGCCTTGTACTGCGTTCCAACTCTTAATAATATTTCTTTCTTAGACTTGCACGTTTTTCGTTGCTCCGTGTGGTTACTTTGTTTGTGACTGTGTTTATTGTGCCGAGGTTCCGGAGCAAGACTTCCACTTGTTTGGGGGTCGGCGCTGCGAGCGTTTGGCCAGGGGCGTCGACCTCCGAACCATCGTCAGAGTAGTTCAACAGTTGTTGGAGCAATTCCGAATGGCGAACTACTTCTAGCTCGCTTAAGAGCGAACTTACGAAGTAGAATCGAGCCAAATGTTGGACTCCGAACCATCGTTAGAGTTGTTCAACGGTTGTGGGAGCAATTCCGAATGGCGAACTACTTCTAGCTCGCTTAGGAGCGATCTTGCGAAGTAGAATCGAGCCAAGTGTTGGACTCCGAACCATCGTTAGAGTTGTTCAACGGTTGTGGGAGCAATTCCGAATGACGAACTACTTCTAGCTCGCTTAAGAGCGATCTTGCGAAGTAGAATCGAGCCAAGTATTGGACTCCGAACCATCGTTAGAGTTGTTCAACAGTTGTGGGAGCAATTCCGAATGGCGAACTACTTCTAACTCGCTTAGGAGCGATCTTGCGAAGTAGAATCGAGCCAAGTGTTGGACTCCGAACAATCGTTAGAGTTGTTCAACGGTTGTGGGAGCAATTCCTAATGGCGAACTACTCCTAGCTCGTTTAAGAGAGAACTTGCAAAGTAGAATCTAGCCAAGTGTTGGACTCCGAACCATCGTTAGAGTAGAGAGTAAAAGCAGAGAGATGTAAACAATTTTTTACAAGTAAAATATGAAAAAGCTTCCTTTATTGATGACTAGCGTCGGCTGCTTCTAAAGTTGCGAGCCGTTATTACAAGAGAGAAATAAAAGAAAAACAATACAAGTAATAGGAGAGGAACGGTTCGACATCCCAGAATACTTAGAGAGGCGTTGGTGCTCTCTTTTGGTATTTTAGAAGATGGTCGGCATTCCAGGTCATGGTGATCTCTCTGCCTTTGAGGTCTTCTAGTCTGTATGTCCCGGGCCGAACTTCTTTGGCGATCTTATAGGGTCCCTCCCAAATTGGAGCCAATTTGCTCTTTTGACCTGGGAATGAGATGGCTAACTTTCTGAGGACCAAGTCCCCTTCTTTGAGGTCGGTTGGATGGACTCTCTTGTTGTATGCCAACTCGATCCTTCTTCGATAGCTTTGTTGACGAATGGCAACTCTTTCTCGGATCTCATCTATCAGGTCTAGATTTGCTCGGAGCTCTCTAGCATTTTGTTCTTCTTCATAAACCATTAGACGAGGAGAGGGTATACCAACTTCTAGGGGGATCATGGCTTCGGACCCATAGGTGAGATTGAAGGGAGACTCTCCTGTGGGGGTCCGTTTTGTGGTGCGGTAGTTCCACAGCACGTTGGGGAGCTGATCAACCCATAAGCCTTTGGAACATTTATCCAACCTCTTCTTAATACCGGAGAGGATCTGTCGGTTAGCATTCTCGACTAGGCCATTCGACCGGGGATGGGAAATGGAGGAGAATCGGTGTTGGATGGCAAGGTCTTCACATAGAGCTCGGAAGGCAGCCCCGGTGAACTGGGTTCCGTTGTCTGTTATGAGGACCCGAGGGACCCCGAATCGGTAGATGACATTCTTCCAAAAGAACCGAACGACCTTGTTCTTAGTGATCGTGGCTAAGGGCTCGGCCTCTATCCATTTTGAGAAGTAGTCGATTGCCATGACTAAGAATTTGAACTGGCCGGGAGCTGGCAGAAATGGTCCTAGTAAATCCATCCCCCACATTGCAAAGGCGATTGGACTTGATAGGGAAGTGAGCAGAGCTTGTGGGAGGCGTCGGATGTTGGAGTACTTCTGGCAAGAGCCGCATTGCAGAACGTGTAGTTCGGCGTCTTGCAGGAGAGTGGGCCAGAAATATCCGTAGTTCAACACTTTGCGTGCTAGGGACCTGGACCCCGAATGTGCCCCGCCGATGCCCTCGTGAAGTTCTTGCAGGGCGTATTCGGTTTGCTCTGGAGAAAGGCATCTCAAATAAGGCCTGCCGTCTACCTGTGTGAAGGAACGCTTGTAAAGGATGCCCTCGATGAGTGAGTATCGCTCTGCTCGGGTTCTTGCTCTTCGAGCTTCCTTAGGGTCCTCGGGGAGGAGCCCATCCCTTAGGAATTCGACGAGGGGTTTCATCCAGTCATCTTGAAGCAAAACAGGCAGCGACTCTATTGAGTCGGAATTTTCATCCTCTATACTTGGCTTCAGGAGGACCTCTATCAAGACGGTCTGCTCGAGACCTTGGAGGGAGGAAGAGGCTAGCTTGGAAAGGGCATCGGCCTGGGAATTCTCTTCTCGGGGGATCCACTGGATGAGGGCTTCTTCAAATAGAGCCATGAGGCTTCTGACCTTGGCCAAGTACTTAACCATCCGGTCATCATGTGCTTCATACTCGCCTAGGACCTGATTTACGACCAGCTGAGAGTCGCTAAAGATCCGGAGGCGTCGCGCCCCTGCATTGAGGGCCATCCCAAGGCCGGCTATAAGTGCCTCGTATTCTGCTTTGTTGTTAGAGGCCTTGAAGTTTATACGGAGGGAGTATTAGAGGATGAAGTCATCTGGGCCTGCCAGAATGACCCCGGCTCTGCTTCCCTCATTACAGGAGGATCCATCCACATAGACCAACCAGATAGGTGGTCCCTTCATTGCTTGGCTAAACTCGAGGATGGTACTTTCAACTATAAATTCTGCTAAGGCTTGCGCCATGATCGCAGTCCGAAGCTGATATGTTATATCATGCTGGCTCAGCTCGATAGACCACTTCATAAGGTGACCCGAGGTCTCTGGCTTGTGGAGGACTTGCTTCAACGGTTGGTCGGTAAGGACGACCACCGAATGGGACTGAAAATACGGGCGAAGCTTTCTTGCGGCCATCACTAGGGCGTAAGCCATCTTTTCTATTCTCGGGTAGCGGAGCTCGGCATCCCGAAGTACCTTGCTCACATAGTAAATGGGCTTTTGAGCTCGGTCTTCTTCCCTTACTAAAACGGCGCTAAGGGTCTGCTCGGAAGCAGCCAAGTAGAGGTAGAGGGGTTTGCCAGGAATCGGTTTGCTGAGGAGAGGAGGATTGACGAGGTAAGCCTTGAGCTGGTCGAACGGCTCCTGTTGCTGGTGACCCCATTCGAAACCTTTAGCCCCCTTGAGGGCCTTGAAGAAGGGGAGGCATTTCTCTGCGGACTTCGAGAGAAAGCGCCCTTTGGCGGCTAGGCGGCCTGTTAACCTCTGAACTTCCTTAACATTCTTGGGAGGGGCCATGTCTAATATGGCCTTGATTTTCTCAGGGTTAGCTTCAATTCCTTGTTGGCTGACCATGAAGCCGAGGAACTTTCCTGACGAGACTCCGAATGCACACTTGTTCGGATTGAGTCTCATGTTGTGCTTTCTCAGAACATCGAATGCCTCCTGGAGGTCGGTTACATGATCGGCACCTCTGATGCTTTTTACGAGCATGTCGTCAACATATACCTCCATATTACGGCCGATTTGAGCTTGAAAAACCTTGTTGATGAGGCGTTGGTATGTGGCGCCTGTATTTTTCAAACCGAAGGGCATAACCCTGTAGCAGTAGAGGCCCTGGTCGGTCACAAATGAGGTCTTCGGGATATCTGGGGGGAACATCCGGATCTGATTGTAGCCTGAGAAGGCATCCATGAAGCTGAGGAGTTCGTGACCCGAGGTGGCGTCAATCAAAGTGTCAATACTCGGAAGAGGGAAGGGGTCCTTCGAGCAATCTTTGTTGAGATCGGTAAAATCGATACAAATCCTTCAAGTCCCATTGGATTTATTCACCATTACGACATTCGATAACCACTCGGGATAGTTTACCTCTTGTATGAACCGGGCCTTTAAGAGCTTGTCCACCTCCTCTTTTATAGCTAGCTGGCGCTCGGGGGTGAACTTGCGCCTCTTCTGTTGGACCGGTTTGGACCCCGGAGCGACACTGAGGTGGTGGACCAAGAGCTCTTCGGAAATACCGGGTATGTCTGCAGTCGACCAAGCAAAGAGGTCTCGGTTCCTTCGGATGCACTGGACTATGTCGAAGCATAGGGCGGATGGGAGGGTCTTGCTAACAAAGAACTTTTGGCTTGGATCCTGCTCAGAGAAGAGCACTTCCTCCAACTCATCCACCGGCTCGGATGTTGGTCGGGCGACATCTTGGAGGATTTCCAGAGTTTCTAGGAAGAGGACTGGACCGAGGGTAGAGGTCATATAGCACTTACGGGCCGTTTCCTGATTGCCTTTCACTTCCCCTACTCCGGCCCGAGTGGAAAACTTCATCTTGTGGTGATAGGTGGATGGGACTGCTTCAAGGGCAGCGAGGCCGGGCCGACCCAAAATGACGTTGTAGGCTGCAGGGACATCCACGACCATAAAATCCATGGACTCCGTTCGGGTAGTAGGAGTTTTGCCAGCGGTTACGTTGAGGGTGATCACCCCTTCAATAGTCACTGGCACTCCCGTGAACCCATGGAGCGTGTAGCCGGCGGGCTTGAGTCTATCTCGGGAGAGTTTGAGGTCCTTGAAAGCGTCGAGGAAGAGGATGTTAACGAAACTGCCATTGTCCACTAGGATCCTCTCCACCTTGAAGTTTGCCATGTGGAGGTTGATGACGAGTGCATCACAGTGAGGGATTCGGACGCCCTCGGGGTCTTCATCTGAAAATGTGACGGGCACTCCGAGGCCTTTAGGAGGAGGGGTGGCACGAACCGAATTGACTTCTCTTATAAATGCCTTTCGAGAGGAGTTGGAGGAACCCCCCATTGGCCCCCATGGATGAGGTGTAGGACACGCTCCTCTTCGAAGTCGGGCATTTCATCGTGCTCAGGACGCTTGTTAGCCCCTCGAGGCAGGGGAGGAAGGTCGGCTCTGGCGGCCATTATCCTTCTGAAGCTTCTTGGCTCCTTCCTCTTCTGTTCCTTTTCTCTTAAACCCAGAGGAGGATCCCTCCAAGTTGGGCCGGTGTTCAGCTTCTTCGGCCCGAATATACTTTTCGCTCCGGAGGAGGTCAGAGAAGTTCTGAGGGGGCTTCTTGGCGAGGGAGGAGCAGAGGCTGGAGTTAAGGATATTGGATTGAAAAGCTGCTGCAGCGACCGACTGGTCGAGGGATGCTATGGACCTGGCTTCAGCTGTGAACCTCTTCACATAGTCTCTCAACTTCTCACCCTTCTTCTGGTTGAGGTAGAGTAGCGAAATGCTGGTTTTCTCAGTTCGGCGGCTACTCACGAAGTGGGTGACGAAGAGGGTCTCAAATTGCTCGAAGGAGAATATTGAGGATGGGGCAAGGCGAGAGTACCATTCTCGGGCCAGACCCTTGAGAGTTGCGGGGAAGGTCTTGCATAGCAGAGCATCGGAAGCTTGATGGATAAGCATGAGGGTCTTAAAGCTTTCGATGTGATCAACGGGGTCAGTCTCCCCGGAATAGGTCTCGAATTGAGGAGGCTTAAAGCCGATCGGTATGGGTGCATCCATTATGGTTCGGGAAAAAGGAGGTCTACTAGGACGGAAGGTCCTTCCTCTAAGCTCTTCTTTTCGGTCTAACTGACCCAAGCGCCTCTCCATCTCATGGAGACGGCGATAGACTGCATCATCCCTTCGACGGTAATCCGGTGAGCCTTTAGACTCGTCTTCGTACGAGGGAGAGTGGGGGCTACGACGACGGTAGCTCCTAGAGCGGCGAGGACTTACCATGTAGCGGGGGTTGCTAGGAGCATGTGGAGGAGTTAGGGACCGTTGGCGAGGACTTCGGATCTGAGGAGGAGTGGGAATCCTTGGAGCATTGGTGTTATTGGGACGGAGGTTGAGAGCTTGTAGGACGGTTGCCTGGAACTGCTGGAACTCGGCATGGGTGATGGGTGCCTCATCGTTCCTAGGATGTTGTCGACCGGAAGGGGAGTGTGGTCTTCTTCTGTGATGCTCGGGGGACTCTCTCCGCCCCCTTCGGATAGGGGACCTTTTGTAGTCTCGGCGGTGAAGAAATTGCTCATCCGGACGTTGCTTGCGGGAGGCTCCCTCTCGGTCCCGCTTTTCGTCCAGACGGTGGCGAAGATCCTCATCCTTCTGCCGATTGGGGACTTTTTGGCAGAAGTCGGAAGCGTGGGGATTGTGGGAGGCCATAGAGTCCGTAGAGGCATTGTGGATTGAGACATGGTCCTGGTGGAGAGGTTGTTTCTGCAGATTCAGACCCTTGGGAGGTTGTTGATTCTGCGGAGGAGGCAGGTCCTGTTGGAGTGGGTCTTCCGCTGGGGGAGGAAGTTGCCCCTGCTGCGGATTTCTTGTTGCTGATCGGGGTTGGGCCCTCGGTTGGACCCTCTGGATCTTGCTTTTCTAGGAGGCATGGCTGGAGAAGATCTGACCCACGGGAAAAGGGGAGGCTTCTACTCGTTTCTTTCCCATAGACGGTGCCAATCTGTTATCGCTAAATCTGGTGTGGGGGTAAACAGATAGTATTTGTGGATTCTTAGAAAAACCTGAATAGCAAACCTGAAACCTGATCCGCCGGGATTTGACCGTTGACTCCCGCCGTTCACCTGCAAAAAGTGCGAGACACCGGGGTTGATCCCGGCGACGCACCCTCCGATGCTCAAGTCAGTAATCAGGGATGATTAAGAAAGAGCGTGAAATTGGCAAAAGATTGATTACCCCTTAATGGAGATGGATGGGAGGTATTTATAGGCATCTTAGGGATCAGATTAGGAATGTAATCCCCGTGATCTGATAAGGAATATAATCCCCATAATCAGATTAGGAATGTAATCCCTAATTTTCAGTGGAAGGATAGATGTGAATCAGGGTCGTTGATTAGTATTAATCAGAGATCCTAATCCTATCCCTCTGGATTGGGTTTTCTGCTGGTTGAAACCCGCACCCGATTGAGGTGGATCCGTTCGTGGGTTATTGGATCTTTGATGAAGAGATCCAGTACCCATTTCAGACCCATTGGTAGGTGAAATTACTGTTTCGCCCCTGGGCTTCAAGATTCGCGCCTGATTTGGACAGTTCCGATTAAACCCCATTTTTAGCCATATCAATAATCTTTTACAAATTGTATCGTATACCATAAAATATCAATTTTTGGTTTTACTTTCTCATTTACATATGCACTATATATGTTTATACTCCATGGATCTGGTAATTTTAGGAAAAATGAGTCAAGGATTGGTCCATTTTCTTTTAGTGTAATAACTATCTTGAAAATATTCTTTGAATTCACATGCATAGTTATCAAAATAAAACATATCACAAATTTCTAAATTGCTTAGTCTCCAACTTGCTTAGTTCTTATTATATATATTATGTCATTCTGTTTTTTCATAAACACTAAATTCTGTTCTTATTGCTTTCTCGTAATTTGTGATTATTTATTTTAATCCTAGGATTTTTTGTGCTTAAATTTCTTGTGTTCCTTTTATCATCAATTGATTTTGGATTCCTTATATTACTTCATTCTTCTTCTATTAGTCCATTCCATCATTTCGCTACTATACCTATAAAAGTTGCGTCTTTAAAATTTTCAAATGTATTTTCTAAGAGATTTTGTCTAAATCCTACTATAAGGGATGCTTTTACCCATTCTTCTATTGTTCTATCTACATCTTTTACACAATCTAGATCTAGCCATTCGTCATTTCCTGCTATTCTTTTTTCATAGTTTTCTGTGAGTTCATATTTTGGTGTTTCTTTTTCTTTTTCTTTCCCTAACTTACTTCTTTCTATACTTTGTCATTTCCATAGTAGGTTATACGGTCTTTTATTAGGTGGTGGTCTTAAATATTATTACATATTAGTTAAATTTTCTATAGATTTTGTTATAATCATGTCGTTTTCCAGATCCATTTTTATTTCTTCATTTGTTATATCTACATTTTTTAAGGCTTTCTCTACTTTCTCTGAATTGAGATTTTTCATTAAATCTTCTATTTCTAAAATGTTTATATTAAGTTCTGTTATGGCTTCTAACTCCTTCAATCCTTCTTCTGTTATGCCTAATTTTTCTTAAGTGTCTTCTGTTATATAACTACTTAATTCTTTTATATATGTTCTTATTTATGATTTTTAAACCCACTGTAATTTTCTTCCTACTCTTGAATTTTATCATATAAATTTATGAGAGTATTGATGGTTCGTTCTTTGTAAAATTATTCATCCTAACACTTAATTCCTATAGTTTAATATCTTGTATGATAATAGTTGTTGGTAATACCAGCTTTCTTCTTCGTTCCTATAATCTAATATTTTGTATGCTATTTCTTTTTGTAGTTCTTTAGGTAGTTTCTGAGTTACTGTACTTGTTATTAATAAATATTCTGACATTTTCGTATCTGTTATATGCTTTCTTTTTGTTAATCTTCTATCACTGTATCTTATTTTAAATTTTGAAAGATTTTTAATTCTAGTTTCTTTATTTTCTGTGAAATATCCAGTTTTAATAAAGTTAAAAGGATATTATAGTTTATAATCTCTAATGTAAGGTTATATAGAAAATTTTGTTTTTAGGATTTTATATTCAACTAGATCAGTTGGAGGTAATATTTTCTGGAAGTAGGTTAGTTAGATAATTATTTTGGAAAGTGGGTTAGTTTGACAAATAAATATTGAAAATGGGTTAGTTAGTAACGTACAATCAAATAAGTTTTCTACCAGTTCTAAATAGATCGAGGCCCCACTAAACCTCCTACTAATAAGTTTTCTACCAGTTCTCAATCCCTAACCGTTCTCTTGAAAACTTTTTAGAGTTTTTATATGGTACAAACTAGTCTACTTGCTCTAAATAGATCGAGACCCCACCAAACCTCCTACTAATAAGTTTTCTACCAGCTCTCAATTCCTAACCGTTCTCTTGAAAACTTGTTAGAGTTCATATATGGTATAAACTAGTAACTAGTATAATAATATTTAGATAACCCCTTAAAAAGTAGAGTTAATTTCTCTCTTCTTTCTTTAAAATGATATTTTAGTAATTTACTTTTTAAACATCCCAGAAATTGTGCACCACTAAATTTGTATTAGTTTCTTCATTCTGGAATAAATCTTCTAAATACAAAATCTATATGATTTGATATATAAGATAACAAGAACCGTTAGATCGTCTAGAAAAGTGTGTCAATATCTAATCCATGTGATGTCATGATTCTTTTCTTTTGTTTTCCCCCATCCATCCTCTTCCTCAACTTATCAAGTCCCCGCCACCCATACTTGAGTTCACCGGCATCACCATCGTATCCATCCACTATGTCGTCGTCGTCGGTCTGTCCTTGACCTCAATCGGAGTCGGCTGCAATGCTGGCAACTCACTAACTTTGCCCTCACCTTCACTCTCATATCCTTCAAATTCCAAAGCCCGGGCCCTATCTACCAACGTCTGTGATGCTCTCGCCTCACCTTATCGCGCACGACCCATCTCAAAATCCTTGACCTTACTTATAACTTCACCCAAAAACTTCACCAGTTCTAGCTTCGATCCATTCGCCATCCACTGTCGACCGTCTAACTCAGTCATGGCCTTAGAATACCGGGTAATCATAAGACAAATTAACCACAAACATTAATCCTATAACTTCTCTTTATTTAAAAGAATGCCATTAAGTGGTCTTGAGATAGGAAATGATAATCTAACAACTGAGAGTAAAAGCAGGATTAGTGAGAAATTAATTTAGTTGTTAGGGTTAGTTACGGGAGTTAGGATTTTGTATCATAAAATTTTCCTTTATTAGGGGGGAAAGAGGTAAATAGAGTTTAGACTAGGTCAGCCAATCGGCTTAGTTTGGGCCCAAACCCGTCCTACCCAACCCATAAAATTGTGGGTATGGATTATTGGATTTCAAAACCCAAACTCATTTGGATATAAAATATTTACTTGAAAAATTAATTTTCGGGTTTGGGTATTACCTCTAATCCGTCCGAACCTAGCCTGGACCTAGCCCGAATAAATCCAAATTGTAAATACATAATACATCTGTATATACCCGGAATATATCGAGACATACATGTGTGAGTACTAATTCTAGTCATGAATACCAAGTGAACTATGTACATGCTTAGAGCTATTTGTATTTAAAATACAATCTTACCTAATTTTAATCAACCAAGTACGTTATCTTAGAGGTGTAAGAGCATCTGCAGTCGTTGGCTAAAAACCCATCCCCCCCCCCCCCCCCCCCCCTCAAAAAAAAAAAAAAAAACAAAAACAAAAAGAAAAAGGAGTGTTGTAGTCGTTGGCTAAATACCCAAATTTTGGGTTTGAAGGGAACAATGGTTGGCTATATTTGGGAGAAAATATACGAATTTGAAATTATAGCTGGACGAATGATGATCTTTCGTTCGTTCATTTTAAAAAATGAAAAAGAATCTGTCGAATGATCATCTCATCGCTTCATTTTTTTAATTTTAAATATATCGGACGGGAAATGATTTCCCGTCCGATCATTTTTTTTATATAAAAAATTATCAGACGGGAAATCATATACCGTCCGTCGATTATTATATATTTTTTAAAATATCGGACAGGAGATGATATCTCGTATGATCCCAACTTTTCTTATTTGTGAAGAAATTTTTTAAAGAAGTAGTCCTATAAAAATTATTATGGGTATTTATTAGGTTTTAATTGAAATTTAATTAAGATTTAAGATTTATTTAAGATTTAATTAGGATTAAATTTGGAGTTAATTTGGCAAAAAAATCTTGGACGGAAAATGATTTCCTGTCCATGGTTAAATTTTTTTTTAAAATCCTCAGACGGGAAATGATTTCCCATCCGTTGGTTTTTTATTTTTTTAAAAAAAAAATCAATGGATGGGAAACCATTCCTCATCCGACACATTGTTAAAATGATTTTTTTTTGTGGGACGAGACATCATCTATCGTCCGTCGATTTTTCAAAATGAAAACCCAAAATTTGGGTTAAAATGACTACAACTCAAACTCAAAATTCCTATTCTTATATGACAAATACCCAAAATTTGATATTGAACGACTACAAATGCTCTAAGCAATATGTTTGGGTTAGAGTGAATTTTTGTTTGTTTGTCAATGTTAATGTACTGAAGATTAAAGTCGGTTAGATTGGTGGGGGGTGGGGGGGGGGGGGGGGGGGGGGGTGGACGCTTGTTTAAAAAGTAAATGTGAATTATCCTCAAACCACCCGCTCCAACCCGAACCCACCATTTCCAAAGAAACCCAGTCCAACCCGGAAACACGCCCGAACCTGATATGGTGCAAAAAACGTGGCCCAATCTGGACCATCAGATCTCCTCGGATTTTGCTCCCCTGTGATCATCAAGTCGAACAGGTCCAACGGGCTTCAGCCAATTCATGCACACTGGCTAACGGGTCCAACCCGGCCCATCAAGGCCACAGACCCGTTAGCTCCTACCTATAAATACCAGACCCCCTCCTCCTTTCTGCAGGTAATAAATATTTTCCCTCCTAAACCTTAGCTACTTTATCTTTCTCAGTGACTGACTAGATCATCGGAGGACCTGTCACCGGGACTTCTTCCGGTGTTTCTAGGCATTGTGCAAGTACGAAGATCCGAGCCGAACCTCTGATATCCGAGCCGAGCTACGAAGATCCGAGTTGAGCATCCAGCCTCTTCTACTCTCCTGCTACCCCCGAGCCGGTCCTACAGTCAAGGGTCAGATCAAAGTCAATGCCGTAAATTCCCCTATACAAATTACAAGAACTCACACCTGTTGCCATCACACCCAAAAACAAGCAACATCATGTTGGCGCCGTCTGTGGGAAGCAGGCACGTCACTGACACCGGTCCGATCCTGGCCTAGGGCATCCTCTCAAGGCCGAACCTCACCATGGCCCCCAGGGCCAGGAGAGCCGTCACCTCTGGACGCCATCCAGATCTACCTCCCTTTCACGGCCATGTAATCTCCCAGGGCTCTAACCGGCCACGAGGCAGCAGGCCCCGAACAGAGCGCTTCACGTTCGGTCGCTCGCGACTTACGACACATGATCGAGGGGAAGAGCCACTTTCAACTCGGCTTCAAACCGTAACACACAGCCGACCGAGGAACGAGAACAGGTGCCCAGCTACTCGCCCCAGGAGCACACGCCTTCGCATGGCCAAGAAGAGCAGGCCCCGATCACAAGAGCCGAGTTCCAAAACTTTAGGAACGAGGTCCTCCGGGCCATCCGGGGCGGCCCCAGAATCGAAGACGCACCAACCCCGGTCCTCGTCCAGAAGCCCAGGGTGATGAATCCCACGGTTTGTCTTGCCCACGTCAACAAGATGAGGTCGTCCTTCGGCGCCTCCAGGAAATGGAGAACTGCCTCGCCCACATCGGCGAGGGCAGACCCCAGTCCGTGCAGGGAAACCGGTCGAGCCGACCTCCATTCTCCCCCAAATCCTCAACACTGAGATTCCCAGGAAATTTAGGCCTCTCCAATCCGAGATTTACAATGGCGAGGGTGATCCGGATGATCACATGGAGGGGTTCAAAACCCTCATGCTGATTCACAATGCATCGGATCCTTTCCTATGCCGCGCCTTCCCAGCCACCCTACGCGGTCTGGCTCGGGAATGGTTTTCAAAGATCATGCCCGGATCAGTCTTCACGTTCGACCAGCTCGAAGCAAATTTTCTGGCCCACTTCGTGACCATTCGAAAGGTTGAGAAGACGAGCGCAACCCTCCTGGACCTCTAGCAGAAGGAGGTTGAGTCCCTCCGAGAGTTCGTGTGAAGGTTCACCACCGAGGCAAGGATTGTCTCTCCTCTCGATGCAGGTGTAGCCTCCGCAGCCTTCCGGCACAATGTTTGCCACAGCCAGTTAGAAGCATCATTGAAAAGAAGCCGCCACTCGACTTCCCTGACCTCCTCAATAGGGTCGAGAAGTATATCCGGGCCGAGGAAGCTCTGCACCCCGAGGGCACTAAAGAAGCCACTGCCAAGAGGAAGTGAAAAGCGGATGACTCCGAACCCGCTAAGAAGACCTGAAGGACACATCCTGTCAAAAGAGGCCACCTCTTGTCCCCCGTTTTGAGAGATATACACCACTAACACTGAACGTGGTAGCCATCCTCTTAGAAATCGAGGACAAAGAGATTGTTTGACTCCCTCCCCAACCGATCAGCAGCTAAAAATGGGACAAAAGGTTCTACTACCGTCGATCGAATCGGGCGCCCCGGAACGTCAAATGAAAATAGGTGGTCGGGTTCTCTTTCTACAACCCTCTTTATATGATAGGCCGGTTTCACCGGGACCATGGGCACGAGACGGACAATTATCGTGCCCTAAAAGACGAGATTGAGCCCCTCATCCAACAAGGGTACCCGAGGGAGTTCACCCGGCCTAACCCAAGAGAACGGAGGGACCCGAGGAATCTGAGGCCTTCGCCTCCTCCTTGAACGGTCAACCAACAACTCGAGTGGGACCCTGAGCCTGAAGAGACCGGGCGGCCGGCCATCCTACACTGTGTCCATGGTGGACCCTTGGGAGGGGAGTCCAACACCTCCCGTAAAGCCCTCTAGCAGGAAGTAAACTCTGTCCATGACCAAAAGCCTCCCCAGATTCAGCAATAGGCAGTCTCCTTCTCAGGAGAAGACCTGGAGAGCGTCTGGCTTCCATACTGCGAAGCCCTTGTCATTGGCCTCGTCATGGCAAACTTCAAAGTTCGCTGAGTTCTCGTGGACAACGGAAGCTCAGTTAACATCCCCTTCTTGGAAGCTTTTGAAAACCTCAAGCTCCCCTGCGGGAAGTTAAAACCGGCCAGGTACACCCTTCATGGGTTTTCCGGCGTCCCTGTCCAAATTGAGGGGATCATCACACTAGACGTGACCGCCAGGACGAATCCGAATGTGCAGACCGAATCAATGGACTTCATGGTGGTCAATGTCAAGGCTGAGTACAATGCCATTCTCGGCCGACCCGGCCTCTGCTCGTTCCAAGCAGTCCCCTTCGCCTATCATCTGAAGCTAAAATTTTCCACCGACCTCAGAGTCGGTGTTTTCTGGGGAAACTAGGAGTCAGCACGTTCGTGCTATATGACCAGTGTATTCCCCCTAGACGCAGTGGAGCTTCCGCCCGAAAGAAACCGGCCCGATTCTGAGCCCGTGGATGAGCTAGAAGAAGTCTCCTTCCAGGCGGAAGACGAATCTAAATGGTTCTGGGTGAGCCAATCTCTGTCCCAAGATCTGAAACTGACCCTTAATGAGTGCATTCGCCGAAATATCGACCTCTTCACCTGGACGCCGTCTGACATGCCCGGGATTTTCGAAGAACTCATCATGCACAAATTGAGTGTCCACCCGGGCTCCAAACCGGTTTAGCAGAAGTGACGTAAGTTTGCTCCCGAGAGACTACAGGCAATGAAGGAGGAGGTAGACAAACTTCTGTCTACCTGGTTCGTACAAGAGGTCAGCTATCCCGAGTGGTTGGCTAATATGGTGATGGTAAAGAGGACGAACGGGAAATGGAGGATCTGTATAGAATTTACGGACCTCAACAAGGTATGCCCCAAAGATCCATTTCCCCTTCCGAGCATCGACGCTCTAATCGACGCGACGTTGGGTTACGAGCTACTGACCTTCATGGACGCCTTCTCGGGCTACAACCAAATTAGGATGTTCCCTTTGGACATTACCAAGACAACCTTCGATACCGACCAAGGTCTCTACTGCTACCGGATTATGCCCTTCGGGGTAAAGAATGTCGCAGCCACCTATTAGAGGCTCATCAACCGGGTCTTCAAAGAATAGATCAGCTGGAATATGGAGGTATACGTCGATGACATGCTCATTAAGAGCCGCCGAGGGCTGGATCATGTGGCTGACCTTGAGGAAGCCTTTGGGGTCCTTCGATCCCACAACATGAGGCTCAATCCGGAAAAATGCGCCTTCGGCGTCTCCTCTGGAAAATTTCTCGGGTTCGTTGTGAGCCAGCACAGCATAGAGGCGAACCACGAGAAGATTCATGCCATAATCGACATGGTCCCTCCTAGAAATGTGAAAGAAGTCTAGCGTCTTACGAGACGACTGGCGGCCATCGGCCGTTTTCTCTCCAAGTCTAGAGAGAAGTCGCTCCCCTTTTTTAAGGCCCTACTAGGGGCAAAAGGCTTCGAATAGGGGGGCTCTCAGCAGAAGGTGTTTGACCAACTAAAAGCTTACCTCGCCAACCCTCCTCTTCTAAGAAAACCCGAGCCAGGCAAACCGCTCTTTCTCTATCTCTCTGCATCGGAACACGCGCTCAGTGCCGTGCTGCTCTGGGAGGAAGATGGGGTACAGGAGCGTCTGTATATGTCAGCAAGGTCCTTTTCTCGGCATAGACCCGTTACGCGAAGATGGAAAAGGTCGCCTATGCTTTGATAATGGCCGCACGGAAGCTCCGCCCCTACTTTCAATCCCACTCAATCCAGGTACTCACGGATCAGCCACTCAAGGCAATTTTTCACAAGCCGGAGAATTCGGCCGCTTGATAAAGTGGTCAATCGAGCTGAGTCAATACGAAATCAGCTACAAGCCAAGGACATCAATTAAAGGTCAAGCCCTCACCGAGTTTATCACGGAGTGCACTATTTCCGAACCATCTGAACTCAAGAAGGAGAGCCAATTTGGGAGGTATAAGTCAACGGCTCATCCTGTGAGGTCGGAAGCAATGCGGGTGTCATTCTCAGAGGTCCGGATGACTTCGTTCTCCAGTATTCCCTATGCCTAAACTTTCTCGCATCCAACAACGAGGCAGAGTATGAGGTAATGATTGCGGGGCTCACATTGGCGCATAAGGCAGGGGCAAGGCAAATCAGAGCCTTCAGCGACTCCCAGCTCGTGGTCAACCAGATCACCAGGGAGTATGAGGCTCGTGATGCTCGGATGGTCCAGTACTTGGCTCTAGTCCAACAGCTCTTAACTGCCTTTGACTTTGCCTCGGTCGAGTGGATCCCGAGGGAGCAGAATGCTCAAGCAGACTCTTTGTCCAAGCTCACCTCTTCATCCTTCGAAGGTCTCGATCGCACCGTCCTAATTGAAGTTCTCCTTAAGCCTAGCATCGACATTTTCGAGGTCCTCTGCCTCGCTGTTGAGGCTCAATCAGACACTTGGATGGCTCCCATCCGAAAGTTCCTAACAGAGGGTGAACTTCCTAAGGATCGGGCCGAGGCAAGAAGAATCATAGTCCGTTCAGAAAGATTCACTATGATCAATGGCACAATCTTCAAATGCTCATACACAAGTGAAGACGGGAGACCTTATCTCCGCTGTTTGGCCCACGATGAGGCCAAATACGTGCTGAAGGAACTGCATGAGGGTATCGGAGAATGCCACATGGGGAGCAGGTCGCTCGCTAGAAAAGCCCTAAACCACGGCTATTAATGGTCGACCATGCTACAAGACACCCAGGACCTTGTGAAGAGATGCGGCCCTTGCCAAAAATTCTCCTTGGTGAAATGATTTCTGCAAGCCAACCTCCAGTCGCTGGTCAGCCCGACCCCCTTTACCATGAAGGGGATGGACTTGGTCGTCCCATTCCCAAAAGCTACCGGCCTAAGAAAATTCCTGATGGTAGCCATCGACTAGTTCACCAAGTGGATCGAGGTGGAATCCCTGGCCACAATCACAAAGCATCAAACTCAATAGTTTTTTCTGGAAGCACATCATTTGCCGGTTCGGGATCCCACAGGTGCTCATCACCGATAACGGAACCTAATTTGCAGGTAAGAACTTTCAAAAATTCTGCGAAGACATCGGCATCCAACAGCACTTCTCCCAGATATCTCATCCCCAGTCGAATGGCCAGGCAGAAAATGCCAATTTCCAAATCCTCGATGGGCTGAAGAAGCGGTTGGATAAATCTCCTAAGGGACTTTGAGTCGACGAGCTACCAAGCGTCCTTTGGTCACATCAAACGACCCAGAGAATCCTGACGGGTGAATCGCCATTCAACCTGACATACGGCACCGAGGCAGTCATCTCATTGGAAATTGGGCTCCCCTTGCCCAGGATCATGGGCTTCAACGATGAGACAAACTCAACTGAACTCAGAGCTAACTTAGATCTGATCGACAAGCTTAGGGAAAAATCTGCCGTTAGAAGAAGT
Organism: Hemerocallis citrina; assembly: GCA_017893485.1. Lineage (NCBI taxonomy): Eukaryota > Viridiplantae > Streptophyta > Magnoliopsida > Asparagales > Asphodelaceae > Hemerocallis > Hemerocallis citrina. The sequence continues at coordinate 396,631,250 of CM030359.1, forward strand.
ATTGACCAATAACGGATCGAGAGATTCTACAACAAGAAATTCCATCCCACCAACATCAAATAGGGCAACCTCATGCTTAGAAAACTAGCCATATCCAACACCACCAAGGAGAGAAAGCTTGCCCCCAACTGGGAAGGCCCATACAAAGTATCCGAAGTGGTACGCCCAGACACATACCGACTCGAAGACCTGAGGGGCAGGGTAATGAAGAGGTCCTGGAACGCGGAGTACCTCATCAAATTCCTCGAAAGGGAGGACCGGACTGCTTCTGTAACCGGAAGAAACTTCTTTTGTAACCGAGCTTGTGTAACCGATCTATTGTAACCGGCATTACGTGCCACCCCTTTTGTAAAAACACAAAATTATAAAAAGAATGAAGCGTACTTGTTTTCCCTTTTTGTTTCAAATTTTGTTGTATTTTCACAAACCGAAGAACGCTCGGTCCTCGACAGTAACTTCGAGCAAGGCACTAGCTTTCTCACAAGCTAGAAACGCTCGGCGCTCGGTAGTAACTTCGAGCAACGCTCTAGCTTTCTCAAGCTGGAGGGGCTCGACGCTCGACACATACTTCCAGCAAGGCACTAGCTTTCCTACAAGCTACAAGTGCCCAATGCTCAGCTTGTACTTCGAGCATGGCACTTGCCTCCTCACGTCCTCGCCGCTTAATGCCTTAGCTTTCTCAAGCTGGAGGGGCTAGATTCTCGGCACGTAACTTCGAGCAAGGCACTAGCCTTCTCACAGGCTAGAAACGCTCGGTTCTCGGCAGTAACTTTGAGCAAGGCCTTAGCTTTCTCAAGCTGTAGGGGCCTGATGCTCGGCATGAAGTTCGAGCAACGCCCTAGTTTTCTCACATCCTAGCCTTCGGCTCGGACTCACCTACGAGGGGTTCTTCAACCCCTCACGTCCTAGCCTTCGGCTCAGACTCACCTACGAGGGGTTCTTCAACCCCTCAACTCCTAGCCCTCGGCTCGGATTCACCTACGGCGGAGCTTTATGTGCTCGATGCTCGATGCTCGACACATACTTCGAGCAAGGCACTAGCTTTCCTACAAGCTACAAGTGCCTAATGCTCGGCTTGTACTTCGAGCATGGCACTTGCCTCCTCACATCCTCGCCGCTCAGCTCGAACTTCGAATAACCGCTTGCACAAAAGTTTCATTTTAGATTTACGGCCCATGCCCATGGTGAGAACCGCCGAGCCCCGGACCATGGGTATACTCTCCTCTCACCCGCGAACAGCCAGGGGTAGAAAAGCCTTCATTGGAACTACCCCTAACTATTCGAGGGTGGCAGGAGATCCACTGGTCAGATAAGTCTCGGAAAAATGTTCCATTTAGGGCACTCACCTTCGATAAGTGCCCCGAGCTCTGCACTCCACGGTCAACCCACCTTTCACCCGCTGGAAACTAGGGGCAAAATAGCACCCACTGCCGTTACCCCTAACCGTCGGCGGGTGGTAGGAGGGCCACCGGAGGCAAAAGCTCATGCTGAAGTGAGAACATTTCGGATAAGGGGGTGAGGGTTATATAGCTCTCAGGTTAGGCGCATTTATGATATGGGAAGTCGAAATGTCTGATGCCTATTAATGACCTTGGAAGACGAAACATCCTCTATTACCAGGCTTTCTGGATCCCTCGCTCTCATTATCACCCTTCGGCTCGATTCCCGAGCCAAAATGGGGCTCTCTCGTCCTTTCCCGATCCCTTGATGCTATCTCTCAAGAACAAATTAAGGAGGATTGGAAAATTTTAATTTTTATTATCATAACGCCTTGAAAGGCCACAGTACAATAAGGATTATTAAAACGGCTATCACTCCAGCCTAGTATTTCCCAGGGAGCTTTTTGGGCTTACAGAGGCCAACTCGAGCCCCGCAGAGCGGATCTGCCCTCCAGTTGGCTCGCCCGGCATCGTTGGCGTCGCCAAGGTAGACGTTCTAGCAACGGAGCTCTGGGCGTCCGCTGGCCTCGCTATTTCCAAATATAGGGTCGGGGAGGGACCCACGACTGAGGGTCCACCTCCCTCAAAGGAAAGGAATCAAGATCCTCCAGCTCCGAGCATGACCATCATCCTCTGGATCTCCAAATCCTTCTCCACCATGACCTCACGAAGAACGAACTTAGAGATTGGTCGCCTGGTGGAGGCATTGGATATCGACCAAGCCGTTTCGGCACTCCCCCAGTCTCGGTTGGCTACAGCCTTCTTCAGGCATGCCACCTCTAAGCTGAGCTCCTTGGACTTGTTCATTAAATAGCTTACAGCAGCATCCCGATCGCAGGCCTGTTTGCGATACGGATCAATACAGTCTCCTTGGACTCCAACCTGTTCTGAAGGTGCTTGACCTCGGCAGAACTAAGGTCGGCTCCTAGGGTCTCGTCAATCTGAAACAAAAGAGAGGAAACAAGATTTCACTCCAAGCTTTCAAAACAACAAGTCGCACAGTTCGGCCAAAAATTTATATATATTGATTACCTCAAAAACCGTTACACAAGGAGGTGGCCAGTCCGCGCTCGGCAAATACAAAAAAAGAAGAGAGGAGGAAGAGATTAAGACTACTTATTAGGAGGGATCTGCACCTCTTCTTCGTCCGCAGCTCCTCCTGCCTCTTTCTCGAGGTTCAGATCTTTCTCCACATCATCACCTTCTCCCCTGGGAGTCAACGGAAGCATGGTCGGCTCCCAGCCTTATTGAAGATGATCGATCTTGGCCTGAGGATAAAGAAGCAAGAAGTGCTCCTTCGCCCGATCATAGGCCTCATCTTGGGCCGCGATTACATCCTCCCCCGCTACGGCCTCCAGATCCTGGTACTCCGCAGCTGCTTTCGCCCTGACCTCTGCCAAAGCACGAAGATGCTCATGTTGTTCAGTCGCAAGGTCGGCTCGAAGGGCCTGCGCCACCCCCTGAGTTGCCGTCAGCTCGATCTTCAAATCCTTCGCTTCGTGCAAGAATCGCCCAAAATTCTTCTCCTCATTTGCCACCTCCTTTTCATAGAACCTCTTCAACTGAGGCCCTACCATGGATGCCTGTGGACGAGGAGCCAAGAGTTGTAATTTTCAAAAGCAAGAATAATAATCGCTAAGTATAAAGCTAGAGGAAGGGAAAAGGCTTACCATCATGTGGGCCTGAGCCCACCTCATGTAGCACGTTTCGGTGGTCTCGATCGCCAAGCTAGCCTTGTTGCGTGGTGTGGCGAGATTGTCCACCACCTCGACCGATATCGGCCCCTTGGCCAGAGTGTCAGCCACCTTCACCGACTAGTCAAGGGTGTAATGTCCCTGTCCCAAGCTCAGACAATTTATACAATTTATCAGACAAATTATTTATAGTATAGTACAACTGCCCACCACATGCTACCTCTCAAAAGGTGGTTAACCTGATCGGGGACTCTTCATCATAGGATATTATATTTATAGTTAATTATTTTTATTTATATTTCGATGTAGGACTAATACAACTCACCTTCTCTCTCTTCAATCTGTGACACAGCAAAGCCCCCCAGCACGTGACGCACACTGACGTCACGCCAAGCAGTAGCATCACATCTGATGCTTCTTTACACCGGGTGGGCCCTGCTGACCCGCCACGTCATCAGATGAAGAAGTAGCAGCAACTGCTGCTCTACCTTACCCGTGCCCCCCTCCCCCAATCACATGCAATAATCCATACTCCACTCCTATAGGAAATTCTATAGGCCTCCATTATTATATATCTCTACTACTATAATGGGAGAAGGCCTTACTGTAATTTTTCCATCTACCAACCCGTGCAATGCACGTGCATAACTATTGAAAATGAGGTTTTAGATTAAATCCAGACTACGTCTGAATTTTTACTTTTAAAAAAACTATATTTATTAAGACGTACATCGCATGTGTAAACTACTATATAAATATATATATATATATATATAGAGAGAGAGAGAGAGAGAGAGAGAGAGAGAGAGAAAGAGAGAGAGAGAGTCCCCTTCGGCACTACTTTTGGTGAGCACTCATGAAATACAAACCCTATGAAAAATCCGAACAGCTCATATTGTTCTATATGCCTAAGATAGACTAACAATAAAAAATCAAGTATTTGAAGTTCATTTGCCCATCCATCATGCTGTTAGAATTTTCAGCCATACAATTTTGTGATGATGTAAATCATGGACAAATGAATTTCAAATTAATTGATTTTTTATTGTTAGGCTATCTTAGGTATATAGAATAATATGAGCGGTTCAGATTTGTCATAGGTACTCTATTTCGTGAGTGCTCACGGAGTGCTCACCAAAGTAGTGTGCAATTGAAGATTTCTATATATATATATGTGTGTGTGTGTGTGTGTGTGTGTGTACTACTATAATGGGAGAAGGCCTTAGTGTAATTTGTCCATCTACCAACCCGTGCAACGCACGTGCATAACTATTGTAAATGAGGTTTTAGATCAAATCCTGACTACGTCTGAATTTTTACTTTTAAAAAAACTATATTTATTAAGACGTGCATCGCACATGTAAACTACTATATCTCTACTACTATAATGGGAGAAGGCCTTAGTGTAATTTGTCCATCTACCAACCTGAAGGCCTTAGTGTCATTTGTCATTCTACCAACATGTGCAACGCACGTACATAACTAATATAAAAGAGATTTCCGGTTCAAATCCTCCCTACGTCAGAGTTTTTGTGCTTATTTTTATTTTTTGAAATTATTAAAACGTGCATCGCCCGTGTAAATTATTAGTATATATGTGTAAATTACTAGTATATATATATATATATATATATATATATATATATATATATATATATATATATATATATATATATATATATAATAAAACACAAAGAAAGCTATCAAGTGGCTCTCCTTCAATCCCCTCAAAAATCAAAGGCCCAGATCTAACCTCACAAAACATATTTTTCCCCCAAAAATTCCCCCCAAAACTCAAATTCAAATCCCCCACCCAAAACAACTCCTATATTTATTTAATTTTTTTTTTCTCTCTCTCCCTCTCCCTTCCTCTTCTATTCAAAAATTTAATAAAATAAAATTTTAAAAAATTTTTTAAAAAATTTAAAATTTAAAAACCAAAAAAAATTAAAATTTTAAATTTTAAAAATTTTTAAAATAATTCAAAAAGTCATATAATATGTTTTTATCTGGACCCCAAAAATTTCTCATATAATATGTTTGCTACTTCAATTAATTTGATGGACCTCCAAAACTATTTTATATGATCAAACAAGGTGCACCGTTCCGAAGACATGCCGTAGGCACGTGTCAACGGGCAAACCTAGTATATATATAAATGACCTAATTCCTAAATGGTAATATATTGAAATGGGGGGGGGGGGGGGCACAGTTGAATAGCATAGCAACAGTGTGATGTGTGTTTTAGTGATGTCACGATGACATCACCTGGTTGGGCCCACCCGAGAAATGGAAATTGACAACCGCTGTCTCCTATTGCTGACGTGGAAAGCATGGGGCCCACTTTGTAGGCTTCGATTGTACACGCGAGTAGAGAGAGGTAAGTTGTATTTGTCCCATATCAGGATTGAACTAGAATAAAATAATATAGCCTATGATCAAGAATCACCAATCCGGTTAACCACCTTTTGAAAGGTAGCCTGTGGTGGGCAGTTGTACTACACTATAAATAATTTATCTGATAAATTATATAAATTGTCCGAGCAGGGGCAGGGGCGTTACAGATGGTATCAGAGCCGACTTTCGACACCGAGTGTGGGGATGTCTATATAGTCGGGCGGTGGATTCCGAGACTGTGGTGAGCCCTTAATTAAATCCGAGACTGTGATTGATCGGGCGGTGGATTCCGGGATCATGATTAGTCGGGCAGATAGGAGGGTAGCTCAATTAAATCGGGGATTATGATTGATCGGGCGTTGGATTCTGGGATCATGATTAATCGGGCGGATAGAAGAGCAGATGCTCCATAACGACTAGAAAGTAGATCCTGCACTAGATTGTGCATGCCCCGTGCTCAGCAAGGACGCTAATTTCTGAAGGGGGGTGTATGTAACACTCCGTAATTTTTAAAGGCATATATATATATATATATATATATATATATATATATATATATATATATATATATATATATATATATATAATTAATTAATACTGGAGGCCTATAGAATTTCCTATAGGAGTGGAGTGTGGATTATTGCATGTGATGGGGGGGCCACGGGTAAGGTAAAGTAGCAGTTGCTGCTACTTCTTCATGTGATGACGTGGCGGGTTAGCAGGGCCCACCCGGTGTAAATAAGCATCAGATGTGATGCTACTTCTTGACATGACGTCAGCGTGTGTCACATGCTGGGGGGCGTTGCTGTGTCACGGATTGAAGAGAGAGAAGGTGAATTGTATTAGTCCCACATCGGGAATACAAATAAAAATAATTAACTATAAATATAATAGCCTATGATCAAGAGTCACCAATTCGGTTAACCACCTTTTGAGAGGCAGTCTGTGGTGGGCAGTTGTATTATACTATAAATAAATTGTCTGATAAATTGTATAAATTTGTCTGAGCTATGGGTAGGGGCGTTACAAGGGGTCTAGGGCCTGAGACCCTCCTCGCCCACCATCTCCCCAGCATCAAAGCGTAAGGGGGAACCCCGCCCTTCAAAGTTTCAGCAACCTTTCGGCTACTAAAACTTGGTTCTAGCTCCGGTGCCCTTCACCTTCTTAGGAGTTCGCTCTTAGGGGCCTTCGGAGCCTCCCTTAGTGGACCCCATCTTCATCTTGGACTTCTCGTCCCTCATCTTTTGGGCCAGGTCCTTTAGGGCCTTCCTCGCATCGAGCTTCGCCTGGTCCATCGCTGTAGAGGAAAAGTAAGAATGTTAATACGAAGGCAGAAAGTTAAATATAAAAGAAACAGAACATACAAGGGTCAACAGGGCTCAGTCCGTTCCGAGTCAAGTGTAACTCGATCACATTGGGCCAGCCGATATTGTGACCGCTCACAATCTTCTCCACGTCAGCCCACTTTGCTTCCGACAACTCTCTCCGCTTTGAGGGTTTATGGTTCGGGTTGTAAAAATTCTAAGCAGTAGGAATTTCCCAAGGCACCGGACTTTGGACTACGAAGTACTTTCCCTTACACCCTTTTATGGAGTTCGGATGCCTGTGCACCACCTTCTTATGGGGATGATGCGATATGTAGTATATGCCTTCTTGCTCTCCCAACGAGCTCACCCCTAAGACGGCCCGAAAGTACTTCAACTTCAAGGGCACTCCCTTCTCCTCACAGAGCAATATGAAGCAAACCAACTGCTTCCAAGAGTTGGGACCATACTGCATCGGGCAAAGGGCCCCCCAGTTCCGCACCCTCTTGATGAACGGTGCAGTGGCAGCCTTAGCCCCAAGATGAAGGCATCTTCGGGAAACATACAGTAACCATGCGCCAACTCTGTGGTTGGACGGAGGCCGGGGCTGGGGATCATCAGCTCATACTCCAGTCCTATGAAGTAACTAGCCCTGATCACGGGCAGGTAGTCGGCCTTCAAAACACACTGAACCTTGTCCATATGGATCTGGATTCGGAGCGATGAATCTATTCTTGTTCCAAACTGAACTAAATTCTCAACGTCATCAGGGTACATCCTAATAGATCGAAGGTTCTTGAGGTACGGAACATCGAGCTCGTGCTTGGGCGCAAACTCATCTGACATCCCAGGACTATCCAGGAGACGCCACTTCCTCTTCCTCTTTTTGATATAAGGAGCTTTCGGAGGAGAAGTGTCACTAGAGGCGGAAGAAGGGGGGAAACTTCCACTACCTCGTCCCCACTACCCTCGGTTCCCTCGTCCACTATGCCTTCCTCGACTTCTTCATTTTGTACCTCTGCCTCACCCTCGGCTCCCTCATCCTCCACACCTTCCACGATTTCCTCATCATGTACATCCGCTTCACCCTCGGCTCCCTCATCCTTGGATTCGCGGGAATCCACCAAATACGGCTTGCGGCTTCGGAGCAGCACTATGTCCAAGACTTGTTCATCCAAACTCCATGATGTCGAGGCCGAAAGACAATCTTCCTCATCTCTACCGGAGACACTCGCTTCGGAACTAGAAGGAGACTGCGACATAACAAAAGCGTTACTAACCTAGGTTTCATGGTTTTGTGAATGGAAGATTACCGAAAAATTCATCGCCGACAACTAGAGAGAGAAGTTTTGTAGAGGAGCTGTCGATGCCTCGCATTCCGCGAAAGAATCCTAGCCGTTAAATATTAATCATCAAAGATCTAAAGGCTGATAAGATTTCAATGCCTCGATCCCCCCCCCCCCCCCGACGTAAGCATCACACATGCAACGCCCTAGCTTTCTCAAGCTGTAGAGAATTTCTCACAAGTCTGGAGGGCTCGACACTCGGCATGTAGCTCGAGCAACGCCCTAGCTTTCTCACAAGCTGCAAGGGCTCGACGCTCGGCAAGTAGCTCGAGCAATGCTCAACCCTCTCACAAGCTAGGGGGCTCGACGCTCAGCATGTATCTCGAGCAATGCCCTAGCTCTCTCACAAGCTGCAAGGGCTCCACGCTCGGCATGTAGCTCAAGCAACGCCCTAGCTTTCTCACAAGCTGCAAAGGCTCGATGCTCGGCATGAAGCTCGAGCAATGCCCTAGCTTTCTCAAGCTGTAGGGACTTTCTCACAAACTGGGAGGCTCGACGCTCGGCATGTATCTCGAGCAACGCCCTAGCTCTCTTACAAGTTGTAAGGGCTCGACGCTCGGCATGTAGCTCGAGCAACGTCCTAGCTTTCGCACAAGCTGCAAGGGCTCAACGCTCGGCATGTAGCTCGAGCAATGCTCCAGCTTTCTCACAAACTGGGGGGCATAATGCTTGGCATGTATCTCGAGCAATGCCCCAGCTTTCTCATAAACTGGGGGGGCTCGATGCTTGGCATGTATCTCAAGCAACGCCCTAGCTCTCTCACAAGTTGCAAGGGCTCCACACTCAGCAAGTACCTCGAGCAATGCCTCAGCTTTGTCACAACCTGCAAGGGCTCGACATTCGGCATGTAGCTCGAGCAATGCCCCAGCTTTCTCACAAACTGGGGGCTCGATGCTCGACATGTATCCCAAGCAACGCCCCAGCTTTCTCACAACCTGTAAAGGCTTGACGCTCGGCATGAAGCTCGAGCAACGCCCTAGCTTTCTCAAACTGTAGGGATGTTCTCACAAACTAGGGGGATCAACGCTCGGCATGTATCTCGAGCAACGCCCTAGCTCTTTCACAAGCTGCAAGGGCTCAATGCTCGGCATGTTGCTCGAGCAATGCCTGAGCTTTCTCACAAGCTACAAGGACTCGACGCTCGGCATGTAGCTTGAGCAACGCCCCAAGTTTTTCACAAACTGGGGGGCTCGACACTCAGCATGTATCTCGAGCAATGCCCTAGCTCTCTCACAAGCTGCAAGGGCTCCACGCTAGGCATGTAGCTTGAGCAACGCCCCAGCTTTCTCACAAGATGCAAGGGCTCGACGCTCGTTATGTAGCTCGAGCAACGCCCCAGCTTTCTCACAAACTGGGGAGCTCGACGCTTTGCATGTATCTCAAGCAATGCCCTAGCTCTCTCACAAGATGCAAGGGCTCGATGCTCGGCATGTAGCTTGAGCAATGCCCCAGCTTTCTCACAAACTGGGGGGCTCGATGCTCGGCATGTATCTCGAGAAATGTCTTAGCTCTCTCACAAGCTGCAAGGGCTCAACGCTCGCCATGTAGCTCGAGCAACGCCCAGCTTTCTCACAAACTGGGGGGCTTGATGCTCGGCATGCATCTCGAGCAATGCCCTAGCTCTCTCACAAGTTGCAAGGGCTCCATGCTCGGCATGTAACTTGAGCAACGCCCTATCTTTATTACAAACTATAAGGGCTCGACGCTCGATATGTAGCTCGAGCAATGCCCCAACTTTCTCACAAACTGGGAGCTCGATGTTCGGCATGTATCTCGAGCAATGCCCTAACTCTCTCACAAGCTGCAAGGGCTCCACGCTCAGCATGTAGCTTGAGCAACGCCCTAGCTTTCTCACAAATTTTCAGGACTCAATGCTCGACATGTAGCTCAAGCAATGCCCCAGCTTTCTCACAAACTATGGAGCTCGACGCTCGGCATGTATCTCGAGCAACGCCCCAACTTTCTCACAAACTGGGGGGCTCGATGCTCGGTATGTATCTCGAGCAATGCCCTAGCTCTCTCACAAGCTGCAAAGGCTCCATGCTCGACATGTAGCTCGAGCAATGCCCCAGCTTTCTTACAAGCTGCAAGGGCTCGATGCTCGGCATGTAGCTCGAGCCACGCCCAAAATTTCTCACAAACTGGTGGGCTCGACGCTCGGCATGTATCTCAAGCAACATCCTAGTTCTCTCACAAGCTGCAAGGGCTCGACGCGCGGCATATAGCTCGAGCAATGCCCCAACTTTCTCATAAGCTGCAAATGCTTGATGCTCGGCATGTAGCTCGAGCAATGCTCTATTTTTCTCAAGCTATAGGGACTTTCTCATAAAGTCTGGAGGGCTCGATGCTTGGCATGTAGCTCGAGCATCGCCCTAGCTTTGTCACAAGCTGCAAAGGCTCGACGCTAGGCATGAAGCTCGAGCAATGCCCTTGCTTTCTCACAAGCTGCAAGGGCTCAATGCTCGGCATGTACTTTGAGCAAAGTCCTAGCTTCTCACAGGCTATGGGCTCGACGCTCGACGCTCGGCATGTACTTTGAGCAAAGACTTAGCTTCTTATAGGCTTCTCGGCATGCACTTCGAGCAAAGGCCTAGCTTCTCACAGGCTATGGGCTCGACGCTAGGCATGCACTTCGAGCAAAGACCAAGCTTCTCACAGGCTTTGGGCTCGACGCTCGGCATGTACATCAAGCAAAGGCCTAGCTTCTCACAGGCTTTTGGCACGACGCTTGATGCTCAATGCTCGACGCTCGGCATGCACTTCGAGCAAAGGCCTAGCTTCTCACAGGCTATACGCTCGACGCTCGATGCTCGATGCTCGATGCTCGGCATGTACTTCGAGCAAAGGCCTAACTTCTCACAGGCTTTGGGCTCGACCCTCGATGCTCGGCGCTCGATGCTCGACATATACTTCGAGCAAAGACCTAGCTTCTCATAGGCTCGACGCTCGACGTTGACGCTCAATGCTCGATGCTCGATGCTTGGTTTTTCACCCTCCAAAGGATTTTCCATCCTTCTACCTTGGCTGATCCCTTTCGTAAACAGCCACGTTCACCACTCTATGCCTCGACTCAACTGACGGTCGGCTCACCGCCGACCCCGTATGGCTAACGGGTCCAACCCGGCCCATCAAGGCCACAGACCCCCTAGTTTGAGCTCGATATCTTTGGAGTTGATCTTGAGGGTTTCGCCAAAGTTTTCACCAAATTAGATGTCGGAAAACACAAGATGAACTTTGGTGTGAATTGTCAATGGCTGGAGGCTTGGATTGAGAGTTGAATGGTTTTTGAATTTTGATTTGATGGTAGATGTTTCCATCAAGATTGGGATTTGATTTTTTATTTTCAAATTTTGATTCAATTTGCATGGAAAGGATTTTGAATTTTGAATTGATGGTGGATGTCGCAATCAAGATTGGGTTTCCGTATATTGATTTTTTTTACTTTCAAATTTTGAATCCATTTAAAGTGTGGTTCTACTTTTTTTTTTCAATCTGAAATTTGATTTGGATTTTAAAATTTGAAAGATGATATTTTTGGAAAATGGTGAGCATGTGGATGGTATTTGACTCTTTACTAGCTAGGTTGGCCGATTGTGATACTAGTCGCAACTGTTAAAGATGGGTGAGTTGTCGCCAGTTGTGTTTGACAGATGAGTCGTTAGCGTTGTGATTGATAGGAGCTTATGTCGATTGATGTTGGTGAATGTGTGAGTCCACACCATTGTGACTGAGAACAAGTCGACGTCGTTATGATAGATGTGCGAGTCGTCAACATGGTGGTTGATGTACGAGTTGTGGCTATTGAGACAAATGTGCACGTCATCACTGTAGTAATTGTTGTGCAAGTCGTCGCTATTTTGGGGGGATGTGCAAGTTATTGATGTTGTGAGAGGTGCGACCGTTGCATGTCAGTAGATGGGCAAGCCGTCGCATGGGTAGCGTTCAAGCGAGTCATCATTAAAATGGTGAATGCGGCAAGTTGTCACTGTGGCAGCGAACAGACAAGTCGTTACCGGGGTAAAGAAGTGGCAAGTCATCATCGAAGGGGTGTAAAGTGAAGTCGTCGTCAAAGTAGTGAACATGCAAGTCATCTCCAAAGTGTTGTACGGGCGAGGCATTGTCGAATGCTGTACAGGGAGTCATCAATAGAGTGGTGTACAAGTGAGTTATCGCCAAGTGGTGAATTGGCGAGTCGTCATTGTAATGGTTGATCGATGAGTCGTCACTGGTGGGATCGATTGGGGCTTTTCTTGTTTGACATTTGTGTGATCGAAAAATATGTTGCAAGTTTCTTTTATTACAATTGTAACTTGGGGAGGGACAAGTGAAATTTGTAGTTTTGGTTTTGTAATTATGTTTTCGATGTTCCTTTTTTAGAAACATCTTTAATGTAATTTGTTTCGTTATATACTAATAAAGAATTTTTTTATATGCCAATTTTTGAAACTCTTTGTACTTATAGGACAGTTGCCAAAGTATTTGCGCTCGTGGACTCAACAACTAAACTCGTTGTTCTCAATAGCGAGTTTAGTTGTTTCATCATCGTCGTGGGGACACAGCCAGTTTAGTGCTAATTTTGTGAGAAGCTCGTCGTTCCCAACGGCGAGTTTAGTTCAAAATTTCCAATGAAGACTCACTGTTCCCAACGACGATGACATTTATACTAGACTCAATGTTGGGAACAGTGAATTTAGTTCAAAATTTTCATTGAAGACTCGATGTGCCCAACGGCGAGGACATTTACACTAGACTCGCTGTTGGGAACGGTGAGTTTAGTTTTTCTTTTTTAATTATATGGAGTTTTTTTTCGAAAATTCATTAAGTCCAACATAATGATTCGCTCTCTGCGAAATTTCTTACATTCTCGCCGTTCCCAACAGCGAGTCTAGTATAAATGTCCTCGCTGTTGGGAACGGCGAGTCTTCTTTAAAAATTTTGAACTAAACTCATTGTTCCCAACAGTGAATCTAGTATAAATGTCCTCGCCGTTGGGAACGGCGAGTCTTTATTGAAAATTTTGAACCGAACTCGCTGTTAGGAACGACGAGTTTCTCAAAAAATTAGCATTAAACTCGCTGTGTCCTAACAGCAAGCATAAAACAACTAAACTCGTCGTTGGGAACATCGAGTTTAGTTGTTGAGTTTACAAGCGCAAAAAACTTTGACAAATGTTCGCTTTCAGCAAATAATTTTGAAAAGTGGCATATAAAAAAAACACGAACATGGGGGATAATTTCCACATTTTTAATTAAAAATTAATTAATTAATTATTTATTTATTTACTTACATCGAACAGTATGTATAATTTGCTTCCTTCCTTCCCCCCCCCCCCCCCCCCCCCCCCCCCCCCCCCCCCCCACACACACACACACACACACAAAAAAGGTGTTTGGATTTACAATTTTTTGAAACATTATAAAGAACCACATCAAATTTACAAACACAAACTTGTAAATAACAAAATTGTTTTTTTACAAATAGGAATGCAAAAAAAAATTCAAAAAATGCAAATCTAAACAGACCTTAACCAAAAGTAAGTAGAAAATAGGACAATCCTAGACCTGGGCCTTATTGATTTCCCAATTTTACCCAGTCCAAACCGGGTCTGTCTATCCCTCTCCAATACGGTGATAAAGATGGGTCCTCTGCATTTTGCATTTTAAGCTTCAAACCAAGCCTGATCTGTTAAAAACTGGCTGCCTTTTTCTTTTGCATTGTATGTATGCATATCATTATGAATTTTATTTTTTTCATGCTAAATTTCTTTACAAGGTTATCACATGGTATCTTCACCTTATTCAATTTCTGAATATTCGATCAGTCATATAGAACGCACATATGGCAGTCTTCAAGACTGGGAACTGCTGAATGGAACTGACGCACATCTCAACGTACATGCTCTTACTTACTGGAGAGTTCATATAGAAGGCAAAAATTTGCAGAAGCTTTGGTTCTCAGAAAATGAATTAGCCCAGGATCACAGTTTTCTTCCTCACAGACACAGGAAACATCTTAACGAAACAAACAAGGACGAAAAAAAGTGAACAGTTGTATTTAGTTTATTATGATCGAAGAAAATTCCATCCCCTTTACTGTAAATGTTCATTGAAATGGAGATTACATGACTTTTGGCAATAACACACGCATTAGCTGCATAAGCTTTCATACAAAATACATCACTTTCCTTCTACGAAAAGCTCGCATATACTACAGTTTTGAGAACTCTAGTTGCGGGAAGGGCGAGTACATTAGGATGAGCAAAGCATCATGCTCCATATTTAGGTGCCTTCCAAAGTTTAAATGCCACTTCGTGTAGAAACCGGTCTGCCAGTACGGCGAGGTTTGCCCCATGCTGAATGCAGGAACAAAATATGAGTTCAATTCAGTAGATCAATGTCCGAAATAGATTGATAAGTTACAGCATGTCATATTGTCATCATGGTACATGCTAGGATAGATTGGACTTAAATTGTCTGGAAGTATTAAAAAGGAAAGACTGCAGCGTGAAAAATTGATTGATTTCTTTTTGTAAACACTGTATATCACTGTTTAGTTGGCCACCATCCATCAGAGGAACAGGACCCGGTATAGACTTAACAAAATATTACAGTTAGGCATGAACTAATTTTGAACCCCTCTAATTAGTTTAATTTTCGTTGATGAAACTAACGGCGCAAAAGGGTTTGCCTTCAATCCTAAAGTGACCCAATTTCTTGTCTTCCAAATACTCCTGGATTGGGGAAAAGTCTAGAAAGAAAGATGATAAAATTGCTACAAAAAACAATACTCAGGTATAGTCTCAACTATAGGACATGTGAATGTCAAGTGTCTACACGTACAGTTCATGTATAGAATATAAGTTATTATATATATATACACGTGTGTGTGTGTGTGTGGGGGGGGGGGGGGGGGGGGTATGATCCAATGAGAAGCAAACTAAAATGAGAATGAGAAGATGAGAAGCACTTGTATTGACCGTTAGATTTAAATGGAATTAAATTAGCGGATCTAATATATATATATATATATATATATGTATATATATGGGGATCTTCTATTGCAAATGCACTATATGGGAATCTTCTGTTGCAAACGCACTGTAGCGTGTGCAAACCACTGAAGCCGCTATCCCCAGTAGTAGCCTAGGTTATAATGAATTTTGCCTGAAGCCGCCGCAAAATAGGGTGTTTGCACGCTATAGTGCATTTGCAACGGAAGATTTTCCATATATATATATATATATATATATATAGAGAGAGAGAGAGAGAGAGAGAGAGAGAGAGAGAGAGAGAGAGAGCCCTTCCGTTGTGCACCACTCATGGTGCACACGGCGTGTGCACTCGGCCTTCGGGAGTTCATATCGACAATCCGAACCGTTCATATTGATCTACACATCTAAATTAGTCTAAATATGTCAAATCAAATCATTTGATGAATTGTTACAAAATTGTATGGCTGAATATCGTTTATTTTATAATGACATGATGGATGGGCAAATGAATTTTATGTGACTCGATTTTACATATTTAGACTCATTTAGATGTGTAGGTCAATGTAAACGGTTCGGATCGTCGATATGAACGCCCAAAGGTCGAGTGCACACGCCGTGTGCACCATGGGAGGTGAACAACGGAAGGGGACTATATATATATATATATATGGGACGCTTCCATTGCAAACAGAATGTTAGAGCAAATGGTGTTCCAACGGCAAAGGAATCCCAAACGACTTGATTTTTCATCCATAGACTAATTTAGCCATGTTAAACAATGTGAACGGTTCGAATCATCCATTGGATAGATAGACACACCGTTTGCATTCCATTGTGTTAACAATGGAAGACTCCCTATATGTGTGTGTGTGAAAAATCTTCCGTTGCAAACGCACTACAGCGTGCAAACGCACTATTTTGCGGCGGCTTCAAGCAAAATTCATTATAACCTAGGCCGCTCATGGGGATAGCGGTTTCAATGGTTTGCATGCTACAGTGAATGGTTACCACTCCAAAGTATTGACTCGCTATAGAAGATTATATTTATTATTTAAGAGTTAGATTCGTGTTTCTGAGAAAAGAGTTTATACCCATGAATGGTTAAACTTTCGAAGTACTTCCCAATTCTTAGCAAGTGGAATAATTGGCACGTGCCAGATAATCTAGTTGTATAAGTGCTTTGTTCTCTGTATTATAAATATAGAAAAATAGTGTCTATTGTTGTGTGGATTGCAGAAATGTGATCAAGCAGCCACTAGCACATGCATTGCATGTGTTTTAATCTTTGTTTGTTATACCAATTTTTAGTAACAATAGTATCTGTTGATATTTATAGCATTGAGAGAATAAATGAAGCTCTTACTAGCATTAAAAAAATGTATACTAGTGCGCCATTGAATTTAGTAACTTAAGAAATGTCGGCATACCTCTTTAAATTCTTTGAATGAGAATTCTTTAGCCATGTCCTTGCGAGTGACTCCTTCCTGCCACTGAGCAACTAACATAGGATGATGATGCCTACAAATTACAAAATTACCCAAATATTAAGAATGGTTTTAATTATACCAATTTCTCATAACTCGTAGATTCTTTCCTTTTCTTACCTAATGTCCTTCAATATCTTCCCTTCTTTCATGGTATAGCTTTGACGAGGACGAAGCAAATAAAGGTCGGAATCACTTTCTGAAATAAAGTTCGGAGTCAGAGAGCAATCATCTGCACTCTTTGTATCAGAGCCATAACTCAATACTACAGAGAAGTGTAAGCGAGAAGCTACAGATGATCCTGGCTGCACGATCTCCATTATTTTACCCACAAACTTGTCGATCCAATCAGCATTTCTACTTCTGCCCATAGACCTCACATGGAAAAATACAAGATCGAATTCAAACTTTTCTAGAACATCACCTCCGGAAAGTCCTAGAAGCTTCAGTACTTCGGGTGCTATAATAGTATCATCAATTTCTTGAAGGACACTGAAACCGAGATTGGTTGCGAAGGACTGGACACTGGGGCTATCTGTAAATATAGCAGCTCTCAAACCCATAAACCTGAAGTTTCATATGGAGGTCACATGTACGGTTATATGGATCAAACATAATTCGTTGACTCTGGAGGACGCCCAGTATTTGTAAATATTCTCATTGCTAATCTTTCCACTTTCATTTACTAGAGATGTTCTATGTAAATAAGCAAGCATCCCTTATTTGAATTCAACAAACATGTTTTATAAAAATCATTCAGAAAGGTATAATCAACTTTGTAGGTATAGTGCAATTTTCGAAATTTTGGGTGATTGATTAAAATTCAAATTCCAAACTAGATTTTTTTAATCTTGTTTTTTTATAATGAAATATTCACAAATCATCATATAATATAATAAAAGCCTAAAAGTTGGGGAAATTGTCCGTTAATTCCTGCTAGTCTCCTACCAATCAAACTTTCAGCTTTAGCTTGAATTCAATTATGTGAACTACATATGCTCGATGATCTATATATATTATAAAATGAAGGTATTATTTATGAAATGGATCAAGAAAAATAGAATCCTTTTTTCCCATATAAAGGATATGTAAATTCAGGGAAGATCTTTTTAAGTTCTGCAATAGTCCTACAGAAAGATTTTATTTTATATTTTATTTTTTTGCGTTGAGTATAATTTTCTCTAGAGTACAAATATTTTGGCTCTCCCAAATATTAAAAGCTAAAAATATTGTAATGTACCTCTTTGATAATGTTGGGAATGAAAGTTGCTTCTGATCTACAACAGCATCAGATACACCATGGTATTCACACTGGAAAGTTTAGGGATACACATAATTAAAGAATATGATCAATTTATTATAGAAGAACCACATAATAACTTTAAAAAGAAAGCACACTCACCGTTGATACATAGAAGTCATATGCATCCAGTAACTGTGCTAACTCTCTAATTTCCCTGTCATCTTCAATTTCTGGAACATAAATTCAAAGCATATTCCATAATATAAGGAGAAATACAATGAGAGAAAGCGTGTCATTCAGAAGAGCTTAAGCAAAGGATGACCTAGCTGAAATTATTATTTAAGAGTGCTGCTAAAAAATAGAGTAAGCTGATGTAACATAACAGTGACAGTTGAGAAAGAATAAACTTGTGACAAGCAGATATACTTGGGTCAAGAATAATTAACAAGAACAAATACGATATTATGTATGGTTAACTCTCTATGACAAAAGTCTGAAGGCCTTAGGCAAGTCTAAGTATACAAAATTGACAGTTGCAGTCTGTCACAAAATTTGAAGGAACACAAATAATAAATACAGAAAAACAAATGCAAAGCTGGAAATTATATTCAAAATATCTAATGTCAGACACATTAATTCTTTTCTTCCATTCAACTATGTAAAGGGTTCATCTCCTTTGATAAATTAACATCTACAATATCCTTCTTAATTGTCTAAATCCAAACAATCATTTCAACCGAGTCTCCCTCACTTTGGCCTTGATTGGAGCTAATCTATTCTCTAATTTCCTAAGTCTATACACTCGTTCACCTTATCTTTTAGTACTTTTCAACTCATCGACATCAATATTCTCAATTCATCTACACGCATTTTCTGGACATATTTAATTTAATTTGTTGATCATCCTGAACAAAAAGGATCGCTGGTTGAGTGGTAGTCTTGCAAAATTTACATGTTAATTTCATGGGTATGTCACAGCACTTCAATTTCCACCACCCTCTTTAATTTGGATTCTGTGGATAACATCCTTTTCATTCTTCCAAACAGTAAATGCATACGCAGTAAGAATCATTCGCTCCAGCAGACACCAGCAACACCCACACCCTCCTCATAAGAATTCCAATTAAAATGGTGAAACCCAGCTCCTGCAAGGCTGCAACTCCTGTTCTCATCAACTATCTCATTTCTTCACACTCCTCTCCAACCATCACCAGCCTCATCATCTGATAAGAAATCCAATTACAATTAGAATGGAAAAGACTCAGCTTCACAACTCTCGCTCTTTATCACTTTTCTGTCTTCTTACTTTAATACCTTCAAAACTGGGTAAACTGCAATGGCAATACCCCATTCTCGTGCATCCTACCTACTCGGTCAAAGAAGTTCTAATATTTTCGAATATAATTAACAATTAGCTAAATCGGGAGCCCACAATTGATAAACTTGAATCTTTGACAGGTGAAAAAATTATCTCTACTATTTCCAAAGAATCTCTAGAATCATGGCTGGCCTCAAGGAGAAAGTGGTTAATGCCTCAAACGGCAGAGATGATGAGAGAGAAAGTGATGGGGCCCACTATACGGTAGCGGATGGCTGTGTCTCCTGATGGAGTGAAAACTTTGGGGGGATACTTGTGGTATTTAATTGACAAAATGATGGCAAGGGATTCTAGCAGGAAGGAATGAGGGAGGAGAGTTTGGTGAAATGTATATCAATTAAATAATAACTCCACAAACACTAATCTTATAACCAAAATTTCAAAATGTATTTTGTGGTTATTGGGATTAATAGGAAATAACGATGGATATCCACTATGAAATCTACAGTCCAAAAGACAAGAACAGATATGCATTATGAAAGGAGGATGGATTGTAATTAGGAAACCTAACATCAATCAGGCGGCATACGATACCATAGATTAGATCTTTAACCAAACCTGAAATTGGATCTTACGCATGTACTAACTTGAACACCTCAAAATCTAGCTT
This sequence comes from Hemerocallis citrina, assembly GCA_017893485.1. Classification (NCBI taxonomy): domain Eukaryota; kingdom Viridiplantae; phylum Streptophyta; class Magnoliopsida; order Asparagales; family Asphodelaceae; genus Hemerocallis; species Hemerocallis citrina. The sequence goes on from CM030359.1 coordinate 396,651,136, forward strand.
CTTCCATTAGTAAACAGTTTTTACATATCTATAAAAGAACACAAGAATAACTGAAGCTAAGCAAAGCATTCCCATTAACCTGATAAACAGAGCTTCTTTTCTAGTTTTAGTAAAAAGCAAGTACATGCTAATCAAACTTTTCAATCTAACAACTCATTGCTAATATTTAAAAGTCCTAGGAAAGGCAAGAAATATATCGTGGCAATTTTTCTATGCTGAAAGAGATATTCTGGTCAACAATTGGTACCATGAAACTAGTGAAGCACTTATGGAGAAGTTATTAAACAGATTTATTAATGATAAACTAGACATTGCGGTGCATAGCATATACAAACTTAACAATATACAGTTCATGCATACACAAATAGGAAACACAAGGATGAATACAAAGTAATATTTGTGCACATGTACATTTGATTGATTCCAAATTGTCCTAGCATAATATCTTCATTGTTGGAATGACATTAATTACCTATAATACAATACCATTCAGGACTAACAACTAAATGACAAATTTATTCCGAATTATGCACCTTTCTGTTGAGTCCAAAGTGGGATATAAAAATAACTGATCAATTATTCAATGCACTACAGTTATATAATATTCGTTGCTTCATTATTTAAAGGAGAAACTTCCCGTTTTCCCAACTTCCCCTTTTCCCAATTCCAGCTCACTCTGAATTGATAATGTTTCAAAGCAATATTTGCAAGATATGACCAATAAATGTTGGTCTCAAATCCGATTCACCATAATTTAGTAGTAAGAACCTTTCGAAATTCAGTTATATCCTACAGCATAAACAAACTTAAATTATTGACTTTCACCAGTAGGGCATTGCCAGACTCATCTAAACCATAGACCTTTTCGCTTGCCCACATTCTAAAAGAGGGAGCTTTATCAACTCCCATAATTCAAATTTGAAATTTTACTTAATAAATAATAACTAATGACTTAGGTTTTCATCTCTTCTTACCCAAAACATAAAGATTGCCCAATTCTGTGTTAAGGTCCAATTTAGTCCCACATTGGTTGGATGGGGAATCAATGTTGAATAGTTATAAACTTGGGTTCCTCCCTCTAACAGCTAGTTTTTAGGGGCCAATTCTCCTAAATTTGTAACAATTCTTATCACAGCCAACCCCATACATCCTAATTCGCTCGGAAAGGGCTACATGGAGACTGGATTAAGATTACTTGTAGACCCAGGTTGGAACAGTGGCGAGTTCTCCTACGTTCGTAACATTCTGTTTGTTAGATTCACTACTCACTAGTAATTCTCAAAATTCATCACTAATTTTAGGGTTTTAGCAACAACAAAAAACCCCTCCAACCTCAACTTTTCTCTGATGGGCAATCGAAAATTCAATAAATAAACTGATTCAAATTCTCATCAAATTGAAAAACTGAAAGAATTGAAGGAGGTGGAAATACCATTTGGAAGTGGGTTTCTGAGAGAAAGGAAGCCGCATGAAGCCCGAGAAGCAAAGGAATGGAGGTGGGAATGGGAAGGGGAGATGGAAGAAGCATGCCCATCTCCGAATACTATCAGGGATCTGCTTGGCTTGTCCGCCATTAACGAGCTCCACTCTAGTTTCCAAGTTTACGGAAGAGGAAGAAGAAGAGGAAGACAAAGAGGAGGAAAGGGAGAATATCAATGTTTCTGATTTTTTACTGAAATAGGCCATTTTTAAAACTAATTCCTAAAATAAACCGACTTTTGAAACAAATTCCGAAGATTGACCGGTTGTCATAGGCGGCAGTACTGAACTACGATCTCTTCGATATACTTGTGGCTGCAGTTGAGTAAAATGAGAAAAATATGAGGCCGCAATACCAAACTACGACCTCTTCGATATAACATAGGCCGCAGTTCACAACTGCTTCCTCAGTTATATACTAAAAATTGAGTCATAAGAAGCATATAACTTAGGCTTATATTGAGGCCCGTAGTATCCAACCGCGATCTCGTATTTTTTGCATTTTACACTTAGAATTTTTTCCCCCAAGTCTTATAGCATATTAGATATGATATGTACTTAGGTCGTAGTTGTGAACTGCGGCCTCAAAATTGAAGAGGCCACAATTCAGTACTACAGCCTCGTATTTTTTACATTTTACACTTAGGATTTTTTTTTTCAAGTCTCAGAGTTTAGCATTATATGGCTTGTACGGAGGCCATAGTTGTGACTACATTCTTGTTATCGAATAGGCCGCAGTTCGGTAATGCGGTCTATAAAGACTAGTCTATCTTTAAACTTAGTTGCGAAAGTGGTATATTCTTAAAATTAGTTTTAAAAAGTGGCCTATCTTGGAAAATAATCCATGTTTCTTTGGGCGAGATTCTAGGAATTAGTGGGCTGGATTGGGCCCAAAACTTGGCCCACGAAACAGCCCAATAAGTTTTATTATTAATTTTTTTTTTTTTGGGGGGGGGGGGGGGGGGGGGGGGGGGGGGGGGGGTTGTTAAACTTAAAGGATATCATATAGGATAGGAGAAAGAGCAACTGGATCTTCTCAAGATGCGTGCTATGATCTTCGAAATCAAGGGAGTTGTGTAGGGGTGGTTAGTTGAATGGAATTTCTGCAAAAGTAAGATGGATTCAGTAAAAAAATTGATTATTGAAAATACAACTAATTGACAAAATATTATACATTGATTGACAATGATGACTTGAGTAGTTCAATCTCTAACAGTAGAAGACAATTCATAGCAAAAAAGTTGCAATCCCAGATCCCGAATTTCCGACCTCCCCCTCCACCTCCACTCCGGCCTCCTTTACCTTCCCCACCCCCTTCTCCTCCTCCTCACCCTCCTCCTTCGGCCCCCTTCTTCTCCACCTCTGGTTGCCACCACCCCCGGTAGCCCTCCCTTCCTCCACACCTGCTAGCCTCCTTCCCCTCTCCTTTACCTTCACCAGCCAACCACCCTCCGTCGTCCCTCTGCTCGAATCTCTTCGTCCATCCCCTCCCTCTCTCAACCCCCTTCCCTGACCATAGGTGATTTGAATTTTTTTGCCAAACTAGGCCACTTTTTGAAACTATTTGCGATTTAGGCCACTTTCCAAACTATTAACATTTTTGGCTAGCCAGTGTTACGTCAGCAGCGGCCGCTATTGGGAATAACTGGCTCTTTATAGGGACCAACACATTGTACTCCCACACTTGGCAGATTATAGAGGGTATTGTATAATTGCAAATCACTTGGAATAACTGAGATCGCTATTGTCAATAGCAACATCGTCTAACTAAGGTTACTATTCCCAATAGCAACCTCAGGTGGGCCTAAAAGCGATTGGGCCAACTTGCGGTCACTATTGGGAATAACGACCTTGGTTATACGAGGCCGCTATTGACAATAGCGACCTCAGTTATACCAAGTCGTGTCCATTATACAATATCCTCTCTATAAGCTGACAAGTGTAGGAGGCCGCTATGAAGAGGCCGCTATTCCCAATAGCAGCCGCTGCTGACGTGGCACTGGCTAGCCAAAAGTGCTAATAGTTTGTGAACTGGCCTAAAGTCGCAAATAGTTTCAAAAAGTGGCCTAGTATCGCAAAAATTTTAGGTGATTTAGGGGGGGTCGCTCCTCCTCCCTTCCCCTTCCAATAAAGCTCCCTTAATATCCAATTGTTAATTCGTCCCTAATATTCAATTTACAACCGATTCACAATTAGCAGGGAAATGTATTCTAGTTGGTGTGGGCGACTATTGTCAAGCAAATTTATACTTTGGACTCTACTTTGATCTTGGTTGGTCAAAGTGAGGGGTGCCTTTGGTTTCTTTCATGTCAGAGGGCTCGCAGGGGTCAGGTGCGACGTCTACTCTCGTTGCGAAGCTGCGGTGAGAGTCATCAAGGGTGAAGCGAGGAAATGAGAACGAGGACTCAATCTTGACATGGAGTTGTCAGATTGGTGGAGTGTCTACGGTGTCTCCCATAGGGTGCTTACACTTGTCGTTTGGGTCACTGTTGGGGGCGACGAGAAAGAATGCACGATAGTTGGAGAGGATAAATGGTGTACAAGCGAGGGACTGAGTGAGAGAGTGAGCCCAAATTAGCACGAGAAATTTGTTCTGGAGCGGAGGCGGCCGATCAGTAGGAATAGCTTTCACTGTATTTTTTGTTTGGTGGTTGAGGTGTATGAGTTCCAGAACCCAGCTTGTTGGGATATGAACTTCATAAGCCTTATTTTAGTTGTATGTTTTGTTAAATTCCCTTTAATGAAACGCGGGGGGGTTTTACCCACCATTTAACGATGATAAAAAAAAGACAATTTGTTAGATATTATATTAGAATAGATATTGGTTTAGTCCCATATTGGTTATGTATCAGTTTAGTCTTCCATTCTCTCCTATATATAGGAGCCAATTGTATTTAGTTTATTCAATCAATAATAAAAGAATATTTTCATATCCCTAATTCTCACATGGTATCAGAGCAACCCAGGTTCGAATCCCACTGGCTACGCAATTTAAATGCGGATTAAAAAAATACTGTTGCGTATTGTCCAGGTCTCGGCCCACAATTTGTTGGGTATTTATCTTGTTTCTTTGGCCCATAAAAAAAATGGGCGCTCGACCTGAGGGGCGTGTTAGAATACAAGTACAATTTTCTTTAACCCTTTTACAACTTCGAAGTTTTAGCATAATGGCAAGAACTTTCACATGGTACTAATTTGATCCTCGTTGTTGAGGTGGAGTGATTCTCATCTTCATCGGAATACTCCACCTCCCAACCTCTCTCTCATCCATCAAGTCTACCAAAAATCCTAGCCGTCATCAACAACAAAATCTCCAAAATCCTAGCCATCATCAAACAACAATTTTCGAAACCCTAGCCACTTACTCTCTCTCCTCCCATTCTCTCTCTCCCGTTCGTTTTCCACCAAAACACCCCAACCCATACTGTTCAGAGATTTAGATACTTAGTAGGCAAACTCACACTGTTTAACCCATCGTGAATTTGAGTGGGGGTGTTAGATATTATTATAGTCCCATATTGGTTGTAGAGTTGTTTTGATATTTGTTCTCCTCCTATATATAGGTGGTATTGTACTTGGTTAAACTCAATTCAATATTCAGTATTGTCTTCATCACTCTGATTTATCTTAACATGGTATCAGATCCTGTCGTCCTATAAGGCCTATACTTATTTTATCTTCGTCATTGAGGTGGAGTGGTTCTCGCCTTCATCAGAATCACTCCACCTCCCGACATCTCTTTTCCACTCCCAATCAACTACCAAAACCCTAATCTCCTTCTCCCAATCAAATCTCCAAAAACACTCGCCGTCATCCCTCTTCCTCTCCCAATCAAATCTCCAAATCTACCAAAAATTCCCAAACCCTAAAATCCCCAAAATCCCCTAAAATCAAGATCCGATTTTGGTCTCTCTCTCCACCGCCAATCCCCGTCCCCTTCTTCTTCTTCGTTCTCACTCTATTGTTTCAAAGCTCTCATTTTTTTAGGGTTTCATTTTCATCAAAATTTGAGCTCGAAAATGTCGAACATCGACATCGAAGGGATCCTCAAGTCGCTCCCGAGCGACGACCGGGTTCCGAAGATGAAGATCGTGTGCACTCTCGGCCCTGCGTCGAGATCCGTGCCGATGATCGAGAAGCTTCTGAGAGCCAAGATGAACATCGCGAGGTTCAATTTCTTGCATGACTCGCACGAGTATCATCAAGAGACGCTCGACAATCTGTGGATTGCGATGCAGAATACTCAGATCCTTTGCGCCGCCCTCGCCCAGGCCGATGATTCCCTGGCCGACGCCCCCCTCTCTCTTGCCGTCCAGATCTCCTCTTCCATTGCTGACCTTGCTGCTGTCTCTCTCTTTGCTGTGTGGAGTTGATCCATGTTCGCTATTTGCTGTTGCTGTTGGGTGGAATTGTTGTGTGCTGTTTTGGCATATATCGCTGCTTGCTTTGTTGTTGCTGTTTTTCTCAACAAAAAAATAAAAAATAAAAAATAAAAATTCTTACAAGTTCTTGTGCTTCTTCATCCAGATCGTCAACTTACTCCGGTTGATCGATCGTAAGTTTGAGAGGGGGTGTTATCAGCATCCAGTTCTCATTTCAGGGATAATATCCCATCATCGACTATGTCTCAAGTCAGGGATGAGATCCCATCATCGACTATGTCTCAAATCAGGGGTGAGATCCCATTAGTCTATTTTTCAGTTCAGGGGTGAGATCTCATCACAAATCGGGATATGGAGATCCCGCCACTGTTCGAGGTAAGATCTCAACAGTGCGCCACCACTACTTTCTTCCGCAACACTCAACTTCTCAGTTTCCGTCACATGCGCCATCAAATGCAGTTTCTGCATCTTAGTTTGTCGTTCCTTCCACATCAACATCGTCAGTATTCCAAACTCTTGTTGTTTGAATCAACTTGAGTTTGAGAGGGAGTGTTAGATATTATATTAGAATAGATATTGGTTTAGCCTCATATTGATTATATATTAGTTTAGTCTTCCCTTCTCTCCTATATATAGGAGCCAATTGTATTCATTTTATTCAATCAATAATAAAAGAATATTTTCCTATTTCTAATTCTTACACAATTCATAGCAAAAATAATCGAGGTTTGTAGAAGTTCTTAACATGCTCTAGCTCCATGTATCCTACTTTTGGCATGTTTGGCAGGAGAGATCGTAAGCAAGACTGAGGATCCTCAAATTGATCCAAAAAGGATTAACAAGAACGTCGACTAGAGAAGGAGGGGGAGCTCATTAGCAAATGTCGATTATTATTTTCCTTTTTTTTTATAATGAAAGCAGTATTGAGAATAAAATATGTACTTTCAGAAGATTAAAAATATTCTGGAGTTTTATAAAAAAATTCACCAATAAAGAATTTCAGTCTTATTTTTGAAATTCTGGATAATGATCAAAGGATCCTCAGCCTCATATTTATAGCAGCATAAATCTTACAACAGATCATGTCTTACAAGTTACAACATCAATAACAGGCGTCTTAACAAGTCTTGACCCCTCAAAAGATACACATATAATCATCATGTAGTACCATAGAAACTTGAACAATATAAAATTAACAAAGAAGAAGAATCGGCTGCAGCAAATAGATATCTAGCAGTAGACTTCATCTTCAAATCCAACCTGCCACTAATTATTATCTTCATCATCCATTTGACTGACAGTAGATGCAAAGAGGCCTGAAGCAGAACCATCCAAAGCAGAAGTAGTAGACTGGTGTGCAGTTGAAGTTTGCCCAGTAGCAGCAGCCAAAGCAACAAAGCTGGCAGTGGCAGCATCAAGTGCAGCCTATTTCAGCTTCACCTTCTTTGAAAGGGGCAAGATATCTGTTAAAGAATGTAAATAGAACAAGAAGGAATCAATACTTTGTTATGAACTGTAAGCCAAGTAAAAATCCTTACTTTCAGTGTGCAAAGCATTTCCAAATACATTTGTAGAATGGAGTAATGATACCTAAAGAATTAAGGAAAATATAAAAGAATTTAACAGTGAAAGATCCAGTATTAGACAATCTCCCTTAATATCATCCCTTGAAAGTCACCGGTAAGTATTAAAAGAGCAAGCAAATTAATACAATCAGAGAAAAGAGAACCATAAAGTGTTCTAAAAGGAATATGCCAATCTCTTTGATTATTTGAAAATTTGCATAAGAGAATCAACAATAGCATTTTTTTTTATTTATAAGAAGATGACCGAAGCCATCGTTTCATTAACGAGAACTTAAAGAAACAAGTATAGCAGATACAAAATATCACAACTAAGCTGACACCTCAGCATTAGAAGTCCTCCAAAACCCACAAAATACATCTAAAACCAAAGTACAACAAACCCATACATCTATCACCAAAATAAAACAAACAGTAAAATGAACTCAATAGCGAATCCAATCATGTTTGCCTTGACACCACGAAGCAAACAGTCACCACCTTCCCTCTTGGCTATTCTTCAGGACTGTTCCTTGCTCTCTTTGTCGACTCCTGCGCACCTGCCCAATCATGGATGAGATGAAACAATTTATTCATTGAACAGGGAAATCTATAATCTTTATCACGGAAAATAAAATCGTTTCTTTCTAGCCATAGGTTCCACATGGACGCCGCAGTTGCTAAATCCCATGCCTTTCTATCCTCTAATTTGATATGAAAATCTCTAATTTTCCCCCATAAATCGTTGGTAGAAATAGGAATTTGTGAGCACCTAAAACCCCTACAAATAATCTCCCAAGTTAGACGAGCCTTTGGACAGGTGAAAAGAATATGGATTACGTCCTCTTCCGCATTAAGACATCTATCGCAAATAACATTGATCTGCAGGTTTCGTTTCCTAAGGTTAACTTTGGATAGAATTGCATTGTTGTGGGCTAGCCAACAGAACACCTTTACTCTAAACGGAATCTTGGCTCCCCAAATAACCGACTGTACTTGGCATCTCTTACCCCCGTCGTTGATCCATTTATACATTGACGACACAGAGAAAACTCTCGAATTTTCTCTAACCCACCATCTTTCGTCTGAGTCATTGGATTCCTGTCCGCTTTCATGGAGTACCCTTCTATTCATCTCCTCGAATTGCGTCGTACCTTCTGCAGTGATGCCGCTTGACACAGTAAAATTTAATTTACCACGCTTACGAATGTCAGCCACCGTGAGATCTGAATTCAGTGTAGCCTCCGCCGCCTTAGGGAATTGGTTTTGAAGCGTAGTGTCCCCACACCAAATATCTTTCCAAAATTTGGTAGACTTCCCGTTACTAACTCTACATCTCGTGTTAGTGTGGAAGATCTGTCCCTGCTTAGCAATCCCTTTCCAAATGAGAGACACTTTCGCCGATCGGCTTCTTCCTCCACACCTGAATCTCCGTTTCTTACGATAGAGTTCGAAGGATTTGCTCCACCATCCTTTGGGATTATTATACATCTTCCACCACCACTTGCTCAGAAGGGCTTTATTCATATCTAGAAGGTTGAGAATACCCAAGCCACCGAACTCTCTCTTCTTGCATACTCTTCCCCAATTAACTAGGTGGAAACCTTTGTTCCCCTCTCCCGATCCTTTCCATAAGAATCTACGTCTAAGCTTATCGATTCTTTTGATAACCCATTTGGGCAGCTCATAAATGGACATCAAATATAGCGGAATGGCACTAATAACAGAATTGAGTAATATAATCCGTCCACCCAGGGAAAGAAATCTGCTTTGCCAACCTGATAACTTCATTTCGATCTTATCAATGATAAAGTTCCAATCCTCCTTCCCAAGCATGCCTGGCTTGATAGGTGTACCTAGGTATTTGAACGGGTAGTTACCTATATTACAATCAAAGATATCCTTGATCTCCTGAATAGGGAGCGAATGCTGATCGTAGATCGGGATAATGCTTGTTTTGTTAAGATTCACTCTCAAACCTGACCATCCTTGGAAATAGGCTAACGCCGTCTTCAAAGCTAAGGCCTCCTCTGTAGTTGCACTTCCGAACAGAATAGTGTCATCTGCATATTGTAGAATCGTCATGGGTTCGCTGATACCCTTGATCCTAATTCCTTTGACAAGGTCATTTTCCACAGCTCTTCTAATCATTTCTGCTAACCCATCAGCTACTATTGCGAAGAGTAATGACGATAATGGATCCCCCTGCCGAAGTCCTCTTCTACATAGAATTTCCTTCCCTTGCCAACCGTTAATCTGTATGGATGATTTCCCGCCTTGCACACACATCTTCATCCATGATCTCCATTTGAGTCCGAAACCTTTGAGAGCCAATGCCTCGTCCACACAATCCCAAGAAACGAAATCGTAGGCCTTCCGGAAGTCTAGATTCAGAATGAACCCGTCAACTTTATCTTTATTTCCTCTGAAGACGATTTCGTGGGCTGAAGCTATACTGTCCATGATGTCCCTTCCTCTAATGAATCCACCCTGCGATTGCGCTATCACCTCGTTAAGTAACGGAGCAAGTCTTTGAGCTAAGACCTTAGTGATGATTTTGAAGGAACCATTTAACAAGCTGATAGGTCTGAGATCCTCAAAAGAGATCACTGCTTTTTTTTTGGAACTAGAACAATTGTTGCGTAGTTCAGACGTTCCAGCTTACTCCTACCTTCAAATAGCTCGTTGAAGATATTCATGAGGTCTTCTTTGATGATTTGCCAGTAGGTGCTGAAGAAGAAAATTGGTAACCCGTATGGGCCCGGGGCCTTATCTTGACCCAGCGACTTTATTGCCTTAAGAACTTCTGTCTCCGTAAATCTCTCTTCGATGCTTTCACTCCCCTCTAGCCTGGAGTCACTCCACATGTCCTGCGCCATCCTGCATCTGTCAGCTGCTGTGCCACCTAACAGGTCATGGAACCACTCGTCCAAATGACGCAAGATTAAGTCTTCATTTTCCGACCAGACCCCGTTAATGGAAATACCGGTGATGTGGTTCTGTCTTTTCCTACCGTTTGCAATTTTGTGGAAGTATTTTGTGTTAGCATCTCCCTCTCTAAGCCATTGGATTCTCGCTCTCTGTTGCCAATATATCTCCTCCATCTTCCCAATGTGTTGCAGCTCTAGTCTATCATTAGCGAGTTCGTCTTTCTCATCGTTCTGTAAATCTCTATCCTCCTGCAAACTTTCCAGTTCCTCGATTCTGGAAGCCAACGTCTCTCTTCTGAGATTAATGTCTCTTGTTTTTTGTCTTGCCCACTCTTTTAGCTTCCGTCTAAGCCTTCTAGTTTTCTCTATCCATATTCCAACTGCTGACTGGTTCTGTTCAGTGATTGCGTTCCATGAATCAGCGATTACTTGTCTCGTATCTTCGGATACCGTCAAGGCTTTCTCAAATTTGAATCTAAACTGCCGCTTCTTACCCAAAAGGCCGCAATCTATAACCAGTGGCACATGGTCCGAGGTAAAACTAAGCACAGTCTTCACTTTTGCGAAAGGGTAGACGTCCTCCCAGTCGTTGGATACGAGTACTCGATCGAGCTTCGCCAGGATTGGATTTCTCTGCATGTTAGACCACGTATATTTTCTGTCCGTCATAGCTGAATCAGCGATTTACTAGAACAATAGCATTTTATTAGAGGCTATATCATAGAGATTTGGATAAGAGGAGGTAAGTTTAGTATTGTCAATCCAATAATCAGTCCAGAATCATAGAGATGGAACTAGTGCTATCAAAAAATACCAAAATACCGTACCATACCGGTACCATACCGACCATTACCCAAAACTCAGTAACACTGTACCGAAATCTCGGTACCCTACCAAGATTATATGGTATGGTACTGGTACGAGTATTGATACCGATGGTATACCGTACCGACCGGTATATTTAATATATATTCAATTCAATTTTTATATTTAAAAACTCAGGCCCAGACCCATTTTCTTCTTCCTATTTCACCCTAGTGCCACCCCACCTTCTTTCTTTTTTTATTCATTGAATCTAGGGTTCACACCGCCTTCTTCAGCCAAGCTCACGCCACCACTGGCCTTCTTCAGCCCCATCAGCCCTCACCGCGTTGGCTTCGAGTGCGCCTAGCCTCACTTGCTTCGACTTCGAGGTACAGTTTTGCAAATTCCAAATTATTTTTTCTTTTATCTTTTGTGGTCATGATCGAGAACAAGGGCTTATTTGCAAAGATTCAGATCGCTAACATTGTATTTGGTTGGTGTGATTATTTGATTACCATAAATTTGACAACTTTTGTTTTTGGATGATGTAGAAATTTCAAATTTAGTTGAAAGGTTTGATTTATTAATGTGAATTTGGTTTTGATTATGCTGATGATGGAATTACATCATCATTGATTATAACTATTTCGTGCCTGCAATTTGGAGAAAAAGAAAGTTATTTTGATGGAGGTGAAGAATAATAGAATATCTAACTTTTTTCTTTTATTTTTATAATATAAAATTTGGATTGTTATTACAATAGAGGTAATAGCCTATAGAGAGTTGCGTGAAGGAAAATGATTCGTGTGACACCGAAGATTTTGGGTGGGATTGGGGACTGGAGTCAAGCTTATTGAAAACAAATTTGGAGGAAAAATTATTATTCTTATATGTTTATTTCTCTACTGTATACATCTATATATAAGAATTACATTCTTGGAGAAGAAGAAAGGGGATTGAGAGAAGATTGGGGAGATGAGAGATTTGGGGAATCTGTTTCCTATAGATTAGAAAACAGAATATACAATTATTATATTTTAACACTCTCCCTCAAGTTGGTGCATAGATATTGAACATACCCAACTTGTCAACCAATTTCAAGAAGAGCCAATTCGAAACTGCCTTGGTTAGGATATCTACGAGCTGATCTTCTGACTTCACTTTAGATATCTCAATAACTTTCTCATCTAATTTTTCTTTGATGAAGAATCTGTCAACCTCTACATGTTTCGTCCTATCATGCTGAACTGGATTAGCCGCAATATCACATGCCGCTTGACTATCACAATACACTTTCATAAGTTCATTTGGACCATAGTCTAAGTCCTGCAACAATAGTTTCAGCCATAAAGCTTCCTTTATACTTAAAGCTACTCCGCGATACTCAGCCTCTGCACTAGAACGCGCAACAACATTTTGCTTCTTGCTCCTCATGTAACTAAATTTTCTCCAACAAAGGTGAAGTATCCTGAAGTGGAGCGTCTATCAATTATAGATACTGCCCAATCAGCATTAGTATATGCCTCAACCTTCAAGTGACCATGTTTCGCAAATTAGACCCCTTTTCCTAGAGCTGACTTAATATATCTCATAATTCTCATCATCGTATCCATATGTTGTTCTTAAAGCGCATGCATAAACTAACTTACCACACTTAAAGCATATGACAAATCTGGCCATGTATGTCCAAGATACATCAGTCGTCCAACTAATCTCTGATATCTTTCCTTATCACAAGGCACTTGATCAGCTTCGTTGCACAGATTCAGTGCTTCTTCTAACGGTGTACCGACCGGCTAACAAGCGGACATTCCAGTTTCCTTCAATAAATCAAGAGCATATTTTCTTTGAGACAAGAATATCCCCTTTCTTGAGCAAAAAACTTCAATACCAAGGAAGTATCTCAAAGGGCCAAGATCTTTCATTTCGAACTCTTGTGACAAGTAGTTCTTTAATGCCTTTCTCTCCTCAGGATCATCTCTAGTTACTATCATATCATCCACATAAATAATTAGAGCAGTAATTTTACCCTCTTTCCTTTTTAAAAATAGAGTATGATCTAAATTACTCTGATAGTATCCAAATGTCCTCATTGATTTTGTAAATCTCCCAAACCAAGCTCTTGGCGACTGCTTCAGTCCATACAATGCTTTCTTCAGACGACATAATTTATTGCTGTGTTGGGCTAGTCTGTTCGTGTAACACCCCGTAATTTCCAAAGTGTAATATAATATATATATGCTATATAATAGGCCGATGGCAGGATTTGTAAATAATTTGACTTGGAATAGTAGGGGGGTCCCACGGGAGAGAAACAGCAAGCCATTTGCTGTTTGAGATGTTGATGACGTCAGCAATCATGGGGGGCCCCACCCGGTGGCTGTGAGAAGGAAAACAGAGCATTGCTCTGTGCTCTCTGTTCACGCTGACGTGGGCGATGGGGCCCACATGAGAGGGTGATTTCGGAGAGAGAACGGGAGAAGTAGAAGAGATTGTCCCATATTGGGAGATTACATGAATAAAATAATATATAAATACTATTGCCTATGATCAAGAGTCACCAATTCGGTTAACCACCTTTTGAGAGGTAGCTTGTGGTGGGCAGTTGTACTACACTATAAATAATTTATCTTCTACATTGTATAAATTGTCTGAGCTCGGGGTAGGGGTGTTACAAATGGTATCAGAGCCGACTTTCGACACCGAGTGTGGAAAAGCAGTGAGTTATGGACTCCAGAATGATCAGCGGAGTGAGACAATCCCCAGAATTCCAGGACGATGGACAGAGATCCACAGAATGATCCGCGAAGTGGGATTGGTCTACAGAATTCCAAAGACGAGAGCGACACTCACAGATGTTCCACATAGGCTAGAAAGGAGATCCTGCACTAGATTGTGCATGCCCCGTGCTCAGCGAGGACGCTGATTTCTGAAGGGGGGTGTGTGTAACACCTCGTAACTTCCAAAGTGTAATATAATATATATATATATGCTATATAATAGGCCGATGGCAGGATTTGTAACTAATTTGACTTTGAATAGTAGGTGGGGGGGGGGGTCCCACGGGAGAGAAACAACAAGCCATTTGCTGTTTGAGATGCTGATGACGTCAGCAATTAGGGGGGGCACCCGGTGGCTGTGAGAAGGAAAACAAAGCATTGCTCTGTGCTCTCTGTTCACGCTGACGTGGGCGATGGGGCCCACGTGAGACGGTGATTTCGGAGAGAGAGACGGGAGAAGTAGAAGAGATTGTCCCATATCGGGAGATTACATGAATAAAATAACATATAAATAGTATTGCCTATGATCAAGAGTCACCAATTCGGTTAACCACATTTTGAGAGGCAGCCTGTGGTGGGTAGTTGTACTATAGGGCCGGCGCGCGCGCGCGCGCGCGTTTGTCATTTTGGCTAAGTCCTCTCTCCACTACACGTTAGTGGTAACCCTCGGGCCACGCCCTTTAGTCCAGTTTTCTAGTATATATACTAGAAAAAATCTTTTCCAATTTCCGATATGGGACTCCATTTTCTCCAAGTTGCCAAGTTAGTACCTTTCAAGTACCCAACTTTGGACCAACATTTCTCATTCATACGGAATTCGTTTTTGGCAAGTGAGTATACTACGGAATAGTACTCGTCGAGATGATCGCAATCCACTCATTTTCCGGCGCCGCCGGTGGCCGGAGCCTGCCGGAATCCGGCCCGAAAAATTGCAAAAATTAATTCCAACAATCCCCCACATGAATGAAAATTACCAGACCATGTAATCCAGACACGACAGAAAAACAAAAAACACGACAGAAAGACTCTGAGAGTACAATCGGAAAATCACTGCATCAGGAATGGTAGTAATTTTTCAACTTTGAACCACTCTTAGTAATTAGCTATCGGATTTACTTGACCAGGTAGTGATCATGATGTCTTGAACTACCCGGGCTTTGATGTGAACCTAGACAATAACTATTACACAGTTTCATCTCCTCACAGAACTAAGTTCTCTTGTTGTGTTCATTTTGGCCTTGAACATTCCTGGTTAATCGTGAGTGAACTTGGAGAATGTAGCCTCTCTTCATTCTCCTAGAAACGGCCCCATTTCACACTCACAAAGTGATTGCCCATAAAGAGTATCCTGCTATACCCCACTTTTATTTCAAAGTTATGGGAATCATTAAAAGCCAAGCTTATCCTAACTCTTTGCAGGTAGCACTGTATTATCATCCTAAGAGTGGGTATGAGATTATAATCTCTCAGTGCTTCTGTCGATTCAACAAGATTTAGTTGTCCCTTTAAACCTAGATCGTGGGATCTCCAATTCCTAGGTAGGGTTTCCATCAAGTATCCTCTTTCGTCATAGGCTTTAAACCCATTCCTCTTGATGATCTCACACCTTCTCTCACGACAGACCTTTAGTAAATGGATCCGCTAGGTTGTCAGCCGATTTTATATATTCTATAGAGATTACTCCATTTGAGAGCAGTTGTCTAATGATTTTGTGTCTCCTTCTGATATGACGAGACTTACCATTATACATACAACTCAGTGCCCGTGCTATAGCCGATTGGCTGTCACAGTGTACACATAATGCAGGCACTAGTTTTTTCCACATAGGAATATCCTCTAGGAAGTTTCGAAGCCATTCCGCTTCCTCTGCCGCTTTGTAAAGCAATAAACTCAGATTCCATGGTTGATCTGGCCAATAGCGTTTGTTTAGAGGATTTCCATGACACAGCTGCACCACCAAGTGTGAAAACATATCCACTTGTGGATTTTGAGTTCTTGGAGTCCGATATCCAGTTGGCATCACTGTAGCCTTCCAGTACTGCTGGATATCTGGTGTATTGCAGCGCATAACTCTGAGTATGTCGCAAGTAGTTCAATACTCTAGTTATTCCTTTCCAGTGACTTCGTCCTGGATTACTCGTGTATCGGCTTAGTACATTTACCGAATGTGCTAGGTCCGGTCTTGTACAATTTGTTAGGTACATCAGACTACCGATTACTCGTGCATATTCTAGTTGTGATATGCTTTCGCCTGTGTTTTTGAACAAGTGAAGACTTGGATCGACAGAACTTTTTGCTGTCCCATTGGAGTAATTCTTGAATCTTTCAAGTACTTTCTCAGCATAATGAGCTTGAGACAGAGTAATCCCCTCAGATGTCCTGGAAACTTTGATTCCTAGTATGACATCTGCAACTCCCAAATCTTTCATGTCAAACTTGCCACTAAGCATGCTCTTAGTTTTTTTGATAATGTCGTTATTGCTTCCAATAATAAGCATGTTGTCTACATACAGACAGACCAGAATGTATCCATTTGGAGTATCTTTGATATAGATACACTTATCGCATTCATTTATTTTGAAACCATTTGACATCATAACATTGTCAAATTTTACATGCTACTGCTTTGGAGCTTGTTTCAGGCCGTACAAAAATTTTACAAGCCTGCACACCTTGTTTTCCTGTCCAGGAACTACGTAACCCTCAGGTTGTTTCATGTATATTTCTTCTTCTAAGTCCCCATTTAGAATTGCAGTTTTAACATCCATTTGATGTATTTTCAGGTTACGTAGAGCTGCAATAGCTATCAACATTCTTATAGATGTTATTCTTGTAACTGGGGAATATGTATCGAAGAAATCTAGGCCTTCTTTTTGCCTAAATCCTTGTACCACAAGTCTAGCTTTATGCTTCTCTATTGAACCATCTGTTTTCAATTTTTGTTTGAAAATCCATTTGCATCCTAGAGCTTTACATCCAGAAGGCAAGTCGACTAACTTCTATGTATGATTTTGCATAATGGAGTCTATTTCACTTTTGATTGCTTCCTTCCATATAGGAGCATCAGGCATAGACATGGCTTCCTTGAAAATTCTGGACTCATTCTCTAACAGAAAGGCCGTCACAAAGTCAGGACCAAATGATTTTGATGTTCTAGCCCGTTTACTTCGTCTAGGCTCATCAGTATCATGTTCTGGTTCATCAACTGAAGTGCTTGCATTCCCTTGTTCACGTGTACGTTTGGGGTACGTAGTATCCTTGCACGGAAACACGTGTTCAAAGAAGGAAGCATTCCTTGATTCCATTATTATATTCACATGGATATCCGGTATATCCGATTTGTATACCAAGAACCGATATGCACTACTGTTGTGTGCATAGCCTATGAATATGCAATCAATCGTCTTAGGTTCGATGGTGACCTGTTTCGGGTTAGGTACTGCCACTTTTGCTAGACACCCCCATACTTTGAGGTATTTATACGAAGGTAAGTTACCTTTCCACAGTTCATATGGTGTCTTGCCGGTTTTCTTGTGAGATATTTTATTAAGAATGTAGTTGGCAGTTAGCAACGCTTCCTCCCATATATTTTGGGGTAAGCCAGAATTTAACAACAAGGCATTCATCATCTCCTTTAGAGTTCGGTTCTTGCGCTCGGCAGTACCGTTTGATTCGGGTGAGTAGGGAGCAGTTGTCTGATGAACTATTCCATGTTCCGAGCAGAACATGTTAAATGGTGCATCATATTCTCCTCCTCTATCACTTCTAATGATTTTAATCGTTTTGCCAAGTTGATTCTCAACCTCAAGTTTATATTCTTTGAATTTATCCAAAGCCTCATTTTTGCTATGTAACAAATATACATAACAGAATTTTGTGCAATCGTCTATGAAAGTCACAAAGTACTTTTTGCCTCCTCTGGTCTGCACATATTTTAAATCACACAAATCCGTGTGAATTAGACCTAGAGTTTCTGTGTTTCTTTCTACAGAACGTGATGGAGTTTTAGTGAGTTTGGCCTCCGTGCAAACTTCACATTTCTCTGAGTTATCTACCATAAATTTTGGTAGCAAATTCATGTTATTTAATCTACGAATAGAATTGACATTAACATGGTCTAGTCTTTCATGCCAAACAGAGGAAGACTCAACAACATAGGCAACAGGAGTTATTTTATTAACTTTGGAAACAGCAGGAACAATAGTTTTAGGGATGACTGTCATTACATTAAACTTGAACAGTCCATCCTTTACATATCCTTTACCCAAGTATACCCCATTTTTAGACAATACAAAATTATCAGAAACAAGAACTTTAAATCCATTCTTACTTAGCAAAGAACCTGATATCAAGTTCTTTCTAATGTTTGGAACATGCAGCACATTTGTGAGTGTTAGCTCTTTGTCTGAAGTCATTTTCAGCACTATCTTCCATGTTCCTTCAATTTTGGAGGTGGAAGAGTTTCCCATGAACAGCTGTTCATTTTTGTTGCACTTCTGGTATGAGGTGAACATTTCCTTGTCCGAGCAGATATGCTTGGTGGCCCCGGTATCGTACCACCATTCACGAGGATTGCTCCCCACAAGATTTACCTCTGATACTACAGTACAGAGGTCCAGGTCAGAGAGACCAGTGGACAAGTTCTCAGCTATGTGTGCGTGGGATTTTTCATTCCCTTTTACATGTCCTGTTCCTGAACGATTACTGTCCTTGCTGCGACACTCAGAAATTTTGTGCCCCAGCTTACCACACTTGTGGCATTTCCCAGCAAACCTCTTTGCAAGAGGTTTTTTGTTTGAGGTTTGTGGCAGAAACTTTCTCTTCTTGCCCTTTTGTTCGTGCTCCACCACGTTGGCCTTTTCTATGGATTGATTTCCATAGGACCTATCAGTCTTGCGATTCTCCTCTTTGATCCGCAACCTGACAATTAGATCTTCAAAAGACATCCCCTTTCGCTTGTGTTTGAGGTAGTTCTTGAAGTCTTTCCACCCAGGTGGAAGTTTTTCAATGAACGCTGCAACCTGGAATGGTTCGCACAGCGTCAAATTTTCTGCAGCAATATCATGCATTATAACCTGCAGTTCTTGTACTTGACTCACAGCAGTTTTGGAGTCAATCATCTTATAGTCCAGAAATTTGCCGACAACAAATTTCTTGGACCCGGCGTCTTCTGTTTTGTGCTTCTTTTCCAGGGACCCCCACAGGAATTTGGACGTCTTGAAGACACAGTAGACATTGTACATGGGGTCTACCAAGCCATTCAGGATGTAGTTCCTGCAGAGGTAGTCGCCCTGAGTCCACGCATCAACTGCAGCAACGGAGTGTGCATCCATTGACGCCAGCATCGGGGCAGATTCAGTGAGGAATCTGTCCAGCTTCAATGTGGTCAGGTAGAACTGCATCTTCCCTTGCCACTTTTTGAATCCAGTTCCATTGAACTTCTCCGGTTTTTCTCCCACGGTTATGTGCGTGGGCAGAACGGCCGAATGTGCCGCAACCGATTGTGCAGTCACATTTTGGGTCACCGGTGTTTCGGTACTGAGAAACCCATTAGCAATGTCAGTTGGTGTGTTCTCCATGTTCTTATTTTCTCTGAAATTGTTTGAAACAGAAACTGTTAGTTGTTTTTTCCGAACAGTACCTGTAAATAGACTTCACAAAACGGTTAGAATCTGTGAAAAAAAAATTCTGCTTTAAGATTGTTAGAACCCAAATATATAAATAATAGAAAAATCCCAACTGAAATTGCGAAGAAATGAAATACAGGGAAGAAAACAGTAAGTTAAAGAATTTGCACAGAGTCGAGACTGATAATCTCTGTCCTTAAAGCAGAATTTGCCCCGTAGTGTGACGATTACCGGCGAATTGCTTCCCAGGATACAACTGTACCTTCTCTGAAGAGCGCAACACCCTTGCTTCAGAGATTCAGCGAACCATTGTTTGTGATGTACTCTCAGTTGACACTGACACAGAGAAGAAGAAGAAGAACAACAACAACAAATAATTCTCTACCTGTATAAAAGACTGTCTGGATTTATAGAGGAAAAATTGGAGACTGGAGACTGTTCAGATGCCATTACTCTGTAACAGCAGAGTAATGGGGACTCTTCAGATTCATAACTGGTGAGCCATTACTCTGCTGTTACAGAGTAATGGGTACCAGTTACTGAATCTGAAAAGCCTTTTCAGTTTAGTAGGGGAAGAGTTTTTGTCTGGGCAAAAAAAAATTAAGCCAGACCAAACCAAACTGAGCCGGGGCCGGGGCCGGGCCGGGTGCGCGCGCGAGTGTGTTTGTCATTTTGGCTAAGTCCTCTCTCCACTACACGTTAGTGGTAACCCCCGGGCCACGCCCTTTAGTCCAGTTTTCTAGTATATATACTAGAAAAAATCTTTTCCAATTTTCGATATGGGACTATCCATTTTCTCCAAGTTGCCAAGTTAGTACCTTTCAAGTACCCAACTTTGGACCAACATTTCTCATTCATACGGAATTCGTTTTTGGCAAGTGAGTATACTACGCAATAGTACTCATCGAGAGGATCGCAATCCACTCATTTTTCGGCGCCGCCGGTGGCCGGAGCCTGCCGGATTCCGACCTGGAAAACTGCAAAAATTAATTCCAACACTATTAGTCACTCCCGTCTGGCCATCTGACTGAGGATAGTATGTCGTACTCATCTGCAAAGAAGTCCCCTAGCTCTTGAAGAGAGCTGTTGCCAGAATTGACTCAAGAAGATGGGATCCCTATCAGATACAATAGACATAGGCAATAGACCTAGGCAGTCCATGGAGCTTCATTACGCTATCAGAGAAAACCTCCGCAACCTTCATTGTCGTAAACCCACTTACTAATGGAAAAAATGAGCATATTTGGATAGTCAATCAATAACCACCATAATAACTAACTTCCCCTGAGATCTGGGTAGTCCAGTTATAAAATCCGTAGCCACATCTTCCCAAATTTGCTCTGGGATTGGCAAAGGTTGCATTAACCCCCCTAGCTTTGAAGTGTCATATTTCGTCTGTTGACACACTGTGCATTTGCTAACATATTCTTGGACTGATTTGTGCATATTTTCCTAGTAAAATGAAGCTTTCAATCTAGCTAAAGTCTTAGCTATCCCTGCATGACCACCAACTGAAGATGAGTGCATCTCATACAAAATCTCTTGCTGCAACTTGGGAGGAATGATAACTCTGCCTTTAAAGAATAATATCTCATCTCTTACTCGAAATTCAGGTCTCAAAGCTGGAAACTCACTAGTCTCTGTTATCACATAACAACCTGTTGTAGACTTGCAAATAGAAAACATCTCTCTCGGAGCAAAATATAAGAACTTTCTGAATCAAGAAACCAGTCAGAATCCACATCTAAAGAACTTGAAACAAGAAAATAGTCAAATTTATCACTTGAGTCAGCACATTGATTCTGTTGGCACCCTTCTAATTCAACCACTTACGATAATCCCTCTTGTAATACCAAATCCCTCTGCAATGGTGGTAACAGACCACACCCTTACACACACTATTCCTTTCAATTGAAGTAGACATTGATTTCTAAGTCTTATTCCTAAGTGCATCCTCCTTCAAGCCCTTGATCACACCAGCCACCGAAAGATTCTCCTTGGCAAATTTTCCGAGTAGCATGGTGGTTGTCAAATGCTCATATGAATCTGGCAGTGAATATATCAAGTCGAAAGTTTTATCCTCTTTGCTTAGATCATCTGTGTTTATCACCCTCAATTCAAATAACACCTTATTGAATTCCACTATATGATCTTGAAGAGTGGTATCTTCATTGAGAAACGAAATAGTTCTCTTCCAGTACATCTGATCTATTCTAGGTAGTCAATTCTGAGTCTCACTTATAGACTCGCCGCGCTTCTCTCCTCAAAGAAGTTACATTTGACGTCATTCGTTAATAACAGCCGGATTAAGCTCAAGGCTTTTGAAAAAATCTCCTTTCAATTCTCCTGCTTCATGTCGAATGGCTTCCCCTTATCTCCTCCTAGTGCAAGATGCAAGCCCTATTGAACCAATGCGTCATACATGTCCACCTTTCAGAGATTAAAGTTGATATTACCGTCGAACTGCTTGATCTTCGTAAAACCCTGATCTGTCATCTTCACCAAAGAACTCCATCAATCTTTACTCCGATACCAGTTGTTAGGGAATTAAGCACAACGGTGAGGGGTTGTAGAGAACCAATAACCAAATACAATGCATTAACCAAGCAAGTAGACCAAACCAAGCACACAATTTTGTCCCAGTTCGGATGAACCTAACCCAGGAAGAAATAATTGAGATATTATTCAACTAGAGAAGATACAAGAGTTACAATCACTCCCACCAAGAACAAACCTCTCTCAAGCATCTTTAGAAGATACTCTGTTGTTTACAATGGGAAACTCTCAGTTGAAGTACTACCTCACAATATAGGTCATTATAGTGTTATGTAGAGATCTAAAGAAATCCTATGTTTTAATCTTGATCCAACACCGTCCTATATACTCTGAAGAGCAAGTCACACGATAGAAACCGTACGATCTAACCTGGAGAAGAAACTAAGCTTCAAACAGATCCACCAGATTCGACTCAAATTTGTTGTTATGTCACTGTCGGTCGACTGCTCCCACCTAGAGTCGAGGCAGGCCCCTAGCAGTTTGCAATCGACTGCTAATATTGCAATCGACCGTCAACTCTATCTCATTCAGAAACAACACTTTTCTGCTCGAACATCCGCTTCGAACCTCTTCTTACTTCACCGTCTTCTCTTCACATCGAACCTAGTATGCAATACATAAACCCCAACAGACCAAACACAAGTTGCAGCTCTCACAAAGAAAACTGAGTGACTCATAGCTTAAGGTGTCCTCTAATCTAAGTCCTAGACCTAGTATAAGCTGTTAACTATAGCCATATCACTCCAATCTTCGGCACCTATCATTTTATATTATGCGGAGGAAGTATCATCTTCCATTA
Source organism: Hemerocallis citrina (assembly GCA_017893485.1). NCBI lineage: Eukaryota > Viridiplantae > Streptophyta > Magnoliopsida > Asparagales > Asphodelaceae > Hemerocallis > Hemerocallis citrina. Next base: position 396,674,055 of record CM030359.1, read on the forward strand.
TATGTATCACTTTCTAATTCAAACTAAAAAAAAATTCTGTAATCTAGTGGACAAGTTTATGATCACGTGATGGATGGGTAAAACTCGTCAAACAGTTGTATAAAAAGCTGTAGCTTTGCTATCAGAGACTGTATAATAGCTCAGCCTTTTCCAAACTAGGGACAGCTTATTACTTTTAAGTGCAAACAAAACATTGTTAAAGATGCATAAATTATACAGCTTCAGTGTCCTTTCAAAATAACAATATTGACCCCTCTCATACACATTACTCATCAAGGTTAAATCTTATAAATTTTCAGATTATAAATACATGAAAACACTGCATTATTTAATAAACGAAGTAAATGTGCTTAGAATGCTTTTGGAAAATTTATTACTGTGCATTTATTTCCTTCCTAATGATTGAAACTGTATATTCACAGAATGAGAATATCATAAAATTGAGAGCAAGTGTGGGTGAAGGCATTCTTTTGATAAATAATACCTTTTGCATAATTGAGTTTATTTAGAGTTCATCAAGTTGTGCCTTTTGCTTTGAAGGAGGTGGATGAAGCTGTTGATATTTCGGTTTGTTCTTTTGAAGAAGAAGATACGTGCTCCAGTACCAGAACATTAAAATTCTCCCCTGTGCTATTATTGTATCTCTAATGCGACTCCCTCCAAAGGAAAGCCTCTCCAAAGCCTGCAAAAATATGAATTAGTACTTGCCATACATTTTAAGCTCGTTTTCACTATGATTATTAGTTACTAAGAGCCTCATTGTTTTAAATCAAACCCACCAATCACAGATGTTGCATTAAATTGGCATGAAAAGATGTCCAACAAATACAAACACAGGTAATAAATGTGTTCGAGGTCAATGTTCTGCACAACCATATAAACAACCCTTTTGGAGAGATGTATACATATACAGTATTTATCACATGGACTACACATGATGGGCGAAGACCAACAACACACTCAATATCTACTAATAATAGCAAAGATAAGGGCATGGAATACTGCCGGAAATCTTATACTGTATCTAAGATCATCTACTTAGTTTTCTGGCTCAACTTTTCTATAGAAGGATGGTGGTCGATATAGCAATTCACAAATATCCAATAACTAAAATTTATTTTGATAACTTACATGAAATGGTAAGGTGACCTATTATAACTTTTGAATTTTGATTATGCAATATATCGTTTATGCAACGATGAATTTACCTCCTCCAGTTTGTGCAAGGCCGTGAGAAATGTAATAAATATCCATCAACATAGAATATATATTATATAAGGAACAGGATATAATTATAATAACGATGTCAAATTGGGTTCAGAAGTAAAGTTTCATCTCAGTGTGTGCACATGCACAATTTACATACGTGTTTCTGAAAAGAGTAATTGATTAGATTATTTCGCGTATTCAAGGCGTCACGCATGGGATTTTTTTTGGATCCTTCCAATTCTGATACCCTTCTCTCCATCCACAATTCTGAAATCTCTAAAGCTGGTGTAGCTCTTTCTCCATGATTCACGTATCTTAGAATATTCGTGGGTTAGGTCGCGCCCACAAACAAGAAGCTATCTCTCATATGATCTCCTCCATTCATTGTGACCTTATTTCCATTCAGGAATCCAAACTTGACTCGTTTCATCCTGCTATCACCCGGTCTATCGAGGACAAGATGATTACTCAATGGATTAGCCTTGATGCCATCCATTACATTGGTGGGATCCTTCTTGGCTATAAAGCTTCTTCATTCCAATTAGTCTATGTCCGCCGTCTTCAATACTTTCCTATTGTCTGCCTAGAGTGGCTTGAATTTAATCGCAACCTTATGGTTGTTACTGGCTATGGTCCTTCCCCACTTCCGATCGCCGTATTCAATTCTGGGATGAATTCAATTCTTTCTTAGGTTCTAGTAATGGGTTTTGGATTTTCTGCAAGGTCTTTAATGTTACGAGATTTCACCATGAATGACTTGGTAACTACTCTTCTCTTAGAGACTCGGTCCTTCAATGATTGTATTTGTGCTCTTGATCTCATTGATCTACCCTTAAATGGTAGATCATTTACGTGGTTTAACATGTGTCTCCTCCCCTCTATTGCTAAATTAGACCGTTTCTTGGTCTCACAAGACTGGACTGCGTTCTTCGTTAACTCTTTTGTTCAAGCCTACTTGAACTCCTATTCAGATCACGTTCCTATCAGTCTGCATTCTAATTTCAACTTCTCCAAACCATTCAAATTTCATTTTGAGAAATTTTGGTTGGAAGATCAATTCTTGTGAATCTGATCATCAATTGTCATTCCTCGGTTATTAGGTCCCAAAGTCTGGGCCGAATTCTTCTAAAACTTCACGCGGTTAAACATGGGTGTAAAATTTGGCATAAAGAGAGATTTGGCAACTCTCACCGTTTAAAAATTCTCTCTACCATTCAATCTGTGGATCTCTTAGAAGAATAGGGTCCTATTTCTGATTTTGATCGTAAGAAGAGAATCGATGGAAAGCATGAACATAATTCTCTTCTTCATCTTGATCATATCAAATGGGCTCAACGTGCGAAGATCAAATGGCTCCAAGCCAGTGATTGCAACATGTCTTTCTTTCATAACTTCGCTTCCCATTGTCAAAGATGTAATCTGATCTCTTCCATTATCCAAGACAATGTGGAATTACACTCTAATGCCGAATTTCATTCGGCATTTCTTTCTTTCTTTAAAAACCTCGTGGGCTCATCCTCTTCCCGCAACATTCTCCTTGACTGGGATTACCTATATGGTGATGAAAACAATGATCTTTCTGCCATCGAAGCTCCATTATCCCATGATGAGATTAAATTAGTAGTTTTCTCCATGCACAGTGATTCCGCACCGGGTTTAGATGGTTTCCCTACCTTTTTCTTTGAAAAATTTTGGGAATTGCTTGAAGATGATTTATTCGATATGTTCTCCGATCTTTTCAATGGCCAGTTATCTTTCGATACGATTAACTATGCTCGCATCGTTCTTATCCCCAAATTTATCGGTGCTAATAAGGTGATCTATTAGTCTCCTTTATGCACTTTTCAAAATCATTATGAAAGCACTTGCTAACTGTCTCAACTCAATTATCTCTTCTTTTAATGGATCTGCTCAATTAGGTTTCATCAAGTACAGATTCATTCTAGATAGTGTGGGTTGTACTCAAGTTCAGGTTGTCACCAATCTAAGTATGAAGGAATTCTCTTGAAGCTTGACTTCGAGAAAGCCTACGACAAAGTTAATTGAGATTTCCTTTTCGACATTCTCTCACATCGCGGTTTTGGCCTTAAATGGATTTCGTGGATCAAATCCAGCCTTTTCTCTAGTACTTCTCTGGTCATCATTAATGGTATTGAAGGTAATAAATTCATATGTAAAAGGGGCCTTCTGCAAGGAGACCCTATTTCTCCTATCTTATTCTCTCGTCGTTGTCTTCAGCAAGTTTCCCGTTAAGGCTTGGGAAGCTAACATTATTGAAGGGCTGGGGGGGGGGGGGGGGGGGGGGATTTTAGGGTTTTAGAGGTGTGCTTAATCTGCAATATGAGGGTGACACTATTATATTTGCTAAACCTGATGGTCCTACCCTCGGCAATCTTAAGCGTCTCCTTTATATCTTCGAAAAGGCTTCGGGCTTGACTATTAATTTCCAAAAGACTTCCGTATTATGGCTTGGCAATATCAATAATTGCCAGATTGAAATTGTGCATTTCTTTAAATGTGCTTCTGCTTCTTTCCCCATTACTTATCTCGATATCCCTTTAAGGTAGGGTAAACTTCATAAGAATGACTGGCAGTCGATGATTTATAAGGTTGAATCCAGACTTAACGCATGGTCTGGTCGCCAATTGTTAAGAGATGGTAGGTTAATCCTTATTAACTCGATCCTATCTTCTATCCCCATGTATATAATATCCTTCTACATCCCTTCCTGGGTTCTCAAAAGGATTGACCAGATTAGAAGAAATTTCTTTTGGTCCAGATCATCTGTTTTAAGAATCGGTAAACACCTGTGTAATTGGAAACTTCTTTGCAAATCGAAGTGTAAAGGTGGTCTTGGTATTCTTAACCTCAGACATCAGAATTTAGCCATTCTTGGTAAATGATTGTGGAAAGTCCTCAAACAAGATGATTTAGTTTGGAGGCACCTTGTGGTCCACAAATTTGTTAGAGATTATAGTCCCACATTGAGTAGTTGGTTAGTTTTGTATTTGGTTCCTCCTATATATAGGAGATACTGTACTCAGTTATTTCTCAATTCAATATTCAGTATTGTATTCATTCTCTCTGATTTATCTTAACATGGTATCAGAGCCAATTATCAAAATTTTTCCTTCTTAAATTTTTTTTTCTCTACAAAAATTCTCAAATCCCAACAGCCAGATTATACAAATTTTTCCATTCTTCCCAGATCCCTAGAATTCCCAAAATAAAAAAATAAAAAAAATAAAAAAAATAAAAAATAAAAAATAACCCATCAGCAGAAGAAGCCATCGGCACCATCATCAAGAAGAAGCCATCAACAACACCATCATCAAGAAGAAGCCATCAGCAACTCAACAACCCATCATCACAACCTCATCATCCATCTGCCGATCATCAAGAAGAAGCCATCGGCACCATCATCAAGAAGAAGCCATCAGCAACTCAACAACCTATCATCAACAACTCTTCAACTCAGATCGTCATCAGATCTGGATGACCTCAACTCCAGATCCGAAGACCTTCAACTCTAGCCTTCATCTTCAGATCCGAAGACCTTCAGCGTCATCAAATCCGAACTTCATCTTCAGATCCAAACTCCAACTACACATCTGAACTTCAGATCCGAACTTCATCTGTAACACCCCGAATTTTTAAATAAGGATAAATTCGAGATTTCACAGGATCTTTACTTCACTTCGTACAATTTTACAAGGAAATTTTAAAACTTTTCGATATTACATCAGAGTTCTTTTACACTTGGTTTTTACACAGCGGAAAACTTACAACAATTGAAAACAAAAATATAACTTGTACAATTTTGCATCATTTGCAACTTCTTTAACTTTCATATAGCAATAGCTTATCCACTTTATAACTCCATGAATGGTCCTTTACCTGCATGTTAATCTGTGGGCTCGTCAGTTACTTACAACTGACGAAATGTTATACACGGCTATCCTCTCAATGCCGGGAATAGTATAACGATCTCATACTTTAACAAATCACAAAAAAGATTGAATGAACATATAAAGTGTCAAAAATGATTCTTCTAAACATAAGTGTATGTCATGTCTTAATGCCTAATGCATATTATTCTACACTAGGATGACACTAATGCACACTTGTTCGGATTCTATGCATCCCATACTACATAGGTCGGAGGGCAAGTGCCTACGTTCTTCACAATACAGGGCTCGATCCCTCGCCATGAAAACTACCCGGTAGCAAAACAAAGTTCAGACTATTCCACGAATTTGAATCCCAGCCTTGGAGTCCACTGCCGGCTGTTATAACAGATTCCACATCGTGCGAATCGTCCCGTATGTGACCCTCTAGCCCAGAATATATATATACATTGGAGACGGTAAACACAAAAACCCATCCGTCCGACTACTCAAGATCCCGGAGTCCACCGCTGACCCGTCCTCATAGTCCCGGATTAAAATATAATAATCCGTCTCCCACAGGGCAACCTCAGTCCACCAACTGGGTCTATAGTCTTGGAGTCCACCGCCGACTACATAGAACACCCCACTTACGTTTCCCGAAGTTTACTACATCTCCCCTTAAGTGCCTAAATTTTCTTAAGTTCAAGACATGAATAATTTCCATTCAAAGAATTAGTTTTACCTCCTACCGGACTTAATCAACAAATGCGAGATAGCCCCATGGCCATATCTCCAAATCATATCTCAAATATTTCTTTCAATAATGCCGGTATCGAGGTCTTACTAACTCTAAATCATAAACTTTCATGTACAAGAAGCACGGGTATTCACACTCTTTCATAATCATCTCTTAAACCTAAATAATTTCATCTTTCAATTCATTCACAAAAGATCACAATCTTGTCTTAACACTTATCCACAAGTAATCATTTCTTAGTCTTGCCACAAATCATGATCTAGCTATTCATAGCAAATAATAACTCATTCACAATTTCAAACTCATATGATATCTTATTATATCACGATTCATGATTCCTTAATAATAATAATTCTTTTTCATGAAACCATTTCATTTAACATCATCATTTCTTTCACCAACATAATTTAAGTACTTACAAGTCTAATAATCAAGTATAAAAATAAGTCATTCCCATCAAGACAAATATCCCACAATCTTACATTTCTTTTAATAATACAAATCATGATCTTGAATGATTTAATTTTTGAAGACATAAGCACAATCTAATTAAAAAGATTACTTTTACTTCAAATTTTCTAAACTACATTTTCAAATGATCCCTTTCATTTTAATTGAGTACTAGGATTTTTGAACCAAATTTTTGAGCACAATCAAAGGCGCACAAAAAAAAATATAAAGCTCATGCTGGGCTTTGAACCCGTGAACCATCAGCCAACACTCAAACCCCATGCCGCTAGCCACTTAGTCCATGTGGACTTCGTGTCCAATGTACTCTTTTAATTCCTTTTTATTCTATCTTCGGATTTAATTGAAAACAACAAAAGGGAAAAGTTTTTGGGGTCTATATGATTCGAACCCCAGCCAGACAGGAAGCCATCGCAGCGCCAGACCACTAGGCCGAGCGGGCTTATTGATATGAGTGTGTTTTCTAGATTTTTATTAAGGTCCCTTCGTTATTAGATTTCTTTCCAAACAAAATGTATACAATGCTCATTGTTTCTAATTCTTCAATTATACTGAAATGAACTTGTAGCAACCAAGATAAAATCTCTACAGCAACCCACATTTTCTCAATCTACATTTCATGTGGTTTCTCTAATTTTTAATGTCACTTTTTATTAGAAACAAAACTTTCATCTATTGATTATTGAAATTCAATAATCAATTGCATGAGTCTTATTAGCAAAACTAATCCAGAATTACTATATCTGCTATCATAAGAAATATTTCTAATCTTTTCATACAATCTACCCTTTTCTTTTTCTTCAAGCATGGCAAAAATGATTGTTTCTTACCTTCTATTATTTAATCACAATTACTAGTTTCTATCAACATACCAATGACAATTGTTCTCATTTCCAAACAACATAATCACACTTTGTTTCTTAATCAATAATAATATTTCTACAATTTAACATACACAAAAGCATGAATTTATTTTCTAATTATCATATTAAACTTATACTATTCATTAATCATAATAGCATGCTAATGTATGACAAATAATCAATCAATTCTTTTTCTCATTAACCCCTAACATGACTTAATTTATTAATCATACATGAATTACTTATCATTCTCATCTCATACCACAGCATAGATCATATAAGAAATTCCATACTACTCATTATTTATTTCTTAGCATACATTATTCTAAAATTAGAAAGTATAGGATCACCCACCTTGATTGAAGCTTGAACGATTGAAAGAATGATCACCACTTCTAGCTTCAAGGATTTCTAGCTCTTCTCCTCCTAGCAATGGCCTCCAAGCACAAAACTCTCTTCTCTCTTTCTTTTTCTTACTCTTATTCTTTTCCTTATTCTTTGGTGTGAGAAGAGAGTAGAGTGGTGGGCTATTTATAGGTCTTTGCTAGGATTCAATTTACAAAATTACACACCTAATAAATTACTAAAATTAATTCACCAACTCTTCATATTTTTAACTCCCAAAACCTACACCCTTTCACCTTTCCAACCCTTCACATTTGAAACTGTAACGCCCCGAATCCCAAATACACTGAATTCGAGAAGTTCTACAGGATCTTTTCACTTTCTTTAGTACAATTTTACAGGAAAATTTAAACTTTTCATCTTACATCAGAGTTTACATCAATATCACACTTTTCTTTTGCACAGCGGAAGTAAAATACAACAATTAAATAAATCAACAACATGGTACAATCTTTAAGCATCCATTCCTCTTTAACATGTCATTTACCTACATATAAGACTGTGGGTAAGTCAGTTTATTCAACCGACGATCATTATACACGGCCATCCTCTCTATGCCGGAAATAGTATAACTTAATTTTCCATATTTAGCAAACACAAACTTGTCACATTCAAATAAAGGGACTACCCTATTGATATCGTGTTGTGATTGTGCACTTAATCCTTAATGCACTTATTTATGTTACATGACACTAATGCGCACTTGTTCGGATTCTATGCATCCCATACTACATAGGTCCGAGGGCAAGCCCTTATTCGTTCTTCATCTTTGTAGGGTTCAATCCTCCGTTATGACTTAGTCTACTACTGTAACTACGGTAGTGTCTTAGATGTCCTATGATCTATGAGCCCATGTCCAGGCAGCCTGGAGGGGAATCCCACGCACTGACACGACGCATCGAGCAGGCAACCTATGGACAATTCAGCCTCCGCCATGGAACAATGGCACCACCCATAGCCACTCGAACATCCCACGAGCGTCGCCACCGGGACGATAATTCTGGAGTAGCGCCCACGCCATGTCTTGACGCATCAAGCAGGCAGCCTGTGGATCGCTCTAACACCGCTATCCGATGGCCCCCATACCCATGTTTTTCTTCTACTTTCATCACGTCTTCACTATGTGGTAATCCTTAGTTTTATTAAAAATCATGAACAAAAATTTAATCTCTAGAGTTAGCCTCTCCACTAACCGGACTTATTCATTCATTTCAACATGACCAACCTCGGTCTAATTTCATTTCATTTCATTTCATTTCTCAATGCCGGGGGAGACTTAGCTACTCTATTTCAATTTTCATTTCAAAATCTTCAACTTATAAATTCCACATGTTGAGTTCTCATACTCACATGTATATTCTCTTTTCAATTCATGATTCCTAATTTGTTCACAAGTCCATAATTGTACATGAATTTCATGCACTTAATCAATTATCACAACGAATCAAATCTCACTTTATTAACAAATGTGCATACTTCATTTTGTTCCACAATGAGAAATAAATTGCATTAAGTCACACAACCAAGTTTCTTTTGCCAAATCACCTTCTAATACATCATTATTATTTATTCTTATAAGCTATACCTTTTCACAAATACATAATCTAGAACCATAGTTCTATTTATGCCTTTTGCTCACAAACCATAGTGTATTTCATTCAAATAATGCCCAAATCACTCTTATAAAATTCCTTACATTTTTATGAGAATAACCATATTTTTTTCACAATTTTTGGACATCTAGAAACCCCCAAAAAAATATTTTTTATATATGCCGAAGGTAGGAATCGAACCCAGGTACACGGGAAACAAAGCCAAGAGCACCCGCCACTAGGCCGATCTGTGCTAGCGGTATCAAGGGGGCGAAAATTGTATTTATTACTCTCGGGTCGGAAGTTATATGCTTTCAAAAACGTGGAATATATATGCAGCTACAGGGGTTCGAACCAGTCACCCCCGAGAACACAACCGCACACAGTGACGCCTGAGCTACATGCTCAGGTTGTCACAGTACCAAATTAAAACCCATATGAATCATTTTGCCACTGTTTGTTAAAAATACTCGTTGTTCAATTAATCTTGGTTCAAATTGCCTTTGTAAAAATTACTGAAAAATTCCAGATTAACTTCCCCTCACATGATCTTCATATCAGCATGTATAAAATAATTTTTGCACTAATAAAAATATATTTTCACCCAATTCAATAAATCTTTTCATTATAACCACTATATTCTTCATTTTCGACATTGAATAACAATTAGTCTTCACATCTTTTCACATCTTTTCTATCTAAAATTTCTTATACTAATTTTCTGATATTAATGTTTTATTCAACATACAAATCTAATTTCTTTGAATTTGTCCAACCCCAAAATAACTCAAAAAGATCTCTTCATAAATTAGCACTAACAAAGTACTAATTTTTACATACAATTAGTGATGGTCATAAATGTATTTTCTTTAAATCAACATATGCTTCTAGTCCAATCATGTACATCACAAAATATATAGCCACTTATCAATTAACATGCTCACACATCAAACATTCAAGAAGTTACTCTTTCCAAAAAGCGTGCTCTTTCTTAATCAATTTGATGTTTCAAATTTTCAATTAAACTAGCATTCTTATTAGTATTTTCAATCATCAACACTAGCATCATTCTTAAGGAAATTTAACCACTATCATTCATTCATTCTAATAAGCATGGAGAATTTTACCCACAACTTAGTTTAACAATAGAACCACATGCAAATTGTTCATTAACATACCAATCAATTTATGAACTAACTTTCCATTAAAATGTATTCTTACTAATATTTTCCATGCATCATTTCTAATTAGAAATAAAGGAAATCAAACCACTTTATAGCCACATTCTTATTGCACACAATCACACATAATTCGCACATCAATAATTCAATCAACTAGAGATCATCTTTTCAATTAAATGTGCATTCTTATTAATCATTTCCATGCAACTTTTTGCTAATTAAATCTAGCATATATTCCTATGTTAGAAATAAAGAAAATTCTACCCACCTTTGTATGGAGAGAAAACAACACAATAGCAACAAAGTCCTTGCGAATGAATGCACCTCCTCCTAGACGATGTGCGCACAAGCTCCACAACACCACCACCGAATGCTTCCTCCTTGGAATGGCCGGCCTCTCCTCCTTGGAAAATGCAAGCAATCCCACACAAACTCTCACTTTTTTTTTAACTCACACTATTACCAAAATAAGACTATAATTTGGAAAGATATAATTGCATATGAATATAGCCATGGGAGGGGGGTATTTATACTAGAAATCAAGTGAAATGGAGGGCTAGGATTGACTAGTTGGTTGTAGGATGGAGGGCCAAGATTAGAGTAGGAGTTATAAAAACTACTCACAACCACATAACCACCTCCATGAACACCACTCAATTATTTGAAAATCCCTCCAAAAAGAATGCAAACCGGCCATGGAAAAGTGTGCATTGCACGTGTACGTGTAGTGTACGTGCATGCAACTAGGACCAAAATTGTACATTTTAATTTGTACAAAAAATAAAATAGTTTATAAAATAGTCTTCTACATGACAAGTTAAATAAAAATAGGTTAATCCATGGGCTTTATTTTGGGCCAAAATAGTTACTTTAAAATAAAAAAAACACATTTTGGGCTATAAGAAAAAGGCCTTTTAATTAAATTAAAATAAGGCTTTCTATTTGTTTAAAGAAAGGCTTTTGTACAAAATAATTTGAGAACACATATTTAAATATTTATATCACAATAAAATAATTATAAGATTTAATTCAACTAAAATATTGCACGTGCACACTACGTGCAAAATAAAATAATTTCATTAATTGAAAAATCAGGGTATTACAACACTCCCTCCTTAGAATAGTTCCGTCCCCGGAACTACAATTAAGAGCGAAGGATAACATAAAAACATACAACACTCACACAAGAACAAAAGACACAAAGATACAATCAAGCAAAAAGCTCAGGATAGTCCTTCAACATCCTCTCCTCAGACTCCCAAGTAGCCTCTTCAACCAAGTGGTTCCTCCAGACTACCTTGACCATCGGTATCGTCTTATTCCTCAAGACTTTCTCTCGACGATCAACAATCTCGACAGGAGACTCGATGTAATTCAGGTCTAACTGCAAACCTTCCGGTACTTCAGGCAAATGATGACTCGGGTCTGGAATATAACCTCTCAGCATAGACACATGAAAGACATTGTGCACCTGAGATAACTCTTCCGGTAATTCAAGCCGGTAAACAGTTTTCCCGATCCTTTTCAATATCTTATACGGGCCTATAAACCTCGGGGCTAACTTCCCGCCTTTGCCAAATCGAACCGCACCTTTACTGGGTGATACCTTCAGAAAGACGAAGTCACCAACCTCAAACTCAAGGTCCCTTCTCCGGTGGTCTGCATAGCTTTTCTGCCTGCTCTGAGCTTCCACAAACCTTTTCCTGATCAGATCAATCTTCTCAGAAGTTTGCTGTACAAGCTCAGGACCAAACAACTGACGCTCCCCAATTTCATACCAACAAACAGGAGTCCTGCACTTCCTGCCATACAAAGCTTCGTACGGCGCCATCCCGATGCTAGCCTGAAAACTGTTGTTGTAGGCAAACTCCACCAAAGGTAAATGTCTTTCCTAACTGTCTCCAAAGTCTAGTATACAACACCGAAGCATATCCTCAAGAATACGGTTGACTCTCTCGGTCTGCCCATCGGTTTGCGGATGAAAAGCAGTACTGAAATCTGTCTTGGTACCCAAAGCTGTATGAAGACTCCTCCAGAAATGCGAAGTAAACCGCGCATCTCGATCAGACACAATAGTTGAAGGAACACCATGAAGCCTAACAATCTCACCAACATACATCTCAACCAACTTGTCCATCGAAGCAGTGAGTTTCATCGCCAAAAAGTGAGCGGATTTGGTAAGTCGATCGACTATAACCCAAATTGCATCATTGCCTTTAGAACTCTTAGGCAATCCCGTGATGAAATCCATACTGATGTTATCCCACTTCCATTCCGGAATAGGTAACGGCTGTAATAGACCTCTGGGTCTCTGATTTTCGGCTTTGACTTGCTGACAAACCTCACACTTCGCCACAAATTCAGCCACATCCCGCTTCAAACCTGATCACCAGAAATGCTGTTTGATGTCTTTGTACATCTTAGTACTCCCAGGATGTACCGACAAAAGAGTAGCATGCGCCTCCTGAAGAATACTCTCTTTCAGGTCCGCCTGATTTGGAACACACAGCCTCTCTCCGAACCACAGCACTCCATCCCTGATTTGAAATCCGGGCAACCTGCCAGCGCCAACCTGCTCCTTCATCTCCAAAATATCAGCATCAACCTCCTGACTTGCAATGATACTTGCATTCAGAGTAGGCTGAAGCCTCAACTGAGCCAAAGATGCTCCCAATCCTTGCAAGACAACCTCCATACCTGCTCGGTCCAATTCCTCAATCAGATGCTTCTGAGTCGTAATCAAACTGGCCAAACTGCTCTTGCGACTAAGTGCATCAGCCACAACATTAGCCTTCCCAGGATGATACTTGATCTCAGGTCGCATGTCCTCAAGCACTTCCAACCATCTCTGCTGCCTCAGATTCAGATCCCTCTGCTGATATATGTACTTCAAACTCTTGTGGTCCGTGTACATGTTGTAGAACCCCGTATTTTCAAATATTATTCTAATTATTTGAAAATGAATTTAAATAATTTTTGAGGATTTAAATAAATATTTTCTAAGAAAGTTATCTTTTGTACACGTGCAAAACACGTGCAAATGACTTTTCAGAAGTTTGAAAAATTAAGTTTTCTTTATGAAAAATCATTATTTATTATTTGAGAATTATTTAGTATTTTTCCAGATTTTTTCTGAAATTAATTAGTACTATTTGCAATTTTTGAGAAAAGAAGGACTTATTTGCAAAATTGACGTTTTGGGGGTTTAAAGCGCAAAAATGCATTTGCTGGACATTCCGATCAGTATTTGTTGAAGTTTGGAAATATATTTTCTATTAGATCCTAACTTAAATGATATTTGATTTAAATTTCAAGAATAGAATTATATATGCAAGATGTATTTTGGAAATGAGTATTTTGCAAAAGAGGGAATATAACCCTAATATTCTATCCGGCATATATAAGGGGAAATCCTTTTTCCCAGCCGTCATTGAGAACTCACAGAATTTTGAGATTATTTTGAGGAGCAAGAAGGAGGATTCTTTGATCTAGCAAGGAGGAGCTTTTGGCGGATTTTCATCAAAACAAAGGTGAGTGGTTTGTTTTGTTGTTTTGTTTTGCTTTGCTTGTTTTGTTTGTCTTGATTGATGAATGACGTAAGATCTTGTTATGCTTGTTTGCGATCATTATGCCATTATTTTGTTAGTCCCATTGAATGTATGGTATGGATCTTTTATTTGTTATGGAGGATGAGAACTCTTGTTGATATTTGAACCATGTATGAGAAAATATTTAGATTTGTTGAGGAAATGTTGATCTATGAGATCGTATTGTTGGGAGACATATTAAGAATTGATTTTGTTGTGATTAGATAGTAAACACCTGGACCTTATGGTTGTAAATCAGATTTAGATTAAGTTATGGAAGACATTTCGTTGAGAAAAACCCTAATGGGAGAATTAAGAATTGAGATCATGAGAATATGAGTTTGGAGAAATTGATTGATTGAGTAATGTAACCATGATGGAGATTATTGAGAATTGTTTATTTGTCTGGATATAAATTAATTTTATGATCGATGAATCCTTAGAATACTCTCGTTTGATTTGTGTTCAGACCTATACTTTTTGTAAATCTGTAGCCGACAGTCGACTGGACTGCGAAGCAGTCGACTGGTACGAGCCTACTGGGTATTTTCAGTCTTTGAGTTTTGTTCGGGACAGTCGACCTATACTGAGGTCAGTCGACTGATCCTCTGTTTGTGATTTTGTTCAGTCCTTTCGGGACAGTCGACCTATGACCCTTCAGTCGACTCAAATACTTAGAATATTTTTTATGGGAATTATTTGTCTTTGTCTCGGGGCAGTCGACTGACCCCTTGGTAAGTCGACTGATTATGCCTTAGTTTATTTTTGAGAAATGTTGGGTTATGTCCTCTGGACAGTCGACTGATCTGATATGCAGTCGACTGGTCCTGAAGGATCTTTGTATTTGATTGTGAGATATTTTGTTTAGTGTTTGATTTTAAGATGTTCAGTTAAGTATTTGTTTTTGAGATGTTCAGTTAAGAACATGATTTTGAGATATTTTGTTGAGCCGCTTGTTAAGTGGAATTTGTTCAAATATTTGTTTTTGAGTCTCTAGAGGTAGGTGACCCTAGTATACCGGTGTTTGTTCAGTGATTTGTTGAGGCCCCTCGAGGCAAATTTTCAGCTATTCAGATTTTTAGTCCGGTAGGGTACACTACTCTAGGAGATTTGTTCAGTAACCCAAACTAATAAGGACAGGCATTAGTAGTGTCATGACGAATGGGAACTTGAGTTATGCACCTCAGTATGGCTTTTGATGTAGGATTTAATCTCCTGAATTATCCAAGTAATTAACTTGTGATGTGTGATTTATCTCCGGAATTATCCAGGTAGTTAACCTGAGATGTGAGGTACTTCTCCAGAATTATCCAAGTAATTATCTTGAGATGTGGGATTGAACTACGGAATTATCGGAGTCGAGGCGACGCTTTTGGGGTATTATTGTGATAAGGAATCTATGTTTAGATGTGGGATGATCTCCTGAATTATCTAGGAAAAATACCTGTGATGTGGGATCAATCTCCGGAATGATCAAGCATAGGCAAATTATCATAGTTTATCTTCATCTCTTAGTAGTCATCGTTGTCAGCATGTAGTCATGATGTTTTCTTGAATCACTTTTATGCATTCGGTTTTCCTGTTTTTACACACTTGGCTTTTGGTTTTGGTATCACCCATTACTTTTTATTGTTACTTCATACTTTAGTGTTTGATTATTATTTGTTGGATATCATGTTTTAAGTTCATTTATGCTATTGGTTTGTTTGGTTACCACTCACACCATTTATGGCTGACCCCGTAGTTTTGGGGTTAGGGTTCAACTCTAGCCTCACATGTTGCAGGTTATTGCCTAGATTGGAGGTTGGATGCTTGAGTGGGCAATTTGAGATAATTGGATTATTTAGTGATTGGTGTAAAACAGTAAAGGATATTTGAGATCATTATTGAGTTGCAAATAAAATGTTAATTTGTGTTAAGATGTTTAGACTTCCGCTGTAATTGTAATAATTGTTGTAATAAAGAAGAAAAAAAAAATTTAGTGGTGTTGTTGGTGTTTATTGTTCTATTGAAGTGGATTGCTGGGATTTCGCCACTTATTTTCTAAGCTCTCATATTAGAAATTTGGGGCGCTACACATGTTCAACTTCTCACCGTACACGTAGTGCCTCCATTGCTTCAGGGCAAAGATAATCGCAGCCAACTCTAGATCATGAGTCGGGTAATTCTTCTCATGTGGTCGTAGTTGCCTAGACCCATAAGCGATTACTCTTCCCTCTTGCATTAAGACACACCCAAGCCCCCGATGTGAAGCATCGCTATAAACATCATACTCAACACCTGCTCTAGGCAGAGCCAAAATAGGTGCAGTAGTCAGCCTATCTTTCAACTCCTGAAAGCTCGCCTCACATTGCTCAGTCCACTTGAAGCTCACATTCTTCTTGGTCAGTCCAGTAAGCGGTACAGCTATCTGAGCGTAACCTTGAATGAACCTCCTGTAGTATCCAGTCATCCCAAGAAAGCTTCTGACTTCCTTCACTGTAGTAGGCCTAGCCCAATCTCTCACTGCCTCTATCTTCTGAGGGTCAGTTGCCACTCCCTCCTTAGAAAGGATGTGACCTAGGAATGCCACTTCAGATTTCCAGAAATCACACTTGGATAACTTGGCATACAACTTCTGCTCTTCCAACTCTTCAAAACTGCTGCCAGATGCTCGGTGTGCTCCTCCTCTGACTTGGAGTACACAAGAATATCGTCGATAAACACCACGACGAAAGAGTCAATGAACGGCCTCAGAACTCTGTTCATCAAATCCATGAAGATTGCGGGTGCATTCATTACTCCAAATGGCAAAACTAAGAATTCGTAATGCCGATGTCGAGTTCTAAATGCAGTTTTGTGCACATCTTCGGCTTTCACTCGAACTTGGTGGTAACCTGATCGAAGATCTATTTTGGAGAAAACAGCTGCCCCTTGTAGAAGATCGAACAAATCATCAAATCGAGGAATCGGATACTTATTCTGAACAGTGACCTTATTCAGCTCCCGGTAATCGATACACATTCTCATCGATCCATCCTTCTTCTTTACCAAAAGCACTGGTGCTCCCCAAGGTGACGCACTAGGTTGAATAAAGCCTTTCTCCAACAGTTCCTCAATCTGCCGTTTCACCTCATCCTGTTCCACTGGAGCCATCCTATACGGTGCCTTAGAAATGGGTGCACTTCCCGGTTGAACAGTGATGCTGAACTCTACATCACGATGTGGGGGTAACCCAGGAAAATCTTCCAAGAACACAGTCGGATAATCCCGAACCACAAGAATCCCTTGCACTTCCACAAGAGTCTCTTCCTTGCGGATAGTTGCCACCAGCTTAGAGCACTTCTTCTTCCCTTGGAACGTGACTTCAGGTCTACCTGGAGCCTTCATTGTTACCGTCTTGGTCTTGCACTCGATGCTTGCACTGTACACCGACATCCAATCAATGCCAATGATAACATCGACTCCCAAGATAGTCAGCTCGATCAGATCAATGCCAAAGATTCTATCTCCAATCACAATCTCGCAATCAGCATAATACCGATCAGCGGTTAAAGTTTCCCCTGACGGAGTAGCTACTGCTAAGATCTTGCCTGGGAAAATCTTCGGTTCAACTCCCAACACTTTAGCAAATTTTGGAGACACAAAAGTATGAGAAGATCCAGTATCGAATAACACAACAGCTTTCATTCCATTAAGATATAGTTCGCCTGTTACATAATACACACCATTACATAACAGTCTCACTAAACAACGGGAAAAGAAATGACAAGAACTCTAAACACCAGCCCTCGTACCAGAGATGACCTGATCTGCCTCATCAGCATCAGCTTCCATCAAGGCAAATACTCGCCCTGGTTGGTACAGCCTCTTCCCAGTCTGCTGCGTTGGTGCGTTGCTATCACCATTCCGTAGTTTGGGACATTGAGATCGGTAATGTCCCGCTTCACCACAGTTGAAGCAAGTCACCGCAGGAGGTCTCACCACATTGTTTCCAGGTCCTCCAGCCACACTAACAGCGTTCGCCCCTGTCGGTTTGAACCTCAGTGCAGATGGTTGCCCTTTGAAACTCCCAGAATGTGCAGGCCTCTTTCCAGACTGCCAGTTGTTCCTCCGGTTCTGAACAACTTGGAATTGCTCCATATCCGCCTCCGTCGCTGCCGCCCTCTTGACCAACTTGTTGAATCGCCTGATACCAAGAGGTATCATCCGGGACCTCAAGCTCGGCCTAAAACCATGCTCGAACTTACGAGCCTTCTACGCTTAATCCATCACCAGTTCCGGCGCATACCTAGAGAGCTGAGTAAACTTGGTCTCATACGCTCTCACCGACATGCTGCCTTGCTGTAGCGATAGAAACTCCATTGCCTTCTTCTCCTGGACGTCGGAGGGGAAATAGTGACTGCGGAACTCTTCCAGAAATTCCTCCCAGCCAAGCACTATGCCTCCCATGGTCCTCTTCATGGATTGCCACCAAACCGCCGCATCCTTCTCCAGTTGCAAAGTCGCCAACTTGACCTTGCTACCCTCAGGGGTCTCCAACACCTCAAAGATCGTCTCCACTTGACGGATCCAGTTGTCAGCCGCATCTGGGTCTGACTTTCCCTCGAATACAGGTGGTTTCATTCTCTTGAATGATTCCACCAGCTTAATCGCCTCGGGCACTGGATTCGCCGGCCCACTTCCTTGGTTCATAGCCACTGCATTAAGTGTCTGGTAGACCCTTGCAAATTCGGTCTCTAGATCCAAACCTTCCCTATTCCTAGCTCCTCTTCTCGACATATTCTGATGCAAAAGATCCATCAAATTCGAAGTATAAGACAAGAATTTAAACCAACTTGCATTTCATTGAATTCCAAAGTTTATACATTCGAATTTAAAACATTTTTTGACATCAGCATGGAAAATAAAAGAAGCTAAGACAGTCTAACTCCTACGGGTCCTCTTCGCTGCTCGAAGTTCTTCCCGTAGTCCTTCCACCTCATCCTTCAGCACATCAGTCAGGTTCTTCCTCTTCTCGAGTTCCCAAACCCGATGACTGAGAACAGAAAAGTCGTCCTTTCGCTTCGTCAGCTGAGCCTCCAACAATCCGACTCTCTCTCGCAGTGTCTCTACCTGCCTCTGAAGAGAAGTCACAAGACCATTTGGAACTGGTTCTTCTTCTTCTTCGTCAGAAGAAGAGTCATCAGATGAATCCGGAGGTGGGGTGATCTCTCGGGATTCAGGCCATTCTTCACCGTCAGAATCTGCTTGCCCTGGATAGTACTCGTCCTCGGAATCAGCTTGTCCAGGATGGTACTCTTCCTCAATGATATGCCAGTCGTCATCTCCAGCAGGGTCGAAGTAATCAGCCATCTTAGAAATAGAGAGGAAGAAGCATAAATCTTAGAGCAACACAAATATAAGTCACTTACATTTAAATCTCTAGACTCAAACACACACTCTAATGTCCACTTCTAGGGTGTCGTTCCCTATAAATTTGTAAAAGTGTGGAAAGCGTAGAAAGCGTGGTTCTGATACCACTCTGTAACGCCCCGAATCCCAAATACACTGAATTCGAGATGTTCTACAGGATCTTTTCACTTTCTTTAGTACAATTTTACAGGGAAATTTAAACATTTCATCTTACATCAGAGTTTACATCAATATTACACTTTTCTTTTGCACAGTGGAAGTAAAATACAACAATTAAATAAATGCACGACAACATGGTACAATCTTTAAGCATCCATTCCTCTTTAACATGTCATTTACCTGCATATAAGACTGTGGGTACGTCAGTTTATTCAACCGACGATCATTATACACGGCCATCCTCTCTATGCCGGAAATAGTATAACTTAATTTTCCATATTTAGCAAACACAAACTTGTCACATTCAAATAAAGGGACTACCCTATTGATATCGTGTTGTGATTGTGCACTTAGTCCTTAATGCACTTATTTATGTTACATGACACTAATGCGCACTTGTTCGGATTCTATGCATCCCATACTACATAGGTCCGAGGGCAAGCCCTTATTCGTTCTTCATCTTTGTAGGGTTCAATCCCCCGTTATGACTTAGTCTACTACTGTAACTACGGTAGTGTCTTAGATGTCCTATGATCTATGAGCCCATGTCCAGGCAGCCTGGAGGGGAATCCCACGCACTGACACGACGCATCGAGCAGGCAACCTATGGACAATTCAGCCTCCGCCATGGAACAATGGCACCACCCATAGCCACTCGAACATCCCACGAGCATCGCCACCGGGACGATAATTCTGGAGTAGCGCCCACGCCATGTCTTGACGCATCAAGCAGGCAGCCTGTGGATCGCTCTCACACCGCTATCCGATGGCCCCCATACCCATGTTTTTCTTCTACTTTCATCACGTCTTCACTATGTGCTAATCCTTAGTTTTATTAAAAATCATGAACAAAAATTTAATCTCTAGAGTTAGCCTCTCCACTATCGGACTCATTCATTCATTTCAACATGACCAACCTCGGTCTAATTTCATTTCATTTCATTTCATTTCTCAATGCCGGGGGAGACTTAGCTACTCTATTTCAATTTTCATTTCAAAATCTTCAACTTATAAATTCCACATGTTGAGTTCTCATACTCACATGTATATTCTCTTTTCAATTCATGATTCCTAATTTGTTCACAAGGCCATAATTGTACATGAATTTCATGCACTTAATCAATTATCACAACGAATCAAATCTCACTTTATTAACAAATGTGCATACTTCATTTTGTTCCACAATGAGAAATAAATTGCATTAAGTCACACAACCAAGTTTCTTTTGCCAAATCACCTTCTAATACATCATTATTATTTATTCTTATAAGCTATACTTTTTCACAAATACATAATCTAGAACCATAGTTCTATTTATGCCTTTTGCTCACAAACCATAGTGTATTTCATTCAAATAATGCCCAAATCACTCTTATAAAATTCCTTACATTTTTATGAGAATAACCATATTTTTTTCACAATTTTTGGACATCTAGAAACCCCCAAAAAAATATTTTTTATATATGCCGAAGGTAGGAATCGAACCCAGGCACACGGGAAACAAAGCCAAGAGCACCCGCCACTAGGCCGATCTGTGCTAGCGGTATCAAGGGGGCGAAAATTGTATTTATTACTCTCGGGTCGGAAGTTATATGCTTTCAAAAACGTGGAATATATATGCAGCTACAGGGGTTCGAACCAGTCACCCCCGAGAACACAACCGCACACAGTGACCGCCTGAGCTACATGCTCAGGTTGTCACAGTACCAAATTAAAACCCATATGAATCATTTTGCCACTGTTTGTTAAAAATACTCGTTGTTCAATTAATCTTGGTTCAAATTGCCTTTGTAAAAATTACTGAAAAATTCCAGATTAACTTCCCCTCACATGATCTTCATATCAGCATGTATAAAATAATTTTTGCACTAATAAAAATATATTTTCACCCAATTCAATAAATCTTTTCATTATAACCACTATATTCTTCATTTTCGACATTGAATAACAATTAGTCTTCACATCTTTTCACATCTTTTCTATCTAAAATTTCTTATACTAATTTTCTGATATTAATGTTTTATTCAACATACAAATCTAATTTCTTTGAATTTGTCCAACCCCAAAATAACTCAAAAAGATCTCTTCATAAGTTAGCACGAACAAAGTACTAATTTTTACATACAATTAGTGATGGTCATAAATGTATTTTCTTTAAATCAACATATGCTTCTAGTCCAATCATGTACATCACAAAATATATAGCCACTTATCAATTAACATGCTCACACATCAAACATTCAAGAAGTTACTCTTTCCAAAAAGCGTGCTCTTTCTTAATCAATTTGATGTTTCAAATTTTCAATTAAACTAGCATTCTTATTAGTATTTTCAATCATCAACACTAGCATCATTCTTAAGGAAATTTAACCACTATCATTCATTCATTCTAATAAGCATGGAGAATTTTACCCACAACTTAGTTTAACAATAGAACCACATGCAAATTGTTCATTAACATACCAATCAATTTATGAACTAACTTTCCATTAAAATGTATTCTTACTAATATTTTCCATGCATCATTTCTAATTAGAAATAAAGGAAATCAAACCACTTTATAGCCACATTCTTATTGCACACAATCACACATAATTCGCACATCAATAATTCAATCAACTAGAGATCATCTTTTCAATTAAATGTGCATTCTTATTAATCATTTCCATGCAACTTTTTGCTAATTAAATCTAGCATATATTCCTATGTTAGAAATAAAGAAAATTCAACCCACCTTTGTATGGAGAGAAAACAACACAATAGCAACAAAGTCCTTGCGAATGAATGCACCTCCTCCTAGACGATGCGCGCACAAGCTCCACAACACCACCACCGAATGCTTCCTCCTTGGAATGGCCGGCCTCTCCTCCTTGGAAAATGCAACCAATCCCACACAAACTCTCACTTTTTTTTAACTCACACTATTACCAAAATAAGACTATAATTTGGAAAGATATAATTGCATATGAATATAGCCATGGGAGGGGGGTATTTATACTAGAAATCAAGTGAAATGGAGGGCTAGGATTGACTAGTTGGTTGTAGGATGGAGGGCCAAGATTAGAGTAGGAGTTATAAAAACTACCCACAACCACATAACTACCTCCATGAACACCACTCAATTATTTGAAAACCCCTCCAAAAAGAATGCAAACCGGCCATGGAAAAGTGTGCATTGCACGTGTACGTGTAGTGCACGTGCATGCAACTAGGACCAAAATTGTACATTTTAATTTGTACAAAAAATAAAATAGTTTATAAAATAGTCTTCTACATGACAAGTTAAATAAAAATAGGTTAATCCATGGGCTTTATTTTGGGCCAAAATAGTTACTTTAAAATATAAAAAAAATCACATTTTGGGATTTAAGAAAAAGGCCTTTTAATTAAATTAAAATAAGGCTTTCTATTTGTTTAAAGAAAGGCTTTTGTACAAAATAATTTGAGAACACATATTTAAATATTTATACACATCACAATAAAATAATTATAAGATTTAATTCAACTAAAATATTGCACGTGCACACTACGTGCAAAATAAAATAATTTCATTAATTGAAAAATCAGGGTATTACAGAAACTCTCGTAACCTCCAACTCTCCCTCTCCCCACTACCAAATCCGGTCACTACACAGCACACAAATAAGAACCGGACTCAAGTGTGCTGTTTTCACACCAAGTGGGCCTCCAACTCTTAATTCATTTCACTTTTCATATATATATTAGCACATAACCATGGCCCATCTATTCCAACTCATTCATTCAACCCATTTCCTATTACAAATTCACAGCCCAAGTCTTTTAACGGGCCCCCCCAACTAAAACCCACTCCTGTCCATTTAATCTATCTCACATTTTATACATTATATCATACATCTAATTATCATACTATATATTTTACACAATATATTGTATACTATATTATTAAGTAACGTTAGTCCCAATTAAAAGCACACTCATTTTATGAAATTCGTTTCGAGAAAGGATACGCCTAAATGCGCGCACCGAAATAAACACGTGCGTCGCACGTGAAACATGAAAATGCGAAAATTAACATTATTGATGAAAAGTCATTAAATATAATCGAAAATAATATAAGCAAAATTACATTTACTAATTTACATATATTTCCTGATGAAATCACAACACGTAGAAAACACGTGCATTATACGTGCGGAAAATCGAAAAATGCATTTAAATAAAAAAAAAGCGGGGTGTTACATCATCTTCTTCAGATCCGCACTTCAACATCCAGCATCATCAAATCCCGCCGCCTACTCTCCTCTCCCACCTCAACCTTTGTAATCCTACTTCTGTATTAACCCTACCCAAAACCCAAAACCCTACTTCAATATTGTCTTCAAAAAAAAACGACGAAAAAAAATTTCGAAAAAAAACAAAAACAAAAAACAAAAAAAACAAAAAAAAACAAAAAAACTTATATATATATATATATATACAGGTACCACTACTTGATAGAATCTCAGTCTCTCCCGCATATTTCCGCCTCCACTGACTCTCTAGATGCAACCGCCTCTCGTTCCTCCTCCAAATTCCAACAGCAGCAGCATCACTTTCAGTCTGCCTCCGGCCTTCTACCTTCTCCTAACATCATTGCTCACCCTACCTCACCTCTTCTTCCAACATCGATAGCACCGTCCTGCTCCTTAAACCGATTCAGACACCCGGAGCATCTCCTTCGTGCTCTCAGCCATAGCAACCCTCGCAGTGCGTCGTCCCTCACATCCTCGGCCATGCCCGTCACTCCAGTCTTGCCATCTCCTGCTGATTGGGCTAATCTTCAGCAATGCCCCACACAGCTGGAACTACAGCTCATGGGTCAGTCTATCAATGCTGGCTCCTCTGCTTCTGCACTTTCTGCCACTCCCGGTATGAATTCCTTCTGGATTTTAGATTCTGGTGCATCACATCATCTCACTAGTAATCAGACACTATTCACCACCTGCACAGCACTTTCCTCTCACTCTCCATCTCTACACACAGCTGATGGCTCACCACTTCTTATTACACACTCAGGAACAATTAGTTCTCCCACACTCACATTACCATATGTTCTTTATGCTCCTTATTTATCAATAAACCTTATTTATATTAGTGCGCTGTGCGATAGTGGTCTTCTCGTCACTTTTGACTCTTTAGGTTGTTCTATTACTGATTTCTCCACCGGTGAGGAATTTGAGCGTGCTAGTCGTCAGGGGCGTCTATATTATCTAGATTTTCTTCGTGCACACCACTCTCCTAGATTTGCCGGTATTGTTTCTTCTGATGCTGATCTGTGGCACAGACGTTCGGGTCATATTAGCGCATCACGATTCCAGACTACAGCTCACAGTGGTGCCCTTGGTTCTTTCACTTTTAAACATTTATCTGATTGTCATGGTTGTCATTTGGCCAAACACATTGCTCTACCCTTTAGTCACAAAAGAACTTCTGAAACCACTCATCTTTTTCAACTTGTTCATTCTGACATATGGGGACCCTCTCCCGTACCTTCGTGGAAAAGGTATCTCTATTATGTTGCCTTCATCGATGACTTCACTAGACATACATGAGTTTTTCTTATTCGTCAGCGATCTGAGATACCTGATATTTACCGGTTCTTTACAGCTATGATTCACACTCAGTTCGGTGTGCGCATTAAGAATTTTCGATCGGACGGTGCACGTGAGTAAACTTCCACCACTATGAGATCGATCCTTCAGTCTCACGACACCATTTTTCAACAATCATGCCCTCACACGCATGAGCAAAATGGAGTAGCTGAACGCAAGCATCGTCACATCCTTGAGACGGCTCGCGCTCTTTTACTCTCCTCTTCTGCTCCTTGTTCTTTCTGGGCTGAAGCTATCATGACCTCTGTTAGTCTCATCAACATTACTCCCTCGTCTGCCCTTGCTGGTACGATACCTTACGAGGCTCTTTATCATTCACCTCCCGACTACAGTATGCTCCGTACCTTTGGATGCACCTGTTACGTCCTTCTCCCTCCCCTACTGAGCGCACGAAGCTCTCTGCTCGTGCTGCTAAGTGCGTTCACCTAGATCTCAGTCCTGAACACAAAGGTTATCGTTGTTTTGATCCATCAGCGGGTCGTGTCCGCATTTCTCGACATGTCTCCTTTGTGGAAGACTCCCCTTACTACCTGACCCCCCCGAGGATACTAGATTTCTCGATTCCCCAGTGGTTGCTAGCCCCCCGACTTTATCTTCCCCCATTCCTTTTTATCCCACTCCCCTGGCTCCACTCACATCTCCTGCAGTCCTTCCACCTGTTGTTCCCCCTACCGAAACTCTACCTGCATCCCCACAACAGCCAGCACCCATCCCACCTACTTCCCCACCGACACATGCACCTACTCCACCGTCCTCACCCCCACATCCTGTCAGTCCACCACCTCTTCGTCAGTCTACCCGTTCCACTTCTGGTATTCCTTCGACAGGTTATACACCTGATGCCACTTGTCCTTCTGACCAGTTTGGTTTTGCCACCCTAGCTTCCTACTCACCACAGTTTCATGCATCTCACTGCTATACACTCTACACGTGAGCCCAGAACCTATCAAGACGCAATTCAATATCCTGAATGGAGGAAAGCTATTGCAGAGAAATTCAGTGCATTTGATCAGACTGGCACTTGGGATGTTATTCCTCTACCAGAGGGCGTTCAGCCTATTAGCTGCAAGTGGATCTTCAAGGTCAAATATCAATTTGATGGATCTATTGAGCGGCACAAGACCCGTCTAGTAGCCTAAGGGTTTACTCAGGAGCATGACATTGACTATGATGAGACCTCTGCTCCCGTTGCACAGATGACTACTGTTCGCACCCTTCTTGCTGTTGCAGCCATCCGCTAATGGCCGTTATACCAGATGAACGTGAAGAATGCTTTTCTTCATGGTACCTTATCTGAGATTGTTTATATGGATCCTCCACCTGGCCTCCCTACTCCTCGTCATGTTTGCCGGCTGCGTCGTGCTATATATGGTTTAAAGCAAGCCCCTCGAGCCTGGTTTGAGTGTTTTCGCCTTGTCATCACCAAGTCTGGTTTTAGTCAGAGTTCTCAGGACCACTCTATGTTTATGCGGTCATCACCACAGGGGAGGGTAATTCTACTACTATATGTTAATGATATGATCATTACTGGGGATGACTCCGCCGGCATTGCATCCACACAGAAATGAAAATTTTGCCGAAATGCCCCTGTTTTTGAAAATAATTAGCGAACTACCCTTGTTTCGAAAACATTTAGCCATTTGCCCTTGTCTGTGACACGTCAGCAACAAACGTTAATGGGAATCACGGCATCAGCTAATTGTATGCCGTTATTCCCAATAACGGCATCTGTATTTGAGAAAATTGCCATGCCGTTATTCCCAATAACGGCATTGGTTAATTTTAGTATAGAACTCTACTTTGTTAATCTTGACTCGAGATTAATTCCAAATATGAAATAAACTGATGCCGTTATTCTGGAGAACGGCATCGTTTATAACTGATGCCGTTTTTCAGAATAACGGCATCAGTTATAAACTTTTTGCACTAATCCCTATACTCGAAAAAACCCTTCCTCTTCCCTCTTTCTCTTCCGCTCGTTCCTTCTTCATTTCCAAACAGAAAACCCTAGACGAAAACCCTAGACGATCTAAAAAAAAAATCCTTCATCCAGAGTTATTGACTTCTATTTCGGAGTAGACTCTTCAATCCTTCATCCAGAGTTCCTTCTCATTCCGAATCCCAAATCTTTGTAAGTAACCAAAAATCCCTAATTTGTATTTTGTATAGTTGATTTTGACTGTTTTATTATGTAGTATAGTACTAATATTGTAGAATAGGGTTATTGAAGTAGTAATTTTGGAAGTATTGTTATCGAAGTAGGGTTTACTATGAGTTGAATTTTTGAGACGCACAAATGCTGAAATATTGAAGTACTTTATTTTGAAGTAGGGGTTTTGAAGGTCCTAATACACTTAATTACTACCAAGTAAACCAGTCCAATGTCTTCAAACAATTGATAAGATGTTAAGTTTTGTAGATTATATGTTTTCCCGTTTTCTAATACACTTAATTACTACTCCTAAGATTGCTCATTCTCTCATTTTTTATACCGAAAATGTTGTTTATTAGTGTTTGTCAATGTGTACAGGCCAATGAATCCTGCACAACCATCTTCTTCGCATGGTGTTGGTGCTTCTTCTACGCCTTCATTTGGACCACGGGGACATCCGGGTCTATTAGATCCTACAGTTCTGTTTCTGCAAGAAGACCACAGATCACAGGCCGTTTGGACCAGAGATGTGGAGAAGATGAGTTTTAGGATGCACAAGGTCATGCCTGTCCTCAAGAACTGTATTGCTATGGAACATTATTTGGTTAGCAGTGGATTTAGCGGTATGTCAAAGCTGACCAACATAAAGTGTGATCACGCCTTGCTTACGCACTGGTAGAGCGATGGAGGCCGGAGACACACACCTTCCACTTACCGTGCGGTGAGATGACGGTCACCCTACAAGATGTAGCGGTGATTTCGGGTCTTCCAATTGACGGGGTGGCCGTCACAGGCAATTTGATGTTCAACAAGGTTGCACTGGTGCGAGATTATTTGGGGTTGGATGTTGATAAAGTTGACCACGGCATATGGGTTGGGGAATCCATTAGACGTTCATTCCTAGAAGATAGTTTCACTCATATTCGAATCGCACCTGTGCATACGGACATCGAAATCCAGAACTATACGCGGGCATACGTACTGTCGATGATTGGAGGGATTCTATTCCCTAACTCTTCAGGTGACGTAGTCCACCTCATGTATCTTCCATTGATAGCTGACTTGCAGACAGCCGGCAGGTATAGTTGGGGAAGTGCAGCTCTAGTGTCCCTTTACCGTGCACTCTGCAACTATTCGATGGGTTCGATTCAGATGACCGGGCCGATGTCCATACTGCAAATTTGGTGTTGGGAAAGAATACATCTCGGCCGACCCCGGGTGACGGTACTATCAGAGAGTTGGAGAGTGCTCCAGGATAATCCCGTGATGAGAGCTCCTCTCGGTGCATACTGGGCGGGGAAGCGTACGTGGAGGGATAACCCACGTGGTGTCCTAACTTATTATAGGGACGAGCTAGATCAATTGAGGGAAGAGCTCGTCAATTGGACCCCGTACACGGACGATCGGCTGCAACGTCTACCACCTATTTGCACTGCTAATGCACAGTTGTGGTTGACCCTAGCCCCACTAGTGAATTTCTCAGTTGTGGAGTTTTATTACCCCGGCCGTGTTCTTCGACAATTCAATGCACAACAACCCGTCCCCGTGAACACATTATACGATCGTAGACTACACAACATCACGGGCCAAGGACGTTTACCGAACATGGATTGGGCCGATCACCACCGCGCTTATGTAGGAGCATGGAATGAGCGGAGGTATGACTTGATAGTCGAGGGTGTTGAGTATCCGTATGATGGATCAATGCACAAAACTTATATGGCCTGGTACCGTCGCATAACGAGACTTTATATTGCGCCGAAAACGGATTTTCCAGCGGGTATCCAACAACCGATACCCGCGGCTCATGTTGAACCACCACCGGCATTTTCATCATCACAGCCGATGTATCAACCGAAAGCTTCATCATACCGTATAATGGTAAATTAATTTGTTTTTCTGAATTTCAATTATTTCGATTAATTTTACTTACGAATCTTTACTTACAACATATATGGTTTACTATTACAGATTGAAAGCACATGGGACATGGCTAGAAAATGTGCGAACGTGTTGAAGAGCAATGCCAATAAGGCATGCAAAGAATTGGCACGAGACCTCCTGTGCAATTGTCGTACCTCTCTTGAAGAGGTTGGAGATGGTCCTCGTTTCAATGAACTAGTACGTTCAACCGAAGGTCAACGCCAACAAGAACGGCCTACCGCTAGCCAAGCTTCACCCCCACCACAACAAGCATTGGTGTTGGGAAATCCATCACGTCAACGAAGATCCAAGTCCGTTCGTGAACCTCCACCGCAAAGCGCAGTGGCCATGCCGGAGATTGAAGAAGGAGAAGGTCACGAAGATGAAGGAGCTGGTCCAAGTGGACCCCCAACGCAAGAACAACGGGAACGTAGGCAGAAAGTCCCGGCTCGGATGAGAAGAGCACCCCAACATTTCACACCGAGTTAATTGGAAGTATTATTTGTCGTTTTAATGGTTTCTTTGGTAATACAACGATTACTTTAGTATTACACCTTATTCTAGCATTTTTAAATCTGTGCATGTTTATGCATTTGAGATTGTTTAAATTGAAGTTTGTGCATGTTTGTGCAGGTTTGTAGGAGTATCAGCTTGTTATTTGGAAGCTATGTCGAACTTCTACAGATGCACATGTATGAGTTTGTAGGAGTTGCACATGTATGAGTTTGTGCAGGTTTGTAGGAGTATCAGATTGTTTAGTTTGAAGTTGTATGTATTTGAAGTTCTGAAGTTGAATGTATCTGTGAAGTTGAATGTAGCTAATTTTGCAAAATGCTGTAATATGAATCATAAGTTTGATGTTATTTTTTGAAATATTGAAGTTCTGAAATCTGAGAATATTAGAAGTCTGAGAAGTTGAATATTGGATGTATTTTATATTGAAGTTCTGAAGTCTGAAGTTCTGAGAATATTTTATATTTGAAGTCTGAGAATATTTTTTGAAAGAATGAAATATTGAAGTCTGAAGTCTGAGAATATTTGAAGTCAGATTCATGCTGTAATATGAATCTGAAGTCTGAAGTTGAATATTGGATGTATTTGAAGTCTGAGAAATTGTATTGAAGTTTGTGAAATATTGAAGTCTGAGAATGTATCTGTGAAGTTTGTGAAATATTGAAGTCTGAGAATGTATCTGTGAAGTCTGAAATATTGAAGTTTGTGAAATAATGAAGCTTGATTCTGTGCATGTATTGGAAGTAGTGAAAGTATCTGTGCATATTCTATTGAAGTTAAAATTTGGAAGTAGTATCTGTGCATGTCTGTGAATTTGGAAGTAGTGAAAGTAGTATCTGAAATATTTGATCTGTATTTGTGAATTTTGAAAACTTTAAGATTTGTATTATGTGCATATTTTGTTCTGTATTCTGTGCATATTTGATCTATATTCTGTGCATATCTGAAAACTTTAAGATTTGTATTCTGTGCATATTTTGATCTGAATTTTAAACTTTAAGTATTTGATCTGTATTCTGTGCATATTTTGAAAACTATAAGATTTGAAGAATTTGATCTGTATGTGAAGTATTTGATCTGTATTTGTGAATTTGAAGTATGTGAAGCTGTATGAATGAAGTGAGTTAAATTCCTGAATGAAGTTGAATGTATGTGAAATAAGTTGTGCATGCCTGTTAAGTCAAAAAAAGAGAATAAACGATGCCGTTATTCGCAATAACGGCATGTTAATCCTGTAACGTTATTGCGAAAAACGACATCTTCATATAGGGAAAATTAGAAAATTAATAGTTGCTGCCAAATGTATCTGTCTCCACAGTCGCGGTTCAGAATAACGGCATATGTCAACTGTGCCGTTATTCCGAAGCACGGCATTAGTTATGTATGCCGTTATTCTGAAAAACGGCATTAGTGAAAGAACAAAATTTCAAATTTTCAACATTCTGGCAAAGATACTGTCTCCACAGACGTTCTTCAGAATAACGGCATGTAAATAAGATGCCGTTATTCATGAGCACGGCATCAGTTAAAGGATCTGTGCAAGTTTTCTGTGCATGTTTATTTTGCGAATGGTAGTGTGGAACAAATCTAACCATACCCACCACTCATTAACACTATCATACCATTTTAAACATACAAATCACACAACACTTATCATTCCAAACAATAACAACACTTGTCAATCCAAACAACACTTATCACACAGGATCTTATAATTCAAACGTAAATTACTCAACATTAACAGACAACATGAAAATAATTCAAATAATTCAAACGTAAATTACTCAACAAACAACAGACAACATGAAAACATTTAACTAACAAATAATAACTAAGAAAAATATTCAAGTGCGGGTAGATTGTGAAGTCCCCACACTTTGTACATTCTTACAACTGCGTCTATTATGTCCGCTCACACCACATTTTGAACATACTTTTCCACTACTCCCTCCTTCTCGAGCGTCCATGTCATTGCGGATACGAGTACTCTTAGGCCTCCCCTTGACCCGACGAAGACTAGGATCAACAATTAGTACCGGTGCGCTTTGGGTAGGCCAATAAGATTCGTCTGGGAAAGGATTGAAAGATGGTGCCCATGTTTTTGCTAACGAGTCTGTAGAGTAGAAAGGATCTATGTACGGTTGATAATCAAGCGCCCGGGAAGCACATGCCGCTAACACATGAGAGCATGGAACGTGGAACAATTGAAATTTCCCACATGTACAAGTTTGGCCTTCTAGGTCCACCGTATGCCAATGCCCACCCTTTTGATATCCACCGTCCATCCTAATGCCCGTTTTCACCCCAAAGACACCATCACGATTATTGAACATTATGGCCTCATGTAAATTTGATTTTTCACGCCGGGCATCAATAAGATCCTGGATTCGTGGTGCCCATAGTTTACCTTCAGCGATAAGTGTCTGCGCGGTCTCACGGCGGTCGGTGAAATACATGTTCAGACAGAAAAATATCTGTTCTACAATTGCGGTGACAGGTAAGCTACGAACACCTTTTAGAACCGAGTTGAACACTTCGGACAGATTTGTTGTCATAATACCATATCTACGCCCACCATCCGCAGTAAGTGCCCACTTCTCAATTGCTTTCTCCTTAACCCAATTAGCCGCATCAGCATTGCTAGCTTCAAGTTGTGCCATCTTTTCCTCGTACTTTCTCCACTGATTTTCACTAGCAATTACCTTTAATTTATTCATCAAAAATTTCGAACCAAATTTTTTATGAAAATTGCTAGCAAAGTGCCGCATACAATACCGATGATATGCAAAAGGTTCCCTCCACGTGCCAAACTCATTTCCCATTGCTGATAAAATACCGGCATGTCGATCCGAGATGACGCAAAGACCTTCACGATCTGTCACATAGCACCGAATACAGTTCATGAACCATGTCCATGTTTCTATACTTTCACCTTCAACAAGTGCAAATGCAAACGGAAACAACCTACCGTTTGCGTCTGGTGAAACCGCAATCAACAAACAGCCTTTGTATTTTCCGTACAAATGAGTACCGTCAACACTTATAACTGGTCTACATGATTTGAATCCTTTGATCGAAGGACCGAATGACCAAAAAACACTCTTAAATGTTTCTATACCCGGCCCAGTCGTAGTCTTCGCCCACTGTACAGCCGTACCCGGATTCGAAGCTTGAATTGCATTGAGTAGGTATGGTAATTTAGTGTACGCTGTTTCAAAAGAACCATATAGTTTCTCAATTGCTTTATATTTTGCCTTCCAAGCTTTCCAATATGATATTGTGTATTGGAGCCTACCCTTCACCTGCCCAATTATGGCTCTTGGTGTTACTGTGAGTTGTTCCCTCAGAGTATCTATTATCAGCATCGATACAACCGTCGAGTCAATTTTGCTGTGATCCTGAGTCAATGTAGGATTCACACATGTGTGTACACCTTCAAGTTGTTTCACCACAAAATAATCACGACCTTTGGGAATAATTGCACGCAAGCGCCATGGACAACCGACTACATTTTGAAGTGATGGATTTTCTGCAATCTGCTCGGCTGAATGGTTGATGGGAGCGTATTTACATTTCACATGGTACAGACTACGATCTGATTTTACCGTCACGAATTCCCTGTGGTTCTTCACGGCATACATCTTTACTTGATGTTGTAGAGCATCTTTGAATGGAAATCTTTGACCTATGAAGAGTTCATCCAAGTTGGAAGACCCAATGGAAGACTGGTCATGTTCATGTACGGTGGCACGGGACATCCATTCGCTTAACTGCGATCCACGCATAGCTGGACCTGTGTCCTGACTTGGCAACACGCGGGCATTGTTAACCGGCACATGAACATTGGCATCAACAACCGGCACATGAACATTGGCATCAACAACCGGCACATGAACATTGGCATCAACAACTGGAGCTTCAAGGGCAATCTCCTCATCATCATCCTCGAGACCGCGTACCTCATCTTCTTCCTCTTCTACCAAGTCGTTATTTACAACGGCGTTATCAAAGTTTGTCAAAGCAATGCCAGCTACCAAAAAATTTTGTGGCAATGGGGTCGGATGTAGCTGCTCGTATTCGGAGGAAACAGGTTCCGTTGGAGTTGTGCTAGTATCTCCAACAGTATTAGAAATCCTTACGTGTGACTCTTCGGATGGTCTCAGAATCCTAGTTGGCCTTGGACCATCGATAACAACTCTTGCAGTATTTGGAAGCCTCGTTTGATCAATATATAACTCAACTATATTCCAACTACAACTTGGATGAAGTGTCCTAAGCAGGACAGACCACAGAGAACTGTCACTGTCTATGGGTACCAACATGAAGTACTGCCCATCCCCTTTACCAGCAGAATAACGGGGTCTCAATCTCAGAGTCATTTCACTTCTGTCCCAATTGGTTACTTCATATATCTTATCTGTTAATTCTGAGTAACCAAAATTGGGGGTAGCCCAAATAATTACAGGATCAACGTCACTATAAGAATATCCAATTTTTGGATCCTTAATTACTTCACCCCCAAAATATAACCATATAGGGATATCAAATTCCATACCTATGCATAAAAATTAAAACATATCCAAATCATTCACTACTCAAAATGTGATGAATCTTTGAAATAAAAATCAAACATAAGGTTAGTATGATAATACCTTTCAAATGATACCGAAAAAACCACCGGCAAAATATTCGTTGATGAGGAAGACTGAAAATGAGAGTGGGAGTGAGGAATTAGGATGTATGGAATTTTATAGGACTCAAATAGTTGAAAATTTTTGATTATGAGATCTAGGTTTTGTGGGTAAAAGGGGTGATGTGGGAGAGATGCGTTTTACAAATCAGAAGGGGAAGAAAAGGGGAGAAGAAAGGGGGTTACGCTTATAGGGATTAGTGCAAAAAGTTTATAACTGATGCCGTTATTCTGAAAAACGGCATCAGTACAAACGATGCCGTTCTCCGGAATAACGGCATCAGTTCATTTCTTTTTTGATTTCCAATCTCGAGCCAATGTTGATACAATATAGTTCTATACTAAAATTAACCAATGCCGTTATTGGGAATAACGGCATGGCAATTTTCTCAAATACAGATGCCGTTATTGGGAATAACGGCATACAATTAGCTGATGCCGTGATTCCCATTAACGTTTGTTGCTGACGTGTCACAGACAAGGGCAAATGGCTAAATGTTTTCGAAACAAGGGTAGTTCGCTAATTATTTTCAAAAACAGGGGCATTTCGGCAAAATTTTCCACAGAAATACCTTTACCAGCAGTTTCATATGAAAGACCTTGGTAAGCTACGTTAATTTCTGGGTTTAGAGATTGCTCATGGATCTCAGGGGATACTCATTTCTCAGCAGAAATATACATCAGATATTATTTCCGCTACATGTCTCTCTGACAATCGATCAGCTAATACACCCTTAGAGCTTCATGTGAAGCTTCGTCCCACAGATGGTGCGCTCCTTCCTGATCCCACTAAATACAGGCAGATTGTTGGACAGCTTGTCTACTTATGCATGACCAGACCTGATATTCTCATTCAGTTAGTGTTGTCAGTCAGTTTGTTTTCACTCCTACATCAGTTCACTACGGTGCTCTTCTTCGGATCCTCAGATATCTTCGGGGCACTATCACTCGCTCATTATTCATGCCTTCTACATCCAAACTAGAGCTCAGTGCATATTCTGATTCAGATTGGACAGGTGATCCAACTACCAGAAGGTCTACCACAGGTTTCTGTCTATTTATTGGTGATTCACTGATCTCATGGCGAAGCAAGAAACAGGCCGTTGTTGCATGTTCTTCCACCGAGGCTGAGTACAGAGCAATGGCAGCTAATACTAGAGAGATTGTTCATGTTCGTTGGCTGTTATCAGATATGGGTGTCACTCTTACAGGAGCTACTCCACTTTATTGTGATAACCGGAGTGCATTGCACATTGCAAGCAACCCGGTCTTTCATGAACGAACGAAGCATATTGAGATTGATTGTCATTATGTTCGTGAGCGTTTTGAGGCAGGGACCATCTCTCTCCATTCTGTTACCTCTTTCCAGCAGACTGCAGACTTCTTCACCAAATCCCATACTGTTCATAGATTCCGACACTTAGTAAGCAAACTCACATTGTTTGACCCATCGTGAGTTTGAGAGGGGGTGTTAGAGATTATAGTCCCACATTGAGTAGTTAGTTAGTTTTATATTTGGTTCCTCCTATATATAGGAAATACTCTACTCAGTTATTTCTCAATTCAATATTCAGTATTGTATTCATTCTCTCTAATTTATCTTAACAAATATCACAAGCGTCGTCGTGTTTGGGAACTTCATCCGTCCCTTTCTTCTCTTACCTCTTCCTTTTGGAAAAGGGTTTGGAAGGTTGTGGGTCCTTTCAAATGTGGTTTGTTTAAACTCTGCGGTTCGGGTCATATGGTTAAGTTCGGGACCGATTATGGATTTCCAATATCTCAATTGCCTCCAATTTTCCTGATCTTTATCATCTTGTGGCTAATCCGGACGCGTTTGCGGCAGATTATCTTGATTTTAATAACAATGCACAAGAGATTGGAATATCACTTTTCGCAGATCCATCTCCATTTCTCTTTACCTTCATTTCCTTAAGTTACTTCTGCTTATTCGAGGCTACCAATGGATCCTAAAGATGATGTTTTATGGCATTGGACTACTTCCGATTCCTATACGGTTAAAACCTGTTATAATTTCCTCAATCCGGAGGTGTTACCTCGCCTTTCTCCAATACGGTGTGGAAGTGTATTGCCCCGCTGAAGACCTGTATTCTCACGTGGCTTACTATGTTAGGATTTCTAAGGATCTTGTTGAGTTATTCGATGCAATCAACACAAACTACCAAACATATATGAGATCATACCAAACACACCAAAGCACACACAAGTTTGTCCCGGTTGGGACTTTCACCTTAATCCGGGATAGAAGAAACACGATATGTTATTCAACTAGAGAAGATACAAGAATATTACAATTCTTACCATGACCCTCTCTCAAATCTCACCAGTAAGTACTAGTTGTTTATAATTGGAGAAACTCTCAACCTTCGCCTTCAATGAAGTACTCTCTCTCTTGGCTCTCAATGGAGGCCAATAACAACAATATATAGAGATCTAGAGAAACCCTAGTTTGATACAATAGCCATTAGATGTTACTGAAGAGATAACCCTAAAATAATAGCCACACGATCTAACTTGAAGAGCAAGTTGGGCTTCTCACAAATCAGCCAGATCCGAGCCCAAAATCCATCAGCGCCGTGAACGGTCAACCGTCCAACAAGACCGGTCGACTGTCCTCCTTGC
Source organism: Hemerocallis citrina (assembly GCA_017893485.1). Lineage (NCBI taxonomy): Eukaryota > Viridiplantae > Streptophyta > Magnoliopsida > Asparagales > Asphodelaceae > Hemerocallis > Hemerocallis citrina. Next base: position 396,711,111 of record CM030359.1, read on the forward strand.
GGGAAGACCCTGTACAGGGGACGGTCGACCGCACCCCAAGGTCGGCCGATCGCAACCTGCTACTGCTGACTGTTTCCTTCTCGCTTCCACTCCGTCTCCAATCGTCTCGATCCCTCCATTGTCTCATCGTCTTCGTATCAAACATAGTATGCAAGACATAAACCCAACATACTATCCACAATAAGCTACTCACTGTTGCTATTCTAAACAAAAAAAAACCTCACCCTTGGTCAAAAGTGTGTTTTATGCGGTATCAGGCATGAGACCTCTTTGCATCTATTTATTCATTGCTCTTTCATTCTTCCTTTATGGTCTATTTGCAAGAGAGCTTGAAATGTGCAGGGTAAGCCTGGCTCTGTGCATTCTTGGCAGTATACTTGGCGTTTGCATCGTGTCAGACGTGCCTTTCGGCCATCGCGGGATTTAACCATGATGGTTTTGATCTGGACCATTTGGAAGGAAAGAAACAATAGAATCTTCAATCACACTTCCCGCACAATTAATTGCCCTATTGAATACCTCCTTTTCTTCACTAAATTTTGGGCTCAAATTCTTCCGTATAACAAATTAGATAAGCTTTGATTAACTAATCTTGAGTTAGTAGTCCCCTATTATTCTTCGGCGGCGTAATGTCGTTTATTTGTCTTGATCGCTGTTTAGTTGTTTTTATTTGTTCTGTTCTTTCTCCACTTATGCCTTCAGTTTTTTTTCTTTGCTGAGCTAGTCTTCTTTGCTGGCGGATGTGGTGTACATGCTTTGCTTCCTTCCTTTTGACTACTTTCGGTGCAGGTTTCTGTTCTTGGGGGTTTTTGAGACAGCTGGGAATTTTGGCTGTTTATTTTGATCCCTATGGCTTTGGGTCGCCATCTCTCATTTCTCTATGTATTATTTAAAGCATTGTATTTATAGGTAGAGAGGGCCAAAATTCCAATTAGGGTTTCCTTAAATTTAATCTCAACCTTCCATCAAGGTAGAGATTGAATTGGAAAAGTCTCTTTTAGTAACCGTTTTGATCAGAATAGCACATTTCCTATAATGACCATTTAATTCCAATAAACGGTATTACCCTATAATGACCATTTAATTTCTTACAGTCTCCCACTTGGTCGTTAGGAAATTCCATTAATGTTTTCATTTAGAAATCATAAGGTGCGCATTATATGCTAAACTCTTCTTCACTCGGTAATCAATCGTAAGTGCCTTGGCTAGTCCAGTTGTCAATGGGAGTCATGGCGGTCGCACATAATTCTGCAACATGATTCCTTCCATGTACCACATCATTGACGACTTTCTTAACTAGGCCATAGCAAGGAGATTACGTAATGGTCCCATAATGTCTTGTAAAAGATGATTTCTGTTGTCATTCATCCAATAATAAATGTGTACACAATGGAAAACAGAATAGAAATAGATGTAGAAGTTCATTAATAGCTCAATAAATGTCAAATACAGGACAAAATAAATGGCAGAAAAGTAATAACTAGGAGCTATCTTCAAGACTCATGCTTTCAATATGTCTCTGAATTGTCTTTGGAGGTAGTCCTTTTCTAAATATGTCCGCGACCATGAATTCTATGCCTGTGTGTTCAATGACAACTTTTCCTCTTCCAATATCTTGCTTAAGCGAAAGATATTTAAGGTCCATGTGTTTGGCTCCCTTAGATATCCGGTCATGTTAGCGAAGAAGATTGCAGCTTTATTGTCACAGTAAAGAATTAATGGCTTAGAGATATGTTTACTACTACTCTATATGTTTACGTGACTATGTTTCTTCTCTCTTCCTTACTGCATTTTCTAGCATTTCAGCTTCCTTTTTTCAGGGTTAATTACTCTGTTATGGTGTTTATATTGTCTCATTTTATTTTCAGTTTCTGGAGGCATTTAGTTCCTCGGATGTATGGATTTTGTGATGCTTGCTGGTTTGTTTGTTCCTCTGCTGTCTGTGGTGCGGCTGAGTTGTTTTTGGGGCAGTTTCTTTTCTTCGGTTGGCTGCGCTATAGCCAGCTGCTGCTCACTTTCGATGTCTTTGTCTTTGAGGTTGGTGAGCAATCTGTTTCTTCTTGTTCTCTGCTTGTGCCGATGCTGAGTTGTTTCTGTGTTGATTGGCACTGCTGAGTTGCGTATTGTGTTGTTACTTCTCTTATGCTGGGTTGCTCTTTAGCCGTTTGCTGCTCCTTTTGGATGTCTTTCGGTTGGGATTGGTGAACTACTATCTAGGTAGCTGTTGCCGCTCTAACTGTAATCGATGGCGGAGTTCTGTATTTTAGGCAGCTTTCTCAGCTACCTTTTAAGCTCTGTTTTCCTGTGTTGTATTTTTTTCATTCCGGAGTTTTACTTCTTGTAAACATCTTGGTTGTACGCTACTCTTTATGTTTATTAATATATTTTTTGTGTGGCTGGAGTCTTTCGACTCTATCCCTTAATCAAAAAAAATTATATTATATCGTGGATGTTCTTAAAAAGAACACTTGTGATACTGGTGCCTTACCAAGCATCTTATTTAAGCAGGGCAAAATAAATTCATCAAGTGACAGTAGGTAATTTACAGAATAAAATTGTTGGATATATAGGTATATTTTCAAAATAATAGAATACTATTGTGTATAATATTGTATGGGGCAACACGTGTTTGCACGTGTTATCATTTAGTTGTTGGACGGGAACCCAGTCTAATCTCATATATACATACTAGTCTTGTGGTATTGCATGTTATTATTCCAATTCTGATAATCATGGTACAATATCTCAAACAATAGGGATATCAAACCTTAACCCTAATTTCTCTTTGTTCTTATTCTCATTATTATTCAACAAAAACAACCTCTAGTTTTCCCTGAGATTAAACATCAATTTAAAAATAGAACACTCAGATTATGTAATTCAACTTATGGGTCACGTGTGTCAGTAATCGGTTCATTATATAGCAAACTGTCTCTAACTTCAATACAAGACATGAAAGGATTGGTTAGTTGGTTTCATATCATATTCAGGTCACTTCCAGCCTAGTTATTCCCTTATTTCCTTTACCCAGGCAATTTTGTATTAGCATGCACTAAAGTTAGTATACATCCTTTCTTACCTGCTCTCCAGTTTTGATGTCAATGGAATGCTGATGTTCGAACTCAAGGCCACTGAACTCATTTATGCAGAGCCCCTGAAAAGCCCTGAATTGAAATAAAGCAACAAAATATACTTTCAGTTACAGCTATTATAATTGCATGTAATTCATGAATTTGACAAGTGTTGCATCGGAAAATTTGACAAGTCCAAACTTCAAAATATACTTTCAGTTACAGCTATTATAATTGCATGTGATTCATGAATTTGACAAGTGTTGCATCAGAAAATTTGACAAGTCCAAACTCCAAACTCCAAACTCCAAACTCCAAACTATCTTTTAGTTAACAAATCTTAAATCTAAGAGATAAAAATAGATATTTAATTCTGTGAAATTCACTGCAACTAAGCTAAAACGTCGAAGTTGTAGAAGGGTTCAGGAAATTGCGATTGTATTCTAACACGCCCCCTTGTGTCGAGCGCCCATTTTTTTTATGGGCCAAACAAACAAAATAAATGCCCAACAAATTGTGGACTGAGACCTGGACAATAAGCAGCGGAATTTTTTTTAAATCCACATTTAAATTGCGTAACCGGTGGAATTCGAATCTGAGTTACTCTATACCATGTGAAAGTCCTGCCACTAAGCTAAAACTTCGAACTTGTCGAAGGGTTCAGGAAAATTGCACTTGTATTCTAACAATTTCACTATAAAATATAAACTATTTTAGAAGACAAGAAATCACAAGGTCTAAACAAATTTTAAGACTAAGATTTAAATTTAAAATAATTACACAGTTATCATTATTAAAATTCATGATTTTGGCGAAGTAAAAGATAAACTTGTAGCATTGAGTATTTATGAAAATTCATCATGTAATAAATAGTTCTTTTTGTTAAAAAATACATGTCTACCCATGGATAGCACGGGATAATTGCTAGTGTACAAGTGATCAAAGAGATTGTTTGGTTTAGAGCTCACCATCTTATGAGAGAGACTTGAGGTATCCATCTGAAGATAACAGGGGTATTTTCAGCATTGACATAGTACCCTCCAAAGACAATAAACACGGTCATAAGAGATGGCCCTACAGCCATTGCTGCTTCAGTTGTTGGAACCATAGCTCCAACAGTGAGACCCATTGCCGATGCAGCAAATGACTCCATAGTCACAATTCCACAGAATTTTGCAAACCTGTCAGGATAAAGATTCATTTTTATAAGGCAATAGGCTGTAAAAATAAATGGACTATAGACACTATATGCTTAGTAGTATGAACTCTGATTTGCCTCTCTTTCGTCATTCAATTTTCCACAAGGATTATATGAAGTCGGTTACCAATCCATGGACCATGAACACTTTCTTGTAGGGTAAAAAAGATTCACCTTTTTAAGGAAATAAGATATGGAATGAACTATCAAACTGTCGTGTTTAGTATAAACTCTGGTATATCTTTTTTTTTTCTTTCGAATTTTCCTGCAAGGTTATTCATTCATGGACCATGAAAATTTTCTAGTAGGGTTTTCGTGAAATCACCTCCAAAAGACTTCCTTACTTTAATATCAAGGACTCGATATGTTGATGGAAACCCCATAAATATGATACACCACTGAAAATGGACAAAATTGCCCTTACTGGATAGTATGTGATAAGGGACACTTTGTGGGGTGTAATTAAAATTTTCAACGAGCTATGTAGAATGTAAAGAAGTTTGAAGGTTATATCAGTATAATAAAGCCTTCTATGGGTGAAAAAACCCTTTCTTTCAATAAATATTTAGTGATAACAAACTGTAGTTCTTTTTTTCCTTTGGATAATAAGGTGTTAGAAAATGAGTGTTTTATACACTATTTTCGAACCGATTTTTGAGCAATTTTTTGAGTAAGATCCTCAATGAATTATTGAGAGATCTTGATTGATTTGTGTTCTCCTTCGTGAGTAGATCAAAATCATATATTGGTTCGCTAAAATCGGTTAAGGGGTGAATGAGAAATTGTCTCTCAAAGTGAGACGTTTTCATTCTTGAAAATGGGTTAAAGGGAACTTAGTCCCACATCGGAAATAACAAAGGAAATAGAAGAGGATATATAGTAATCTCCTTCTAAGCATTGTAAGATGGCTAGAAGAGAGGCTCTCTCTCGCGCGCGCAGGGGGGGGGGTGCAAATCACGGACCGGTTTACATGCGACTTGTGTGCGCCCGCACGACCTGCGGACACGAATGCCGGACCGATTTGATCCCACCCCGTGCAGAGCCACTTTTTGCTACAGTTTTCTTTTTGTAACGGCTGAAATGAATGCAGAAACGGTTCTGTCTGCCGTTTCAGTGCTGTATTTAATATTTTGTCTGCCGTTACGCTGAAGGCATTCAATTCATTGTCTGCCGTTACAGTGAAGGCTGTTAAAGGCTGTTAATGCCTTGTCTGCCGTTACAATGAAGGCTGTTAATGCCTTGTCTGCCGTTACAATGAAGGCTGTTAATGCCTTGTCTGCCGTTACAATGAAGGCTGTTAATGCCTTGTCTAACCCAGGCTCTATAAATAGAGGCCTTCCCCTTACTTTCTTCCCTGCACAAAACCATATCATTTTCTCTCCTTCTCTTCTGTGCTGTTCGTCCGTCCTTCTGTTGGTAAGTCAGGTGATAGGTTCAAACGCTGCTGATCAGTTCGGGAGTGGTACGTGGTGCCTACGGGATCGCTCCAAGCCGTTGCATCCTGGGAGACAGACGCCTCCGTTCAATCCAGCAACCGGAGAGAGGCGAAATCTGTTTTAAGGACACTGTGTGATACACAGGCCTCGGCTTCTTGGGAGTTGTACTTTTCATTTGCTTATTGTAAGTTGTTTAATTTATTTTCCTTTTCTTTTTCTTTCGGATTTCTCTTCTCTGTTCCCTTCTCGGTTTTCCTGTGCCTCTCTATCTTTCTTTGTAAAAAGAATTTTGTAAATATTATTTGTAACAAACTTAAAACAGATTTTCGATTTATTTCATTTTCGATTTTGAGGCACGGTTTTTCTTTTATTTCTTTTATCTGGAAAACTTACACTCGTGTTGTGTAAATTTCAGATTCACGATGACTACTGCATTGGACAATGCTGTTGTATCTGAAACGGTCTATGTGCCGGTTGTTGATACAACACAAGAACCGATTGCTGCTGCGGCACGAGTGCCAATGCCCACCGTTGTACCTGTCTCAGTCTCCCATGGGGAGAAACCTGAGAAGTTCAACGGGCAGAACTTTAAGAGGTGGCAACAGAAGATGATGTTCTATCTGACCACACTGAATCTTGCAAGGTTCTTGAACGAAGATGCTCCAGATCTTAAGAAAGATGAGCAGGATAACCAAGTCATTGCCGCTGTGGATGCTTGGAAAAATGCTGATTACTTGTGTAGAAATTACATAATGAACGGATTAGCCGACTCTTTGTATAATGTTTACATTGACAAAAGAACAGCTAAAGAACTTTGGGAATCACTAGAACATAAATATAAAACTGAGGATGCCGGCGCCAAGAAATTCATTGTGGGCCGCTTCCTAGACTATAAAATGGTAGATTCTAAAACAGTAATCAGTCAAGTTCAAGAACTACAACTAATCTTGCATGAGATTCATGCTGAAGGTATGAACTTAAGTGAAAGTTTCCAAGTGGCTTGTATAATTGAAAAATTACCACAAGGTTGGAAAGACTTTAAGAATTACCTAAAGCATAAGCGAAAAGAAATGGGCATTGAAGATCTCATTGTCAGGCTTCGTATTGAAGAAGACAATAGGGGATCTGAAAAAGTTGGACTCATCAGCCATGCAGCAAAGGCAAATGTAATGGAACATAAACAACGTTCCAACAAGCACAACAACAAGGGTCCGAAGTTGGGGCCTAAGGGAGGAATCTCCAAGAAGCCGAAGTTTCAAGGCAAGTGCTTCAATTGTGACAAAATGGGTCACAAGTCCACTGAATGCAGACTTCCCAAGAGGAACAGGAACAGAGAAGCAAACTTGGTTCAAGGAATTGCTCAAGATGTCTCCGATATCAACCTCTCAGCTGTGATATCAGAAGTGAATATGTTAGGTTCAAATCCGAAGGAATGGTGGATTGACACTGGAGCTACTCGACATGTGTGCTCCAATAGAAGTATGTTCTCCACTTTCGAACCATTAGAGAATGGGGAGAAAATGTTTATGGGGAACTCGGCTACATCAGAAATAAAGGGCCAAGGCAAGGTGATCTTGAAGATGACTTCTGGAAAGGAACTGACTCTGAACAATGTTGCATATGTTCCTGAAATCCGTAAGAACCTGGTATCTGGTTCGTTGCTTAACAACCACGGTTTTCGTTTAGTGTTCGAGTCAAACAAATTTGTTTTGTCTAAAAGTGGAATGTATGTTGGTAGAGGATATATGAGTGGTGGAATGTTCAAACTCAATGTAATGACCATGGTCAATAATATGAATAAAGCTAGCTCTTCTACTTATTTGCTTGAGTCTTCCAATTTATGGCATGGTAGACTAGGACATGTTAATTATGATACTTTGCGAAGACTAATTAACTTGAATCACATACCAACGTTCCAAATTGATTCCAAACACAAATGTGAAACTTGTGTTGAGGCAAAACTAACAAGATCATCATTTAAAAGTGTTGAAAGAAACACCGAACCACTTGATCTAATTCACACTGATATTTGTGATTTGAAAATGATACAAACAAGAGGTGGTAATAAATATTTTATTACCTTCATAGATGATAGCACAAAATATTGCTATGTATACTTGCTTAAAAGCAAAGATGAAGCTATAGAGAAATTTGTTCTCTATAAAAATGAGGTTGAAAATCAACTCAATAAGAAAATTAAGGCGCTAAGAAGCGACCGAGGTGGAGAGTATGAATCGCCATTTGCTGACACATGTGCTAAGCATGGGATTATACATGAAACCACAGCGCCTTATTCTCCTCAGTCCAACGGTGTTGCTGAGAGAAAGAATCGTACATTGAAAGAAATGATGAATGCGATGTTAATAAGTTCTGGTTTACCACCAAACTTGTGGGGAGAAGCTATTCTTTCAGCTAACTACCTTTTGAATAAGGTGCCCAAAAGGAAAGAAGATAAAACTCCATATGAATTATGGAAAGGAAGAAAGCCATCCTACAATTACTTGCGAATGTGGGGATGTCTTGCCAAGGTGGTAGTACCCCCACCTAAGAAAATGAAAATAGGACCAAAAACAGTTGATTGTATTTTCATTGGTTATGCACTTAACAGTAGTGCCTATCGGTTCTTGGTATACAAATCCGATATCACTGAGATATCAAAGAACACGATAATGGAATCTAGAAATGCATCGTTCTTTGAAGATGTATTTCCATGTAAGTCAAAGGAGGAAGCAAGTTCCTCCAAACGAACACATGAGACTATCAGTGAAGATAGTGAAAACCAAAATGAAGAAGTCAAGGAGGAACCTCGACGCAGTAAAAGAACAAGAACGGAAAAATCTTTTGGTCCGGATTTCTTGACTTTTATGCTTGAAGAAGAACCCCAAACCTTCAAGGAAGCAGTGAACTCTAGTGATGGTCCTCAATGGAAAGAAGCCATCAAGAGTGAAATTGATTCTATCTTGCAAAACCATACTTGGGAACTAGTGGATCTTCCACCAGGTAGTAAACCTTTGGGTTCCAAGTGGATCTTCAAGAGAAAAATAAAACCTGATGGATCAATTGATAAATACAAGGCAAGACTTGTAATTAAAGGTTATAAACAAAAAGAAGGTCTTGATTACTTTGATACATATTCTCCTGTGACGAGAATAAATTCCATTAGGATGGTACTTGCCGTAGCAGCTCTACGCAATCTTGAAGTACATCAAATGGATGTAAAAACAGCTTTTCTTAATGGAGATTTAGATGAAGAAATCTACATGGAACAACCTGAGGGTTTTTCATCTCCAGGACATGAAAAGAAAGTGTGTAAACTGGTGAAGTCATTATATGGCTTGAAACAAGCTCCAAAACAGTGGCATGAAAAATTTGATAATGTCATGATGACAAATGGCTTCAAGATCAATGAATGTGACAAATGTGTATATATCAAAGACACAGAAGATGGATATGTCATTATATGTTTGTATGTAGATGACATGCTTATTATTGGAAGCAATGATCAGATAATTAAATCTGTTAAAAACATGTTAAACTCGAGGTTTGACATGAAAGACATGGGACTAGCTGATGTTATATTGGGAATTAAAATCACAAGAACATCAGACGAGCTTATTTTAAGCCAGTCACATTATGTTGACAATATTCTTGGAAAATTTGATAAAGATAATTCTGGAATTGCGAGAACTCCAATAGATCTAACTTTACACTTATCCAAGAATAAAGGGGAGAGTATTTCTCAAGTAGAATACTCTAGAATCATAGGCAGTCTAATGTACTTAATGAGTTGTACAAGACCAGACATAGCCTATGCAGTAAGTAAACTAAGCAGATACACGAGTAATCCTGGAAGCGAGCATTGGCAAGCAATTATAAGAGTACTGAAGTACTTGCGTTTTACTCGTAACTACGGGCTGCACTATACGAGATATCCGGCTGTACTTGAAGGATACAGTGATGCGAACTGGATATCGAGTGATAATTCAAAATCCACTAGTGGCTATGTGTTTACACTAGGTGGTGCAGCAGTTTCTTGGAAATCCTCGAAACAAACAGTGATCGCTAAATCCACGATGGAATCAGAATTTATCGCATTAGACAAATGTGGGGAAGAGGCTGAATGGTTACGCCACTTCCTTGAAGATATTCCAAGGTGGACGAAGCCTGTGCCTCCAATCTGCATACATTCAGATAGTCAATCTGCAATTTGTAGAGCACAGAGCAATATGTATAATGGTAAATCTAGACATATTCGTCGAAGACATAATACCATTAGACAACTACTCTCTACTGGGGTTATCTCTGTGGACTATGTAAAGTCAAAAGATAACATTGCGGATCCACTAACCAAAGGGTTAAACAGAGAGTTAGTTGATAAATCATCGAGGGGAATGGGACTAAAGCCCATGAAAGAATAAGTCGATACAATGGAAACCCAACCTAGTTGACTGGAGATCCCAAGATCTAGGTTCAAAGGGACAACTAAATTGTAAAGACCAAGTTAGATCACTGTGGGGATTTTCCATGTCCATTCCCATGATGAAACAGTGATGCCCGCAAGGTAACAGGTTAAGCTAGGCTTTTAATGATTCTTATGCGTCGGATATCCGAGCAGAGTAATGCGGGTTACTCTTAAGTAAGAAATCACCTATGTAAGATGGAAGAAGGGCCGCTTCCAAGGGAATAATATAGGGCAATATTCCTGTTAAAATCTTGCAGAACCAGGCGTATGTTCATGGCCAAAACGAACATAACAGTGAGAACTGAAAAAGCGTTAGAAAGATTTCTGTGTGAGATATGTCATCGTTTACACAAATGGCAGAACAGTTCAAAGACATCGCGTCTACTGTTTAGTTAGTAAAGTAAACATATTTTCATAAGGGAAGGTTCAAAGGGTAACACCTACCTATCCTATGCAGAAATCAATCGTTGAATTCTATCACCAAGTCTGTCGGGTCAGTCCGTCGTGTCAGTCTGTCGTGTCAGTCTGTCCTGTCTGTGGTCGTCAATTTTCATTCATGTGGGGATTGTTAGAAAATGAGTGTTTTATACACTATTTTCGAACCGATTTTTGAGCAATTTTTTGAGTAAGATCCTCAATGAATTATTGAGAGATCTTGATTGATTTGTGTTCTCCTTCGTGAGTAGATCAAAATCATATATTGGTTCGCTAAAATCGGTTAAGGGGTGAATGAGAAATTGTCTCTCAAAGTGAGACGTTTTCATTCTTGAAAATGGGTTAAAGGGAACTTAGTCCCACATCGGAAATAACAAAGGAAATAGAAGAGGATATATAGTAATCTCCTTCTAAGCATTGTAAGATGGCTAGAAGAGAGGCTCTCTCTCGCGCGCGCAGGGGGGGGGGTGCAAATCACGGACCGGTTTACATGCGACTTGTGTGCGCCCGCACGACCTGCGGACACGAATGCCGGACCGATTTGATCCCACCCCGTGCAGAGCCACTTTTTGCTACAGTTTTCTTTTTGTAACGGCTGAAATGAATGCAGAAACGGTTCTGTCTGCCGTTTCAGTGCTGTATTTAATATTTTGTCTGCCGTTACGCTGAAGGCATTCAATTCATTGTCTGCCGTTACAGTGAAGGCTGTTAAAGGCTGTTAATGCCTTGTCTGCCGTTACAATGAAGGCTGTTAATGCCTTGTCTGCCGTTACAATGAAGGCTGTTAATGCCTTGTCTAACCCAGGCTCTATAAATAGAGGCCTTCCCCTTACTTTCTTCCCTGCACAAAACCATATCATTTTCTCTCCTTCTCTTCTGTGCTGTTCGTCCGTCCTTCTGTTGGTAAGTCAGGTGATAGGTTCAAACGCTGCTGATCAGTTCGGGAGTGGTACGTGGTGCCTACGGGATCGCTCCAAGCCGTTGCATCCTGGGAGACAGACGCCTCCGTTCAATCCAGCAACCGGAGAGAGGCGAAATCTGTTTTAAGGACACTGTGTGATACACAGGCCTCGGCTTCTTGGGAGTTGTACTTTTCATTTGCTTATTGTAAGTTGTTTAATTTATTTTCCTTTTCTTTTTCTTTCGGATTTCTCTTCTCTGTTCCCTTCTCGGTTTTCCTGTGCCTCTCTATCTTTCTTTGTAAAAAGAATTTTGTAAATATTATTTGTAACATAAGGATAGAGCCGAAAGGCTCCAGCCAATAACATAAAATATAATAATATCCAGAACACAAAATGTATCTAACTAGATAACCTACAAAGAGATGACACCATAGTAGAACAGAATAACATCAGAATTAAGTCATAACAAGTATCATACAGGCTAATCAAAACCGTACTTCATATTTCACTCTTCATAATCAGATTGCCGCATTAAACTCTTCTCTGGCGACAAACATACAGCCAACTCATTGGACAATATAGGTTTTCTTACTATAGTATTGCTGCAATTTCTATTTACTAACCTTCACTGCAATGAGTTAGCGAAGAATTCCTCCTCTATGTTCGTGTCAAGGCTTCTTTAGCCGGACAAGTTAGAAATATGGAGATTCCTCCAATTTCTTATGAACACTCTCAAGGTACTCCCCTTGGCTCTGTCTAACAAGTTCATTTTGACTCCTTATCGAATAATGATATTATGAATTTAGCTTCTGATATGGGTTTATTAGGTGTTTCTTCTTTCAATAGCCATATTGATTCTATCCGACTTTTAGAGATGAATAGAGCTAAGGTGAATTATAGTGTTAATGATTAGTGTTTCTTGGAATATACGTGGTGTTGCTAGCTCACATGAGAGAAACTATATTGGACCTTATTTCTTCTCATAGATGTGATTTTATCTCTATTCAAGAATAAAAATTTCTTCTTTATCCTCTTCTATTAAAAGAGATTTGGGTGGTAAATTTATCACTGAATGGATTAGTTTGGATGTTATTGATTCTTGTGGTGGCATTCTTTTTTATTTTAAAGATTCGTTATTCAAACTTGTAGTCATTCTTAAAATGAAATATTTTCTTCTGGTGGTTCTTGATGGGTTTGAGTTTTAATTGTACATTAACTGTTGCATTAGTTTATGGTCCATCTACTGCGAATCTTAGAAATGATTTTTGGAATAAATTTATGTCCCTTTCTGGTTTGATTAATAGTTTTTGGTTTTTCAATGGTGACTTTAATGTCACAAGATTTTTACATGAAAAAAAATGAAACACAGCTAAAATGGGAGATTCTTTAAAGTTCAATGATTGTATTCATTTTTTGGATCTCACTTACCTATTAATGGTAGATTATTCACTTGGTCTAATAATTGTTTGGACCCTTCTATGGCTAAGCTAGATAGATTTTTAGTTTCTAATTACTGGATTTCCTTTTTTTCAAAAATTCTTTAGTTCGAGCTTTACCAAACCCTACTTCTGATCATGCTGCTCTCAGTCTTCATTCTAGTTTCAATTTTTCAAACCGTAAAAATTCATATTTGAGAAATGTTGGCTTGAAGATCAAATTTTTGTTAATAGAATTATTCCTCGTCTCTCCTCTATTATTCATTCTCATGGACTTGCTAGTATTCTTTTCAAATTACAGTCGGTTAAGAGTGGGTGTAAAGTTTGGAAAAAATAAAGATTTGGAAATTCTTTAGCCTTGAAGCAAACTTTCTTATCCACTATTAATCACATTGACTGTAACACTCCGCAAAATTGAGTTATGACAATTTTTCCCACAGGTGTTAAGCACACGTATTTTGTACTGTTACGAATAATATTCGTAACGTATTTTTATATAAATGTCATACGTATTTTATATTCCGACTATTTACATGATTTCCGTTATCTCAAAATTCATTTTTATCCTATTTTTAGCCAACTCAAACATTTATTTTAGTCTTTGTGTTTTACGTACATTGCACGTGCTTTCAATACACATGTCGATTACGTATATTTTTCGTTACGTGAAATATCCGTAACATTATCAAAATAAATATTTTTTCGTATGTTGTATTTCAATTATTTATAAACATTACCTCTGTTGATAAAATCAATTTTTTATTTTAATATTTTTACGTGCGACACACGTGTTTGCAGTGCACGTGTTAGTTGTATTCTCTTTCAAAATAAAATTTTGAAGTATATGTGTGTTTATTTTTATTTGTGCATGACAAATCTAATTTATAATTAAACAAAACTAGTTTTATACTAATTATATAGTATAACATATGTTTTAATTTAAATAAAAATATTAATAATTGGTGAGCATTTAGCACGCACGTGCACGTGCTTGTGCACTTGGGGGTTTGGCTAGCTGGTTAGTGGGGAGAGGAAGAGATAGGGACTTGTTGTAATAGTTTTGTAAGTGGGTAATTAAGAGTCTTAGTGGAGTAATTAATTAGGTTTATATTCCTTTATAAACTACCCAACCCCCCTTTGCCTTGCATCAGCAAACGAAAAAAAATAAAAATATGAGTAATTAATGAGGTGTTGTTCCTGTGCTGTGTCATTGCTGGCCGATGCTTGGTTGTGAGTTCCTTTGGGGGAACGGTTTTCGAGGCGACTTGGAATCTTCTCTTGGAGCTCTATTGCTAAGAAATACTTCGATACTTCATTGGGTGGATGATTTCTTGAACTTTCTAAGATATAGTAGTATGCATGTGTAGAAAAATTGATGTATTAAATTGATAATTCATATGAGTTGTAGTTAATTTTTGTGATGATGTTGTTTGGAATGTTTGATAGATATGAGTATTAAAAAAAAATGCATGCTAATTGAAAGATTGTCATGTAGATAAGTTGAAATGATGTTGTTTGGGTGCATGGTAATACATCATGATTGGATTAAATGAATTAGATATAAATTTGTACGCAAAATTGCTAATTCATGCAAAGAAAGTGACTGTTTTGAGTTTTGTTTGCACTTCAGAAAATCAGGTCTAATAAACTAGATGGATTTTAAAGCTAAAATTTTTATGGGAGCATCTTGTATATGTCAGGAACATCCCTTTAAAATTTTATAAGATTTGGAGGTCGTTTACTATTTTAATAAAATCTAAACTTAGGACTGGTTGGCAGTCGACTAGTTGCAGGAAATCTGTACACTTCGGTTTTTTATCATTTCAGCATCGTAAATGAAGTAATTTGAGAAAAGTCAAAACTAAGAACTTGTAGTAGACTCGTTAAACTTTCTGTAAAGTCTAAGAAATCAAATTTTCACAAAGAATTGAAATTGTAATGAATTTTACAAGACTGTACAATTGGCAGTATTTCAATATTTCGACCCTAATTTCGAAGAATTTAGGGTTAAAGAAACAATATTTTAGAGAAACTTATAACTAAGAAATTGTAGTAGACTTGTATTCCTTTATTTTAATCTAAAGAACGCAAAGTTTCATGGAGTATATAATTTTATATGATTTTTACAAGTAGCATGTGCTGCAGTTTTCTTATTTTGAACTTACTGTTTTACAAATGAATTTAGACGGAGTAATTGAGGATGATTCTAAGTGATTTTAACTACAAAGATATAGTAGACTCTGTTATGAAATTAATAAATCTATCTTTTGAATAGAGTTAAGATTTATAATTGAATTATAGATGAATATGAAAGGGGTTTATTTAATCGAAGAAACTTGTAATTTATTAAAGTGAATTGTTGGTTGTCTGATCAACCAAGAAGTGTTTACTTTATAGTTGGTGAATAAGAATAAATTAAAAGATTGAATGAGATAAGAATAAATGGAAATGAGAATATAAATGATAAGGGTATGCGAAACCCTAAGTTGTTGAACATGAAAAGATGTGGAATCTAGAGGCTGAGTCAGACCCAGGTACCGACAAGTGTTGAAAATGAATAATTGATTTGAGAAGTGGCCAATATAGGCTGTCGTTCTCGGTATTTTTATGTAAGACCGGTAAGAGGGTAAGCTAGCTCTAGTGGTATAATTTATTCATGTTTAAACTTAAGGATTAGGCACTAAGTGGAGTTTAATAAAACTTGGGCAAACGTAAGTAGGTTGCCTCTATATAGTCTGAGGGTGGACTCCAAGACTATAGACCCAGTTTGACGGTGGACTCTGGGACTGTGGTTGCTTGCGATGGAGACGAGCCTTAATTAAATCTGGGACTGTGATTGGTTTGACAGTGGACTCTAGGATCATGAATAGTCGGACGGATGGGAGGTCGTTCTCCAGTGTATATGCATATACCGGGGCTAGAGGGGCACTTGCGGGATGTTCGCACGACGATTATTTTCGTATAAGCTTGACGGTGGACTCCAGGGCTGGAATCTGTACTCATGGAATGTCTAAAACTTGATTTGTTACCGAGTAGTTTTTCTTGGCGAGAGATTAAACCCTTTAATGTGGAGTACGGTGCTTGGCCTCGGACCTATGTAGGATGGGGTGCATAGAATCCGAACAAGTATGCATTAGAGTCATTATAGTAAAACATCTGCATTAGGCATTAAGTCATATCATACACTGACATGGTTAGGATAATCACTTTTTACACTTTTATATGCATTCAAGTGTGATTGTTAAAGTAAGATTTCCTTATAATACAGCATAGAAAGGATCACTGTTTATAACATTGCGTCGGTTGTAAGCAACTGACGTGCCCACAGATTTTCAGTGCAGGGCTTGGATTGGATTGGCAAAGACTTAAAGACGGTTGATGATAAAGACTATATTCATGATTAAAGCTACTGATATTAGAGTTGTATTTCATGTTGTATTTTATTTTAACTTCCGCTGTGTAACTCTGTAATAAACATTGTTGTGTAATAAAAAGTTTTAATTTCCTTGTAAAATTGTACGAATTGAAGTCTAAGATCCGGTTGTACTACGAATTACATGTAAATGGAATTCGGGGTGTTACATTGACCAACTTGAAGAGTTGGGTCAATTTCTATGGATGATAGAAAGAAAAAAAAGTTGTGTAAGAATGAGTATTTGTCTCTTCTTCATCAAGATCATTTGAAATGGGCTCAGAGAGCTAAGATTAAATGGTTAAAAGATGGTGATTGTAACACTTCTAATTTTCATAATTTTGCTTCTCATCGGCAAAGAATTAACAGATTTACTTGTATTGTTGAAGAGGATGTTGAATTTACTTCTATCTCTAATCTTCATTCCTTATTTCTCAATTTTTATAAAAATCTCATGGGTACTTCTCATACCCAATCTCTTAAATTAAATTGGGAGTCTTAAAATGGAGATGAATCTCATGATCTTTCTTGTCTTGAGACTCCTTGGAATTTGGATGAAAATTAAGATTGTTGTTTTTTCCATGAGTGATTCTTCTCCAGGCCCAAATGGATTTCCATGTTTTATCTTCCAAAAATATTGGGATTTTCTGAAAGATGAATTATATGATATGTTTTCTGATCTTTATAATGAGAACTTTTCTTTTGACAAAATTAATTATGCCCACATTGTTCTAATTCCAAAGATTATTGGTGCTAATAAAATGTCTACTTTTAGACATATTAGCTTAACCAATGTGCTCTTTATGATTGCTATGAAAGTTTTAGCTAATAGATTAAGTGTTGTGATTTCTTCCTTAACTGACTCAACACAATCTGGCTTTGTGAAAGATTTATTTTTGATAGTGTTGCTTGTGTTCAAGAAATTATCTCTGGTTGTCATAATTCTAAATCTGATGGTATTTTATTGAAAATAGCTTTTGAGAAAGTTTATATTAAAGTTGAATGAGATTTTCTTTTTGATAACCTTAATAAGCAAGGTTTTAGTTTAAGATGGATTTCTTGGATTAAATCTAGCATCTTGCTGGTACTTCTTCTGTTATTATTAACGGCATTTAGGGTAATAAGTTTTAATGCAAAAGAGGTTTTAGACAAAGTGATCCTATCTCCTCTCTCTTATTTGTTCTTGTTGCAGATGTTTTTAGTAAAATGTTGTCAAAAGCTTGGAATTCTAATATCATTGACGATTTAGGTGGTTTTGATGGTTTTTAAGGCATTTTAAACCTTCAATATGCTAATGATACTATCATTTTTGCTAAACCTATGGTATTACTTTACGCAATTTGAAGTTATTATATCTTTTTGAAAGAGCTTCTGGCATGACTATTAATTTTACTAAAACTTCTGTGATTTGGCTTGGTGGTTCTAATAGTAGACATACTGAAATTGCAATTCTACTTCTTTTCCTATTACTTATTTGGGAATTCCTTTGAGATGGGCTAAATTGCATAAAGAATATTGGTTATCTATGATCGATAAAGTAGAATCTCGTTTGAATTCGTGGACTGGTAAACAATTATCTCGACGAGGTAGACTTACTTTAATTAATTCTATCATTTCCTCTATTCCTCTTTACATGATGTCTTATTTTTATGTTCCTTTTTGGGTTATTAAGTGTATTGATAAGATTAGACGTAATTTTTCCTGGTCGAGATTTGCTTCCACTTCAATTGGTAAACATTTTTGTAATCCAAAAAGAAAGAGGTCTAGGTACACTTAATCTTCGACATCAGAATATAGCTCTTCTTGGCAAGTGGCTTTGGAAAGTACTTAAGCAGGATGATCTCGCCTGGATCAGACTTGTTAAGAATAAATACCATCGGAATAAGAAAGTTTGGGATTTGCATACTAAACTAATGAGGACACCAAATCTGTTTTATTTTATTTTGAGATTTAGCAATATGTAGTTTATTTGAGAGATTCGTTTTAGATTTGAGAGATTTGTTTTAGATTTGTTGGAGATTTGTTTTGAATTTGCTTTGAGCTTATATATAGGCCTTGATAATAATGAGAAAATATGCTATTATTGATTTTAAAAAAATATTGTGTTAGAGTTATTACTCTTCATCCGTCTTTTTGTGTAAGACAATTGAGAAAATTATTAGGATTTGTGAGAAGTCCTAATAAAGTATTAGGGTTTGTGATAAATTCTAAAACTACACCCAAATTCCTAAATTATAAATTCCAAACCCTAATCTCCAAATTATTTTTAACCCTAATTAATTATCTTTTCTTCAACCCCGCCGCCTAATCCTCCTTCTTCCCCTGATCGGCTTCGAACCCATCACCCGAGCCTCCACTGCATTGCAGTCGCGCACCTCCGAACTCCATCACCTCCCTTGTAACACCCCGCAAAATTGGAAATTACAATTTTGCCCTCGTGTGTTACGCACATGTATTTTGTAACGTGTTTTCACTACGTATTTTGATTACCGACTATTTATGCATTTCCCGTAGTGATTTTACCCTATTTTGAGTCAACAAAAATATAATATTTCAATCTCTGGTTTTTACGTGCTCTTTACGTGTTTTGATGCACGTATCGATTATGTGTTTTTACCGCTATGTACAATATTTTCTATACGTTTAAATTATTTATTTTAGGTATTCAAATCCATTTTATAAAACGAAAATTCATTTTCCCTTATTTTGATTTAAAATAGTATTATACGTATGATGCACGCGCTAATTTTTCCATCTCTAATTCTTACTCTCATTTACTAATTTTAGCATGCATAATCTTATTTAGCCTTTTTATTTAACCCATGGGCCTAAAGTTAAATTCTAGCCCATTAGATTAATTAAAAAAAGAGCCCACTAGAATAACTAAGTTAGTAAATTAAAATAAAAGCCCATGGGACAAGCCCAATAATAAAATCCTAATTTAAGATGAGCTTGGACTAATACATGACAAGTTACAACTTTTAGTACACATTTAGAACTACAAAAAAAATGTATTTATTTTGTATGTGCATGTGTGCATTTGCACACATGGGAGTTGGCCGGTTGGACTAGGAGGGTAGGCCGGGTTGTAAGCTTAGTGGGGGAGGGGAAGAGATGGGAGTTTGGGAGTTAGGATATTGGAGAGTTTGAGGGAGGAGTTAGGAAAGTGAAAAGGTGAAGAATTTAGAGGAGAGAGTTATTAGGTGGAGATTTATGCAAATTAGACCCTAACATTATCCTATAAATAGCACCCCATTTCTCCTTCTCTTTTACACCAAAAACAAATCAAAATAAGAGAAAGAAAAAGAGAGAGTAGAGAGTTCTTGCTAGGAGGAGAAGCTTGCTAGGAGTTTTGCTTCCACTTTTGTTCAACCTTCATTAGAGGTGGGTGTTCTCTACTTTCTAATTATAGACAATGTGCATGCTAATAAGAAAATAAATGAGTAGGGTAGAATTTGATTTGATAAAGTGGAACAAACCTATGCATTGTATGTAATAAAAGATGCTATGTTTAGTAAATTAATTAACATTATGTTAGCTGGTAATGAGAAAAGAAATAATTGATTAGTTTGTCATAGACTAGTATACAAGAATGTAGAGATTTTGATTATATGAACAATTGTTGAATTTTCCTCTTAGAATAAGCAAATGAATTTTTGTAAAGAGAAATTTGATGTTTATGAACTCGTTTGAATGCTTGTAAGAGATACAATGCACTTCCTTTGATTAAATTAACATAATGCATGTTTATGTTTATTAGTAAAAAGAAATAACTTGAGAGTTAATTATTTGTCTAAAGTATGAGTATTGAATCTATGAGTTACTGTTAAAAAAGTAAATTCAGTTTTTATAAACAAATTTCAGTGTAACAAAAATTAGAACGATTGAGAAATCAAGTTTCTTTGTAAAAATAATGGAATAACCGAGTTTTGGAGCAAAGGCCATCGAGGTGACCTGTTATCGTTGGGCACGTCTGGCCCTGTGGTCTGGCGTTGCGCGGTCTCCTTGTCTGGCCTGGATTCGAATCCTGTTAACCCCAAAACATTTTTTGTATTTTATTGTTAAAATATGCATAGACCCGAAAGTGGGTATGAGAGGATTTCGATGTAGAGATTTGACACCAAGTCCACTTGGACTCTTTGGCTTTTGGTGTGTGCCTTGGGCGCTGTCTGTGTTGCTCACGGTTTCGAAACCCAGGCCCCTCTTTTGATTCTTTTTTTTTTCATGAATTGGGTTTTAAACATGAAGAAAAAAGGGGGAATTTGAATAAAACCTTATTATTAAATTATAAGAGATAATTATGAAATTTTAATTGAAGTATAGAAATAGAAATTTGAGAATAGAACTTGTTTTTGTGAAGAAAAGTAAAATTTATTTTTTTGTGATGTGATTACTGTTGTATTTTGTTCAAGACATATCTCGAAGTGAATTGAGATACCATATTTGTTATGAAATTTCGTTTGATGAAATTGTGTACATTGAAAGGAATTATTTTGGTTATAAAGGCTTTGAATGAATAAATAGATCATGAATAGTGACAAGATTTTGATCATTTGTGAATATGTTGAAGATGAAAATATCTAGGTTTAAGACATGTTTATTAAAGGGTATGTGTACCCATGAATTCTTGTACATGAAAAGTTGTGATTTAGAGTTAGTGAGATCTCGGGTACCGGCACTATTGAAAAGAGTTAGAGTTATATTTGAGACATAGCCATGGAGCTATCTCGGTAAAAGTTGATTAAGTCCGGTAGGAGGTAATACTAATTCTAGGTTTGGAAATTTATTCATGTCTTGAACTAAATAATTAGGCACATAAGTGAAGATGTAGTAAACCTGGGCAAACGTAAGTGGGTTGCCTCTATATAGTCGGCGGTGGATCTCCGTGACTGTGGTTGCTCCGTGGGAGATGGGTTTTTACTTTTAAATCCGGGATTATGATGACGGGTCAACGGTGGACTCCGGGATCTTCAGTAATCGGGCAGATAGTTAGCCATACTCCAATGTATATACGTATACCGGGGCTAGAGGGGCACTTGCAGGATGATTCGCACGATGAGGAATCTGTTATAACAGTCAGCGGTGGACTCCGGGGCTGGGATCCATATTTGTGGAATGATCTAAACTTTGTCTTACTACTGGGTAGTTGTCATGGCGAGGGATCGAACACTTTATTGTAGAGTACGTAGGTGCTTACCCTCAGACCTATGTAGTATGGGATGCATAGAATCCGAACAAGTATGCATTAGTGTCATCCTAGTATAAAATGTGTGCATTAGGCATTAAGGCATGACATACACTTACATGTTTAGAGCAGTAACAATTTAACACTATTATTCATTCAATTTTTGTGGTTTGTTGAAGTAATGAGATCGTTATATGTACGGCATAGAAAGGATGGCCGAGTATAACATTTTCGTCAGTTGTAAGTGACTGACGTGCCCACAACTTAATATGCAGGTAATGGACTTTTTATGAAAAAGTAAAGATGTTATGATGCAGTTGATGACTTACATTGTTAATGTTGTACAAGTTGTATTTTTATTTCATTGTTGTATTTCTTTTATTCTTCCGCAGTGTAAACAAAATGTAAAGAACTCTGATGTATGTTGAAAAGTTTTAATTTCCTTGTAAAATTGTACGAAGTGAAGTAAAGATCCTGTGAAATCTCGAATTCGGTCTTATTTGGAATTCGGGGCGTTACATCCCTCATCACCAGCCCCACCGCAATCCTCCTCGTAGCCCCAGTCTCCACCATCGACGCCAGCAACCACCATCACCCTCCACCTCGACCTTGCCTCTTGCGGCTGCCTCTGAAACTCGAGCACCTGCCCTAGCACCCTCACCACCCAGTCTCCATCGCCGCCAACATCCCATCAACCCATCCCCGTTCCTCCCCTGCAGTCACCCTATCGCCATCTGCCTCCACCGCCTGTCGCTGCCTTTTCCTCGATGTCTCGCCAACGGTTCCACGGCGGCCACCTCGGCCTTCTTCCTCCACCACAACTACACACTATCTGCAACCCCAGTAAACTCTTTCCACTTCTCAAATACTTGTATTACTGCTTTATCATCTCTATAATATTATTTGATTTAACTGTCGCCCACAAATATTGAGAGTGAACGTTTATACTTGCTAAATTAGAGTACGAATCTTTATTGAATAGCTTACTTGCTAATAACGTTTAGGTTTGATTATTGATTGTTAGGATTGAATCTTAAATTGGGCTTGTTAAACTATTTCATATCTTGAAAATCCATTAAACCAGTTATTAGTTTAAATTTCTAACCTAATTCGTCTTACATGTTGGTAAACTTAATCTCTTATTATTCTTGGAAATTCTCTATTTAGGGTTAAGTTTACATCATTTTGGTATCAGAACTGTGGTTCTTAAAACCCTAGTTCTTGCATCATTTAGGCATCATTTATTGCATTTATTTAGGATCGTTTTAGAGCCTTTTATTTTTCTCTTTTTTTTAGATCATTTCATATTTAAAAAAAGTGCATTTAGGACACATTTCCCAAAATTTCAGCAAACATACGACCCCTAGTTTTCCACCGTTGGTGAATGCGTCTTCGCAGCACCATCACCGATCCTGAAGAGTCTTTCTTGACCCTCCCAAACCACCCAATTAGGAACCCTAGACTTCCGCGAGCCCTTTCTCGAACTGAGATAGACAACTCTAATATTTCCACTACCCTAGCTGCCATTCAAGCAACTCTTGCCAATATTGATTAAAGTCTTGAGAAAGTGGAATTAAATCAAATTGTTGCCCCTGAGCTTCATGCTAATCGTCAGATCCCTCAAAGAAATGATTGTGACGATCGACGTCAAGATCGTGACCCTAATGAACAATACTGTTAAATATTATTATAGTCCCATATTGGTTGTAGAGTTGTTTTGATATTTGTTCCCCTCTTATATATAGGTGGTATTGTACTTGGTTGAACTCAATTCAATATTCAGTATTGCTTTCATCTCTCTCTGATTTATCTTAACATGGTATCAGAGCCAATTATACAAATTTTCTTTCCCTAAATTTTTACATCCTAAAAATAAAAATAAAAATAAAAATATTCCCCTAAAATCAGCCGTCTTCAACCTCTCGGGGAGATCAAAACCCAAATTAGATCTTCAGCCGCCTTCAACCTCCTCAGCAAAATCCTCCCGTCGAGATCTTCAACATCAGCATCAGCCGTCTTCAACCCAAAATCCTCCCATCGACCTCTCCGATCTACGCCATTAGCAACAAAATCATCGATCTCCGATCTTCCCCTCTCCACGGCAACTGTTCTCGACACCAAGTCCCGCTCCCGCTCATCCCACCAGTCAACCGCCTCTGCGCCGTCGCTCGCCACCCGAGAACCCATCCACCACTGTCCTCGACATCAAGTCATCGCCGAAGTCCCGCCCTCTCAACCTCCTCCCTGCCCTCTCTGGACACCTGGTATCTGAAAATACCCTAACCCTATTCCTCTTTCCTTCTACCCCAAATACCCGACCCGTTCTCCAAAAAAAAAAGTCGAAAAAAAAACCGAAAAAAAAATATTTAAGATTATTATTATTATTATTCTTATATATATACAGGTACTACAACTTGATGGAATCTCAGTCTCTCCCACATATTTCTGCCTCCACTGACTTTCTCGATACAACCGCCTCTCGTTCCTCCTCCAGATTCAAACAGCAGCAGCATCACTTTCAGTCTGCCTCCAGCCTCCTACCTTCTCCTAACATCATTGCTCACCCTATCTCACCTCTACTTCCGACACTGATAGCACCGTCCTGCTCTCTAAACCGATTCAGACACAAGCAGCATCTCCCTCCACATTGTGCTCACAGTCACAGCAGCCCTCGCAGTGCGTCGTCCCTCACATCCTCGGCCATGCCCATCACTCCAGCCTTGCCATCTCCTGCTGAATGGGCTAATCTTCAGCAACGCCCCACACAGCTGGAACTACAGCTCATGGATCAGTCTATCAATGCTGGCTCCTCTGCTTCTGTACTTTCTGCCACTCCCGGAATGAATTCCTTCTGGATTTTAGATTCTGGTGCATCACATCATCTCACTAGTAATCAGACACTATTCACCACCTGCACAACACTTCCCTCTCACTCTCCATCTCTACACACAGCTGATGGCTCACCACTTCTTATTACACACTCAGGAACAATTAGTTCTCCCACTCTCACATTACCATATGTTCTTTACGCTCCTCATTTATCAGTAAACCTTATTTCCATTAGTGCGTTGTGCGATAGTGGTCTTCTCGTTACTTTTGACTCTTTAGGTTGTTCTATTACTGATTCCTCCACCGGTGAGGAATTTGGGCGTGCTAGTCGTCAGGGTCATCTATATTATCTAGATTTTCTTCGTGCACACCACTCTCCTAGTTTTGCCGGTATTGTTTCCTCTGATGCTGATCTGTGGCACAGACGTTTAGGTCATATTAGCGCATCCCGACTCCAGACTATAGCTCGCAGTGGTGCCCTTGGTTATCTCACTTTTAAACATTTATCTGATTGTCATGGTTGTCATTTGGCCAAACACATTGCCCTACCCTTTAGTCACAAAAGAACTTCTGAAACCACTCATCCTTTTCAACTTGTTCATTCTGACATATGGGGACCCTCTCTCGTACCTTCGTGGAAAGGGTATCTCTATTATGTTGCCTTCATCGATGACTTCACTAGACATACATGGATTTTTCTTATGCGTCAGCGATCTGAGATACCTGATATTTACCGGTTCTTTACAACTATGATTCACACTCAGTTCGGTGTGCGCATTAAGAATTTCCAACCGGACGGTGCACGTGAGTACACTTCCACCACTATGAGATCGATCCTTCAGTCTCACGGCACCCTTTTTCAACAATCATGCCCTCACACACATGAGCAGAATAGAGTAGCTGAACGCAAGCATCATCACATCCTTGAGACGGTTCGCGCTTTTTTACTCTCCTCTTCCACTCCTCGTTCTTTCTGGGCTGAAGCCATCATGACCTCTGTTAGTCTTATCAATATTACTCCCTCGTCTGTCCTAGCTGGTACGACGCCTTATGAGGCTCTTTATCATTCACCTCCCGACTACAATATGCTCTGTACTTTTGGGTGCACCTGTTACGTCCTCCCTCCTACTGAGCGCACGAAGCTCTCCGCTCGTGCTGCTAAGTGCGTTCACCTAGGTCTTAGCTTTGAACACAAAGGTTATCATTGTTTTGATCCATCAGCGGGTCGTGTCCGCATTTCTCGACATGTATCCTTTGTGGAAGACTCCACTTACTACCTGACTCCCCCCGAGGATACTAGATTTCTCGATTCCCCAGTTGTTGCTAGCCCCCGACTTTATCATCCCGCATTCCTTTTGATTCCACTCCTCTGGCTCCATTCACATCTCCTGCAGTCCTTACACCTGTTGTTCCCCCTACCGAAACACCACCCGCATCCCCACAACAGCCAGCACCCATCCAACCTACTTCCCCACCGACACATTCACCTACTCCGCCGTCCTCACCCCCACACCCTGTCAGTCCACCACCTCTTCGTCAGTCTACCCGTTCCACTTCTGGTATTCCTCCGGCATGTTATACACCTGATGCCACTTGTCCTTCTGACCAGTTTGGTTTTGCCACCCAAGCTTCCTATTTACCACAGTTTCATGCATATCTCACTGCTATACACTTTACACGTGAGCCCAGAACCTATCAAGATGCAATTCAATATCCTGAATTGAGGAAAGCTATTGCACAGGAATTCAGTGCATTTGATCAGACTGGCACTTGAGATGTTGTTCCTCTGCCAGAGGGCGTTCAGCCTATTAGCTGCAAGTGGATCTTCAAGGTCAAATATCAACCTGATGGATCTATTGAGCGGCACAAGACTCGTCTAGTAGCCCGAGAATTTACTCAGGAGCATAGCATTGATTATGATGAGACCTTTACTTCCGTTCTACAGATGACTATTGTTCGCACTCTTCTTGCTGTTGCAGCCATCCGCCAATGGCCGTTATACCAGATGGACGTAAAGAATGCTTTTCTTCATGGTACCTTATCTGAGGTTGTTTATATGGATCCTCCACCTGGCCTCCCTACTCCTCGTCATGTTTGCCGGTTGCGTCGAGCTATATATGGTTTGAAGCAGGCCCCTCGAGCCTGGTTTGAGTGTTTTTGCCTTGTCATCACCAAGACTGGTTTTAGTCAGAGTTCTCAGGACCATTCTATGTTTATGTCATCACTGTAGGGAAGGGTAATTCTACTACTCTATGTTGATGATATGATCATTACTGGGGATGACTCTGCGGGCAATACATCCACCCAGAAATATCTTGATCAGCAGTTTCATATAAAGACCTTGGCAGACTACGTTATTTTCTGGGCCTAGCGATTGCTCATGGATCTCGGAGAATACTCATTTCTTAACAGAAATACACATCAGATATTATCTCCGCTGCATGCCTTTCTGACAGTAGATCAGCCGATACACCCTTAGAGCTTCATGTGAAGCTTCGTCCCACTGATGGTGAGCTCCTTCCTGATCCCACTAGATATAGACAGATTATTGGACAGCTTGTCTACTTATGCATGACCAGACCCGATATTGCTCACGCAATCAGTTTGTTTCTGCTCCTACATCAGTTCACTACAGTGCTCTTCTTCGGATTCTCAGATATCTTCGAGGCACTATTTCTCGCTCGTTATTCATGCCTGCTACATCCAAATTAGAGCTGAGTGCATATTCTGATTCAGATTGGGCAGGTGATCCTACTACCAGACGGTCTATCACCGGTTTCTGTCTATTTCTTGGTGATTCGCTGATCTCATGGCGAAGTAAGAAACAGGCAGTTGTTGCATGTTCTTCGACTGAAGCTGAGTACAGAGCAATGGCAGCTACTACTAGAAAGATTGTTCATGTTCGTTGGCTGTTATCAGATATGGGTATCACTCTTACAGGAGCTACTCCTCTTCATTGTGATAACCGGAGTGCATTGCACATTGCAAGCAACCCGGTCTTTCAGGAGAAAACGAAGCATATAGAGATTGATTGCCATTATGTTCGTGAGCGCTTTGAGGCAGGGACCATTTCTCTCTATTCTGTTACATCTTCCCAGCAGACTGCAGACTTCTTCACCAAATCCCATACTGTTCTGAGATTTAGATACTTAGTAGGCAAACTCACACTGTTTGACCCATAGTGAGTTTGAGTGGGAGTGTTAGATATTATTATAGTCCCATATTGGTTGTAGAGTTGTTTTGATATTTGTTCCCCTCCTATATATAGGTGGTATTGTACTTGGTTGAACTCAATTCAATATTCAGTATTATTTTCATCTCTCTGATTTATCTTAACAAATACAAAAAGAACGTTAAGGCTGATGTACCCCACTTGGAAGGCCGTATGGAACCTCAAGCTTATCTCGATTGGATCCGTGATGAGGACATCCATTCTATTTAGTTTAGTATTTTATTTCAGTACCATATTTGTTTTTGGCAATTATAGCCATATATAATCTTTCTTTTATGCATTAGAATATTTCTGAGATTTTAGAATATTTTGAGATTTGTATCAAGATTTGTTTTGAGCCTATATATAGGCCATGAGATTAACGAGAAGTTATGCCATTATTAATTAAAAATTATTGTGTTGAGTTTTGCTCTTCATCTCTCCTTTGTGTGATACAATTGAGATCTAACTTATTAGGGTTTGTGATAAATCCTAATAAAATTTTAAGGTTGTGATAAACTCTAAAACTACCCCCAAAACCCCCAAATCAATTAAACCCAAACCCTAATCTCCAAAATCCAACTTAAATTTAACCCTAACCCATTCTCTCTCCTCTTTCCCCTTCGTTGATCCCGAACCCATCAACCCCGAACACCCTCCTCGTCGCCCTCTCCGTCTCTGCCGTCGCCGGTGAACCCACCACTGCTTCCCCACCACCTTCGACCTTTCTCTTACCTTCACCATCAAGACCAATTCTCCAAATCCCCAAATCGATTTCACCCAAAATTTCAATCCACAATTTCAACCCAAATGCCAACTTTAACCCTTCAACCCCGTCATCGACTACCACCGTGCACCACCCCGTCGCCTCTTCCGCCGACTGCACCCAACCCAACCACCACAACCGTCGATAGACCCAAGCCTTCACCCCCAACGCCTGCGACCCCACCGCAGCCTCGACGCCAGTGCCTCGCCACCGTGCGCACAACCCCAACCCCTACTCCTTGCCTCTGGTCATCGTCGAGTCCCTCGACGGCCCTCTCACTGGCCCCCATCGACCGCCGTCCTGCTCCTCGCCCCTTGCCGCCAATCTGAGATCTAACCTAGTTGCTTGGAACCCCGGTATACTCTTTCCACTTTTCAAATATTTGTGTTATACTGTTTTATCATCTCTATTATATTATTTAATTTAACTGTCAACCACAAATATTGAGATCGAGTGTTCTACTTGCCTAATTAGAGTACGAATCAATATTGCAACTTTTACTTAGAACGCTTAGGGATATAATTATTGATTGCTAGAACTGAATTATTAATTGGGCTTGTTAAACTTAATTCAATTCTTGAAAATCCATCAAACCGATTAACTGTTTAAAATTCTAACTTTGATCTGCACTATATGTTGGTAAAATTAATCCTTTAAGATTCTTGGAAATTCTCTATTTAGGATTACGTTTTACATCATTTTGGTATCAGAGCGAAAGTTCTTAAAACCCTAGTTCTTGCATCATTTAGGCATCAATTTTTGCATTCATTTAGTGTAACTCCCGTTTTCATTTTTCCTATTTCTATTTTTGATTTCCAATTGTAATCTCGATTGTAATTTAAATTCATTTTATTTGCCCCATTTTGTGTTAAATAATATTTGGTCGAATGTTATTTATCAATTCTTCCTCATCTCAGTTGCTCGTTAAAAAAAACCACTCCTTGTATGTCTTGACTCAAATTAATTTTAGAGTACTTGTTTTGCCTCCTTGGGTTGTGAATTAACCTCATTTGACTCACTTTGTACCCATTGCCCAATACCCATCTCCTAATGGATCTCTCACCCAAACCCACTAACCCATACTACCCCCAATCTCTCCCTAACGGACTAAACTATCAATTCCCCTAATCACTCCCCTCACTCTCCAAAATCAGTAAATCTCTCTCCCACTATCTTGTAACCTCCCCTAATATCTCTATCCCTCCCGTACTCACTCTCTCTCTCTCTCCCTCTCCTTCTCTGTTAAAACACAAAACCAGAATCAAAGCAAAACAACAGAGCAAACAAACTCAACAGAACCAAAACTAAACAAAACAAAAACCGCCACCACCCCATGTCGTCTCCCTCCCCTGCGTCTTCTTCCGCTCAACCCAATCGAGCGCCTATCAACCCATCGACTCTCCCACTTCTAACCGCCGCCCTTCATCCCTACCGCAGCCGCTATGCACCGCGAGCCAGTGCGCCCCGACAGCGCACCATGTGTGCTGTGTCCCGCTTCCTCAGTGTCGCCCAGCGACCCACATCGGCGGCCTCCTCCTCTCTCTCCCCCTCCACCGCGTTGCGCCGCGACCACCTCAACCACTCCTGCGACAACAGTGCCAGCCACCGATTCTCCCGAAGCGACTACAACAGACGACGCCACGACCCTATGCACCTCCGCAAGCCAAGTCGCACCATCTCAACTGTGCCCCTGGCTGTTGCCGCCATGGCCGCCGCCCCCTGCCGTCGTCCTCCGCCTTCGCCTCGCCGCCTCGCCGCTAGCCGCCGTTGGTCTCCCGCTCTCATGCTCTGTTTTCAAGGAGGGAAGAGGAAGAACAGTGTTGGGTTGAGATTTAATCTTAACCGTCGGATCTCCCTAAAATTGTGATCTGATCCGATCTCAGCCGTTGGATTTGATCAAGATCTTATCTTGATCAGATCTGATCTTGTCAGCCAGATCAGATCTCAGCCATCCAAACCGATCGTGATCCTCAGCTCAGACCTAAGCAGATCCAGCCATTCGATCACATCTCAGCCGTCCGATCGTCGTTCATCGCAGTCACGATCACTGTCTTCTTGAACCGTTGATCTCGGCCTTTGATCGTCTCGTTCGTCCTTTGCTTGGTGAGTAAACATTTGATCTACTTTTGTTCTTATTCATCAATTGTCAATCATGATATATTTTGGTTCCCTTCTAATTCTCATATGTTTTATTTCCGATCTCGACCGTTGGATTCGATGGATCTTCATCTTGATCTTGATCATCATCGAGATCCGTGCCCGATCGTGATTATTGTGGTCGTTTGCTCGTCGCCGTGTCGCCGGGATTTCGATCCCGTTATTCTCAATATATCGGATCTAACGTCGTCCTAAAGGCAAGTCATTTCTATCGAATGTTTTTGTATTATATTCGATAAACTTTTATTGAATTCCGCAAGTGGATCCTATTTAAAATCGTAAATTGTTATTGTATCTATCGTCGAGATGCCACGGATTTACACGAGCGAATCCAAGTGGTACTCTCGACATCGTGCCATCCTTTTGCCTCTAATGTATAGAGATATTCATACACCATATAGTTATAGTTATTGATTATAAAATAGGAAATTATAGACACATTTCATATCATGACATTAAATGACAATTAGCTATAGTAGATTGTAGAAAATTAGTTAATTGTTAATGTGATTGTTATTGCTAAATTGTTGAATTGTAATTATTAGAATGTTAGACATCACCTACATTAATACCATGTTCACATAAGGTTGATTCGCTGTGATTATGATTAATTAAACTCCAATTACTATCCTTAATTTTTTAAACCATTTTATTTAGAATGAACATGTAGACTATTCAGAAAATTGCGCCAATCTGAACCTTAATGTGCTGTTTAGATCTAGAACACTTCATTAAAATTAGAAACTCCCTGAAAGTGAATTGTAGCCCTATCTGTCTAGATGTCGATAGACACCAGAATTTTCGAATTCGGACTTATACTGCCCCAGTTATGAACCTTTTGCTTTAGCTGCGCTGAAATTTCAGATTCATGTACATAACGAGTTAGGCTGATGAATTAAGTGAATTATTAATCATATATGGCCAAGATAAATTCCAGATTTGTAGATAACATGTTTAGGGTGTTAAAAATTATTTTTACTGATTTTTATAATATTTATTTACTGCCTTTGTAATTAAAATTAGTCAACATCTACACCCAGCCAGAAACTAAAACCGATAAGGATTATTAAATTTCACCTCGCTACCGTCGTCGGAATTTAGACTTTAAGTATGCGTTGGAACCGGGCGGGAGTCTAGTTTCTAGACCACCTGACGGATCCATAGTTGCTGTCCTGTAGCAACGGGAATACTGATTTTGGTACAGCAACCTACTGCTGTCCAGAATTAGGATTCTATGCTTTATAATGTATAATTGTGTTTATAATGTTATATTTAGTGTATTTAATTGTATATAGTATATTGCATAATCTTAGGGTTGTTTTTCCACCTCCTCTAGCGTCCCTTATTAATTGCATTATCGTATGATAATTGAATAAAGAAAGTAAATCAAGCCGGGGTTAAGGGTTGATTAGAGTAGTTGATGACATAGTGACTGTACTCGGAAGAGGGGCCCGTGTTTCCCTAACTATCGGTCTATCGGTCTATCGGTCTTTTGGTCATATCGGTCATCGGTTAATTGCAGATTACTGACTTCAGTATCTCGATTGATTCGATCATCGGTCATTATTGAATAATGTTCCTGAGTACATGAACTATAGAATCTACCACCTTAGTCTAAACGAAATTGATTGTATGCATCGAACCTGTGGTACGGCACACATGGGACACAGTAGTACGTGCATTAGCTAGGATTTAAAAATGAATAATAGACCTAAGGCTCTCCTCACATCATCATTGCATATTGTTATCTTATTGAACAGTGTTACCTCTATTGTTGCCATTATTGATATTGTTTATTGTTATCGCGATAAATCAAAATATTGTATATTATGCCATTATCGGTTTGTCACTGTTCAACACTAATGATTTCATTGTTTATTGAATTCATTGCTATACCACTATTATCATTGTTTCTCTGTTTCTCCACTTGCATGTCCACGACTTGCTCTAAGGACAAATTATTCTTTCTTTTTAGATGAACAAGTACAGGTGTACAAGGAGAATTTTCAGAAGGCATCGGTGAGCAGTTCCTCTACGATTGGAGCTGGAGCCTCTCGAGCTATTTGGTAAGTTCTTGTATTCTAGATTTGGTTATCGAATTTCATTATCGTTTATGTGATTATGTTTTCTGCGTGGTTGTGATTCATTTTTCTTATATTGTTGAGTTAAGACTGGTACAGCTTATGGATGATATGAGTTGCCGTATTTATATCATTCGCTGGGCCTCAGTTACGTGCCTGTGTTTCCGTATTCCGGGAAGCGGGGCGTGACAAGGTTTTTAGTGGTATCAGAGCCAGGTTTGACTCTAACTAGTTGGGATTGGATCCTGATTAGTTTGAGTTTAACCGGTCTGACTCAACAATATGTACACCACGTTGATCACATGGATAATGAATAACCAACATAATCTGGATACTCCTCTGATTTGATTCCCCTTTGAAGCCTTCACATTCAGTCCTTTCATTTCTCAATTGTTTCGTCCCTTCCATTCATTCACACTCATTAATTCTTCATTTGGGTATAGATTCTTTCTTTTGTACCCATATTATTTTGATTCCGGTGCAAGCGGTCTTTGATATTCTGCTTGCCTCGTTGACCCCTTCTCATTTCAGCTCGTGTGTCGTCTATTGTTTTCCCTGCCTTGCATTCATCTTCATAGGTTGTCTATTGTTTTCCCTGCCTTGCATTCATCTTCATAGGTTGATTCATATTGAATATCATGTTGGTTATTTCTTCCCTGCTATATTCTCTTCAATTCCGATCTTTCCCTCGTCCTTCTTCCTTCGTATTCAATTCCTTAATTTTCGTTTGTCCCTTCTAGTCATCCTCTTCTTTAACTCTTTATTGGGTGTAGATTTATTTTTCTCCTACCTATTTTTCTCATGATAATTATTTTCCCGAATACTATCTATATTTCGATTATTATTTGTTATATTTATTTTCGATCTTCTATAAAAATATTTCTCAACAAATACTTTGTTATTTCGAACAATGGTGTATTTTTACTTCACTTTTCATTTTTGATCAACTATATATCTCTACTGAATTATCTTGATAAGACAAATTCTTATTTTGTTGTATAATGCTGTTATTACTACTATTATTATTACTGCCATTATTTTCGTTATCACTATTAGTATTATTATTATTGTTACTACTATTGATATTCTTATTGTTGTTTCATTATTTTATTGTTATTGTTGATATTAAATTACTTTCACAAAAAAAATGTTGGACCCAAACTATATATTGTGTTGCATTATTACTTTTACTAGTGTTGTTGATATTTTAATAAGACTGTTAATATTATTATTATTGTTATCATTCTTTTTGCGATTTCTGTTATTCTTACAGTTATGATCATTGTTATTATCATTGTTATTTTTATTAGTATCGATATTTTGTTATTATTTTGTTATTGGTATTATTATTTTTATCGTTACTATTATTATTATTATTAATTTATTTTGAGCCTGAGCATGCTTAATTTTATGTACATTTCACCACTTCGGTGCAACCTAATGTCGAGATGGCAAATATGCAACTCGATGTCAATGGGGGCAAATTGTAACTGGATATCGGCGAGGCAAAATGTGCAGCCGAATATCCGGACGGCAACTTGAAACCGGATGTCGTGAAGGCAAACATGCAACTTGATGTTAGGGAAGCAAGATTTTCTACCTATTACTAATTGATATTTCAAGACTCGTTACTTATATAATGAAACTGATGGTAAAGGAATATTTTCGTTATTATTGGTATTGTTATTATTATTATCATTTCAATTGATGTTATTATTATTGTTTTCGTTACCTTCAGTTCTCTTATTATTATTTTTATTTATTATTATTACTGTTACTTTTTGATATTATTGTTATTAATGCTATTATCATTATTATTATTACTATCATTATTGACATTATTTTTAATGTTATCATTGTTATGATTATTGCATTATTTTCATGAATGTATTGAATTCTATTCTGTCATGAATGTATTATCATTATTAGCAGTATTATTGATATTTTTATTGCTTGTATGATTATGACAATTTTAATTACTATTACTATTATTGTTGTTGTTATTTTTATTATTATTATTATTTTTATTATGGTCATTATTACTTGTATCATTGTTGTTATTAATATTTTTAATATTATTGTTATTATTATTACATTTTTAATATTATCATTGTTATATTTATTTTGTTACTATTATTCTATTACTATTGATGTTATTATCATTGACATTTGTTGTTATTATTCCTGTTAAAGTCATCAGTTTTGATACATACTATATATTTTGATTATTTGAATTGAAGCTCAATTTTATATTATTTTGCATTATTGTTTATAGCCATCTTGAAACCATACTCCCTTTGATCCTGGTGTCTCATTCTTTTCTTTCTGCTCGGATCGTTACCTGTTGTCACGTTGTCTACAACGACATGTCTGGAGCTTGGAACGTCACCATCAGAGTGGTGCAGCGAAACCGTGGTGGGCTCATAACCCACAGATCCCAGGATCCTATTGTCGTTTCTTTCTTTTTCCTTGCATTGGTTGTTATTTCCTATCTCTTGTATTTATTCTCATCTGTTGACTCATTACTTGGTTTAACTCTTCCTTGTCCATCTTTTCTTAGACTTCATCTCTATGTATTTCATCATCTCCTTGCTTTATTATCTTGCGTAGTTCTTTTCTTTTGATACTGTTTCTTTCATGCCTTCCATTTGACCTCATTGTTTCCATCTTCTTTCTTCTTTTTCTGGTGTTACCGCTGCCTTGTTCATTCTCCTTAGGTTCTCTGCCTTAATTACTCCAAGTTTTTTTTACTCTTGCCCTATCCTATGTACTGCCCAAGCAAATTTCGAGGACGAAATTTTGTTGTAAGGTGGGTAGGATTGTAACTCCCGTTTTCATTTTTCCTATTTCTATTTTTGATTTCCAATTGTAATCTCGATTGTAATTTAAATTCATTTTATTTGCCCCATTTTGTGTTAAATAATATTTGGTCGAATGTTATTTATCAATTCTTCCTCATCTCAATTGCTCGTTAAAAAAAAAACCACTCCTTGTATGTCTTGACTCAAATTAATTTTAGAGTACTTGTTTTGCCTCCTTGGGTTGTGAATTAACCTCATTTGACTCACTTTGTACCCATTGCCCAATACCCATCTCCTAATGGATCTCTCACCCAAACCCACTAACCCATACTACCCCCAATCTCTCTCTAACGGACTAATCTATCAATTCCCCTAATCACTCCCCTCACTCTCCAAAATCAGTAAATCTCTCTCCCACTATCTTGTAACCTCCCCTAATATCTCTCTCCCTCCCGTACTCACTCTCTCTCTCTCCCTCTCCTTCTCTGTTAAAACACAAAACCAGAATCAAAGCAAAACAACAGAGCAAACAAACTCAACAGAACCAAAACTAAACAAAACAAAAACCGCCACCACCCCATGTCGTCTCCCTCCCCTGCGTCTTCTTCCGCTCAACCCAATCGAGCGCCTATCAACCCATCGACTCTCCCACCTCTAACCGCCGCCCTTCATCCCTACCGCGGCCGCTATGCACCGCGAGCCAGTGTGCCCCGACAGCGCACCATGTGCGCTGTGTCCCGCTTCCTCAGTGTCGCCCAGCGACCCACATCGGCGGCCTCCTCCTCTCTCTCCCCCTCCACCGCGTTGCGCCGCGACCACCTCAACCACTCCTGCGACAACAGTGCCAGCCACC
Organism: Hemerocallis citrina; assembly: GCA_017893485.1. Classification (NCBI taxonomy): domain Eukaryota; kingdom Viridiplantae; phylum Streptophyta; class Magnoliopsida; order Asparagales; family Asphodelaceae; genus Hemerocallis; species Hemerocallis citrina. The sequence continues at coordinate 396,747,346 of CM030359.1, forward strand.
GATTCTCCCGAAGCGACTACAACAGACGACGCCACGACCCTATGCACCTCCGCAAGCCAAGTCGCACCATCTCAACTGTGCCCCTGGCTGTTGCCGCCATGGCCGCCGCCCCCTGCCGTCGTCCTCCGCCTTCGCCTCGCCGCCTCGCCGCTAGCCGCCGTTGGTCTCCCGCTCTCATGCTCTGTTTTCAAGGAGGGAAGAGGAAGAACAGTGTTGGGTTGAGATTTAATCTTAACCGTCGGATCTCCCTAAAATTGTGATCTGATCCGATCTCAGCCGTTGGATTTGATCAAGATCTTATCTTGATCAGATCTGATCTTGTCAGCCAGATCAAATCTCAGCCATCCAAACCGATCGTGATCCTCAGCTCAGACCTAAGCAGATCCAGCCATTCGATCACATCTCAGCCGTCCGATCGTCGTTCATCGCAGTCACGATCACTGTCTTCTTGAACCGTTGATCTCGGCCTTTGATCGTCTCGTTCGTCCTTTGCTTGGTGAGTAAACATTTGATCTACTTTTGTTCTTATTCATCAATTGTCAATCATGATATATTTTGGTTCCCTTCTAATTCTCATATGTTTTATTTCCGATCTCGACCGTTGGATTCGATGGATCTTCATCTTGATCTTGATCATCATCGAGATCCGTGCCCGATCGTGATTATTGTGGTCGTTTGCTCGTCGCCGTGTCGCCGGGATTTCGATCCCGTTATTCTCAATATATCGGATCTAACGTCGTCCTAAAGGCAAGTCATTTCTATCGAATGTTTTTGTATTATATTCGATAAACTTTTATTGAATTCCGCAAGTGGATCCTATTTAAAATCGTAAATTGTTATTGTATCTATCGTCGAGATGCCACGGATTTACACGAGCGAATCCAAGTGGTACTCTCGACATCGTGCCATCCTTTTGCCTCTAATGTATAGAGATATTCATACACCATATAGTTATAGTTATTGATTATAAAATAGGAAATTATAGACACATTTCATATCATGACATTAAATGACAATTAGCTATAGTAGATTGTAGAAAATTAGTTAATTGTTAATGTGATTGTTATTGCTAAATTGTTGAATTGTAATTATTAGAATGTTAGACATCACCTACATTAATACCATGTTCACATAAGGTTGATTCGCTGTGATTATGATTAATTAAACTCCAATTACTATCCTTAATTTTTTTAACCATTTTATTTAGAATGAACATGTAGACTATTCAGAAAATTGCGCCAATCTGAACCTTAATGTGCTGTTTAGACCTAGAACACTTCATTAAAATTAGAAACTCCCTGAAAGTGAATTGTAGCCCTATCTGTCTAGATGTCGATAGACACCAGAATACCAAAATAATCCCTTCAAAATGCAATTATACATATATATATATCTACTCTTGGAAATTCATCTAAAATTCATTTAAATTAGGATTTAATAGAAAATATACTTCTAAATCTTAACCAATACTGTTTAAAACGTCCAGAATGCCAATTTTGTATTTTAGCCCTCAAGAATGTCAATTTTGCGAAAAGGTCCTTCTTTTATCAAAATTGCAAATAGATCAAATTAATTTCAGAAAAATCTGGAAAAATAGTAAATAAATCCCAAATATTAAATAATGACTTTTCATAAAGAAAACTAAAATTTTCAAACATCTCAAAAGTCATTTGCACGTGTTTTGCACGTGTACAAAAGATAAATCTTTTAGAAAAATATCAATTAAATCCTCAAAATTCATTTAAATTCATTTTCAAATAATTAAAATAATATTTGAAAATACGGGGTTCTACATTACTCCCTCCTTAGAAGAGTTCTGTCCTCAGAACTACGGTTAATGAGGTCCGAACAACCCACTAACAATGATTGGAAACTCATGGGTAGAAACATAAGTCTTAGGAAATACAGTCACATCAAAGAATGCATTCCAACAAAACAAACACATCATACACAGGAAACAAATCATGCAAAGAATTCAGAAAATCAAACTTCCACTGCGCGACTCAGATAAAGCCACGCTGCAACAGCTACTGAACTCCTACATCTAACTCTGACCTTCTGCTTCATCCTTCCGAGAATCGGTGGCCACTACCTCCTTAGAAAGGACATGACCAAGGAAAACCACCACAACACAATCCACATTCATATCAATACCCTATGGCAAAACCTCAACCATACCCCAAATCAAAACATCATGTTTCAGCTCTATGTGATACTCACACTCTAATGTCCACACCTAGGTACTCACTCTCTAGTGTCCACACCTAGGTTGGTTTTCATACTATGTCTATTATTACTATTGAAGCATGCTCTGATATAATCTTGAGTGTTCTTTCAGTCTTTAGTTTGTTTGTAGATGAATATATTCGTCGGTGTAAGAGTCACTATTAGTGATTGCATACCGGGTATGTACTCGATCTATACTATCTTTAGTTTGTTTGTAGATGAATATGTTCGTCGGTGTAAGAGTCACTATTAGTGATTGCATACCGGGTATGTACTCGATCTATACTATCTTTAGTTTGTTTGTAGATGAATATGTTCGTCGGTGTAAGAGTCACTATTAGTGATTGCATACTGGGTATGTACTCGATCTATACTATCTTTAGTTTGTTTGTAGATGAATATATTCGTCGGTGTAAGAGTCACTATTAGTGATTGCATACCGGGTATGTATTCGATCTATACTATCTTTAGTTTGTTTGTAGATGAATATGTTCGTCGGTGTAAGAGTCACTATTAGTGATTGCATACCGGGTATGTACTCGATCTATACTATCTTTAGTTTGTTTGTAGATGAATATGTTCGTCGGTGTAAGAGTCACTATTAGTGATTGCATACCGGGTATGTACTCGATCTATACTATCTTTAGTTTGTTTGTAGATGAATATGTTCGTCGGTGTAAGAGTCACTATTAGTGATTGCATACCGGGTATGTATTCGATCTATATTATCTTTAGTTTTTGTAGATTGATATATGGGTATCCGATCTATGGCATTATTGGTGATCGATTGATTGGACATACATCGTGGTATTGAGATTTGTTGATAGTTGGACACATTCTGAAATGTGAGAATTACTGTTAGTTCAGAACAGTCGACTGGTTCGTTAAACAGTCGACTGTACAGTGCAGTTAAACTGTACTATTTTTTTTGAGAGTGATTGATTGATGGATACTTGATCGTTGGTATTGTTTCTCGACTTTACTTCACGCTTGTACTGGCCTATCGTTTCTTGTTTCACATTACATGTTCAGTTTATGTATTTTTGTTCAGTACATGTTCGAGAATTTATGCTTATTGTTCATTTATGTTTGTTGTTTATATCACTCACACCATTTATGGCTGACCCCGTAGTTTTGGGGGTTAGGGTTCAACTCTAGCCTCATGTGTTACAGGTAGCTGCTTAGAGTTGGGAGCTTGGATGCTTGGGTAGCTTCGGATTTTATGAGTGTTATGATAGAGCCTTGGGTAATTTTGTAAGGAGAAAGGGTTGTAACAGTTAAATGTATTTTAAGGTGTTTTGTATTTCCGCTGCAATTGAAAAAGAATATTGTAATAAGAATTTGGAATAAAATGACTTGAGTTTTTGGTCTATGTATATTGTTACATTGAAGTGGATCGCTGGGAAAGTGCCACGTATTTTCTAAAGTTTCGTATTTAGAAATTCGGGGCGCTACAGCAGTGGTATCAGAGCATGCTTCAATGATAATAATAGACATAGTATGAAAAATAACCTAGGTGTGGACACTAGAAAGTGAGTACCTAGGTGTGGACATTAGAGTGTGAGTATCACATAGAGTTAAAATATGATGTCTGGTTTGGGGTATGGTTATGGTTTTGCCATAGGGTATTGTAGTGAACGTGAATTGTGTTGTAGTGGATTTCCTTGGTCATGTCCTTTCTAAGGAGGGAGTGGCCACTAATCCTCGGGAGGATGAAGCAGAAGGTCAGAGTTGGATGCAGGAGTTCAGTAGTTGTTGCAGTTGGCTTCCGATGACGAGTTATCAAAGTCGCGCAGCGGAAGTTTGATTTTCTGAATTCTTTGCATGATTGTTTCCTATGTATGATGTGTTTGTTTTGTTGGAATGCATTCTTTGGTGTGACTGTATTTCCTAAGATTTATGTTTCTACCCATGAGTTTTCAATCATTGTTAGTGGGTTGTTCGGACCTCATTAGCCGTAGTTCTGAGGACAGAACTCTTCTAAGGAGGGAGTGATGTAGAACCCCGTATTTTCAAATATTATTTTTATTATTTGAAAATGACTTTAAATGAGTTTTGAGGATTTAATTGATATTTTCTAAAAGATTTATCTTTTGTACACGTGCAAAACACGTGCAAATGACTCTTGAGAAGTTTGGAAAATTAAGTTTTCTTTATAAAAAACCATTATTTATTATTTGAGAATTATTTAGTATTTTTCCAGATTTTTCTGAAATTAATTGTGCCTATTTGCAATTTTTGAGAAAAGAAGGACTTATTTGCAAAATTGACATTTTTAAGGGCTAAAATGCAAAATTGGCATTCTGGACGTTTTAAACAGTATTGGTTAAGATTTAGAAGTATATTTTCTATTAAATCCTAATTTAAATGAATTTTAGATGAATTTCCAAGAGTAGATATATATATATATATATATATATATATATATATATATATATATATATATATATATATATGTATAATTGCATTTTGAAGGGATTATTTTGTAAATATATTCCTAAACCCTAATACTTGATCCCGGCCTATATAAGAGAGTTTGCAGCCGTCATTCGCTGCACAACTCAGATCTTATTATATTCTCATTCTTTTGGTGATTGAGGAAGAAGCTTTTGGATCTAGCAAAGGAAGGCTTTTGTGGATTCTTGATTCTAAAAGGTGAGTGATATAGACTTGTTTTGTTTATGTGTATGATTGCATGTTGTTTTGTTTGATGTTTTCGTATCTTGTATAAAATCGACGCCATGGTTGTATTTGTGATATACATGTGAAATCCATGAAAGATTAGTAGATCTCGATTGACAATTCTTGATTGCTTGAAACATGTTGAAGTTTGATTTATGATTATTGAAGATAAGAAATTGGATGGAGGAATCTCTGGACCTTGTTATTACGAATTGGATCAGATTTGAGTTGAGGAAGGGATTTGGTATTGTGATAAGGGATTTGGTATTGTGATAAACTCCAGTATTGAGTATTGATTACAGACCTAATTTGTGAGATCTGTAGGCCGACAGTCGACTGGGACTATGTATCAGTCGACTGGTACGACCCCAGCTGCTGTATCTTTAGTTTTTCTCGAAAATCCGTTCTGGACAGTCGACTTGAACCCTTCTCAGTCGACTGGTACACTTAGAATTTATTTTTTCAAAGTTATCGTAGAATTTCTCTCGGGTACGTCGACTTATGTTTTTATAAGTCGATTTATGTTCTTATAAGTCGACTTATGTCCCTTTTTAAGTCGACTTATGTTTTGATAAGTCTACTTATGATCTTTATAAGTCATCTTATACTTTTGATAAGTCTACTTATGATTTTTATAAGTCATCTTATGTTTGATAAGTCTACTTATGATTTTTATAAGTCATCTTATGTTTTGATAAGTCTACTTATGATCTTTATAAGTCATCTTATATTGTTGATAAGTCAACTTATGTTTTTATAAGTCATCTTATATTGTTAGCACTTGGAATGTTTCTTGAGAATTGTTGATAATTGTCTCGGGTAAGTCAACTGATGGTTTTCTTGAGTCGACTTACTGCACTTGTTATAATCTTGGATATTGGTCCTCGGGGCAGTCGACTTACTATCGCATAAGTCGACTGGTTCTGATGAGTTTTCATAACCTTGAGTGTTCTTTCAGTCTTTAGTTTGTTTGTAGATGAATATATTCGTCGGTGTAAGAGTCACTATTAGTGATTGCATACCGGGTATGTATTCGATCTATACTATCTTTAGTTTGTTTGTAGATGAATATGTTCGTCGGTGTAAGAGTCACTATTAGTGATTGCATACCGGGTATGTACTCGATCTATACTATCTTTAGTTTGTTTGTAGATGAATATGTTCGTCGGTGTAAGAGTCACTATTAGTGATTGCATACCGGGTATGTACTCGATCTATACTATCTTTAGTTCGTTTGTAGATGAATATGTTCGTCGGTGTAAGAGTCACTATTAGTGATTGCATACCGGGTATGTATTCGATCTATATTATCTTTAGTTTTTGTAGATGGATATATGGGTATCCGATCTATGGCATTATTGGTGATCGATTGATTGGACATACATCGTGGTATTGAGATTTATTGATAGTTGGACACATTCTGAAATGTGAGAATTACTGTTAGTTCAGAACAGTCGACTGGTTCGTTAATGTAACAATATAAAATTTAGAAAATTTATCCAAGATTATAATCTTGGATACTGGTTCTCGGGGCAGTCGACTTACTATCGCATAAGTCGACTGGTCCTGAGGAGTTCTTCATAATCTTGAGTGTTCTTTCAGTCTTAAGTTTGTTTGTAGATGAATATGTTCGTCGGTGTAAGAGTCACTACAGTGATTGCATACCGGGTACGTATTCGATCTATACCCTCTTAGTTTGTTTGTAGATGGATATGTTCGTCGGTGTAAGAGTCACTACAGTGATTGCATACCGGGTACGTATTCGATCTATACCCTTTTAGTTTGTTTGTAGATGGATATGTTCGTCGGTGTAAGAGTCACTACAGTGATTGCATACCGGGTACGTATTCGATCTATACCCTCTTAGTTTGTTTGTAGATGGATATGTTCGTCGGTGTAAGAGTCACTATAGTGATTGCATACCGGGTACGTATTCGATCTATACCCTCTTAGTGATTGCATACCGGGTATGTATTCGATCTATATTATCTTTAGTTTTTGTAGATGGATATATGGGTATCCGATCTATGGCATTATTGGTGATCGATTGATTGGACATACATCGTGGTATTGAGATTTATTGATAGTTGGACACATTCTGAAATGTGAGAATTACTGTTAGTTCAGAACAGTCGACTGGTTCGTTAAACAGTCGACTGTACAATGCAGTTAAGCTGTACTATTTTGAGAGTGATTCATTGATGGATACTTGATCGTTGGTATTGTTTCTCGACTTGACTTCACGCTTGTACTGGCCTATCGTTTCTTGTTGCACATTACATGTTCAGTTTATGTATTTTTGTTCAGTACATGTTGTTCGAGAATTTATGTTTATTGTTTATTTAAGTTTGTTGTTTATATCACTCACACCATTTATGGCTGACCCCGTTAGTTTGGGGGTTAGGGTTCAACTCTAGCCTCATGTGTTACAGGTAGCTGCTTAGAGTTGGGAGCTTGGATGCTTAGGGTAGCTTCGGATTTTATGAGTGTTATGATAGAGCCTTGGGTAATTTTGTACGGAGAAAGGGTTGTAACAGTTAAATGTATTTTAAGGTGTTTTGTATTTCCGCTGCAATTGAAAAAGAATATTGTAATAAGAATTTGGAATAAAATGACTTGAGTTTTTGGTCTATGTATATTGTTACATTAAAGTGGATCGCTAGGAAAGTGCCACGTATTTTCTAAATTTTATATTGGAAATTCGGGGCGCTACAGAGTTCGAATTCGGACTTATACTGCCCCAGTTATGAACCTTTTGCTATAGCTGCGCTGAAATTTCAGATTCATGTACATAACGAGTTAGGCTGATGAATTAAGTGAATTATTAATCATATATGGCCAAGATAAATTCCAGATTTGTAGATAACATGTTTAGGGTGTTAAAAATTATTTTTACTGATTTTTATAATATTTATTTACTGCCTTTGTAATTAAAATTAGTCAACATCTATACTCAGCCAGAAACTAAAACCGATAAGGATTATTAAATTTCACCTCGCTACCGTCGTCGGAATTTAGACTTTAAGTATGCGTTGGAACCGGGCGGAAGTCTAGTTTCTAGACCACCTGACGGATCCATAGTTGCTGTCCTGTAGCAACGGGAATACTGATTTTGGTACAGCAACCTACTGCTGTCCAGAATTGGGATTCTATGCTTTATAATGTATAATTGTGTTTATAATGTTATATTTAGTGTATTTAATTGTATATAGTATATTGCATAATCTTAGGGTTGTTTTTCCACCTCCTCTAGCGTCCCTTATTAATTGCATTATCGTATGATAATTGAATAAAGAAAGTAAATCAAGCCGGGGTTAAGGGTTGATTAGAGTAGTTGATGACATAGTGACTGTACTCGGAAGAGGGGCCCGTGTTTCCCTAACTATCGGTCTATCGGTCTATCGGTCTTTTGGTCATATCGGTCATCGGTTAATTGCAGATTACTGACTTCAGTATCTCGATTGATTCGATCATCGGTCATTATTGAATAATGTTCCTGAGTACATGAACTATAGAATCTACCACCTTAGTCTAAACGAAATTGATTGTATGCATCGAACCTGTGGTACGGCACACATGGGACACAGTAGTACGTGCATTAGCTAGGATTTAAAAATGAATAATAGACCTAAGGCTCTCCTCACATCATCATTGCATATTGTTATCTTATTGAACAGTGTTACCTCTATTGTTGCCATTATTGATATTGTTTATTGTTATCGCGATAAATCAAAATATTGTATATTATGCCATTATCGGTTTGTCACTGTTCAACACTAATGATTTCATTGTTTATTGAATTCATTGCTATACCACTATTATCATTGTTTCTCTATTTCTCCACTTGCATGTCCACGACTTGCTCTAAGGACAAATTATTCTATCTTTTTAGATGAACAAGTACAGGTGTACAAGGAGAATTTTCAGAAGGCATCGGTGAGCAGTTCCTCTACGATTGGAGCTGGAGCCTCTCGAGCTATTTGGTAAGTTCTTGTATTCTAGATTTGGTTATCGAATTTCATTATCGTTTATGTGATTCATTTTTCTGCGTGGTTGTGATTCATTTTTCTTATATTGTTGAGTTAAGACTGGTACAGCTTATGGATGATATGAGTTGGCGTACTTATATCATTCGCTGGGCCTCAGTTACGTGCATGTGTTTCCGTATTCCGGGAAGCGGAGCGTGACATTTAGGATCGTTTGGAGTCTTTTATTTTTCTTTCTTTATTTTAGATCATTTCAGATTTTTATAAAAAAAAAACTTAGGTGCATTTAGGACACGTTCTCCCAAATTTCTGCATACACACGACCCCTAGTTTTCACCGTTGGTGAATGCGTCTTCGCAGCACCATCACAAATCCCGAAGAGCCTTTCTTGGCCCTCCCAGACCACCCAATTAGGAACCCTAGACCTCCCCGAACTGAGATGGACAGCTCTGATATTTCCGCAATCCTAACTGTCATTTAAGCAACTCTTGCCAATATCAATCAGACTCTTGAAAAGGTGGAACTAAATCAAACTGTTGCCCCTGAGCTTCATGTTAATCATTAGTTCCCTCAAAGGAATGATCGTGACGGCCGACGTCAAGATCGTGACCCTAACGAACAATACAAGAAGAACGTTAAGACTGACGTTCCCCATTTTGAAGGCCACATAGAATCCCAAGCTTATCTCGACTGAATCCGTGCCATGGACCACTACTTCATGTGGTTTGGCATGAGCGAAGCCCTGAAGGTTAAATTTGTCAGTATGAAATTGATGAGTAAAGCTCAACAATACTGGATCAATCTTCAACATGTCCGCAGAGGCCGAAGTCTGGCACCCATAGCCACTTGGGAAGCCATGAAAGAAAAGCCCACTGAGAGATATGTACCGTTATCGTTCCACACCCGATTGCTAGATTCGTAGAACCAACTATATCAAGAAAACAAATCCACCCAAGAGTATGTTGATAAGTTTGATGACTTCCTTATTCGGTGTAATGCCTTAGGTAAAGAGAGCGAAGAACAAACTCTCTCTAGGTTCAGGGCTGGATTACAAGCCGATCTGAGGAATGAGCTAATTCATAGAAATGTGGACTCATTAGCAGCAGCTTATGCCCTAATCCTCGATATGGATTCCCTTAAAGCTAGTTCCCATTATAGATCCAGCGATTCGAGAGATCATTCCTTTAGAATGACCCTTCCTGATCCCTCTAGACCTGAGCACTCTTCTCCTCAGTACCGCAACAAGTCGCACCCAAGCAAGCCTACATCAAATTCATATCCACTTAGAAATGACCACACGGGTAAGAACACTGAAAGAGTCTATTCTAAGATTGATCCTCTCACTAAGTGCTATAAATACAAGGGATATGGCCATGTTGCTTGCAACCGTCCCAGCCCCAGTAGGATCAATATAGTAGAGGGTACCGTTGTCATTGCTAATGAGTCCGACAATGAGTTTACCTATGAACCTAATGTAAGCGATGACTTTGATGAAAAAGGGGATGACCAGTCTCTCAATTGTATTCAGTCTGTTCAGTCACCCCCATTGAGTGTACCTAAGTCACCCATCCTTTCCCCAGATCACTTGGTAACCCATAGATTTTACCCATGTGTTAGAACATCATAGAGTCACAGAGTCTGCACCCACATTTACACTCTGCATTCATGATTTGCATAGAGAAATTTCCAAGAAAATTAATGAGAATAATTTTAACTACATGTTAATAACAAATACAAGAAGAAAATTTAAAACTCTTGATGCGTCAGTTGTATTCAACTGACGTGCCCACAGTTTGCTAATTACAGGATCGTTGATCGTGGAGTAGGGGACTCGAGCTGCGGAAAGCATCCAAGTGCAGGATATAGTTTCCTTGTGCAATGTAAGTTTCTAATTTCCTGTCATTTTTCTGTGTTGGGTACTCATTGAAGTAAAGATTCTGGGTAAGTGTCACGAGCTCCCAGTGTGTGGAACTCGGGGCGCTACAATCGGGTCCGGGTCCGGGTCCTAATTAAAAAAATATACCCGTCGGGTCCGGTAGCGGGAAATAAATATTTGAACTTAAAGTATTTTTGCACCCGATACCTGCAACTGTAGGTACATGTGAAGAAATGATCAAAAAGGCCGTATTTGCCAGAGAATCTTTTTTACTAGAGATCTATCCATCGATTGCCTCAACGAAACCCCAACCCTTGGATACGGCTTTTTGACATCCCTACACTTAAGTATATGAATAAATATCATATTTACACATATATCTTCAACAATTACTATTTACATGTATATCCCTATAACTATTATTCAAATTTCATATTTTTTGGGTTCTTTTTTAACGAGTCCGGGTCTGGGTCGGAGCGGACCCAAACCCGGACCGGAAAGTGCATCGGGTCTTATTTTAGGACCCGGACCCGTATAGATCGAGTCGGTTCCGGTCCAATGCCAGGTCCGGATCGAGTCCGGGTATTGGGTAAATGTGACAGTGCTACACACAGTCCATGGTCCCTCTATCTCCTGGCCAACAACCCATTGGTTGCAAATGGGTCTTGAAGATCAAGTACCATGCTAACGATACTATCGAGCGATACAAAGGTCGACATGTTGCCAAAGGGTTCACTCAACACGAAGTCGTTGATTACAAAGATACTTTCGCTCCTATGACCAAACTCATCACTGTTTGTTGCCTTTTAGACATTGTTGCGGTCTGGGATTGGCCGCTCCATCAGATGGACGTCCAGGATGCTTTCCTTCACGGTGAACTCGTTGAAGAATTTACATGCTCCCTCCTCCAGGTTATCGTCGACAGGGGGAGAACGTAGTTTGTCGACTCCACAAATCACTTTATGGTCTTAAACAAGCATCCCGCAGTTGGTTCCAGCGATTCTCTTCGGCACTTCAAAAAATTGGGTTTCAACAGTCCAGGGCCAATTATTATCTATTTACACAGGTTTGTGGTGACTCTATGACTATTGTGTTGCTATATGTCGACGACATGGTTAGAACAGACAATAATGAGAAGGCCATTGGTGATCTCAAGAAGTTTCTCAAAAGTTGTTTCAAGATTAAAGATCTTGGTCCTCTCAAACATTTTCTTGGCATCGAAGTTGCACGTTCTAAGACTGGAATCACAGTCAGCGAAAGTAAACATTAGACATATTGGGGGAAACAGGTTTACTTGGAGCAAAACCGACGAGTGTTCCCATGGAAGCTGACTTAGTGATGGCAAATACAGGGAGTGAAGCTATTAAGGATCCTACTCGATACCGACAGCTAGTTGGGAAATTGATCTATCTCACAATCAGCTGGCCAGATATCACGTATGCCCGTAAATACACTTAGTCAGTTTATGCAGGAACCAAAGGTGTATCATCTCAAGACCGCTAATCGACTTCTTCAACACGAAGGCAGCCCCGGGTCAAGGTCTATTGTTCCCAACAAACAGTCCACTTCACTGGATTGGATACTACAATACTGACTGGGCAAGATGCCCAACTACGCGTCGATCAGTAACAGATTATTGCATATTTCTTGGCAAGTCACTTGTATCATGGAAGAGTAAAAAGCAGGCAACCGTTTCAAGGTCATCAGCAGAGGCCGAATATCGTTCCATGGCTGCAGCTGTTTGTGAACTTACTTGGTTGAGGTACTTAATAAAGGACCTGCAAGTTCCACATCCCCAACCAGTGAGACTGTTTTGCGAAAACCAAGCAGCCTTGCACATTGCTGCCAATCCAGTGTATCACGAACGAACGAAGCACAATGAACTAGATTGTTACACAGTTTGGGAAAGGATCCAAAGAGGAGAAGTCAAAACAGCATACGTACCAACTGGAAGCAGAATGCAGATTTGTTCACAAAGTAGTTAAGAGCACCGGCATTCCATACTCATCTCAGCAAGTTGGGTGTCATAGACATTCACACTCCAACTTGAGGGGGAGTATTAAAGGAAAGCAAATCAGGCAAGGTGATATGCATTCATGATTGACTGATATTCAAATATATGTAATTGAGTAAATTGTGGATCAAGCTAGTTATCAACCATTAGACTAGCATAATTGTAGGATCATGTCTTCTGTACTCCTAGAATTACTCTAGTGTAACTGTATATAATAGCTAGGTAGCCTGTACAGTTGATGATCTATTGCAATATACAGAAATTCATTCATCCATTAATTTGTCCATTTTGCTTGTTCCATCAGTTTGTTCATTTCCTTTATTGTCCTTTCATTCAACCTATTTCGTATATATGCAAATCAGCTTGGAAGGTTAATGGCAAGCCTAGCTCAATTTCTTGGTGGGGTACATGGAGAAAAAGAAGGATTACGAGGGATATTAGAATGACTTGGGACTCAACCATGATGGCATGATGGCAATTATTTGGATTATTAGGAGCGAAAGAAAAAACAGTTTTTTTTGCGAAGAAATGTCATTCTATTGATAAATTGATTGAGAACTTCCTTTACTTCATTCATCTATGCTCTAACATCCTTCCTACTGAAAAAAAAGATGATCTTAAATTGGCAGAGGTTGATTCAGTAGTAGAAGCTTTGATTCTACAAGGTCTCACTACTTGATCTTCATTTTCTTTATTGTTTTCTCTTATGTTTTCAGCTCTATACTGTTGCAGATTTGATTGTTATAGATGATTGAGGCTCTGTCTACCTCTTGTATTGGTGATGCAGTTTGCCTTTTCTTCTCTCTGTGATGTTTGGCCATTCTCTATGGAGTTTTGGATGAGTTGCAGCTCACTGGTGTTTTCTGCTATTTCAAGATTGCTGTTTATCAACTGCATATGTTTAAAATTGCTGTATTGGTTTTTGTAATAGGTTGAAAACTTAGTTCTGAGTGACTGGATTCTGCTGCTGCTGTTTCTGTAATAACTTTGTGTTGTTATGACTTGATTAACTCTGGATGTTTACTAGTGTCGCTTCATTTTAAGACACCTAGTTATTTGGATGGTGGTTACATACATACATACGTACATACATACATACATACATAGTTATTTGGATGGTGGTTATTACATACATAGTTATTTGGATGGTGGTTATTACATACATACATACACACACAGATAGGCTCTATCCTTATTATCATACATACATACATACATACATACATACACACACAGATAGGCTCTATCCTTATTATCATACATACATACATACATACATACATACATACATACACACACAGATAGGCTCTATCCTTATTATCAAAAAGCAAAAAACAAAAAACACAAAAAACAAAAACAAAAAGCTTAACTGCAAACATAAAGACCCTCCTTTACCATTACAGGTTCTTAATACTCAATTGTATAATAATCCTGAAGTTGCTAGGGGCAACGGACCACGTATCAGATATTAAAATGATAAGAACAGACTAGAGAGATATCATTTGACAAAATTTTCTGGTTAATGTGTGGATTTCTGCCCATCTATACTTTTAACACTCAATTTTTAAGATGGCACTTATAGCAACCCTACCTAGTTGAGGATAGTTAATTAATTAAAGAATGCTCAAAGGATTCTAAAAAATAACCTTCTTATTTTTGCCAAAGTTCAACATTTATTCTCCGACATTTGTAGTAGTACAAAAAAAAATACATTTGTAGTATTATCGACAAAAAATACATTTGTAGCATTTCAATATTTCTGGTAGAAATGGATTAATTTTACAACTTGTAACTTAATTTAATATTCTAGTTAAAATTGATTAATCCACTAGTTCTTCAATGCCTGGAATAGACATATCCTTAGTATGTATTAAGAAACCAGTCACTCAATGTATTCAGACGGCTGTAGTACACTCGTACGCATATCATGTCAAGGTTAATACTATTGGACAAAGTGCTTCATATTGTAGTTGATTTTAAGAAATAAAACAACCAATCAGTATAAAATCAAAAAGAACTTGCCTGTATAAAGTAGGATGGAGACGGGCCATTGGATAGAGAACAGATCCAAACATTAATGGGAACGCTGACCCAATAGGGATTTCTGCCAGTAGTTTAGACAACAGATAAGGGCCCAATGAATAAGACCCTTTGGCACGTTCCCTATCTACTATTGCACGTTCCTTTGGAAATACACCTACTGTCTTCGTAAGTGCTGCCATGGCTGTGTTAATGGCTGCCACCTTCCCGATAAAAAGAAAAAAATCAGTGAATATTCAACTCTTCAACAAACTACCTTTTAATCTTCAACATTGTAGTAAAGATTCAACGTTCCATCCTACAATGATCAGATTACATAAATTTGACTGTCACTCTCATATCACACTTATGTGTTTGTCCTTTCCATCTAAAAAATGTATCAGTGCTAATTTGATGATTACTAATCACCTTACTATATACTTAATCAGCTATCAAAACAAATAAAAGACACCAAAGGGGAGTTTATTAAATACCTGAAGAAGCCCCATTCTGTCTTGTATAGATGTCTGGGTTCTTCCTATGCGCCAAAAGACAGATCCAAATATGACTGCTGAGGCTATGGACATTCTTGTTCGGACCTTGTTAGTTGGTCCATCTCGGGAAGCCTACAGCAACTGAATATTAATATGAATGAAAATCAATATGAAGCTGGATTGTGATTATCCATTTCATATGACAGAAAAAATTTGTAAAGGCATTTTACACTGCACGATAATATGTGAAAATGTGATAATATGTGAAAATGCATTATCAGTAATTAACTATGACACTATAGATGAATTCTAGCAATCTGCTACCTCTCTTACCTCTGCACCCGTTTCTGAAACTATTATTTATTTATTTCAATAAAAAATTAAAAAAAAGTTGATATTTATTATTTTGCCCAATTCTTTTGAAACACCTTCAACACCCTTCTCCAGCAATGCCAATCAATTAAATAGTAGTAAATTTATTTACATCATTGACACGTGTTCAAGACTTAATCAAGGTGTTGAATACGAAGAGGCCTCTGACAAATAATGTTTGCAGATAGCTTTGAATAGAAACATTAAAGCATGATTCAAAGATCCTAGATTTATCTGTACATGCACCTCATGTATTTCTCCTATCAATTTCAAGCAATATAGGCAACTGGTTGCAATTACTTAATGGAGCATATAATTATTTTGATTAATTCAATTATGCTTGCAAGAGAGAAAAACACATGCATTGCACGTGCAGTTTGGGTTCATAGACAACAAGAATGAAGCCAGCTTCACGTCACTTGTTAACAGTAAGAACATATGGAGGAAACATTTGTGGAAACAAACCTGAATCCATGCTCGTTTCAGGAGCAACCAGAACTGTCTCCACCAACCACCTCTCCGATTAACTACAGATTTCCTACCAAATTTTGATGATCGAACCTTGATGTTCCAAGCTGTTGCTGGGCTTATACTATCAATTATAGGAGAGCTATTACAGAATGCTTCAACAAGCTCGTCAATCCTTTTTTGGGAAGAATGAACACTTTCAGTAGAAGAGTAATCAACAGATATGAGATCTGCCAGGAATTCAGCAGGGTTCTCATGGGCTGGACACTGATATCTGAGACAAAATCATTAGTTCAGTCATATATATGAGAAAATGTTGTGCGGAATACAAATCAAACCAACAATCAAACGAGAGAAACAGCGAGAAAACACAGAAAAGCAAGCAACACAAGAACACAAGATTTACGTGGTTCGGCAAAACGATGCCTACATCCACGGGGGCGGTTGGGGTTTCTTTACTATGTTCTCCAATGGGCAAACAAAGCCTTTACAAGAGATGACGGCTGCAAAATCCGAATTAGGTGTTACAATTTACAAAACCCTAACGGGTGTATTTATAGGGAAACTATTGGGCCTTTTCGAATTGGGCCTATTCTGGATCCAAAACCCGCCGACAGTCGACTGGTCCTCATACCAGTCGACTGATAATTCCTTCGGGACAGTCGACTGATCAGTCGACTGCTGCTGCTGTATCTTTAGTCTTCGAAAACTCCTCTCTGGACAGTCGACTGCTCCTCCATCCAGTCGACTGAAGCTCTGAAACTTTCGAACACTGCAGATACCAAATACCAGAATCGAGCCATTATCCTACAATCTCCACCTTGGCGAGATCTTCCAAGTATCCAACAATCTCCACCTTGGTGAAATCTTCCAAGTAGCCCAAGCAATCTCCACAAATACTCCAAAACAACTGCTCATCACCAAATGTAACAAAACACCCAAACTCCACCTTAGTATGATATCACATACTAAACAAACCAATAGCAAAGCACTATCCCAACCGCCCATGCCAAATTATCAAACATGCAAAATATTAGCCAGGTTCATGCAATGCTTGAACTTGGCTGCCCCAACAACTTTGGTCAACATATCAGCAGGATTATCAGCTGTTCCAATCTTCACCAAATGAATATCACCATCCTTTATCAAATCACGCACAAAATGATAACGGACATCAATATGTTTGGTCCTCGAATGATGAACCTGGTTCTTCGCTAAATGAATAGCACTCTGACTGTCACAGTGTACCTCCACCTTCTCCCGATGAATTCCCAAGCTCTTCAAAAGTCCATGAACCCAAATGGCTTCCTTCATGGCTTCAGCAACCGCCATGTATTCAGCCTCAGTAGTAGACAACGCTACAGTGGACTGCAAATTTGACCTCCAACTTATAGGTGCTCTAGCCATAGTAAACAAATAGCCTGTAGTAGACCGCCTCTTATCTAGATCACCTGCATAGTCAGAATCAACATATCCAACCAATAACCTGCTAATATTGTTATCCCTTTCAAATTTCAAACCCACATCTGTGGTGCCACTTATGTACCTCAAAATCCATTTAGCTGCTTGCCAATGCTCTTTGCCTGGATCATGCATATATCGACTAACCATACTCACCGCCTGAGAGATGTCTGGTCGAGTACAAACCATAGCATACATCAAACTGCCAACCACACTAGTGTAAGGTACATTAGCCATATACTGTCTCTCTTCATCTGTACTTGGAGACTGAGAAGCACTAATTCTGAAATGAGTGGCTAAGGGTGTACTGACTGGTTTAGTTTTCTCATCTATACCAAACCGTTTCAGCACCTTCAAAAGATATTGCTTCTGTGTCAAACTCACTATGCCCTTTGCTCTGTCTCTAGCTATCTCCATCCCAAGTATTTTCTTGGCTTCACCAAGATCCTTCATCTCGAACTCAGAACTCAACTGATTCTTCAAATTTTGAATCTCCTTAGCATTTTTAGAGGCAATCAACATATCATCCACATATAATAACAGATATATGAAAGAACCATCCTGCAATTTCCTGAAGTAGACACAATGATCAAACTCACTTCTGGAATATCTCTGCACCTTCATAAACTGATCAAACCTCAAATACCACTGCCTTGGAGATTGCTTCAACCCATAGAGAGACTTCTTCAACCTGCAAACACAACTTTCCTTCCCAGCTGTCTTAAACCCATCTGGCTGCAACATATAAATTTCTTCATCTAGATCCCCATGTAAGAACGCAGTCTTCACATCCATCTGTGTCAATTCAAGATCAAACTGTGCTACCAAAGCTAACAAAATCCGAATAGAAGGATGCTTCACAACCGGAGAGAACACTTCATTATAGTCAATACCTTCCTGTTGAGCATACCCCTTTGCAACTAGTCTAGCCTTGAACCGAACACTGCCTTTTGGACCTTCTTTCTTCGTATACACCCACTTGCAACCAATTGCTTTCTTCCCCTTTGGTAGTTGCACTAGATCCCAAGTCTTATTCTTATGAAGAGAGTTCATCTCTTCATCCATAGCAACTTTCCAATCTGCATTTTCTGAACTTCTAGTGGCTTCTTTGAAGTTGGAGGGAACTTCATCATCCACAATGGGAAGAGCAAATGCAACTGTATCTGTAAAGTGAGACGGTCGTTTGATATCTCTTCTTTGCCTTCTTACTGCAATTGATTCTTCCTGCTGGATAGGAACTTCTTCATCATTCTCAGTATCAACCACATCATCTTCATCTTGGACAGGAACAGGATTTTCAACTGACAACTTTTCTAACTCCACCTGTTGGAGAACTCTCCTACCAGTCGACTGGTTATTGCCAACAGTCGACTGTCCCGAGCTCCCACTCTTCTGCTGTTCTGGACCACCAGTCGACTGCTCCTGTACACCAGTCGACTGTCCCGAGATTCTGCTACTCACCTGTTGGAGAACTGTCCCACTCTTCTGCTGCTCACCAGTCGACTGTCCTATACCACCAGTCGACTGTCCCGAGCTAATCATGCTGGTCTCATCAAAAGTCACATCTCTGCTGATTACTAACTTCTTTTGTTCTGGACACCACAACCTGTAACCTTTGACACCAGTACTAAAACCAACAAATATAGCCTTTTTGGCTCTTGCATCAAGTTTAGTTTCAGTTACATGAAAATAAGCAGGACAACCAAATATATGCAAAAAACTATAATCAAATGCAGGTTTACCACTCCATACCTCAATAGGCGTCTTGCCTTCAAGTGCTGCTGATGGTAAATGGTTGACAATGTGGCTTGCATATATAACAGCTTCTGCCCAAAATGTCTTCTTCAACCCAGACTGTGCTAACATACATCTCACCTTCTCAAGTAAGGTTCTGTTCATCCTTTCTGCAACCCCATTTTGCTGTGGAGTCTTCCTAACTGTGAAGTGCCTCTGGATCCCTTCATCTTCACACAATTTCAGAAACGGATCGTTCTTGTATTCCCCTCCATTATCTGACCTCAGAACCTTAATCTTCCTACCAGTCTGATTTTCAACTTTCTTCTTCCAACTTGTGAACAATGTCAAAACTTCATCTTTGTGCTTCATGGTATATACCCAAACTCGTCTGGAGTAATCATCAACAAAAGTAACAAACCAGTGTCTACCACTCATAGAAGGTGTCTGAGTAGGGCCCCAAACATCTGTGTGCACATAATCGAGGATACCCTTTGTCTGATGTACAGCTGTACCAAATTTCACCCTAGTCTGCTTACCCAAAACACAATGTTCACAAAATTCCAACTTGCACCCTTTAGCATCCTTAAGCAACCCTTGCTTCACAAGCCCCTGCAAGGCCCTTTCTCCTGCATGCCCGAGTCGCATATGCCACAACCTGGTAGAGTCGGGAACAACCTGTTTAGGCCTTTCAGTTACACTGGCAGCCTCACCCAAATATGTTTTTCCCTGCAAGAAAAACAAGTTCCTTTTTCTTTGCCCTTTCATCACCACGAGTGATCCGCTAGTCACCTTCAGAATGCCACCTTTACTAGCAAATTTCAATCCACTGGCCTCCAAAGCACCAAGTGAAATCAAATTCTTTTTCAAATCTGGAACATACCATACATCTGAAAGCTCCCTAATAAGACCATCGTGCATTAGCAATTCAATCTTCCCGATTCCTACCTTCTTACAAGGTGCATCATTTCCCATCAAAACTACACCACCATCCATATACTCTAAAGAAGTAAACCACTCCTTTTTCCAAGACATATGATAGGAGGCTGCTGTATCAAGAAACCATACTTCTTGATAAAGCGAGGGACTAGAAGCAAGTGCAAAAGAAAAATCCTCGCCACTTTCTAAATTATCAACAGTCACATTTGCAGTCGAATTTCCCTTATTTCGTAGCTTTGGACAATCCTTTTTCCAATGCCCCCTTTCATGACAGAAAGCACATTCATCTTTGGCCGGTATTTTCCTGTCCTTCGAAACTCCTCTCGATTTGGAACGAGATTTGTTTCCCTTTTTCCCAGATTTGGACTCAGATCTGGTCTCAGTCCTGCCCCTTACAATCAAAGCTTCAGAAGTTTCTCTATCAACCATTTTATCCCTTCTCCTAGTTTCATTATTCAACAAAGCATTTGCAACATCTTCATATTTCACAGTATCCTTTCCATATAGTAAAGTAGTTGCTAAATGATCATAACTTTCAGGTAATGAATTCAACAGAATTAGGGCTTTATCTTCATCCTTAATTTGCTCATCCAAATTTAACAAATCAGCCAATAATTTATTAAATGATTCAACATGAGCATTCATAGACATACCTTCCGTATAGGTGAAGCGAAAAAGTCTCTTCTTCAAATACAGCCGATTCTCCAAACTTTTCCTCATGTATTTGTCTTCGAGTTTCTTCCACAACACCGCAGCAATGGTATCCCTCATCAAATCATACTTCTGAGCCTTCTCAATAAAGAGCCGAATAGTCCCACACGCAACTCGATTCAACTTCTTCCAATCTGCTTCGGACATATCCTTAGGTTTTTCTTTCTCCAAAGCAACATCTTGTTCTTGTTGAACAAGAACATCCAACACCTCACATTGCCACATCCCGAAATTGTTTGTCCCATCAAATTTTTCAACTTCAAATTTTGCGTTGTGAATCGTTGTTCTGGACGAACTCGATCCCACAACATCCTTGGTTGCATCTGCATCACCCGCCATCTCCCTCTAGGTCGAACCAACAGCTCTGATACCACTTGTTGTGCGGAATACAAATCAAACCAACAATCAAACGAGAGAAACAGCGAGAAAACACAGAAAAGCAAGCAACACAAGAACACAAGATTTACGTGGTTCGGCAAAACGATGCCTACATCCACGGGGGCGGTTGGGGTTTCTTTACTATGTTCTCCAATGGGCAAACAAAGCCTTTACAAGAGATGACGGCTGCAAAATCCGAATTAGGTGTTACAATTTACAAAACCCTAACGGGTGTATTTATAGGAAAACTATTGGGCCTTTTCGAATTGGGCCTATTCTGGATCCAAAACCCGCCGACAGTCGACTGGTCCTCATACCAGTCGACTGATAATTCCTTCGAGACAGTCGACTGATCAGTCGACTGCTGCTGCTGTATCTTTAGTCTTCGAAAACTCCTCTCTGGACAGTCGACTGCTCCTCCATCCAGTCGACTGAAGCTCTGAAACTTTCGAACACTGCAGATACCAAATACCAGAATCGAGCCATTATCCTACAGAAAATTCAGGCTAGAAGTTTACATGAGGATATTTGATATATATGAGAGGAATGTTAGGCTACACCAATTGACAAAATGAGATTAGATTCTTATATGCTAATATAAAAATTACAATATGTTTAGTACATAGATAGATAGTAATTATCGTTGCAAGTATCCTTCTACAGTTCTACTTTTACACAATGCCAACTACTTTGACATGTAGAGCCAAACGTGTATCCTTTCACATATGCTAAAATTTATTACCAAGTATCAATGTGACAAGTCTGGCAAGTATATTAATTTTTGAACATATGATACTCTAAGTAACCAAAGCATACAGCACACTAATTTTGTGGTACTACTAGAAATTACATGTCAAATTGTCTCCACGGAATGTCATTTGGTTATTGTAAAAGATAAGCTGATGGGTCCCTTATCATCCCAAATGCATTTTCCAAATAACTGGTATGTGAATCAAATTAATAAAGGAGATCTGCTAGAAATTTAGCAGGGTTTTAGCACTCAAACTGGGAGAACAGCAGTAGTATGGTCATTATATAGGCAGAAACCATTATATGCTTGCAGAAATCATAATATGCTATTTAAGCAAGCATACATTTTTCTTCTGATATTTTGTTCATAAATTTACACCATTTGGCTGTGCTGAAAGAACTTACACGCTATACACTGGGGGTGTCTGGGAATGGTGAGGGTCTGTTTGGAATGGAGTTAAGTTAGGATAACTAGAGTTTTGTCGAGTTATCTCCCAAACTTTAGTTATCTTTACTTTGCATTGTTTGGGAGCCCTTTTAAGGTTGAGATAATTATAGTTATCTCAACTTTTTTAAGCCCAACAGTTGGGATAATGCTAGTTATCTCAATTCCACTCAAACCTCATTTTTCTAAAGTTTGCTAAATGCTGTCTTACTCTCTAAAGTATAGGGTTAACTAAACTTCAGTTGGCTTCCCAAACATCACAAAAAAATAGAGTTAAGATAACTTTTTGAGTGGGGGTAGGGGTGTGATAACTAAAGTTAGCAAACCTCTACCTCCACTTAAAAATAAACTTAGTTAGCCTAACTTTGTTTCCAAACACACCCCGGATAATTGAAAAATAAATAGAAATAGAACTGAATGAAATTGTAAAAGATGAGATCGGCATGTATGAGTAATATGCTAAATATATATTGCAAAATATGAAATATACAGTAATAAGAATAAATCTTAAAGAGTTAAACAGTAAGGAGGCTTACTTAGTATAAGGTAACAAAGGAATAAACTAAAGCAACATACAGATAATTGGTCACACTAATACTAATAGTTGAAAATACAATTGTTATTCCTGACTTCACATGCTAGAAGATAACAGTCTACAGCATCAATGCTTGCGTAAACCTGAAACTATCTAGAAAGCATTAAAGGCGCTTTACTCTTGCTGAAACAAAAAGTTTGCAAATCTAGTTTTATGGCAAAACCTAATGCCTACAAGGTGCCATAACCTAATGCCCACAAGATTTAGTGAGCCGTTCAGACCAACTATGCTAGCATCTATTGTTTTGACCAGCTTGTTGGTGATTAGTTTTAGTTTCAT
Source organism: Hemerocallis citrina (assembly GCA_017893485.1). Lineage (NCBI taxonomy): Eukaryota > Viridiplantae > Streptophyta > Magnoliopsida > Asparagales > Asphodelaceae > Hemerocallis > Hemerocallis citrina. Next base: position 396,770,775 of record CM030359.1, read on the forward strand.
GGAAAGCCCTTTTGTCCATAATTTCCTTGATTGTGACCTGCATTAATGGAAAGTGTTGAAATTGAGCCGACACTGGAATTGTGCCAAAGTTTGCAAGCAGCAACCCAAGGAGATAGATTCAACTGTGTAACTCTCCATTATTTCTGGAATCCTAACAGTGCATAAATTGAGAGGATGAGTAGCTAGGATGCCACCCTGAAAACGAGAGGACAGATTTAGAGTTATTATAGTTGAGAAGGAAGGAAGAGTTTTTCTATCATTCTGTTGCCTTCTCACTGTTTCTCAGCATCGCTTGATTTTTCCTAGTTGGCTACACAATCGACTGGTTTCTGTATGGTTCAGTTTTGTACTGGGACCTTCTCCCTCTCTTGGATACGAGGAAATTCCACAGAAGTGTGCTCATTATGCAATTTATCTATCTTTTAGATAATAACAGTGCATTCAATTGACAGCTGTCAGCTGCATACCTAGATTAACTAAAACTACACCCTTATGATAACCGAACCGAAGTATGGGATATTGGTATTTTCTCAAATTTTGAACATATATAATATGATGAAAAATTTACACGAATAATCAGTACTAATATGAAAGTTGAATCCTGTATCAGAGGATGAAAAACTCGTGTTTAGTGCTGATAATAAAGATGGAGCAAGGAATTACCCAAATTTTGCAAAGTATGCCAAAGGTTCATCTTTTGCTGGACCCATGTAAACGACTGCACCTTCAGATAACAACACGATATCATCGAATTTATTATATATAGAACCTCTAGGCTGGTGTATAGAGCAAATAACAGTATGCCCATCCTCTGCAAGCTGGCGAAGAGTTTCCATAACTCTCTCTGCCTGGAATGCATCAAGACCTGGAACATTGCATCAACAGCCATAAGAAACAGAAAAAATAAAACAGATAAATCTCAAAGAACAACTACATATATATAATATGATTCTACAGCATTATCATAGCATGAGTATTCAATCTTCCTATCTAATAAAATAGTGAAGATAAATAATTGGATGGTTATTTGTTTTCTGGAACAATAACAGTTGATAGTACATCGGTTACTTCTATAAATTGAATTTGGTAGACCAGACGCATGAGAGAGATCTAGTTGAAGTTATTTTTTTCTTTTATCTTTTTTATATAATTTATTTTAAATAAGCATCTTTTACAAAGGCTGTGGCAACAAGAACAATAAAGGTGTTCCTTACATACAAAATAAGAGAAAACATCAGCAATATAGCATACTGATAGAGTCAACTGAAACCTGGGGATAGATAAAGCAGAATCTAATTAGTGCCTTTGTGGATCATAGTTCTTATCCGGGAATGCACCCCATGCAAATACACAAACCACATTACCTGACTAAGTTGCTACCAATGAGCATAGATAAGAATGCTGGGTGCAGGTACAACACAAAGCAGGTATGCCGAAACATGAATTTTCCCAAACAAAAATAAAAGAAAAGAAAAGTATATGGGTACATTAAAACAAAGAAGCGATGGACATGCCATTTTGGAGATACAAAATCTAACATCTTTATTTTCCTGATATCGGGTTTCCTTGCTGCAAACAGCCCTTTCTTGTACAAAATGTGAATGAAAGATGGGATATAATTTATTTTTTTGTCTTGCGTATTGACAGAGCACCAAGAGAACAAAATAATACCTGGATCTGTTACCAGTAAAAGCATAACAAACATTATGGCTTAAGATCTCGGTGGAGTTTGAGCAGGTGAACTAGGAACGATCCTTTCTGGGACGAAATTCCATGAGGGCAGCGTTCTACAGAGAGTTAGATAATGTTCTCTTTCTGCCAATAACTTTAAACAAGATTTTCAATGCGCAATATATAAAGGGGAAGGAACTTCTGGCGCAAGGAACTTCAAGAGTAAAGTAGTTACTCAGGAACGTACAATCAAAATAAATAATTTTATGACGTTGAGAGGATATCTATCTATATAATAAAACACAAAGAAAGCTATCAAGTGGCTCTCCTTCAATCCCCCAAAAATCAAAGGTCCAGATCTAACCTCACAAAACATATTTTCCCCCCCAAAACTCAAATTCAAATCCCCCACCCAAAACAACTCTTACATTTATTTATTTTTTTTTTCTCTCTCCCTCCCTCCATCTTCTATTCAAAAAATTAAGAAAATAAAAAAATTTTAAATTTTAAAAAATAAAACATTAAAAAACTAAAAAAATTTAAAATTTAAAAACTTTAAAAATTATTCAAAAAAATTAAAAAAAATCATATAATATGTTTTTTGCTGGACCCCCAAATATTTCTCATATAATATGTTTGCTATTTCAATTAATTTGCTGGACCTAAAAAACTATTTTATATGATCAAACAAGGTGCACCGCTCCGAAGACGTGCCGTAGGCACGTGTCAACAGGCAAATCTAGTACTAAGATATAATTGGAGAAGTTGTGTGGTTGACATTTTGGGTTACGCAAAATGCCCTCCCCTTCTTTTAAAATTTTCAAACTCATCCACTCCCACTATAATTAATAAACATTATTTTAAAGTCCATACTGTTGGAAAATAATCGATGTGGGCTCACATATGTGACTAAATGTATGATTGCTATCCTAAAGTCTAACCCAAATTAAAGTGATCTAATCAAGATTAAGTAATGGGTTAAAAGCATATAATATTAAGTGTGATATAACACGTGTAGAGACCGTAAAGTAGATTTCTTATTTTGTGATGGGCAAAATTGGAAATCAATAATTATCAATTAGGGTTATGGTCCCCTATATATACGCATCTTCTTATTCCATCTGTCATCCCATCAACAGAAGAATAGAGAGACGGCCTCTCATAGAAGTGCGTATTATATAGGAAGATCCAAACCTCCGCGCAATCTCCATCAATGGCTTCAGGTTAGTGCTTCCGCTTTTAATTTTGTTCTTCTTTTAATTTAGCAAATGTCTATAGTTTCATGATTTAGAATTTTATATTAAAGCACTTTTGTAACATGATTAAGATCTAGATTCATGGAAACATCTTTAGATTGTTATTAATGTTTTATGCATGTTCTTAAGTGTTTATAAAATTCCATCAATTGGTATCAGAGCCATCTTTGCTGGATTAATAGAAGAAATTTAGGGTTTCTTGTTTAAAGAAACTTACAAAAAATTTAGGGTTCTTTTTGATCTTCCTGTTTAAGAAATTCAATTAATGATTTTAATTGAAAGAAGAATTAGATCAATTATTATACCGATCTAAAAGTAAAAAGAATTTGGGGTTGTCCTACAGAATTATTCTATGGGGAGGATTTATACAATCCGGTTTGGAAGGATTCATTAGAATCCGGTTGAATAAATAAGGGGGCCCACGGTTGTTTAAAAAAAAAATGGATGATGATGAAGTGATGAACTCTGTTGGAATTGTTAAGGGTGAGTTGTCACCATTTGGAGAGGGCCCCACTGTGTGGTATAATTTTGGAAAGAGGATTGAATTGTATGGTATTTAATATTGAAATATGGATTTGAAAAAAATATTGGAAGAAGGTGGGGGCCCACCGGTTTGGGAAGAAAAAGCACAGCACGCATGTGCTGTTGGAGGAGTGAATTGATGAGATGACTTCATCATTTCATGTGGGGGGCCCACCATCTGTTGAAGGAAATCAAAAGGCAAAAGGAAGTGCCTTGATTTCGGAAAGGTTTGGTTTTGTACGGGTTGGCATCAGATCTTACAATTTCACATATGACATCAGATGTTACGGTTTTGTATCAAGAAGTTGATATACAAGATTTGAATTTCTCATTAATGGCTTTAGATTTACCTTTTTTTGAAATCACTAAATATCTTTAATTATATATAAGTCATTTCAATCAATATTCATGTTTTGTTTACAAACTGTACATGTTTAATATTTCAAGTGAATTAATTGAAGCATGATGACACCAAAGTGTCCTCTCTTGTGAAGATTATTCATGAAAAATATTAAATGTTGTGCAAGTGTATGTCCATGCGAGTATTGATCGACCCAAAGGCAGGTCTATACTTGGCCGGATTACATCTGCACTTGTGATGGTAAACATGTGATGATTATAAGGTTGCACTTGTGAATAATAAATCGATCCAAAGAGAGTTTTGTTATTGCACATGCATTATTATCAATGTTTGATCATTACATCAAGAGTATCACTAGCAGTTAATATTACTGTCCAAAGACTTGATATTAATGTTGCACTTGATATCTTGAGATGTGAAGTACAATTATTTGGTTTTGAATATTGATTGATTTTTTGTGAATTATATGGTCATTTGTTCTCATTAAGTTAATATTGCTGCGGTGTCTGCCGGCATTTTCTAGGTGCATAGATCTAGACCTTGCATGGATTAAGACACTCATTTCTGTTACAGATTCAAGTTCTCTTTATGAGAAAATAACTTTTGAGAAATGAGAGTGTTCTAATCGCATTGGTCTTCTGGTCATAATGAAAACCATTTCAGAAACCTTTAGATGTGTTAAAGAGACCAATCTTGAAGATTAAAAGTACTCATTCGGCTAACACATTTAAGGTAAAGGGCAAAAGAAAGAAATTTGAGTTCACCAAGAATAATGCTGCTAAAGGTCCAGAACAAAAATAAAATAAAATAAAATAAAATAAAAAAATCCATATATGGTTATGAATTGATAGACTTTGCCCATAGAAATTTGTGTGGGATAGTTGTGCTTGAATTTTTGGATTATGATGTTCAATTATCTGTTATGGTTTTAATTAATTTGATATTATCAAATCAGTAGATACATATGGTTCAATTATGGTTTTGTTATCATAGATATTATCTTGAAATTATCCATCTACAAATAAAGTAAAATTATGATATTAAGGAAAAGATAAAATTTTGGGAAACAATTAAATTCAAATTTTGGTTTTGATTTATCTTATGAATGTCTAATATTTTGAATAGTTTAATTGAAACAAAATGTCGCCAAAGTGACCTCTTTTGTGTAGATTAATTTATTTAAAATATCAAGATGATTGTGTGTTTGTAATTCATGCATTTATTAACTGACCCAAAGGTAAGTTGATATTTGGCCGAATTTCATACACATCTGTGGTAATAAATATGTGACAATTATAAGGTATTCCATGTGAACAATAAGTCAGTCCAAAGAATGACTTGTTATTTGACAGGATTTATTGTCAATATTTGATTACTACAACAAGAGTACCGCTTACAGTTAATGTTACTGTCCAAAGACTTGATATTAACGTTGTGCTTGGTATCTTGAGATGGGATTAACTATTATTTGAATTTATTGTTTTATATGGATTTTCATGTGAGCTTATTTTGTTTGTTTAGTTTTTTGTTCTATATTCAGCTAGTTTATCATCTGCTAACTCAATAACTGCTAACATCAATTTTGTTCCCATGATTAATGGGAGAAATTTCAAGGATTAGAAAAGGAATCTTAAGGATATGGTAAGGAGTATGATTACCTGAGTCCCTCTGGGGAGAAGCATTAAAGACAACAGCTTACATTCTCAATAAAGTACCACCTAAAGCAGCTGCAAAAATACCTTATGAGCTTTGGACAGGTCGAAAGCCTAGTCTAAAGCACTTTCACATGTAGGGATGTCCAGCTAAGGCAAGGCCTTACAGGCCACCTGAAAAGAAATTGGACTCCAAAACAGTGAGCAACTACTTTATTGGTTATTCTGAACGATCTAGGGGCTATAAGTTTTATGATCCCACACTTAGGAATATTTTTGAGATGGGAACTGCAACAATTTTTGAGGAAGTTGAGTTTGGGGGAGAAATAAAGTCAGGAACATTGCTTTTGAGGAGGAATTGGATTCAATTACAAACCCAATTCCTACTATCACTTTTGACAATATTCAGGTTCCTACACCTATTATTGATCAAGAAGTGAATCTGGAACCTCAACAAGAAAATGTTGAACAACCCCCCAAGATGAGGTAATTGTTCCAGAAGAACAAACTCAACAACCTCAAGAACCAGTGCCATTAAGGAGATCCACGAGAGAAAGGAAGAATGCTATTCCGGATGATTATATTGCATTTCTCCAAGTACATGAGGATGACAATGGAATGATGGAAGATGATCCAATCACACTTCATCAGGCCATGAAAGGTTGTAACTCTCAAAAGTGGATGAATGTCATGTATGAGGAGTATACGTCTATGCAAGACAACAAAGTTTGGGAACTTGTCCCATTATCAGAAGGTGCAAAACCAATTGGTTGTAAATGGATATTTAAGACCAAGAGGGATGCAAATGGTAATGTGGAGAGGTATAAGGCACGTCTTGTAGCTAAATGCTATACTCAGAAAGAAGACATTGATTTTACAGAGACTTTCTCTCCAGTTTCATCGAAAGACTCGTTTAGGACAATTATGGCAATTGTTGCTCATCTTGATTTTGAGCTACATCAGATGGATGTCAGGACGGCGTTTCTCAATGGTGACATTGTTGAGACAATTTATATGGTGCAACCAGAAAATTTTGTGTCGGAAAATCTAAAGAATATGGTTTGCAAATTGACAAAATCCATCTATGGACTCAAGCAAGTTTTTCGTCAATGATACCACAAGTTTCATCAAGTAATTATCTCATTTGGTTTTGAGATGAATGTAGTTGATGATTGTGTGTATCACAAGTTCAGTGGGAGTAAGCATATATTCCTAGTTCAATATGTCGATGACATATTGCTTACCACTAATGATATAGATTTATTGCATGAAAGTGAAAGATTTCTGTCCAAGCATTTTGAGATGAAGGATCTTGGGGATGCCTCTTTTGTATTAGGAATTTAGATACACCGAGATCGTTCTCGAGGTATTCTAGGATTATCACAAAAGGGATACATCGATAAAGTACTCAAAAGATTTTGGCATGCAAGATTGTATACCAGGGGATACCCCTGTTGCTAAAGGAGACAAATTTAGTCTCAATCAGTGTCCTAAAAGTAACCTTGAAATTCAGGAAATACAAAAGATCCCCTAATACATCAGTTATTGGGAGTCTAATGTATGCTCAAGTATGTACGCGTCCGGATATTGCGTACATTGTTGAGATGTTAGGCATGTATTTAAGAAAATCTGGTATGGACCATTGGATAGCATCCAAGAGGGTCATGAGGCATCTTCAGAGAACAAAAGACTACATGCTCACATATAGGAAATCAGATCATTTGGAGGTCATAAGGTATTCTGATTCTGATTTCGCTAGGGTGCCAATATAGCAAAAGTCTACATCAGGCAATATTTATCTGTTAACTGGAGGAGCTATAACCTGGAAAATTGCCAAACAGACACTTATAGCTTCTTCCACTATGGCAATGAAGTATGTAGCATGCTATGAGGCATAGAATCATAGAATATGGCTGCGGAATTTTGTCACTGGGCTGTGCATTTTGGAAAATATAGAAAGACCACTCAAGTTATTTTGTGACAATAAGTCAGCAGTGATGTATTCCAACAACAACAGGAGTTCGACAAAGTCGAAACATATTGATATAAAGTTCCTAGTTGTGAAAGAAAGAGTGCAAAGTGGACAGATGTCCATAGAGCACATTGGGACAAATTCCATGATAGCGGATCCGCTCACAAAGGGATTACCACCCAAGGTCTTTTATGAGCATACTGCTCATATGGGTGTTGTATTTTTGAGGATATCATGATTTAGTGGGAGTTTGTATTTTATTTGCATTATGTTTGTGTGAGACATTTATACATTTGGTTATTTTCTGATCAAAAATAAAGAATTCAGTTTTCTCACTCATTTGTCATGTTTTGGTTCTGACCTCACTTAAGTTTTAAAGAGGACCAGTTGGAAATAGGCATGTGTATAGATCACATTACATAAAATTTCCATGCTACACATTCACACTTGATCTATGTCATTTGATTATGTTGATATATGTGACCATTGATGAATTTAGTTACGATAAATGTAACGAAAATTGCTTTGATCCTATATTTGCATGATTAATGGACGAGATTGTTTGGCTATGCTTTTGGTTATGATAGCAAAATTTTGAGCTCATAAAGTATGTACATTTATAAGGAATAACATATGTGGCCCAAGTGGGAGATTGTTGGAAAATAATCTATGTGGGCTCACATATGTGACTAAATGTATGATTGCTATCCTAAAGTCTAACCCAAATTAAAGTGATCTAATCAAGATTAAGTAATGGGTTAAAAGCATATAATAATAAGTGTGATATAACACGTGTAGAGACCGTAAAGTAGATTTCTTATTTTGTGATGGGCAAAATTGGAAATCAATAATTATCAATTAGGGTTATGGTCCCCTATATATACGCATCTTCTTATTCCATCTGTCATCCCATCAACAGAAGAATAGAGAGACGGCCTCTCATAGAAGTGCGTATTATATAGGAAGATCCAAACCTCCGCGCAATCTCCATCAATGGCTTCAGGTTAGTGCTTCCGCTTTTAATTTTGTTCTTCTTTTAATTTAGCAAAGATCTATAGTTTCATGATTTAGAATTTTAAATTAAAGCACTTTTGTAACATGATTAAGATCTAGATTCATGGAAACATCTTTAGATTGTTATTAATGTTTTATGCATGTTCTTAAGTGTTTATAAAATTCCATCACATACTTCATACAATACTTCATACAATAATGATAAACTTTTCATCGGTATTGGAATTGGGGAAAGGTGCACATATATTTAGTATCAATTTAAATTTTCAAACTAGATCGAATCCTTGTGTAGTTCTCCCAGATCAATCTCATGACGAGAGTGCATTGTGAGAGGAACACTAAAGGTCTCATAAGATATGGTTATGCATGCAATGGTCATATATGACATCAACAATCCTAAAGACTTTATACCAATCTCTGAAATCAGCAAGATAAATTATGTATTTCCACTCAACTTTCTTAAGGGGTGTATGGAGGAAGAAAACAGTAGATGACACTTTACCAAGAAATGTCTACTTACTTGATGAGCAACAGACCTTTGGTAGGCTTAACAAAAATCATATAGCAAAATATTTTAAAATTTTCTACCACATCAAAACAAACCAAAAGGAGAAACTTAATTGCATTCTAATTAGATCTCCTAACGGATATTTGCTCATCTCCTCAATGTTCCCCTCTTAATGCATTGAGGAGGATTTTTCCAGATCATCTTTTTATCACTATAACACATCGTTGTGTATCCCTATGATTTTCCCTTCAGCTACATCTGTGTATTACCATCAGGTAATAAACTAGAAAAAAAATCCCACTTTAACCACCCAACTTCAAATCTATGATTATGAACCAAATCCTCTTGAATCACACAAACAATACCAACGATGAACATATCAATTTTGCCTAATATAATTGAAACAATACTGATAGTCACCTAAGAAGACAGCTATTATCATGGTGAAAGGTACCAGTTGTGGGCTCATCTGCAAAGATGAGAGATGGGCTTGCAATCAGTTCACAGGCGAGTGATAGACGTTTTTTTTCACCTCCACTAATTCCCCGAACTTTTGCATCCCCGACAATAGAATCAGCGCAATTGATCTTTTGAGAGAGAAAAAACCACAAAGAATGAAAGATGATTAGTAGAAATTGTGGCTTGTCAGCATAAGGTAAAAACAATAAGGGGCATGTGATAAAAAGTTTGAGTAGCTATATAATTTGGCCAAAAAAAATATATATATATAATTCATTTTACAAATAAAAATACAGTTTATGCACATAGATACCTTCAACAACAGTATATTGTAGGATTCGTTTTTTTGTATTTAACAAAAATGAATAAGAACTTGAACCACAGGGATCACTCCATGATTATTAGGCCAATAAAGAACTTGAATAGCTATTTTAGAATTTTGAATAACTTTCTGAAAGAATCGGTTAAACAAATTCAGTACTATAAATTAGGCAGTTAAATTAAAATATGCTTGTGTAAAAAGATTGAAATTTTAAAATATTGTCAAGACTAAAAAGGGATTAAATGTAAGTGCTAAAGTCAGTCTCTTCTCAATCCAATCCTGTTGTGGAGATGATTTAGGGTTTTTATATTTTTATGATTAGAATAACTTTCTGGAAGGATGAGTGAAACAAATTTAGTAATACAAACTAGGCAATTAAAATAAAAGATGCTTGTGTAAAAAATTGAAATGTAACATATTTGTACAGATTCTTATATTAAGCTAATTATGTCAAAACAACCAACTAACAAAAATACAATTTGCTTGAATCAAACATAAGTTGGATCTCTAATAAGGCTGACCCTAATCAAGACTAAAACGGGATTAAATCAGTCTCTTCTCAATCGAATCCTGTTGTTCGTGAGGGTTTAGGGATTTTACATTTATACTCTGACATGTCCTTACAGCTTGAGTGCTCTTTTTGTAGGCTGGAACCTTGGGTTGTGAATCAGTTTCTTTTAAGGGTGTTCCGATTCCAATGCCTCAAGTTGATATAATGAAATTCTTCATTGGATCTTCTCATATCATGGTAACGATCTATTTTATTTGATTGATGGATCCTGGAATTGGAAATCCATTAGGGGCCATTCTTTGAGGTTTCTAATTTTTTGTTCCAAAAATGGGATTTTTTTTTCATGATTCACTTCCCAAACACTTTGTTGAAGATGTAAATAATACTTTAGTACCAATTGAAGTCTTTTGAAATGAACCGAAGAATATTTTCTACTCATAATGGAAGGAACTTGCTAATTTTTTCTTTACAAGTTTCTTCGGAATGTTCGTTCGAGCAAAAAAAAAGGCTCCATTTTTTCCTCTTTCTGGATGGGGGCTGACGCCTGCCCAGTGCCGGAAGGTCGAGCTAGTAGACTGTTTAATGAAATGCCGACCACTACTACTACTAAATAGTAGACTGTTTTATTTTCCTACTACCTTAGCGCTTAACTCCAACATACCCTCTTCTCCGCAAAGAGAAAAAAATCGGGTGTCCAGATCATTTTTTTTTTTTAATTGCTTTACATCTGCCCCTGTTGGGAATTGAACTTCGGTAGCTCTTATAGAATGCTGAGAGTAACATAAGAGATTGTTTAGTTGTGTAGTGATGTAGTTGTCACACCCCTCCTAGTTTGACTACTATGGAACTAGACAACTAGTAAAGAAAATGTACATAGTACTCTAACAACTTACAATAAATTAATAAGGTAGGACTTACCAAGCCCAATCTGAATAAGAGCTTGTTCACGTACTCATCCCTCTTCTCTACTGACTTCACATCAGGGAGTTGGAGTTCGGCTGCTAGTGAAAGTGTCTCCCGAACTGTCAACTGTGAGAAGAAAAGGTCCTCTTGTCGCACATATGCAATCCTACAAGACCAAGTTGTTTCTTTGATGAATTGGTTGTTCGGTTATACAAGACATATAATTTAATAGGGAAATAAACAGTATCAAAGATTAGCCATTCACTGCTGATTAAAAAGATGGAAAAAAACTGACTTGTACTAACTTCATCAATAAAAAGCTTACTTGTACCCTTCACTTGATCTAGGCTTCCCATTAACATCTAAATGTCCTGAAAGATGTAATCGGGGAGATGCTTGCAGCTGACCTGCTAGCACGTTGAGCAAAGTAGTCTTTCCTGATCCTGAGGGTCCCATGATTGCAAGCAATCTCCCTGGTTTAGCTTCCCCATTAACATTTGAAAGAAGGAATTTCACCTGAAAACAAGAGTTTAAAATATATAAAAAATTAAATGTAAGACAATATTTAAGCAGGCCATATTTCCCTCTCACAAGACATAAGTTTAAAACAGAATTGATAAAGGAAAATAAGATGAAATATTTTCAAAAGCTGCAGAAGAAAAGCACTATTTATGAAATTTTAAATAAATGTGCGGGTCAACGATTGGTTTTAATTCATTCTCCTCTTAGGCGGTTTTAACTATTAATTTGATGACATCCTATTATTGGAATGCGGAAGGGAACTACCATCTGCTTTTGCTTCAAATATTAATAACTAAGAAGCACCGACATGGACATGGACACAAACACGGCCGCACGACACGGACATGTAGAATATTTGAAAGACTACCCTAAAATATCAAACTGTTCTGTTGGATTCGTGTGTCCGATACGACATGGGTACCTTGTTCACGCTTCAAAGATTGATAGAGATAGACCCAATTGTTGGTAAAAGATATAATAAGTTAATATTTTGTATTCTGAATAAGTTAATATTTTGTTTTCCTACTTTGGCATTAGATTTAGTAAAGCTATACACACTAGTCTTTTGGCTAACTCGAGCATTATAACAAGCAGGTAAGTCGATGCATTGGATATTCGCGTTTGAACTTTATCTCTAAAAATCTCTAGCAAATACTTATCATAGAATGAGAGAGGAAATTTTGATAACCTTTAAAAGTGGGGCAAATAAGAGTCAAATTGATTTTTTCATGACTAGAAAGGTAGATCTCTTAATATGTAAAGATTGTAAAGTTATACCGGGAGAGTGTTTAACCTCAGAACAGTGATTAATGGTGTTGGATGTTAAGATTGGGAAACACATAGGTGCGAGGAAGGAGACTAGGAACCCAAGAATTAAGTGGTTAAACTTGAAGGGAGAGAAACTAGAGGCTTTTAGAAATAAAGTGCTTAAAGGAACATCATGAAATTGGGAAGGGAAGACAAATATGATGTGGACTAAAATGTCTACGTACATAAGAGAAATTTCAAACGAGGTATTTGAAGAATCCAAAGGTAGTTAAAGAAACATGGTGGTGACAAGAAGAAGTTCAAAATATTGTGAGAGAAAAAAGATCAACCTTTAAAATATGGCAAAAAGAATAGAAATGAAGAGGATTTGGTGAGATATAAGACCGTTAGAAAAGAAGTTAAGAAAGCGGTAAGAGATGCAAAAGAAAAATGTTATGATGATTTATACACAAAATTAGGAACAGAAGAAGAAGACAATAACATTTATAAGAGTGAGGATTAAGTGTATTAAGAGTGAGGATTCAAAAGATCTGGATACAATTAGGTGTATTAAGAGTGAGGATTCAAAAGTTTTAGTCAAATATGAGGAAATTAAGGAAAAATAGCGAAATTACTTAAATGAAAAGGTCGTGGCAACTTAAATATAGAGGACTCGAGGAAGAATCAAGAGCATATATTCGCGTTTGGATGCCTATGGTGGGCTAACCTATTAAACCCAAATCCATTTACATTGGTGATCAATGGGGAGAAGTAGTATGTGTTAGGTTTTGTGAGAAATTAACAATTGGAAATTAGGGTTTATCTCTAGATCTAAGTTGCTTGAGATATTCACCCTAGGTATCAAGATTGGAATACCTAGACTGCTATCACAAGCCAGTATTTATCTATCAATACTGGTTTGGGTATCGGGTTATAAGCCCACAAACCCGCGTTCCAATATTCATTCAATTGTACGTTCAATACACGTATTACTCATATGCACATGCAATATTTATATAGAGATAATATACCAATATATCCAACAGTATGTTGGTGTTGAGAGTTGGAAAAAATTCCCAAAACCTGGCATTATGAATAGGGGAAACCATCTTCGTTAAAGATAACACAAGAAACAATATTTTCTCTCCTCTCTTCTTCTTTTCTCCACCTAAAAGGAATTTCACTCAAGGTACTTAAATCTTCAAACCGGTAGTTTTTTTCACCGTTGATGATCAAACTCCTACCCGAATCTAAAAACTGTTTCATCATCAAGTGTGCAATTTTTCTAATCTAACTTTTATTACTCAATCACTAAAGTTACTTAGAATTATCCCATATAAAAAAACTCATTATCTTCGCTAATATTTGAGATACTTGGGTTTCATCGCTCACCTCCACTCTCCCTTTTACTCACTCTATCAGCTGAGACAACATCAGATTCTCGCCAAAATCATATAATCTTGAACATAAGTTACATAACTAATAACAACATCAGACACGCATTGCTACCATAAACCAAGAAGTTGCTGTCCGGCGCACATTAGCAGAAATCTGCGTCCCCCTGCTAACGTGGGCGGGAACAGAAAAAAAAAATCTTGAATTGGAGAATATGACTAAAGCTTACTGTTTTCCCTCGCTTGTCGGAGAGGGAGCAGGTGATGCTGGACCACCTGATGGCGACCGGGACCACCTCGCCGGAATATTCTATAGGAGATTCCTCGTCGGCGGAATCGTCCTCCTCTTCCGGCGGCGGAAGTGCGGGGCCGGGGCCGGCGGCGACAGCGCGGACGAAGAGCGCGGTGGCAAGCATGGCGAGGAGCCGCCCCAAACCCTTGGCATCGAAGCCCACCATTTTATTTTATTTTTCTCGATATTTTTTGAGTTTCGGACACTGGAGAAGAGAAGAGCTGAGCTGAGATTGAGATGGTTGGTTGTTGTGTGGTGGAGTGGATTTCCTGTTAGTTTGTTCCACAGTATAAGGGATAAAGCTGTCGGTTTTGGACTGGGCTTTGGGCTTTGCGCTGTAACTATTGTTTGGAGAACATACTTTTTTCCGAAAAAGGCCAATTTTTAAAACTAATTCTCAACAGGCCACTTTCGAAACTAATTCTGAAAATAGATTAGTCCTTATAGACCGCAGTACCGAACTACGGTCTTTTTATTTAATAGACGCAGTTCACAACTGCAGCCCAAGTATATATCATACATATTTGACTAATAGGCTTGAAGGCTAGAGAAAAATAGTCCAGTTATAAAATGTGAAAAATAGGCTACCGCATTTGGGTACTGCGACCTCGATACTATAGAGGTCGCAGTTTACAAATGCGGCCTCGGTTATATGGTCAAATGGGTATTAGAAGGTTTTAAGATCTGGACATCATCGACCATATAACTGAGGTCGCAATTGTGAACTGCGACCTATATATTATCGAGGCTGAAGAACCCAACTGCGGTCTCCTATTTTTCACATTTTACACTTGGACATTTTTTTTCCGAGTCTCCGGGCCTATTAGCCAAATATGTATGATATATACTTGGGCCGTAGTTATGAACTACGACCACGAAATCAAAGATGAAGCAGTTTTGTACTGCGGCCTACTATTTTTCACATTTTACACTTGAGCAATTATGTTTCAAGTCTCTGAGCCTATTAACCAAATATATATGATATATACTTGGGCTACAATTGTGAATTGCCGCCACGAAATCGAAGAGGTCGCAGTTTAGTACTGCGGCCTATAAGGACTGTTCTATTGTCGAAATTAGTTTTCAAAGTGGTATATTTGAGAATTAGTTTCAAACAGAGGGGAGGGGGAGGGGGAGGGGGGAGGGGGAGGGGGGGGGATCTCGAGAACATATTTATGACCCACCTTTTGAAAATAATTACCATACTAGCCCACTTTCAAAAATATTTACCAAACTGGCTCACTTTTTGACAAGTCAGCATAAAATGCTATTGGCAACAACAGTGTATGTTATTTTAATATCGTTGTTACCAAAAGTGGCACCTAAAAAAATAATAATAAATGCCGCTATTGGAAATAACGACATAGGTTCATTTCGCATACAATTAGGAGCTCTTTAATTGAGAAAAAAATGGCAAGTGTTGAAATATCTTATAACTGATGTCGTTATTCCTAATAACGACAACCTTAAGCTGATGCCGCTATTGAAAATAGTTGCACCAGTATAATAATGTTTTAACATAAATAGTGGCCCTCTCTTCTGCTTCCTCTTCCACTTTATCTCTCTCTCTTCCTCCACTCCTGAACCCAAAACCCTAAAATCTTATAGCACAAATCTGACTTCTGTTTACTCTCAAACTTCATCTCTTCTACCACCCTCTCCTCCGACTCCGAAATCTAAATTCCCCCTAATCTGAAAAATCTCCAATATTGACTCCAGTCATCTCATATATCATCAATAGCGTCTTTTCCGCGCTCCAACTTACGGTTTGAAGGTATTCTTATAACCATATTGTGTGGTAGGATAAAAATGTCCTGCGGGCCCAACCAGGGCCCAATACAACTCTCACCCAAGAAATGTAAAAATAGCAATCTAGCTCGGCTTCGAACCATTACAGGATCGGCGCCGAACCTCAAGTGCACCCCCCCCCCCTCTCTGGCAAAGCAGGGGGTTGACCTGGCGCAGCCTAGGCCCTCCGATTCTCCCAGAAGCACAAAAGACCCACGATCAGCCATGTCAGCTCTATACCGCTCAGGGTTTTGCCACGTCAGCCCTATACCACTCCTGGTATTGCCACGTCAGCCCTAAACCCCCTGGGCCTTCTGCCACGACAGGCCCATGGGCTTTCAGGTTCAGACCCGGCCCCCAAGCGGATCCAAACCCGGTTGGGATTCTCTATAAATACTAGACCCTCACCCACCTTTTTGAGGTAATCAATCTTTTGCCACTTAAATTCACCTAGTTATTGCTACTCTCTCACAGAGACTGACTAGATCGTCGGAGGGTCCGCCACCGGGACAAACCCCGGTGTTTCAGGACCGTCTGCAGGTACACAAGACCTCGGATCCGAATCCTCTGATCCGAGCCCAGATCTCCGAACCGCCCCGAGGTCGCCACGAATTCCACCCGGTCAGTCAAGGGTCGGCAGACGAGCAGCATTCTCCTTCAAATATAAATCGAGTCCGAACTCACACCTGGTGCATCCATACGTCTCCCAGAAATAAACCGCATCAGGTTGGCGCCATCTGTGGGAACACTGCTTCAGAAGCCGACCCGAGCACGACCATCAAGGCACCTCGACAGCCGATTTCTCATGGCCTCAAAGGGCAAGGGGGCTGCTTCCTCCATCAACCGACGGGACTCGCCCCCACCAATCGCTAACGCCGGTCCACATGCTTCAAAATACAGGGCTCCCCATCAGGGATCCCAAAGAAACGTCACCCACCAAGTCCAACCCGACCTCCGAGGAGTCATCGTCAACCAACAGGTTGACCGAAGTAGGGGAAGGGCCGCTTCCAACCCGGCCCCGAACCGTCCACGACCACCGCCCGAGAGACAGGGGCCCGCACTCAGCCGCATCGGAAGACAACCTTCAGACCAACCGAACCGGGTCGAGGGAGCCCCCGTCACTCAGAAGGAGTTCCAGGACTTCCGAAAAGAAATTCCTAAAACCTACCGACGGACCTCCAGGGAGGAAGACCCACAGGATCAGCGAGGTACTAGGGACCGGAGACTCTCACCTCCGAACCCTAATCCAAACCGCATCCAGGGTCGGGATCCCGAGTCCGAAGAACCCATGGCACGCCATTCACCCTGCACTATATCCACGGGGGGCCCATGGGAGAAGAATCTGATACTTCCCGAAAAGCCTTTATCCGAGAGGCGAATGCTATCCAAAACAGCCCCTCCCCCGAGCAACAACCACTGCCGATCTCCTTCGCAGGAGAGGACCTCGAAGGAGCTCGCCTACCCCCCTGCGACGCCCTCGTCGTTAACCTCTGCATAGCTAATTGCGAGGTTCGCCGAATCCTCGTCAACAACGGTAGCTCGGTAAATATCCTTTTTCTCAAAACCTTCGAAGGTCTCCAATTATCCAAAGGGAAGCTCAAACCAGCCGGATACACGTCGCTTGAATTCTCCGGCGTCCCAATCACAATAGAGGGGACTATTACCCTCGACGTCACCGCAGGATCAGCTCCTATCACAAGGACCGAATCCATAGATTTCATGATCATCGACGTTGGGGCGGCTTACAATGCCATTCTTGGCCGACCTGGACTAAACTCCTTCCAAGCAATATCCTCGGCCTACCACCTAAAGCTTAAATTTCCCACCCCCCAAGGGGTCGGCATCGTCCGAGGTAGCCCAGAAACAGCACGCTCGTGCTACATAACAGCCGGCGAAGGGGGTGTATTCCCCCTCGACGCCGTTGAGCTCGAACCCGAGAGAGACGGCCCAGCTCCCGAGCCGGTGGACGAATTAGAAGAGGTCCTGTTCGATGCCAAGGATGAGTCGAAGTGGTTCCGGGTGAGCAGCTCGCTCTCCGAGGACTTGAAGTCAGGCATCATCGCCTGCATCCGTCACAACGTCGATCTCTTCGCTTGGAAACCCTCCGACATGCCAGGAATCTCCGAAGACTTGATCATGCATCGACTAAGCGTCGTTCCTGACTCTAAGCCGGTCGTCCAAAAGAGGCGCAAAGTCGCCCCGGAGAGGCAACAGATTGTAAAGACAGAAGTGGACAAACTCTTGTCCGCTCGATTCATCCAGGAAGTCAGTTACCCCGAGTGGCTGGCTAATGTCGTCATGGTAAAGAAGGCAACAGGGGGTTGGCGGATCTGCATCGACTTCACGGACCTCAACAAAGCTTGTCCGAAAGATCCTTTCCCCCTCCCCCGCATCGACGCTTTAATCGACGCAACCTCGGGGCATGAGCTACTGTCCTTCATGGACGCATTCTCGGGGTACAATCAGATCCGGATGTTTCCACCAGACATCTCCAAGACCTCGTTCGTCACCGACCAGGGTCTTTATTGCTACCGTGTTATGCCTTTCGGGCTAAAAAACGCTGGAGCCACGTACCAGCGACTCGTCAACAGAATCTTCAAAGACCTGATCGGCCGCAATGTGGAAGTGTACGTCGACGACATGCTTGTCAAAAGCCGGGCCGGGCCGGACCACGTCGCCGACCTCGAAGAAGCCTTCGGTGTCCTCCGACGTCACAACATGAGACTCAACCCAGCTAAATGCGCCTTCGGCGTCTCCACGGGGAAGTTCTTAGGGTTCATCGTCAGCCAACGCGGCATTGAAGCAAACCCCGAGAAAATCCAAGCCATTATTGACATGTCCCCGCCCCGGAATGTCAAGGAAGTTCAAAGGCTCACAGGTCGATTAGCGGCAATCAGCCGTTTCCTCTCCAAATCAGGAGAGAAGTCTCTCCCCTTTTTCAAGGCCTTGCGCGGAAAAGGGGGCTTCGAGTGGGGTACCCCTCAACAAGAAGCCTTCGAACAACTAAAGCAATACCTCGCCAACCCGCCTCTCCTTAGCAAGCCCGAGCCGGGCGAGCAGCTGTGGCTCTACCTGTCCGCCTCGGACAACGCTCTTAGCGCCGTCCTAGTCCGAGAGGAGGAAGGGGTTCAAAAGCCGCTGTATTACGTGAGCAAAGTTCTCCTCCCAGCAGAGACAAGATACGCAAAAATAGAAAAGGTGGCCTATGCGTTGGTCATAGCGGCCCAGAAGCTTCGCCCTTACTTCCAGGCCCACTCCGTCCAAGTACTGACCGACCAACCACTAAAGACTGTCCTTCACAAACCCGAAAACTCTGGCCGCTTAGTCAAGTGGTCAATCGAGCTGAGCCAGTTCGACATCAGCTATCAGCCAAGGGCGGCCATTAAAGGACAGGCCCTCGCCGAATTCATAACAGAGTGCACCGTCTCCGAACAGCCTAGCCTCGAAGGATCGGATCCGACCTGGGAGGTCTTCGTCGACGGTTCGTCATGCGAAACAGGAAGTGGGGCGGGCATCATCCTTCGTGGCCCCGACCAATTCCTACTTCAATACTCCCTACGCCTAAACTTTCCGGCCTCCAACAACGAGGTAGAATACGAGGCCATAATCGCCGGATTGACCCTCGCCAGCCGAGCCGGGGCCAAGCAAATCCGGGCCTTTAGTGATTCTCAACTCGTGGTCAATCAGATCACCGGAGAATACGAAGCCCGCGATGAACGCATGATGAGGTATTTAACGGTAGTCAAGCGACTCCTGGCGTCCTTCACCTGCGCCGCGGTTATCAGAGTCCCCAGGGAGCAGAATGCTCAAGCAGACGCGTTATCCAAACTGGCCTCTTCCTCCTTCGAAGGCCTCGATCGGACGGTGCTCATAGAGGTCCTACTGAAACCAAGTATCAGTGACCCGGAGCCGGAAGCAATGTGTGTGCAAGAGGGGCCCCTCCCGGACGACTGGACCACCCCCATCAGAAGATTCTTAATCAGTGTCGAGCTTCCCGAAGACAGAGCCGAGGCCAGACGAGTCAGAGTCCGGGCTGAAAGGTTTGTCATGATCGATGACATCCTCTTCAAATGTTCGTACACGTTGGCCGACGGCAAACCCTACCTCCGCTGCCTCACCAGCGACGAGGCCAGCTACGCCCTCAGAGACCTGCACGAGGGGATCGGCGGATGCCACATGGGGAGCAGGACGCTTGCTCGGAAGGCCCTGAACCAGGGGTACTATTGGCCAACCATGCTCCAAGACTCGCTAGACTTGGTCAAGAGGTGCGGCCCATGCCAAAGGTTCTCCCCTATCAAAAGGCTTCCTCAAGCCAACCTCCGGTCTCTGGCGAGCCCTACGCCCTTCGCCATGTGGGGTATGGACCTTGTGGGGCCCTTCCCCCCAGCGGTGGGACAAAAGAAATTCCTGATCGTCGCCATCGACTACTTCACCAAGTGGATCGAAGCCGAACCACTGTCCAGCATCACCGAGCGCCAAGTACAACAGTTCTTCTGGAAGAACATCATTTGCCGGTTCGGAATCCCTCGAATCCTCATCACAGACAACGGAACCCAGTTCCAAGGTCAAAACTTCCAAACCTTCTGCGCAGACATCAGCATCCAGCAACGTTTCTCCGCCATTTGCCACCCTCAATCCAACGGCCAAGCGGAGAACGCGAACAGACAAATCCTCAACGGCCTCAAAAAGCGCCTCGACAATTCCCCCAAAGGGTTGTGGGTCGAGGAACTACCCAGCGTACTATGGGCGCACCGAACCACCCAGAGGATCCCCACGGGGGAAACGCCATTCAGTCTGACCTATGGGACGGAGGCAGTCATCCCCGTCGAGGTCGGATTACCTTCTCCCCGGATCATAGCCTTCGATGAAGCTGACAACACGTCCGGCCTAAGGGCCAACCTGGACCTCGTCGCCGAGGTACGAGAGAAGTCTTCAATCCGAAGAAGCATCTACCAGTAACGGATCGAGAAGTTTTACAACAAGAAAGTCCGACCCACAAACATCAGGGCAGGGGACCTGGTATTACGTAAGCTATCGGTCTCCGATCCAACCAAGAAGAGAAAATTGGCTCCCAACTGGGAAGGCCCATACCGTGTAGTCGAGGCTGTCCGCCCGGGTACATACCGACTGGCAGACATGGACGACCGACCCATCAGCCGACCCTGGAACGCCGAGCACCTAATGAAATTCCTGGAAGAGCGAGCCTAGGTCCTAGCCTGACTAAAGTAAAATAAAACTGATGTAAGCTATCGTATGTAAAGGGCCCCTTCAACGGCCCTCCCTATCTGGTGTGAAAGAAGTCTCTTTTCGCTAAAATCCAAACCTCGCCTTCACCACACCTCTGACCAGAGCAAAGAAGGAAAAGATTTCTTTATTTCATATTCTTTTATTTTGTTCGGGGAAAACAAACAAAGACCGTTACAAGACCACTCCACTCATCTCAAACTAAAGGAAATCACCGCCTTAGGGCTCCTCGGATCCAGCGAGGGGCGGGATCACTCCGACCGAACGACTTGGAGCTCTCTCTTCGTCATGACGGTCCTTCGGTTCTGCCACAGTCGACACACCGGCCACGGAGCTCTGAGCGTCAACGGATCGCATACGCTCCATCAGAAGCGTCGCAGAGGGGACCCCCTCCGCTCGCCGACCCTCCGAGGAAGATAGCGAGACGCCCAACATCGTCCTATAACGGTGTATCTCCATCTCCTTCTCCACTATCACATCACGAAGTAGCTTTTCAGAGGAGGGCCTCTGCACCGAGGAGCTAGACATAGTATATCCGAGACCGGCGCCCCCGAGCTCCCGATCCGCAATCGCCCTCCTCAGCCGGCTTGCCTCCTCACTAAGGGCCTCAGACTTATTTCTGTGGTAATGGAAAGCCGCATCAGTATCACGCACCCCCTTTCGGTACCGAACCAAAGTGGCCTCCAGGGCCTCAACCTTGCTCCGAAGCCACGCCACGTCGGAACGACGAGGGTCCGCCTCAGGAGGGGGATCCGGAACCTGCGAAAGAACCAGCCCACTCAAAACATATAAGCAAGGAGGTTCAGGAATATTCAAGATCAAAACACTGGGCCAGCCAAAAACCCTCTTTTTATAAATATAGTTTCTCCTCACAAAAAATGCGGTGGCCAGTCCGCGGAAGGCAAATACAATCGAGAGAAGGAAAAAGAAGGACAAAAGTTATACAGCTAGTTTCCCCACCTCAGTGTCGGTCGGGTTCACAGGGGGGTCGGCGGTCGGGTCACCGTCGGACCCTTGTTCGCCAGGAGTCTTCGGTGTCCCCTCAATCTCCATATCAAACTCGAAGTTGGACAGGTCGATGGTAGGGTAGAAGTGCCTCACATGACTGAGGGCCTTCGCATAACAGTTGTCCTGGGCCTTGATCACCAGGAGCTGACACGACTTCGTTAACTCATCCTTCTCCGTCGCCGACCTCTTCTCCTGAGCCGTCATCGTCTTCGCCCATTCCTCCTTCTCCTTGTCAAAGGCCGCCTTCATGTCCGTCTCCCTCCCATGAGAGCCTTCGAGCTCTACCTTCAACTCCTTCACCTCCTGCTCGGCCTTGTCAGCCCGGTCTCGCTCGCGCTGCAAAGCCACCTCATAAAGGCCTCTCACGTGGGCCCCCTGCACGGTCGCCTGCAATATCCTGACCATACTAAGAAACCTGTCTTAAAGCGACATGATCTGAAAGCAAGTGGGTTCGGTTGACTTACCAGCATATTGGCCTGCGCAAGACGCACGTACGCCTCGTCCAGGGTCTGGGCCTTCATATCCGAACGGTCCCGGGGGGTCGCCAGCTTATCTGCAACCTCCACGGCCTGGCGCCCTCGGACCAGGCAATCACCCTCTCGGATCGACCAATTCGGCACCCATGGTCGCCGAAGTCTCTCCTCTATCCCGATATCCACCAGGGGACCCTTCCCCTTATCGAGGTCAGTAGTCCTGACCTGATCCGAGCCGCCCTGAACCACCGCGTCCCCGCCTGTCTCCGAGCGAGTCCTCTTGACCCTCGGTTGGATTGGAGCCTCAGAGACCACCTGGGACAATTCGGTCGTCTTCACCGCGTCCCCCTTCTTCTCAACCTTCTTCTTCTTCATAGCGAGCCTCAGCGCCTTAATCGATTCTTCATCCATATCTGTAAAAAAATCCATTAAGGACAATGAGCAAGAAAGTACAAAAAGATCGAGAGGAAAGAAACAACCACATACTAGAAAGAACGGCCGGGCTCAGTCCAACACTCGCCAGGTGGGCCTCCGTCACCTTCGCCCAATCGATGCTGTACGACAGACGGAGGCACTCAACAAACCGCCACTCCTCCGCCGTCAGGTCCCCCGGCCCCGGCGTTTCATATCTCGGCTTCGAATAGTTCCACCGGGTGGGAATGTCCCAAGGGTCCTCACTCCGAATCACCAAATATTTCTTCTTCCAAAACTTGATAGAATCCGGGTGACCGTGGACTACCTTCCCCTTACCACGAGGCAAAATATAGTATACTCCCTCTGACGATGAGCCGATCATCAACATCGCTCGGAACACATTCAGCCGCAGGGGAACCTTCTGCTCTTCGCACATCAGCACGAAGCAGACGATCTGCTTCCAGGCGTTCGGCCCAAACTGCATCGGCGCCAAAGACGCCCAATTCAGCACCTCCCGAACGAATGGGTGGATCGGCAGCCTCAGACCGGAGATAAAGGCGTCCACAGGGAAGATACAATACCTATCCGGCAGGGGGTTCGACGGCAGAAGAGTAGAGTTCGGCAGCAGAAGCTCATAGTTGGACCCAATGTAGTAGGCCAACTGCAGAGCCCCTAAGTCACCTACCCCCAGAACTGTCGGGTGTGCGTCCACCATCACCCTCTTTCGGTCCGATGACGACGGCTGAACCCCAGAGAGCTCCTTATCGGAGAGATCGTCGGGATAGCAACGGAAGGGCTTGGATTGTACAGACGATCCTATAGTCGGATCACCATAAACTGGCACCTGACTCGAGCCGCCGATCCCCGACCCCTTCTTCTTCTTCGAAGCTCTCTTCTTCTTCTTGGCTCGCTCCGGCGAGGGAGTAGACAACCGAGCCAGGCCGATCGGGTTCCGGCGCCCTTCGGCGGCATCCCCTTCAGAACCACCCCCTTCTTCGGAAACCAACCCGGGAATCCGGACTTCTTCTGAACTACCGCCCTCCTCCTCGGAGTCACTGCTATCCACCACGAAATGCCTCCGAGATCGCAACGGCTTCACACCATGAACCACTTCCTCCTCGCTTACCGTATCCTCCCACGAGATCGATTTGAAGGCAGGCTTCACCCCCCCCAGACGTCGACGCCGACGAGCCAGACTGAGCCCTATCCATCTGTATCTAAGCTAAAACAGACTTACCAGTTAAAACCTGAGATCACTTCGGAAGAACGGGCCTACTGCAGGAAACTGAAGAAACAAACACCGAAGAGTTGGAGGATTTTTTTTTGTGAAAAGTAAGGAGCAAGGAAAAAGTGGGCGGTAAGAGGAGAGGGGAAGATATTTATAGGGGATAGAAACGACTCCTCGATTTCCGCAGTCACTATTCACTGATTGACGTACAACTGCCACCTGGAGAATTGCGCCGCGACCTCGAAACGTGCGCTGCTGACGTCACCCAGCGCCAGGCTGGCAACCCTGCGCAGGGGTCGGTTCAGATAGAGGGCTCGGGGGGGGAGGGGACAATGTTTTACTTAAAAAATTAAGGCCCCAGGGTTCGGTTGGCTCACCTCTCACCCGCGAACAACTCGGGGCTTACGACCTCGGAAGCCGAAACCCCAAATTGTTCCCGGGTGGGAGAATAGCCACCACCACCTGCGCCTCGGACTCCAGGAATCGGTCGGTTTCCCCCTCACCCACGAACAACTGGGGGCTTACAGCTTCGGCAGCCGAAACCCCAGGACTGTTCAAGGGCGGTAGGAAAGCCACCGTCATCTGGAACCCTCTCGGAAAGCACACCGACTCCCATATCCGAGGCTCTTCCGCCTCAGGCCCAGAATGCGGTGAGCACCGCTCCCCGACCGGATCTCTCTCGACAACCGCGCAAAGGCCACAGGAACCAAAAAGAGATCCGGACGGCGGAGTCGCCACCAATCCGGATCGGGGAATAAAACCTCTTGAGAAAAGAAACGACCGCCGAAGCAGACACCTCTATGGTGATCGAATCCTCAGAGGGGAATTAGGTATTTATAAACCTCCACCGTTGTCCTACCACTATGGCAAGGGGAAAGCCAAACGACGGAATCCCATGCGCCATGCTTTTATTAAGCGGCACCATTTAATGCCCCTAGGGAATTAGAACACCTACACAGATCCCAGGGCACCTCCTAAGCGCCGCAAAGACAGCAGACTACCCTACTTAAATCCCTCTGGAGCCCCGGCTCGCCATCACCCTTACCAACCCATAATCCCTCGCTAGCTCGAGGTCCGGTCTGGCACCTGGGTACTCTTCTTCGGAAGATCCACCGGCTCGCCATCACCCTTTCCGACCCGTAATCCCTCCTCGTCTCGAGGTTCGGTCTGGCACCAGGGTACTCTTCTCAGGAAGAAACAACGGCTCGCCATCACCCTTACCGACCCGTAATCCCTCCTCAACTCGAGGTTCGGTCTGGCACCTGGGTACTCTTCTTCGGAAGATCCACCGGCTGGCCATCACCCTTACCGACCCATAATCTCTCCTCAACTCGAGGTTCGGTCTGGCACCAGGGTACTCTTCTCAGGAAGAAACAACGGCTCGCCATCACCCTTACCGACCTGTAATCCCTCCTCAACTCGAGGTCCGGTCTGGCACCTGGGTACTCTTCTTCGGAAGATCCACCGGCTCGCCATCACCCTTACCGACCCGTAATCCCTCCTCAACTCGAGGTTCGGTCTGGCACCAGGGTACTCTTCTCAGGAAGAAACAACGGCTCGCCATCACCCCTACCGACCCATAATCTCTCCTCATCTCGAGGTTCGGTCTGGCACCAGGGTAACCTTCTCAGGAAGAAACAACGGCTCGCCATCACCCTTACCGGCCCATAATCTCTCCTCATCTCTAGGTTCGGTCTGGCACCAGGGTATTCTCCTCCGGGAGATTCAACGATTTGCCATCCTATTTTCACGACCATGAACACTCCTCCCAGGCTAGCTCCCGCACCCCCGCAGGAGTGGGGGGCTTGTGTGGTAGGATAAAAATGGCCTGCGGGCCCAACCAGGGCCCAATACAACTCTCACTCAAGAAAGGTAAAAATAGCAATCTAGCTCGGCTTCGAACCATTACAAGGTCGGCGCCGAACCTCAAGTGCACCCCCCCCTCTCTGACAAAGCAGGGGGTTGACCTGGCGCAGCCTAGGCCCTCCGATTCTCCCAGAAGCACAATAGACCCACGATCAGCCATGTCAGCTCTATACCGCTCAGGGTTTTGCCACGTCAGCCCTATACCACTCCTGGTATTGCCACGTCAGCCCTAAATCCCCTGGGCCTTCTGCCACGACAGGCCCATGGGCTTTCAGGTTCAGACCCGGCCCCCAAGCGGATCCAAACCCGGTTGGGATTCTCTATAAATACTAGACCCTCACCCACCTTTTTGAGGTAATCAATCTTTTGCCACTTAAATTCACCTAGTTATTGCTACTCTCTCACAGAGACTGACTAGATCGTCGGAGGGTCCGCCACCGGGACAAACCCCGGTGTTTCAGGACCGTCTGCAGGTACACAAGACCTCGGATCCGAATCCTCTGATCCGAGCCCAGATCTCCGAACCGCCCCGAGGTCGCCACGAATTCCACCCGGTCAGTCAAGGATCGGCAGACGAGCAGCATTCTACTTCAAATATAAATCGAGTCCGAACTCACACCTGGTGCATCCACACGTCTCCCAGAAATAAACCGCATCACATATATTGTGTAGTTTGCATAGGTTATGCTTCTTGTGAGTAGTTGTGACTCGAATATTCATCCATTTATGTATAGGTAAGGATTATGATATACCTATATGGTTATATTTTTTGGGTGAAATAATTTGAGATATGAATATATGATATTGTTATAGCAATGTTGAACCGGTCATTATTTGGGCTCCCCGTAACTTTATATACTCACAACTAGTAGGTAAGATATTTGAAGTTAATAATTGGGATAGAGGTGAATGGAGTCTCAAAATCAATGCCCGTTATGCAGCCGAGAAAAGGAGAAGGACAATATTTTATGGCGGTGCCTGTAGATAGTGATAATGCTCTAAGGTCCATGATTGGTAGGACACTTGATCCAAATTGTAGTTGGACTGCATTGAACTTATATATTGAGCCAATTAAGCTTTCCAATGTTCGGTCACTTGTTATTCCTAGTTCATGCCCCATCAGGAGTTTCAAACGAGCTGCCGAGTCACATGCAAGAATGCCCCATCCACAAGAAGACATGAGTACAACTCCAACAAAACCAAATACCACAGAATATGAGCTAGTATATCCTTACACCTTGACACGAGATATTGTTGGCAACGATAATGTTATAGAAGAGGAAGAAGATGGGGATCACGAGGATGATGAGGAGGAGGAAGAGGAGAACGGAGAAGACCAGGTTAACGATGTTAACTTTAATGTTAATTTACTGATGTTGTTCTCTTGAAGCAATCCATGGGTGCACATGTCCGTGAGGTTCAATCGGGTAGCTGGATGACCAATGCGACTGCACATGAACATCCACAGTTTTCTGTCGGCTCATCGAACACAAATAAACTCTATATCGGTCAAAGGTTTTCTACTAAACAAAGTATCCAATATCAAGTTAAGATGTACTCGGTAAAGAACCATAAAAAATTTGTGACGATGAAATCGAACCAAAGTTTATGTATTGTGAAATGTACACTAACACCGATCAAACATACAGCCGAGGAGACTGCACAAAAATCGGGGATGGTAAATGAGGTGGGTTGTCCATGGCGATTACGTGCTATCATTCCAAAAGGGCAAACATATTTCGTGGTGAAGAAACTTGAAGGTTCGCATACATGTGTGAATCCCACGTTGGGTCAAGATCATAGCAAAGTTGATTCTAAACTTGTGCCAACGATGATATTGAATGTTGTGCGACACAACTAGAAGTAACACCACGAGCCATAATTGAAATAGTCAAGATTTAATTCAATTACAATATTTCATACAGGAAAGCTTGTCATGTAGATGTGTTGCTGATATTGGTGCTGAAAATTTGAAGCTAGTGTGTGAATGTGATGCATGCTGATATAGGTGTGATATTTGTATAATGTTTCATAGTTTTATTTTTATATAGAATCTCTACTAACTGATGTCGCTATTGGGAGTAACGGCATCAGTTACCTGTAACGTTATCTAATAGTGGTACAAAGTGATAAAATAGAGGTAAATTTAAAGCATGATTTTTATTAAAAAAACTTGACATTTTTTTTTGAACTGTAGCTGTTATTGCCAATGACGGTAACATGTATAATGATGTCGTTATTGTGAATAACGACTGTTCAGGCAGAGAGTTTTAGATAAAGGAGTTTTCTTCCAAAAATTGAAGTAGTCTGATGTCGTTAGTCCCAATAACGGCATTATTATACTTGATGCCATTATTAGAAATAGCGGCATCAGTTATAATAAAAACTATCTAGAATGTATACAAATTTGATCAAGCTATTTGAACTGATGTCGCTATTTCCAATAACGGCAACGTGTATTTTGATGTCGTTATTGGGAATAACGATTGTTCAGGCAGAGAGTTCTAGAAAGTATAGGTTTCTTCCAAAAATTGTCATAGCCCGATGTCGTTAATCCAAATAACGACATCATAATACATGTTGCCGTTGTTTGGAATAGCGGCAATAGTTAGAATGAAAACTATCTAGCGTGCATAAAATTTTGATCAAGCACCTGTAACTGTTATCGCAATTTCCAATAGCAGCATCAGGTGTTTTAATATAATTATTGGGAATAACAACTGTGAAGACAAAGGATTACAGAGAGTGGAAGTTTATTCCAAAAATTTTCCTAGCTTCATGTCGTTACTTCCAATAACGGCATCATAATGCATGTTGCCGTTATTTTCAATAGCGGCAACAGTTATAATGAAAATTAACTAGCGTTAAGGATTTATGTGAACTGATGTCACTGTTAGAAATAACATTACAGGTAACTGATGTCGTTATCCTTAATAGCGTCATAAGTTAATTGAACTTTTTTTATATAAAAAAAAAGAGACCATCAAACTTGTGTATTAGACCTGTGAAATTTTTGGATCCAAAACATGCACATAATCAACCAAACATATCCAACATTCACAATAGAGAATATCCAAAATATATCCAACCTTAACCAAATATATCCAAAATTCACATCAACAAAGAGAATGAAAACAAACACATAATCTTTGAAAACATAATAGGGGTAAGGAATCATGCATAAGTCTCAAAGTTCAATACAACAACAACAAATCAAGTTCACAAGTAAACAAACTCATAGACTAAATAGGCATGTAGTGTTGCGAATTGCTCATCTTCTTAACAAACGAGTAACTAACCAAGAGTCAATATGACTACGCCTTGGGCTGATACATTGGAGGAGAACTAGAATGTGTCGATTGTGGTTCAACCTCATGCCTCATGATTATTACTTGGATCCCCTCCTGTATAGTGGTTCACAAAGATATGAATAAACATGTAACACGATGGTACCACGTCATGTACGCTTCTTGCTCCGTCCCATCGTATGGTATGAGACCTTCAAGCACGAAATCATATTTTCGCTCATTCCATATGGCCACATAAGATCGATGATGATCGGCCCAATCAATATTCGTCATTTGACCATAACCGGTGATGTTGTGTAGTCGTCGGTCGTACATGCGATTTTCTGGGATTCTTTGTTGAGCGCAGAATCGTCGGAGGACTCTATCTAGATAGTAGAACTCCACGATATTGAAGTTCACAAGTGGTGCTCTCAATCACAGTTGCATGTTGGCCGTGCACAAGGGAGGTAGTCTTTCAAGCCTATCGAAGGTGTACAGATCCCAGTTGACATACTCTTCCTGCAGTTGATCAAGCTCATCTATGTAGCACGTCAACACTCCATATGGGTTACCTCTCCACGTGTGGCTACCGGTTCAGTAAACCCCAAGAGGAGCCCTCATCACGGGGTTCTCATCAACTACCATCCAATTCTTTGAAAGAACGGTTATCCGGGGCGGCCGAGGTATATACGTTCCCAACTCTAAATTTGTAATAACCCCATCGGCCATGTCATCTGTATCAACCTCATCCACAGTTACACAATGTACGATAAAGAGAAGCCAACGTTGTTGGGTTTATGTCTTTCATACGATGTTTGATAAGAAGATGATAAGACGATGGAGGGATCAAGATGATTGGAGACAGAGTGGAGGCGAGAAACAGTCAGCGGCAGCAACAGAGGAAGTTGCGGTCGACCACAACTCATGTGCGGTCGACCGACCCCTGCACGATGTAACATCCCGTATAATTTACTTTAGTTAAAAATACTTTTTCAATTATTTTTGCACGTGCAATATATGTGCAAATTTCATCTTTATTTTTTATCCCTCTCATTTAAATTTATGTTGTAGTATGCATGAATCCTTTTATTTAGTCTTTTATTAAACCCTTAGACCTAATAGCCCATCAAAATAGAAAAAATAAATTAATTATTAATAAGAGCCTGATGCGAAAGGCCTTCAAATAATTCTACATTTTATTTTGTGCACTTTTCCTACCCTTGTTTTGTAACAAACAGCTAGACTATAACTAGGAGCAATTAATTAATAAATTACTAGCGTGCTTGTGCACAGCATGCGCACGTGTTGGTGAGTGAGTGGATAGTGGCGTGCGGTTGGAAGGCGTGGGCCACAATCGTGTGAGTCATGAGGAGTGGGAGATGGATTATTGGAGAGTTGGTTTTATAACTAAAATTAAAATCCCTATATATAATCCCTAAGTCTATCTATTCACTTACCTATTCACTGTTAAACAAAACCTATTTTTCACTATGGCCGAGAGCGATTAAGAGAGAGGAGGAAGGAGCAGAGCGTGGGAGATTTCGGTGGCTTTCGGAGTTGGAGATTTGGCTCGATTTCATGGAGTTCGGAGGATCTTTTGAAGGCGAAACTATTTTTAGTACTCTCCTAATAGGTGGGTGATCCTTTATGCTTTTTAAATTATTGAGTAATTGCATGTGTAGATTACCCTAAAAAGTAAATTGCCAATGTAGAATTGCTTAGTTGCTCTCATGAATTGAGATGTGTGTGCTAGTAAATACTCTAAAATTTTAAGTAAAGTGCCTGTTGATTAAAATGGATTTGAAGGAATGAAAATTTGTGTAAATTAGCTTGTGAATTGTTGATGTGTGTTCACTTTAGAAGAGTAGATGTTTTATGACTTTATTCACCATGAGAAAAATTCTCGTATTGCTGTTGGACATGAAAAAGTATATTTATTGAGTAAAATTGACATTTCGCAAGATATAGCGAAAATTGGGTTACTCTTCACACGGTAGAAATTTTCAATTGTGTGAATCTATTATTGCACTAGAATTCATTTTGCTATTCTCGAATTATTTTTTTTGAGTGCTGGGGTTCGACTATTTGTGTCGTGAATTGGTTTTCGGAAAAGTAAATCTTTTAACAAGTGTAATGGGGAGAGGTTGGGTATTTAAAACCCATTTGAATACTCCAACCCGTAGGCGCTCTTGGCCCTGTGCTTGGGCGTTGGGTTGTTTCCTTGCTGGTTCTAGGTTCGAATCCTTCTGAGCTCTCTGACTTGCTTCTGAGTTCTCTGACTTGGGTTCTAAAATACATTTTTGAATTTTGGGTTCTCTGACTTGGGTTCTAAAACACATTTTTTTGTGTGAGCTCTCTGACTTGATTCTAAACATTATTTTTTGTGAAATTCGGACTGGGTTTCTCAAACTCCTTATTAAAAAATTTTTGAGAACTGGAAGTGTGAGAAGAACCTAATTAACAGTAGAATTGAGATAAATTGAAAAGTTGATGAATTTGAGAATCTATTCAAGAGTATGACCTTGAATTATAGGAACATGAAATTTTGGACAATACAATTGAATTTTTTTTTCTCTTAATAAGATTCTATAATTATTTTGGTTGATTAAGATACGGTGTGTAATTAAATTATGAAGTGATTACTCCATATTATGAGCCATGAAATGAATTGTTCTGTTTGAAAGGATTGTGAATAAGTGAATGAATTGAATTTCATGAGATTGATTAAGTTGAAGATATGAATATAATGAGGTTTAATACATGATAATTGAAGGGTATGAGTACCCATGGATTCTAGTACATGAAAGGTCGTGATCTAGAGGTTTAGTGAGACCCCAGGTACCGGCAAGTTGAATTAAAAGATTGAGTTATTTTGAGATATGGCTTTGTGAGCTGTCTCGGTATTTTGTGATTAAGTTCGGTAGGGGGTAAAGCTAACTCTAGGGGTTGTAATTGATTCATATCTTGAACTTAAGAACTAGGCACTAAGTGAAGATGTAGTAAACCTGGGCAAACGTAAGTGGGACGCTTCTATATAGTCGGGCGGTGGATTCCGGGACTGTGGTTACTTTGATGGAAACGAGCTTTTATTTTAAATCTGGAACTATGCGTAGTCGGGCAGATAGTTTGCCGTACTCCAGTGTATATACGTATACCGAGGCTAGAGGGGCACTTGCGGGATGTTCGCACGACGAGGAGTCTGTATAACAGTTAGACAGTGGACTCCGGGACTGGGATCCGTACTCGTGGAATATCTAAAATTTGTTTTATTACTGGGTAGTTGTCATGGCGAGGGATTGAACCCTTTATTGTGGAGTACATAGGTGCTTGCCCTTAGACCTATGTAGTATGAGATGCATAGAATCCGAATAAGTATGCATTAGTGTCATCTCAGTGTAAAATATCTGCATTAGGTATTAAGGCATTGCATACACTTACATGTTTAGAGTAGACACTTTCACACTTTGTTTGCATTCAAGTTTGTTGTTTGTTAAAGTATTAAATGATCGTTATACTGTTCAGCATAGAAAGGATGGCCGCGTGTAATATTTCGTCGGTTGTAAGCAACTGACGTGCTCACAGTTTTATATGCAGGATTTGGATTTTTAAGAAGATATAAAGTTGACTTGATGCTGATAATCATTTAAGTGTTAAAGTTGTTGAAATTGTAATTTTACATTGTTGTATTTCATTTCTTTCTGCTGCATGTTAATGTAAAAGAATTTGTTGTAATAAAAGTTTTAAATTTCTTGTAAAATTGTATGAAATGAAGTGTAAAGATCATGTGGAACTTCGAATTCGGTCGTATTTGGAATCAGGGCATTACACACGATGTCTTCCAGAGAGTAGGACACTCGACCGACTTGTTGGTGCGGTCGACCGTTCGCAGCACTGATGGGTTTCGGGCTTGAGTCTGGCTGATTCATGAAAAGCCCAACTTGCTCTTCAAGTTAGATCGTGTTACTTCTATCGTAGGGTTATCTCTTATGTACTATCCAATGGCTATTGTAACAAGATATCAACTTAGGGTTTATCTTTAGATCTATATAAACAATTGTAACGGCTTATAAATCCATATGATTCTATTGAGTGCCGAATAGAAGAAGAGAGTACTTCATCTGAGAGGGTGAGAGAGTTTCTCCATTGTAAGCAGCATCAAGTTCCAGTTAGGCTTGAGAGAGGGTCGTTGTGAGAATTGTAATATTCTTGTATAGTCTCTAGTCAAAATAATATCTCGGTTCTTCCTCCTCCGGATTAAAGCGAAAGCCCTAATCGGGACAATTTTTGTGTGCTTTGTGTGATAGATGTGATCTAGTTTTGCTTGGTGGTTTGCATTGATTGTCGAAGAATCAACAAGATCCTCAAATCCCTAACAATTGGTATCAGAGCAATCAGGTTCGTGGGTTTGTTCGAGTTCCTTGGAGATGGCAGATCAAAAGATGAAGATCAAGCAGTTTGATGGTAAAATCAACTTCAATCTATGGAAGGTGGATATGTATGATGTTTTGGTTCAGAAGGACTTGCACTTTGCCTTAGAAGAGAAGAAACCAACCGACGTGAAGCAGGAGAAGTGTGATGAGATTTTTTTAAAGGCCTTGAGTTTAATCCGGTTGCAATTGGCGGACGAAGTCAAGTTTAGTATTCTTGAGGAGAAAAGTGTGGCGAGTCTATGGGTGAGACTCAAATCTGACTACCCGGGGTCGTCGTTGCTAGATCGGGTGTATTGGAAGAGGAAGTTGTTCAGGTTCTCATTGAAGGAAGGTACCCATCTTTAAGATTATATCGTGGAGTTCAATAAGGTAATATCTGAACTGAAGGCGATTAATGCTGATGATCTTAACGAAAAGGATAAAGCTTTCAACTTGATATATTCAGTGCCAACTTCTTATGATCACTTGACAACTACCATGCTATTGTAACCCCTGTTCCCGTTAATACGTATTTTTCATGTATTTTTCCGTATTTCAAATTCTTAATATTTTGTAACTAATTCTTCTCAAATGATTATCGAGTTTCAACCTGAATTGTATTTCATTCTATGATTTTTGATATGATACCCAAATGTTGAATCTTTTATTTTAATTATTTAAACCAAATTATTTATTCGATTACTTGTTACATTCTATAATTGTATATATCCGTTTATTTAATTATTACTTGAAGCCTAGGCCCAGTCTAATTAATATTATTATTCAAACTACTTTTATGGAGCCCAATATTCAATTATTTAATTGTTTTAATATTTAATTTGAAGCTCAAGCCCAATTGTTTATTATAAGCCCAATCCCATAATTGATTTATTAAATGTTTTGAGCCCATGAACCAAGCCTAAATCTAAACCCAGTACCCATATATTTGTACAGAATCAATCATGTATACTTACACATATACAATTTTTTCACATTCCCCCACTTTGCACATTCCTGAAACCACACGTCCCCCCACCACCTCATAACTACCCCCACATTCTCACCCCATTACTTTACTATTATTTTTATATAACCCCCCCCCCCCCCCCCCCGGTTCACTCTCTCTCCCATCTCTTTCTTTCTCCAGCTCTCTCATTTTCTCTGTTTCGAAACCCAACAGAGACCCCCTTACCCCCTTCGTCTTCCTCGATGAGCTCGAACCCTTCTCTTCGTCTCCACCAACCACCATATTGCGCCACTCCTCGATCATCGACCTTCACTCTCCCCTCCTCCAGAGCCGCACCACCATCATCGCACCAGCCTGCCGCTCTCCGCCTGCCATTGCCAACTTCCACCATCGCCTCGCCTGCCTCCGCTCGAGCCTTCCGCTCGACTGCAACCCATCGTCTTCCTCCTCCGCTTAAGACCAAGTGTCGTCGCTCCTCGACAACCCTTGCCTCGCCTTGCACCTCTGTCGACGTGCCGCTCACAGTACCTCCGCTTCGCCCGTTCCTCTTACTCCCGTCGACCTCACCACTCCTCCACGACCCCTCGGCTGCTCCTCATCAACCTTCGAGAACCCACCGAAGCTTCGCCAGTTGCCTCTCCCACACCGCCTGCACCACCCCGAAGTCCTCCGCCCTCCTCGCAAGCAACCCCATCTCCATCTCCGATGTTTTCAACCTGTGTAACCCATCGACTGCCGAAGCTCCTCGTCTTCTTCAACCTCCACAGTCGTCATCCTCCTCCTTCCTCCTTATCGACTTTCCGCTAGTCGACTACCCCCTTGCTGCCAGTCGACATCATCCCCTCGTCGCTCAACTGCCTGCTCACCCCCACCGTTCACCTCCTCTGTTTTCGGTGCAAAACAGAGCATCGAGTTTTGCTCGAGCCCGGAGTTCTCATCGCCGCGTTGCTTCCCAACCGCCAGCGATCAGCCGCCCTCACCTCGACACCAGCATCGCCAATCCCCGTCACCGGAGTCGCAGCCCACTCTCCTGTCGCCTCTCTCTCTCTCTGTCGCATTTGGGAAGAAGGAGAAGAACAGGGTGTGGTTTGTTGGTGTTTGGTGTTTGGTGTTTGTGTAGGGAGATCCGATCGTGAATTGGTGTTTGGTGTTGTGAAGGGGATCCGATCTGAGCTTGGTGTTATGCTGTTTGGAGTTGAGTTGATCCGGTGTGTTGTGTTCGCTATTCGCTATTTTGCACGTAGAGCGCATGTGTTTGCGTATTTCCTTGTTCGTGCTTTGTTATCCAGGATTCTAATCCCGTTATTCTCTCGTTCAAATCAAAATCGTCTAATAAGGTAAATATCCTCTTGTACAATTCGTTTGTTCTCGGACAAGCTTCCTTTGAAAAATACCGTAAGTATATTCATTGACTATCCGTTACAAATTCTAATCGTATTCATTGGTCGAATTGAAAACTGTTGCTATACATAATTCGTTGATCCAGTATTCGTACATGATCACGAATACTTTGTTGCCATATGCATTGCATGAACACAATACACACATATGTACTCTTACGATTATACATGATTATGTGCATGATTGTTTTACCCGTGATAGTAGTTTGAATGTTGTTATGATATCATTTTATTCTTGATTAAGTTTCGCATATGTTTTTGATCACAATCGAATGATTTATAAACCCTAAAATGTTGCTGACCCAAACTTGTAATAGAAGTTCGACCCAGTTAATGACATTAAAACTGTGTGTTTTTGCATCTTATGAGTTAGAACATGTTCCATGCATAATTTCTTGATATTCCCGGATAACATCTTGATATCGTTCTTGTTGCATCATGTTCATGTTTGATTAAAAAAAAGTAACAAGCCGAGGTATAAGGGAAAATATTTAGTAGTGGACAATTTAGAAGAGCATACTTGGACGGGAGCTCGTGGTTTTCCTATGCAAGTTGCAAATTTACAAGTTGCAAGTTTGCAATTACAGGTTTACATGTTCAGATTACAAGTTCACACTCTACATGTTCCATATTGCACGTATCTCGATACAAGATAGAATTTACATGTTTTTCCGAGTACGTGACCTATAGAATCCACCACTAAGTCTAAACGTTCACTTGATTGCGTGTATCAAATGTGTGGTATGGGACGCATGATTGCTGCACTAGTTAAGTTAATAAAAGACATGAGACTAACACATGCACTTGTATGATCCAATTACATGTACATATTCCTGTTGACTTGTTTACTTGCTTACTTGTTTACATACCACTTGTTTCATGATGTCTTGTTCATGATTCGGTTTACATATTGTATTTCACCTATTACATGATTCTTGATTCCTTGCTCTTTTTCCTGCTTCTTGTTTCATTTTTTTTTACTTATCCCTTTAGCTTGTACTACTTGCGGCCCGTGACTTGCATTAACGGGCATCTTCTTGTTTCTTCTTTTGTGATAATGTACATGCAGGTCTGGAAGGAGAGTTACCCGAAGGTGTTTCTGAGCAAGTGTTTTAGTCTTGTTAATTATCATGTTACTTTAGTTTATGTTTTATTCATGCTACTCTTCATTGTATTCCGGGTATGTTTGGCCCGTAACTATGTTTCTTTCCAGTTGTTGGTTATAAACTGTTTCTTAGTTTATTATTATCCTGTCTGTGATTATATATGCTTGCATGGTTGTTATTGTTCTATTGTTCAGTTACCTGTACAGCTTATAAATGGTGTATTCGCATCATTCGCTGGGCCTCAGTCACGTGCTCGTATTCCTGTATTTTGGGAAGCGGGGCGTGACAGCTACATGGGAAATCAGCCAAGGAGACACTTACTGTAGCCGGGGTGATTAAGGGTCTGAAGGAAGATGAACTAAGAAGGAGACTCATAAAGGATGGTTTATTTCTTTAGGGTGTTTTGCGGTGGATGGTGATACTTCAATTGGAATGGATGCGGCACACAAGGGTAAGATTTGTTGCCATTATTTTAGAGGAGTTCTTCATTACAAAAGAGACTGTCGCAAGTGGTTGAGTCAGAAGAGTGCTACTAAAGAAGGGGAACAAGCCCATATAGTCAGCGCAACTGAGTCAGGTAATAATGACGATTATTGTCTTCTTGTTTCAAGTTCTTCTGATGTGGATTCAAGTCGGTATCTTGATTCGGAAAGTTCTTCTCATATTTGCTCTGAGAGGGATATATTTTCTACTTACAAGTCGTCAACAGGCCGTAGTGTGAGAACGGGAAGTGGTGAGATTTGTGATGTAACACCCCGCAAAATTGAAAATGACAATTTTGCCCTCGTGTGTTATGCGCGTGTATTTTTTACTGTTACTGTAATATCCGTAACGTATTTTCTATGTATTTTTGGATT
Source organism: Hemerocallis citrina (assembly GCA_017893485.1). Taxonomy (NCBI): domain Eukaryota; kingdom Viridiplantae; phylum Streptophyta; class Magnoliopsida; order Asparagales; family Asphodelaceae; genus Hemerocallis; species Hemerocallis citrina. Next base: position 396,808,928 of record CM030359.1, read on the forward strand.
CTGAATATTTATGCATTTCCCGTATTCTAAAAATTTATTTTATTCTATTTAGGTCAACCCAAATAGTAAATTTCAATCTTTTGTATTTTTACGTGCTTTTTACGTATTATCGATGCACATATCGATTACTTATTTTTCCACCGCTACGTGTGATATTTTCTGTGTTACAATTATTTATTTTATGTATTCGAATTCGTTTTATAAATGGAAATTCATTTTTTCTCTCGTTTTGATTTAAATATTATTATACGTACGATGCATGTGTTTTCAATGTACGTATTGATTACATTATTGAATGCGTATATTAAATATATTTTCTTATATTGTATTTCGATTATTTATAAATATTTTTCCGATGATAAGATCGATTTCATGTTTGAATATTTGTTTTACGTGCGACGCACAAGTTTGCAATGCACGTCTTAGTTGCCTTTTCAAAATGAAATTTCGGAAGTGTGTGTGTTTATTTTTTTTTGTGCATAATGAATCTAATCTATAATTAAACTACACTAATTTTATTTAAACATTTACTATACATTATAACCTATATTTTAAATTAAATATATGTATATGTATGAATGAAATGTGTGCAAGTGCGATGCACGTGCACGTATTTTGGGCTTGAAAAGAGAGGGCCGACTATGTGCACTTGGAGGGAAAGAATAGAGCTTTTTGAATTTTAGGAGTGGAGTTAGTGGGTTTGATTAATGGGTGGTTTTAATAACTATCTTCAAATCTCCTTATATAATAACCCCTATCCCACTCACTTTCTCCTCATCTCCTTCCTCTTTCTTTCCTGCCATATCCGAAAGCCATCCATCAGCAGACCCCTGTTGTTTCTCCACCTACTCACCTTTGTACATATATATATATATATATATATATATATATATATATATATATATATATATATATATATATAAGTATGCCTATATATAGATACAATAGTAGATATATACATATATATGTATATGAGTTGGTTCTGATTCTTGTGCAATGCCGAATGGAGTTGGAGTCCTCTTGCTGTCGCCTTGCCAAATGAGGGTAGCTTGGCTTCCGGGGTGCACTGAGTGTTCATTATTCATGGAGTTGGAGTTCTCTTTGTGCACGGATTTCGAAGAGACAAATTGGAGCTTCTCTTGGAATTTATTTCTAGGAGTTCAATTGCTAGAAATTATATTTCTTGAATGGGTGTTTCTTAAATCCTTTCTAAATTTAGGAGTATGATGCATGTTGGATAATATATAATTTAATTGTTAAATTTTTATTGGTATGATAAAAGTAGATTGCATGATCTCATTTTAATTGTGTTATGATATGTTGAATTGATATTGTGATTTATATAAATGACTAGAACTCGTGTTGGATTAGAAAGTGAAAAATGAAGTACTATTTAGTGAATTGTTGGAATAAAAATTGATGCATGTTAGAATAATAGTCAAAATAATGCAATATGTATGAAAAATGTTTTTTTTTAATGCTAAGGTGGTAAAGAAATGTGGGATTAATCTCACTAGTATGTATTTATGAGTATAAGAAACTTTTGTTACATTGTCAAAAAAAGAGAATTTTATAAAGTTTAAATAAATATACTATACTGTATTTTGATAGAACATATTCCGGAAAAAGATTTAGATTTAGATTTTTGAGTGAGTACAAATTGATTGAAAGATCGAGTTTATTAAAGAAGGAGTTAGATACAGTACGGTATATACAAAAAGTAATTAACCGATCTCATATTGGTTAGTCACTCAAGACCAATTGGTCTTCGGGTGCGCTTTGAGTCCGTTACCGTTCATGGGCGGAGGTTGTTGGTATGGGTTCGAGTCTTGAAGAGACTCTGTTTATTTGAATTTTCGATTTTATATAAATCACCCACAGTATAAACATAACTATAATTCGAGTCCATAGTATATCAGTTAGTCACTCTAGACCAACCGGTCTTCGGGTGCGCTCTAAGTTGGTTACTGTTCATAGGCGGGGCATTTGGACCTGGGTTCGAATCCGACCCGCTGCCTTTTTTTTTGAGTTTTTGTATTTTTTTTATATAAATTCTATTTTGGATTTATTTAATGTTTTAAAAATTGGGAAAAATTCTATTTAATTCTCTAAAATTGTTTAGACTTTATAAAAATTATTGCTACAATATTTGGATATATTTGTGAGAATTGAAAGGAGATTTTACATTAAATAATGTTGAAGAACTTGATTTTATCTATTAAAATGTGACTATTGTTTAATTTAAGAGAAATGAAAGTTTGGAATGCACTTAGATTCTTCCTAATGAGATTTTATGAATATTAATACTTGATTAAGATTATTTGAATTGCACACAATGTTATAAGTGATTAAACTGATAAAAGTGGTTGAATTGAATTATTTCATGTTATGAGATTATAAAGAAATGTTTCTCTTTGAGAAAGAGTTTATGAATAAAGAAATTGAAATGTTATTTTGAGATTGAATGTAACATATTGTTGATCTCTAGAAAGAGATAGTTGTTGGAATTTAGAGGCTAGGCGAGACCCTAGTGACCTACAGTATTTATTAATGAATTTGAGAGCTAACCAGTGTGGGTTGAGTATCTCTTGAGAAGTAGCCAGGTTGAGCTGACTGTTTCTTTCGTTTGGTTTAAGTCCGGTAGGGTAAGCTAGTTCTAGTTTGTGATGATTTTCTTCTAAAACAAACTAAAAATCTAAAGATTAGACACATAGTGAAGATGTGATGAAAGTAAGAGAAAAACACATGTATGAGGGCCTCGGATCTACGGTGTGAGAGTGTTCACGGGATGTCCACATGATGCGTTATGTCAGTGCGTGAATACATCTCCAGGATATCAGGATCGTGGCAACGTTTGTGGGGTGCTGGTGACTACGTAGTGTCATCGTTCCATGGCGAAAACGAATTGTCCATAAGATGTCTGCATGATGCGTCATGTCATGATGTGGGATTTTCTCCAGGATGTCTGGACATGGGCTCGTAACTCATAGAACACCTAGGATACTTACCGTAGTTACCGTAGTAGTTTAATTCATAACGAGATATCCAACCCTACAAGATGAAGAACGATTAAGGTCTTGCCCTCGGACCTATGTAGTATGGGATGCATAGAATCCGAACAAGTGTGCATTAGTGTCATTAATATAAATTACTGCATTAAGGATTAGGTGCACAACACCCACGACATTAATAGGATAGCCCCTCTTTAGCTTTGCTTTGTGATCAAGTTTGTGTCTGTTAAAGTATTTAAGAATCATTGGCATAGCGAGGATGGCCGTGTATAATATTTCGTCGGTTGTAAGCAACTGACGTGCCCACAATTTTATATGCAGGATTTGGAATTCACAAGAAGATATAAAGATGAATTTGTTGCTGATGATTACTTAAATGCTAAAGTTGTTACAATTGTACATTTATCATTGTTGTATTTTATTTATTCCACCGCGTGTTGATGTAAAAGACTCTGATGTAAATAAAAGTTTTAAATTCCTTGTAAAATTGTACGACGTGAAGTGTAAAGATCCTGTGGAACTTCGAATTCAGGCTTATTTGGAATTCGGGGAGTTATAGAGTTGTATCAGAGCCACGCTTTAGTAAGTAGTACAAATTTACAAGGACGACACATTAGGGTGGACATTAGAAGTATGAGTTCAGCTTATAGAGATTTAAATGTAAGTGATTTATATTTGTGTTACGCTACACACTGACGTTTTCTCTTCCCTTTCCCTTTTGGATGGCTGGAGTCATGAATGAATTAGTCATTGAATATGCATTCAAAATTCATTCATGATGCTTTCTTCGTATACATTGATGTGATATTGTATGCGAGCACATTTTTCCTTGGTATCAGAGTGGCGCAATGGAAGCGTGTTGGGTTTGAACCGTCTTTCATGATACCTTATACGTAGACACACTTCCCTCTCAAATTTTTCTTCGTGAATTTTTATCATAGTACTTTTTCAACATTCAATATTTTTCAAATAAATATTTCCTTATACTATTAAATCACTTGAATATCTATTATTTTGTCTATCTTCCTTAGTCTTGATCTTCTGAACTTATTTATCTGTCTTTCAGTCTTAAAGTTTTTTCTTTCATGTTTTTATGTCAATTTATGTTTACCCGTTTACATTTGCCATTACTCTACGTATTTTATTACCGCTTATTAAATTTATATTGCAACTATTATTTTCTTCATTTATTATTTCTATTATATTTTGAATATTGCTTATGAATTTTGCTTATGTACATTCATTTTATATGATTTGATTTTGTGATACTATATTTTTCATTATCTTATATTGTCTTATATATTTCAGTATATTTTTAACAAGAGTGAAATATTCTACCCATAAATATGACATACCATTTTGTTTTATTATCTACATTTGATACTGTTGTTGTTGCATATTATCTACTAATTTGCTTTGTTATATTCACTTTTACTATTAATCGTTACTCATAAATTTTGTAGTTTTACGCTTCTTCAATATAATACATACACTACATAATTATTGTTTTCATTTGTATTTTCAGCTCGTGCATATACTTTACACTATTTTGTCCTAATGTTATAAATCATTTTGTTTTTCATTACTACTAATTAGTACCATTTATGTTTGATATACCCTATACATCTATTTTGATATTTTATCGTGTAACTTTTTACTTCATTCCCTACTTTTACTCTTACTTTTATCACTGATTTCAAAATATAACACCATACTTTATTAAACATATCATATCCAAGTATATATGGAAGATTAAATCTTTCCATCTCCCGTTTTGGTACAAGAGGGCAAATCTGCAACTAGACGTCAATACAGGCAAACTGCAACTGGACGTCGGGAAGGCAAAGTCTGCAACCGAATGTCCAGAAGGCAAACTGCAATCGGATGTTATAGAGACAATTCTGCAACTTGTGGTCGAGGAGGCAATCCTGCAGTTGGATAACAACAAGGCGAACCTACACAAGAAGGAAAATTTCTACTTTGATAACCCCTACTTTGTTTTCTATAATATTTACTTACCACTATTCCATTTTTGTACTAGCTTATACTATATTATAATATTTTACAATCTAGCATTATATTATTTATACTGAATTCTATATCTATCATACTTGTGTATTTACTACTTAATCTCAACTACCTTACCTTCTTCTTCTTATTATTTTGTATCTTTACATGAGTGAAGTACTCCAATCTCCTCAAACAAGTGAAGTACTCCAATCCGGTAACAAATTAGGGTAAACCCTACATCATTTGCCCCAACTTTACAAAGGGTTGCCAATTTTTTCTGTGGTACACAGTATGAGAGGATTTTTAAGTGGGCAACCAATTACCACAATCTTGGAAGTCCAGCTAGCAATGAAATGTTGTATGATCATATTGATTTTCTGACTGAGGAGCTAGCATGACAAGACAAGAGCTGCGGGAGGACTATGTTATTTTTCGGAGGAAGGGTTGGACAGAAGGGTTTGTTGCTGCCATGATAGTGTGTATGATATTACTTGTTGCTTCTATGTGTTCAAGTTGTAGTGGACAAGAGTATTAAAATGGTTTTTTGGGCAATTGCAAGATGATATGCAAGATGACAGGAGCATGGAAAGTAGTTGTATGTTATTACTTATTGTAGTAATTGCAAGATGATAATGATATGGTTTTGTAAGATATTTTGAACTTATTATGCATCTATGAGATGACAGTGGTATGTAAGAAATGAAATAGTTTCATGTTATAAAATGTTGATAAAATGAAGATGGTGTATGTTTTGGTCTTGTGAGTTTCCTCTATTTAGATCTTGTAACTGATATATTAGTGTGTGTAACTGATATTTATTGTATGTACTGATATATATGTTTTGTGAGATAGATATGTTGTGCGAGCTTTATGAAATTCTAAATTGATTAACAACATCGTAGAGGATGGCTGCATAAACCCGATGCATCATATTTGGTTACTACCAACATAAACCTGATGCATTCATCTCAGATACTTTCTATCAAAAGTCACTACAATAACTGCATTCATCTCGAGCAGCTACAAACTTCACAAAAATTGTTGGTACCTGATGAATTCATATCAGACCTGATGCATTCAAAAGTATGATATATCATTTGCATTCAAGCAACTACAAACTTCACAAAAGTTGTTGTCATATCAATTGCATTCACAAAAGTTGTATTCATATCAAAAGTCACTATCAATTGATCAATTATTGCATTCATATCAGTGTATTACAAATAAACAGAACATGAATACGTGCAAAAATTGCATTTCACTCAATATGTGTTGAATACAAATGTTCAGACTTCAGATGCACCCAAAAAGATATATCTAACATGATACTTGACTTAGAAGAGTACTACTGAACAAAATTTATAATTCTAAGGCATTACAAAGAGCCTTCATGCTGTTTGGGCTGGCTCTTTGATTGCTGCTTGATTAGGATCATCCCTGACTACAAATACATTTATTTCAACCATTTGATACAAAAACTTAAAAAAAACAAAGTGAAGTAGTTGTATGTGTGCAGCAATAATCAATTTCTTTAACTGCGGGTACATATATTCCAAAATATGTACAAAAACTAAAAAAACCAAAAAGTTAAGCTTTGATAAATGCAGCAATAACTTCATCTTCTCCACCTGCATCTCTGTGTAGATGCTTGCATTAATTCCACAAGCAAGACATTTTCAAGTGGATTTATAGCTTGAAATGACGTGTATAATTGAAGCATTGATAAAAAAGTTTTGCTATGAATATACATATATATATATATATATACATAATCCTCTAGCTTTCTTTCACTGTTCTGGGCCTTGTGAAGCTCCAGTTGGTGATGTCTGAGATTGACTTAATTAAAAATATGCAAATCTGATACTTGGTTTGAATTATCTGGCATCCACCCAACCCTAGTTGGTTGAGCAAGGGGAGCATTAACATGTGGAGTGGTAGTATTTTGAGAACCATTTCTTCATTCAATTTCATACGTATTCTATAATATCACATTTTACTCTAGAAACATTTCTGCATTTTAACCACAATGCTTGGATCCTATGAACCACATCTTCCTCATTGCTCAATTTCACAATCATGATGAAGAACACCAGACTACTTCTTGGCCTGTTGGTGTAACCCCTGTTTTCCCAAATACGTATTTTCCGTATATTTTCTGAATTTAAAATTTTCGTAAATTATTTTTACTGCTTTCAAATTCTTTTGTCAAAATGTATTGTTGGATCTCTTATTAAAATCTGTTTTCGATCAATAATTTTATTTGTAAATATTTTTTATGATTTTTATATTGAAATACAATTCTTATTTTTTGTTATTATTACTCTTATTATTATTATTACTATTATTACCATTATTATTTTTATCATTTTATTATTGTTATTAGTATTATTGTTATTATTGATATTTTTGACTGTTTATTAAAATTTCCAATTTTCTTTACTTACTGTATTTGTAGTATTTTAAATAAATTCTATTTTGTAATGCTAATTAAATTTTTTTATTATAAACAATATTTTCATAAGTTATTTTATTTTATTTTTTTGAAATTTTAAAACCCATTGAATACCCGTTACCCATCTACCCTATTAACCTAGCTAAACCCAAACCCTATAATACCTAACCCATACCCTTTAGTTTACCCCAACCCGAAACCCAACTTACCCCTTCAGCCATCATCTGCATAAACCTAACCCTAGCTTCAACTTCAACCTACCTATATTTATAACCCATATATATACTCTCCGACTGTTCATCTTCACCTATAGCCGCTCACCCACATCCCGATCATCCCTCTCTCTCCCTGTGCGCCTCCATCTGCTCACGACCACCTCGAGGCGCACCTGATCCCGACCTCCCTCATGTCTTCTCCTCTTGCTCCTGCGCATCTCCCTCTCCCGCTCGTCTCCACTCCCGACCTCCAAGCCATCTCCCTCTCCCGGCCTAGTCTTCCCTCCTCGTCCTTGCTTCCCCGTGATCCTCTTCTGCTGTCAGCAGTAACTGCAGCGCGCAGCTCCAGTGCATCGTCCTCCCTGCCCCCATCCTCCTGTCTCAGCAACTCAGTCAGCCAGTGCACCTCCATTAATGGGTTGTTGCTTTTTGATCAGAGTGTTGATCAAGTGTGTTGTGAGTCATCGATTGCCGTGATCATCTTGATCATCATGATCATGTCCTCTTGGTTTTGATTCTGTCCATCTGATCGATTGATCAGCATGATCATGATCTCCATCATCACCATTGTTTATGGGCCACCCGATCTCCTCCCGATCTGATCTGATCATCTTCATCATTGGATTAGATCCTAGCCGTCCAATCTTATTGATTTTGATCATCACCTCTTGATCTCTTGGATCTAACCGTTGGATCTCTTGATCTTCATCAGTCTTGTTCTGGCCGTCCGATCTGATCCGATCATCTTGATCTTGATCTTAGATCTCAGCCGTCCGATGTATTCGTGATTGGATCGTGTGTTCGTTGGTGGTCGTTCGTTGTGTTCGTGCCCGGGAATCCGTTCCCGTTATTCTCTTTGCATCATCGTCAAAAAAGAGAAGAAAAAGAACTAAAAACGTTTTTTGAATTATGAAAATCAGTAATAAACAGAGAACTGGATCAAAACCAACCCAACTCGTCGTTAAGACATATTAGTCACTTGGACTTATTGGTCTTCGGGTGCATAACAGAGCACTTACTGTAGCTATGTGTTGGTCTTTGGTTGCAGGTACGAAACTGGGCAGAGCCCTTTATTTTTCTTTTTGTAAAAAAAATCCAAACAGTGAAGAATTGAACCATAGGAATTAGAACCCATCTCATGACGCCTTAGTGCCTTGGACTCTGTGGTCTTCAGTGGCGAGCGCTGACGTGGCTTACGGTTGTGGGTTCGAAACCTGGGGTTGGTTTTTGATTTAAAATGTGATTTTTGGGGGTTTTTAATATTATAAGGGGATTCGAAGTGAATGAAAATTTGGTAAAAAATACTAGAAAAATTCAAATAATGTTTAGACTTCATGAGAATTTCCCTATAACTCTTGGCCTATTTATAAGTAAGATTTAAGACTATTTCAAGAAGATTTTTATACACATTGTCTTATTGAGTTGTGATTAAATTTATAAAAAAATGAATATTTTACTCTAAAGGTTTTAATAAAGAGTTGAAATGAGTTTTGGGTAATAGAAATTGAAAGTATGTTTGAACTTAATATTGGCACTTTGAGAATAAGAGAAAGTATGTGAAAGAAGGAATTATGAACGTGACAAGTTGAAAAATAAATTTATTGTCTTATGCATGAAATTGTACATGAAAGTGAAATAAAATATCATGATGAATTATGAAAAATCTTATGAATATTAATACTCAAATGATATGAACATAAAATGGAATTAAAAGCTAGAGGGTAGCTAAGCCTTATACCGGCACTGAATTAATACTTTTGAGATGAGATATTGAAAAGAAAGACCAAGTTTGGGTCGTATTGTTGAATTGATGATTAAGACCGGTATAGAGGGAATGCTGACTCTAGGGTATTGATTTTATTCATGATTCAATAACCAAGGATTAGATCATAGTGAAGATGTGATGAAAGTAAAAGAAAAACACGAGTATGAGGGCCTCGGAGCTACGGCGTGAGAGTATTCACAGGCTGTCTACACGATGTATCGTGTCATGACGTGGATATGTCTCCAGGAGTCCGTACCGCAGGTGACGCTTGTGGGATGTTTGGTGACTACGGGTGGTGTCATGCCCCATGACGAAGGCTGAATTGTCTATAGGTTCTACACGATGCATCGTGCCATGACGTGGGATTCCCCTCCAGGCTGTCTGGACATGAGCTTGTAACTCAAAGAACATCTCGGATACTTACCGTAGTTACCATAGTAGTTTAAGTCACAGCGAGGGATTGAACCCTACAAGAAGAAGAACGATTAAGGGCTTCCTCGGACCTATGTAGTATGGGATGCATAGAATCCGAACAAGTGCGCATTAGTGTCATGTAATATAAATAATTGCATTAAGGACTAAGTGCACATTCACACACGACATCAATACGATAGTCCCCATAGCTTTGTTTGTGACAAGTGTGTGCCTTCTAAGTAAGAGAAATTGATATATTATATCCTTGCGTCAGTTGAATGAACTGACGTGCCCACAGTTTCTATGCAGGATAAAGTGAATGAAAAAGACTAAGGAAGAATTGATGCTTAAAGAACTATTCAAGTGTTGTTTTATTTCATACATGTAATTGTTGTAATTTTACTTCCGCTTTAAAAATGTAATTCTGATGTAATAAAGTTTTAAATTCCTTGTAAAATTGTACGAAGAGAAGTGTAAAGATCCTGTGGAACTTCGAATTCGGTCTTATTTGGAATTCGGGGTGTTACAGTAAACAATATAGCTAAAATTTTAATTACCTCTTACATGAAAGAAAAAAAAAAGGTAGGTGCTTAGGGACGGCAGGTGGAATGAAGAAGATGCAACGGTGCTTGTCCCAAGAGATATAATCAGCATCAAGCTTGGGGATATCGTTCCTGCTGATGCTAGACTCCTGGATAGGGATCCATTGAAAATTGATCAGGTCTGTCACCATGTTTATTTCTACCATTTTAATGTTTTTTTGGGAAAATAATTTACCATTTCAAAGTTAGGTCCTTTCTTTTCTCTGAACTAACCATTTCACTGAACTTTTTATTCATATAGTTTGCACCGACCGGTGAATCCTTACCCGTAACAAAAGGTCCAGGTGATGGTGTTTATTCTGGTTCTACCTGTAAGCAGGGAGAGATAGAGGCTGTTGTTATTGCAACGGGTGTCCACACCTTCTTTGGCAAGGCAGCACATCTTGTGGACTCAACAAACCAAGTTGGTCACTTCCAAAAGGCAAATAACATTTATATGAGCTATTGGTACTTATTAACGTTTATAGGTGTGACTGAGTTCTTGTCGTTGCTTACTTAAGTAGGTACTGACGACAATTGGGAACATCTGTATCTGTTCCATCGCTGTTGGAATGTTTGTGGAGATTATAGTCATGTACCCAATCCAACACCGACCTTATCGCCCTGGAATTGAAAACCTCTTGGTTCTTCTCATCGGAGGAATTCCAATAGCCATGCCCACTGTCTTGTATGTTACAATGGCAATTGGGTCTCATCGCTTGTCTCAGCAGGTTGGATTGAAATCATTGTTGGAGGGAACTATTTTTTGACTCATAATAAGAAGAGTGATTATGCAATGTGATCCCACATTAAAACTACAGTGAATAATATATTTAACTAAAAAGATTGGGGATGATGCATGCAGGAGCTATAACAAAAAGAATGACTGCTATTAAGGAAATGGCTGCTATTGATGCCGAACTTGTAGCGATCTATATATATTATCTTTTTAGTTATCGCAAGTTTGTCATTAATTGATAATGTAAGAATTAGTACAGTGGAATGGACTTTTCTTGTGAATTCAATATATTTCTTCTTTTGTTTGACAAATTGAAGATGAAACATTTATGTTTTTCTACAGGGCCAGTGGATTCCATCGGTTTTCAGTCACACACATACATTAGGGCGAAATAACGATGGAATTGGAAGCAACACCGGGCAACATGAGGAGACTCTCCAGCCCTAGTTTGTTGAATTTGGATTTTTTTAAAAATGTTTTGCAGGAATTATATCTATGTTTTGTAATAACTAAGTGTTGTACAACTTATACATTTGACACTCGTTGTATGACAGTTTATATGTTTTAGATATTTTGTTTCTATTCAGTTATTGTTTTTTGTGCTATGTGAATTTTGGTTGTTGATTATGAAGTTATTATTGATTTTAAGATTTAAGCATTTAAATTTAATATGACTATAGGTATTTTTAATATGCGATTAATTACAGGTTTTTTAATTCAAAATTTTATAATAAAATCCTCAAAAAAAGAAACCTTTCCGAACGTTTACCCTAAAACACCGGCATAGATACCGGAATTTTCACAAAAAAATTCCTCTATTGCGGCACTTCAAAAGCACCGCTATAGGTTAATTTTTTTGGAATTCTAAAAAAAATTCATCTACCACGGCATATTCGACACGCCGCTATAGCTAGCTCATTTTAAAAAACCAAAAGAGAAATCGGCCTATGCCGGCATTTTAAAAATGCCGTTAAAACTTAGCACCTATAGCGGCGGCGACGGAAAACGCCGCGATAGCCTATGTGGCTATAACGACGCACGCTCCAACGGCGCTTTTAGCGGTGATTTTAGAAATGCCGTTATGTGCTATAACGGCGCCAAAAACTGCCGCTATAGCCTTGTAAAAGCATCGCTAAAGCCCGTGCATTCTGTAGTGTATATATATTTATTGTTGTGTATATACAACAACTCATATATATATATATATATATATATATATATATATATATATATATATATATGATATGGTGAAAATAGGGTTAAATCAGATCCGTTCAAAGGGGGCACGAATCTCAAAGTCCCAAGGGCAAGACAGTAATTTCACCTACAGACAGTTTCGAATCGGGCACCGAGTCCCTCCTCTTAAACCTGCTAACCCATGAATAGATCTGTTCAGCTAGAAATGGGTCTCAACTCGTTAGAGGTCAGCTCAATAGAATTGGGGGAAATCCTGGCTCGCCCTGATCTTGAGGAGGTGGTTATAACCACCCCTATCCTACCACTCCGGGAAGTAGGGATTCACTCTTATCCTGAAGGAGATCCCCATAGCGACTATAAAAACCCCCCACCTTATACTGTAAAAGGTGATCACTCTTTGTGCACTCAAGCTCTTTCCTTTTACTTTTTCTGGTATTGACAAGAGCGTCGGAGGGTTCGTCGCCGGGATCCATCCCGATGTTTCGAACGTTTGTGCAGGTCCGCGGGAGCACCAAGGAGTCAACTTATCAATAAGGAAGAAGGGAGATCCAGCCTGTTCGCGTTCCTCACGAACCTACAAATCTCATCTATTGCCCCCACACTAGAATCCAGTGGCAACAGATTGGCGCCGTCTATGGGAATCCACTCGACAAGCAACCCCATCTTCCTCCTTCAGCCAACGCTACTCCTAGCCATGCCTCCTAAGAGGAAGCCCGCAAACTCCAAACGAAGAAAAACCTCTTCAAATCCTCCTCCTCCTCCTCCGGAGGAGGATCTCCTTCCACCCGGTCAGCAGACCCTGTAGCTCGAGCAGTAGGCTCCCCAGTCTATTTTGCAGCCTACAGGGCCCCAGGCATTCGTGGAGGAGCCCTTTAGGTGAAGCCGCCAAAAGCAGCCTGTACATCAGGTTTGGGTGTCCATCCACAATGCCTCTACAGATTCTATGGCTTCCCATAGTCCTCCTACCCCAAAGGATCTGCGGGACGTGCTCAACAATCGACAGACCGAGCCAGGGCCCGATCTTCAAACTCATTTAGAGGAGAGGCGGACTCGCGAGGCGAACCCTCGCCGAGAGCACCCGAGGGATCGGTTACCACACCGATCAGACCGCAGGGGGTCCAACTCCCCCCAGAGGCGGAGGGTCTAACCCCCGCAACGCCCAAGGCGAAGCCGGTCCCCAGCTGGCCATCCTGCAAGTCGAGCTGATCGCGAGCAGAAGGCCTCCGTTACAAGGGCAGAGTTTCAACAATTTTAGGAGGCAATCCTTCGGGCGCTCCACACCGCCCCCAATAATGGCCCTCGGGCACCCAGCCCTCGGCCAGCTCCTCGTCATCCTCGCCGCTCCTGATGTCCCAGACCGGCTCTGAGCAATCATCGCCACTGCCGAAGTCCCAGGCCAACTCCGAGCCATTGCCGCCCTTCTCCCGATCACCACTGCCGCTCTCAAAGTCTCCGTCCTACTTCGAGTCACCCCCGTCGTCCAGTCAGTCCCCCACCTACTTTGAGCCATCGCTGTCGCAGCCCCAGCCCTCCTCGACATGAGGACGAGCTCGGGGTTCAGCCAGGCAAGACCGAAGGGAGGACTCAGTCTACCACCGTCTCCACGAGATGGAGAGGTGCCTCGACCAGCTCGACCGAGACGAAGAGCGATGGGCAAGGGACCTCCGTCCAAGCAGGCCTTCATTCTCCTGCACCATCATGGAGGCCCCAGTCCCCGACAACTTCAAGCCTCCACACTTCGAGACCTACACTGGGGAGACAGACCTGCGGATCACATTGAGAGTTTCAAAACTCTAATGATGATCCATCATGCATCCAACGCCCTCCTTTGCAAGACCTTCCCGGCCACACTCAAAAGGCCGGCACGGGAGTGGTATTCCCGACTCACCCCGGCATCTATCTTCTTCTTCGACCAATTCGAGGGACTCTTCCTCACGCACTTCGTGAGCTATCACCGTACGGAGAAGACGAGTGCCTCCCTATTGTTCCTCAGCCAAAGAAGGGTGAACGGTTGAGAGACTACGTTAAGTGTTTCACTACCAAGGCCAGGTCCATCGCCTCCTTGGAACCCTCGGTGGTCACGGTCGCCTTCCAGCCCAACGTCCTCAATGCGGATCTCAGGGCATCCCTCGCCAAGAAGCCCCCTCGAAACTTCTCAGAGCTCCTACTTCGGAGCGAGAAGTACATCTGAGCAGAAGAAGCTGTCCACCACCCCATCTTTGAGGCGTCGACTTCCGAGAATAAGCGGAAGGGCGCCGAAGAAGAAGGAGCTAAAAAGCTCCTGAAGGACAATGGGGGTCAGCAGCGTCCTCTCCCCCGCTTCGAGAAATTTACTCTGCTAAACGTGAGTGTGTCCGCCATCCTGATGGAGATCAGGAATGAAGGTCTCCTGCCGCCACCTCTGAAGATGAATACCCCCAAGAAGAAGAGAAACCGAGAGAAGTGGTGTCGTTTCCACCGGGACCACGGGCACGATACCGATGATTGTCGGGCCTTGAAGGATGAAATCGAGGCCCTCATCTAGAGAGGGCAGCTCACCCGGTTTGTGAGAAGGGACCGAGCCGATCTGCCTCCACCGCCTAGGGGGGCTAACAGGCGAACTAAGCAGCGCACGGAGACTCCGGAGGCAGAAGTAGAGGGCATCTTGCACCTGATACATGGAGGCCCAATTGGGAGAGATTCCAACTCCTTCTGAAAAGACTTCGTAAGGGAGGTTAACTCCATGCAGAGCCATCCTCCCCCAAAAGGCCTAGGAGTCCCGGTGACGTTCTTCGATAGGGACCTGGAGGGCATCTGCACACCCCACTGTGATGCCCTCGTCATCAACCTCCAAATGGCGAACTTCGACGTTCGTCGAATCTTGGTGGATAATGGTAGCGCCATCAACATCCTTTTCTTAGAGGCTTTCAAGGGCCTCCAACTCTCGAGGGACCGGCTCAAGCCCGCAGGCTACACTCTTCACGGGTTCACTGGGGTCCCGGTTACGATCGAGGGAGTTATAACCCTCGACGTAACGGCTAGAAAGGCCCCGGTAACTCACACGGAGCCAATGGACTTTATGGTGGTCGACGTCAAGGCCGCCTATAATGTTATCCTGGGTAGACCAGGTTTGGCTGCGCTTTAAGCCATCCCTTCATCCTACCACATGATGATGAAGTTCCCCACGCCCTCAGGAGTGGGAGAAGTGAGGGGAAGCCAAGAGGCAGCTCGGAAGTGCTATATGACCTCGGTGGGGGGTCCGGTTCTTTCCTTGGAAGCGCTCGAACTTCCTTAGGAAGACAGTCAAACTATCTTCAAGCCTGTGGACGAGCTGGAGGAAGTGGCCTTCTCCGAAGTAGACACCACTAAGACGTTCCGCATCAGCAAGGCTCTCTCCCCTTCCATTAAGCAAGACATCTCCCAGTGCATACGGGAGAACCGCGATCTCTTCACCTGGACTGCAGCCGATATGCCCGGGATCTCAGAGGAGCTCTCAATGCACCGTCTGAGTGTCACCTCCGGGGTCAAGCCTGTCCAACAGAAGAGGCATAAGTTTGCTTCCGAGTGGCAACAGGCGGTCAAAGAGGAGGTTGAGAAACTCCTCAACGCCCGATTTATCCAGGAGGTAAACTACTCTGAGTGGCTCTCCAATGTGGTGATGGTCAAGAAGGCCAATGAAAGCTGGAGAATATGCATTGACTTCACCGATCTCAATAAGGCATACCTAAAAGACCCTTTTCCTCTTCCCAACATCGACGCCCTGATCAATGCGACCTCTAGACACGAGCTCCTCAGTTTTATGGATGCCTTCTCAAGGTACAACCAAATCAGGATGTTCCCTCCCTACATCCCGAAGACCTCGTTCATGATGGACCAAGGCCTCTATTGCTACCGTGTTATGCCCTTCGGCTTGAAAAACGTGGGAGCTACCTATCAGCGCCTTGTGAACAGGGTCTTCAGAGACCAGATTAGCTGAAACATGGAGGTATACGTCGATGACATGTTGATCAAGAGCACCCGATGGCAGGAGCACACTCTTGACCTTCAAGAAGCCTTAGGGGTGCTCAGGAGGCACAATATGAGACTAAACCCGAACAAGTGTGCGTTCGGTGTCTCATCAGACAAATTCCTGGGGTTTATGGTCAGCCACAGGGGCATAGAGGCCAACCCCAAAAAGATCCAAGCCATTCTCAAAATGGCCCCCCTCCAACGTCAAAGAAGTACAGAGGCACATGGGGCGCCTCGCCGTGATTGGGCGATTCCTCTCCAAGTCCGGGGAGAAGTGCCTCCCCTTTTTCAAGGCCCTCAGGGGGGCTAAAGGCTTCGAATGGGGATAGCAGCTACAGGAGTCCTTTGACAAGCTCAAGGAATATTTAGCTAACCCCCCACTCCTGAGCAAGCCAACACCTGGGGAGGTCCTCTACCTCTATCTCGCAGCTTCAGAGCATACGCTTAGCACGGTCCTTGTAAGGGAAGAGGATAAGATGCAGAAGCCCATCTATTACGTGAGTAAGGTGCTCTGCGACATCGAACTCCGTTATCCGAAGCTGGAGAAGATGGCTCTCATTCTGGTCATGGCGGCCCGAAAGCTCCGCCCCTACTTCCAATCCCATTCAGTGGTCGTCCTCACTGACCAACCGCTGAAATAAGTTCTCTACAAGCCCGAGACCTCTGGGTGGCTCATGAAGTGGTCCATCGAGCTGAGTCAGCACGACATTAGCTACCAGCCCAGAATGGCAATAAAGGCCCAAGCTCTGGCCGAATTCATTGTGGAGAACACCATCTCCGACTCATGCGAGTCGTCTGCCGACCCTTTTGCCTGGACCGTTTATGTAAACGGGTCCTCTTGCGCAAATGGAAGCAGGGCTTGCATCATCCTGATTGGCCCCGATGCTTTCGTCCTCTAATACTCCCTCTGCTTAAACTTCCGGGCGTCAAACAATGAGGCAGAGTATGAGGCCCTCATAGCAGGGCTCTACATGGCTCGCAAGGTAGGCACCGAGCACATAAGGGTCTTCAGCGACTCCCAGCTAGTGGTCAACCAGGTGTTCGGGTACAAAGCAAGGGATGGCTGTATGCCCAGGTACTTGGCAAAGGTGAGGGAGCTTCTAGCTCTATTCAAAGATGTTCAACTTTAGCGGGTTCCCCGAGAGGAAAATGCGCAAGCGAATGCCCTCTCTAAGCTCACCTCCTCATCTCTCCAGGGTCTAGAACTGACCATCTTGATAGATGTCCTTCTCAAACCAAGCAATGACAAAGATGGCTCAGAGCCAATGGAAGCCTACCCCCTAATACTTGGGGAAAACTGGATGAAGCCCCTCCTCGAGTACCTCCGAGAGGAGTCCTTCCCGAAGATCTGAAAGAGGCAAGGAGGATAAAGACACGAGCAGAGTGGTACACACTCCTGGACGGGATCATGTACAAACGCTCCTACACCCAGATCGACGGTCGGCCTTATATGAGGTGCCTCTCTCCGGAGGAGGCGCTCTACGCCCTAAAGGAGGCCCATGACGGGCTATGTGGCGCACACTTGGGAGCGAGATCCTTCGCCCAGAAACTCTTGAACTACGGCTACTTCTGGCCCACACTGCTAAGTGACTCTGAGGAGTACGTCCGCCAGTGTGATTCCTACCAGAAATTCGCCCCAACCCGTCTCCTGCCCCAATCACAACTCTCTTCCTTGGCGAGTCCAATTCCCTTCGCAATGTGGGGAATGGACTTGCTCGACCCCTTCCCTCCAGCACCAGGCCAACTGAAGTTCTTAGTCGTAGCAATAGACTACTTCTCAAAATGGATCGAGGCTGAACCTCTTTCGACAATCACCGAACACAAGGTCCAGAAGTTCTTTTGGAAGAACATCGTTTGTCGGTTCGGGGTACCTCGCATCCTCATAACCGACAACGGAACTCAGTTCACAGGGGTGACCTTTCACGACTTTTGCACCGATCTTGGCATTTAGCAGCGGTTCTCTTCGGTAGCTAACCTCCAGTCCAATGGCCAAGCAGAGAATGCAAACCGACAAATTCTCTCTGGCTTGAAGAAGAGGCTTGACAAGTCCACTAAGGGGCTATGGGTCGAACAACTCCCCAATGTGTTGTGGAACTATCACACCACCAAAAGAGCTCCAACGAGAGAGTCCCCTTTCAACCTCACGTACGGATCTGAAGCTCTCGTCCCTTTGGAGGTGAGCCTGCCTTCACCTCGACTCATAACTTACAATGAAGCACAGAACACAAACCAACTTCACAACTGCCTAGACCTCATTGACGAAGTCCGCAAGAGAGCCGCGATTCGGCAAGAGACCTACCGCCGTAGGATTACTCAGGCTTACAATAAGAGAGTATGGCCCGCCAACCTAAAAGAGGGTGACTTAGTGCTCAGAAAGTTGTCGATCTCCGATCGAGGCAAGTTGACACCCAACTGGGAAGGACCATATAGGGTCTCCAGAGTTATTCGCCTAGGAGCATATCAACTCGAAGAACTAAGGGGCAGGAGAATACCAAGGACATGGAACACAGAGCACTTGATGAAGTACCAAAAGGGTGTCTAGGCACCGCTCCAAGCAACTTCCCCCAAAAGCGCTCCAGAAGACATGTCCAGATTCCTTACTCGTATTTTCTTTTTATCAAAGTGTAAAGGCGGCTCGCAACTTAGAAGCGGCCGCCCAGTTGTTTGCAATATAAAGAAATCTTTCCCCACGACTTTTCTATCTTTTGAGTAGTCTAATTCTACCTCTCAAGTTTTTTACTTCCTGAGTAGTCTAACTCTACTTAGCAAATTCTCTATTTTGGGGTAGTCTAACTTTACTTACAATTTTTTTTTTAAAACGACGTGCTCGGAGTCCAACACTTGGTTCTACTCCGCTTCAACTACTTGCTTCTAAGCGAGTACGAAGCGGATCACCATTCGGAATTGCTCCTACAACCGTTGATACCTTCTAAATGACACGCTTGGAGTCCAACACTTGGTTCGAATCCGCTTCAACTACTTGTTTCTACGCGAGTACGAAGCGGATCACCATTCGGAATTGCTTCTACAGCTGCTGACACCTTCTAAACGATACGCTTGGAGTCCAACACTTGGTTCGAATCCACTTCAACTACTTGCTTCAAAGCGAGTATGAAGCGGATCACCATTCGGAATTGCTCCTACAGCCGTTGATACCTTCTACATGACACGCTTGGAGTCCAACACTTGGTTTGGCTCTGCTTCAACTACTTGCTCTTAAGCGAGTAAAGAGCGGATCACCATTCGAAATTGCTCCTACAGCCGTTGACACTCTCTAAACGACACGTTTGGAGTCCAACACTTGGTTCGACGCAACTTTTTGCTACTCACAAACGAGTAAATACCAAGCGTCCCACCATTCGGAATTGCTCCTGCAACTATTGACAACTACAAACGCTAACAAAACACACAAGTGCGAAAAACAAGTATCATTTCATTAAAGTTTGAGGAACAAGTCTAATTACAAGACCAACTACTCATCTTTGCGAACAAGATACAAAACTTGTGAAACCAAAAGTACAAGACTACAGAGAACTACTTCAATTCCTCCTAGGGGCGGGGATACTTCGGTTGAGAGACACCCGGGGGCGGCGAATGCTGTACTGCCGACGTCTCGCCTTGGCGCTCGTCTCTAGGTCGGCGAGCTGAGACGCATCGTCCGCACTCGTTCTAATGGTGGCCCCAACAGAAGTTCCGCTCGACGAAGCATCCACCCCACATTGTCACGCTCCTCCCGAGTGCAGGAAGTTGATCTGACGTTACTTCGCTCGGGTTGCGGCTGAAGATGAGCGACCTTTGTCTCGAGTTCTACAATTTGTTCTTTTAGCGAGTCGTCCTTCACGGTTATACTGAGGCGAGGTAGCCGCGCTGAGCCGAAACCTCGAGAGCTTTCGGTAATTGTCCGCCGAAGATGAGCAACCTCCATACTCATGTCGACAGTCACCTTTTTCAGCTCGTCTCTCTCCGCTGTCATCTTAGTCAAAGAATGACGAAGTCGCCTAAGCCTCAAGCCGAGGTTGACGGCCGTCGATGAACCATCATCATCGCCTTCGGGGGTCGTCTCCCTAAGCCTCTCTTCAAGCTGCCTGATTTCGAGGTCTCGACGGCCTAAGATCAATCTCAGGTGATTCTGCTCGCGTTCCTCTTTGCACAGCTCCCACTCTACTTCGCAAAGCCGTTCTCGGCTCCTAGCAAGGCACAACTTTGTCATACCTAGACCAACTTTGGGACAAGCCTCCTCGGCCACGCGAGGCACTTCGGCGAGTGGCGTCCCTTCGACAATCTGAAAATGCCAAGTCAAATCGCAGTGAACACTTAGCCAAAATTTCAAGCAAATCGTCCTGAACACTTAGCCAAAATTTCGAGCAAATCGTCCTGAACACTTAGCCAAAATTTCGAGCAAATTGTCATGAACACTTAGCCAAAATTTCAAAAGATTTTCATTTCATTGAAGTTCGGAATGATACATGTGGTGGCCAGTCTGCGATTAGGTGATACATTGATAAAAATTATAAAAATAAAAAAAATCAAGGCTCGACCTCTTTGCCGTGGCGGCTCGCTGCTGTAGGATCAGGCTTTTCCGGAGTGGAGACGATCGCTAATGGTGTGACCTCGGAGCTAGGCTCGCTGCCGAAGACCTCTACTTCGGCATCGACATTGTCATCCCCTTCCTCATCCTCGTCGGACTCTTCGTCGAAGCCCGAGACATGGTCGGGGAAAAGGTGCCACCCAGAGCAGTCGACCTCAGGGAAACGTTCGGTCACTTGCTCGATGGCGCGGGCATAAGCCTCAGCCATGTTGACCACTAAGAACCCTTGGGCCTTCTCCATGGTCGTCGCCTCATCCTTTTTAGCGGCAGCAACCTTAGCAGCTTCAACAACTTCTTCCTGCTGCTTCGCCGTCGACTCCTTCTGTCGCAGAAGATCGGCCTCAAGCTTCTTCACGAGGCCGTCGAGGTACTCCATCCTCATCGTCTTCCCGTCCGCCTCGACGTTCAGCTTGTCGAGCTCATTGGCAATCTGAGCTTTCTTTGCCCGAGCTCTATCCACCTCCTTCTTTAGGACCTTCTCGAGTTCGGTTATCTTCTCCATAAGATGACCGAAGTAACATGTTATTTGCAGAAGGAAAAAGAGTTAGCATGAAAACCAAGAGAATAAAAGTATACAACTAGCAAAACTGCGCTACCTACCGACACTGCCGCTCGAGCGATCTCGAAGGCATCGTCCCCAACAACCCCGGCATCCATGGCGGCGTGATCCTTCGGCATCGCCAGATGCTTGACGGCCTGCATGTTCGACGTCGAGTCTCCGAGGAACCCATCGAGCTTTCGGACTTGCCAGTCCAGGACAAAAATCTTCTTGTGTTCCTCGGTCAGGAACACTTCAGCCTCAGCCGTCAGCGGAGCCGTCTCCATCCCCAAAGTGGTCGGCATTGGGAACTCCCCTACCTCAGTTAATGCCGAAGCAACTGCCATCGTCGCCACCCTCGGGGTCACAGTGGCCGACGCTGATACTTCTTCGACGACACTGGCAATCGTCTTCGGCTTCGGGGAAGTCACCTTCGTGGCAACCCACTTCCGCTTCCTCAGAACCTTGCTTCCGAGTGTTGCCCTTTGAGCCAACACAGCTTCGTAGTCCATAGTTCCTGGGACAGAAGAAAATGTGATCAAACGCAAGTAAAAATCGAACAAGAAAAGAAAAACAAAAAGGGAAAACCGCATACTATGGTCTATGTGGCTGAGCCCTCCCTGTAGAGCGCCTCCTCTATCAGGTCCCTCCAATCGAATTTCGACCGGTTGAGGAGAACTTGAACCATTTCTTCTTTGTTGGGATAAAGCACCGGTAGGTCCTTCACCCTCATCATCACTTCTTCGACCCAATCCGAAGGGATGCACCACAGTTCACGGCTCCGGATGATGAAGTACTTATCTCGCCAATGCTTTATCGAATCAAGACAGCTGATGAGCTGAACACCATTCCTCGGAGCTAGGTAGAACCTGTATTCCGACTTCTACTGCTGGTGAAGCCGGTATAGTGTCCGAAGCACCTTTAGGTCCGTATCGATCTCTGCCGCCTGACAATGGAGGATGAACCCATTGATCACCCTCCACCCGTTCAGCATGAGCTGAATGGGGTTGATCCCGAACCACCGCAAAACTTAGATGGCGAAGGGATGGAGCGGCAACCGGGCCCCGGCGATAAAGGCATCGACTGGCCAGAAGCACATATTCACCGGCATCGGTGAATTGGCTCTCACTCCAGGACCGGGTAGCATCAGATCGAAGTCCTCGGGAATCTGAAAACACCCCTGAGTCGTTGCTAGGTCCGCCTTGTTGAGGATGGAGATGGTGTCGTCGACTTTCGAGGTCTCCCTCGCGGCATTCTCCTCGAAGCTCTGCCCTCTTCCGTAAACTATCCGTTCAGAGTGTTCCTCCGAAAGTTCCCGAACCCTATGGAGTCTAGTCAAAACACCCGGAAGTCTCCCGAACTCCCCCATCCTACTCGGGTTCTCCACTATGGTCTCTATGACCAACGAAGAATGCGCTTCGATGCCCTTGCCCTTGTCGACGAGAGGAACCTAGCTCGGAGACGGCTCATTGGTAGCGAGGGGGGAGGGCTCCGAACTTGGGGGAAGGCTAGACATTTGCTAAAAAATAAACTAAGTGTTAAGTTACCTTGAAGTGACTACTGCGGTCAAAAAGATCACGGAAAACGGCCAATTGTCGCCTGAAGCTCCCGTTAGTAAAAGCTTGTCGCCTGAGTGAAAAGTCGAGAAATGAACAAGTGAAGGGGGGTGAAGATTTATAGGAGCCGCACGCAAATCGAGACTAATGGCCTCAAGAACTCAAGAGGCATGCCCATTTACCACAAAACGACAAGAAACTCAACAGTCACTTGATTGGTCAACGGTCAGACAGTCAACGTGCCACGTGTCTCTGACTCGATGTCACGAATCGTCAGCAGGCCACATGCATTCCTTGGACTTCGGCACGCCTCGCCGAGCGTTCTTGCCACCAACGCGCAAACGTGAGAAAAAAATCTCACTTGGTCTTCGGCATGCCTCACCGAGCGTTCCTGCCACTGATGCTCAAATGTGAGAAAAACATCTCACTTTGACTTCGACACGCCTCGCCGAGCATTCTTGCCACCGACGTGCAAACGTGAGAAAAACATCTCGCTGGACTTCGGCACGCCTCGCTGAGCATTCTTGCCACCGACGCGCAAACGTGAGAAAAACATCTTACTTGGTCTTCGACATGCCTCGCCGAGCGTTCCTGCCACCGATACTCAAACATGAGAAAAACATCTCACTTGGACTTCGGCACGTCTCGTCGAGCGTTCTTGCCACCGATGCACAAACGTGAGAAAAACATCTCACTTGGACTTCGGCACGCCTTGCCGAGCGTTCTTGCCACCGACGCTCAAATATGAGAAAAATATCTCATTTAGACTTCGGCACGCCTCACTCAGACTTCGGCACACCTCACCTGGGCTTCGGCACGCCTCGCCGAGCGTTCTTACCACCGACGCTCAAACGTGAAAAAAATATCTCACTTGGACTTCGGCACGCCTCACTCATACTTCGGCACGCCTCACCTGGGCTTCGGCACGCCTCCCCTGGACTTCGGCACGCCTCCCCTGGACTTCGGCATGCCTCGCCGAGCATTCTTGCCACCGACGCTCAAACGTGAAAAAATGGCTCATTTGGACTTCGGCAAGCCTTGCCGAACCCCTTTTGACACATGTCGCCATCTCGAAGCACCGCTAGACCTCAGTAAACGACTCCGAACCCACCTTGACTTCGGCCTCCTTCTTGACACCGAGACGTCTGGAGCCACCGTTGCCGAGAGTTCTTCCCACTGATCCTCAAACGAGGGAAAATAAGCCTTCATGCAACTGGAGCCATTGGATCACCCCGAAATTCGCACGACAACCAGATCGACGTCTCAGATTGATCCACGTCAGCAAGCGTTAATCCACCATTCGATCATCCAGATTTTCGCACCCAAAGCTGATGGACGGTTGAGATTTTGCCACGTCATAATTGGGTAATTAAAATTATATTTTATTTATTAATTCGAATTATTTATTCAAAAAATTGCGAAAAAATGATTAAAATACGGGAAAAATAATTAAAAATGCTAGAAAATAATTATAAATTTAGGAGAACATTTTTGAGCTCCTGAATAAATAATTATTGGTTAGAATGATTAATTAATGCTCCCGGAGAGCAAATCATCGTTTTGCAAAATTGAATAAATTGTTTGAAAAAATAATATAAAATTGAAAAAAATCACCAAAAATCCAGAAGGGCCTGAGAGCGAACTTAGGCACGCTACCATCTCAGAAAAGCACCATCGCCCCTCAAACGAGATTCCAACACCCTTTGAGAACTCCGATAAAGCCCTACATGCCATTAAAACAACAAAACTACTCTCCAATTGCCGTAACACACAGTCTTTGGGAGTGGGGGGCTCGTGATATGGCTAAAAATGGGGTTAAATCGGATCCGTTAAAAGGAGAACGAATCTCAAAGTCCCAGGGGCAAGATGGTAATTTCACCTACAGACGGGTCCGAATCGGGCACCGGGTCCCTCCTCTTGGACCCGCTAACCCATGAACGGATCTGTTCAGCTAGAAATAGGTCTCAACCTGTTAGGGGTCAGCTCAACAGAATTGGAGGAAATCCTGGCTCACCCTGATCTTGAGGAGGTGGTTATAACCACCCCTATCCTGCCACACAGGGAAGAAGGAATTCACTCTTATCCTGAAGGAGATCCCCATGGCGACTATAAAAACCCACTTACCTCATACTGTAAAAGGTGATCACTCTTTGTGCACTCAAGCTCTTTCCCTTTACTTTTTCTGGTATTGACAAAAGCGTCGGAGGATTCACCGCCGGGATCCATCCAGGTGTTTCGAACGTTTGTGCAGGTCCGTGGGAGCACCAAGGAGTCAACTTATCAACAAGGAAGAAGGGAAATCCAGCCTGTTCAAGTTCCTCACGAACCTAGAAATCTCATCTATTACCCCCACACCAGAATCCAACGGCAACAATATATATGTGTGTGTGTGTGTGTGTGTGTGTGTGTGTGTGTGTGTGTGTGTGTGTGTGTGTGTGTGTGTGTGTGTGTGTGTGTGTGTGTGTGTGTGTGTACCCAGCTTTTTACTCCATCACCGTCGATTGGTGGATTTGTACACATATAGCTATCCTGGAGAGCTATTTGCAGACTTGTTGTTTGATCCCAACAAGTTGTTATGACATATCCAGGACAGAGTTGAACGTTTTAAGTTTTCTGCTTGCACTTGGCAAGCTTGTAGAGAACTCTGCGACGGAGTTGAATGTTAAGCTTGCCATTTGATCCCGGCAATTTTGTAAAGACAACACTTTGACCGAGTTGACGTAGAAACTGCCGTTTGACCCCAGTGAGTTTAAAGACAACTCTGAGATAGAGTTGATGTAGAAACTGCCGTTTGACCCCGACGAGTTTCGAGAAAACTCTGAGATAGAGGGGATGTAGAGCTTGTTGTTTGATCCCGGCAAGTTTAGAGAGAGCTAACTCTTTGGCTGAGTTGGCATGGAGCTCGCTATTTGATCCCAGCGAGTTTGTGGAGACATATCTATAGTAGAATTGATGTAAAACTCATCGTTTGATCCCGACTATTAGAGACAACCCGGAGAGAGTTGATGTAGGAACTGTCATTTGATCCCGGCGAGTTTGGAGACAACTCTGAGATAGAGTTGGTGCAGAAACCGCCGTTTGATCCCTGATGAGTTTGCAGACACTACAAGAAAATTGCCATATACCAACGGACACCTATAGTGACGGATCACTAAAACCGTGGGTATAGACATTATATACCTACAGACGTATAGTAAACTGTGGGTATAGGTATCCTATACCTTTAGACCATTTAATCCGTAACTATAAGTTTTACTAACGGAATAAAACACGTGGGTATATTCCATAATTTATTCCCCCCCCCCCAATTTTTTCATTTCCCCCCCAAATCCCAAATTCCCAATTTATACCGTCTCTCTCTTACCCATCTCTCTCCCTCTCTCCTCTCTTTCTCTCACCCGAATCCCCGCCCCGTTCGTTAGCGTCGTCGCCGTCGTCGCCCCCTCCCACCATCGCCGCTACTCGTCCATCGCCACCGACGCCGCCGTCTTCCTTTCAACCGTCGCCGTCTTCCTCCGCCGCCACCCACCGCCGTCGCCCACCTCTCACCAAACCCTATCTCCAAATCCCCATCCTCCCGCCGCCGTGCCCCCCTTCCCGCCGCCGTGCCGCTCCTAACCACATCTAAAACCCTACCTTGATCTCTCTATCTCTCTCTTTCGATCTCGAATCATCGACCCGCCCCCCTGCCGTCGTCTTGCCGCCACATCGCCATCATCGTCCCTCTCCCGCTGGCTTCGTTTCTCTCAGGTTTCATTCTCAGGTTTGCATTCTTGATTTTAACAAGAAATTGTAAATTAGGGGCTTTGGCTATTGAGAAAGAGTGCATCACAAACCTAATATTTCTTATTCCAAAACTTGAGTTCCAGGCTGTTCTTAAAAGATCATACAGGTCAGTATATATTACATCTAATTGCATACTCCATTTTGTTCAATTTATCTATTTTTCTGCTTTGGCACTTGCATATTATTTGTTTGTAGAGAGATCTCGAATTGAGATTCTTGTGGTTTCCTTTTTGTCCATTTCCATGATCTAGATTCCCTGTACTTGTTTGACCTATTGTATGCTTTCTCGTAAGTACTTCTTTAATTGTTGTTGGATATTGTTCATTTTGCAACTAATGGTACATGTTTTGAAGTTTTCTGGCTTATAATTTTGTGTTTAGTTATCTCTTTTTGAACATTTAGGAAGTTGACGAATTCAACCATTCGTTCATTTGTTTATTACCATATTAGGGATCACACATCTAATAATATGTATCTTCTTAAAGTCATGAAAATATGGGACTTATGTGTTTTGTCTATATATTAAGGTCTTCTCCCTTATGATTGATATTGGATCATTTGAGTAGATTGCTTAAAGATGCCATCTATAGGTATGTAATACCTCATAGCTTGCAACCTGAGAATGATAAAGCACCACACTATTTTTTCTTAAGGGTTGTGAAGTCTGCCTTTTTTTGGGTTTTATCCGAAGCCAATCTTTACATGCACATATGAAGAATTACATATTTAAACATTTCATACTAAATTCTGCTTAAAATAGGTAATAAATACTAACCAAAGACAAAATGTAATTAAATTTAGTTAAATATTAACCAAGCTAACTCAATAATGTAAAATTTTGGAAGGACTTATAACAGAGGATTCACAAATTCAACGACACTTCAACCATTAATCTTGTAAGCAGAAACTTAGTTCCACCTTATACATGAGTAGAGGAGCACATTATTTGAGGCTGACTTTGTACTTAGTTTCAACAAATGCTAGACGGACAATGGTTTTGAGGACTGGTACTCCCCTTTAACAACCTTTTGTTTCGAGAATGTGCATGCCTTGGTTTCTTTCTATAACATCTTAATCCATGTGTATTGCTTCTCTTGGAGTGCCTGATACAATATAATAACTCAGAGCTTGAGAAGTCATACAGTAACTTAACAACAGATTCATTTGTGTTATCAGCAGGTTTGATATTGTGTTCGTCACCTGACTCAAATGCTGTCCACTTTGTAAGAAAGGTGATGCCATTAAATTAGTCTATAACCTTAGCATTAAGAGTTATTATGTATGCACCCCATTTGGGGAATAAATAAGGAGGTTTGTTTTTTTTTAATTATCTAATCATAACCGTTATGAAGTATGACTGAGTTGGTCTAAGAAGAATGTGTTTACTTCGGCTTTTGAATACTGATACTTTATAAATTTTCAGGATGTTGATCATATTGCATATCTGCATCAAGCTTTTGAGGCCACACCGTTGTAATGGGGTGCAAGCACAAATTAATGCGTGGTATTTCATTTTTTTGCAATTGCTACTCAGTTGTAATGGGGTGCAAGCACAAATTAAGATTTTCCCCATTTTGTTTTTCTTATATATGAATCACAAATTAAGATTTTCCCCATATTATATATGAATCACACTTTCCTAAATAATTAGGTTGTGCTAAAGAAATTTGAACTTTGAGGACATTTTGGTAACCAACAACAATTGGGTAATTAATTTTTAATGGATGGTTAATATAACTCTAACTTCAAATTGTAGAGCTGGAATTAGATTAAGTTGATTGGGTTGTCTACAAATTACACAATCCCAAAATCTCTATTTATAACTAGCTAGTGTATCCCCATGTGCAATAATGCACATGTCCTTTTTTTAGGTCCTTACGAGGAGAGTTTATTTACTGCTATATATGTTCGTAGACATTTTGAAATTTTGCAATAAAGAGGAAAGATTGAGGAGGGTTTATTTATTGCTAAATGTTTTTGTGGACAGTTTGAAATTTATAATTCATAATTTTAAATGGTAGTTAGGGGTATTAGTTGAGGGTGTTTTCGTCTTCTCAGTGGTACACTATTTATGTGCACAGAGTAAAAGTATATTTGCTTAGTTATATAGTGGATAGTAGATAATAGAAATAACGATATTTGGATAGAGGTGCAATAGCTGCCAATTAGCTCATAAGTTTTGCTATTTCACACTAGGGTTATTTAGGAAAGACCTTCACAAAATTTTTGTTGAACCGTTATAAGCATGATTTCAAAATGTTTTGGGTGTGCATGTTTCAGTAGACTAGTGTTTGATGAAGATCTCTGTCTCTTATGAAGTTATCAATAAAAAGAAACAAAAAACCGAACAAGAATTACATGAAGAACCCCTTGGCCTCATAAAAATTACTGTAATTGTTGGATTCTAATGATTTGTAAGTCAAGAAGGTTAATTTGAATAGGGAAAGAATCAATTGTACTTTATGCTGAAAAGAAGAAGAATTAATTGTACTCAGTAAAGCGCACATCCCCATACACTTTCTAAGTGATGGAAGGCTTGTTCTTGCAATCTCTCCTATGCTCTGTAAGTTATGAAGCATTCCTCAGACTAGTCAATATCTTGGGCAGACTGGAGCTTTTTTACATTTATCAATGATGTTAGCTGTTACACCTTTTATATTCTGATACCTCGACTCTTGTTGGATTGACAGTGAGCAGACCCGAGTTGTACTGACAAGTGCAGCTTTTGTTCACTTGAAACAAGCAGACTTTTCCAAGTACACACGAAATCTTTCCCCTGCCAGTCGGACCATCTTGCTTTCTGGCCCTGCAGGTAGATATTATCATGGCTAAAATCATTGGTTGTAATTGAATATAAATGACATTGATAGATTGGCACTAATTAAAGTTTCTTTCATCCAGAGTTATACCAGCAGATGCTTGCAACGGCTCTAGCTCACTTCTTTGAGGCCAAATTGCTGTTGCTTGACGTAACTGATTTTGCACTTAGGGTTAGTGGATAAAATACACAATTTTGCGTTGCATATGCATGGCACTAACTTGAGTGGTGAACATCCTTTTACAGATTCAGAGCAAATTCAGCGTTGTCAGCAAAGATTTAGTAAGACTTCCAAAGATAGTAAACCAATGCTCTTGTTTGTTGTTTTGTATTCAATAATCCTTTCCTAGATACTATGTTATCTGCGAAGGAAAATTTAAAAACTGAGCTGCTGATGCATTGGTTATTCACCACTAAATACGTTAAAAGGTGCATTTTAGAGAAGTGCCCCTTTCCAAGGGCACTTTTGAACTACATGTAACTTTTGGAGTTAAAAAAAAAGTTTCCAAGTCATTTGAAAATGTCCTTATATATGGGATGAAAAATGAGAAACCATCTTATAAAAAGAAGCTTCTTATTTACTTTTGTTTTATTTCCAATTTTCTCGGGTGCCTTCGTAGAACATGAGAAATGCAGTTATGATTTATTCGTTAATACTGGACTCAGATTTGTAAGTCATTATTTGCAAAGAAAAATGTGAACAATGATCTTGTAGGAAGTTACTTATAATTTGGTGAACAATGATCTTGTAGGAAGTTACTATCACAATCTTATTTTGTTTTAATTCACTTTGGTCACATTAATGCGTGTAGTTTCTGATTAGGTTCCTGCATTGCAATCACCGCCACTAGTTTGGCAACCTTTTTTAATGTGTTCGTTATGCTCTCTCCCCCTCCCCTTCCTTGCAGTTATGCATGATTTGCATCTTATCCATACTGACCTGAAGCCTGAGAACATTCTTTTTGTTTCTCCTGAGTACGTAAAAGTACCATATTCTAAGGTACCGAATTAGAATCCATTAGTTTCCTTTGTTAATTTGACTTTGCTCATGAAGGGTGATAGAGAATGTTATTTTTAAAATTATATAACTTGTCATTTGAGCTCATGGATTGCATGTTACTACTAATATATCTAAATCTTCCATAAGTTAGTTGTATATGTTTGAGATTAATTTGTACTTTGTTAACTAACTGGGTTTGGCGCTTGATTCAGGATGTCTACTCCTCTCTGAGACTGCCCAAATCCAATGCCATCAAAATTATTGATTTTGGCAGCACAACTCGTGAAATCCAAGACCCGAGTTATGTTGTTTCAACGAGGCACTATCGGGCTCTCGAAGTTATTTTGGGTAAGCAGAAGATTCCCCCCCCCCCCTATTTTCTTTGCCTTTTCTCACATTGATAATTTATTTTTGCTTAGATGGCTGACTTTTCCCTTTTAGGTTGCTTTTTAAGTAGAGTGTTGTTTATGATCTGGTTTACAAAATATGTCTGTTTGTCATATTTTGTAGGTTTTTTGTTTGATTATTTGAGTCATGCTGCATCTATTTTGTTCTCAACTGATCTCTGATTTTTCAAGTCTTAATGTGTTCCGTAAACCAAGGAAAGTAACCCTTAATGTTAAACAGGAGTTGGATGGAGTTATCCTTGTGACATATGGAGTGTTGGCTGTATATTTATGCAAATATTTATTCATTATAATCTTACAAGGTGAGCCTGTGATACCTTATTTTTACAATCTTATGTTGGTTACTTTTAAATCTTAATAAAATACTTTTGTTTCTAGAGCAAGGATAGGACTGCAGATTGTTCATTTCCAGTCATCAAGGACCCAACTCAATTTACTGTTGCACATGCTCGATCGAGTAAGGTACTTTGCAAATATACGTTTCTCTGGCATTTTGAATCCGAATGACACATTTTGCATGCTATCTGAATATTGACTATTTGTTGATGACCAAAGTTAGTTCTTTTGCTTTGTTTTGTTTGTGAAGGGCTCTCAACAAGCGAGAAATGATTAAACTCGCTCAAAATGCAGTTGAGTTTGTGTTTGCCGACGATGAAGTGAAGAAGGTTGTAAAGGAGATTTGCAAGATGCTAAAAGAAGATTACTGCAAAGAGAATCGAGATTAATTAAGATCTGGTTGCCGTAAAATTAGAAAATTGTTAGTGTCGTATCTCAAGTGAGGAGTCAGTTGAATGTTATCGTAGTTTAAAGTATTGATTCTCATGTCTGCATACATGAATTCAATTGTGTATTTGGTTATTAACTATTTTGTAATTTGACATGCTTGTAATACTTCATTAATTTTTAATATGATTGATGTTTAATTTTTTTTAATTTTGTTTCATAAACATATTTATCTATTTTATTGTGTATTTAGTTTATAATTGGATTAATATTATAAAAGAAAATATTAAATTATTATACGCGTAATTAATAAGAAAAAAATTTGTATAGAGCGATGAGTATATATTTAAATATTTGGATGCGAAAACCATTACTAAAACCTATAGCAATGGAGTTTCAACCGTGGGTATAGGAAAGCAAGTGGTGTCCTTAAAACCTATACCAATGGATACGAAACCATGGGTATAACACCGAGGTTTTGTCCAACGGATAAAAAAACCGTCGCTATAGACTATAGTGACGGCATTTTGCCGTGGGTATAGCTAATTAAAAACGACGGAAAAATATGTCCGTTGGTATAGGTTTTACGTGCTATACCTACGGCTTTTCGCCTTTTACCCACGGATTTTTACTGTCACTATATGTCAAATTCCTTGTAGTGAGAGGAAATTCCATGATGGAGGTGTGTGTTGAACTTGTTGTTTGTTCCCAACAAGCATAGAGAGGACTCTATGACGGAGTTAGAGGTTGCACCTACTGTTTGTGCCCAGCAAGCATGTAGAGACAAATTTTTGATTTAGTTGGTCCAGAAACTGATGTTTAACTCCGGCAAGTTTAGAGACAACTCTGAGATAGAGCTAATGTAGAAACTTTCATTTGATCCCGTCGAGTTTATAGGGGCAACTCGTGGTGGAGCTGATATAGAACCTTTCGTTTGGTCCTGGCGAGTTTGGAGACAACTCTGAGATAGAGTTGATGTAGAGACTGTCATTTGACCTCGGTGAGTTTATAGAGGAAATTTCATGACAGAGTTGGATGTTGCACCTATTGTTTGCGCCCAGCAAGCGTGTAGAGACAACTTTTTAGTTGAGTTGGCGTAGAGCTCGCTGTTTGATCCCAGCGAGTTTAGAGCGAACTCACTGGTAGAATTGACTGTTGAGCTTGCTGGTTGGCCCCAGCAAATTTATAGAGGAAGCTCCGTGACAGAGTTGGATGTTTCACCTGTTGTTTGTGCCCAACAACCAGGTAGAGACAACTCTTTAATCGAGTTGGTCCAAAAACTGCCGTTTGACTCCGGCGAGTTTAGAGACAACTCTGAGATCGAACTGATGTAGAAACTACCGTTTGATCCCGGTGAGTTTGTAGGGGCAGCTATGAGATGGACATGATCTTGAACTTGTTGTTTGGCCCTAGCGAGTTATTGATGGAGCTCGTGTGGAAAGCAGAGCGTAGAACTTGTTGCTTGGAGCCAACAAGTTGTAGAAGGAGCACATACAAAAAGCAGAGCATTTGAACTCATTGCTCGGAGCTAACGAGTAGCTTGACGGAGTTGAAGTGGCGTGCTGAACGTTGAACTTGCTGTTTGGAACCAACGAGTTGTTGACCGAGCATGAATGAAGACCAATGTGTTGAACCAAGGCGTTAAATCCATTGTTTGGAACCAACGAGTTATTGAGCAGAGCGTTGAACTCATTGTTGGGATCCAAAGAGCAATTTGGTGGAGCTTGAGCATAGACCAGGACATTGAACTCGTTGTTCGGAGTCAAGAAATCATTGATGGCGCCTATGCGGCAAGCTAGGAGTAGAACTCATTGTTTGAGACTAACGAGCTGTGAATGGAAGCTCAAGCAGTAAGCGGAGCGTAAACAGGGCTCATGTGGGGAGCAGGGTGTTGAACCTGCTGGTTAGAGCCAACGAGTTGTTGATGGAGCTCGTGCGGAGGGCAGAGCATTGAACTTGTTGTTCGATGTTGACGAGTAGTTGACCGGAGGAACTCAAGTGGCATGAGGAGCGCCGAACTTATTTTTAGAGCAAATAAGTTGTGGATATTCTGAATCTTCTTGGTATGGAAGTGAATTCACTTGTGTTTGATCAGCGTTAAGGTGATTCCATCATTCTTTTTACTGAAAAGTGGTTACGTACATCGAATGAAATCCTTCGGGGCACCGACCTTGTTCTCCTTTGTGATACGCTGTGCTTGACGAAGTCGGGACACTTCCATTTGCACGGCGCTTTAAGTGAGAGAGAGTTGGAGCTTGCTCAGGTGAAGGTGGATGGATAAACCTGGAATTTGCACGTCTAAGGAAGACTTGTCTTGAATATTATCATCAAGAGTTGAGGCGGCCCTATGGAGCTGTTAGCCGGTAGGAGGCCGGTGAAAAGGTTTTTTTCTCTCGGGTAGAGCATCTCTCCATTGTAGCTAGAAGAACAACTTACATGACAGTTTGTCGTACAGTGTTCGCAGGACTTTTTGGTAGCAATTTTTAGACGTGAAACGTAGACTCATTGTAATTTTTCTGTTGTAATGAGACTTGTAGTTTGTGAAATAAGAAGTCTTCTATGTACCGGTGTCTTTTCATGTGATTCATCGTCTTAGGGGTTGGCTAGTCATATGAGCAGCTCTTGAGGAGAGTGAGACTCAGGACTTGTCATTTTGCATTTGCAGATGTCTGTAGTGCTGCTAGATCTGAACATATAAGTTTGCAATGGTTCTGTGGTTTGAAGAGTTCATTTCACATGCTTGATCCTTGCTGGATGGTGGATGTGCCATCGACTGCGTTCTTTGTAGCTAATTAAAGGGACCTCAAGTCTGTTGCGTATAGCTAAAGAACTGCCGACGGTGTATAACGGAGTTTAGCATTGCTTCGTCTTGAACCCAGCTAGTTATAGGGACAACTCTGAAGGATAGTTGTTTTCCAAACCTGTTGTATGGGGCCTCTGACAAAATGTGAGAGCCACATCGAATGGAGAGTTGAACTCCAAGTACTGCTTTTTACAAGTGTTGCTATAGTAACGGTGATCCATGATTTTGGACCTCTTAATCTTTCGTTGAGGAAATTTAACTAGTTGCAAGAACAGATCGAATAACGAGTTGAACTCTGAACGTCTGTCATTACAGGCTGCGAGAGTAACTCTAAACCATGGGTATGAATTCTGAACTTGTTAGTTTAAGTATTAAAAGGTTGTAGGAGAAGATCAAATGGGAAAGCGCAATCTGAAATTGCTTCTTTGCAAATTGACAGAGTCCCTTTTGAACCATGGGTATGGACTCCGAACCATTTGTCGAGGCGCTAACAGATTGCTGGAGCAGATCGAATGGCGAAGTGCACTGTGAATTTGCGTTATTGCAAATTGTTAGAGTCACTTCGAGCCATGGGTATGGACTCCGAATCCGTCTTGCGGGAAGACTTGTAACGAGTGTTTGGTGTTGCTTAAATGTATAAGTGTGGCACTCAACTCGTTGTATAAGTCTCTACAGAAGTTCAACTAGTTGCAAAAACAGATCGATCGGTGAGTTGTGTCCTAAATGTGCGGGATTGCATGTTGCGAGAATAACCCCGAGTCGTGGATCTAGATTCCGAACTTGCATTGTGGAAAGCTTGTAACGAGTGTTTAGCACCAATCTAAGTGTAAGTTCAGTGTTTAGCTCGTTGTTTGCTTCCTTTGGCTTGTACAATAGCTTTGCAAAAGTTCGTATTGTACTTTATTGGAGAATAAAACTAAGCGGCTGCTCTAGTGGCTGGCCGTTATTACAAATTGAAAAAATTTGCTAGAAAATAAAACTAAGCGGCTGTTCTAGTGGCTAGCCGTTGTTACAAACTGAGAAAATTTGCTATTGCTATTGCTATTAAGAGAGGAAATTTCAGATCCCCTCGTTCACCTTCACAAGGTGTTCTACTTTTCAAGTCCCTGCTAATATCTTCTTACCTCCCGGGTCTTCAAGTTGATGAGCCGTTAGGCGAACAACTTGGTAGATCTTGCCTGGACTTTCCTGTATTGGTGGGAGCCCCCCATTATTTATCATAGAGAAAGAGAAATCTTCTGATGTACCAATGTGCTTAGGCATGACTATTTGTCTCTGTTGAATAAGTGGAGTGGCTTCGGCCGAGGGATTCAGGTTTATTACTGTGTCATAATGAGAACTAGTTTGGACCTGGTGAGAGATGATATGGAAGGTTTGGAAGTTCTTGTTAGAGTTGGTTATGGGAATGGCTTCAAGCTCGTTTACAGTTTTTGAATTATTGTGACTGCTTTCTGGCGGTAGCTCTATGGCGTCGAAGGGGGGAACCGAGCCCCCCATTGTAGCAGTGCAGCGTACTCGTGCTACCTGTTGGCTTCCTACAGCTTGTCCTACACCATCTGTTGTTGGGAACTTCATTTCCATGTGAAATGCGGAGGCAACTGCATGGAAGGCCGTTAGGCCAAGACGGCCAAATATAGCGGTGTATGTAGCTTTGACATCGACTACCATAAAGTCCAGTGCTTCCGTTCGAATAGCGGGGGCTTTTCCTGCTGTCACATCCAGTGTGACGACTCCTTCTACTTGAATGGGGACACCGGAGAATCCGTGGAGTGTATAACCGGCAAGCTTGAGTCGGTATCGGGAGAGCTTGAGAGCCTTGAATGTGGCCGTGAAGAGGATGTTTACCGAGCTGCCGTTATCCACCAGGATGCGGTATACCTCATGATTTAGCATGCAAAGGTTTATGACCAACACGTTGCAATGAGGTGTTCGAATGCCTTCTAAGTCATTGTCGGAGAAAGATATGGGGACCCTGGTGCATTTGGTAGGCGGAATGTTATCTATGGAGTTGACTTTCTTGATGAAAGCTTCGCGGGAGGAGTGGGAATCTCCCCCCATCAAGCCTTCATGAATGAATTGAAGGACGGTCATGTGTTCAGAGTCTTGCGACTCGGATGGCCTCTGATGATGCTTATTAGCCCCCCGGGACGGAGGGTTTTCGGCGTCGTTGTCTTTCTGAACGAAGTTGGAGAGATAGCCCTTGCGAATTAAGGCTTCCAACTCTTCTTTAAGGGATTGACAGTTGTCAGTAGTGTATCCATGATCTCTGTGAAATGTGCACCACTTATTTTTTTCTCTTCTTCTGCTAGACGTTGATATCATGGGGGGGGGATTATTCTGTCCTTCTCCACTTCCATGTGGATGGCTGATACGCTTGCATTGAGAGGAGTTAACTTGTCGAAGCGTGGCGCTAGAGTTGGACGGTGTGAACTTGTACCATTTTCTGAAACTTCCTGGGTTCTTCCTCACTTGTGTTCTTCCATTTGTTCCTGGAAGATGAATCTTTCTTGCCTTGAGGATAAAGAGCTTCCTCGACCCTGATATAATTATCACTCCTTTCCAGGAGCGCAGTGAAACTTTTGGGTGGCTTTTTGGTGAGGGAGGCTTTCGGTTCTTTGTTAGTGACGTTGTGGCGAAAAGCTACAGCTGCTAATGAAGTGTTCAAGGAAGAAATTGACCTTGCTTCAGTTGTAAAGCGCTTGGCAAAGTCTTTCAGCAGTTCTCCATCTTTTTGCTTTAGTTCTAGCAGGGAGACGCTGGTCTTTTCAGGTCTCTGGCTTGTAACAAAGTGTGCAATGAAGAGTTCATCGAGCTGATCAAAGGAAAATATGGATTTGGTTTCCAGACATGAATACTATTCCCTTGCTGATCCTTTCAATGTTGCGGGAAATGTCTGACATATGATTGCGTCGGTGGCATTGTAGACCACCATGAGTGTTTTAAAGCTCTCGATGTGGTCCGTCGGTTCTGATTCCCCGTTGTAGGATTCGAATTGAGGAGCCTTGAAGTCCCTTGGAACGGGTGCATCAAGGATGGTTTTGCTGAAGGGAGGTTAACTAGGGCGGTAGGCCCTGCTAAAGCAGTTTCTCTCATTCTTCATATGTTCTAGACGGTCTTCTACTTGTTAGATACGGCGAAGGACTTGGTCGTCCTTCTTTTAGGATCCATTTGAAGCATTATGGACTGAGATGTGGTCGTACTGAGGATGCTATTCAGGATGGTTTAGTCGGGAGCCCCCCGATGCCTCTCTGTTGGAAGGAGCGTGATTAGGTTGTCGGGGTGACTGTTGAGGAGGAATCTGATCTTCCATAGTAAGATCTGGTTGACGAAGAGAGGTAGTGTGACGAGTGGAGGCCTCCCCTTTACCTCTTAGTCTTGGTGGCATGGCGTAAGTCTTACTTGTGTAGTTTCCCACAAACGGCGTCAATCTGTTGCTGCTTATTTCGGTGTGGGAGCAAACAGATAGTGAGTTAATAATTGAGGGAAACTACTAAAGTCAAACCTGTGACCTTGGCCGTTAAAAGAGGTTAAAGCTCCTGATAATGAATTTGGACCATTGAATGACCTCCTATGATCTGAATTCGACGGTTTCTAATGCGGCCAACGGACCTGCAAAATGCCTGAAACACCGGGGGTTGGCCCCCGGCGACGGACCCTCCGACACTCAAGTTAGAACAGAAAGAGAGAGAGAGTAAGAGAGTGAAAACTCGTAAATTGTTGATTACCTGGTGACTGAAGAGGGAAAGGGGTATTTATAGGCCTGAGAGACCTTTCAAGAGATTGATTCGTGTCTGTCGGATCTTTCATGTCTCTCCCCCTCAAAAGAAAAGATATCCTTGTTAGGGGATAAGAGATTTGACTCCTAGCCAGCATGGGCTGGGTTTATCTCTTAGTGGGCCTAGTCTGTCACTTTTTATGGGCTTAGAGGAAGCCCATGTCTTGGAATGGGTCCAGACCTGTAAAATATGCCTGTGATGGCTAATCTCCCTGTAGATGCTTTGAGATTTGTGCAGGGATCGTACGGCTCTGATCTGCTGCGATTTTTACCATCATCAGTTGTAACTCCTCTCATGTATTTAATCACGTGATATCAAATTCACATCACATATCATCACATTCATTCAGTCTCATAATATCACATTTATCCATATCTTATAACATCTGGTAACACATTAACCTTCATTCTCATTATATTTTACAATTTACCTTCTTTTCATTCTAATTTCATCATGCAGCTTACTTTAATGTTCATTCTTATTGTATCATATACTTTACTTTATAACTCATTTTCATCCCATCATACAACTCAGGCTACATTTCATTCTTATCGATAATATATTTTACTTTCATTTTCATTTACATCTCATAATACAATTTACTTTAACATTCTTTCTTATCAGGTAATACACAGCACCCAAAGCCGATAGCCTGGGTAATAATCACCACACCCTAAGTAGAACTTGGGTTATATCACATCACATCCCAAGCCGATAACTCGGTTATTACTTTACTTTATTTTCATTTTCATCTTACAATTTACTTTACTTTTCATTTCCATCCCGTAATACATTTATCATATCAACAACCTATCAATTCACCCTGGGAATTGTGCCAAGGCAGGTAGTTCCCACCATTTATATGGAAATAGCAGACGAGTAGTTCCTCGACACACTTCCAAGGTACAACAAACTCATATCACATCAGGTTTTTCTTTAATAACCATTTTCATATTACATCTTCTTCACTTCCATTTATATAATGCATAATACATTTTCTTTACTTCTCGTATTCATTCCCATAATACAATTTCTTCATTTTATCCATATTAATTCACACACATACTTTTTTTACTTTTTCATTCTCATTTCGTATTAAACACTGTCTATACTTTCTCATATTCAGTTCATATTATTCACTTTATTTACTTTCTCAATCTCATCTTATAATATAACTTATTTTACTCTTTATTCTCAACTCATAATACACTTGCTTTAATTCCCCATTCTCATTTCACATCATATGCTTTCTTTACTACCTCATTCTCATTTCATTTCACAAGCTTTCTTTACTACTTCATTCTCATTTTATTTCACATTTATTCATTTTATTGATTTGTCGACCAATAAGCCACCTAATCCCACTATACTGAAAGCCGATAGCCCAGTAAACACGTGGGCCTCTGCCCCCTCAGGGGTCTTACGCGTCGAGGCTACGTCTTCCTCCCAGCCTATGCCAGCGAGGGAAACACGCACCCAGATAAACTAGGTACTTCCTCCTAGCCGAAGCCAGTGAAGGAAACATGCACCCCTAGCTTCACTAGGGTACTTCCTCGCGACATCTGTCATCGAGGGAATAACCGGGCCTCAAGCTGATAGCTTGGGTGATAAAAACACACACCCTAAACATAGTTGGGGTAATAACCACGCACCCCATGCCGGTCCTTGGTTATTAGGAGGTCTATCCCAAACCCCCAAGATTTCTGTAGGTACTGGTCAACAACATTTATTTATTATTATTATTTTACATTTCATCTTTTCATCTCATTTTGTCATCATATAGCATCTCATCTTTTATTTCAATAAATTTCCACATCTTTAACATTTGCCATGAGAATTATTATCTCATTTTATTAACACATATCATCTCACCTTTTATTTGAACTTATTAACACATATACGATGTTTACCATATCATTTATCTTTTCATTGTATCACATATATGCAAATACCATGTTGTTTAACATATAAAATCATCACATCATATTATTGCATATCACAAAGGCACCACATTATTTATTTTGTCACCACATCACACATTATGAGTATATCATGCAATTTATTACCTCATTATATCACATATTTGCATACACCTGGTTTTTTAATTTATCAGATTATTACACCACATTATTTCATATAATGAATGCACTAAACAATTTATTTTTTCACATTATAATATATTATGAATAAGCCAAGTTAAGTAGATGATTATATCATATTATCGCCTATTAGTTCACTTTGAATCATCACTATATCATACATATACCAACTCATTAATTTCATTATTTATCCTATTACTTCTCATTATCACCCATACCTCATAAACATGCACCATATTAGTCAACACATCATAACCCCATATATATATATATATATATATGTGTGTGTGTGTGTGTGTGTGTGTGTGTGTGTGTGTGTGTGTGTGTGTGTGTGTGTGTGTGTGTAGAAATCTTCGGTTGCACACTACTTTGGTGAGCACTCCGAGAGCACTCACGAACTAGAGACCCTATGAAAAATCCGAACCGCTCATATCGTTCTATATGACTTAGATAGACTAACAATAAAAAATCAAGTAATTTGAAGTTCATTTGCCCATGATTTACATCATCACAAAATTGTATGGCTGAAAATTCTAACAGCTTGATGGATGGGCAAATGAACTTCAAATTACTTGATTTTTTATTGTTAGGCTATCTAAGGCATATAGAACAATATGAGCGGTTCGGATTTTTCATAGGGTCTCTAGTTCGTGAGTGCTCACGGAGTGCTCACCAAAAGTAGTGTGCAACCGAAGGGGACTCATATATATATATATATATATATATATATATATATATATATATATATATATATATATCATTTCTATTTATCATCCATATATTATACATATATCAAACTCCAATTGCTTCATATTATCATATATATCCAATATATTACTCAAAGCACCAAATATTCAAAATCATACAAATTCACAATTTTCTCTCCTTTATATCCCCGGATATACTTTTCCTTTATACCTCTATATATAAATATATATCTTTTATAATTTTTCCTTACTATAAAATTTCCAATTTATAACATGAATTCCTCTTTTATAACATAATTTCTCTCTCATAATATAATTTCTCCTTATATCATAAATGAATATAACTCCATTAATTTATAATCATATACACGCCATCCATATGCTACATATGATTGTACAACTCCATACATATACACACCTTTAAGATCATGTATATAATACACAACTCTCACTACAAGGGTAGATAACTATATTTATATCACATATGGACAAGCATACTGTATAGTATCATCGATGTGTGTGTGTGTGTGTGTGTATATATATATATATATATATATATATATATATATATATATATATATATATCCCATGAAATCTTCTTATATTCTCTTTATCAAATAAAATACACAACCTTATAAATATAACTTTGTCAATATATTTTTATATCTTCCGAAACAAATACATATATATAGAAATCTCAACACACACACACACACACACACACACACACACACACACACACACACACACACAGATATATATATATATATATATATATTAATTCCTTACACCCAATAATTCACTCTATATCATACTTATGAATTTATACATACGATGCACATAACGCATCACACCAAGCAAATCATTATATATAAAACTTTACATAGCACAACATATACAAATAATATAAGAAATCATACTCACCTGGGGAGACGCAAAGACCACATGTATAAGCTCTTTGCTATTGCTCCCCGAACACGCTTATTTTCCTACTACCATGTTATTTAACACTAATTAGAGCTAAAAATATTGAAATCACTCACAGATTACAATTAAAATCATTCTGATATCTCACAGGATTTCATCGAACGCCTGACGTGCACACGATACGTGCACGCCCTACGATTCTTCCTAACTGGGTTTTATGCCCACAAAATCTTCCAAAATTTGTTCTAAATTTTTTTTCATAACTTACAGGGATTTCTATTATCAATTTGCATCAATTACTACTCTTATTCTCTTTTAATTACTAAGCCAACACCCTAATTATTTTCCAATTTAATTTCTATCGTCTTAATGCAAAATCTATCACTACTAACATAAAGAGAATTGTCTATTCTCCTTACTACATCATTTTACAGTTAAAAATTTGCAAATCAAGTAATCATATACAATTTAAATAAATTCTAACTCATCGTACAATCGACGATTCCAAAAACTAACCCTGACATGTTGAAGAGCACCCTCCAAATAGCTGAAACCCTAAAAATTATTTGAAGCTAGGTGGAGATTTGATGGAAATTGAGAAACCCTAGACTTGGGTTTCGTTGGGTTCGGTCAAAATCATGAAGGAGAAGAAGGGTGTGGTCTGATGAAACAAAAAGGAAATGGAGGAAAAAGAGAAAGATGAAAAATTACTATAAACCCCTCGTTCAACAAAATATTTATTATAAGGCCCTCATAGTTCAATTTTTGCAATAAATTTCATTAAAATCCGCTCCACCAAATGAATAAATAAATTAAGAAATATATATGAGATAAAATTGTATATTTATACATAATAATAATAATAATAATAATAATAATAATAATAATAATAATAATAATAATAATAATATTTATAGAAATAAAAGAGATACAATAACTATTTTGAAATTATAAAATACTTGGGTGTTACAGATACAGTAAAAAAAAACTAGTTTTCTTCACCCAAAATAAATAAATAAATAAATAACACACACATGATTGTTAGATAAGAATGTTCTCTTATCTATAGGGATTTGATTCATCCAAATCCAAAAATAGTGTACACTATTCAATTTTTAAGGCATAAAGATCCAACTGTAAGCTACATCAGCATTATAATTCAACCCTTTAAGCTTGGAGAAGTGAAAAAATGACGAAAATTAATAAAGTGAACTTAAATGGGCAAAAACATAGTATATAAGTAAGCAAATTTACCCACACCATGGATAAGATGTATTCCTAGAATATCTGTCACGCCCCGCTTCCCAAAATACGGGAATACGGTACGTGATTGAGGCCCAGCGAATGATGCGAATACACCATTCATAAGCTGTACAAGTAACTCAACAATAGAACAATAACAACCACACAAGCATGTATAATCACAGAATGGATAATAATAAACTAAGAAACAGTTCATAACCAACAACTGGAAAGAAACATAGTTACAGGTCAAACACGCCCAGATTACAATAAAGAGTACATAAATAAAACATGAACTAAAGTAACATGATAATTAACAAGACTAAAACACTTGATCAGCAACACCTTCGGGTAACTCTCCATCCGGACCTGCAAGTACATTATTACAAAATAAAGAAACAAGAAGATGCCCGTTAATGCAAGTCACGGGCCGCAAGTACTACAAGCTAAGGGATAAGTACAAAAACGAAACAAGAAGCATGAAAAAGAGCAAGGAATCAAGAATCATGTAATAAGAGAAATACAACATATAAATAAGATCATGAACAAGATATCATGAAACAATTGGCATGCATGTAAACAAGTAAACAAGTCAACATGAACATGTACATATAATTGGATCATGCAAGTGCACATGTTAATCTCATATCTTTTATTAACCTAACTAGTGCAACAATTATGCGTCCTATACCACATGTTTGATACACGCAATCAAGTGAACATTTTAGACCTAGTGGTGGATTCCATAGATCACGTACTCGGAAAAACATGTAAATTATATCTTGTATTGAGATACGTGCAATGTGGAACATGTAGAGTGTGAACTTATAACGTGAACATGTAAACTTGTCTTTTGTAAACTTGCAACTTATAAACTTGCAACATGCATCGGGAAACCACGAGCTCCCGTCCGAGTACGCTCTTTTATATTGCCCACTACTAAATCTTTTCCCTTATACACTGGCTTGTTTCTTTTATTATTTTAATCAAACATGATCATGATGCAACAACAACGATGTCAAGATATGGTCAGGGAATATCAAGGAATTATGCATGGAACATGTTCTAACTCATGAGATGCAAAAACATGCAGTTTTATTTTCATGTACTGTGTCATGAGCATTTCAGGGTTTATAACAATGTTGTAACTATGATGTGATCAATAGCATATACAAAACTTAATCAAGAATAAAAGAGATCATAACAACATTCTAACTACTATCACGGGTAAAACAATCATGCACATAATCATGTATAGTCCTAAGAGTATATATGTGTGTATCAATCATGTTCATGCAATGCATATGATCATGTAG
The DNA here is from genome assembly GCA_017893485.1 of Hemerocallis citrina. NCBI lineage: Eukaryota > Viridiplantae > Streptophyta > Magnoliopsida > Asparagales > Asphodelaceae > Hemerocallis > Hemerocallis citrina. The sequence goes on from CM030359.1 coordinate 396,853,585, forward strand.
GAATACGGGATCAATGGATTTTGTATAGTAACAGATTCCAAGCCCAAGTCGATGAATACAAACTAGAATTTGTAACGGATAGTTAAAGAATATACTTGCGGTATTTTTCAAAGGAAGCTTGTACGAGAACAAACGAGTTGTACAAGAGGATGCTTGCCTATTTAGATGATAATACCGAATATAAGAATAACGGGATCAGAATCCCAGGCAGCGAAGCACGTGCTAGATACGTGGACGGAGACACGTGCACAAAGAAACAGCAACACAACAAAGCCAACACAGCATAACAACCCCTTCTTCACCCGAACAGCAAACAACAATCAAGCACACAAAATACTAAACACCGGATCGGATCCCCCTTCACAACACCAAACACCAATACCCAATCAACTAACCTCTGTTCTTCTCCTTCTTTAATGTCGACAGAGAGCGAGAGAGAGGCGGCGGGAGAGTGAATGGCGACTGGCGCTGCAGCCAGGGAGCGACTGCAGCGCAAGGCAGAGGCGAGCCGGTGGCGGTGGTCGGAGACGTGACGACGAGGAAGAGAGGGAAGAGCAGCGAACGGGGAAAAGGACAGATGACGAAAGTGGGATGACGGAAGCGAGTAGAGGTGCAAGGCAGAGGGTTCTTCGGTGGTGGTTGAGTTGAGTAGAAGGCTCGAGATGCTGGCAGTGATGGCAAAACAGAACTTCGATGATGGGTTGAGAAGACGAGCGGCAACGGAGACGAGCGGGGCGATGCTGACGACGAGGAGGGAAGCTTGGGGATGGTGGTGATGATGAGGGGACGACGGGTGGCAGGGACGAAGTCAAGGACGAAGAGGAGTAGCAGAGGGGTTCTAGGAGGTTGCAGGGGACAGAGGAGAGGTCAAGGCGGGGACTTACGATGCTCGAGCGGGAGGAGGAAGACGACGGAGCACGAGGAGGAAGACGATGGTGACTGGGGGCTTTGACTGCGGTAAGGCATAGTGATGGGGACTGACGGAGCTTCGGTGGGGAAGACGAGCAGTTGCGGAGTTCGCCAATGGCGAGCGGAGAAGGCTCGACTGGTGGAGACGAGGGCAACGCTCGGGGCTGCTGTGGTGTCGTATGAAGGTGGAGGACAGCGACTGGGGATGACGATGGGTCGCAGTCGAGCAGAAGGCTCGAGCGGAGGCAGGCGAGACGATGGGCGAGGGCATCTAGCATTGCGGAGGAGGCGCTCGACGTGGAATACGAGCAGAGGGTTGTGGCTGTTTGGATGAGTTTGGACGTTGAAGACGATGCGGGGGTGTGGGGGGTTACTCTGTTTTGTTGGGAAACAGAGGAGGAAGAGAAAGAGAGTGGGAGAGAACGGGAATAGAGGGAGATTATTATAACGTAATAAAAGTAATGGGTGAGAAAGTAGGGGTAGTTATGAGGTGATGGGGGAACGTGTAGGTACAGAAATCTGCAAAGTGGGGGAGCGTGAAGATATAGTATACGGGTGAGTGTGTAGGATTGATCTGTACAAATATATGGGTATTGGGTTAATGGATTTTAATAATGGGTATTCCAAGGAGATCCAAATAGTAGAATGGGCTTCAATAGATGGGCACAAGATAAAATAAAATAATAATAGTAATATTGGCTGGGTTGGGCTTCAAAACATTTAATAAATCAATTATGGGATTGGGCTTATAATAAACAATTAGGCTTAAGCTAAATATTAAACAATTGAATAATTTGTATATTGGGCTTCATAAAATAGTTTTCATAATAATATTAATATTAGACTGGGCCTAGGCTTCAAGAAATAGTTAAATAAAAGGATATATATAATTATAGATTGTAACAGGTAATCGAATAAATAAATTGGTTTAAATAATTAAAATAAAAGATTCAACATTTAGGTATCATATCAAAAATTATAGAATGAAATACAATTTAGGTTGAAAATCGATAATCATTTAAGAAGAAATAGTTACAAGATACTAAGAATTTAAAATAAGGAAAAATACATGAAAAAAATACGTATTAACGGGAACAGGGGTTACAATGTCAAATGACATAAAGGCTCACTGCGAAACAGAAATATTTTTTGGTGGTAGCTAGATAAAAAGTGGAGATAATTAATACCAACTTATATTGCTCTTAGTTAAGAAAAACAAATAGTCTCCCAACAGAAAATAATCTTCTAACACAGAGATGATTGGCCGTCTTACAAAAAATATTCATTCAATCTGAAGCAATTGATCGATACAATAGCAAGTTATCTGTAAATAATATAATAACATTACCATAAAAGTGAGAAGTTATCTGTCAACTATTTTTATTGTATGTCTGGTGGAATCAAAAGATGAAGAAGAGTGTAAACTCTTCAAGGACAAGGCAGTGTGTTATGAGTTCAAAAAGCCAACAAATTAAAAAAAAAGGAATTAGATTGGAATATGGAAATACATGTAAATTGACCGCTTTTGTTCTAGTATTTTGATTTGCATGTACTTAGAGTGTTTGCTTTCATTTTGGTAATTGAGAAGGTTGTCGTAGCCATGAACTCCTTTTCCCATCAAGGTTTTGATAATTATTGATTTTGAGATAATACTGCATATGAAATAGGAAGACAAAATATGCAATCAGAACAGAGGGTTTGTAACAAGATTTACTATTGATTTAATGCGAAATAGATTTGGAATGATAATTTCGATTTTATAGTTTCATGTTAATAGAAAGGGACTAGGTGCCTTCAGGTATTTCAACTTTTCGGCTTTCTTTGCACGATCAACTACCAGTTTGGAATGTGTAATGCCGTTCCACCCCTACTCAATTAGGTGAATATATATGTACTGATCTTTCTGACATTGATCTTAAGTACTATACCATGCCTGCGACCATTTATCCACAAAAAGAAAACCCAGGATCATCTTAACTCCCGCCTAAAATAAAGATAAGTGTATAGTATATTACAAATTTCCACATTAGTAATCATCCTAGTTTAGCTCTGAATCAAAAAAAAAATGTTAAATCTTTAATTTCACTAACAAAACTTTGAATTAAATACGTTTTTATCCAATAACAGGAGTATCTATCTATGATTTCATTTTCAGACCAAACTCAACATGGAGCATGACATTAAAAGACATATGAATAGCATTGCCATTTGCTACGCAAAAAAGCTCCACCGAAAAATCTCGTAATAAAAATACCTAAATGTGTCTCCCTCACAAGCCAGTCTATCGTAAAGTCCACATAGCCAAGTTGTTTTTGTTCAGGTCTTGTGCATTTATGTAAAAAAGTTATCAGAAACTTTTGATTCTTCTGTAAATTTCATCTTCTAGATACTAATCAGGCTATTAACTATACAATAGATATCAATCATACTATAATTTCACAAATAGAAACTTACAAAAATTAAAGAAAAAATTCAGTGGCATTTCATCAAACAAGTCGTGTGCATCTACTAATTCGAAAACCCAAAAAACAAACATATCAAGAAATTGGTGGTAAATAGATATGTACTTAGATCTCATCGAATCTCTACATGATCTAAACCCTAGAAATTTTTTCGACGATGCCGGAGATTAGGGGTTTCGGCGACCAGATTTCAGTGGATTGAAGCGAGTGAGAGGAGAGATAACATGAGGTTTATAAAAGATTTTTTAGGTTTGAGGTCGACTTAAAAAGCACCATGAGATTTGGAGAGGGAGGGGATGGTTTTTTGGCTGACTGTGAGGAGAGGAAGGTGGAGTAGAAGGACGTTTTTATTTTTACAGGTTAACACAGTTAAGTAGGGTTATTTTGGGCATTTCATGCTAAATATAACGGCGTCAGGGGCTCCTAATGAAAAACAAAGTTCAGTAGGGTTAAATGCTAAAGAAAACTGGGTAGTGTTTTCTGCCAAAGGGGTAAAACTCAATAGCGTTATCTGAAATTTACCATATATATTTATATATATATATATAGGAAAAAGGGGTATGCGCAACTTGCTCATTTAGTAAATAAGCAATTGATAATGTGGCATACATGTGATTGGAAAATCATTAAAAAGGTTAGTTGTCCAATGTATTACATGCATGCCACATAATCAATTGCTCATTTACTAAATGAGCAAGTTGCTCATATCCTTTTTACCATATATATATATATATATATATATATATATATATATATATATATATAAGCTCTATAGAGCTTCCTTCCATTGCAAACGGGTCTGTTTGCACAAACGGGTCTGTTTGCACAGACCTGTTGCAAATGGTGATCTAAGCCGTTGGATCGCTCAAGATCAGATCCAACAGCTCAGAGTTTAAAAAAAAAATTAACTTTGAGCCATTTGATCGATCAAGATAAAATCCAACGGCTCAAATTTTCTCCGCCAAAATCCCCCCCGCCCCCCTCTCACTTAACTTTTAAGGGGTATAATGGGTATTTCAACCCATTATACCCCTTCAACTCTTAACTCTCTCTCGCAATTTCTCTCCCTCGTATCCCGTTGGCAACGACGGTCTAAGACAAACATTATTATTATTATTATTTTAGAACATACCCTACTCTATCTTCTCTCTATCACTCTCTCTCAAATTATTTTTCTAAAACAAATCCTATTAGATTAAAATTTAAAATCAATTTTATTTAGTGTTTTTTAGATTTATTTAATCTCCACATTTTAGGGCCATATTCTTTTCGGTTTTAAATTCCAAAACCTAAAGCACAAATAAAGAATTTAATTATTTTCCGAAATTTAATAATTTTTTATAGATAAAAAATCTTTAAAAAGAATATATTCTTAGGTTCTAGCTCTAACTATAACTCAAACCCACAATCCGTAACTCTAACCCTCTAACCCAACCCATAACTCTAACCCTAGTTATAACCCTAGCATTAACCATAACCCTAGTCCTAACCCAACCCATAACTCTAACCCTAGTTATAACCCTAGCATTAACCATAACCCTAGTCCTAACCCTAACCCTTACCCTCTCTATCTTTTATACCGAAATAAATTTTATATTAAGATTAATATTTAAAGTCCTTTTTATTTAGGGGGGCGTTTGGTACGCGGATTGGAGAATTCCCAGGAATTAGTGGATTCCCAGAAATATGAGGATGGGAATGAAGATTCCCAGAAATGTTGCAATACTGTGTTTGGTATACAACATTACATGCCCGGGAATACTTTATTACTGTGTTTGGTATAAAACAATTAATTCCCATCAATCCATCTCTATAGTAGACAAGACCGAAAATACCCTTTTGACTTTATTTAAAAATAAATAAATATAAAAGTTATCTAATTTAGTAATTGATGTATATGCATGCATGTGCAAAAGCAATACTGATATATATCTTATAAAACTTTAGTAAATTAACAAATAGATTACTAAAAAATTTACACTATGATTCAAATATATTTCAACCAGTTAGATGAAGAACATAACAAAAAGGAAAAATGAAATGTATTTATTAACACGAGACATAGGTACTTAAATATATATAAATGAAACAATAAAGTTCATAGAAGCATTCTCCTCCCTCAAAATGATGAAACCGACGTGCATCCCTAACAACAATCTTCCTCTTGGTGATCTTAGAAATAAGCTTTGTGACAAGATGGCAATCAACACATACATGCAAGTTCTTGGTCACTCTGATAGGTTCACCATGCCTAGTGTTTATCAAGGCAAAGGCAATGGCCAGCCTCTCACTATGGCTGCTTAACTTTTCTTCCTTCTCCTCATCATCCACGTCATGGAGCACCAAATTCATGTCTGGAACATACCCTAGCTCTCTCATCCTATCTCCCAATTCATTTAGCTTTGCATATATTTTCTTCGACTGAGGGTGTGATTTGTCACCCACATAGAATTCATATATCCTACCTTCCAAATCCACCCAACTACAGCCTGGTGATTTATGAAGACCTCTAGATTTCATTACTCCCCGAATGCTGTTCACATCATTCCATCTGCCAGTTTGCTGCATAGAGATTAGAGAACAATATATAGTGACCTGCATCTTTTGTATCCAATTCAAATAGCTTTTCAGCTGCGAACACTCCCAGATCCACATTATTGTGAATTTTACAAGCACCCAACAATGCACCCAACAAGGCATCTGGTTTAACTGGCATTTGTTTGATGAATTCGAAGGCTTGATTGAGCTTCCCTGCACGGCCTAATAGATCGACTATACACGCATGCTGCTCGGTTTTGGGTTCAAGGCCATAAATGGTTCTCATTGAATTGAAATAGTCCCACCCTTCTTTCACCATTCCAGCATGGCTACAAGCAGAGAGAAGCAATGTGAATGTCACATTGTCTAGATTTATCTTACCATTATCCCCCATTCTATCAAACATAGCTTCCTTCACTTGTCCATTAACTCCATGTCCAGAAATCATCACGCTCCAAGCCACAAGATCCTTATTTTTCAGCCCCTCAAAGAGCTCTCGAGCAATCTCAACATTTCCACAAGTATTCACAATCTGATCCACCATGACCCCAGAATTGACGATATAATCATGAATTTCTTTTCCCTTTTTCTCCACCCCAAGCACCGCACATGCGCTCAAAGCTCCAACTAAAGTAATGGAATTTGGGCGAATATCTGTACGATTCTTCAACTTATAAAATAGATTTAATGCCTCCCTTGGATGCCCGTTTCTTGAATACCCCAGTATCAAGGAATTCCATGAGCCCATCTCACTCCTTGGCATCTCATCGAACAATTTTCGGCAGCTTCCAAACTGCCCACTCTTGCATACGTGTCAATAAGTGCAGCTCCAATGATCTCTTCCTCTACCAAACCAACTTTAATCACAAACCCATGCATCATCTTCCCTTCTACCAATTTCTGTGACACGGCCACCATACATGTAAGTGACACCTCACTAGCCTCAAACCCTTCTAATAGCATATCAAAGAACAAGGCGCGACGGCAGGGTTGACGACGGGTTGGGCGACGACGGCATCGCGGTGGAGGCGCGACGGGACCGGGAGGAGGGAAAATTGGGATTAGGCATTTTGACTGGCATTTGTCAAGGACAGGGAAGAGATCGGGGGAAGTTCTGGGTGGCACCGGCGTCGACAAGGGTGTCGACGAAGGGGGGTTGACAACGGGAGATCGACGAACAGGGAGGTCACCGGAAACAGCCGGAGGAAGGTGGGGAAGACAGATGAACAGTGGGTGAATTTGGTTGGAGGGAATAAGAGCGGGTTATATGATAAGCCAGAAATCTTGAGGGTGTCTTGGGTATGCAATAATCTCACTGATTTTTTATGTGGAGGAATCCACAAATCCCACCATTTTCAAGGAAATGTTTATCCTTCCAAACTAATTATTTTGATAACCCTGGAAATTTAAGATTATTTACAAAACTATACCTATGTCTTACCAAACTAGGTAATCAAGAGGGTAATCCTAGATTCCCTTATACATTCCCGCGTACCAAACGCCCCCTTAGGGTTTTCTAGAATTTTTTAATCTCCACATTTTTAGGGTCATTTTTTTTTCAATTTTAAATCTAAAAAACATAAAGCACTAATAAAAGCTAAAATTATTTATCAAAATTTAATAAATAATTATAGATAAAAACTAGAAAATGAATATATAATTAGGTTCAACACTAAGTATAACTCTAACCCTCTAACCCTACCCCTAACTCTAACCCTAGCTATAACCCTAACCCTCTAACCCTTTAACTTTTAAGCCAAAATAAATTTTATATGGAGAATGATGACAAATTCCATGTAACTATTACACTATTCGAGAAATTTTATATGGAGAATTCAATATTTATGAAGATGTTATAGCTTTTTTGAAAAAAAATGATGTGCAGGGTTATGTTGGATAAAAAAAACCACAATTTTTTTTAAACAACAAATTAAAAAATTAATTTAAGTTGAAATTATTTTTTTTATTGATAAAAACTTAAAAGTTGAAAAAGTTAAAAAGTTGCAAAAGTTTTAAAAAATTAAAAATTCTGTCAAAATCATCCAACTTAACCCATTATTGACGATGACGGGATAAGCTCACTTAACCCGTAATATCCAATAACGGATTAAGTTGAACTGTTTTACAAGAGTAATTCGTTTTTTGGGATGAAAATGTGTACAAATTCAACTTCTGAAGATTAAGTTGTGCCAAAATCATCTTTGCCTAACCCGTTGTTGACGAAGACGGGTTAAGCTCACTTAACCCGTTATTACCGATAACGGGTTAGGTTGAACGGTTTTTGTACACAATGAAGTGATTTATTTAATAAAATATCTGCATTAAAAAAATAATATAATAAAATATGCATAAAACCGGGTAATTTCCTCCAAAACTCTTTCTTACCTCCTTAAGAGTTTTGCATTTTTTTCACCGAGTCTGGTTCTCTTCTTCTGTTGCAATTTTGTATGGATTGGTTTTGGTGGGTTGTTCTTTATTCTCTTTGGTGTTATTATGATGGTTGTTCTGTGGTTTGTTGATAGTCAATTTATTTGACAATCATAACCACTGCATTTGTTTTTTTTAATTGTTGTCAGTTCCAGTCTTTCTTAGCTCTTAACCACTTCAATATTTGGTTTTAAACCACTTCTTCATTGTTGGTGGGCTAAGGCTTTAGTTCTATGATTAATTTCCTCCATGACTTCTACTCACCTCTTAAAATGTTTTCTATTTCTTTTCTTGGCTTGCAGAGCTAATCTTGGTGGCGACCGAGCTTTTGCCCCTGCCTATTTCCACCAGGGTGCAGTTTTGGTAGCTATTGTATCAGGGTGGTTCCTTGTTTTTGGGCCTTTTGTTTGGTGTTGATGGTTGGAGCTAATTATAGATTATTTTGGTGTTGTTTTATTTTGGCTGTTAGCTATCTTTGTTGTTGTCTTCCTATCTTAACCTTACTTATTTCTGTTTGAATCAATGTTGGAGGCAATGCTCGATGGATTGTATGTACCTGGTTTCTATCTACCTTTTATTTATCATCCTCTTTTGTTGTTAGTTCCTCCTGTTGTTCACGATTTTGGTGAGATTCTGCTTGTCTTATTTCTGTTGGGTGTAGGATTTGCCCTTCGCTTATTTGGCTACCCGGTGTAGCAGTTCACGCTTGTGCTTTCGGCATTGAACAACACTTCGCCTTAGGTCCAGGTTGTGGGTTGGAGTACTTTTGTTTTCGTGGGTGCGTATTTGGGTCCGATGCTGCTCTAGTCCAGCTTTTATTTCTTTATTTCAACTGTTGTGGTACCATGCGCTTCCTGGGTATATTTTTTGGCTAGTTTGGCCTTCATTTTGGCTGTTTCCTTTGTTTGTTGGGTTGCTTTCGGGGCAACGGATTGAATTTTGGTTGTTCACCGGTTTCGAGCGAGTTTCTGCTTTCTTCGAGTCCGGAGTGTATTTGGCTGTGCCAGCTGTGCCAGCCGAGCCAGCTCTCTTGCGCTGCGTGTTGCTGATCCCTCTGTTGCGGTCGTTAAAGTTGGCGTAGTCTTCTGTGGTGCTTAATTTTTTCGTGCTATCGCGTTGTGTTCGGTGGTTTGTTTCTTTGTTGTCTGTATGTTCGGGTGCTAATGTTTCATTAGCTGTTCTTTGGGTTGTTCTGTTGCTTGCTTTGTTGGTTGCAAGTCTGTTTTGGGTGCTCTTACATTCAGTTTGCCCTCTTGTAAACTGGTTTTTGTACAATATTTTTTTTAATAAAGTATTATTAGGGCTGGAGTCTTAAGACTCTATTCTGTTTCTCAAAAAAAAATCCATAAAAATGAGATCTCCATATAAAAATTAGGAATTTATCATCATTCTCCAAATACATTGATTTCGGTTTAACAGTTATAGGGTTATAGGGTGATTGTTAGAGGGTTAGGACTAGGGTTACATGGTTAGAGTAGGGTTAGAGGAAGGACTAAATCTGGAGCCTTAGATTTTTCTTATTTGTTTCATATTTGTACAAAAATCGCCAATAACATGTTAAGTAGAAGAGATTTGTACAAAAACAAAAAAAAAAAAAAAAAAAAACTTGAATTTTAAAAATAAAATCTCTTCATATTTTTTTTGTTGCTGTAAAATATCCATACAAATTGATATAACCATATAAAATCTTCATATAAAAATCATGAATTATTATCATTCTCCATATACATTGATTTCGGTTTAAGAGTTAGAGTCTTAGAGGGTTATGGTTAGAGGGTTAGGGCTCGGGTTAGAGTAGGGTTAGAGGAAGGGCTAAAGTAGGGTTAGAGGAAGTGCTAGTTTTGGAAGCTTAGATTTTCCTAAACTTATATTTTTTTTCTCTCTTAAATTGAGTATTTTTCCCAAACATTTATTTTTGTTAATTTTCCTTTTTTTGGTTATTTTGTTAATTTTTATTACTTTTACCAATTTCTAATATTTTTTAAATTACCTTTAAAATGATTTTATAATTTATATTGCGACCATTATTAGTAAAATTTCATATTTTAATTTTTTTTGTACCCATAATTTATTAATATTTTTATTCTAACTGCTTTTTTTTAAATGCATTATTTTATTTAGTTGATTTTTTAAAAATTATTTGGGGATCTGTGTATGGGTTGCAATGCGATCACGCTTGGTTCTTCTGGTCCTGGAAGTGTAAGTCCAACCGAAGACGACAGACAGACTTCGGCGGATGAAGAATGACGACCACCAACCTACACGAACGAATACAAATTGTGGTATTAAAAATATAATGTTACATATTCGTATTTAAACTAAGAATACTAATCAATCTTACCTCCGTAAATGGTTCGCTACTAGCGCCACCAGAAGGGCTTCTCGCCTGCCTCGTTTTAGCCATTTTCTCTATCAACAATAAACACAAGGTTAATTGATAATTCATTTCTCTATCAACAATAAATAAAGCGAAAATATGGAAAAATGCACAAACAGCAACGAAAATTACCGAAACTTTGCGAGTGGGTCAGGCTCACCCCACGGAAGCCAATGCAACTTGCATAAGTGAGTTATGACCCACAGTTTGCGAAATACGGCCGAATATCGCTTTATTTCAAGAAAGAACAAATAAAGCGATACACGGCCGTATCTCGCAAACCATGAGTCGAAAATCACATTTACAAGTTGCGTTGGCTAGTGTGGGGTGAGTCCAACCTACTCACAAAGTTTCAGAATTTTTGGTTGCCGTTTGTGAGGTAATTAAGGATATGTATGAAGAGGCAACGACCACAATGAGAACAACCACATGAGAGACCAACGATTTTCCTATTACAATAGGTTTACACCAAGTTTCGGCTTTAAGCCCCTACCTCTTTCCTTTGGTTATGGATGAATTGACGTGAGGAATACAAGATGAGGTGCCTTGGTGTATGCTTTTTGCCGATGACATCATCTTAGTGGACGAGACTAGAGCAGGAATCAATGATAAATTAGAATTGTGGAGAGAAACTTTGAAAATTAGAGGCTTTAGGATATGAAAAATTAAAACATAGTATATGGAGTGTAATTTCAGTGATATTCGGAACACAACTGAGGAAGTAGTGAAGCTTGATGGCCAAGAGATACCTAAGAGAGACTGTTTCTGATATTTAGGCTCGATTATACAAAAAGATGGGAAGATTTGTGAAGATGTTATACATAGGATCCAAGCATGGTGGCTTAAGTGGAAATGTGTCAGTGGTGTTTTGTGTGCGTATACCTTTGAAGTTGAAGGGAAATTTTTATCGGACGACTGTTAGACCAGCAACGATGTATGGAGCCGAGTGTTGGGCAAAAAAAAAAAACATGTCCAAAAAATGAGGTAGCGGAGATGAGAATACTAAGATTGATGAGTGGTAAAATAAGGAAAGATAGAATTAGAAACGGGTATATACAAGACATGCTAATGGTAGCTCAAATCCAGGATAGGTAGAGAATCGCCTCAGGTAGTTTGGGCATGTCACACGTAGACCTAGTAGTGCCTCCGTTAGAAAGAGTGATTTGATAAGTATTGAGGGTAGAGTTATGGGTAGAGGAATACCTAAACTAACTTGAATGGAAACGGTGAAAAAAGATATGATAGCTTGTGACCTTACAGAAGATATTGCACTAAACATAGCAGAATGGAAACCAGGATTCATGTAGCCGACCCCAACTATTTTGGAAAAAAGCTTTGTTTTTATTGTTGTTGTTGTTGTTGTTTTTGAGGTTTTCTACGTTCTCGTACTCAAAATTTCAAAAACTAGTTGTTTAAGTTGTTGTGGTTACGATGAATAACATAAAACAGCACAAACGGCATCCAAAAATTTCGAAATATTGCGAGTAGGTCAGACTCACCCCATACAACCCAACACAACTTGTAGAAGTAATTTTCACTCACGGTTTGCGAGATACGGCCGTGTATCACTTTTGGTCAAGAAAAGCCAAAATAAAGCCGTCCAAGACCTTATCTCGCAAACCGTGAGTCGAAACTTACTTCTACAAGTTGTGTTTGCTTGTGTTACGTGAGTCCAACCTACTCGCAATGTTTCGTAATTTTTGGATATCATTTGTAGGTTTTCTAGTGTAACCATACTTAAAAAAATTATAATTTAGTTGTTGTTCGAGATACGTGAGAAAACTGCACAAACGTCATAAACAAATTCCAAAACCTTGCAAGTTTGTTGGATTCACGTAACACAAGCCAACACAACTTGTAGAAGTGATTTTCGACACACGGTTTGCGAGATACGGCCGTGTACCGCTTTATTTTAGTTTTTCTTGACCAAAAGCGATACACGGTCGTATCTCTCAAGCCGTGAGTCAAAAATTACTTCTACAAGTTGCGCTAGCTTGTGTAGGCTGAGTCTGACCTACCCGCTAAGTTTTGGATTTTTTTTGGACCGTTTAGGCGGTTTTACTAATATCGAACAATTAAAAATATGAATAAATATACAATTTGAGCAAATAACTACAACTACAACTAAAATTTCAATGTCTAAAATTATCAAAATACTACATACAAACTAATACATCTACAAAATCATTGGACGAATTTAATCAATTCAAGTAATTAGAAAGAGACATAAAAAACATGAAAAATATCACAAATACCACTACGAAACCAATGATTTAGTCATTACCTTACACTACTCTGAATTTCTCAATGTAGGTGTTGTCGCCGAACTAGGATTTTGACTTGCTTTCGAATATTAGAGGAGAGATTGGGAGTGAAAGAGAGTGTGAGAATGGAGGAGGAGCAGCAACAATGGACAGAGAAGGAGGAGTTTGGGTGTGGGTTAGGGTTAGGATTTTTTGGGTTGGGGGAGGTGCTTAGGAAGAGAGAGAAAGTGACAATGAGGGAACGATGCTGGGTGGGAGAGGGAAGTAAGAGAGGAGGAGTCGGAGTAAGAGGGGATCGGTTTCAGTTGGGATTGGGTTTGGGTACGGGGAAGAAGATAAATAGAGTAAGGAGAGAGTGAGAGAGAGAGAGAAGATAGAGGTTAAAAAAAATTCCACTTTGTCTTAGCCCATCGTTGCCAACGACGGGCTAAGTTATATTTTTTTAGCTCGTCGTTGCCAATGACGGGCTAAGGCATAAATTTCCCTAAAAAATCATAAAAGATCTGAGCCATTGGATCTTGATCCAACGGCTCAAATGCTCAGTTGAAAACGGGTCTATTTGCACAGACCCATTGCAAACTGAGTTCCTAGTCGTTGGATTGCTTCGATCTAGATCCAACGGTCAGGATCGATCCTGCCCATCAGCCGCCCTCTCTCACTTAAATGAGCTTATTTTGGGTATTTCACCCCCAAATAATACTTCGACTCAGCCCATCAGATAATCTTTCACACTTACTTTTTGTCAAAGCTGATCAAATCCTATTTTTTTGGCCAAATATTAACCTAGGCCATTGTTGAGAACAACGACCTAAGTAGTTCAAAATATTTTTTTAACCTTAGTTGTTGCTTCCACCAACGGCCAAGGTATGACCTAGGCCATTGTGGGGAACAACAACTTAGGTTATATAACTTTTTTAAAACACTTGTACAAATTTGCTGAAATTTCTACCTCTCTCTCACTCTCTTTTGCTTTGCTCGAACTTCGATGCTCATTTTAGAACCCAACAGCACTAAACCCTAGCTCCTCTTTCATTTAATCCACCCCTACTTCTTCATCTCACTCTCTCACTCACTCTCTTCCTCTCTCTCTCTCTCTCTCTCTCTCTCTCTCTCTCTCTCTCTCTCTCTTTTCCTGAAGAATCACCTGAACCCAGAAATCCTAGCTCTAACGAAATCTCCCTAACCCTACTCTTCCTCCTCCGTTGCCTACAGCAACGCCTCCACTTCTTTTCTCTCCTTCTCAAAAACCCACATTGTGCTAGGTATTCAGTCTATTCTAGCTTCGTGGATGTGGCTATGATGATTGATTGAATTTATTTTCTAAATTTTTTAGTCTAGAATTTGTGTGTAATGCATAGTTAGTTGTTTGATGTGTATTGTATATAGTTGTTCGATAATTGTAAACGATTGAATTGTACAAATAGTTTTTTTCCAAATTATAGTTGTAGTTGTAGATTTTATTGTTCGTTATTTGTAAAAGTGCACAAACAAGATCTAAAAATTTAGAATTTTTTCAAGTAGGTCGGACTCACCATGCACAAGCCAACGCAACTAGTAGAAAAGAGTTTTGATTCATGGTTTGCAAGATGTGACCGTGTATTTCTTTTCACTCATTTTCATGATTGAAAGCGATACATTGCCATATCTTGCAAGGTGTGAGTCAAAAATTACTTCTATAAGTTGTGTTGGTTTGTGTGTGCCGAGTTTGACCTACTCGCAAAGTTTCAGAATTTATTGATGCCATTTCTTTCCGGATTTGTCCCGTATATTAAACAACAACAACAATTATACTTTGATATTTTTTGGAGAGTTCTTTCACTAGAAAGTCGCACAAACGATATCTAAAAAATACAAAATTTTGCGAGTAGGTCGGACTTGCTACACAAAGCCATCGCAACTTGTAGAAGCAAATTTCGTTTCATGGTTTGCAAGATACGGCAGTGTATTGCTTTGTTTGCTTTTAATTTGAAACAAAGCGATACATTGCCGTATCTCGCAAACCGTGAGTCCAAACTCACTTCCAGAAGTTGTGTTGGTATGTATGTGTTGAGTCTGATCTACTCGCAAAGTTTGGAAATTTTTGGATGTCGTTTGTGTGATTTTCCCACATATCTTGTTTCGTGTATTAATATATGCAAATAGTGTGATTGTCTCTGTATGATTAGTGTATTGATAATTGTTATATTATTCTTTATGTTAGATATGAACAATGATGAAGGATATTCTGTTGTCGGTGATAATTTTATGTCTGCACAAGAAAGTGGTGATTGCATGCCGCAAGTTGAAGAGCATCTCAAACCGAAGATAGGTATGACCTTTCATACCTTAGATCAAGCTGAGAACTTTTATTCTTCATATGCTAAATGTGGGGATTTCGCAATGCGTAAGGGTGGGGATAACTACAAGGGAGCCCAAGTCATGGATAAGTCCTTTTTGTGTAATAAAGAAAGGACTTCACCGAGTCAACCTAGTGAAGGTAGACGGGGAACTACTTCTAGAACGGGATGCAAAGTTGTCGTTCGTGATTGGACGAAGAAAGTAATAAATGTGTGTTGTATTCATTTCATGAACCATACAATCACGTATTTACTTCACCCGGTAGAAGACATTTTTTGCCCCGAGACTGTTCAGTGTCGAATACCGATAGAAGAATAATGGATCACATGACCCAAGCTAATATCTCTACGTGCAAACAAATGCTCTTCTTCGAAAGTATTAGTTGTGGTTACGATAAAATAGGATTCACCGAAAAGGATGCTAGAAATCTAATCAGAGACTCGCACGAAGCGATGAAAGGACACGGTGAGAACATTCTCATTGAATTTTTTGAATCGAAAAAATTGACGGATCCTTCATTTTTTTAATGATTTCCAAGTATATCCCAAAGGCCGGTTGTCTTATTGTATTTGGGTGGATGGTATTTCTAGGATGAACTATGAAGAATTTGGAGATATATTTTGTTTTGATGCCACATACAACACGAACCAATATGGAATGTTATTTGTTCCATTTGTTGGTATCAATCATCATTGGCAATCTACGTTCGTAGGAGGTAGGTTCATTCCAAATGAGAATGCCTCTTTTTGGTGTGTGGTTCTTTGAAAAGTGTCTAGGAGTAATGAATCGTGCTCCATCCAGCATCTTGATGGACCAATATAGGGGGATCGGCATCGCAGTGAAGAAGCTTTTTCCCGAGACTCGGCATCGGTATTGCATTTAGCACATAATGGATAAGTTACCATAGGAGGTGCGTATGTCTGATGATGGCGATAATTTTAGGGATGATATGAAGACTATCATCTATGATTCTGAATATGCACATGATTTCTAAGAGAAATGGAAATTAGTGCTTTTGAAGTACGAAGTCGAGAATAACAAATGGTTGAACGATCTATTTGAAATTGTGATAAATGGGCACTCATCTATGCAAGAGATTTATTTTGGGTCGACATGTTGAGTAGCCAATGGGTTGAGTCCATGCATTCTTCGTTGAAGCATCATACTGAAAAGAAGTACTTCTTACATGAATTTTTCGTCATCTTTGACAGATTTTTGGCAAAGCAAAGACACGATGAACTTAAAGATAATCATAACCCGGAAAGGAGACCGAAATTGAAGACCCGATGGACACTGGAAGAACATAAGGCGCGAATATACACTTTATCATGCCCCGCTTCCCAAAAGAATATGGAATACGAGTATGTGACAAAGCCCAGTAAATGATTTTCATCATTCATAAGCTGTAAGGATCAACTCAATAGTAAACATAAATATACAAGAAATATACAACCACGCATGCATAAAACAAATCTCATAATCAAAAGAATTATTTGAAACAAATACATAATCCTTAAATAAAACAATATCTGGGAAGAATAATAAAATTTCGAGACAACATGGCCAATACAAACTATAAAGTAGCAACAAGAGGAGATAATAAACTCAATACAAGAATAAACTAAAACATAAAAAAAGATCCCAGTCAAAGCTCAAAACACTTGGTCACTCACTCCTTCAGTAAGCTAATCTCCAAAACTTGTATAATTATTACTTGATGGAAATAGAGAATTAGGAAAATAGTATGCCCATTAGTGCAAGTTACGGTCCGTAAGTAGTACAAGCAAAAAGGAATAAAGGAACAAGGTAAATAGGATGCAGAACAGGAAACAAGAATCAAGAGTACAGGAAATAGCATGAAAGGAATGTAACAGATGAATAAAGCCAAATAAGCTAATAAGCGAGTAAACAGAATCAGATAACAGAATCGGATAATAGATAACATGTAACTTGTAACAGATGCCAGATAAACAGATAATAGATAAACTTGTAACAGATATCAAATAAACATGTGAAATAGGTGACAGGAACATGCTATGGACCTGGCTTCCGCTGTGAACCTTTTCACATAGTCTCTGAGCTTCTCACCATTCTTCTGGTTGAGGTAGAGTAGCGAAATGCTGGTTTTCTCAGTTTGGCGGCTACTCACGAAGTGGGTGATGAAGAGGGTCTCAAATTGCTCGAAGGAGAATATTGAGGATGGGGCAAGGCGAGAGTACCATTCTCGAGCCGGACCCTTGATAGTTGCGGGGAAGGTCTTGCATAGCAGAGCATCGGAAGCTTGATGGATGAGCATGAGGGTCTTAAAGCTTTCGATGTGATCGACGGGGTCAGACTCCCCGGAATAAGTCTCGAATTGAGGAGGTTTAAAGCCAATTGGTACTGGTGCCTTCATTATAGTTCGAGAAAAAGGAGGTCGACTCGGGCGAAGGGTTCTTCCTCTAAGCTCTTCTTCCCTGTCTAACTGACCCAAGCGCCTCTCCATTTCGTGGAGACGGCGGTAGACAGCGTCGTCCCTTCGACGGTAATCAACCGAGCCTCTAGACTCGTCTTCGTACGAGGGTGAGCGGGGGCTACGACGACGGTAGCTCCTGGAGCGGCGAGGACTAGGAATGTGCTGGGGGTTGCCAGGAGCAGGGGGAGGAGTTAGGGACCGTCGGCGAGGACTTCGGACCGGAGGAGGAGTGGGAATCCTTGGAGCATTGGTGTTGTTGGGTCGGAGATTGAGAGCTTGTAGGATGGTTGCTTGCAATTGCTGGAACTCGGCACGAGTGACGGGTGCCTCATCGTTCCTCGGATGTTGCCGACCGGCAGGAGAATGGGGTCTTCTCCTGTGATGCTCGGGGGACTCTCTCCGCCCTCTTCGAGTAGGGGACCTTCTGTGGTCTCGGCGGTGAGGAGATCGCTCATCCGGACGTTGTTGGCGGGAGGCTCCCTCTCGGGCCCGCTTTTCATCCAGACAGCGGTGAAAATCCTCATCCTTCTGCCGATTGAGGATGGTATTGCGAAGGTCGGAAGCTCGGAAATTGTGGGAGGCCATAGAATCCATAGAGGCATTGTGGATTGAGACGTGGTCCTGATGGAGAGGTTGTTTCTGCGGGTTGGGACGCGAGACCCCTGCACCGGCATTTTGAGGACCGGGGGGACCCTTAGGAGGTTGTTGATTCTGAAGAGGAGGCTGGTCCTGTTGGAGAGGGTCCTCGGCTTGAGGTGGAAGTTTCCCCTGCTACTGAGCGGGTTGGATGGGAACTTCCTGTTGCTGATCAGGGGGTTGGGCCCACGGTTGGACCCTCGGAATCTTACTTTCCTGGGCGGCATGGTTGGAGAAGATCTAACCAACGGGAAGAGGGGAGGCTGCTATTCGTTTGGTTTTCCACAGACGGCGCCAATCTGTTACTGCTAAATCTGGTGTGGGGGTAAACAGATAGTATTTGTGGATTCTTGGAAAACTTGAATAGCAAAACTGAACCTGTTCCGTCGGAGTTTGATCGTTGACTCCCGCCGTTCACCTGCAAAAAGTGCGAGACACCGGGGTTGATCCCGGCGATGCACCATTCGACGCTCAAGTCAGTAATCAGGGAAGATTATGAAAGAGCGTAAATTGGCAAAAGATTGATTACCTCTTAATGGAGATGGATGGGGGGTATTTATAGCCGCCTTTGGGACCAAATTAGGCATGTAATCCCTGTGTTTAGATAAGGAATGTAATCCCTAATTCCCAGTGAAAGGATAGATGTGAATCAGGACCGTTGATTAAGATTAATCAGAAACCCTAATTCTATCCTGCTGGACCGGGTTTGCTGCGGGTTGAAAACCGCACCCAGTTGAGGTGGTCCCGTTTGCGGGTTAATGGGTCCTTGAGGAGGAGAACTAGTACCCGCTTCAGACCCATTGGTAGGTGAAATTACCATTTTACCCCTAAGCTTTAAGATTCGTTCCTGATTTGGACGGTTCTGATTTAATCCCATTTTTAGCCATATCAATAATAAAACACAAAGAAAGCTATCAAGTGGCTCTCCTTCAATTCTTCCGAAAATCAAAGTCCCAGATCTAACCTCACAAAACATATTTTTCCAACCAAAAGTTTCTCCCAAAACTCAAATTCAAATCCCCCACCCAAAACAACTCCTTTATTTATTTAATTATTTCTCTCTCTCTCTCTCTCTCTCTCTCTCTAATCTATTCACAAAATACAGAAAATAAAAATTTTATTTTTTTAAAAAAAATCAAAATTTTTAAAACTTTAAAAATAATTCAAAAAAAATTTAAAAAAATCAAAAACTTATAAAAAAATTTAAAAAAATTTATTTTATTTTTAAATTTTAAAAATAATTTTTTTTAATATTTAAAAATTTAAAATTTTAAAAAAATTTAAAATTTTTAAATTTTTTATATTTTAGAAATAAAACTTTAAAATTTTAAAAATAAAATTTAAAAAATAAATGTTTAGATTATTGGTATTGTAGATACTTTCACACCTGCACTTGCATTACCATTGTATTTAGACATGCTCATAGTGGTTATGGGATTAGAGTAAGCTCTATAAAACCTATATGATAATGTCATTGCATAACTATTACAAGCATCTAAAATTGATGCTGAAGTTCAAAAAAACTCTATGCAATGTTTATAACAAACTATATGCATTCCAGCTAAGTTCAAACTAATGATGAGGAAGGCGATAATTGAGCTTAGAGGTAGATATACTGTTTCCTCATATAATATGTTAACTACTTCAATTAATTTGCTGGACCTCCAAAACTATTTTATATAATCAAACCAGGTGCACCGTTCCGAAGACGTGCCGTAGGCACGTGTCAACGAGCAAACCTAGTATATATATATACTAGATTTATTCGTAGGCACGTGCCTATGGTACGTCTTCGGAACGATACAACATATGAAAAGTCTTGTAAACAGTAAAACAACAATTATGTAGCTCAAGTTTGAATAGTATGACAATAATTAGTTGTAAATAAAAGTCCATGTTTCCATTAGTATATGTTGAAAAATAAATTTATAAATGAGGGTATAAAAACCAACTTCTTAGAACTTTAAGGGTAGAAAATGTTGAAATTAAACTATTGAAAAGATATTTGCTATTTTCAATGTAACATGAACAATAAAAAAAACATAAAAAATATGAAAATTACAAACCTGAAATATGAAAATCTAAATTTCTGAGTAAACAGAGAGAGAATGAGAGAGAGAGAAAATGATTAAATAAATAAATGAGTTGTTTTTTCTTTTGGGGAGATTTGAATTTGAGTTTTGGGTTTTTTTTTTTTTTTTTTTTTGGGGTAGGGGGGGGGGGGGGGGTGAGGTGAGATTTAGGCCTTTGATTTTGAGGGAATTCAATGAGAGTCACTTGATAGCTTTCTTTGTGTTTTATTATATAGATATATACTATATATTATTCTATACTATATATTATTATTATTTTAGAAATTACGGGGTGTTACAAATTGTGCAGTTCACAAGCCTCGACGCAAATTGTTTGGTTTGTAATTTGGTTTTTTTTTTTTATTTGTTGGTTTTTTCCCTCTCTTCTTCTTCTCCGATTTTGTGTCAATCATATTTGAATTTATTACAAATATTTTGTAATCAAAGTTGTAACAAAAAAAATAATTTTTTTGAAGTTGGTTTTATTTTAAACAAATACTGTTGTAACAAGGGGTATTTGCGTTGACTGAAATTCCTAGTGGATTTTCTGGTTTGACCCATAAACCCTGAAGAGTTTTCCGCATTTTACACTTTTACTTTTATTGTTTGCTTTTCAGGAAGTATATGGGGAACCACTGGCACCAATTCTCCAGAGATTGCTGCAGCCGTTGAGAAAGCATTTCTTCCATTTCATGATCCTGGTGCTGATTGCAGAACCTGGAACTGTGCTGATTGCAGAACCTGGAACTGTTTCCATCTTCATTTTTTTTCTTTTTCGGGTTTGTGAGTTGTATACTTTTAGATGTATAGATATATTTACATTCTGGTGATTAGCATTTCGGTATAGTACTTGACTATATTCTTAAGTCAATGCAATTGAAATTTACTTCTGTATGTTGGATATGTGTTAAGTAATTTCTTAATTTTGATTCAGTAGGTGTTTAGGTCTATATGCATATCCATACAAGTGTACAATATTTTGTTTTTGTTTTTTTTTATTATAAAGATAATCCCATCATC
Source organism: Hemerocallis citrina (assembly GCA_017893485.1). NCBI lineage: Eukaryota > Viridiplantae > Streptophyta > Magnoliopsida > Asparagales > Asphodelaceae > Hemerocallis > Hemerocallis citrina. The sequence continues at coordinate 396,875,082 of CM030359.1, forward strand.
GTTTCATTAATGAATAATTAACGAAACACAATAGATCATATTACAATACTACTAACCCACCTCCAAACATGAAACAAAGCAAAAATACACCTATAATCCCGAGTACATAAATGAAGATACAAATGCTGAGAAGGCCGTATACACCAAAATCCACTGCATCCTGCACTACTGATTCGATCTAATTAATCATTCTCCTTCGTGCGACTCCTTTTCTCGGCGGCCGCCTGACCAGTCCAAGCCTGTATACTGGCAAAAAAATTATGTATCATAACAGGAAATCATTACGATCTAGCCATAATCCTCACATTCTAGCTGCAAAAGAAATATTTCATGCAATTCTATCATCTTTACTGACAATATCTATCCCCCAGTGCCCCGCCGGCCCATACCTCTAGAGCTGCTATCGGGTCCTATCGGGTCGAGTCTTCCACTACCCGAACTCGGACTCGGTACCTCACGGGTCCAAAAATTGGACCCGGACCCACCTTAGCGAGAACCGGGTCCGGGTCCTAGTTAAAAAAATATACCCGTCGGGTCCGGTAGTGGTGAATAAATATTTGCACTTTAAGTATTGTTGCACCCGATACCCTACGGTTCCACAATTTTTACACTAATGTACATGAATAAATATTATATTTACACATCTATCTTCAGCGATTACTATTTACATGTATATCCTATAACCCTATTATTCAAATTCCATATTTTTGGGGTATTTTTTAATGGGTCCGGGTCCGGGTTCGGGTCGGTTCTATTTTGAGCGGACCCGAACCCGGAAGTGCATCGGGTCTTATTTTAGGATCCGGACCCGAACCCGTATAGATCGGGTCGGTTCTGGTCCAATGTCGAGTCCGAGCCGGGTCCGAGTATCGGGTAAATGTGACAGTGCTACATACCTCATAGCTCGACCTAGGACAATCTAGGATCCCAAACCTTAAGCAAACAACCTCCCAAGCTAACCTACTTTGGGGCAGATAAATAATAAGTGGTTTGTATCTTCATCGTCCTTGTTACATTTGGAGCATCTTGCATCAATGTGCATATTTTGTTTTTGCAGGTTGATCTTACATAAGATCGCATCATTCTTCACCAACCAAATGAATACTTTTACTTTCAACGGCGCATTAATGCTCCAAATAATGTCAGCCTCCTTACATCTCGACCATCCATCGTTAAGCCAACTATACATCAACTTCATAGAGAATATGTGACTAGGCTCTAGGTTCCAGCTCCTTTCATCATTCATTTGATTAATACACATTTTGTCTGTACGAATGAAATTTATGAGCTTCTGCAGTTGGTTAATACTCTCTTGTGAAATTTGGTCAAAAACCTCAAGCCTCGGTCCCTCATAATGCCACACACCAGCAACTAATGTATCGGTGTTTGTCGTTTCTGCGACAGCCTCCGGAAACAGAGAGAGAAGAGTATTGTTTCTACACCATTTGTCCTTCCAGATCCGGTCTTGTTTCCATGCTCAGCCCTACACCTTGTATTATCTAGTGTGGAAAATCTCACCCACTCTCACCACACCTTTCCAAAGATATGAAGCTTTACCATGGGTACTTCTCCCCCCGAATCTATATTTCTTCCTTATTCGGTAAGCTACAAAGGATTTACACCACCAATTGTTGCGATTCCTTTTCATTTTCCACCACCACTTGCTCAACAACGCTTTGTTCATATCTTTCAGATCTAATACTCCCAACCTCCCATACTCTTTCCTGTTACATACTCTCCCCCATTTTACCAGGTGAAACCCTTTACTAGCATGATCCGCTCCTTTCCATATGAATCTTCTTCTGCATTTGTCAATCTTATTGATAACTCATCTCAGAAGTTCATAGACCGACATGATATATAACGGAATACTACTAATCACTAAGTTAAGTAGTGCAATCATCCTCCCTAGAGAGAGGGAGCGCCCTTTCCAACCAACTAGTCTCTTTTCTATCTTCTCTATTAAGGGTTGCCAATCGCCTTTTCGCATAGCCCCCGGTCTGATGGGAGTTCCTAGATATTTAAGTAGAAACTAACCAATCTCACAGCCAATAAGTCTTTTTATAGTCTCTATGGGAGTTGACAATTTCCCACTGACACAACTCCTATTTAGGTTGACTTTCAACTCTGCCAAGGCCTCAAAGCACTTCAGAACCAAGCCAACAACAACACTTTCATCTTCCTTTGCCGTACCGAACATTAATGTATCATCCGCATATTGAAGAATTGAGATCGGTTCAGAGATGCCTTTAATCCGTATTCCACGAATAATGTTTCCTTCTCTAGCCCTCTTGACCATTTATGCAAGGTCGTCTACCACAATAGTAAATAAAATAGGGGATAGAGGTTCCCCTTGTCTAAGTCCCTTGCGGCATCGATTTTCTTTTCCCATGTTCTCATTCACTTGTACAAATGACTTCCTTCCTCTCACACACGTCTTAATCCACAATCTCCATTTAGGCCTGAATACTTTGAGAAGTAAAGCCTCATCTACACAATCTCATTCCACTGTGTCATACACCTTTTGAAAATCCAATTTCAATAGGAATCCATCAACTTCATCTTTATTTCCTTTATACACAATCTCGTGTGTTGACGCAACGTTGTCCATAATCTCTCGCCCTTTGATAAACCCGCTCTGAGATTCTCCCACAAAATCGTTCAGATGCGGAGATAGCCTTTGTGCCAATACCTTAGCGATAATCTTAAACGAACCATTCAAAAGACTAACTGGTCTTAAGTCGTCTACTATGATCAGCACCTCATTCTATTTTGGAATTAGACAGATGTTCGCATAATTGAGTCTATCTAAGTATGCATTTCCATTATAGAATTACAACATTATGTTATCGTACATAAAAAACTAGAGAAAGTTAATATGTTTACTATTATTTTGATATATGGCTAAATAATAATAAGAGTAATAAAATCAAAAATATCAATTCGGACAATTTTGGGAGTTGTTCCTATTGGAACTTGCGACCGTTTATTTCGTTCTAATAGTAGAATTTCTTAAAATCCAAAAAGCACAATGGGGAGCAATGGTCTCTCAAATATCATTTGGGACGATTCTGGAGCCGTCTCAACCGGAAATTACTATTGGATATATTGGTATATTCTCTCTATATAAATATTGCATGTGCATATGTGTAACACGTGTATTGAACGTACAATTAATTGGATATTGGAACGCGGGTTTGTGGGCTTATAACCCGATACCCAAACCAGTATTTAGAAATAAATACTGGCTTGTGATAGCAGTCTAGGTATTCCAATTTTGATTTCTAGGTGAATATCTCAAGCAACTTAGATCTAGATATTAACCCTAATTCCCAATTGTTAATTTCTCACAAAACCTAACAATTACAACTGTTTTGGTCGTCACAATTGTTGAATTTCCCAAAATGTTAGCATGTACTCTTCGAATGGTATCAGTTGGCCACACTAGCTTGCCACAATTGGGACGAACTGAGCTTTTGTGACAAAGACAGGGTAACCCGAAATGGTCAAACCCCGTCTCAATAGGTCTATTGGGACAATTTTTCAGCTATTAATCGAGACGAATTATGACATTTCTCATTAGCCCTCTTTTATAGTAAAAATACTTATATATATTTGCTAGTTCTAATTAGATTAACCCTCCATTCAATGCAAATATATATATATCAGAAGGTACCGTCATAGTACTACAGTCACAATACTTAGTACTTACTAATCCAGCCGGTAACTCCAGGGCCGGTCCTGAGGTATTTGAGGCCTTGGACGGTAAAAGAAAATTAGGCCCTTTATAGACACACATGTATTTTTATATATATTAATAAATTATAATATAATGGCGGTGGACATAAAAACAATACCCAGAAAAATAAAGATTACCTTTTATTTTGCTTTATGACACCAAATACTTCATATTTTTCATTAAGCATAGTGACAACGACTCTTGCACCTGCCAAAAATAAATAAATAAATAAATAAATAAATAAATAAATAAATAAATAAATAAATAAATAAATAAAATCACATCTCATCTAAAATATAGGCCAAAGCCCAGGAATCAAGCTTATCATATAAACAAGCTTCAAAATTCAGTTGGTCTCTAAGCGTGCCTAACAATAAAATCAATCAACAATACTATTGTTGGAGTGATTTCTACCTCAGTACCTCCTAAACTCACAAAAGAGATTCTCAATTCTATTAATTAAAAAAAATAACATGAGAGGGCTGAACTACTAGAGTTGTAAACCCTGTTTTTCATTTTGGGTATTTTTGATTGTATATTTTTCGTTTTGGTGTATTTTTCTCTCTTATATTTTTTCTGAACCGTATATTGGAGTTGTTTTCAATATATATTCATTTTATTGCATTTTGAGCTCCTTGTGTTTGATTGATCGTCTCTTTTGTTTCGTTTTTCATTATTTTGATCTTCCCTCATTTTTGGTCTCGATATCTTATTTTTATTTCTTCTTGGTGTTGTGGTGGTGTTTTGGTTGTCTTTTCCCACTCCTATTATTTGATCCCTAATAAGATTTTTGAAGCCAAAGAATCCCCTATCATATCTGTATTCCTATTGTTATTTGACCCAAAATCCAAAACCCATTTGTATACCTATTGCTAACTACTAATACCCATAACTCATTAGCCCACATCTAGACCTTATATATAAATCCATACCCTCACAAACCCTAACCCTAACCCTAATCCTCTCCCTCTCATCAACCGGCCTCACTATCTTTCTCTCCCTCTCTTGAATTGCTCCCGGTCTGCCTAACCCGACCAGCCCCATCAGCCCTCCCGGCCTCTTCCACCACCAGGCTGACCACCCTTGCCGGCCATCCCCTTCCGGCCATCCATCAACACCCAAACCCGAGCCCCCTCGCTCCTTTCCCATGCTTGCCGATCACCACCACCATCATCAAAGCTTGCACATCAATCCCCCTACTTCTCTTCGTGGTGTTCTCAAAGTGGTCGCTTGCCACTTTGATCATCGTCGCTTCACGGAGGTTCGTTCGTGTGGAGTTTTGTTCGTGATTGCTTGGATTCGTTGCTTGTAGCGGATTTCGTTCGTGAGTTTTGCTTCTAGGCTTGGTTGCATCGTTCTTTATCCCCAAATTAAGGCAAGTAACTTGTACTCCAATTCATTTGTTTGATACAAGTCCCAAAGTTCACCTATAGTATAGATAGGTCTAGAGACAACTCTTGATTGCGTTTTCCTTGATGGGTTTTATCTCCATTGTGATAATTTGGCCATAGACTGACTCACGACACCATATGGACATGAATTAACCTAGGATTCGCCCGTTCTTGATTTTTAATCGTGTATGTGAAAATTTGTGTGAAATCATATTTTGATTGAGACCCATATCATATATTTGGTGTGGACATGTTAATAACCCTAAATCATGATGTTTAGACACTTGGTAGGCTTTAGTTCAAGTTTGGAAGTGTTTGGATCAATATTCTTGAATCTATGATGGTTTTGTTCTTAAGGGTGAAATCTGTATTTTCTTGTTGTTCTGTTTTGTTTGCTGTTTTCGACTGTATTACAGTCAGTATCTTGATTTCGGTATAAAACTTAAGTTTTAGATAATTTCGTCTATTTTCAAACCCCTCTGACCTTTCTTGATTTTGATTTCGTATGACTGAGTTATGGCTGTTTTAGTACGGAGGTGTCGATCTTTTCCAGATTTTGTTTTCAGTAATTTTGATAACAAACTATTTTCAAGAACCATGTTATACATATTATTTTGATCTGTAACTTTGGTCAGTATTTCTTTATTAAGTTAGGGATTACCCAGAATTTCGGTGAATTTTATTGACAAGTTTTATTTGATGTTTCATGCTCGTTTCTAAAATCTATACGTGCTATATTTTGCTCGTTGTTCTATAAAGAACCCTATTTTCACTGTGATTCCTTTTACTGTATGAAAAATATTTGTGAAATGTGAAAGTTATTATATTCTATATATTGTCATATCCCTTTGGCGGAATTGGATTTCGTTTCACTGGTTGCGAGATATCTTAGTTTTCGTACAGCAGTGTTGGGATTTTCAGATTTGCTAAACTATGTTTTCTTGATGCTTTCGTATTTTTGATGACTGATCTATTCTTGCTGGAATATTATGAAACTTTATATTTTGATACTAGACTTATAGGGGAAAACCCCAGATTTTTTCTGAATTTAATTGAGAGGTTTTGATGTTGTTTTCCTGACTGAGAATTCTTTTTCCTGAATTCTGACTGAACATATTTTCTGTTTTCGAACCTGTTTTGAGTTATGTTGTGAAGTACTATGTGACTTATTTATATTCATTGGGTTCATGTGGATGTCTATTTTCCTGATCCTTTGACGGATCCAGATTTGCATTTCTGTAGCGACAAGAATCACTATTTTAGTATTGTACTGTCATGTTGTCCTGAATATGAACATACACTGTTTTGCTCGTTTATGTGATTGTATGATATCGATGATTGTTTATTTGTTTTCCTGAACCTAATACTGATTATACCGTGTTAGTTTGACACAATTTTTGTACACATCATGCATGTTTGATGACCGTAATAAAAATAACCAAGCCGAGGTTTCTTAAGGGAAGATCGAGTAGTGGAAAATATGGAAACGTGTACTTGGAAGGGAACTAGTGTTCCGTACTGTTACTGTTACTGTTACTGTTACTTTTCTGCTACTGTTACTGTTAGTGTTACTTTACTGCTATTATACTGTTACTGATACCTGAGTACACTACCCCATCACGGTCCACTATGAAATCTAAAAGCGAAACTGTTTGTTGTAGAAACCATGTAGTAAAAACCGGGATGCATGAAGTGCTACCTAGCTACTAATACATACAAGATTGTAAGAACATAAAACTGATACTGTTAGACTGATACTATTAGACTGAGACTGTTGGACTGTTACTGATCTACTGTTATCCTGATTCACTGATATACTGAGCTAACTGTTACTAGACACTATTAGTTGCCATATGACACTGTCTTAGACATAAAACAACTGTACTGTTAGTATACCATGCTAGTTGACTGTCATGCTATTAGTTAGTTTCCCCATGTGCTTGTATCCTACATTATTTGTGACCCGCGACTTGCAATTGACGGGTACTTGTTTTCTTCTTTTCTCCTCCTGCAAATTTACCAATTCCAGATCAGGATGGACGACTGCCAGATGGTATTGGCAAGATGATGTATCAGTGCTGGAGATTCTGCTTTATTATTATTTTTATTGTTGCTTGAACATTGAATAAAGTGTATTTGGTTTATTGGATATTTATTTGCATTTGGGCGATGTGACCTAGGATATTTGATTTTGTCCAGACTCTGATTTATTTGAGAATATTGTATTTTGTTTGAAGTAAATTTCTGTTGGTATTTTGTTTCAATTATGCATGTGGGTTGACTCTTTTGGCTTCCGACTCTGATTATTGTTGAGAGATATTGTAAAGATTCTTAAACAGTTTATGGATGATGAAAATCATTCGCTGGACTTTTGTTACGTATCCGTATTCTGTATTCTTTTTGGGAAGCGGGGCATGACAAGAGTAGTGCTAAGAAGACCAACAATTCTTGCAGTCCTGCGAAGAAGACCGATAACTCCAACTACGCCTCTATACCCGAGACACCATGACCACAACTCCAATTACAACTCCTACTAAGAAAAAAAACTCTGTAAAAGAAACAAACGAAAATTCTCAACTGATAATTTAAAGAAGATCTGAAGATGCCAGAAGGGGGGGGGGGGGAGAGAGAGAGAGAGAGAGAGAGAGAGAGAGAATTTGAAGAAGATGAAGAGATTGGATAAAAAAAATTGAAGAAATTGAAGTGACACTAAAAGAGAGAGAGATTACTAAATTGGGTCATCCACTAAAAATTAATTACAAACCCATTAATTCATTATATTAATTTTAAGACCATCAATTTATTATATTTAAAAAAATTTGGGCCCCTCCCCTGATGTGGGCCCTAGGCGATCGCGCTGTTGGCCTTGGGTAACTCTTGTTCCTCGTGGATGCAAGGGATGATACAAAAACTTTAATTTTATGTGAGATAACTATATATGTATTCTAATTAAGCTATAATGAAGATTTCAGCTAGCTAGCATTGGTTCATATATATATTTCATACAAGTACGTAAGAAGTCTCTTTCCGTTGTTTTTTTTGAGATAATAGTGATCTGCATCACCGATTTCATTAATGAAGGATTAACAAAATACAATAAAAACATATTACATAATACATCTAGAAGTCTGTTGGATCAAAAACAACAATCCAAACCAAAATACATCGAAAATAAATCAAAAGCAACATCATAATACATCATAAATCCTCCCAAAAGGTAGTAAAACGCCATGATATTCTGTTCTCATACCCGATGGTGCCCAAGATAGTATCCTCCCACCGCCTCTCTGCTAGTCAGTGCCCTCCAACCTCAATCTTTTTCTAGTACCTGTGTTACCTGCTCAAATCTCAATCAAAATCAGGATTTTATGTAATAAACATTGAAAGTTATAATAATTATTACGAAAGCATGCATCATTCCTGTTTAACCAAAGGGTCCACATAATAGCTGCTACCGAAATATCCCATAATTGCCTAACCTCTTTCCTAATGACCCTCAATCTCCAATTCCTCCATATATCATTGATTTGACTTGGTGATTCTATAATACCAAATCCTAGGTCCATATCTTTCCAAGTAAGTCTTGCTTTAGGACAGAATAGAAAGATATGGTCGGTGTCATCATGATATCTAGGACAAGTAGAATCTATGGGGATATTACGCTTTCTAAGATATTGCAGTAAATTAGTCTCTTTCCGTTGTTAGGAGCAGTAAATTACGATATTGCAGTCACTTGACGACCTGTATTAGTTCTAGCACAATAATATATATCATATCGAAGTAGTCTGCAATCCTTACATTTCGGACAATTGACACTTTCTAGTATTGTCTCCTTCCAACGACTATAGTTGTCACGCATGTGCTGTTGGTTTGATCTTTTCCTAGTTTAATTTCTTTGTCCAAAAAAAAATGCATGGATTGAAAATACTAAAAATGACTTTCTAAAATAAGAACTGATCGTACATATTAATGGAACATTGGTTGCAGCTAATTAATTCTAAATTTTTCTGCCTGCAGGTTTTAATTATCTTTTAAAATATATCGAACAATGTAAAATAGACTATGATCTGCTCCAAAGAAAGATAATGCAACTAGCTAATTAAGCTAGGTCATTGTTTAGTAGGTCATACTAGTGCATGCGTGCAACTAAAAACTATGATAATTTAATATAATTAGGTCATACTGCTTGAATTAATATTAATTAATGGATACTATAGTGGTGTCACAAATGATATATATCAACCATTGAACTACTCATAAAATTGAAAAAATTAGAAGTTTAAACATTGCCTAGTCCATTGTGTAATGCGCTCTATTGCCTGGATTCTTAGTTTGTACAGCTGTTCTTGTTAGGTGCTTTGCTTTTTCTTGTTTTTTCAGCGTATAAATATTCTTGTAATGTTCATTTATTTGATTTATATATATTTCTGGCTGGAGTCGTAAGACTCTATCCTTGCAATAAAAAAAAAAACATTGCCTAGTACATCAATGGTCTCTCCTATGAAAAATTTGCCGTACTGCCCCCTTTTTTGAAAATATTTAGCAACTTGCCCTACTTCCCAAAACAATTAGCGATATGCCCTTATTTAGGACACGTCAGCAACAAACGTTATTGGGAAAAATGGCATACGTTATTTCGATTCCGTTCTTCCCAATAACGGCATCTCTTTTTAAAAAAAGTTTCATGCCGTTATTTGGAATAACGACATCTGTTATTTTGTCTAAAGATTGAATAGTCTCAATTGTGAGCTGAGAGAGAATTGCAAAATGAAAACAACTGATGTCGTTCTCTCAGAGAACGACATCGATTATACTGATGCTGTTATTTTGAATAACGGTATCAGTTATATTCGTTTTGCACAGTTTCCTATAATCAAAACCCCCTTCTCCTTTCTTCTACCCTTTACGATATCTCCTCTCCTTCTTTCCGACTCGCAAAACCAACCCAAAAAAAAAATTCCAAAAATCTGAAGTATTTTAGTGATTTGTACTTAGACTCTACTCTTCAATCTCTCATTGAGAATTCCAAATCAATCGGAATCCCAATTTGTTGTAAGTTTCGAAAAACCCTAATTTTTTTTTTTGCAATGTTGATTTTGATCTATGAGAGATGTGTGCGTTGGTAGTATAGTACAAGTGATGTAGATTTGTGTTATTTAAGTAGTAATTTTGGAAAAGTAGTTATGGTTTGTTGGTGATCTAGGGTATGTGAAATTTGGATTGTTGGTGATCTAGGGTATGTTCAAGTTGTTAGGAAAACAAAGAATATAGGGAGATACTTTGTGGGGATGTTTTCGTTGTCATTATGATGATTGCAAGTAGTTGAAATGTGTTGAAGATCTATGTATACATAATGGTGAAGTTGAACGCAATTCGTGAGGATAAAGTCTATTTTTTCAAAATGTGATGAATGATTTGAGGAATAAGGAGTTAACCATGGATATAGTGTTGAAAAGCTGAAATACACTGAACTATGGATAGAGTTTGTTATTGTTGACAGGCAATACTTGGATTTGAGGAATAAGGAGTTTGTGATGAATTATACTTAGTTTATTTTCAAAATTCTCTTTCGAAAATTGTTGTTGATTAGTGTTTGTTATTGTTGACAGGCAAATGGATCCTACACAACCATCTTCTTTCCATGATGTGGGTGCTTCATCTAGTTCTTTGTATGGACCACAGGGACATCCGGGTCCAATAGATCCTACCGTTCTATATCTGCAAGAAGATCACAGATCACAGGCAGTTTGGAAAGGAGATGTAGAAAAGATGAGTTTCCGAATGCACTCCATCATGCCGGCGCACCCCCGTATTCAAAATTACTTGTTAAGCAGCGGATTTTATGGGATGTCGAAGCTGGCGAAAATCAAATGTGACCACGCCCTACTTACCGCTATTGTGGAGCGATGGAGGCCGGAAACACACACGTTTCACTTACCGGTTGGAGAGATGATGGTCACCCTACAAGATGTAGCCGTGATTGCGGGTCTTCCAATCGATGGGGTGGCCGTCACCGGCAACTTGATGTTCAATAAGGTAGTATTGGTACGAGATTATCTTGGGCTGGAGGTTCCTGAAGAGGATAAGGGAATATTCGTTGGGGAATCAATTAGATGTTCTTGGCTTGATGGGGAGTTCACTAATCGAATGCCAGATGTACCAACGGACATCCAACTCCAGAATTATACCCGCACTTATCTGTTGTTGATGATTGGAGTGATTCTATTCCCTAACTCTTCAGGTAATGTAGTGCACCTCATGTACCTTCCACTCATTGCTGACCTACAAACAGCCGGCCAATATAGTTGGGGAAGTGCGGCTCTGGCCTCCTTCTACCGTGCTTTCTGTAACTGTTCAATGAGGTCAATCCAAATGACCAGGCCGATGTCTATATTGCAAATATGGTGCTAGGAACAAATACACCTCGGCCGATCCCGTGTCACGGTACTTTCAGAAAGTTGGAGAGTACAACGGGAAAATCCTGTGCTGAGAGCTCCTCTTGGTGCCTACTGGACGGGGAGGCTCACATGGAGGGATAACCCACGTGGTGTCCTCACCTATTACAGGGACGAACTCGATCAGTTAAGGGAAGAGTACGTCCATTGGACCCCGTACACAGATGATAGGCTACAACGTCTACCACCCATTTACACTGCCAATAATCAGTTATGGTTGACATTAGCTCCACTTGTAAACTTCTCAGTTGTGGAGTTTTATTACCCCGGCCGCGTTCTCCGCCAATTCAATGTACAATAGCCCGTCCCCGTAAACTCAATGTTCGACCATAGACTTCACAACATCACAGGTCAATGTCGTTTATCAAATATGGATTGGGCCGATCACCACCGTGCTCATGTAGCATGTTGGAATGAGCGGAGGTACGAGTTGGTCGTAGAGGATATTGTGTCGTACGACGGATCAATGCAAACCACATATATGGCATGGTACCATCGCATCACAAGGTTGTATGTTGCGCCCAAAATGGATCTTTCCGCGGGTATCCAACAACCGATACCCGCGCACCAAGTTGAACCACCACCCGCACATTCATCTTCGCAACCAATGTATCAACCGAAAGCTTCCTCATACCGTTTAATGATAAATTATTTTTTTTGGTCAATTAAATTTATTTCAATGAATTTTGCTTATGCTTGTTTAATGGTAAAATTTGGTTTACTACTAATAATTTATATTCCTAATATAGATTGACAACACATGGAATATGGCGAGGAAATCTGCGAGTGTCTTGAAGAGCAACGCCAATAAGGCATGCAAGGAATTGGCACGAGATCTCCTATGCACTTGTCGTACTTCTCTTGAAGAGGTTGATGATAGTTCACGCTTCAATGACCTTATGTGGTCGACCAAAGTACCAACTCAACAGGTCCGACCTAGCGTTAGCCGAGCTCCACCTCCACCACAACAAGTAGTGGAAGCAGGAGACATCTTAAGCCAAGTATATGGAAAAGCTTTGTTGTTGAGTTGATGAGTTCATGAGATTGAAAATTTTATGAGGCATTGATGTGGTATGTGCAATTACCCAAGTATGTGTATGTTTTGAAATGAATTTATGAGGAGTTGATGTGGTCTGTGCATGTTTTGCTGTGAAAAACATGATCAAAAGATGCCGTTATTGCAAATAACGGCATCTTAATCCTGTAACGTTAATGTGAATAACGGCATCAGCATAGAGGAAAAATTAGCAAAGTTGGAGATGGCTGCCAATGTTTCTATCTTCACAGTCGTTATCCAAGATAACGGTATCCTTAACTGATGCCGTTATCTTGAACAACGGCATCTTCATAGAATCCCCTAGCCTCCAACATAACGGCATCTTCTAAGATCTACATAAGTATGTCGTTCTCCAAGATAACGGCAACTTCTAATCATGCCGTTTTCCAAGATAACGACATCTATTAACTATGCCTTTCTCCAAGATAACGACATCAGTTATGTGTCAAAAATCCAAAATTTGAGAATTCTGCCATTCTTTCTGTCTTCACAGTCGTTCTTGCGAATAACGGCATAGAAAGAAGATGTCGTTATTCGCAAGAACGGCATTTGTTATTTAAATAGTTGTGCATGTTTTCTGTGCATGTTTTGTGATGATATATTACTTAAAACAAATTTACCCATATCCATCAAACATTCATACCACAAATCTCATTCCAAACAATTTAACCTTAAATTGCTCAACATAAAAATTCAAGTTAATAAAATCATACAAACTTAACAAAAGAGAAGACATTACTAAAATACAATACAAAGAAAAATATTCAAGTGCGGGTAGATTGTGAAGTCCCCACACTTTGTACATTCTTACAACTCCGTCTATTGTGTCCACTCACTTCACATTTCGAACATACTTTTCTACTACTCCCACCTTCTCGAGCATCCATGTCATTGCGGATCCGAGTACTCCTCGGCCTCCCCTTCACCCGACGAAGATTTGAATCAGCTATAAGTACCGGTGCGCTTTCGGTAGGCCAATAAGATTCGTCTGGTATATGATTAAAAGTTGGTGCCCATGTTTTTGCTAACGAATCCGTAGAGTAGAAGACATCGATGTATGGTTGATAATCAAGTGCGCGTGAAGCAAATGCCGCTAACACATGAAAGGATGGAATGTGAAATAGTTGGAATTTGCCACACGTACAAGTTCGGCCCTCGAGGTCCACCGTGTACCAATGTCCACCTTTTTTATATCCACCGTCCATTCTAATGCCTGTTTTCACCCCAAAAACATCATCTCGATTATTAAACATTATTGCCTCATGTAAATTGGATTTTTCACGGCGGACATCAATAAAGTCCTGAATCTGGGGTGTCCATAATTTACCTTCACTGATAAGTGTCTGCACGGCATCACGACGATCGGTGAAGTACATGTTTAGACGGAAAAATATCTGTTCTACAATTGCAGAGACAGGTAAGCTACGAACATCTTTTAGAACCGAGTTGAACACTTCGGACAGATTTGTTGTCATTATACCATATCTACGCCCACCATCGGCAGTGAGTGCCCACTTCTCGATCGCTTTTTCCTTCAACCAGTTAGCCCCATCAGCATTGCTCGCTTCGAGTTGTGTCATCTTTTCCTCGTACTTTTTCCACTGATTTTGACACGCAATTACCTTCAACTTATTCATCAAAAATTTGCAACCAAATTTTTTATGAAAATTGCTAGCAAAATGCCGCATACAGTACCGATGATATGTAAATGGTTCCCTCCACGTACCGAACTCATTTCCCATTGCTGATAAAATACCGGCATGTCGATCAGAAATGACACACTTCACGATCTGTGACAAAGCACCGAATACAGTTCATAAACCATATCCACGTTTCTATGCTTTCACCGTCAACTAGTGCAAACGCAAACGGAAACAACCCCCCGTTTGCATCTGGTGAAACCGCAATCAACAAACAGCCTTTATATTTCCCATATAAGTGAGTGCCGTCTACACTTATAACTGGTCTACATGATTTAAATCCTTCGATGGAAGGACCGAATGCCCAAAAAACACCCTTAAATATTTCTATGCCCGGACCGGTCGCAATCTTCGCCCAATGTACAGCCGTATCCGGATTTGAAGCTTGAATTGCATTGAGTAGATATGGTTATTTAGTGTACGCTTTTTCAAAAGAACCATATAGTTTCTCAACTGCTTTATGTTTAGCCTTCTAAGCTTTCCAAAATGATATTGTGTAATGGAACCTACCCTTAACTACTCCTATTATGGCTCTTGGTGTTATTGAGAGTTGTTCCTTCACAACATCTAATATGACTGTCGATATGACCGTCGAGTCAATTTTGCTGTGATCTTGAGTCAATGTAGGATTCACACATGTGTACACCTTCAAGCTTTTTTACCACGAAATAATTACTGCCTTTAGGAACAATTGCACGTAACCGCCATGGACAACCAAGTACATTTTGAAGTGACGGATTTTCTGTAATCTCCTCGGCTGAATGGTTGATGGGCGCGTATTTACATTTCACATGGTATAGACCACGATCTGATTTTACCGTCACGAATTCTCTGTGGTTCTTCACGGCGTACATCTTCACTTGATGTTGTAGAACATCTTTGGTTGGAAATCTTTGACCTATGAAGAGTTTATCCAAGTTGGAAGAACCAACGGAAGACTGTCCATATTCATGTATGGTGGCACGAGACATCCATTCATTGGATTGAGATCCACGCATCGCTGCACTTGTGTCCTGACTTGGCAACACGCGGGCATTGTTAACCGGCACATCAACATTGACATCAACAACTGGAGCTTCAACGGCAATCTCCTCATCATCATCCTCGAGATCGCGTTCCTCATCTTCTTCCTCTTCGACCAAGTCGTTATTTACAACGGTGTTGTCAAAGTCTTCCATAGCAATGCCAGCTAGCAAAATATTTGGTGGCAATAGGGTAGGATGTACCTGCTCGTATTCGGAGGAAACAGGTTCCGTTGGAGTTGTGCTAGTATATTCGTCTGTATTTGAAATTCTAGCACGTGACTCTGCAGATGGTTTCAAAGTCCGTGTGGGCCTTGGACTTTCGATAACAACTCGTGTAGTATTTGGAAGCCTCGTTTGATCGATATATAACTCAACTATATTCCAACTACAACTTGGATGAAGTGTCCTAAGCAACATAGACCTCAGAGAATTGTCACTGTTTATGGGTACCAACATGAAATACTGCACATCCCCTTTACCAGCAGAATAACGGGCTCTGAGTTTCAGACTCATTTCACTTCTATCCCAAATGGTGACTTCGTATATCTTATCTATTAATTCTGCGTACGTAAAGTTGGGGGTAGCCCAAATAATTACCGGTTCAACATCACTATAAGAATATCCACTCTTCGGATCCTTAATTATTTCACCCCCATAATATAACCAAATAGGGATATCAAATTCCATACCTATGCATAAAAATTCAAACATATTCAAGTCATTCACTACTCACAATAAGCATAACATTGGAATACATATCAAACATACGGTTAAGATGATAATACCTTCAAATTAAACCAAAAAAACCACTAGCTTCAAAATTTGTTGTGGATGAAGTTCGCAAATGAGAGTGGGAGCAAGGAGGTAGGATGTATGGAATTTTAGAGGACTCGAATGGTTGGAATTTTTTGAATTTGGGATCTAGGGTTTGTGGGTAACAGGAGCGATGAGAGAGAGAGAAGATTACGAATCACAAGGGGTAGGAGAGAGGAGAAGGGGGGTTTTGATTATAGGAAACTGTGCAAAACGAATATAACTGATGCTGTTATTCAAAATAACGGCATCAGTATAATCGATGCCGTTCTCTGAGAGAATGACATCAGTTGTTTTCATTTTGCAATTCTCTCTCAGCTCACAATTGAGACTGTTCAATCTTTAGACAAAAATAACAGATGTCGTTATTCCAAATAATGGCATGAAACTTTTTTTTAAAAGAGATGCCGTTATTGGGAAGAACGGCATCGAAATAACGTATGCCGTTTTTCCCAATAATGTTTGTTGCTGACGTGTCATAAACAAGGGCATATCGCTAATTGTTTTGGGAAGTAGGGCAAGTGGCTAAATATTTTCAAAAAAAGGGGCAGTAAGGCAAATTTTTCCTCTCCTATCTATGTTAAGCCCAGGTCGGGCCTCTTCAAGGCGAAAGGCTCAAATAATTATTTTTGGAACCCTAATTACAATAAAATTTTCACGGCTAAAATACGTGTCTATATTTATAAGGAGAATTAAAATTTGGGGACCCCTAAAATTAATTGCAAAAAATTCAGGGCCTGAGACGGCTGGCCCTGATTAAGCCAATATATGCATGGAATCAAAAGCACAAGTGCTCACATATATATGTATATATATATACTGCTCACATATATATGTATATATATATACTCCATCGAAGTACTGTTTCTCTAAAAAATTAAACGAGACATATATACAATAGAGACATCCATTAATTAATTCGTTGTCTAAAATTTTATAAGCTAAGTCATATATATCGATCTTTGAACTACAGAATATAAACAATAGGTACTCTCATAGATTCACGTAGTACTGGTTCTTACTAATGCAATTTCCACGAAATATACATAGAAAGAAAGAAGCTCTATCATCTAATCTATTTCCTAGGATATAAAAACTTCAAGCCTAAGCTACATACTCTTGTTTGGAAACAAAAAACTGCAGCCATCGAACTTTGATTTAACGTATAGTTTTCACTCGCGCGTTGAGACGTTTTCTTTGTCGAAAAAAATGAACTAAGAATACTAATAACAATAAATGGCTTTTCTAAAATAGGAACTGATCGTAGATATATCAATGGAACAGTGGCAGCTTCTAAAATTTTCTGCCTGATTTTTAATCATTAAAAATATATCCAACAGTACGTACGTTGACTATGATAAACTACATGCATGCATGTATAGTATATATATTGATGCGGTTTGTTTTTGGAGGGTGTGGATGCACCAGGTGTGAGTTCTTCTCGATTTGTATTTTTGCGGAAGCTTTAGTGCGGACGGTGCGCCCGACCCTCAGCAGGTGAACGGTTCGGAAGTAGGCGGGAGTGATGTAGATATTGGATGCTCGGCTCTGATCTGGAGGCTCGGATCCGGAGTCTCGTGTACCGGCACACGGTCTAAAAACAGTGGGGTTGGTCCCGGTGGCAGACTCTCCGACGATATAGTCAGCTACTAAAAGAGAGCTACAGTAACTAGGGTTTGAGAGGGGGAAAGATTGATTACCTTGAGAAGGGATAGAGGGTCTGGTATTTATAGGAGAAGACAACTGGGTCTGGACCCGTTTGGGGCCAGGTGTGGAACCGGTTGCCCATGGGCCTGACGTGGCAGAAGCCCAAGCGGTAAGGGGCTGACGTGGCACGGGCCCGGGATGGTTTATGGCTGACGTGGCAGAAACCTGGAGTAGTTTAGGGCTTACGTGGCAGGCCCGGATGATCTGACGGTGCACGCTCTTTGAGGAGATCCTGTGGCCCAAAAAGCTATGCAACTCAGAATTAAGAATAATTCAAGAACAAACCTAGGGTTTGTGTAGAGGAAGGGACGACGGTGGGGAGGGGGGCGGCGATGGGGCGACGGCGAGGGAGGGGGCGGCGATGGGGGAAAGGCCGACGGCGGGGTATGGGGCAGCGATGGGACAGCGATGGATGAAGGGGCGACGCCGAAGGAGGGGGGCGGCGATGGGGGGAAGGGCCGACAGCGAGGGAGGAGGCGGCGATGGGGTGAGTGGCGACGTCGGGGGGGGGGGGGGGGGGGAAGGGATGGGGACGGAATTTGGGAAGAGGGAGATGGAAAGAGAGAGACAGAGTGAAAAATTGGGGAATTAAAGTAAAATGAGGGGGAGAGAACGAGAGTACGTTTTCACTTATCCTCAATCTACACCGGCGTTTCAACGCAAAAACGTCAGTGTATACCTACATAAGACGGCGTTTTTCACATACGCCAGTATAGAGTTGGATTTTTGGTTCCTTGACATTAACTGGTTTCTACAGTGGCGTTTCTTCCAAAACGCCGGAGTAGAAACGCCGGTGTAAAACTATTTTCTTGTAGTGACTCCAATGGTTGGAATTTTTTGATTTAGGGATCTATGGTTTGTGGGTTACGGGAGTGAAGAGAAAGAGAAAAAAAAACAAATGACAAGGGGTAGGAGAAAAGTTTGGGGGAATATGAGTATAGGTAACTGTGCAAAATAAATTAACTGATGCTGTTATTTTGAATAACGACATCAGTATAATCGTTACCGTTCTCTTAGAGAACGACACAAGTTAATTTACTTTAACAATTCTCTCTCAGCTCACAATTGAGACTATTAGATCTTTGGACAAAAAGTAACAGATGCCGTTATTTGAAATAACGGCATGAAACTTTTTTTAAACAGATTCCATTATTGGGAAGAACGACATCGAAATGACCTATGCCGTTCTCTTCAATAACGTTTATTGCTGACGTGTGCTAAACAAGGGCAGATCGCTAATTGTTTTCGGAAGTGGGTCAAGGAGCCAAATATTTTCAAAAAGTGGGTCAGTATGGCAAAATTTTCTATATATGTATACCACTACTAGCCAAGGACTTCACTGACTATTAATTTGACTCTATATACGCGTATGAATGGTTAAGGTATAACTTGTGTCCATCCTACTGATGTTCAACGAAGAAAATGTTCACCACTATCAGCATCATAACTGACTTATCACATAAGCAAACTCACATGAGCAAACATTATGATAAACTACATGCATGCAACAGTACGTTGACTATGATAAACATTATGATTATACTATTTTATAATCTCTTAAAATATATCCAACAGTACGTTGACTATGATAGTATATACATATAGTATATCTCTACTACTATAATGGGAGAAGGCCTTAGTCCTTAACTGTAACCCCTGTTTTCATTAATACGTATTTTCAAAATATTTTTCGTATTTAAATTCTCAGTATCTTATAAATATTTTTCCCTCATTGATTTTACTATTTGAACTATTTTTATAAACCCAATTGTTTAATTCTTTATTCTAACCCCAAGTTTGCATTTTGATTTTATTATGTATTATTTTGAAGCCCAATTTCATATTCGATTTTAATTAAATCAATCTGAGCCCAATTGATTAGCCCAATACACTAATTATTTCATTTAAAATTTTGAGCCCAATTATTAAAGCCCACTAACCCAGAATCTATATGCATGTACAGATTAATCCTACATCTATCCCTATAGAATTCTTTCCCGTATTCTCCACTCTTCAAAACCGTTCTCCAACTTCTTCCCACTTTACCTGCACACTCCACCATAAACTAGCAACTAACCCCCACTCTCCTCTCTCCCGTACTATCTCTCTTCTTCTCTGTTAAAACAAAACAAAGCCACAAGCAATCAAAACCAACAAAACAGAACATAACCAAAAGAACCCAAACCCACTCTCCTCCTTCCTCCATCTCCGCTCTCACTCATCCCCAACCTCCCATCTCCCCCGCTCGACACTCCCCGTCGCAACCTCGAGCACCGTCTTCGTCTCCCCCGAGAAACCGTCGAGGCATCATCGTCATCGCCAGCATCGTGGGACCCATCGCCTGCTACCTCCGCTACCACGCCCTCTCTGGCTGCCATCTCCGTGCCGCATCGTCTTCAACATCCCTTGCTCCACCTCGCGCTCTCCTCCATTCCTCCACTCGACTCAGCCGCCATTATTGCCGCTCATCTCCACCTCAGCCCGTCGCTCTTCCCGTTCGAGCTCCGTCGTCGTGCAGTGCCACTCTCCTCCGTTCACTCCATCACCAGTCATCTTCTCCGTCGAGCTCGCCCTCAACTTCCGCAGTCGTCGCCGCCAGCGTCGTCTTCCCCCTCCGTCGTCAACCCCTCCCGCAGTCGCCGCCCATCCAGTCGCGCCGCCCACCTCGCCGCAGAGTCGCGAGCCTCTGCACGTCGCCTCCCATCGCGCGCCCCCTTCTCCCGCTCGCTCTCTCTCTTTTTCTATCTCTCTCTGTTCTGAGATAAAGAAGAAGGAAAAGATTGGAGTTATTATTGTTGCTGTTGGGTTTTTGGAAGTATTGGAGTTGATGTTGTGAGGTGATTTTGGGGTTATTATTTTGCTGTTTGGGTGCTAGTGTGTTTGGGGGTTTACTGTTGTGTTGGAATCTAATTGTAGTGGAGTTTTTGTTGGGGACTGGACTGAAGTGTTTACTGGCTTGGAGTTGTTCAAGTGAAGTTGTTTTTTACTGACTTGTGGAGTTGCTACTTTAGGAGTTGCTGAATTTGGTGTGGCTGCTACATATCTCGCACGTGTCCTACTGCCCGGGATACTGATCCCGTTAATCTAGTGTTCAATTTCATCGTCGTCAACTAACAGGCAAGTCCACTTGAACTCTTTTAATTTTCTAGTTCAAGCTTATTGATCTCCTGCAAGTAGTTCCATTTCAATTATCTCAATTTGCCTTGTGTCCTGTCCGTTAGGAGTATCGAGGGTTTACACGAGCTAACCCGACGTACTCTTGACATCTTATATTTATCCATTGACTCAAACCCAAGCCTGAACACATATTTGACATGAATAAATAAATAAACTTGTACATGGGAAAACACGTCTTGATTAAACACATGTTATTACTTGAGATCTTGTGACTTGAACTCGACATGATAAACTTGACTTGTTTACTGGAAAAATTTACTCGACTTGTTTACTGGGAAAAATTACTTGACTTGTTTACTTGGAAAATTCACACTACTTGTTGTACATTAATCTTGATACATGCATGATACAATAACTCGATAATTGCCCACTTGATGAACATTCATGTGATGCTGCATGTCTGTCTTGTACTGAGGTTTCGACCCAGTTATATTAGGAACCAGTTAAAATAATGTAAAGAGAATTGTTATTTTAGATTTACTAGTTCTTGTTTATTATTGTGTAATGCATCATGTTGCTGCATTCGCACCGTTTCACTTGACCTTCTTATAACCACTTGCATGTAGATATATGACTTAATAAAATACTAAAACAAGCCGGGGTTTCTAAGGGTTGACCTAGTAGTGGACAGTCTCAGAAAATGTACTCGGTAGAAGGTGGAGAATTACTTGTGAAGACGTGAACTTGTTATCTTGTTATCTTGTTATATAAACTTGGCGTGGAAGGTGGAGAATTACTTGTGGAGACGTGTACTTGTTATCTTGTTATCTTGTTATATAAACTTGGCGTGGAAGGTAGAGAATTACTTGTGGAGACGTGAACTTGTTATCTTGTTATCTTGTGATCGTGATATACCCGAGTAGATCTTCTGGAGGCATTGATGAGCAGATCTTCTACAATTGGAGCAGGAGTCTCTCGAGTTAATTGGTAAGTCTTTATATTCCAGATATGGTTATTGAAATTTCTTCTCGTTTATGTGATTATGTTTCCTTCGTGGTTGTGATTAAATTTTCTTATATTGTTGAGCTAAGACTGATACAGCTTATGGATGATATGAGTTGGCGTACTTATGTCATTCGCTGGGCCTCAGTTACGTGCCTGTGTTTCCGTATTCCGGAAAGCGAGGCGTGACATTAACCCAACCCGTGCAACGCACGTGTTGGTAATTTTTTTTTTGCCCTTTTCATTCCCCCCCACCAAAAAAAAATTCCCCCACGTGCAAATCACGTAATTTTTTTTCCTTTTCATTCCCCCCTCAAAAAAAAATTTCCCACGTGCAAAGCACGTGTATAATACTAGTATATATAATGCAACTAGCCAAGCTAAGTCATTGTTTAATTAGTAGGTCATACTAGTGCGTGCAACTAAAAACTTGAAGTTTAAAGATCACCAAGTATATTTTTTTGGTTACTGGGAGTATATATAGAGAATTAAGCTATAGCTTCAGCACGAACCCCAGTTCGTTCTCATATACTAAGAACTCAGACTAAAATTAACTCAGACTAACGCCCATGATTTTATTCAATAAACGAACAAATAAGCAACACAGGGACTCCTTTGTTTGTTAATCGATCGAGAACATACTAAAACAACAAATGAAATACTCAACAAACTTTATTCGATTGAGAAAATGAATACAACCAACAAACTAATAAACAAATGAAAGTACATAATTAAGTTAGGTAGGACCTCCAAGTTATTTGTTCTTGCAGATAAACATTATGTTTGCTAATATATATAGTCTGATCAGTTCTTAGGGGTCATCTTCCTATTCTTTGCCTTCTTTCATCAGAGAGAATCTTTGCAAAGTACGTGAGAACTTCTTCATTAGTTCCTTCCCCTTCAACTGGCTCAAACATGCCCGTCTCTAAGTTCACCCTCGAAACTTTCTTCGCTAGCAGTGTCTTCCCAACTTGAACCAGATTCAGTAGATTCTCCTTCGTCGAGATATCCGTTGATGATGTGTTTCCGACCAGCGTATCATCCTATATATAAAACCAAAAATAAAAACTATTAAAATAAATGATAATTATTTTAAATTATTTTAGGAAAGAAAAAGCAGTATGATATATATATGTAACCTGGATTCGCAGATAATTCTTCTCAGAACGCAGAGCCTGAAAAACGACAGATGCATGGATATCGATCATATCTGCACTTCCCTGCGTAAATATGTCAACCAGAGGTGTGTCATTCTTGTTGAATAACCATCCGAGAACACCCCATCTGGCTGATTCTTGAGCACTAAACTTCTGTTCGATTTTTGCTGATCCAGTGCCAAGTGAAATGACAAGGAATTTGCCATGGTCCGTTGGATTAATTGGAAATAAGTTTTGGTTTGCCATCAAAGAGTTCTTTGTTAATTCGTTCATGGCTGTTAATGTCTATAACAAAACCAAACATGCATGAAGAAAGAATATATCAATAAATAGTTAATCATTTCTAAGAACAATTAATATCGACATAATTTTGAAATTATAATGTTGTTATTGAAATTTACCGGATTATTTGCTACAACACCACCATCAATAAGGTTAAATTGCCTGATGTTTCCATTAGAATCCTTGGTCTCAAAGTAATGACCGGGAAGATAAGTTGGAGCTGCAGAAGTACCAATGCAAATATCGGATAGAAGGGCATCCTTTAACGGCTCATTTTTTGCCTATAAATTGTTGCAAAAGAACAATAATTAAACACAATTAAGTATCAGGGATGAGTATTTTTTTATTTTATTTTTGATAAAAAGTGACTAGGATCACCTGTATCATTAATAAAACGTTAACAAAACAAAGTATTCAAAATTACAAAATCCACACCCACCACATCAAAGATGAGTATTGTGATTACTTTTTAAGGGATGAAACACTACATTTTGTAAATATACCTCAAATGTGGAGAAGATGGTTGGTTGTAGGAGCTTGATGTCAAAAGTTGGGATTACTACATTGGTTAGGGTTTGGTGAAGTTTTAAGCCACCAAGTAATTCTCGCACTTTGGAGTGCAAGAACTTGCCATCGTATCTAGGCCCATTAAGTACTGATCTTAACAAATTCATTGCTGAAGTCAATATCCCTGACCTGACAGAAGTAAACATTCCTTCGTTATACCCGAAAGTTCTAGTTATGTTAAAATAAAATAAAAAGTTAAAATTATAAAATGTTAGCATTTCATATACTTACTCATTTTTAGGAAATATTTTGGGACAGTTCTCAAGATAGAAATTGATAATATCCTTGGCTGCAAAAAGAGGTCGATTATCCTTGTTAGGAGCAGTAAGCATTGCGGTAACTAGCCCTCCTGTGCTAGTTCCAGCAATAACATCAAAATAGTCTGCAATTCTTGAGTCTGGGCCATCAAAATTCTAAAATTGATGCAGAAAGTTAGCTAGCTAGCAAGTACTTAATTAAAAATCAAGCTAATACGTACACATATACTAACAATGTGCATATATAGAATACGTACTTGAAGTTTTGATTCAAGAAAGGCGAGGATGGTTCCTGGTATGATGCCTCGTACACCACCTCCATCGATACTTAGCACTGTGAACATCTTCTTCGGTGAAGAAACCGATAAGTTTATGGTTGCATCACCCTCGCTACCCATTATCTACAGTCAGTTTTTAAAAACTATAACTTTTGAAATTTATCTTAAAGAAGTAAGAAGGAAAACAAGGCAAATTTATAGGCTCTCGAGAAATTTCTTCCTTGTAACTAATAGGGTTTGTACAAGTAGTATTTATAAGTGAGGAGAATGAGAAGCTAGCACTGCAAGACTTTTCTAACAGTAATATATTTGATTTTGAACGTGTTTAAATAGTCAATAAGAGATAAATTCTTTAACATCCAGAATATATATATCAATATACTGTGACCAGGTCCAAGTTTGAGAACCAGTCCGAGGACTTCATTTTAACAAAATTTAAGCTAGATTTTATTTTATTTACCATTAATATAATTTTTAGTTGTTCTTAGTTTTCTCTTTGATGACTACGGAAGGTTTAGCTAGCTATTTCATTTATATAGAACGCGCATCAAAATTTAAAAAGGGTTTTAAAACATGTATGCTCCTAATAGGTATGCTAATGCGCCTCAAAAATATAATTTTTATCATTTACACCTGATAATGTAAGCCTCATTTTATATTTACATCTCTGTCATATTTTCTTTACTTACCTCTGGTTTTACCTTTATCCAGGGCCGGATCTATAAGAGAGGCGAGAGAGGCAGTCGTCTCGGGCTTCCCATTTTTTGCCATTTTTAGTGCCCCCCCCCTCCCCCCCCCCCCCCCCCTCGCCAAAAAAAAAACAATAATAACCCGACAATGCGTATTTAATATGTATATATATAATGAAATAAAAAAAGTAAAATCTTATATATGTCAATTTTTCCATAAATATTATGACAATGCGTATTTAATACGTATGTTAACAACAGTGTTGGAGTGTTTATAACCGACATGAAAAAGTAGAAAAAATTGGCTCCATGAGCTCAGGGCCGGCCCTGCCCTTATTAAACATGGGAAATGATGACTTTACCCTTGTTTATAAAAGAGATTAAATTTTCCCAAAATTAATGAAAATTTTAGGTAAGAAATGTGATGAAGAAGATGGTACAGACATGCACAATAAGTTTGAATATTTCTTTAAAAGTAAAGAAATTTTGTGAAGAGCGGATAAGTTTCTTTTCAGTTAACAGCCAATCGAAGTTTACAAAGGAGACAATGTATGAAGTCAACATATATAGAGGAGGGTATTTTAGTTATTTTTTCATCAAGTCCATTAAAGGAAAATGAATATTCTTGAAGTCATTTAACCAGAATGGTAACTAATAGCACTACAATACTAACTGCCTTTCTCGGCATTTTATTTGACATTCCCTGGCGTTTAAAAACGCCGCCGTATCTTACACCGGCGTTTACTAAAACACCGGTCTAAAAGTCGCTGAATCGTGCATCGCGGTAGATTTGGGGCATACCCCGGCATTTTTGACAAACGCCGGTGTAGGTTAAAACAATACCGGCGTTTGCAAAAAGCCGCCGTAGTTGTGTTATCGAATTAGGTTATTTTCCTTTATTATTTACCCCGGCATTTATAAAACGCCGCCCTATCGTCACTTTTCAATTGCGTTATTAGATACACCGGCATTTTGTAAATGTCGGGGTATGTTATTCCTATATTTTCCTTTTTTTCGTATTTCAATACACTGGCATTATAAAAACGTCGGGGTAGATTTGTATTGTAATACCCTAATTCTTTATTTTCAAATTAAATGAAGGTTTGTAAATTTTACGTGCATTGCACGTATTAATTCAGGTTCATTTTCTATTAGAATTACTTATTTTGTAGCATGAATAAACATTTTTCTATCTTTTTTTATTTTTAAAAGCCTAATTGTTTATTTTAAAGCCCATCCTAATTATTTGATTTATTTTAATTAGCCCATTGAAATTTGAGCCCACTAATTAAAAGCCCACTAGTTATTTTCTCTTTTAAATAGCATGACTTGTAGTGTAGATCATTTTTTTAGACAATTAATTAAATGATCATGCACAACTAGTAGTTAGAGTGCTACATTTGGCACGTGCATGCACAAGAGTGTGCATTGCACACCCTTTCTACTTGGCCGGATATGCATAGGAGAGAGTGGAGATGTGGCTTAGTGGATGGGTAGTTACTTGCTCATGGGTGGTTGCTACAACTTTCCAATGTATCATAGCCATTTATCTACAACCATCTATTGCAATCCTAACCCTCCATTTCACCCTAAAACTAGTATAAATACCCCTCCCTTGTATGCATACATCACACTAAGAAATTTTGTAAAGAAAAGAAAGAAAGAAATACATAGGAGAGTAAAAAGATTGAGAGAGTTAGAAAAAGATTGAGAGGGTTTAGTTTTTTGTGTGTATTCCATTCTTGGAGGCCGGCCACTTCACCAAGGAAAAAGGGACGCTCGGGTTCACTAGTGCAAGGAGGAGGAGACATTTGTGGTGGCTCAAACTAGGAGGAGAAGGACCGCTGGTGTGTTCAAGGAGATTCTAGGAGCTTTTGTAGTATTTTCTTCAAATAGGTGGGTATTTTTCTATGCTTCTAATCTTAGACATCATGCTAGGAATTTTTGATATATATGAATGCTAAAAGAACTTATAAGATAATCACTTGTTGGCTCTAAAAAAGACATGGTAGATGATTGAGTATATGTTTGATGAATTGCATGCTAATGGTTATAATTCATGCCTAATGTAGTTGAATTGACTTATTGCCATGAAATTGTGAAATTAGAACCATGTGATTGTAGAAAATACTTATGAATGGCTAGTAGATGAAATTATTAATTTTTGTACTTATTGAACTATTGTAACACTTGTTCAAAGAATGCAACTACGTTATGAGTATTGTGGATAAAAGAAGAGAAAAACAGAAATTAATGCTTCTTTAATAAAGTTATAAAGCAAAATTTAATAGAAAGTTTTGTTAAATTGAAATTGTGCAATTGTAAACATAGAATGCAAATTAGAGTGAAAAATACTTGTTTTAATGTCAAAAAATTATTTTAAAAACACTGATTTGTTAAATGAATGTAAACTCCGTATTCTGGAAATTTTTAGGACTTTTTGTGAAGAAGAAACGAAGTTATGATCTTTTAAATAATAAAATATTTCTAATGAACTGAGAATCTACATAAACCTATTTTAAACTAATCCTATATTAATTAGTCACTATGGTCATACTGGTTATAGGGGGGCACTAGTTGGGTTACTGTAGCGGTGCGGTACCCTGTGTGTGTGGGTTCGAGTCTCGGCCGAGGCTTTTTACTTCTTTTTTTTCCCCCAAATGCCGAGAACTGGACTCAAACCCCATTCACTCTCCCTTTATGACAGTTGGGCACTTGTACCTTTCGGCTAACGCGTGGGGTTTGGTTTTCGGTGACTGTGCACCTGGCTGTGTGTGTGCGAGTTCGAAACTGGTTGAGGCCAAAATTTTTTTGGAAAGAAATCTTTTTTTTTTCTTTTCTTTTCTCACTTGATTATTTTGAGTTTTAAAAATAAAATAAATACTGAGAAAAATATTAGAAAATTCCTGAAAATACAGACTTCATAATTTTTTTTTTTTGTGGACCTTTAAAAAGAGAAATAAGAGTACAAAATTTAAGAGTGAAGTATTCATTTTAGTTTTGATCTTTTGAAACTCTAAAACAAAGCAATGAAATTTTTGGATTATAGAAAGAATTGTAAAGAGATAAATTGAGATTTTCATTCCTAAATGTTGAGTAGAATTAAAATGAGAATTTTGATTATGCAAGTTGTGCATGGAAGTATGAGAAAAAGAGAACTTGATGAAATGTACAATTTTGTGAACAAATATGCTTTTCTATAAAAGTGAAAGGAGGACTTAGACTAGAATTTTTGGCTAAACTCTACGTCGGCAAGAATAAAAAATATGGAATAGAGGATTTGATAATTTGATCAAGTTTGGATCGTTGATAATGATTGATGTTGAAAAGACCGATGTAGGAGTAATGCTAGATTCTAGAATATTGACCTTCAAATTATACATAAGGATTAGATACATAGTGAAGACGTGATGAACGTCAGAAAAAAACATGAGTATGAGGGCCATTAGATTGGCGGCATGAGAGTATTTACAGGATGTTCTATGATGCGTCATGATTAGGGCGTGAATACTACTCCAGAGTACCGTCCCGATGGCGACGCTTATGGAGTGATCTAATGACTGTGGGTGGTGTCATGTCTATGGTAGGAGGTGAATTATCACAGGATGCCTGCATGATGAGTTATGTGTCAGTGCGTTGGGATTCTCTCCAAGGCGCCTAGACGTGAGCTCGTAACTCATAGAACGCCTAGGATACTTATCGTAGTTATAGTAGTAGATTAAATCATGACGAGAGATCGAACCCTACAAGATGAAGAATGGTTAAGGGTTGCCCTCGGACCTATGTAGTATGAGCTGCATAGACTCTGAAAAAGCGCGCATTAGTATCATATAATGTAAAAAATTGCATTAAGGACTAAGTGCACAGCACAACACGACATCAATAGGGTAGTACCCTTTGTAGCTCTATCTGTGATCAAGTTTGTGATTGTTTAAGTTTGAAAAATCGTTATACTGTTCGGCATAGTAAGGATGGCCGTGTATAATATTTCGTCGGTTGTAAGCAACTGACGTGTCCACAGTTTTCTATGCATGATAAGGATATTGGCAAGACTAAAGGCATGCATGCTGCTTAAAGATTGATTCAAATGTTGTATACTTTTATTCATGTAAATATTGTAAAATTGCTTCTGTTGTATAAATGTAAATGTAAATGTAATTCTGATGTAACAAAAAATTTTAATTCCTTGTAAAATTGTACGAAGAGAAGTGTAAAGATTCTGTGGAACTTCGAATTCAGTCTGTTTTGGAATTCGAGGTGTTACAGAGTGGTATCAGAGCCATACTTCCAAGTAGTCCAAATTTATAAGGAACGACACCTTAGAAGTGGACATTAGAGTGTGTGTGAGTCTAGAGAATTAAATGTAAGTCACTTACATTTGTGTTGCTGTATGATTTATGTTTCTTCTTCTCCTTTCTTTAAGATGGCAGACCACTTCGACCCAGCTGAAGGTGATGATTGGCATATAGTTGAGGAGGATTACTACCCCGAGCAAGCTGATTCAGACGAAGAGGATCCTGAAGAATTCAAAGAGGAATGGCCTGAGTCTCGAGAGATCAATTCACCTCCGGATTCATCTGATGATTCCTCCGACGAGGAAGAACCAGTTCCGAGTAGTCTCATTGTGTCTCTTCAGAGGCAGGTAGAGACTTAGAAGGAGAGAGCAGAGCTGTTGTAGGCACAGTGTGCGAAGTTCAAGGAGAGCATCACAACTCTCAGTCATCGTGTTTGGGAACTCGAGAAGAGGAAAAACATGTACGATGTACTGAAGGAGGAAGTGGCGGAACTACGGGAAGAGCTTCGAGAAGCCAAGAGAAACCATAGGAACTAGACTGTTGTATCTTCTTACTAATTTCATTTGGTCTCAGAAATGTTTTAAATTCGAATGTACAAAGTTTGAAATTCAATGAAATGAAAAGTTGATTTAAAATTCATGTTTTATACTTCGAATTTAATGGATTTTTTGCATCAGAATATGGCTAGAAGAGGATCTCAGAATGGGGAAGGTCTGGACTTGGAAACGGAGTTAGCGAGGGTCTATCAGACACTCAATACTGTTGCCAAGAATCAGAATCAAGGAAGGGTGCCTGCGAATCTAGTACCCAAAGCAATCAAACTCGTGGAATCATTCAAGCGGATGAAACCACCGATGTTTATGGAGAAGTCAGACCCTGATGCGGCTGACAATTGGATCCGACAGGTAGAGACTATCTTCGAAGTCTTGGAGACTCCGGAGGGCAGCAAGGTGAAGTTGGTTGCGCTGCAGTTCGAGAAGGATGCAGCTGTGTGGTGGCAGTCAATGAAGCGGACGATGGGAGATAATGTTTTTGGCTGGAAGGAATTTTTGGAGGAATTCTGCAGTCATTATTTTCCATCGGACGTCCAGGAGAAGAAGGCCATGGAGTTTCTAGTGCTGCAGCAGGACGGTATGTCGGTTAGAGAGTATGAGACAGGATTCACTCAGCTTCCTAGATATGCACCCGAATTGGTGATAGACGAGGCGAAGAAGGCTCGGAAATTCGAGCATGGTTTGAGGCCCAGTCTGAGATCTAGGATGATACCCCTTTGTATCAGGAGGTTTGACAAGTTGGTCAAACGAGCTGCAGCCATGGAAGCGAACATGGAGCAGTTCCACGTTGTTCAGAATTGGAGGAACAACTGGAATATAGGGAAGAGGCCCACAGTTGTTGGAAATATCAGGGGACAGCCGCCGGCTCAAAGGTTCATGCCTACGGGTACGAACATTGTTCAGGTGGCAGGAAGACCTGGGAATACTTGGGTGAGACCTCCTGTGACTTGTTTCAACTGTGGAAAGACAGGCCACTACAAGTCTCATTGCCCCAAGCTGTAGGATGTCGTCTGTAATGGACCAACTCAACAGACCGAGAAGAAGCCGTACTAGCAGGGGTGAGTATTTGCCTTAACTAAAGCTGACGCTGATGAGGTAGATCACATCATCACTGGTACGAGTGAGGGTGTTTGGGAGTATTTTTTTTGTTGTATCTTTTCCTGCTTATTTAGTAAGCTGTTATGTAACGAGTGTGTGTTATGTAACAGGAAAACTTTATTTGAATGGAAAGAAAGTTGTTGTTTTGTTCGATACTGGGTCCTCTCATACCTTTATATCACCTAAATTTACTAAAGTTCTGGGAGTTGAACCGAAGATATTTCCAGGCAAGGTCTTAGTAGTAGCTACTCCGTCAGGGGAGACTTTAACCACTAATCGGTACTTTGCGGATTACGAGATCAGGATTGGAGATAGAATTTTGGGGATCGATCTGATCGAGTTGAATGTCTTGGGAGTCGATGTTATTATTGGCATTGATTGGATATCGGTGTACAGTGTGAATATCGAGTGCAAGACCAAGATAGTAACAGTGAAGGCTCCAGGTGGACCTGAAGTTGCTTTCCAAGAGAAGAGGAGATGTTCAGATTTGGTGGCTGCTATCACCGAGAAGAAAGGGATTCCAGTAGAGGTGCATCAAATTCCGGTGGTTCGGGATTATCTGACTGTATTCTTGCAAGATTTTCCTGGGTTACCCCCGCATCGTGATGTAGAGTTCATCATCACTATTCAGCCAGGGAGTGCACCCATTTCCAAGGCACCGTATAGGATGGTGCCTGTGGAGCAGGATGAGATCAAACAGAAAATTGAGGAGCTGTTGGAGAAAGACTTTATTCAACCGAGTGCGTCACCTTGGGGAGCACCGGTGCTGTTGGTAAAGAAGAAGAATGGTTCGATGAGGATGTGCATCAATTACCGAAAGCTGAATGAGGTCACTGTTCAGAATAAATATCCGATTCCATAAATTGATGACTTGTTCGTTCGTCTACAAAGAGCTGTTGTTTTCTCCAAAATAGATGTTCGATCAGGATATCATCAAGTTCGAGTGAAAGCTAAAGATGTGCATAAGACTGAGTTCAGAACTCGACACGGGCATTACGAATTTTTAGATATGTCATTTGGAGTGACGAATGCACATGCAATTTTGATGGATATGATAAACAGAGTTCTAAGGCCATTTATTGATTCTTTCTTCGTGGTATTTATCGACGATATTCTTGTGTAATCCAAGTCGGAGGAGGAGCACACGGAGCATCTGGCAGCAGTTTTGAAGAAGCTGGAAGAGCAGGAATTGTATGCCAAGTTATCCAGGTGCGATTTCTAGAAATCTGAGGTGGCATCCTTTCTAAGGAGGGAGTGACAACTGATCCGCAGAAGATATAGGCGATGAAGGATTGGGCAAGGCCTACTACAGTGAAGAAAATCAGGAATTTTCTTGGGTTAACTGGATACTACAGGAGGCTCATTAAGGGCTATGCTCAGATAGCAGTACCGCTTACTGGTCTAACCAAGAAGAATGTGAACTTCAAGTTGACTGAATAGTGCGAGGAAAATTTTTAGGAGTTGAAAGAGAGGCTGACTACTGCTCTCATTTTTGCTTTGCCTAAAGCAGGTGTTGAAGATGATGTCTACAGTGATGCTTCACATCGTGGGCTTGGTTGTGTCTTAATGCATGCAAGAAGGGAAAGTGATCGCTTATTGGTCTAGGCAACTAAGACCGTATGAGAAGAATTATCAGACTCATGATCTGGAGTTGGCTGCGATTATCTTCGCCTTGAAGCAATGGAGACATTACGTGTATGGTGAGAAGCTGAACATGTACACGGACCATAAAAGCTTGAAGTACATCTATCAGCAGAAGGATCTGAATTTGAGGCAAAGGAGATGGCTGGAAGTACTTGAGGACATTTGTCTTGAGATTAAGTACCATCCTGGGAAGGCTAATGTTGTTGCTGATGCACTTAGCTACAAAAGCAGTCTGGCTAGTTTGATTACAACTTAGAGGCATCTTGCAGAGGAGTTGGATCGGACTGGTATTGAAGTCATGCTGCAAGGCTTGGGATCATCTTTAACTCAGTTGAGGCTCCAACCAACGCTGAATGAAAGGATTATCACAAGTCAGAAGAAAGATGCAGAGATTCAGAAGATGAAGGTGCAGGTTGGTGCTGGCAAGTTGTCGGAGTTTCAGATCAGGGATGAAGTGTTGTGGTTTAGGGAGAGGCTGTGTGTTCCGGATCAAGTAGAATTGCGAGAGAGTATTCTTCAGGAGGCACATGCTATTCTTTTGTCTGTACATCCTGGGAGTACCAAGATGTATAGGACTTTAAGCAATATTTCTAGTGGTCAGGTCTAAAGCGGGATATGGCCAAGTTTGTGGCAAGGTGTGAGATCTGTCAGCAGGTCAAAGCCGAGAATCAGAAAGCCGAAGGTCTATTGCAACCATTACCTATTTCAGAATGAAAGTGGGATAACATCAGTATGGACTTCATCACGGGTTTGCCCAAGAGTTCCAAGAGCAATGATGCGATTTGGGTCATAGTCGATCGACTAACCAAGTCCGCTCACTTCTTGGCAATAAAACTCACTTCGTCTATGGACAATTTGGCTGAGTTGTACGTTGGTGAGATCTTCAGGCTTCAAGGTGTTCCGTTAACCATTCTGTCTGATCGAGATGCACGGTTTACTTCGCATTTCTGGATAAGTCTTCAAATAGCCATGGGTACCCAGACGAATTTCAGCACTGCTTTTCATCCTCAGACCGATGGGCAGACCGAGAGAGTCAACGGCATTCTTAAGGATATGCTTCGGTGTTGTGTTCTAGACTTTGGAGGCAGTTGGGAAAGGCATTTAGCTCTGGTAGAGTTTGTACAATAACGGTTTTCAAATTAGTATCGAGATGGTACCGTACAAAGCTCTGTATGGCAGGAAGTGCAGAACGCCTGTTTGTTGGTTCGAAGTTGGGGAACGAGAATTGTTTGGGCCTGAGATTGTGCAGCAGACCTCTGAAATGATTGATCTGATCAGGAAGAGGTTGGTGGATGCTCAGAGTAGGCAGAAGAGCTATGCAGACAACCGGAGAAGGGACCTTGAGTTCGAGGTTGGTGACTTTGTCTTTCTGAAGGTGTCACCTAGTAAAGGTGTGATCCGATTTGGCAGAGGAGGGAAGTTATCCCCAAGATTCATAGACCCATACAAGATATTGAAGCGGATTGGGAAAACTGCTTACCGGTTGGAGTTGCCGGAAGAGTTGTCTCAGGTGCACAATGTCTTTCATGTGTCTATGCTGAGAGGATACATTCTAGATCCAAGTCATCATTTTCCCAAAGTGTCGGAGGGTTTGCAGTTGGATCTGAGTTACAATGAGCTCCCAGTTGAGATTGTGGATCGTCGGGAGAAAGTCTTGAGGAATAAGACGATACTGATGGTCAAAGTAGTCTGGAGAAACCAGTTGGTTGAAGAGGCTACGTGGGAATCTAAGGAGAGGATGATGAAGGATCATCCTGAGCTCTTTGTTTGATTTGTATTTTCTTTTCTCTCTTTTTATTGTGTTTTGTTTCCTCATCCATAAATTGTAGTTCCGGGGACGGAACTATTCTAAGGAGGGAGTTTTGTAATACCCTAATTCTTTATTTTTAAATTAAATGAAGGTTTGTGAATTTTACGTGCACTGCACGTATTAATTCAGGTTCATTTTAAATAAGAATTACTTATTTTGTAGCATGAATAAACATTTTTCTATCTCTTTTTTATTTATGAAAGCCTAATTGTTTATTTTAAAGCTCATCCTAATTATTTGATTTATTTTAATTAGCCCATTGAAATTTGAGCCCACTAATTAAAAGCCCACTAGTTATTTTCTCTTTTAAATAGCATGACTTGTAGTGTAAATCATTTTTTTAGAAAATTAATTAAATGATCATGCACAACTAGTAGTTAGGGGTGCTACATTTGGCACGTGCATGCATGAGAGTGTGCATTGCACATCCTTTCTACTTGGCCGGATATGCATAGGAGAGAGTGGAGAGGTGGCTTAGTGGATGGGTGGTTACTTGCTCATGGGTGGTTGCTACAACTTCCCAATGTATCCTAGCCATTTATCTACAACCATCTATTGCAATCCTAGCCCTCCATTTCACCCTAAAACTAGTATAAATACCCCTCCCTTGTATGCATACATCACACTAAGAAATTTTGTAAAGAAAAGAAAGAAAGAAATACATAGGAGAGTAAAAAGATTGAGAGAGTTAGAAAAGGATTGAGAGGGTTTAGTTTTTTGTGTGTATTCCATTCTTGGAGGCCGGCCATTTCACCAAGGAAAGAGGGAGGCTCAGGTTCACTAGTGCCAGGAGGCGGAGACATTTGTGGTGGCTCAAACTAGGAGGAGAAGGACTGCTCGTGTGTTCAAGGAGATTCTCGGAGCTTTTGTAGTATTTTCTTCAAATAAATTATATACTTCTAATCTTAGACAGCATGCTAGGAATTTTTGATATATATGAATGCTAAAAGAACTAATAACATAATCACTTGTTGGCTCTAAAAAGGACTTGGTAGATGATTGAGTATATGTTTGATGAATTGCATGCTAATGGTCATAATTCATGCCTTATGAAGTTGAATTGACTTATTGCCATGAAATTGTGAAATTAGAACCATGTGATTGGAGAAAATGCTTATGAATGGCTAGTAGATGAAATTAATCATTTTTGTGCTTATTGAACTATTGTGTCACTTGTTCAAAGAATGCAATTACGTTATGAGTATTGTGGATAAAAGAAGAGAAAACAGAAATTAATACTTCTTTAATAAAGTTATAAAGCCAAATTTAATAGAAAATTTTGTTAAATTGAAATTGTGCAATTGTAAACATAGAATGCAAATTAGAGTGAAAAATACTTGTTTTATTGTCAAAAAAATATTTTAAAAACACTGATTTGTTAAATGAATGTAAACTCGGTATTCTGGAAATTTTTAGGACTTTTTGTGAAGAAGAAACGAAGTTATGCTCTTTTGAAAAATGAAATATTTCAAATGAACAAAGAATCGACATAAACCTATTTTAAACTAATCCTATATCAGTTAGTCACTATGGTCATACTGGTTATAGAGGGGGTGCTAGTTGGGTTACTGTAGCGGTGCGGTACCCTGTGTGTGTGGGTACGATTCTCGGCAGAGGCTATTTACTTTTATTTTTTTTCTTTCCAAATGCCGAGAACTGGACTCAAACCCCATTCACTCTCCCTTTCTGACAGTTGGGCACTTGTCCCTTTTGGCTAGCGCGTGGGGTTTGGTTTTCGGTGACTGTGCACCTGGCTATGTGTGTGTGTGCGGGTTCGAAACTGGTTGAGGGCAAAATTTTGTAGGAAAGAATTCTTTTTTTTTTCTTTTTCTTTTCTCACTTGATTATTTTAAGTTTTACAAATAAAATAAATACTGAGAAAAATATTAGAAAATTTCTGAAAATACATAGATTTCATTAAAAAAAAATATTTTTTGTGGACCTTTAAAAAGAGAAATAAGAGTACAAAATTTAAGAGTAAAGTATTCATTTTAGTTTTAATCTTTTGAAACTCTAAAACAAAGAAATGAAAATTTTGGATTATGGAAAGAATTGTAACTTTAACCAGAATGGTAACTAATAGCACTACAATACTAACTGCCTTTCTCGGCATTTTATTTGACATTCCCTGGCGTTTAAAAACGCCGCCGTATCTTACACCGGCGTTTACTAAAACACCGGTCTAAAAGTCGCTGAATCGTGCATCGCGGTAGATTTGGGGCATACCCCGGCATTTTTGACAAACGCCGGTGTAGGTTAAAACAATACCGGCGTTTGCAAAAAGCCGCCGTAGTTGTGTTATCGAATTAGGTTATTTTCCTTTATTATTTACCCCGGCATTTATAAAACGCCGCCCTATCGTCACTTTTCAATTGCGTTATTAGATACACCGGCATTTTGTAAATGTCGGGGTATGTTATTCCTATATTTTCCTTTTTTTCGTATTTCAATACACTGGCATTATAAAAACGTCGGGGTAGATTTGTATTGTAATACCCTAATTCTTTATTTTCAAATTAAATGAAGGTTTGTGAATTTTACGTGCATTGCACGTATTAATTCAGGTTCATTTTCTATTAGAATTACTTATTTTGTAGCATGAATAAACATTTTTCTATCTTTTTTTATTTTTAAAAGCCTAATTGTTTATTTTAAAGCCCATCCTAATTATTTGATTTATTTTAATTAGCCCATTGAAATTTGAGCCCACTAATTAAAAGCCCACTAGTTATTTTCTCTTTTAAATAGCATGACTTGTAGTGTAGATCATTTTTTTAGACAATTAATTAAATGATCATGCACAACTAGTAGTTAGAGTGCTACATTTGGCACGTGCATGCACAAGAGTGTGCATTGCACACCCTTTCTACTTGGCCGGATATGCATAGGAGAGAGTGGAGATGTGGCTTAGTGGATGGGTAGTTACTTGCTCATGGGTGGTTGCTACAACTTCCCAATGTATCATAGCCATTTATCTACAACCATCTATTGCAATCCTAACCCTCCATTTCACCCTAAAACTAGTATAAATACCCCTCCCTTGTATGCATACATCACACTAAGAAATTTTGTAAAGAAAAGAAAGAAAGAAATACATAGGAGAGTAAAAAGATTGAGAGAGTTAGAAAAAGATTGAGAGGGTTTAGTTTTTTGTGTGTATTCCATTCTTGGAGGCCGGCCACTTCACCAAGGAAAGAGGGACGCTCGGGTTCACTAGTGCAAGGAGGAGGAGACATTTGTGGTGGCTCAAACTAGGAGGAGAAGGACCGCTGGTGTGTTCAAGGAGATTCTAGGAGCTTTTGTAGTATTTTCTTCAAATAGGTGGGTATTTTTCTATGCTTCTAATCTTAGACATCATGCTAGGAATTTTTGATATATATGAATGCTAAAAGAACTTATAAGATAATCACTTGTTGGCTCTAAAAAAGACATGGTAGATGATTGAGTATATGTTTGATGAATTGCATGCTAATGGTTATAATTCATGCCTAATGTAGTTGAATTGACTTATTGCCATGAAATTGTGAAATTAGAACCATGTGATTGTAGAAAATACTTATGAATGGCTAGTAGATGAAATTATTAATTTTTGTACTTATTGAACTATTGTAACACTTGTTCAAAGAATGCAACTACGTTATGAGTATTGTGGATAAAAGAAGAGAAAAACAGAAATTAATGCTTCTTTAATAAAGTTATAAAGCAAAATTTAATAGAAAGTTTTGTTAAATTGAAATTGTGCAATTGTAAACATAGAATGCAAATTAGAGTGAAAAATACTTGTTTTAATGTCAAAAAATTATTTTAAAAACACTGATTTGTTAAATGAATGTAAACTCCGTATTCTGGAAATTTTTAGGACTTTTTGTGAAGAAGAAACGAAGTTATGATCTTTTAAATAATAAAATATTTCTAATGAACAGAGAATCTACATAAACCTATTTTAAACTAATCCTATATTAATTAGTCACTATGGTCATACTGGTTATAGGGGGGCACTAGTTGGGTTACTGTAGCGGTGCGGTACCCTGTGTGTGTGGGTTCGAGTCTCGGCCGAGGCTTTTTACTTCTTTTTTCCCCCCAAATGCCGAGAACTGGACTCAAACCCCATTCACTCTCCCTTTATGACAGTTGGGCACTTGTACCTTTCGGCTAACGCGTGGGGTTTGGTTTTCGGTGACTGTGCACCTGGCTGTGTGTGTGCGAGTTCGAAACTGGTTGAGGCCAAAATTTTTTTGGAAAGAAATCTTTTTTTTTTCTTTTCTTTTCTCACTTGATTATTTTGAGTTTTAAAAATAAAATAAATACTGAGAAAAATATTAGAAAATTCCTGAAAATACAGACTTCATAATTTTTTTTTTTTTTGTGGACCTTTAAAAAGAGAAATAAGAGTACAAAATTTAAGAGTGAAGTATTCATTTTAGTTTTGATCGTTTGAAACTCTAAAACAAAGCAATGAAATTTTTGGATTATAGAAAGAATTGTAAAGAGATAAATTGAGATTTTCATTCCTAAATGTTGCGTAGAATTAAAATGAGAATTCTGAATATGCAAGTTGTGCATGGAAGTATGAGAAAAAGAGAACTTGATGAAATGTACAATTTTGTGAACAAATATACCTTTCTATAAAAGTGAAAGGAGGACTTAGACTAGAATTTTAAGCTAAACTCTACGTCGGCAAGAATGAAAAATATGGAAAAGATGATTTGATATTTTGACCAAGTTTGGGTCGTTGATAATGATTGATGTTGAAAAGACCAATGTAGGAGTAATGCTTGATTCTAGAATATTGACCTTCAAATTATACATAAGGATTACATACATAGTGAAGACGTGATGAACGTAAGAGAAAAACATGAGTATGAGGGCCATTGGATTGGCGGCGTGAGAGTATTCACAGGATGTCCCATGATGCGTCATGATTATGGTGTGAATACTACTCCAGAGTTCCGTCCCAATGGCGACACTTATGGGGTGATCTAATGACTGCGGGTGGTATCATGTCTATGGTAGGAGGTGAATTACCACAGGATGCCTGCATGATGAGTCATGCATCAGTGCGTTGGGATTCTCTCTAGGGTGCCTAGACGTGAGCTCGTAACTCATAGAATACCTAGGATACTTACCGTAGTTATAGTAGTAGATTAAATCATGGCGAGGGATCGAACCCTATAAGATGAAGAACGATTAAGGGCTTGCCCTCAGACCTATGTAGTATGGGCTACATAGACTCTGAACAAGCGCGCATTAGTGTCATATAATATAAACAATTGCATTAAGGACTAAGTGCACAACACAACACGACATCAATAGGGTAGTCCCGTTATAGCTCTGTCTGTGATCAAGTTTGTGATTATTTATGTATGGAAAATCGTTATACTGTTCGGCATAGTGAGGATGGCCGTGCATAATATTTCGTCGGTTGTAAGCAACTGACGCGCCCACAGTTTTCTATGCAGGATAAGGAGACTGGCAAGACTGAAAGTATGCATGCTGCTTAAAAATTGATTCAAATGTTGTATATTTTTATTCATATAAATACTGTAAAATTGCTTCCGCTGTATAAATGTAAATGTAAATGTAACTCTGATGTAACAAAAGTTTTTAATTCCTTATAAAATTGTACGAAGAGAAGTGTAAAGATCCCGTGGAACTTCGAATTGAGTCTGTTTTGGAATTCGGGGTGTTACATGTATGGTTTTTTTTCACAGCACAGCTTACATTTCGATTTTAAAAAAATACAATACAATTCAATTCACAATATCATTTCAATAACCTGTACAAATATTCACAAATAAATCCCCAAATTTCATGCATATTAATACAAATCACAACCAAACACAATAATTAATTGTGCATAATAAATTTTCATAACAATTTAGAAAAGCATTCAACACAATTCAACACATTTCATTAATTGTACAAAAGCATTCAACACAATTCAGAAATTTTCATAACAAACCATTGGTACTGTTAGGTTTTGTGAGAAATTAACAATTGGGAATTAGGGTTTATCTCTAGATCTAAGTTGCTTGAGATATTCACCCTAGGTATCAAGATTGGAATACCTAGACTGCTATCATAAGCCAGTATTTATCTCTAAATACTGGTTTGGGTATCTGGTTATAAGCCCACAAACCCGCATTTCAATATCCAATCAATTGTATGTTCAATACACGTGTTACTCATATGCACATGTAATATTTATATAGAGAGAATATACCAATATATATCAAACAATCTCCTCCTATATTCTCAATATATAAAGTACAGGATTATCTCATCAGTTCAGTATAAAACTGACTGGCTGATAGCAGTCCATAAAAAAGAAAAGCATCATAAAGGTATAGTTTCATAACAACCAAAATAATTATAAATCTGAATAGTTCAATCAAGACTAAACCAATATAATTAAATAGTTCCAAACCATATCCAATTCGGAATAGTTCACAAAGACTAAACCAATAGATAAATAAACTATAGTCTCAAAACTAAATAAAGCAAATAAACTTCAAACTAAATAAAAGAGTTTTAAGCTCTAAAATGCAGCCTTAAACTCAAAAGAAGTTCTTATCAAGCAAGTGATCGGCAAAAGAAAATCCTTCCATGCTGCTTCATGATTACTCCTCCTTATCGAGCAAGTCATCATCTTCAAAATCGAGATCTAAGATTCCATCTTTATTATCTTTGCTAGCACATGTTGCTCAACATTGCAAATAAGAATTTCATGAGTCATTTCTCTTTGAATTCAAACAAATTGCATAAAAGTATCTAGTTCAAACAAAAGAACTTAGTACAATTCAAATTGGCTAGCAAGATTTTAACACAAGCATCACAATCAAGTATCTTTAACAAATAAAGTACATGAATTTTATAGTTTCTACACAAGAACCATACTATGTTTTATATTGGAATGAGAAGACTACCGTTTCAATCATGGTTTAACATTGAATCATCAAAATTGGAATGAAACATGTATCCATAAAAGACATATCATCAAAATTGGACTGATATTTTGGACAATTTGATCATCTAAAACATATCGACAAGCTTTCATATTTCGTATTGGAATAATATGATTATTCTAAGTAAATTCTATAGATATATGATACCATCAAAATTGGAATGACATTATATATCTGTGGAATTTATGTGGAATCATCAAGATTATCTAAAACACGTTAACTGTCAAATTGAAGCTTAAGTTTGAACTTATCTATGGCTGTTCTAATTATCAAAATAACTAGGGTGTTAAGACCGTTATGACTTAACGGCTCTTAACCTCATTTCCCCAACAGTTTTGACAATTAGACCTCTTTGTAATCCCTTAGTAAGGACATCTGCCACATTCTGTTTTGACCTCTTTGTAATCATTCTCCTCCATGCGACTCCTCTTCTTGGCGGCCGCCTGACCAGTCCAAGCTTGTATATTGGCAAAAAATTTATG
Source organism: Hemerocallis citrina (assembly GCA_017893485.1). NCBI lineage: Eukaryota > Viridiplantae > Streptophyta > Magnoliopsida > Asparagales > Asphodelaceae > Hemerocallis > Hemerocallis citrina. Next base: position 396,917,166 of record CM030359.1, read on the forward strand.
CATCATAACAGGAAATCATTACGATCTAGCCATAAGCCTCACATTGTAGCCGCAAAAGAAATATTTCATGCAATTCTATCATCTTTGCTGACAATATCTATCCCCCAGTGCCCCATACCTCTAGAGCTGCTATCAGGTACTATCGAGTCGAGTCTTCCACTACCCGGACCCATTACCTTACGGGTCCAAAAACTGGACCCGGACCAAGATTTGCGAGAACCGGGTCTGGGTCCTAGTTAAAAAAATATACCCGTCGGGTCCGGTAGTGGTGAATAAATATTTGTACTTTAAGTATTGTTGCACCCGATACCCTACGATTCTACAATGTTTACACTAAAGTACATGAATAAATATTATATTTACACATCTATCTTCAACGATTACTATTTACAAGTATATCCTATAACCCTATTATTCAAATTCCATATTTTTTGGGGTATTTTTTAACGAGTCCGGGTCCGGGTTCGGGTCCGGGTTCGGATCCGGGTTCGGGTCGGTTCTATTTTGAGCGGACCCGAACCCGGAAGTGCATCGGGTCTTATTTTAGGACCCGGACCCGAACCCGTATAGATCGGGTCGGTTCCGGTCCAATGTCGGGTCCGAGCCGGATCCGAGTATCAGGTAAATGTGACAGTGCTACATACCTCATAGCTCGACCTAGGACAATCTAGGATCGTAAACCCTAAAGAGACAACCTCCCAAGCTAACCTACTTTGGGGCAGATAAATAATAAGTGGTTTATATCTTCATCGTCGTTGTTACATTTGGAGCATCTTGCATCAATGTGCACATTTCATTTTTGCAGGTTGATCTTACATAAGATCACATCATTCTTGACCAACCAAATGAACACTTTTACTTTCAACGGCGCATTAATGCTCCAAATAATGTCAGCCTCCTTACATCTCGACCATCCATCGTTGAGCCATCTATACATCAACTTTATAGAGAATATGTGACTAGGCTCTAGGTTCCAGCTCCTTTCATCATTTGTTTGATTAATATACATATCGTCTGTACGAATGAAATTTATGAGCTTCTGCAGTTGGTTAATACTCTCTTGTGAAATTTGGTCAAAAACCTCAAGCCTCGGTTTCTCATAACGCCACACATCAGCAACTAACGTATCGGTGTTTATCGTTGTTGCGACAGCCTCCGGAAACAAAGAGAGAAGAGTATTGTTTCTACACCATTTGTCCTTCCATAATCCGGTCTTGTTTCCATGCTCAGCCTTACACCTTGTATTAGTGTGGAAAATCTCACCCACTCTCGCCACACCTTTCCAAAGATATGAAGCTTTACCATGGGTACTTCTCCCCCCGAATCTATATTTCTTCCTTATTCGATAAGCTGCAAAGGATTTACACCACCAATTGTTGCGATTCATTTTCATTTTCCACCACCACTTGCTCAACAACGCTTTGTTCATATCTTTCAGATCTAATACTCCCAACCCTCTATACTCTTTCCTGTTACACACTCTCCCCCATTTTACCAGGTGAAACCCTTTACTAGCATGATACGCTCCTTTCCATATGAATCTTCTTCTGCATTTGTCTATTTTATTGATAACTCATCTCAGAAGTTCATAGATCGAAATGATATATAACGGAATACTACTAATCACTAAGTTAAGTAGCGCAATCATCCTCCCTAAAAAGAGGGAGCGCCCTTTCCAACTAACTAGTCTCTTTTCTATCATCTCTATTAAGGGTTGCCAATCACCTTTTCGCATAGCCCCCGGCCTGATGGGAGTTCCTAGATATTTAAGTAGAAACTAACCAATCTCACAGCCAATAAGTCTTTTTATAGTCTCTATGAGAGTTGACAATTTACCACGGACACAACTCTTATTTAGGTTGACTTTCAACTCTGCCAAGGCCTCAAAGCACTTCAGAACCAAGCCAACAACAACACTTTCATCTTCCTTTGCCGTACCGAATATTAATGTATCATCCGCATATTGAAGAATTGAGATCGGTTCAGAGATGCCTTTAATCCGTATTCCACGAATAATGTTTCCTTCTCTAGCCCTCTTGACCATATATGCAAGGTCGTCTGCCACAATAGTAAATAAAATAGGGGATAGAGGATCCCATTGTCTAAGTCCCCTGCGGCATCTAATTTCTTTTTCCATGTTCTCATTCACTTGTACAAATGACTTCCCTCTTCTCACACACGTCTTAATCCACAATCTCCATTTAGGCCTGAATCCTTTGAGAAGTAAAGCCTTATCTACACAATCTCATTCCACTGTGTCATACGCCTTTTGAAAATCCAATTTCAATAGGAATCCATCGACTCTATCTTTATTTTCTCTATACACAATCTCATGTGCTGACGCAACGTTGTCCATAATCTCTCGCCCTTTGATAAACCCGCTCTGAGATTCTCCTACAATATCGTTCAGATGAGGAGATTGCCTTTGTGCCAATACCTTAGTGATAATCTTAAACAAACCATTCAAAAGACTAATTGGTCTTAAGTCGTCTACTATCAGCACCTCATTCTATTTTGGAATTAGACAGATGTTCGCATAATTAAGTCTATCTAAGTATGCATTTCCATTATAGAATTACAACATTATGTTATCTTACATAAAAAACTAGAGAAAGTAAATATGTTTGCTATTATTTCTATATATGGCTAAATAATAATAATAGTAATAAAATCAAAAATATCAATACGGACACTTTTGGGAGTTGTTCCTATTGGAACTTGCGACCGTTTATTTCGTTCTAATAGTAGACTTTCTTAAAATCCAAAAAGCACAATGGGGAGCAGTGGTCTCTCAAATATCATTTGGGCCGATTCTGGAGCTGTCTCAACTGGAAATTACTGTTGGATATATTGGTATATTCTCTCTATATAAATATTGCATGTGCATATGTGTAACACGTGTATTAAACGTACAATTGATTGGATATTGGAAAGCGGGTTTGTGGGCTTATAATCCGATACCCAAACCAGTATTTAGGAATAAATATTGACATGTGATAGCAGTCTAGGTATTCCAATTTTGATACCTAGGGTGAATATCTCAAGCAACTTAGATCTAGATATTAACCCTAATTCCCCATCGTTAATTTCTCACAAAACCTAACAATTACAACTGTTTTGCGCATCAGAATTGTTGAATTTCTCAAAATGTTAGCATGTACTCTTCGAATGGTATCAGTTGGTCACACTAGCTTGACACAATTGGGACAAACTTGGCTTTTGTGACAAGGCCAGGGTAACCCGAAACGGTCAAACCTTGTCTCAATAGGTCTATTGGGACAACTTTTCAGCTATTAATCGAGATGAATTATGACATTTTTCATTAGCCCTCTTTTATAGTAAAAATACTTATATATATTTGCTAGTTCTAATTAGATTAACCCTCCATTCAATGCAAATATATATATATCAGAAACCGTCATAGTACAGTCATAGTACGTAGTACTTACTAATCCAGCCGAGAACTCCTGTTCCTCATGGATGCAAGGGATGATACAAAAACTTTATCTGAGATAACTATATATGTATTCTAATTAAGCTATAATGAAGATTTCAGCTAGCTAGCATTGGTTCATATATATATTTCATACAGCAGGTAGGTAAGAAGTCTCTTTCCGTTGTTTTTTTGAGATAATAGTGACCTACGTCACCAATTTCATTAATGAAGAATTAATGAAATACAATAAAAACATATTACATAATACATCTAGAAATCTGTTGGATCAAAAACAACGATCTAAACCAAAATACATCGAAAATAAATCAAAAGCAACATCATAATAGATCATAAATCCTCCCAAACGGTAGTAAAACGCCATGACCTTCTGTTCTCATACCCGATGGTTCCCAAGATAGTATCCTCCCACTGCCTCTCCGTTAGTCAGTGCCCTCCAACCTCAATCTCTTTCGAGTATCAGTGTTACCTGCCCAAATCTCAACCAGAACCAGAATTTTATGTAATAAACATTGAAAGCTATAATGATTATTACGAAAGCATGCATCATTACTGTCTAACCAAAGGGTCCACATAATAGCTGCAACCGAAATATCCCATAATTACCTAACCTCTTTCCTAATGACCCTCAATCTCCAATTCCCCCATATATCATTGATTTGACTTGGTGACTGTATAATACCAAACCCTAGGCCCATAACTTTCCAAGTAAGTCTTGCTTCAGGGAAGAATAGAAAGATATGGTTGGTGTCATCATGACATCTAGGACAAGTAGAATCAATCGGGATACTACGCTTTCTAAGATATAGTAGTAAATTAGTCTCTTTCCGTTGTTAGGAGCAGTAAATTACGATATTGCAGTCACTTGACGACCTGTATTAGTTCTAGCACAATAATATATATCGAAGTAGTCTGCAATCCTTACATTTCGAACAATTGACACTTTCTATAGTATTGTCTCCTTCCAATGATTAAGTTGTCACGCGTGTGCTGTTGGTTTGATCTTTTCCTGGTTTAATTTCTTTGTCCAAAAAAAAATGCATGGATTGAGAATACTAATTATAATGACTTTCTAAAATAAGAACTGATCGTACATAATTTAATGGAACATTGGGTGCAGCTAATTAATTCTAAATTTTTCTGCCTGCAGGTTTTAATTATCTTTTAAAATATATGGAACAATGTAAAAGACTATGATCTACTACATGCATGTAAAGAAAGATAATGCAACTAGCTAAGCTAGGTCATTGTTTAGTAGGTCATACTAGTGCATGCGTGCAACTAAAAAACTATGATAATTTAATATAATTAAGTCATACTGCTTGAATTAATATTAATTAATGGATACTATAATGGTGTCACAAATGATATATATCAACCATTGAACTACTCATAAAATTAAAAAAATTAGAAGTTTAAACATTGCCTAGTCCTTTGTGCAATGCGCTCTATTGCCTGAATTCTTAGTTTGTACAGCTGTTCTTGTTAGGTGCTTTGCTTTTTCTTGTTTTTTCAGCGTGTAAATATTCTTGTACTTCATTTATTTGATTTATACTCCCTCCGTTTCACTTTAAGTGATATTCAGGAGTTTTGCACAAAGATTAAGGAAGGGTGAGATAAACATTTGTTTCCCTCTATACTCTTATTAATAAGTCTCCATGATTTAATTACCAATTCTTTTTCCAATACAGATTCTGATTTCAAGAAATTGTAATCACTACAACATATAGGGCTTTCTACAATGAATTTATTATAGCATTTAAGTGTTAATGCTGTTGAAAGTGATCTATAACAGCATTTCTGAAGAAAATGCCGTCTTTGATAAATTTTAAAATTTATTCTTAGCTACGACAGCGTTTTTAAAATGCTGTATTTTTTACAACGTTTTAAAAACGCTATAATATCCATATAGAAACTGAAGTGGTAGGGGTAAAGAAGAAACTTTAACTCAAAAACCAAAATCATCTAAAATCCTCTCACTCCCCGATCTAAATCCAAAACCATCGGTCCCTTTCACAAACCCTAGTCCAAATCTCCAATCACTCACACCCGCTCCCCGTTGATGGAAAGGAAGGCTGACATTCCACCGAGGAGGACCAATCTCAGCCGTCCGATCGGAATCGGAGGAGACCAATCCTCCAACTACAACAACCTCTCTTCGTCGTCGACTTCCTCATCCTCCTCCTCAACCCTCTCCACTTCATTGCCCGATTTTTTACGGCACGTTAATGCCGTATTCAAGCGCCACCGGCCCCTAAGTAAGTAACCGAATAACTTTTCTAGGGTTTCGTAAAAGAAGGGATCTAGGGCTTGGCAGATTGGGGTTTGTTAGGGTTTTTTCAAATTTTGATTGGTGGAGTATAAATTGATTTTGTAGTTGATGGAATGCAATTGGGGAAAGAATTGAATTTTTTTTACCAAAAAAGTGATTTTTTAATATTAAAAGTTTGAACTAAACTGATCATTCAAGGAATTCAGAAACATTTACATTGCCTCATTCATAACCCCAGTTTTTGTTGCAATTCATTTCATCTCCTCATAAGCCCTTGAGATAGATGAGTCCAGGATACTGATGAGATTTTATGGCAATATTGGAGAAGAATTCGATGAATTAATCACTTTTTAATTTCAACTAAATTGTCTAATTCATTTTATTTTTGAGAATTTTCTTCTTTCTTGAAGCTGCATGTACGAAATTTGCACACAAACTTTATACTCCACAATCTGATGCATGCAAGAGTAGTACTTCTTCCTAAAAGTTATGGTAGTTAACTAATGTTTATTTTATAATAATCAAAATAAATAGTATGTTAGCAAATGCATAAATTTATGTACTGCAAATTCATATTTTTCTTCGGTACATAAATTTATGAGATATTGAGATGGTAACAAAACATAGCCATTGTGTCGTTGATAAAACAATAAAACTATTTACAGTAACCATACTTAAATAAACCAATCAAGGAATTCAGTAACAATATCAACAAAAGGACAAGGTAATTAAAGTTTCTTACATCAATACAAAACCACATGCACATATACATACATTTCATAAATCAAGATTGTTGGGTATTTTAAACATCATTCAAGAAATTCAACGACATCAATACTAGCTCATTTATCCACTTGTCTTAGTTGCAATTCATTTCCTTTCATAACTCTTCAGAATTGAGATAGATAGGCCCAGGATACAGAGGAGAATTTATGGTAATGGTGTAACGCCCCGAATCCCAAATACACTGAATTCGAGATGTTCTACAGAATCTTTTCACTTTCTTTAGTACAATTTTACAAGAAAATTTAAACTTTTCACTTTACATCAGAGTTTACATCAATATTATACTTTTCATTTGCACAGCGGAAGTAAAATTTACATCAATTAAATAAATGTACATCAACATGGTATAATCTTTATGCATCCATTCCTCTTTAACCTTTAACATGTCATTTACCTGCATATAAGACTGTGGGTACGTCAATTTATTCAACCGACGATCATTATACACGGCCATCATCTCTATGCCGGAAATAGTATAACTTAATTTTCCATATTTAGCAAACACAAACTTGTCACATTACAATTAAAGGGGCTACCCTATTGATGTCGTGTTGTGATTGTGCACTTAATCCTTAATGCAATTATTTATGTTACATGACACTAATGCACACTTGTTCGAAGTCTATGCATCACATACTACATAGGTCCGAGGGCAAGCCTCTTAATCATTCTTCATCTTTGTAGGGTTCAATCCCTCGCCATGACTTAATCTACTACTGTAACTACGGTAGGTATCTTAAATGATCTATGAGTGCAAGCACGTGTACAGAAAACCTGGAGGGAAATCCCACGTCATGTCACGACTCATCATGAAGAACCTGTGGCAATTTCAGCCTCCTTCATGGCACACGATCCTCATGCAGTCACCAAACATCCCACAAGTGTCACCACCGGGACGGTACCCTGGAGCAGTATTCACGTCATGTCACGACGCATCGTGAAGAACCTGTGAAATACTCTCCGCCGCCACGGTACCCTGGAGCTGTATTCACGTCATGTCACGACTCATCGTGAAGAACCTGTGAAATACTCTCCGCCATAAATCCGATGGCCCTCACTCGTGTTTTTCTCCTACTTTCATCACATCTCCACTATGTACTAATCCTTAGTTTTTATTAGAATCATGAACAAAAATCAAAGCTCTAGAATTAGCCTCTCCACTAAACCGGACTTATTCATTCATCTCAACATGACCAACCTTGGTCTTTCTTTTCAATATTCATTTCAATTTCTTTCCAATTGCCGGGGGAGACTTAGCTACTCTTTCATTTCAATTTCAATTCACAATTTCCAACATTGAGCGTTACTAGCCCATAAGTTCATTTCTCGTAACCATAATAGATTTTCTTTTCATGTTCATAGCTTTCTCATTCTTACAACTTTCATAATTCAAATAAATGATTCACTTCATGTAAGTTCACGTAAAGACAAATTGAATTCACTGTCATAACCAATGATCAACATAAGATTCGTAACAAATCATAGAATTTCTGATATACCAAAAGTACTTCTGAACAGTCGACTTGGAGCTCTTCCAGTCGACTTGTTCAGTCAAATGAAGTTCTTCAAATATCGCTCGGAAGAGTCGACTGCTACACATGACAGTCGGCTGTTCCGCAGCGTTCCAATTTCAATTATCATTCACAGGACAGTCGACTGTCGTTCAACACAGTCGGCTATTTTGCAGAGTTCAATTATGTAATTTCTCAGGTTCGATACAGTCGACTGTTACACACATCAGGTCGACTGAACAAATTAAAATCTCAGATTAAGGGATCATTCCTTCATACTATTCACACATCATAATTTGTCGCACTATTCTCCAACGAGAATAATTCATATTTCATGGTTATCACATTATTCTCAAAATGAGAAATACTAACGAATATTCACAATTCATATTTTCATACATCTATCACATAATGTCACTTCAATCTTTACTATACTAATCTTCTTCATTTCCAGTTCTTTTGCAAGGTATACTTTCCCAAAATACACATGTCAAAATCATAGTTCTAATTACACCTTTTATCCTCAAATCACATTTTATTTCATGCAAAAATTTCCAAATTATCTTTATAAAGTCTCATGTATTTTTAGAGGAGTAAAACATTCGAGTTTACAAAATGCATCAGTACCAGTCGACTTATACTGTAATAAGTCGACTGTCCAGGGAAAAACATCCATGATTTTAAGTAAATAAATTAAGCAAGAAGTTGACTTATAAAAGCACAAGTCGACTTAAACGAGTACATAAGTCGACTTACAAGGTCCTAAGTCGACTTACCCGAACATTTCTTTTCAACATTTCTCAACAATTGATGCCACTAATCTCTTTATTAGTCAATTACACATTCATGGTTATAATTAATCCATGCCAACTCAGATTTTTACCAATCAAATCACATACAATTTTCACACCCATATTCCAATCAATTCATAGGTCAATTTCCCATTAAGAATGTACTCTTATTAATATTTTTCATGCATCATTCTTTCAGTATAGTACTAGTATGATTCCTAATAAGGAAAATTAAACCCACTATCATTCATTCATTCTAACAAGCATTTCTACTTTAGAAGTATGGAGAATTTTACCCACCTTGTATGGAGAGAAACAACACAATAGTAACTAAGTCCTTTGCAAATGAGATGCACCTCCTCCTAGATGATGCGCGCACAAGCTCCACAAGCACCACCGAAAGCTCCTAACCGACCCTTCTCCTCCTTGGTAGAATGCAAGCACAATCCCACTCACCACTCAATCTTTTTAACTCACAACTACTATTAATTAGACTATAGATTTGGAAGGGATATTAGGCACAAAAATAACTAGCCATGGGAGGGGGTATTTATACTAAAAATCAACTAGAATGGAGGGCTAGGATTAGTTGGTTGGTTGTAGGATGGAGGGCTAGGATGAGAGTAGGAGTTACCACAACTACCCACATTCAAATAACTACCACACCATGACCACCACTAAACTTTTGAATCTCCCTCCAAAAGTCCACAACCGGCCATGAAGTAAAGTGCATTTTGCACGTGTACGTGTAGTGCACGTGCATGCGACTAGGCCAAAAATTGTGCATTTGATTTTTACATAAAAATAAAATAAATTAATCCATGGGCTTTAGTTTTATGGGCCAAAATAGTAAAAATAAATAAAAATGCATTTTGGGCTTTAAGAAAGAGGCTTTAAAATATGGCTTTCTATTTATTTAAAGAAAAGGCTTTTGTATGAAATAATTTGAAAACATATATTTAAATATTCATACACATCACAATAAAACAATTATAAGATTTAACCCAAAATATTGCACGTGCACACTACGTGCAAAATAAAATAATTTTTCATTAAATGAAAAATCAGGGTATTACAAATGGTGAAGAATTTAATGAATTAATCGGTCTTTCTATTTCTCGGGTAATCTAATTCATCGCAATTGCTTGAAATTTGGTTTATCACATTCAACGAATTTGATTTTCATTTTGAATTGTCTATTTTAAATTTGACGTTGAAACAAAATTGAGAGAAGTACTCAACTAGTAATGCATCTAATCAATGATAGACTATTAGTTAAAACTTTTATATAAGAGATTTCAAGTCCAGCATTACATTAAGTTAGGTCTAATCTTAGATGATTTATGAACACCTATAGACATTCCTCTGAGTAGAATTGACCATTCGGAATTACTCCTACAACCGTTGATACCTTCTAAATGACACGCTTGGAGTCCAACACTTGGTTCGAATCTGCTTCAACTACTTGCTTCTACGCGAGTACGAAGCGGATCACCATTCGGAATTGCTCCTACAGCCGCTGACACCTTCTAAACGATACGCTTGGAGTCCAACACTTGGTTCGAATCCACTTCAACTACTTGCTTCAAAGCGAGTACGAAGTGGATCACCATTCGGAAGTGCTCCTACAGTCGTTGATACCTTCTACATGACACACTTGGAGTCCAACGCTTGGTTTGGCTCTGCTTCAACTACTTGCTCATAAGCGAGTAAAGAGCGGATCACCATTCGAAATTGCTCCTACAGCCGTTGACACTCTCTAAACGACAAGTTCGGAGTCCAACACTTGGTTCGACGCAACTTTTTACTACTCACAAACGAGTAAATACCAAGCTTCCCACCATTCGGAATTGCTCCTGCAACTATTGACAACTACAAATGCTAACAAAACACACAAGTGCGAAAAACAAGTATCATTTCATTAAAGTTTGAGGAACAAGTCTAATTACAAGACCAACTACTCATCTTTGCGAACAAGATACAAACCTTGTGAAACCAAAAGTACAAGACTACAGAGAACTACTTCAATTCCTCCTAGGGGCGGGGATACTTCGGTTGAGAGACACCCGGGGGCGGCGAATGCTGTACTGCCGACATCTCGCCTTGGCGCTCGTCCCTAGGTCAGCGAGCTGAGACGCATCGTCCGCACTCGTTCTAATGGTGGCCCCAACAGAAGCTCCGCTCGACGAAGCAGCCACCCCACTTTGTCACGCTCCTCCCGAGTGCAGGAAGTTGATCTGACGTTACTTCGCTCGGGTTGCGGCTGAAGATGAGCGACCTTTGTCTCGAGTTCGACAATTTGCTCTTTTAGCGAGTCGTCCTTCACGGTTATACTGAGGCGAGGTAGCCGCGCCGAGCCGAAACCTCAAGAGCTTTCGGTAATTGTCCGCCGAAGATGAGCAACCTCCATACTCATGTCGACAGTCACCTTCTTCAGCTCGTCTCTCTCCGCTGTCATCTTAGTCAAAGAATGACGAAGTCGCCTAAGCCTCAAGCCGAGGTTGACGGCCATCGATGAACCATCATCATCGCCTTCGGGGGTCGTCTCCCTAAGCCTCTCTTCAAGCTGCCGGTTTCGAGATCTCGACGGCCTAAGATCAATCTCAGGTGATTCCGCTCACGTTCCTCTTTGCAAAGCTCCCACTCTACTTCGCAAAGCCGTTCTCGGCTCCTAGCAAGGCACAACTTTGTCATACCTAAAACAACCTCGGGACAAGCCTCCTCGGCCACGCGAGGCACTTCGGCGAGTGGCGTCACTTTGACAATCTGAAAATGCCAAGTCAAATCGCAGTGAACACTTAGCCAAAATTTCGAGCAAATCATCCTGAACACTTAGCCAAAATTTCGAGCAAATCGTCCTGAACACTTAGCCAAAATTTCAAAAGATTTTCATTTCATTGAAGTTCGGAATGATACATGTGGTGGCCAGTCTGTGATTAGGTGATACATTGATAAAAATTATAAAAATAAAAAAAAAATCAAGGCTCGACCTCTTTGCCGTGGCGGCTCGCTGCTGCAGGATCAGGCTTTTCCGGAGTGGAGACGATCGCTAATGGTGTGACCTCGGAGCTAGGCTCGCTGCCGAAGACCTCTACTTCGGCATCGGCATTGTCATCCCCTTCCTCGTCCTCGTCGGACTCTTCGTCGAAGCCCGGGACATGGTCGGGGAAAAGGCAGCACCCAGAGCAGTCGACCTCGGGGAAACGTTCGGTCACTTGCTCGATGGCGCGGGCATAAGCCTTAGCCATGTTGACCACTAAGAACCCTTGGGCCTTCTCCATGGTCGTTGCCTCATCCTTTTTAGCGGCAGCAACCTTAGCAGCTTCAACAACTTCTTCCTGTTGCTTCGCCGCCGACTCCTTCTGTCGCAGAAGATCGGCCTCAAGCTTCTTCACGAGGCCGTCGAGGTACTCCATCCTCATCGTCTTCCCATCCGCCTCGACGTTCAGCTTGTCGAGCTCATTGGCAATCTGAGCTTTCCCTGCCCGAGCTCTATCCACCTCCTTCTTTAGGTCCTTCTCAAGTTCGGTTATCTTCTCCATAAGATGACCGAAGTAACATGTTATTTGCAGAAGGAAAAAGAGTTAGCATGAAAACCAAGAGAATAAAAGTATACAACTAGCAAAACTGCACTACCTACCGACACTGCCGCTCAAGCGATCTCGAGGGCATCGTCCCCAACAACCCCGGCATCCATGGCGGCGTGATCCTTCGGCATCGCCAGATGCTTGACGGCCTGCATGCTCGACGTCGAGTCTCCGAGGAACCCATCGAGCTTCCGGACTTGCCAGTCCGGGACAAAAATCTTCTTGTGTTCCTCGGTCAGGAACACTTCAGCCTCGGCCGTCGGCGGAGCCGTCTCCATCCCCAAAGCAGCCGGCATTGGGAACTCCCCTACCTCGGTTAATGCCAAAGCAACTGCCGTCGTCGCCACCCTCGGGGTCACAGTGGCCGACGCTGATACTTCTTCGACGGCACTGGCGATCGTCTTCGGCTTCGGGGAAGTCACCTTCGTGGCAACCCACTTCCGCCTCGGAACCTTGCTTCCGAGTGTCGCCCTTTGAGCCAACACAGCTTCGTAGTCCATAGTTCCTGGGATAGAAGAAAATGTGATCAAACGCAAGTAAAAATCGAACAAGAAAAGAAAAACAAAAAGGGAAAACCGCATACTATGGTCTATGTGGCTGAGCCCTCCCTGTAGAGCGCCTCCTCTGTCAGGTCCCTCCAATCGAATTTCGACCGGTTAAGGAGAACCTGAACCATGTCTTCTTTGTTGGGATAAAGCATCGGCAGGTCCTTCACCCTCTTCATCACTTCTTCGACCCAATCCGAAGGGATGCACCACAGCTCACGGCTCCGGATGATGAAGTACTTATCTCGCTAATGCTTTATCGAATCAAGACAGCTGATGAGCTGAACACCATGCCTCGGAGCTAGGTAGAACCTGTATTCCGACTTCTACTGCTGGTGAAGCCGGTATAGTGTCCGAAGCACCTTTAGGTCCGTATCGATCTCTGCCACCTGACAATGGAGGATGAACCCGTTGATCACCCTCCACCCGTTCAGCATGAGCTGAATGGGGCTGATCCCGAACCACCGCAGAACTTAGATGGCGAAGGGATGGAGCGGCAACCGGGCCCCGGCGATAAAGGCATCGACTGGCCAGAAGCATATATTCACCGGCATCGGTGAATTGGCTCTCACTCCAGGACCGGGTAGCATCAGCTCGAAGTCCTCGGGAATCTGAAAACACCCCCGAATCGTTGCGAGGTCCGCCTCGTTGAGGATGGAGATGGTGTCGTCGACTTTCGAGGTCTCCCTCGCGGCATTATCCTCGAAGCTCCGCCCCTTTCCGTAAACTATCCGTTCAGAGTGTTCCTCCAAAAGTTCCCGAACCCTATGGAGTCTAGTCAAAACTCCCGGCAGTCTTCCGAACTCCCCCATCCTACTCGGGTTCTCCACTATGGTCTCTACGACCAACGAAGAATGCGCTTCGATGCCCTTGCCCTTGTCGACGAGAGGAACCTAGCTCGGAGACGGCTCATCGGTAGCGAGTGGGGAGGGCTCCGAACTTGGGGGAAGGCTAGACATTTGCTAAAAAATAAACTAAGTGTTAAGTTACCTTGAAGTGACTACTGCGGTCAAAAAGATCACGGAAAACGGCCAATTGTCGCCTGAAGCTCCCGTTAGTAAAAGCTTGTCGCCTGAGTGAAAAGTCGAGAAATGAACAAGTGAAGGGGGGTGAAGATTTATAGGAGCTGCACGCAAATCGAGACTAGTGGCCTCAAGAACTCAAGAGGCAGGCCCATTTACCACAAAACGACAAGAAACTCAACAGTCACTTGATTGGTCAACGGTCAGACGGTCAACGTGCCACGTGTCTCTGGCTCGATGTCACGAATCGTCAGCAGGCCACGTGCATTCCTTGGACTTCGGCACGCCTCGCCGAGCGTTCTTGCCACCAACGCGCAAACGTGAGAAAAAAATCTCACTTGGTCTTCGGCATGCCTCACCGAGCGTTCCTGCCACTGATGCTCAAATGTGAGAAAAACATCTCACTTGGACTTCGACACGCCTCGCCGAGCATTCTTGCCACCAACGTGCAAACGTGAGAAAAACATCTCGCTTGGACTTCGGCACGCCTCGCTGAGCATTCTTACCACCAACGCGCAAACGTGAGAAAAACATCTTACTTGGTCTTCGACATGCCTCGCCGAGCGTTCCTACCACTGATGCTCAAACATGAGAAAAACATCTCACTTGGACTTCGGCACGTCTCGTCGAGCGTTCTTGCCACCGATGCGCAAACGTGAGAAAAACATCTCACTTGGACTTCGGTACGCCTTGCCGAGCGTTCTTGCCACCGACGCTCAAACGTGAGAAAAATATCTCATTTAGACTTCGGCACGCCTCACTCAGACTTCGGCACGCCTCACCTGGGCTTCGGTACGCCTCGCCGAGCGTTCTTACCACCGACGCTCAAACGTGAAAAAAATATCTCACTTGGACTTCGGCACGCCTCACTCATACTTCGGCACGCTTCACCTGGGCTTCGGCACGCCTCGCCGAGCGTTCTTACCACCGACGCTCAAACATGAGAAAAATACCTCACTTGGACTTTGGCACGCCTCACTCAGACTTCGGTACACCTCACTTGGACTTCGGCACGCCTCACCTGGACTTCGGCATGCCTCGCCGAGCATTCTTTCCACCGACGCTCAAACGTGAAAAAATGGCTCATTTGGACTTCGGCAAGCCTTGCCGAACCCCTTTTGACACATGTCGCCATCTCGAAGCACCGCTGGACCTCGGCAAACGACTCCGAACCCACCTTAACTTCGGCCTCCTTCTTGACATGTGTCAGCTCACCGAGACGTCTGGCGGGGGTTGGCAACCGTTGTCGGGAGTTCTTGCCACTGATCCTCAAACGAGGGAAAATAAGCCTTCATGCAACTGGAGCCATCGGATCACCCCGAAATTCGCACGACAACCAGATCGACGTCTCAGATTGATCCACGTCAGCAAGCGTTAATCCACCATTCGATCATCCAGATTTTCGTGCCCAAAGCTGATGGACGGTTGAGATTTTGCCACGTCATAATTGGGTAATTAAAATTATATTTTATTTATTAATTCGAATTATTTATTCAAAAAATTGCGAAAAAATGATTAATTAAAAATATGGGGAAAATAATTAAAAATGCTAGAAAATAATTATAAATTTAGGAGAACATTTTTGAGCTCCTGGATAAATAATTATTGGTTAGAATGATTAATTAATGCTCTCGGAGAGCAAATCATCGTTTTGCAAAATTGAATAAATGGTTTGAAAAAATAATATAAAATTAAAAAAAATCACCAAAAATCCAGAAGTGCCTGAGAGCGAACTTAGGCACGCTACCATCTCAAAAAAGCACCATCGCCCCTCAAACGAGATTCCAACACCCTTTGAGAACTCCGATAAAGCCCTACATGACATTAAAACAACAAAACTACTCCTCAATTGCCGTAACACACAGTCTTTGGGAGTGGGGGGCTCGTGATATGGCTAAAAATGGGGTTAAATCGGATCCATTAAAAGGAGAACGAATCTCAAAGTCCCAGGGACAAGATGGTAATTTCACCTACAGACGGGTCCGAATCGGGCACCGGGTCCCTCCTCTTGGACCCGCTAACCCATGAACGGATCTGTTCAGCTAGAAATGGGTCTCAACCTATTAGGGGTCAGCTCAACAGAATTGGAGGAAATCCTGGCTCGCCCTGATCTTGAGGAGGTGGTTATAACCACCCCTATCCTGCCACACCGGGAGGAAGGGATTCACTCTTATCCTGAAGGAGATCCCCATGGCGACTATAAAAACCCACTTACCTCATACTGTAAAAGGTGATCACTCTTTGTGCACTCAGGCTCTTTCCCTTTACTTTTTCTGGTATTGACAAGAGCGTCGGAGGATTCACCGCCAGGATCCATCCAGGTGTTTCGAACGTTTGTGCAGGTCCGCGGGAGCACCAAGGAGTCAACTTATCAACAAGGAAGAAGGGAGATCCAGTCTGTTCGAGTTCCTCACGAACCTAGAAATCTCATCTATTACCCCCACACCAGAATCCAACGGCAACAATATATATATATATATATATATATATATATGTGTGTGTGTGTGTGTGTGTGTGTGTGTGTGTGTGTGTGTGTGTGTGTGTGTACCCAGCTTTTTATTCCATCACCTATTCCATCACCGTCGATTGGTGGATTTGTACACATATAGCTGTCCTGGAGAGCTATTTGCAGACTTGTTGTTTGATCCCAACAAGTTGTTATGACATATCCAGGACAGAGTTGAACGTTTTAAGTTTTCCGCTTGCGCTCGGCAAGCTTGTAGAGAACTCTGCGACGGAGTTGAATGTTAAGCTTGCCGTTTGATCCCGGCAAGTTTGTAAAGACAACACTTTGACCGAGTTGACGTAGAAACTGCCGTTTGACCCTAGTAAGTTTAAAGACAACTCTGAGATAGAGTTGATGTAGAAACTGTCGTTTGACCCCGACGAGTTTCGAGAAAACTCTGAGATAGAGGGGATGTAGAGCTTGCCGTTTGATCCCGGCAAGTTTAGAGAGAGCTAACTCTTTGGCTGAGTTGGCATGGAGCTCGCTATTTGATCCCAGCGAGTTTGTGGAGACAAATCTATAGTAGAATTGATGTAAAACTCATCGTTTGATCCCGGCTATTAGAGACAACCCGGAGAGAGTTGATGTAGGAACTGCCATTTGATCCTGGTGAGTTTGGAGACAACTCTGAGATAGAGTTGGTGCAGAAATCGCCGTTTGATCCCTGATGAGTTTGCAGAGGAAATTCCGTGATGGAGGTGTGTGTTGAACTTGTTGTTTGTTCCCAACAAGCATAGAGAGGACTCTATGACGGAGTTGGAGGTTGCACCTACTGTTTGTGCCCAGCAAGCATGTAGAGACAAATTTTTGATTCAGTTGGTCCAGAAACTGATGTTTAACTCCGGCGAGTTTAGAGACAACTCTGAGATAGAGCTAATGTAGAAACTTTCATTTGATCCCGTCGAGTTTATAGGGGCAACTCGTGGTGGAGCTAATATAGAACCTTTCGTTTGGTCCCGGCGATTTTGGAGACAACTCTGAGATAGAGTTGATGTAGAGACTGTCATTTGACCTCGGTGAGTTTATAGAGGAAATTTCGTGACAGAGTTGGATGTTGCACCTATTGTTTGCGCCCAACAAGCGTGTAGAGACAACTTTTTAGTTGAGTTGGCGTAGAGCTCGCTGTTTGAACCCAGCGAGTTTAGAGGGAACTCACTGGTAGAATTGACTGTTGAGCTTGCTGGTTGGCCCCAGCAAATTTACAGAGGAAGCTCCGTGACAGAGTTGGATGTTTCACCTGTTGTTTGTGCCCAGCAACCAGGTAGAGACAACTCTTTAATCGAGTTGGTTCAAAAACTGCCGTTTGACTCCGGCGAGTTTAGAGACAACTCTGAGATATAACTGATGTAGAAACTACTGTTTGATCCCGGCGAGTTTGTAGGGGTAGCTATGAGATGGACATGATCTTGAACTTGTTGTTTGGCCCTAGCGAGTTATTGATGGAGCTCGTGTGGAAAGCAGAGCGTAGAACTCATTGCTTGAAGCCAACAAGTTGTAGAAGGAGCTCATACAAAAAGCGGAGCATTTGAACTCATTGCTCGGAGCTAACGAGTAGCTTGACGGAGTTGAAGTGGCGTGCTAAACATTGAACTCGCTGTTTGGAACCAACGAGTTGTTGACCGAGCATGAATGAAGACCAATGTGTTGAACCAAGGTGTTAAATCCATTGTTTGGAACCAACGAGTTATTGAGCAGAGCGTTGAACTCATTGTTGGGATCCAAAGAGCAATTTGGTGGAGCTTGAACATAGACCAGGACATTGAACTCGTTGTTCGGAGTCAAGAAATCATTGATGGCGCCTATGCGGCAAGCTAGGAGTAGAACTCATTGTTTGAGACTAACGAGCTGTGAATGGAAGCTCAAGCAGTAAGCGGAGCGTAAACAGGGCTCATGTGGGGAGCAGGGTGTTGAACCTGCTGGTTAGAGCCAAAGAGTTGTGGATGGAGCTCGTGCGGAGGGCAGAGCATTGAACTTGTTGTTCGATGTTGACGAGTAGTTGACCGGAGGAACTCAAGTGGCATGAGGAGCGCCGAACTTATTTTTAGAGCAAATAAGTTGTGGATATTCTGAATCTTCTTGGTATGGAAGTGAATTCACTTGTGTTTGATCAGCGTTAAGGTGATTCCATCGTTCTTTTTACTGAAAAGTGGTTACGTACATCGAATGAAATCCTTCGGGGCACCGACCTTGTTCTCCTTTGTGATACGATGTGCTTGACGAAGCCGGGACACTTCCATTTGCACGGCGCTTTAAGTGGGAGAGAGTTGGAGCTTGCTCAGGTGAAGGTGGATGGATAAACCTGGAGTTTGCACGTCTAAGGAAGACTTGTCTTGAATATTATCATCAAGAGTTGAGGCGGCCCTATGGAGCTGTTAGCCGGTAGGAGGCCGGTGAAGAGGTTTTTTTCTCTCAGATAGAGCATCTCTCCAATGCAGCTAGAAGAACAGCTTACATGACAGTTTGTCGTATAGTGTTCGCAGGACTTTTTGGTAGCAATTTTTAGACGTGAAACGTAGACTCATTGTAATTTTGCTGTTGTAATGAGACTTGTAGTTTGTGAAATAAGAAGTCTTCTATGTGCCGGTGTCTTGTCATGTGATTCATCGTCTTGGGGGTTGGCTAGTCGTATGAGCAGCTCTTGAGGAGAGTGAGACTCAGGACTTGTCATTTTGCATTTGCAGATGTCTGTAGTGCTGCTGGATCTGAACATATAAGTTTGCAATGGTTCTGTGATTTGAAGAGTTCCTTTCACATGCTTGATCCTTGCTGGATGGTGGATGTGCCATCGACTGCGTTCTTTGTAGCTAATTAAAGGGACCTCAAGTCTGTTGCGTATAGCTAAAGAACTGCCGACGGTGTATAACGGAGTATAGCATTGCTTCGTCTTGAACCCAGCTAGTTATAGGGACAACTCTGAAGGATAGTTGTTTTCCAAACCTGTTGTATGGGGCCTCTGACAAAATGTGAGAGCCACATCGAATGGAGAGTTGAACTCCAAGTGCTGCTTTTTACAAGTGTTGCTATAGTAATGGTGATCCATGATTTTGGACCTCTTAATCTTTCGTTGAGGAAATTTAACTAGTTGCAAGAACAGATCGAATGACGAGTTGAACTCTGAACGTCTGTCATTACAGGTTGCGAGAGTAACTCTAAACCATGGGTATGAATTCTGAACTTGTTAGTTTAAGTATTAAAAGGTTGTAGGAGAAGATCAAATGGGAAAGCGCAATCTGAAATTGCTTCTTTGCAAATTGACAGAGTCCCTTTTGAACCATGGGTATGGACTCCGAACCGTTTGTCGAGGCGCTAACAGATTGCAGGAGCAGATCGAATGGCGAAGTGCACTGTGAATTTGCGTTATTGCAAATTGTTAGAGTCTCTTCGAGCCATGGGTATGGATTCCGAATCCGTCTTACGGGAAGACTTGTAACGACTGTTTGGTGTTGCTTAAATGTATAAGTGTGGCACTCAACTCGTTGTATAAGTCTCTACGGAAGTTCAACTAGTTGCAAAAACAGATCGATCGGTGAGTTGTGCCCTAAATGTGCGGGATCGCATGTTGCGAGAATAACCCCGAGTCGTGGATCTAGATTCCGAACTTGCATTGTGGAAAGCTTGTAACGAGTGTTTAGCACCAATCTAAGTGTAAGTTCAGTGTTTAGCTCGTTGTTTGCTTCCTTTGGCTTGTACAATAGCTTTGCAAAAGTTCGTAATGTATTTTATTGGAGAATAAAACTAAGCGGCTGCTCTAGTGGCTGGCCGTTATTACAAATTGAAAAAAATTGCTAGAAAATAAAACTAAGCGACTGTTCTAGTGGCTAGCCATTGTTACAAACTGAGAAAATTTGCTATTGCTGTTGCTATTAAGAGAGGAAATTTCAGATCCCCTTGTTCACCTTCACAAGGTGTTCTACTTTTCAAGTCCTTGCTAATATCTTCTTGCCTCCCGGGTCTTCAAGTTGATGAGCCGTTAGACAAACAACTTGGTAGATCTTGCCTGGACTTTCCTGTATTGGTGGGAGCCCTCCATTGTTTTTCATAGAGAAAGAGAAATCTTCTGATGTCCAATGTGCTTAGGCATGACTATTTGTCTCTGTTGAATAAGTGGAGTGGCTTCGGGCAAGGGATTCAGGTTTATTACTGTGCCATGATGAGAACTGGTTTGGACCTGGTGAGAGATGATATGGAAGGTTTGCAAGTTCTTGTTAGAGTTGGTTATGGCAATGGCTTCAAGCTCGTTTACAGTTTTTGAATTATTGTGACTGCTTTCTGGCGGTAGCTCTATGGCGTCGAAGGGGGGAACCGAGCCCCCCATTGTAGCAGTGCAGCATACTCGTGCTACCTGTTGGCTTCCTACAGCTTGTCCTACACCATCTGTTGTTGGGAACTTCATTTCCATGTGAAATGCGGAGGCAACTGCATGGAAGGCCGCTAGGCCAAGACGGCCAAATATAGCGGTGTATGTAGCTTTGACATCGACTACCATAAAGTCCAGTGCTTCCGTTCGAATAGCGGGGGCTTTCCCTGCTGTCACATCCAGTGTGACGACTCCTTCTACTTGAATGGGGACACCAGAGAATCCGTGGAGTGTATAACCGGCAAGCTTGAGTCGGTATCGGGAGAGCTTGAGAGCCTTGAATGTGGCCGTCAAGAGGATGTTTACCGAGCTGCCGTTATCCACCAGGATGCGGTGTACCTCATGATTTAGCATGCAAAGGTTTATGACCAACGCGTTGCAATGAGGTGTTCGAACGCCTTCTAAGTCATTGTCGGAGAAAGATGTGGGGACCCTGGTGCATTTGGCAGGCGGAATGTTATCTATGGAGTTGACTTTCTTGATGAAAGCTTCGCGGGAGGAGTGGGAATCTCCCCCCATCAAGCCTCCATGAATGAATTGAAGGATGGCCATGTGTTCAGAGTCTTGCGACTCGGATGGCCTCTGATGATGCTTATTAGCCCCCCGGGACGGAGGGTTTTCGGCGTCGTTGTCTTTCTGAACGAAGTTGGAGAGATAGCCCTTGCGAATTAAGGCTTCCAACTCTTCTTTAAGGGATTGACAGTTGTCAATAGTGTATCCATGATCTCTGTGAAATGTGCACCACTTATTTTTTTCTCTTCTTCTGCTAGACGTTGATATCATGGGGGGGGGGGGGGGGGGGATTATTCCATCCTTCTCCACTTCCATGTGGATGGCTGATACGCTTGCATTGAGAGGAGTTAACTTGTCGAAGCGTGGCGCTAGAGTTGGACGGTGTGAACTTGTACCATTTTCTGAAACTTCCTGGGTTCTTCCTCGCTTGTGTTCTTCCATTTGTTCCTGGAAGATGAATCTTTCTTGCCTTGAGGATAAAGAGCTTCCTCGACCCTGATATAATTATCACTCCTTTCCAGGAGC
Organism: Hemerocallis citrina; assembly: GCA_017893485.1. NCBI lineage: Eukaryota > Viridiplantae > Streptophyta > Magnoliopsida > Asparagales > Asphodelaceae > Hemerocallis > Hemerocallis citrina. The sequence goes on from CM030359.1 coordinate 396,939,035, forward strand.
GCAATGAAACTTTTGGGTGGCTTTTTGGTGAGGGAGGCTTTCGGTTCTTTGTTAGTGACGTTGTGGCGAAAAGCTACAGCTGCTAATGAAGTGTTCAAGGAAGAAATTGACCTTGCTTCAGTTGTAAAGCGCTTGGCAAAGTCTTTCAGCAGTTCTCCATCTTTTTGCTTCAGTTCTAGCAGGGAGACGCTGGTCTTTTCAGGTCTCTGGCTTGTAACAAAGTGTGCAATGAAGAGTTCATCGAGCTGATCAAAGGAAAATATGGATTTGGTTTCCAGACATGAATACTATTCCCTTGCTGATCCTTTCAATGTTGCGGGAAATGTCTGACATATGATTGCGTCGGTGGCATTGTAGACCACCATGAGTGTTTTAAAGCTCTCGATGTGGTCCGTCGGTTCTGATTCCCCGTTGTAGGATTCGAATTGAGGAGCCTTGAAGTCCCTTGGAACGGGTGCATCGAGGATGGTTTTGCTGAAGGGAGGTTAACTAGGGCGGTAGGCCCTGCTAAAGCAGTTTCTCTCATTCTTCATATGTTCTAGACGATCTTCTACTTGTTAGATACGGCGAAGGACTTGGTCGTCCTTCTTTTAGGATCCATTTGAAGCATTGTGGACTGAGATGTGGTCGTACTTAGGATGCTATTCAGGATGGTTTAGTCGGGAGCCCCCCGATGCCTCTCTGTTGGAAGGAGCGTGATTAGGTTGTCGGGGTGACTGTTGAGGAGGAATCTGATCTTCCATAGTAAGATCTGGTTGACGAAGAGAGGTAGTGTGACGACTGGAGGCCTCCCCTTTACCTCTTAGTCTTGGTGGCATGGTGTAAGTCCTACTTGTGTAGTTTCCCACAAACGGCGTCAATCTGTTGCTGCTTATTTCGGTGTGGGAGCAAACAGATAGTGAGAATAATTGAGGGAAACTACTAAAGTCAAACCTGTGACCTTGGCCGTTAAAAGAGGTTAAAGCTCCTGATAATGAATTTGGACCGTTGAATGACCTCCTATGATCTGAATTCGACGGTTGCTAATGCGGCCGACGGACCTGCAAAATGCCTGAAACACCGGGGGGTGGCCCCCGGCGACGGACCCTCCGACGCTCAAGTTAGAAACAGAAAGAGAGAGAGAGTAAGAGAGTGAAAACTCGTAAATTGTTGATTACCTGGTAACTGAAGAGGGAAAGGGGTATTTATAGGCCTGAGAGACCTTTCAAGAGATTGATTCATGTCTATCGGATCTTTCATGTCTCTCCCCCTCAAAAGATAAGATATCCTTGTTAGGGGATAAGAGATTTGACTCCTAGCCAGCATGGGTTGGGTTTATCTCCTAGTGGGCCTAGTCTGTTACTTTTTATGGGCTTAGAGGAAGCCCATGTCTTGGAATGGGTCCAGACCTGTAAAATAGGCCTGTGATGGCTAATCTCCCTGTAGATGCTTTGAGATTTGTGCAGGGATCGTACGGCTCTGATCTGCTGCGATTTTTACCATCATCAGTTGTAACTCCTCTTATGTATTTAATCTCGTGATATCAAATTCACATCACATATCATCACATTCATTCAGTCTCATAATATCACATTTATCCATATCTTATAACACTGGTAACACATTAACCTTCATTCTCATTATATTTTACAATTTACTTTCTTTTCATTCTAATTTCATCATGCAGCTTATTTTAATGTTCATTCTTATTGTATCATATACTTTACTTTATAACTCATTTTCATCCCATCATACAACTCAGGCTACATTTCATTCTTATCGATAATATATTTTACTTTCATTTTCATTTACATCTCATAATACAATTTACTTTAATATTCTTTCTTATCAGGTAATACACAGCACCCCAAAGCCGATAGCCTGGGTAATAATCACCGCACCCTAAGTAGAACTTGGGTTATATCACATCACATCCCAAGCCGATAACTCGGTTATTACTTTACTTTATTTTCATTTTCATCTTACAATTTACTTTACTTTTCATTTCCATCCCGCAATACATCTATCATATCAACAACCCATCAATTCACCCTGGGAATTGTGCCAAGGCAGGTAGTTCCCACCATTTATATGGAAATAGCAGACGAGTAGTTTCTCGACACACTTCCAAGGTACAACAAACTCATATCACATCAGGTTTTTCTTTAATAACCATTTTCATATTACATCTTCTTCACTTCCATTTATATAATGCATAATACATTTTCTTTACTTCTCGTATTCATTCCCATAATACAATTTCTTCATTTTATCCATATTAATTCACACACATACTTTTTTTACTTTTTCATTCTCATTTCGTACTATACACTGTCTATACTTTCTCATATTCAGTTCATATTATTCATTTTATTTACTTTCTCAATCTCATCTTATAATATACTTATTTTACTCTTTATTCTCAACTCATAATACACTTGCTTTAATTCTCCATTCTCATTTCACATCATATGCTTTCTTTACTACCTCATTCTCATTTCATTTCACAAGCTTTCTTTACTACATTCTCATTTTATTTCACATTTATTCATTTTATTGATTTGTCGACCAATAAGCCACCTAATCCCACTATACTGAAAGCCGATAGCCCAGTAAACACGTGGGCCTCTGCCCCCTCAGGGGTCTTACGCGTCGAGGCTACGTCTTCCTCCCAGCCTATGCCAGCGAGGGAAACACGCACCCAGATAAACTAGGTACTTCCTCCTAGCCGAAGCCAGTGAAGGAAACATGCACCCCTAGTTTCACTAGGGTACTTCCTCGCGACATCTGTCATCGAGGGAATAACCGGGCCTCAAGCTGATAGCTTGGGCGATAAAAACACACACCCTAAACATAGTTGGGGTAATAACCACGCACCCCATGCCGGTCCTTGGTTATTAGGAGGTCTATCCCAAACCCCCAAGATTTCTGTAGGTACTGGTCAACAACATTTATTTATTATTATTATTTTACATTTCATCTTTTCATCTCATTTTGTCATCATATAGCATCTCATCTTTTATTTCAATAAATTTCCACATCTTTAACATTTGCCATGAGAATTATTATCTCATTTTATTAACACATATCATCTCACCTTTTATTTGAACTTATTAACACATATACGATGTTCACCATATCATTTATCTTTTCATTGTATCACATATATACAAATACCATGTTGTTTAACATATAAAATCATCACATCATATTATTGCATATCACAAAGGCACCACATTATTTATTTTGTCACCACATCACACATTATGAGTATATCATGCAATTTATTACCTCATTATATCACATATTTGCATACACCTGGTTATTTAATTTATCAGATTATTACACCACATTATTTCATATAATGAATGCACTAAACAATTTATTTTTTCACATTATAATATATTATGAATAAGCCAAGTTAAGTAGATGATTATATCATATTATCGCCCATTAGTTCACTTTGAATCATCACTATATCATACATATACCAACTCATTAATTTCATTATTTATCCTATTACTTCTCATTATCACCCATACCTCATAAACATGCACCATATTAGTCAACACATCATAACCCCATATATATATATATATATATATATATATATATATATATATCATTTCTATTTATCATCCATATATTATACATGTATCAAACTCCAATTGCTTCATATTATCATATATATCCAATATATTACTCAAAGCACCAAATATTCAAAATCATACAAATTCACAATTTTCTCTCCTTTATATCCCCGGATATACTTTTCCTTTATACCTCCATATATAAATATATCTCTTTTATAATTTTTCCTTACTATAAAATTTCCAATTTATAATATGAATTCCTCTTTTATAACATAATTTCTCTCTTATAATATAATTTCTCCTTATATCATAAATGTATATAACTCCATTAATTTATAAGCATATACACGCCATCCATATGCTACATATGATTGTACAACTCCATACATATACACACCTTTAAGATCATGTATATAATACACAACTCTCACTGCAAGGGTAGATAACTATATTTATATCACATATGGACAAGCATACTGTATAGTATCATCGATGTATATATATATATATATATATATATATATATATATATATATAACTTTGTCAATATATTTATATATCTTCCGAAACAAATACATATAAATACAAATCTCAACACACACACACACACACACACACACACACACACACACACATAGATATATATATATATATATATATATATATATATATATATATATATATTAATTCCTTACACCCAATAATTCACTCTTTATCATACTTATGAATTTATACATACGATGCACATAACGCATCACACCAAGCAAATCATTATATATAAAACTTTACATAGCACAACATATACAAATAATATAAGAAATCATACTCACCTGGGGAGACGCAAAGACCACCTGTATAAGCTCTTTGCTATTGCTCCCCGAACACGCTTATTTTCCTACTACCATGTTATTTAACACTAATTAGAGCTAAAAATTTTGAAATCACTCACAGATTACAATTAAAATCATTCTGATATCTCATAGGATTTCATCGAACGCCTGACGTGCACACGATACGTGCACGCCCTACAATTCTTCCTAACTGGGTTTTATGCCCACAAAATCTTCCAAAATTTGTTCTAAATTATTTTTCATAACTTACAGGGATTTCTATTATCAATTTGCATCAATTACTACTCTTATTCTCTTTTAATTACTAAGCCAACACCCTAATTATTTTCCAATTTAATTTCTATCTTCTTAATGCAAAATCTATCACTACTAACATAAAGAGAATTGTCTATTCTCCTTACTACATCATTTTACAGTTAAAAATTTGCAAATCAAGTAATCATATACAATTTAAATAAATTCTAACTCATCGTACAATCGACGATTCCAAAAACCAACCATGACATGTTGAAGAGCACCCTCCAAATAGCCGAAACCCTAAAAATTATTTGAAGCTAGGTGGAGATTTGATGGAAATTGAGAAACCCTAGACTTGGGTTTCGTTGGGTTCGGTCGAAATCATGAAGGAGAAGAAGGGTGTGGTCTGATGAAACAAAAAGGAAATGGAAGAAAAAAGAGAAAGATGGAAAATTACTATAAACCCCTCGTTCAACAAAATATTTATTATAAGGCCCTCATAGTTCAATTTTTGCAATAAATTTCATTAAAATCCGCTCCACCAAATGAATAAATAAATTAAGAAATATATATGAGATAAAATTGTATATTTATACATAATAATAATAATAATAATAATAATAATAATAATAATAATTATAGAAATAAAAGAGATACAATAACTATTTTGAAATTATAAAATACTTGGGTGTTACAGATACAGTAAAAAAAAACTAGTTTTCTTCACCCAAAATAAATAAATAAATAAATAACACACATGATTGTTAGATAAGAATGTTCTCTTATCTATAGGGATTTGATTCATCCAAATCAAAAAATAGTGTACACTATTCAATTTTTAAGGCATAAAGATCCAACTATGAGCTACATCAGCATTATAATTCAACCCTTTAAGCTTGGAGAAGTGAAAAAATGACGAAAATTAATAAAGTGAACTTAAATGGGCAAAAACATAGTATATAAGTAAGCAAATTTACCCACACCATGGATAAGATGTATTCCTAGAATATTTGTCACGCCCCGCTTCCCAAAATACGGAAATACGGTACGTGATTGAGGCCCAGCGAATGATGTGAATACACCATTCATAAGTTGTACAAGTAACTCAACAATAGAACAATAACAACCACACAAGCATGTATAATCACAGACTGGATAATAATAAACTAAGAAACAGTTCATAACCAACAACTGGAAAGAAACATAGTTATGGGTCAAACACGCCCAGATTACAATAAAGAGTACATAAATAAAACATGAACTAAAGTAACAAGATAATTAACAAGACTAAAACACTTGATCAGCAACACCTTCGGGTAACTCTCCATCCGGACCTGCAAGTACATTATTACAAAATGAAGAAACAAGAAGATGCCCGTTAATGCAAGTCACGGGCCGCAAGTACTACAAACTAAGGGATAAGTACAAAAACGAAACAAGAAGCATGAAAAAGAGCAAGGAATCAAGAATCATGTAATAAGAGAAATACACATATAAACAAGATCATGAACAAGACATCATGAAACAATTGGCATGCATGTAAACAAGTAAACAAGTCAACATGAACATGTACATGTAATTGGATCATGCAAGTGCACGTGTTAATCTCATATCTTTTATTAACCTAACTAGTACAACAATTATGCGTCATATACCACATGTTTGATACACGCAATCAAGTGAACATTTTAGACCTAGTGGTGGATTCCATAGATCACGTACTCGAAAAAACATGTAAATTATATCTTGTATCGAGATACGTGCAATGTGGAACATGTAGAGTGTGAACTTATAACGTGAACATGTAAACTTGTCTTTTGTAAACTTGCAACTTATAAACTTGCAACTTGCATCGGGAAACCACGAGCTCCTGTCCGAGTACGCTCTTTTATATTGCCCACTACTAAATCTTTTCCCTTATACACTGGCTTATTTCTTTTATTATTTTAATCAAACATGATCATGATGCAACAACAACGATGTCAAGATATGGTCAGGGAATATCAAGGAATTATGCATGGAACATGTTCTAACTCATGAGATGCAAAAACATGCAGTTTTAATTTCATGTATTGTGTCATGAGCATTTCAGGGTTTATAACAATGTTGTAACTATGATGTGATCAATAGCATATACAAAACTTAATCAAGAATAAAAGAGATCATAACAGCATTCTAACTACTATCACGGGTAAAACAATCATGCACATAATCATGTATAGTCCTAAGAGTATATATGTGTGTATCAATCATGTTCATGTAATGCATATGATCATGTAGGAATACGGGATCAACGGATTTTGTATAGTAACAGATTCCAAGCCCAAGTTGATGAATACAAACTAGAATTTGTAACGGATAGTTAAAGAATATACTTGCGGTATTTTTCAAAGGAAACTTGTACGAGAACAAACGAGTTGTACAAGAGGATACTTGCCTATTTAGATGATAATACCGAATATAAGAATAACGGGATCAGAATCCCAGGCAGCGAAGCACGTGCTAGATACGTGGACGGAGACACGTGCACAAAGAAACAGCAACACAACAAAGCCAACACAGCATAACAACCCCTTCTTCACCCGAACAGCAAACAGCAATCAAGCACACAAAATACTAAACATCGGATCGGATCCCCCTTCACAACACCAAACACCAATACCCAATCAACTAACCTCTGTTCTTCTCCTTCTTTAATGTCGACAGAGAGCGAGAGAGAGGCGGCGGGAGAGTGAACGGCGACTGGCGCTGCAGCAGGGGAGCGACTGCAGCGCAAGGCAGAGGCAAGCCGGTGGCGGTGGTCGGAGACGCGACGACGAGGAAGAGAGGGAAGAGCAGCGAACGGGGAAGAGGACAGATGACGAAAGTGGGATGACGGAAGCGAGCAGAGGTGCAAGGCAGAGGGTTCTTCGGTGGTGGTTGAGTCGAGCAGAAGGCTCGAGATGCTGGCAGTGATGGCAAAACAGAACTTCGATGATGGGTTGAGAAGACGAGCGGCAATGGAGACGAGCGGGGCGATGCTGACGACGATGAGGGAAGCTTGGGGATGGTGGTGATGATGAGGGGACGACGGGTGGCAGGGACGAAGTCGAGGACGAAGAGGAGTAGCAGAGGGGTTCTAGGAGGTTGCAGGGGAAAGAGGAGAGGTCAAGGCGGGGACTTACGGTGCTCGAGCGGGAGGAGGAAGACGATGGTGACTGGGGGCTTTGACTGCGGTAAGGCACAGCGATAGGGACTGACGGAGCTTCGGTGGGGGAAGACGAGCAGTTGCGGAGTTCGCTAATGGCGAGCGGAGAAGGCTCGATTGGTGGAGACGAGGGCAACGCTCGGGGCTACTGTGGTGTCGTATGAAGGTGGAGGATAGCGACTGGGGATGATGATGGGTCGCAGTCGAGCAGAAGGCTCGAGCGGAGGCAGGCAAGGCGATGGGCGAGGGCATCTAGCATTGCGGAGGAGGCGCTCGACGTGGAATACGAGCAGAGGGTTGTGGCGGTTTGGATGAGTTTGGACGTTGAAGATGATGCGGGGGTGTGGGGGGTTACTCTGTTTTGTTGGGAAATAGAGGAGGAAGAGAAAGAGAGTGGGAGAGAGAGAACGGGAATAGAGGGAGATTATTATAACGTAATAAAAGTAATGGGTGAGAAAGTAGGGGTAGTTATGAGGTGATGGGGGAACGTGTAGGTACAGAAATCTGCAAAGTGGGGGAGCGTGAAGATATAGTATACGGGTGAGTGTGTAGGATTGATCTGTACAAATATATGGGTATTGGGTTAATGGATTTTAATAATGGGTATTCCAAGGAGATCCAAATAGTAGAATGGGCTTCAATAGATGGGCACAAGATAAAATAAAATAATAATAGTAATATTGGCTGGGTTGGGCTTCAAAACATTTAATAAATCAATTATGGGATTGGGCTTATAATAAACAATTAGGCTTAAGCTAAATATTAAACAATTGAATAATTTGTATATTGGGCTTCATAAAATAGTTTTAATAATAATATTAATATTCGACTGGGCCTAGGCTTCAAGAAATAGTTAAATAAAAGGATATATATAATTATAGATTGTAACAGGTAATTGAATAAATAAATTGGTTTAAATAATTAAAATAAAAGATTCAACATTTGGGTATCATATCAAAAATTATAGAATGAAATACAATTTAGATTGAAAATCGATAATCATTTAAGAAGAAATAGTTACAAGATACTAAGAATTTAAAATAAGGAAAAATACATGAAAAAAATACTTATTAACGGGAACAGGGGTTACAATGTCAAATGACATAAAGGCTCACTGCGAAACAGAAATATTTTTTGGTGGTAGCTAGATAAAAAGTGGAGATAATTAATACCATCTTATATTGCTCTTAGTTAAGAAAAACAAATAGTCTCCCAACAGAAAATAATCTTCTAACACAGAGATGATTGGCTGTCTTACAAAAAATATTCATTCAATCTGAAGCAACTGATCGATACAATAGCAAGTTATCTGTAAATAATATAATAACATTACCATAAATGTGAGAAGTTATCTGTCAACTATTTTCACTGTATGTCTGGTGGAATCAAAAGATGAAGAAGAGTGTAAACTCTTCAAGGACAAGGCAGTGTGTTATGAGTTCAAAAAGCCAACAAATTAAAAAAAAAGGAATTAGATTGGAATATGGAAATACATGTAAATTGACCGCTTTTGTTCTAGTATTTTGATTTGCATGTACTTAGAGTGTTTGCTTTCATTTTTGTAATTGAGAAGGTTGTCGTAGTCATGAACTCCTTTTCCCATCAAGGTTTTGATAATTATTGATTTTGAGATAATACTGCATATGAAATAGGAAGACAAAATATGCAATCAGAACAGAGGGTTTGTAACAAGATTTACTATTGATTTAATGCGAAATAGATTTGGAATGATAATTTCGATTTTATAGTTTCATGTTAATAGAAAGGGACTAGGTGCCTTCAGGTATTTCAACTTTTCGGCTTTCTTTGCACGATCAACTACCAGTTTGGAATGTGTAATGCCGTTCCACCCCTACTCAATTAGGTGAATATATATGTACTGATCTTTCTGACATTGATCTTAAGTACTATACCATGCCTGCGACCATTTATCCACAAAAAGAAAAACCAGGATCATCTTAACTCCCGCCTAAAATAAAGATAAGTGTAAAGTATATTACAAATTTCCACATTAGTAATCATCCTAGTTTAGTTCTGAATCAAAAAAAAAATGTTAAATCTTTAATTTCACTAACAAAACTTTGAATTAAATACGTTTTTATCCTATAACAGGAGTATCTATCTATGATTTCATTTTCAGACCAAACTCAACATGGAGCATGACATTAAAAGACATATGAATAGCATTGCCATTTGCTACGCAAAAAAGCTCCACCGAAAAATCTCGTAATAAAAATACCTAAATGTGTCTCCCTCACAAGCCAGCCTATCGTAAAGTCCACATAGCCAGGTTGTTTTTGTTCAGGTCCTGTGCATATATGTAAAAAGGTTATCAGAAACTTTTGATTCTTCTGTAAATTTCATCTTCTAGATACCAATCAGGCTATTAACTATACAATAGATATCAATCAAACTATAATTTCACAAATAGAAAATTACAAAAATTAAAGAAAAAATTCAGTGGCATTTCATCAAACAAATCGTGTGCATCTACTAATTCGAAAACCCAAAAAACAAACATATCAAGAAATTGGTGGTAAATAGATCGGTACTTAGATCTCGTCGGATCTCTACATGATCTAAACCCTAGAAATTCTTTCAATGACGCCGGAGATTAGGGGTTTCGGCGACCAGATTTCGGTGGATTGAAGCGAGCGAGGGGAGAGAAAACATGAGGTTTATAAAAGATTTTTTTGGGTTTGAGGTTGACTCAAAAAGCACCGCGAGATTTGGAGGAGGAGGGGATGGTTTTTTGGCTGACAGTGGGGAGAGGAAGAGGAGGAAATTGGAGTAGAAGGACGTTTTTATTTTTACATGTTAACACAGTTAAGTAGGGTTATTTTGGGCATTTCATGCTAAATATAACGGTGTCAGGGACTCCTAATGAAAAACAAAGTTCAGTAGGGTTAAATACTAGAAAAAACTGGATAGTGTTTTCTGTCAAAGGAGTAAAACTCAATAGCATTATGTGAAATTTACCATATATATATATATATATATATATATATATATATATATATATATATATATATATATATATATATATAAGCTCTATAGAGCTTCCTTCCATTGCAAACGGGTCTATTTGCACAGACTCGTTGCAAATGGGGATCTAAGCCGTTGGATCGCGCAAATGGGGATCTAAGCCGTTGGATCGCTCAAGATCAGATCCAACAGCTCAGAGTTTAAAATATATATATATATATATATATATATATATATATATATATATATATATATATATATATATAGGGTAGCGATCCGGTGAGAACCGTTCTCACGATAAGCTTCGTGAGAACTTCACGCCTATCCATCATATGGATAATCCGAACCGTTCACATTGTTTAACACAACTAAATTAGTCTAGAAATATAAAATGAAGTCATTTGATATTCATTTGTCCATGCATCATGTCACTATAAAAAAAACGATTTTTCAGCCACACAATTTGTAACACTTCAATGCATGGGCAAACGAATCTCAAATGACTTGATTTCTCATATATAGACTAATTGAGTCGTGTAGATCAAAATGAACGGTTCAGATCTTTCAACAAATGTCCCAAACAAAAGTTCTCACGTGGTTCTCACCAAAAGAGTTCTCACTCGATCATTTCCCTATAGGGTAGCGATCCGGTGAGAACCGTTCTCACGATAAGCTTCGTGAGAACTTCACGCCTATCCATCCTATGGATAATCCGAACTGTTCACATTGTTTAACACAACTAAATTAGTCTAGAAATATAAAATGAAGTCATTTGATATTCATTTGTCCATGCATCATGTCACTATAAAAAAAACGATTTTTCAGCCACACAATTTGTAACACTTCAATGCATGGGCAAACGAATCTCAAATGACTTGATTTCTCATATATAGACTAATTGAGTCGTGTAGATCAAAATGAACGGTTCAGATCTTTCAACAAATGTCCCAAACAAAAGTTCTCACGTGGTTCTCACCAAAAGAGTTCTCACTCGATCATTTCCCTATAGGGTAGCGATCCGGTGAGAACCGTTCTCACGATAAGCTTCGTGAGAACTTCACGCCTATCCATCCTATGGATAATCCGAACCGTTCACATTGTTTAACACAACTAAATTAGTCTAGAAATATAAAATGAAGTCATTTGATATTCATTTGTCCATGCATCATGTCACTATAAAAAAAACGATTTTTCAAAGGCCTAGATCAAATCTCACAAAACATATTTTCCCTCCAAAATTTCAAACCCCAAAACCAAAATTTCCCCCCCAAAACTAAAAAACTTATTACTTTATTATTATCTTTCTCTTCTCTCTTCACTTTTTCATATTTATCTCTTTCCCTCTCTCCCTATCTCTCTCTCCTATTCTTTCTATATTTACTTAGAAATTTAGATTTCAAATTTTTAATGGTTTTTTTCGCACATGTTATATTGAAAATAGTAAATATCTCTTCAACTCCACACTTAAAGTTCTAAGAAGTTAGATTTTATACCCCATTTATAATTATTTTTCAACATATACTAATGGAAACATGGACTTTTATTTACAACTAATTATTGTCATACTATTCAAACTTGAGCTACATAATTGTTGTTTTACTATTTACAGGCTTTTTATGTTTTGTATCGTTCCGAAGACGTGCCGTAGGCACGTGCCCACGGGCAGATCTAGTATATATATATATATATATATATATATATATATATATATATATATATATATATATATATATATATATATAAGCTCTATAGAGCTTCCTTCCATTGCAAACGGGTCTATTTGCACAGACTCGTTGCAAATGGGGATCTAAGCCGTTGGATCGCTCAAGATCAGATCCAACAGCTCAGAGTTTAAATTTTTTTTAACTCTGAGCCATTTGATCAATCAAGATAAAATCAAACGGCTCAAATTTGCTCCGCCGAAATCCCCCCCCCCCCCCCCCCCCCCCCCCGCTCACTTAACTTTTAAGGGGTATAATAGGTATTTCAACCCATTATACCCCTTCAACTCTTAACTCTCTCTCACACATTCTCTCCCTCGTATCTCGTTGGCAACGACGGTCAAAGACAAACATTATTATTATTATTATTTTAAAACATACCCTACTCTATCTTCTCTCTATCACTCTCTCTCAAATTATTTTTTTAAAACAAATCCTGTTGAGATTAAAATTTAAAATCAATTTTATTTAGTGTTTTTTAGATTTATTTAATCTCCACATTTTATGGCCATATTCTTTTTGGTTTTAAATTCCAAAACCTAAAGTACAAATAAAGAATTTAATTATTTTCCGAAATTTAATAATTTTTTATAGATAAAAAATCTTTAAAAAGAATATATTGTTAGGTTCTGACTCTAACCCACAATCCGTAACTCTAACCCTCTAACCAAACCCATAACTGTAACCCTAGTTATAACCCTAGCATTAACCATAACCCTAGCCCTAACCTTAACCCTTACCCTCTCTATCTTTTATACCGAAATAAATTTTATATTGAGATTAATATTTAAAGTCCTTTTTATTTAGGGGGCGTTTGGTATGCGGATTGGAGAATTCCAAGGAATTAGTGGATTTTTAGGAATATGAGGGTGTGAATGAAGATTCCCGGAAATGTTGTAATACTGTGTTTGGTATTCGACATTACATTCCTGGGAATACTTTATTACTATGTTTGGTATAGAACAATTCATTCCCATCAATCCATCTCTATAGTAGACATTACCAAAAATACCCTTTTGGCTTTATTTAAAAATAAATAAATATAAAAGTTATCTTATTTAGTAATTGATGTATATGCATGCATGTGCAAAAGCAATACTGATATATATCTTATAAAACTTTAGTAAATTAACAAATAGATTACTAAAAAATTTACACTATGATTCAAATATATTTCAACCAGTTAGATGAAGAACATAACAAAAAGAAAAAATGAAATGTATTTATTAACACGAGACATAGGTACTTAAATATATACAAATAAAACAATAAAGTTCATAGAAGCATTCTCCTCCCTTAAAATGATGAAACCGGCGTGCATCCCTAACAACAATCTTCCTCTTGGTGATCTTAGAAATAAGCTTTGTGACACGATGGCAATCAACACATACACGCAAGTTCTTGGTCACTCTGATAGGTTCACCATGCCTAGTGTTTATCAAGGCAAAGGCAATGGCCAGCCTCTCACTATGGCTACTTAAGTTTTCTTCCTTCACCTCATCGTCCATGTCATGGAGCACCAAATTCATGTCTGGAACATACCCTAGCTCTCTCATCCTATCTCCCAATTCATCTAGCTTTGCATATATTTTCTCCAACTGAGGGTGTGATTTTTCACCCACATAGAATTCATATATCCTACCTTCCAAATCCACCCAACTACAGCCTGGTGATTTCTGAAGACCTCTAGATTTCATTACTCCCTGAATGCTGTTCACATCATTCCATCTGCCCCAGTTGCTGCATAGAGATTAGAGAGCAATATATAGTGACCTGCATCTTTTGTATCCAATTCAAATAGCTTTTCAGCTGCGAACACTCCCAGATCCACATTGTTGTGAATTTTACAAGCACCCAGCAATGCACCCCACACTAAGGCATCTGGTTTAACTGGCATTTGTTTGATGAATTCGAGGGCTTGATTGAGCTTCCCTGCACGGCCTAATAGATCGACTATACACGCATACTGCTCGGTTTTGGGTTCATGGCCATAGACGAGTCTCATTGAATTGAAATAGTCCCACCCTTCTTTCACCATTCCTGCATGGCTACAAGTAGAGAGAAGCGATGTGAATGTCAAATTGCCTGGCTTTATCTTACCATTATCCCTCATTCTATCAAACATAGCTTCCTTCACTTGTCCATTAACTCCATGTCCAGAAATCATCACGCTCCAAGCCACAAGATCCTTATCTTTCAGCCCCTCAAAGAGCTCTCGAGCAATCTCAACATTTCCACACTTTGAGTACATTTCAATTAATGAAGTATTCACAATCTGATCCACCATGACCCCAGAATTGACGATATTATCATGAATTTCTTTTCCCTCTTTCTCCACCTCAAGCACCGCACATGCGCTCAAAGCTCCAACTAAAGTAATGGAATTTGGGCAAATATCTGTACGATTCTTCAACTTATAAAATAGATTCAATGCTTCCCTTGGATGCCCGTTTCTTGAATACCCCAGTATCAAGGAATTCCATGAGCCCATCTCATTCCTTGGCATCTCATTGAACAATTTCCGGGCAGCTTCCAAACTGCCCACTCTTGCATACATGTCAATAAGTGCAGCTCCAATGATCTCTTCCTCTGCCAAACCAACTTTAATCACAAACCCATGCATCATCTTCCCTTCTACCAATTTCTATGACACTGCCACCATACATGTAAGTGACACCTCACTAGCCTTAAACCCTTCTAATAGCATCTCAAAGAACAAGGCGCGACGGCAGGGTCGACGATGGGCTGGGCGACGGCGGCGTCGCGGTGGAGGCGCAACGGGACCAGGAGGAGGGAGAATTGGGATTTGGGGTTTTGACTGGAGTTTTTCGAGGACAGGGAAGAGGCCGGGGGGGAGTTCTGGGTGGCACCGGCATCGACAGGGGGTGTCGACGAAGAGAGGTTGACGACGAAGGTGGGTTGACGACGGGAGATCGATGAACAGGGAGGTCACCGGAAACGGCCGGAGGAAGGTCGGGAAGACAGATGAACAGTGGGTGAATTTGGTTGGAGGGAACAAGAGCGGGTTATATGATAAGCCAGAAATCTGGAGGGTCTTTTGGGTATGCAATAATCTCACTCATTCTTTATGTGGAGGAATACACAAATTCCACCCTTTTCAAGGGGAATGTTTATCCTTCCAAACTAATTATTTTGATAACCCTGAAAATTTAAGATTATTTACAAAACTATACATATGTCTTACCAAACCAGGTAATCAAGAGGGTAATCCTAGATTTCCTTATACATTACCGCGTACCAAACGCCCCCTTAGGCTTTTCTAGAATTTTTTAATCTCCACATTTTTAGGGCCATTTTTTTTTCAATTTTAAATCTTAAAAACATAAAGCACTAATAAAAACTAAAATTATTTATCAAAATTTAATAAATAATTATAGATAAAAACTAGAAAATGAATATATAATTAGGTTCAACGCTAAGTATAACTCTAACCCTCTAACCCTACCCCTAACTCTAACCCTAGCTATAACCCTAACCCTCTAACCCATTAACTTTTAAGCTGAAATAAATTTTATATGGAGAATGATGACAAATTCCATGTAAGTATTACACTATTCAAGAAATTTTATATGGAGAATTCAATATTTATGGAGATGTTATAGTTTTTTTGAAAAAAAATTATGTGCAGGGTTATGTTGGATAAAAAAACCATAATTTTTTTTAAACAACAAATTAAAAAATTAATTTAAGTTGAGAATATATTTTTTGTTGATAAAAACTTAAAATGTTAAAAAAGTTAAAAAGTTGCAAAAGTTATAAAAAATTAAAAATTCTGTCAAAATCTTCCAACTTAACCCATTATTGACGATGACGAAAATGTGTACAAATTCAACTTCTGAAGATTAAGTTGTGCCAAAATCATCTCTGCCTAACCCGTTGTTGACGAAGACGGGTTAAGCTCACTTAACCCGTTATTACCGATAACGGGTTAGGTTGAACTGTTTTTGTACACAATGAAGTGATTTATTTAATAAAATGTCTTCATTAAAAAAATAATATAATAAAATATGCATAAAACCGGGTAATTTCCTCCAAAACACTTTCTTACCTCCTTAAGAGTTTTGCATTTTTTTCACTGAGTCCGGTTCCCTGCTTCTGTTGCAATTTTGTTTGGTTTGGTTTTGGTGGGCTGTTCTTTATTCTCTTTGGTGTTATTATGATGGTTGTTCGGTGGTTTGTTGACAGTTAAATTATTTGACAATCATAACCACTGCATTTGTTTTTTTTTAATTGTTGTCGGTCTCAGTCTTTATTAGCTCTTAACCACTTCAATATTTGGTTTTAAACCACTTCTTCATTGTTGGTGGGCTAAGACGTTAGTTCTATGATTAATTTCCTCCATGACTTCTATTCACCTCTTAAACTGTTGTCTGTTTCTTTTCTTGGCTTGCAGAGCTAATCTTGGTGGCGACCGATCTTTTTTTCTCTTCCTATTTCCACCTCAGGGCGCTGTTTTTGTAGCTATTGTATCAGGGTGGTTCCTTGTTTCTGGGCCTTTTGTTTGGTGTTGATGGTTGGAGCTGATTATAGATTATTTTGGTGTTGTTTTATTTTGGCTGTTAGCTATCTTTGTTGTTGTCTTCCTATCTTAACCTTACTTATTTCTGTTTGAATCGATGTTAGAGGCAATGCTCGATGGGCTGTATGTACCTGGTTCCTATCTAGCTTTTATTTATCATCCTCTTTTGTTGTTAGTTCCTCCTGTTGTTCACGATTTTGGTGAGATTCTGCTTGTCTTATTTCTGTTGGGTGTAGGATTTGCCCTTCGCTTATTTGGCTACCCGGTGTAGCAGTCCACGCTTGTGCTTTCGGCATTCTCGCCTCAGGCCCAGGTTGTGGGTTGGAGTACTTTTGTTTTTGTGGGTGCGTATTTGGATCCGGTGCTGCTCTAGTCCGGCTCTTATTTCTTTGTTTCAACTGTTGTGGTACCATGCGCTTGCCTGGGTATATCGTTTGGCTAGTTTGGCCTTCATTTTGGCTGTTTCCTTTGTTTGCTGGGTTGCTTTCGGGGCAACGGATTGAGTTTTGGTTGTTGGCCGGTTTTGAGTGAGTTTCTGCTTTTATCGAGTCCGGACGTGTATTTGGTTGTGCCAGCCGAGCCAGCTCTCTTGCACTCCGTGTTGCTAATCCCTCTGTTGCGGTCGTTAAAGTTGGCGTAGTCTTCTGTGGTGCTTAATTTTTTTGTGCTATCGCGTTGTGTTCGGTGGTTTGTTTCTTGGTTGTCTGTATGTTCGGGTGCTAATGTTTCATTAGCCGTTCTTTGGGTTGTTCTGTTGCTTGCTTTGTCGTTGCAAGTCTATTTTGGGTGCTCTTACATTCAGTTTGCCCTCTTGTAAACTGATTTTTGTACAATACTTTTTCTTTAATAAAGTATTTTTGGGGCTGGAGTCTTAAGACTCTATCCTGTTTCTCAAAAAAAAATCCATAAAAAAGAGATCTCCATATAAAAATTAGGAATTTATCATCATTCTCCAAATACATTGATTTCGGTTTAACAGTTATAGGGTTATAGGGTAATGGTTAGAGGGTTAGGACTAGGGTTACATGGTTAGAGTAGGGTTAGAGGAAGGACTAAATCTGGAACCTTAGATTTTCTTATTTGTTCCATATTTGTACAAAAATTGCCAATAACATGTTAAGTAGAAGAGATTTGTACCAAAAAAACTTGATTTTAAAAAATAAAATCTCTTCATAATTTTTTTGTTGTTGTAAAAATAAAATCTCTTCATAAAAATAAAATCTCTTCATAAATCCTCGGGTTAGAGTAGGGTTAGAGGAAGGGCTAGAGTAGGGTTAGAGGAAGTGCTAGTTTTGGAAGCTTAGATTTTCCTAAACTTTTTTTTTCCTCTTAAATTGAGTATTTTTCCCAAACATTTATTTTTGTTAATTTTCCTTTTTTTTGTTATTTTGTTAATTTTTATTACTTTTACCAATTTCTAATATTTTTAAATTACTTTTAAAATGATTTTATAATTTATATTGCAACCATTATTAGCAAAATTTCAGATTTTTTTTTGTATCCATAATTTATTAATATTTTTATTCTAACTGCTTTTTTTTAAAAATGCATTATTTTATTTAGTTGATTTTTAAAAAATTATTTTGGGATCTGTGTATGGGTTGCAATGCGATCACGCTTGGTTCTTCTGGTCCTGGAAGTGTAAGTCCAACCGAAGGCAACAGACAGACCTCGGCGGATGAAGAATGACGACCACCAACCTACACGAACGAATACAAATTGTGGTATTAAAAATATAATGTTACATATTCGTATTTAAACTAAGAATAATAATCAATCTTACCTCCGTAAATGGTTTGCTACTAGGGCCACCAGAAGGGCTTCTCGCTCGCCTCGTTTTAGCCATTTTCTCTACCAACAATAAACATAAGGTTAATTTATAATTCATTTCTCTATCAACAATAAATAAAGCGAAAATGTGGAAAAACGCACAAACAGCAACGAAAATTATCGAAACTTTGCGAGTGCGTCAGGCTCACTCCACGGAAGCCAACACAACTTGCATAAGTGAGTTACGACCCACAGTTTGCGAAATACAGCCGAGTCTCGCTTTATTTCAAGAAAGAACAAATAAAGCGATACACGGTCGTATCTCGTAAACCATGAGTCAAAAATCACATTTACAAGTTGTGTTGGCTAGTGTGGGGTGAGTCCAACCTACTCGCAAAGTTTCAGAATTTTTGGTTGCCGTTTGTGAGATAATTAAGGATATGTATGAAGGGCCAACGGCCACAATGAGAATAACCACATGAGTGACCAACGATTTTCCTATTACATTAGGTTTACACCAAGGTTCGGCTTTAAGCCCCAACCTCTTTACTTTGGTTATGGATGAATTGACGCGAGGAATACAAGATGAGGTGCCTTGATGTATGCTTTTTGCCGATGACATCATCTTAGTGGACGAGACTAGAGCAGGAGTCAATGCTAAATTAGAATTGTGGAGAGAAACATTGGAAATTAGAGGCTTTAGGATAAGAAAAATTAAAACATAGTATATGGAGTGTAATTTTAGTGATATTCGGAACACAACTAAGGAAGTAGTGAAGTTTGATGGCTAAGAGATACCTAAGAGAGACTGTTTCTGATATTTAGGCTCGATTATATAAAGAGATGGGGAGATTTGTGAAGATGATATACATAGGATCCAAGCATGATGGCTTAAGCGGAG
This sequence comes from Hemerocallis citrina, assembly GCA_017893485.1. NCBI lineage: Eukaryota > Viridiplantae > Streptophyta > Magnoliopsida > Asparagales > Asphodelaceae > Hemerocallis > Hemerocallis citrina. The sequence continues at coordinate 396,958,799 of CM030359.1, forward strand.
AAGTGTCAGTGGCGTTTTGTGTGCGTATACCTTTGAAGTTGAAGGAAAAATTTTATCGGACGACTGTTAGACCAGCAATAATGTATGGAGCCGAGTGTTGGGCAAAAAAAAACCATGTCCAAAAAATGAGGTAGCAGAGATGAGGAAGCTAAGATTGATGAGTGGTAAAATAAGGAAGGATAGAATTATAAACGAGTATATACAAGACATGTTAATGGTAGCTCAAATCCAAGATAGGTTAAGAGAGAATCACCTCAGGTAGTTTGGGCATGTCACACGTAGACCTAGTAGTGCTCCCGTTAGAAAGAGTGATTTGATAAGTATTGAAGGTAGAGTTAGGGGTAGAGGAATACCTAAACTAACTTGAGTGGAAACGGTGAAAAGGATAAGATAGTTTGTGACCTTACAGAAGATATTGCGCTAAACATATCAGAATGGAAACCTGGATTCATGTAGTCGACCCCAACTATTTTGGAAAAAGGCTTTGTTTTTATTGTTGTTGTTGTTGTTGTTTGTGAGGCTTTCTACGTTCTCGTACTCAAAATTTCAAAAACTAGTTGTTTAAGTTGTTGTGGTTACGATGAATGATATAAAACAGCACAAACGGCATCCAAAAAGTCCGAAACATTGCGAGTAGGTCAGACTCACCCCACACAAACCAACACAACTTGTAGAAGTAATTTTCAATCATGGTTTGCGAGATACGGCCGTGTATAACTTTTGGTCAAGAAAAACCAAAATAAAGCGGTCCACGACCTTATCTCGCAAACCGTGAGTCGAAACTTACTTCTACAAGTTGTGTTTGCTCGTGTTACGTGAGTCCAACCTACTCGCAATGTTTCGTAATTTTTGGATGTCATTTGTAGGTTTTCTAGTGTAACCATACTAAAGAAAATTGTAATTTAGTTGTTGTTGTTCAAGATACATGAGAAAACTCCACAAACGGCATAAACAAATTCCAAAACATTGCGAGTTTGTTGGATTCACGTAACACAAGTCAACGCAACTTGTAGAAGTGATTTTCGACACACGATTTGCGAGATACGGCCGTGTACCGCTTTATTTTAGTTTTTCTTGACCAAAAGCGATACACGGTCGTATCTTTCAAACGGTGAGTCAAAAATCACTTCTACAAGTTGCACTGGCTTGTATAGGCTGAGTCTGACCTACCCGCTAAGTTTTGGATTTATTTTGGATCGTTTAGGCGGTTTTACTAATATCGAACAATTAAAAATACGAATAAATACACAATTTAAGCAAATAACTACAACTACGACTAAAATTTCAATGTCTAAAATCATCAAAATACTACATACAAACTAATACATCGACAAAATTATTGGACGAATTTAATCAATTCAAGTAATTAGAAAGAGACATAAAAATCTTGAAAAATATCACAAATACAACTACGAAGCCAATGATTTAGTCATTACCTTACACTAATGTGAATTTCTCAATGCAGGTATTGTCGCCGAACTAGGGTTTTGACTTGCTTTCGAAGATTAGAGGAGAGATTGGGAGTGTGAGAGAGTGTGGGAATGGAGGAGGAGCAGCAACGATGGACGGAGGAGGAGGAATTTGAGTGTGGGTTAGGGTTAGGATTTTTTGGGTTGGGGGAGGTGCTTCGGAAGAAAGAGAAAGTAACAATGAGGGAACGATGCTGGGTGGGAGGGGGAAGTAAGAGAGGAGGAGTCAGAGTATGAGGGGGTCGGTTTCAGTTGGGATTGGGTTTGGGTTCGGGGAAGAAGATAAATAGAGTAAGGAGAGAGTGAGAGAGAGAGAGAAGATAGAGGTTAAAAAAAAATTCCACTTTGCCTTAGCCCATCGTTGCCAATGACGGGCTAAGTTATATTTTTTTAGCCCGTCGTTGCCAACGACGGGCTAAGGCATAAATTTTCCAAAAAAAATCATAAGAGATCTGAGCCATTGGATCTTGATCCAACGGCTCAAATGCTCAGTTGCAAACGGGTCTATTTGCACAGACCCGTTGCAAACTGAGTTCCTGGTCGTTGGATTGCTTCGATCTAGATCCAACGGTCAGGATCGATCCCGCCCATCAGCCCCCCACTCTCACTTAAATGAGCTTATTTTGGGTATTTTACCCCCAAATAATACTTCGACTCAGCCCATCAGATAATCTCTCGCACTTACTCTTTGTCAAAGCTGATCAAATCCTATTTTTTTGGCCAAATATTAACATAGGTCGTTGTTGAGAAGAACGACCTAAGTAGTTCAAAATATTTTTTTAACCTTAGTTGTTGCTTCCAACAACAGCCAAGGTATGACCTAGGCCGTTGTGGGGAACAACGACCTAGGTTATACAACTTTTTTAAAACACTTGTACAAATTCGCTCAAATTTCTACCTCTATCTCTCACCCTCTTTTGCTTTGCTCGAACTTCGATGCTCATTTTAGAACCCAACAGCACCAAACCCTAGCTCCTCTTTCATTTAATCCACCCCTACTCCTTCATCTCACTCTCTCACTCACTCTCTTCCTCTTCTCGAACTCTCTCTCTTTCTCTTTCTGAAGAATCACTCGAACCCAAAAATCCTAGCTCTAACGAAATCTCCCTAACCCTATTCCTCCTCCTCCGTCGTCAACAGCAATGCCTCCACCTCTTTTCTCTCCTTCTCAAAAACCCACATTGTGCTAGGTATTGAGTCTATTCTAGCTTCGTAGATGTGGCTATGATGATTGATTGAATTTATTTTCTAAATTTTTTAGTCTAGAATTTGTGTATAATGCGTAGTTAGTTGTTTAATGTGTATTGTATATAGTTGTTCGATAATTGAGGACGATTGAATTGTACAAATAGTTTTTTTTTCCAAATTATAGTTGTAGTTGTAGATTTTATTGTTTGTTATTTGTAAAAGTGCACAAACAAGATCTAAAAATTTAGAATTTTTTCGAGTAGGTCGGACTCACCATGCACAAGCCAACGCAACTTGTAGAAGAGAGTTTTGATTAATAGTTTGCAAGATATGACCGTGTATTTCTTTTCACTCATTTTTCATGATTGAAAGCGATACATTGCCATATCTTGCAAAGTGTGAGTCAAAAATCACTCTATAAGTTGTGTTGGCTTGTGTGTGCCGAGTCTGACCTACTCCGAAAGTTTCAGAATTTATTGATGCCATTTTTGTGGATTTGTCCCGTATATTAAACAACAACAATAACAATTATACTTTGATATTTTTTGGAGAGTTCTTTCACTAGAAAGCCGCACAAACGACATCCAAAAAATACGAAATTTTGCGAGTAGGTCGGACTTACTGCACAAAAGCCATCACAACTTGTAGAAGCGAATTTCGTTTCATAGTTTGCAAGATACGGCAGTGTGTTGCTTTGTTTGCTTTTAATTTGAAATAAAGCGATACATTACCGTATCTCACAAACTGTGAGTCCAAACTCACTTCCAGAAGTTGTGTTGGTATGTGTGTGTTGAGTCTGATCTACTCGCAAAGTTTGGAAATTTTTGGATATCGTTTGTGTGGTTTTCCCACATATCTTGTTTCGTGTATTAATATATGCAAATAGTGTGATTGTCTCTGTATGATTAGTGTATTGATAATTGTTATATTATTCTTTATGTTAGATATGAACGATGATGAAGGATATTCTGTTGCCAGCGATAATTTTATGTCTGCACAAGAAAGTGGTGATTGCATGCCGCAAGTTGAAGAGCATCTCAAACCGAAGATAGGTATGACCTTTCATACCTTAGATCAAGCTGAGAACTTTTATTCGTCATATGCTAAATGTGGGGATTTCTCAATGCGTAAGGGTGGGGATAACTACAAGAGAGCCCAAGTCGTGGATAAGTCCTTTTTGTGTAATAAAGAAGGGACTTCACCGAGTCAACCTAGTGAAGGTAGACGGGGAACTACTTCTAGAACGGGTTGCAAAGTTGTCATTCGTGTAAAACTGGACGAAGAAAGTAATTAATGTGTGTTGTATTCATTTCATGAACCATACTATCACGTATTTACTTCACCCGGTAGAAGACATTTTTTGCCCCGAAACTATTCAGTGTCGAATACCGATAGAAGAATAATGGATCACATGACCCAAGCTAATATCCCTACGTGCAAACAAATGCTCTTCTTCGAAAGTACTAGCTGTGGTCACGATAAAATAGGATTCACCGAAAAGGATGCTAGAAATCTAATCAGAGACTTGCACGAAGCGATGAAAGGACACGGTGGGAACATCTCATTGAATTTTTAGAAAAAATTGACGGATCCTTCATTTTTTTTTATGATTTCCAAGTATATCCCGAAGGCCGATTGTCTTATTGTATTTGGGTGGATGATACTTCTAGGATGAACGATGAAGAATTTGGGGATGTATTTGTTTTGATGCCACATACAACACGAACCAATATGGAATGTTATTTGTTCCATTTGTTGGTATCAATCATCATTGGCAATCTACATTCGTAGGAAGTAGGTTCATTCCAAATGAGAATGCCTCTTTTTTGTGTGTGGTTCTTTGAAAAGTGTATAGGAGTAATGAATCATGCTCCATCTGGTATCGTGATTGTAGCGCCCCGAATTTCTAATATAATATCTTAGAAAATACGTGGCACAATCCCAGCATCATCTTCAATGTAACATTAAACACAACCAACACCACTAAAAATTTTCAACTTTTATTACAACAAACTCTTACATAGCACAGCGGAATTTAAAACATCTCAATCATAGTTTTCTTTTATTTACAACACGATCTTTTACACAATTTACACAAACTCTAATAAATCAATTTATCTCAAAACTATCTCAAGCTTCCAAACCTCCAACTCTAAGCAACAACCTGCAACATGTGAGGTTAGAGATGATCCCTAACCCCCAAAACTAAAGGGGTCAGCCATAAATGGTGTGAGTGACATAGAAGCAACAAACAACATAAATAATCACTAAGCAAGGATTCATAAGTAACATATAGTGAACCAAAATATATAAAATATGAGGTAGCAAGAAATGTAACAACAAGTGATACTAAACCAAGTGTCAAGTGTAGAAAACCGGAAAACCACATGCATAAAACTAAGTCAAGAAAACACGAATTCTATATGCGGACTCTCTAATGTGTACTTGTCGAAGTCTATGCATCCCACTCTACAGAGGTTCGGTGCAAGCCCTTAATGTCTCCACTTCATAGGGTTCAATCCCCCGCTATGCAACTAATCTTAACACGATGACTACTACGAGATAAAGATAAGCTGTGGATAGTAGCCCATGCCCGATAATTCCGGAGATAGATCCCACACCCAAGATATTTTACTTGAATAATTCCGGAGATCATCCCACACCGAAACATTGATACATCACCACACGAATACCACATGTGCGTCGCCTCGACTCCGATAATTCCGGAGATCAATCCCACACCACTAGTAATTACCGTGATAATTCCGGAGATAATCCCACACCACAAGTAATCTACCGTGATAATTCCGGAGATATATCCCACACCACAAGTAATCTACCGTGATAATTCCGGAGATTAAATCCCACACCGAAAGCCATACTAAGGTACTTGACCCATGTTCTCGTTCATCATATCACCACTAGTGCCTGTCCTTATTATTTTTGGGTTACTTAATTACTCAACGAATCTCCTAGAGTTGGTGTACCCTACCGGACTTAACTCAAAACTGAACAACTGAAATGCCTCAACAGGCCTCAATCAAAATAACTCAACGCCGGTATACTAGGGTCACACACACCTCTAGAGACTCAAACTCAAATGTCTTTCCACTAAACAAATAGCTCAACTGAATATCTCAAAATCATATGCTTAATTGAAACAAAGTATAGGCTAAAATATCTGAAGACTAATCATTGAAAGAATACTCAAGTTAAGAAAACTCATCAGTACCAGTCGACTTATACTGTAGTAAGTCCACTGTCTAGAGGACAAATATCCATGATTTTAAGAAATTAAACTAAGTAATAAAAGTCGACTTGAAAAGCCATCAGTCGACTTACCCGAGATAATTTCCAATAATTTTCACGAAAATATTCTAAGTAATACAAGTCGACTTAAGGAAGTCATAGGTCGACTGTCCAGAAAGAAACTGTAGTGACTTTACAAAATAAATTCTCAGTAAACCAGTCGACTGAATAATGGTCTAGGTCGACTGTCCAGAACGGATACTGCAATAACTTTACAAAATATTTTCTAAGTATACCAGTCGACTGAATAATGATCTAAGTCGACTGTCCAGAACGGGTTTTTCAAAAGAACTGAAGATACATCAGCAGGATCGTACCAGTCGACTGAATAGTAAGCCAGTCGACTGTCGGCCTACAGTTTTCATAATTTAGGTCTGAATACAATAACCAAAACTGAAGTTTTTTTTCTAAAGATTCCTTGTTTATGAAAATAGTTCGTATTCAGGCAAAATGACAATTCTCAACAATTCCTCATTGTGGATACATTACTAAAAACTTCACATATGTCAAAACTCAAGTTCTCATGTTCTAGACTACTAATTCTTCCATTAGGGTTACTCAAACTAAATTTCTTTCGCAACTCTTAATCAAAATCTGATTTATAGACTCAATGTCCAGATGTTCAACCATCCGTTCATAACCATACTCCAATCTTAACATGCTTTTTAGCAATACAATTTTATAAACCAAGATCTACTAGTCATTCATAGATTTCACACACATGGTCCAAACAACAACAATTGTTCACATGAATCATACCACAATATAAGATCCATATCATTCACAACATCAAACCAAAACAACATTGTCACTCGCATACATAGATCAAAACAACAAAACAATTTTATATCACTCACAAAATCAAAACAAAACAAAAATAATGTCACTCACCTTTGAATTGAGAAAATCCACGAAAAAGCCTTCCTTTTTGCTGGATCCAAAACTTCCTCTTGCTCCACCAAAACAAATCACCAAAATTCTGTATATTGTAGCAATGACAGCTGAAAAAATTCTCTTAAATATCCGGAAATGAATTTTAGGGTTTTACCCACACTTTTGCAAAACAATCCTTTCCAAAATACAACTCTACACATATACTTCTATTCTTGGAAATTCAATAAAATTCATTTAAATTAGGATTTAAAAGTAAAATAAAATTCTCAATCTCAACCAATACTGTTCAAAACTTCCAGAGGGTACACTTTGCAATTTAACCCTTAAAATGTCAAATTTGCAAAAAGGTCATTCTTTTCTCAAAATTTGCAAATAGTTCCAATTAATTTCAGAAAAATCTGGAAAAATACTAATAAATCCCAAATATTAAATAATGATTTTTCATGAAGAAAACTTGACTTTCAAATTTCTCAAGAAAGTATTTGCACGTGTAAAAAGATAAATCTTTTAGAAAATATTAAATAAAATCTCCAAAAATCAATTTAAATTCATTTTCAAATATTTAAAATAATATTTGAAAATACGGGGTTCTACAGTGATGGACCAATATAGTGGGATCGCCGTCGCAGTGAAGAAGCTTTTTCCCGAGACTCGGCATCGGTATTGCATTTAGCACATATTGGATAAGTTACCGCAGGAGGTGCGTATGTCTGATGATGTCGATAATTTTAGGGATGATATGAAGACTATCATCTATGATTCTGAATATGCACATGATTTCTAAGAGAAATTGAAATTAGTGCTTTTGAAGTACGAAGTCGAGAACAACAAATGGTTGAACGGTTTATTTGAAATTGTGATAAATGGGCACTCATCTATGAAAGAGATTTATTTTGGATCGACATGTTGAGTAGCCAATGGGTTGAGTCCATGCATTCTTCGTTGAAGCATCATGCTGAAAAGAAGTACTTCTTACATGAATTTTTCGTCATCTTTGACAGATTTTTGACAAAGCAAAGACACGATGAACTTAAAGATAATCATCGTAACCTGGAAAGGAGACCGAAATTGAAGACCCAATGGACGCTGGAAGAACATAAGGCGCGAATATACACTTTGCATTGCCCCGCTTTCCAAAAGAATATGGAATACGAGTACGTGACAAAGCCCAGTGAATGACTTTCATCATCCATAAGCTGTAAGGATCAACTCAACAGTAAACATAAATATACAATAAATATACAACCACACATGCATGAAACAAATCTCATAATCAAAAGAATTATTTGAAACAAATACATAATCCTTAAATAAAACAAGATCTGGGAAGAATAATAAAATTCCGGGAATACATGCCCAATACAAACTATAAAGTGGCAACCAGAGGAGATAATAAACTCAATACAAGAATAAACTAAAACATAAAAAAAAGATCCCAGCCAAAGCTCAAAACACTTGGTCACTCACTCCCTCAGTCAGCTAATCTCCAAAACCTGTATAATTATTAATTGATGGAAATAGAGAAACAGAAAAACAGTATGCCCACTAGTGCAAGTTACGGGCCGCAAGTAGTACAAGTAAAAAAGGATACAGGAACAAGGTAAAGAGGATGCAGAACAGGAAACAAGAATCAAGAGTACAGGAAATAGCATGAAAGGAATGTAACAGATGAATAGAGTCAAATAAGCTAATAAACGAGTAAACAGAATCAGATAACAGAATCGGATAATAGATAACATGTAACTTGTAACATATGCCAGATAAATAGATAATAGATAAACTTGTAACAGATATCAGATAAACATGTGAAACAAGTGACAAGAACGTGCAGGTAAAACATATTATTCTTAAGTATTTTATTTGATCTTGTCTAATGCAGCAATCATGCATCCCATATATATACCACATGTTTGATGCATACAATCAAGTTACGTTTAGACTTAGTGGTGGATTCCATAGGGCCGCGTACTCAGGCAAAACAGATACACAAATAAACCGAATCGGATAAACAAACCCAAGAATCATGTAATCATGTATTCATGCAACAGATGGGACCTATGGGTCCCTTTTCTGGTACACCTTCCTATAGGGAAGAATGCAGTCAGGCAAAACATATAAACTGAAACGGATAAGCAGACTCATGAATCATGTAATCATGTATTCATGCAAACAGATGGAAAACACAGGCCTCCTTCAGAGTACACTTTTCTATATTGTCCACTACTAAACCTTTACCTTAACCCCGACTTGATTATTTATTCTTTTTACCAAACAGACATGAATGTGCACAAACAGGGACAGGTAAATGTGACAGGGACTAAAAACAGGTTTAGACTGGGCGGAAAACATGCTCGGGTGTCATAAACAAGCTTGTAAATAGCGAAACAACAAGAACTCCCATTCTGGGCAGCAGGACGTTGCTGCACCGAAACTGAAATTCCTGCTGCTACAGAAATACAAATCTGGATCCATCAGAAATTCTAGAAACTAAACTCTCTGCTGGTTCTAGTGCATATACACACGACATATAAAAGTCACAGAAAGTGAGTTCAAATTCCTATTATTTACAGATTACATGTTCAAGCAGCAGATAATAGATGGATACTTATGAACAAAAACAACTTTTGAAATCATATAAAAATTTCATAAAAATAATAATTAAACTCCTAACAGTGTTAGGTATCAGCATAATTAATTTTACATTTTCAATACTTGAATTAGTTCACTGTTTCAGCAAATAAACAGGGTGACATACATTTTAAACTGCGTTCTGGAATTCAGACGTCGCTGTGCAAAAATATGAATATCTTGCAATCCGTAAGTCGAATTGTGAGATAGTCAAATGTTATGGATTCCAGACTCACAGGGCTAAAATTCTCATTCAACAAGTTTTAATCAATGACAACCAGTATTAGGTCAAAACTGCAGTTCTTTACTGAACATGTATGCAGCCAGAAATTCTATAATCATGTTCGCATGAATATTTCAAGTCAGGAAAATAATCAAATAATTCTACAAAAATTTAGGGTGACTCCTAACATGTCTATTCATATCCAAATTAATATCAAGTCTAAATCTTACCATTAACATCTATTTTAACCGACAACTCATACCAAAAAGTCTTATAATCAAGACGTCGGAAATTACGACACAACAGCAGTAAAACTGAGATAACTCATACATCACAAATCGGATTTCAGATCTGTTAAAAGTTCTGAAAACTAGACTCAGATGACTACATTTCATATTCACAAGTTTAGTTATTATTTTGACGTTAGCAGGGTCTAAATCATCGTGCCAAATTAGGACAACAGTGAATGAAATTACCTTTAGCATGAATTGTAACATTTATACCAACTACGATGGATGCAAATTCGTGTATAATGCAAATCAGAATTTAATGTGCATTCAAATCAACATGGCATGTTTATTCTCCAATTCATAAGAGGATCAACAACACTAACATGTCAAACATACGAACAAAACATGAATATGCATAGAAATATCTAGATCTAATCTATGTTTGTGTGATAGGTGTGACAACGAAGTGTTTTATGACCCCTTATGAATATAGAGTGGGTAGAAATGGATCAAATGAGTAGGATCAAGATCATCAATGAGCAACATAAGGACGTGTCACAACGAATAGTCTACTTGCGGTATTTCAAAAAAATTGCTTGTACGGGGAAACAAAAAGAGATCGTACAAGTTACTTGCCTTAACGGCGGTGAATCTGAACATGAACGAATAACGGGATGAGAATCCCGGGCAACGAAACATGTGCGAGATACGTGTCACCGCAATACGAACACAATGAGGCAGCGGCTACACGTGCGGTGCGCGTACAACGAGGCGGCAGTAACACAAGCGGCAGCAACAGCAAGGCGGGTGTTGCCGCTAAATTTGGTGTGGGGGCAAACAGATAGTATTTGTGGATTCTTAGGGAAACTGAATAGTAAACCTGCGTACCTGTTCCGTCGGGGTTTGATCGTCGCTCCCGCCGTACACCTGCAAAAAGTGTGAAACACCGGGGTTGTTCCCGGCGACGCACCCTCCGACGCTCAAGTCAATAATCTGGCAGACTATGAAAGAGCGCAAAAACTGGTGAAAGATTGATTACCTCTTAATGGAGATGGATGGGGGGTATTTATAGGCGTCTTAGGGAACAGATTAGGAATATAATCCCCGTGATTTGATAAGGAATATTCTCCTTGTAAACAGATTAGGAATGTAATCCCTAATCCCCAGTGGAGGGATAGACATGAATCGGGGCCGTTGATCAGGATCTAATCAGAAGCCTTGATTCTATCCCTCTGATCGGGCTTTATTGCTGGTTGAGACCCGCGCCCGATTGAAGCGGATCTGTTTGTGGGTTATTGGGTCTTTAACGGAGGGGCCCAGTACCCAGCTTAGATCCTATTTGTAGGTGAAATTACCATTTTACCCCCGGGCTTCAAGATTCGTGCCCGATTTGGACGGTTCTGATTAACCCCCATTTTTAGCCATATCACGAGCCCCCCACTCCTAAAGGCTGAGCTTGATCGGCCTTTGAGGAGTAGTTTAACTGTTTTAATGGCTAGCGGAGTTGTATCGGAGCCCAAATGGAAGGTTTCGAATCTTGAAGGAGGTAGTTTGGTGATTTTTCAAGTGGATTGAACTCTGAGTCTCTCTTGAGCTCTTATGATCATGTGGTGTCCTTGCAGGGATATCCTTTTGACTTAAGAAAGTGTCGATTCGTCGTCCTGGGGTTTTGGAAGATTATTTTTGGGCAACAATTGTTCGTTTGGGAGTGAGAGGGTACTCTCCCACTTTTATAATTGCTTTCCAGGAGTTCTTTCTTACCTTTTCAAATTTTTTACTTGTTTTTTTTGGGGCAATAGCTTGGCCGTTATCCTTCGTTGGGGGGCACATGTATTTGTATCACGCTCCCGGCCCTTTCCAGAGCTCGCTGACTAGGGGGCCGAGGTCCGTATACGGTTCGGCTCGTTTTTCCGAAGAGGAGGGCGAGTTCGGCACCATCGTGCGTGCTGGGAGGGAGTTCGGCGCGGCGCGAGGTCCAATCTTTCCTCGTAACGAGGTCGGTGTCAAGAACGCTCGGCAGCTGGTGCCGAACTCGAATTTTTCCCCATAACGAGGTCGGTGTCAAGAACGCTTGGCAGCTGGTGCCGAACTCGAATTTTTCCCCATAACGAGGTCGGTGTCAAGAACGCTCGGCAGCTGGTGCCGAGCTTGATTTTTTCCCCGTAACAGGGTCGGTGTCAAGAACGCTCGGCAGCTGGTGCCGAGCTTGATTTTTTCCCCGTAACAGGGTCGGTGTCAAGAACGCTCGGCAGCTGGTGTCGAGCTTGATTTTTTCCCCGTAACAGGGTCGGTGTCAAGAACGCTCGGCAGCTGGTGCCGACCTCGAATTTTTCTCCATAACGGGGTCGGTGTCAAGAACGCTCGGCAGCTGGTGCCGAGCTTAATTTTTTCCCCGTAATAGGGTCGGTGTCAAGAACGCTCGGCAGCTGGTGCCGAACTCGAATTTTTTCCCATAACGAGGTCGGTGTCAAGAACGGTCGGCAGCTGGTGCCGAGCTTGATTTTTTTCCCGTAACAGGGTCGGTGTCAAGAACGCTCGGCAGCTGGTGCCGAGCTTGATTTTTTCCCCGTAACAGGGTCGGTGTCAAGAACGCTCGACAGCTGGTGCCGACCTCGAATTTTTCCCCATAACGGGGTCGGTGTCAAGAACGCTCGGCAGCTAGTGCCGAGCTTGATTTTTTCCCCGTAACAGGGTCGGTGTCAAGAACGCTCGGCAGCTGGTGCCGACCTCGAATTTTTCCCCGTAACGGGGTCGGTGTCAAGAACGCTCGGCAGCTGGTGCCGAGCTTGATTTTTTCCCCGTAACAGGGTCGGTGTCAAGAACGCTCGGCAGCTGGTGCCGACCTCGAATTTTTCCCCGTAACGGGGTCGGTGTCAAGAACGCTCGGCAGCTGGTGCCGAGCTTGATTTTTTCCCCGTAACAGGGTCGGTGTCAAGAACGCTCGGCAGTTGGTGCCGAGCTTGATTTTTTCCCCGTAACAGGGTCGGTGTCAAGAATGCTCGGCAGCTGGTGCCGAGCTTGATTTTTTTCCCGTAACAGGGTCGGTGTCAAGAACACTCGGCAGCTGGTGCCGAGGTCCACAACTTGTCATTTTTCATCATAAGAGTTTGTATCTGGTGTGTGCCTTCTGAACTTCTGACAACTTCTGACAACTCTGACAGATGGGACGTTTATTAAATGCAGTGACCTCTGGACTTCCATCAGATGGGATGCTCATTAAATGCGACGCATGATTAGGCGTGGTAAACAAGGCGACGCTTGAAGTCGCTTTGTCGTTTTGTGTACATGGGCCGGTAGTATAGGCCCACTAACCTCGTTTGGCGTGCGCACCTCTATAAATCCTCTCCCCCCTCTCTCATTTCTCATTTCTCCTCTCTTTTGCTCAAACGGTTGCTTGTGTGTAGGCGAATTTTTCCGGTGGTCGATGTTTGATTCCGGCGAAGCTTTCCGGCAGCTTTCTCCTTCAAGGTAATTTATAAATTATGTCTGTAGCTTCTGAAGAAATCTCTTGGTCCGAGCCCTCCCTTGAAGCCGCCGAGGACTCGACTCCCACCCCGACCAAGGGCAAGAAGGTGTTTGGCCAAGATTCTATCGTCGAGGATCCGAAGAGGATGGGGGAGTTCGGACAACTGCCAGGGCCGCTGATAGGGCTTCATAGAGTTAGGCAGCTCCCAGAGGACCAAGCCGAGCGAATCGTTCATGGGAGGGAGAGGTCCTTCGAGGAAAATGCCGCGAGGGAGACGACAGAGGCGGACGATGCGGCATCGATCCTGCGCGAGGAGGATCTGGCAACGATCCGGGATTCTTTTCACATCTCGGAGGAGTACGAGCTCATTTTGCCGGGCCCCGGTGTTAGGGCCAACTCGCCGCTGCCAGTGACAATGTGTTGCTGGCCGGTCGATGCCTTTATCGCTGGGGCTCGGCTCCCTCTCCACGCGTTCGCGCTTACCGTGGTGAATTGGTTCGAGGTCAGCCCCATCCAACTTATGCCGAACGCGTGGCGAGTGATAAATGGCTTCGTCCTCCACTGCCAAGCCGCAGGGATCGTGCCGCAGCTGAACGTGCTTTGGACTTTATACCGGCTCCATCAGGGGAACAAGTCGGAGTACCGGTATTATCTGACTCCGAGGCACGGTGGCAGGCTCGTTATATGCCCCAACTCCATTAAGCACTGGCGAGAGAAGTGGTTGGTTGTGCAGATTCGAGAGGCATGGCCGATCCCGTTGGGCTGGGTAGAAGGGGTGCCGAAGAGGGCAAGGGCGATGCCGAAGCTAACTGTAGAGGAAGAAGAGGCCGTCTGGATTCTCCTTGATCGGAGAAAGTATGATTGGAGGGAGCTGACGAAGGACGTCCTCTATAAGGGAGGGCTCTGCCGCGTAGACCCCAGTACGCGGCTCTTGCCAAGTTTTCTTTTTTTTTATTTTCTGTACTCTCTTCCTTGTTGTTTTCAACATGTTAACCAACTTTCGCTTTTGATGCAGAGACTATGGACTACGACGCAGTACTGGGGCTCAGGGCATGGCTCGCAAGCAAGGCGCCCAAGAAGCGGAAGAGGGCTGCGTCCAAGCTGCCCTCGACCTCGAAGACTCCGAGGGTTGCAGCCCCGGTTGAGGAGGTGGAGGTCCTTGACAGTCCGGTTGTCACCGTGACTGGGACTTTGGCGCCGGCGTCTGGTGCCGAGTTCCCCATCGCCGCCGCCCTCGGTATGACGACACCGCCACTCTCAGTGGCCGGTGAGGAGCTCCTGACGGAGGAGCACAAGAGGATTCATGTTCCGGACTGGCAAATTCGGAAGCATGACGGGTTCCTCGGGAACTCGCTGGCGAGTATGCAGGCCATTAAGCATCTCACCACTCCGAAGGATCGAGCCGCCATGGAGGCCGGGAGAGAGGACGACGACGTGATCGAGATCGCTCGTTCGGTGGTATCGGTAGGTCTCGAACTTCCTCTATTCATTGTTCTCCATAGCCCAGATTTTTCTAACTCCTTTTGTTCTTCTTTCGTTACAGATCATCGTCCACTTCGGCCACCTCACCGAGAGGTTGGCAGCTCTTGAGAAGGAGCTGAAACAGGAGTCCGACCAAGCTCGGAACGAAAAAGCTCGGCTGTCGAACGAGCTCGACAAGCTCCGTGTTGAGCATGAGGGCAGGTCGGCTAGGATCCAGCATCTCGAGGCCGAGGTGAAGAGGCTGGAGGGCGAGCTCCTTCGGCAGAAGGAGGGGTCGGCCAAGCAGTTGGTCGAGGCCGAGGCGGCGCAGGCGGCGACCGTGAAGGCGGCGGAGGACGCGACCCTGGAGAAGGCCCAGGGGTTCCTTGCGCAGAACATGGCGCAGGCCTTCGCCGCCGCCCTCGAGCGGGTGTCGGAAGCGTACCCCGGGGTGGACGTCTCGAGGTGGCGGCTATTCCCCGGACACGTCGAGGGCTTTGACTCTGAGTCCGAAGGGGAAGAGGAGGAGGAGGGTGACGACGAAGCCGACGCCGGGGCCGATGCTACTGATGAGGTCCCCAGTACCGCGATTACTCCACTAGCGACGGCCTCCCCTTCGGAGAAGTCGACCCCAACCCGAACTCGCCACCCGGGGAAAGAGGTCGCGCCTTGACTCCGCCTCTCGTTCTTTCTTTTTGTTTTGTTTTTTGTTTTTCTCTTCAACCACTGTAATGCCTAATAGCGGACTGGCCACCGCTACTTTTTGATATGAATGAAGAGAAAGTTTTTCCAAAGTGTTGGTGTTCGGACCTTTGTCTTTCGCTTCCCTTTTCTCCAAATATTCTCTTTCTTGTTTCGAAAGTTTCTTGTTTTTAGAACAAATTTCTTCCAAGTGTGGCGCTCCGGCAGTGCTCGATCTTTTTGCTGATTACTTCGATCTCTTTTCAGCTCATGGTGGTTGACCAAGATGCCGAGGCAATCCGTTAGGACGAGGGTGCTCGAACCGAGGCAGGCCTCGCTGCAACAAGGTTGTGCCTGGCGAGGTGCCGCGAGCGTCTTTACGAAGTCGAGCTTGGGTTGCGCCGAGCTGAAAGCGAGCGGAACCATCTCCAGCTTATCCTCGGCCGGCGAGATATCGAGATACGTCGTTTGGAAAGCAGGATCGCCGAGCTAACCCCCACCGGAGAAGGTGAACATTCGCCCACTGCTTTCAGTAATGAGATTCGGATTCAATGCATCCGTCATAACTTGTCCAAAATAACAGCGGAGAGGGACGGCTTGCTTTCCGAGATACAGCATCTACAATCCGTAGAGACGCAGCTTCGGAGTGAGGGCGAGGGATTGACGGCCGAAGTGGCCAAGTTGACGTCCGAACGGGTCCAGTTGACAGCCGAGGTCGAGGCGCTGAAGAGAGCGACGGTGGATAAAAGCATCGAGGTCACCCACCTTCGGCGCCTCATTGCCAGCCGATGAGGAGTCCCGGGCTCCGCGATACCACCTCGTTTCGAAGTTAACGTCAAAGACGACTCGTTGCGCGATCGGATCTCAGAGTTGGAGGCGGAAGTGGCTCGCCTTAAGCGGCATTCGGGACCCATCAACGTCCGAAGCACCTCTTGCACCTGCGCAGAGAGTGATCGGGGCATTACCTTCTACGAGATGGCGACCCGTCAACGGATCGGCCATCCTAGTCCGGGGGACGCGCAAAGCTCGGTAGCAATTTCTTCGAGCGGAGCATCCGTCGGAGTAGCTACTAGAAGTGGTGCCGAGGACACGTCTCAATTTGCCGGCTTGGGGTCGCGCTCCGGAGACAAACGTCGTCACTCTCGAGTGTCTTTGAAGCGGAACGCCCCGGCTCCAAAAAAGCGCTGAAGAGTTCGACTCCGAGATCGCTTGCATTCCTGTTTTTTCATTTTTCATTTTTTTTTTTAGCCAAGTGTAATAAGTCGGCGTTGTAATTTTTTCATTGGCGACCTGCAATCTTGTCGCGTCCGTTTTTGTAACGTATCTTGCTTATCAATAAAGTGTTGTTGCCGAACTTGCGTGTTCTTTATTTCTACGACTGTTGTCTGTCGTGCCAAGGCTTTTAGGTTGGCTGTTTGCTTGTTCGTCGCTCGGTGAGGTGAGCGTTCGGCCAGTGGTGCGGAGCTTTGTCTCTGCTGCCCGATCATGCAGCCCTGTTAGGCGAGTCGAGCAGCGAGACCTCAGAGCACGTCCGAGCGCAATTAACCCTCGGATCGTTGCTAGTGGCTCGGCTGTTACGGGAGCAATCCCAAGTGGCGAACTACTTCTAGCTCGCTTAGGAGCGAACTTGAGAAGTAGAACCGAGCCAAGTGTTGGACTCCGAACCATCGTGAGAGAGTTTAAGGGTTGTAGGAGCAATTCCGAATGGCGAACTACTTCTAGCTTGCTTAGGAGCGAACTTGCGAAGTTGAATCGAGCCAAGTGTTGGACTCTGAACCATCCAACGGATGTGGGAGCAATTCCGAATGGCGAACTACTTCTAGCTCGCTTAGGAGCGAACTTGCGAAGTCGAATCGAGCCAAGTGTTGGACTCCGAACCATCGTGAGAGAGTTTAAGGGTTGTAGGAGCAATTCCGAATGGCGAACTACTTCTAGCTCGCTTAGGAGCGAACTTGCGAAGTAGAATCGAGCCAAGTGTTGGACTCCGAACCATCCAACGGCTGTGGGAGCAATTCCGAATGGCGAACTACTTCTAGCTCGCTTAGGAGCGAACTTGCGAAGTATAATCGAGCCAAGTGTTGGACTCCGAACCATCGTGAGAGAGTTTAAGGGTTGTAGGAGCAATTCCGAATGGCGAACTACTTCTAGCTCGCTTAGGAGCGAACTTGCAAAGTAGAATCGAGCCAAGTGTTGGACTCCGAACCATCCAACGGCTGTGGGAGCAATTCCGAATGGCGAACTACTTCTAGCTCGCTTAGGAGCAAACTTGCAAAGTAGAATCGAGCCAAGTGTTGGACTCCGAACCATCGTGAGAGAGTTTAAGGGTTGTAGGAGCAATTCCGAATGGCAAACTACTTCTAGCTCGCTTAGGAGCGAACTTGCGAAGTAGAATCGAGCCAAGTGTTGGACTCCGAACCATCCAACGGCTGTGGGAGCAATTTCGAATGACGAACTACTTCTAGCTCGCTTACGAGCGAACTTGCGAAGTAGAATCGAGCCAAGTGTTGGACTCCGAACCATCGTGAGAGAGTTTAAGGGTTGTAGGAGCAATTCCGAATGGCGAACTACTTCTAGCTCGCTTAGGAGCGAACTTGCAAAGTAGAATCGAGCCAAGTGTTGGACTCTGAACCATCCAACGGCTGTGGGAGCAATTCCGAATGGCAAACTACTTCTAGCTCGCTTAGGAGCGAACTTGCGAAGTAGAATCGAGCCAAGTGTTGGACTCCGAACCATCGTGAGATTAAAGGGTTAAAGGCAGAGAGACAATAGTAGCAAAAATATGAAAGAACTTTATTTATTAATATCCAATGATCGGCTGCTTCTAAAGTTGCTAGCCGTTATTACAATGAAAAAATAAAAGAAAATTACTACCAAGTAACGGGAAAAGAACGGTTCGACATCTCGAATTACTTAGAGAGGTGTTGTTGCTCTCTCTTGGTATTTTAAGAGATGGTCGGCATTCCAAATCCTGGGAATTTCCCTGCCTTTGAGATCTTCTAGTCGGTATGTGCCGGGGCAGATCACTTTTGAGATCTTGTAAGGTCCCTCCCAATTCGGGGCCAGTTTGCTTTTCTGTCTGGGGAAGGAGATGGCCAATTTTCGGAGGACTAGGTCCCCTTCTTTGAGGTCCGCTGGGCGGACTCTTTTGTTGTATGCTAGTTCAATCCTTCTTCGGTAGCTTTGTTGCCGTATGGCAGCTCTCTCTCGAATTTCATCTATCAGATCTAGACTCGCTCTGAGCTCTCTAGCGTTCTGCTCTTCTTCATAAGCTATCAGACGAGGAGAGGGTAACCCAACTTCAAGGGGGATGATGGCCTCGGACCCATAGGTGAGATTAAATGGGCTCTCGCCTGTTGGGGTCCGCTTGGTGGTGCGGTAATTCCAGAGCACATTAGGCAGCTGATCGACCCACAAGCCTTTGGAACACTTGTCTAACCTCTTCTTAATGCCCGCGAGGATCTGTCGGTTGGCATTTTTGGCCTGGCCATTCGACTGAGGATGGGAGACGGAAGAGAATCGGTGTTGTATGGCGAGGTCTTCACATAAGGCTCGGAAGGCGGCCCCGGTGAATTGCGTTCCGTTATCCGTAACTATGACCCTGGGAACGCCGAATCGGCAGGTCACATTTTTCCAGAAGAATTGGACGACCCTATGCTCGGTGATCGTAGTCAGGGGCTCGGCCTCTATCCATTTCGAGAAATAGTCGACTGCCATAACAAGGAACTTTAACTGTCCGGGAGCTGGCGGAAACGGCCCCAGCAAATCCATCCCCCACATTGCGAAGGGGATCGGACTTGATAGGGAGGTGAGCGGTGCTTGCGGAAGGCGTCGGATGTCGGAATACTTCTGACAGGAGCTGCATTGCCGAACGTGTCGTTCAGCGTCCTGTAGGAGAGTGGGCCAAAAATACCCGTAGTTCAATACCTTGCGTGCCAGATCCCTGGACCCAGAATGGGCCCCGCCGATGCCCTCGTGGAGTTCTTGAAGGGCGTAGTCGGCTTGCTCGGGGGAAAGGCACCTCAGGCAAGGTCGACCGTCCACCTGGGTGAAGGAGCGTTTATACAGGATGCCTTCGATTAATGTATAACGCTCGGCTCGGGTTCTAATTCTTCTTGCTTCCTTCAGATCCTCGGGGAGGAATCCGTCCCTTAAGAATTCGACGAGGGGTTTCATCCAATTGTCTTCGAGGAGGACAGGCAATGTTTCAACGGAGTCGGGTGTTTCGCCCTCTATGCTCGGCTTTAGGAGGACTTCTATCAATACGGTCTGTTCAAGTCCTTGGAGGGAAGAGGAGGCTAACTTGGATAGGGCGTCGGCCTGAGCATTTTCCTCTCGGGGGATCCTTTGGATGAGGGCCTCTTCGAACAGTGCCATAAGGCCGTTAACTTTGGCCAAGTACTTAGCCATCCTGTCATCGCAGGCTTCATATTCGCCGAGGACCTGATTGACGACTAGCTGGGATTCGCTGAAGATCCGTAGGCGTTGCGCTCCAGCATTTCGGGCCATTCCAAGACCGGCTATTAGTGCCTCGTATTCGGCTTCGTTGTTCGAGGCTTTGAAGTTCATGCGGAGGGAGTACTGGAGGACGAAGTCATCCGGACCTGCAAGAATGACTCCTGCCCCACTTCCCTCATTACAAGAGGATCCGTCAACATAGACCGACCACACCGGCGGTTCCTTCACTGCTTGGTCGGGCTCCGGGATAGTACTTTCCACAATGAACTCGGCTAGCGCCTGAGCCTTGATTGCGGTCCGAGGCTGATAAGTTATATCGTGTTGACTCAGCTCGATAGACCATTTCATCAATCGTCCCGAAGTCTCGGGCCTATGGAGGACCTGCTTCAGCGGCTGGTCGGTAAGAACGACCACCGAATGAGACTGAAAATACGGGCGGAGCTTTCTCGCGGCCATCACGAGGGCATAGGCCATTTTCTCTATTCTCGGGTATCGGAGTTCAGCATCTCGGAGTACTTTACTGACATAGTAGATGGGCTTCTGAGCCCGGTCTTCTTCTCTGACTAAGACCGCACTAAGCGTCTGCTCGGAGGCTGCCAGGTAGAGGTACAGCGGTCGCCAGGTGTTGGTTTGCTGAGAAGAGGTGGATTGATGAGGTAAGCTTTAAGCTGGTCGAAGGAGTCTTGTTGCTGCTGCCCCCACTCAAATCCTTTAGCCCCCCTGAGGGCTTTGAAGAACGGGAAGCACTTCTCCCCGGACTTCAACAGAAAGTGCCCTATGGCGGCTAGGCGACCAGTCAACCTCTGAACTTCCTTGACATTTCTGGGAGGGGCCATGTCTAATATGGCCTTGATCTTCTCCGGGTTTGCTTCGATTCCTCGCTGGCTAACCATGAAGCCGAGGAACTTCCCTGATGAGACGTCGAACGCACACTTGTTCGGGTTGAGTCTCATATTGTGCTTTCTCAAAACATCAAATGCTTCTTGGAGGTCGGTCACATGATCAATGCCTCGGATGCTTTTCATAAGCGTGTCGTCAACGTACACTTCCATGTTCCGGCCGATCTGAGCCTGGAAAACCTTGTTGACGAGGCGTTGGTATGTTGCGCCCGCATTCTTTAGGCCGAACGGCATGACTCTGTAACAATAGAGGCCTTGGTCGGTCACAAAAGACGTCTTCGGAATATCTGGAGTGAACATTCTTATCTGATTGTAACCTGAGAAGGCATCCATGAAGCTGAGGAGCTCATGTCCCGAGGTTGCGTCAATTAGAGTGTCAATACTCGGAAGAGGGAAGGGGTCCTTGGGGCAAGCCTTGTTGAGGTCGGTGAAATCAATACAAATTCTCCAAGTCCCATTGGACTTCTTCACCATTACTACGTTCGATAGCCATTCAGGATAATTTACCTCCTGTATGAACCGAGCCTTCAACAGCTTGTCTACCTCCTCTTTTATAGTGAGCTGACGCTCGGGGGTGAACTTGCGCCTCTTCTGCTGAACCGGTTTGGACCCCAGATCGACACTTAGGCGGTGGACCAGAAGCTCTTCGGAGATACCGGGCATATCTGCAGCTGACCAAGCGAAGAGGTCTTGGTTCCTTCGGATGCACTGTACAATGTCTGAGTATAGGGCGGACGGGAGGGTCATACTAACAAAGAACTTGCGGGCTGGCTCCTGCTCAGAGAAGGGCACTTCCTCCAATTCGTCCACCGGCTCGGAGGTCGGCCGGACTATATCTTGAGGGATTTCCAGAGTTTCTAAGGAGAGGACGAGTCCAAGGGTAGAGGTCATGTAGCACTTTCGGGCTGTCTCCTGATTGCCCCTTACTTCTCCGACCCCGGACCGGGTGGGAAACTTCATTTTAAGATGGTATGCTGAGGGGACGGCTTCCAAAGCTGTAAGGCCGGGTCGCCCCAATATGATGTTGTAGGTGGCAGGAACATCCACCACCATGAAGTCTATTGGTTCCGTTCGGGTGGTAGGAGTTTGGCCGGCGGTTACGTCGAGGGTGATCACCCCTTCAATAGTCACCGGAACTCCCGTGAACCCGTGGAGAGTGTAGCCGGCGGGCTTGAGCCTGTCTCGGGAGAGCTTTAGGCCTTTAAAGGCGGCGAGGAAGAGGATGTTGACGGAGCTTCCGTTGTCTACTAAGATCCTTTCCACTTTGAAATTTGCCATATGAAGGCTAATGACGAGTGCGTCACAATGAGGGGTACGAACTCCTTCAAGATCTTCGTCGGAGAAAGTGACAGGCACTCCGAGGCCTTTGGGAGGAGGGGTGGTTCGGACCGAGTTGACTTCTCTTATAAAGGCCTTCCGAGAGGAGTTTGAGGAGCCCCCCATTGGGCCCCCGTGAATGAGGTGGAGGACTCGCTCTTCCTCGAAGTCAGGCATCTCTTCTCGTTCCGGACGCTTGTTAGCACCCCTAGGCGGGGGAGGAGGTTCGGCTTGGTCCTTCCTTACGAACCTGCTCAGCTGCCCCCTCTGGATTAGGGCCTCTATCTCATTCTTTAAGGCACGACAGTCGTTGGTGTCATGCCCATGGTCCTGGTGATAACGGCACCATTTCTCCTTATCCCTTTTCTTAGCGGGGGTGTTCATCCTTGGCGCAGGAGGTATGATCCCTTCTTTTTCGACTTCCATGAGAATAGTTGAGACATTAGTGGTGAGGGGAGTGAACTTCTCGAATCTGGGAGGAGGTCGGCGCTGGCCGGCGTTATCCTTTTGGAGCTTCTTGGCTCCTTCTTCTTCTGTTCCCTTTCTCTTAAACCCGGAGGAAGACCCCTCCCAGTTGGGTTGCTGCTCGGCCTCTTCGGCCCGGATGTACTTTTCGCTGCGAAGGAGGAGGTCGGAAAAGTTCTGGGGAGGCTTCTTGGCGAGGGAGGAGCGGAGGTTGGAGTTGAGAACATTGGATTGGAATGCTGCCGCAGCGACCGACTGGTCGAGGGATGCTATGGATCTGGCTTCAGCTGTGAACCTCTTCACATAGTCTCTCAATTTCTCCCCCTTCTTTTGGTGGAGGTGCAACAGGGAGATGCTGGACTTCTCAGCCCTTCGGCAGCTTACGAAATGGGTGACAAAGAGGGTCTCGAACTGTTCGAAGGAAAATATCGAGGCGGGGGCAAGGCGAGAGTACCATTCCCGAGCTGGACCCTTGAGAGTTGCGGGAAAAGTTTTGCAAAGGAGAGCATCGGAAGCTTGATGAAGGAGCATCAAGGTCTTAAAGCTTTCGATGTGGTCAACGGGGTCAGTCTCCCCAGTGTAAGTCTCAAATTGGGGAGGCTTGAAACCGAACGGCACAGGTGCATCCACTATAGTTCGGGAGAAAGGGGGCGGCTAGGACGTAGGGTCCTCCCCCGGAGCTCCTCTTCTCGGTCTATTTGACCAAGGCGCCTCTCTACCTTATGAAGACGGCGGTACATGGTGTCCTCTCTCCGACGGTAATCAGCCGAGCCCCTAGACTCGTCTTCGTATGAGGGAGAGCGAGGGCTACGGCGATGGTAACTTCGGGAGCGGCGAGGACTCGGGGTACGCCGGGAGTTGCTAGGAGCGGGACGAGGAGACGGGGACCGTCTTCGAGGGCTCCGGACCGGAGGAGGAGATCGGCGAGGGCTTCGAACTGGAGGAGGAGATGGGGCCTTAGGCTCATGAGGGTTTCGACGGAGGTTGAGAGCCTGCAGGACGGTCGCTTGGAACTGCTGGAACTCGGCACGGGTGATTGGTGCCTCATTGTTCCTGGGCTGTTGCCGACCCGCAGGGGAGTGCCTTCTTCGGTAATGCTCGGGGGACTCTTTCCTCCCCCTGCGGACGGGGGACCTGTAGTACCGGTGGTGAGGAGACCGCTCGCCCGGACGGTGTTGGCGGGAGGTTCCCTCTCAGGCCCGCTTTTCATCCAGATGGCGGCGGAGGTCATCATCTTTCTGGCGGTTGGGAGCGGTATTGTGATGACCAGAGGCTCGGGGATGATGGGAGGCCATAGAGTCCGTGGAGGCATTGTGGATGGAGACGTGTTCTTGATGAAGAGGCTGCTTCTGAGGGTTAGGACCCTTAGGAGGTGGCTGATTAGGAGGGGGAAGGTCCTGTTGGAGCGGGTCTTCCGCTGTAAGGGGAAGTTGCCCTTGTTGCTGAGTGGGATTAGGGAGGACTTCTTGCTGCTGATCAGGGTTGGGTCCTCGGTTGGACCCCCTTGACCTGACTTTCCGAGGTGGCATGGCTGGAGAATATCTGTTCACCGGGAAGAGGAGAGGTCTCTATTCGTTAGTTTCCCACAGACGGCGCCAATCTTTTGCCGCTAAATTTGGTGTGGGGGCAAACAGATAGTATTTGTGGATTCTTAGGAAAACTGAATAGTAAACCTGCGTACCTGTTCCGTCGGGGTTTGATCGTCGCTCCCGCCGTACACCTGCAAAAAGTGCGAAACACCGGGGTTGTTCCCGGCGACGCACCCTCCGACGCTCAAGTCAATAATCTGGCAGACTATGAAAGAGCGCAAAAACTGGTGAAAGATTGATTACCTCTTAATGGAGATGGATGGGGGGTATTTATAGGCGTCTTAGGGAACAGATTAGGAATGTAATCCCCGTGATCTGATAAGGAATATTCTCCTTGTAAACAGATTAGGAATGTAATCCCCAATCCCCACTGGAGGGATAGGCATGAATCGAGGCCGTTGATCAGGATCTAATCAGAAGCCTTGATTCTATCCCTCTGATCGGGCTTTATTGCTGGTTGAGACCCGCGCCCGATTGAAGCAGATCTGTTTGTGGGTTATTGGGTCTTTAACGGAGGGGCCCAGTACCCAACTTAGATCCTATTTATAGGTGAAATTACCGTTTTACCCCTGGGCTTCAAGATTCGTGCCCGATTTGGACGGTTCTGATTAACCCCCATTTTTAGCCATATCAGCGGGGGTTTTGCTGTCGGTGGTCGGTGGGTCGGAGGCAGCGACGGTGGGTGACCGACGAGGACAGGAGGTGGTTGCGGTGGTGATGGGTAGTCGAGGTTGCGGCAATGGCGAATGGTCGAGCTCGAGGTGTAACACCCCACAATTTATTTTAAATTAAAAATGTATTTTTTTTTATTTTTGCACGTATGATGCACGTGCAAATTTTTATTCTCATTTTATTACTCTCATTATCTATTTTTAGCATGCATAGTTTTTAATTAGCCTTCTTTTGACCCGAGGACCCAAAAATGAAATCTAGCCCAATAGACAAATTAATTAGTTGATTAAAAGGAAAGCCCACTAGGATAATTAAACTAGTTAATTAAAATAAAAGCCCATGGAACAAGCCCATTAATAAACTCCTATTTTTTAAGTTGAGCTTGGACTAATACATGACAAGTTACAACTTTCTGTACACATTTAGAACTATAAAAATGTACTTAATTGGTGTGTGCATGTGTGCATATGCACACTTAGAGTGTATGGCCGGATTGCACCTAGGGGTTGACCTGTTTGGGCTAGTGGGGGAGAGGAAAAGTTTGGAGTTTTAGGAGTTGAGATTGTGAAAGTTTGGGAGCATGAAGAGTTGGAGGTTTTGGGAATTAAGAAAATGAAGGATTGGAAGAATTAAAAGAGAGAGTTATTAGGTGGAGATTTATGCATATTAGACCCTAACTCTACCCTACAAATAGAACCCCCATTTTCCCTTCTCTTTTGCACCAAAAACAATATCAAAATAAGTAAAAGAAAAAGGAAAGGGAGTAAGAGAGTTCTTGTGCTTGGAGGAGTCCTTGCTAGGAGGAGAAGCTCTTGCTAGGAGGAGGAGTCTTGCTAGGAGCTAGGAGTCGTTCCAACCTTCTTATTGATTTCAATCTTCAATTAAGGTGGTTGGTTTCATGCTTTCTAGTTGTAGAATATGCATGCTATAAAATATAAATGAGTAATATAAGTTAATGTTAATAAGAAAGATATAGATAAAATTCATACTAGTGTATCATGCTATGAATGAGGATGATTTTTGTTGCGATTGTAGATACCATGCTAATTAGAAGAAAAATTCTTTTATAATATGAATCATGTTAGTATGTTTGCAAATTTTGTACTTGTTGAGTATATGAAAATTTGTGGAAGAAAGTTATATTTCAAATCATGCTTTGATAAATAAGAAAGAAGAAAGAAAACAAAATGAAATTTGTTAGTATGATGAGATGTGTTGACATATGTGTATTTTTGCCATGTTATAATTGAAAATATAAACTATTGCATGAAAGAATCTTTGTGAAATTCTCATGAATAAGTGACATGCTAGGTTTGTTATAAATTGAAATTTGTAAAAGTAGGAACAAAAACTAGTTTATGAACACTACTCAAGTCTTATACAAGTTTATGTGAAAAGTGAGAAAGAAAATTGTTTAAAGAAGTAGTAATAGAGTTTTAATGAATTTAAAAATTTGTTGTTTTACTGTTTTAATTTCAATCTCAGTCAAGAAAATTTGTATTTCAACTTATTAGAAAGAATGAGTCTTGGATAAACAAGTCTTATGAAAAAGGGATCACTTTTGAACAATATGAACAAAAGTACATTAGTACATTTCCTAAACAGAAAACATACTTAGACTTACTGGTTAGCTAGTGCAAAACAGAGCACTGTTGTGAGAGATCTTGGGTTCAAAACTTGATAGTCACATTTTATTTTGGTTTCATTTCAATAAAAATTTCGAACTATCTTGAATGTATAAGGGGTTTTTATTCTCGGATTAAGACAAAAGTCCAAATGGACTTGACGGCTAGTGGGTTCGGGGTCTGGGCGCTGGTTGTGTGCTGCCGCAGGTCCTGGGTTCGAAACCCAGGCCTCTCATTTGATTTTTTGGATTTTTTCTCATGAATTGGTCTTTTTTAAATATAGAATAAAATCTTAGTATTAATATAAAATGAAATGAAAATTATTAAGAGATAGTATAGAGTTTTCTTGAAGTATAAAAATAGAAATTTGAGAATATAACTTGCCTTGGTGAAGAAAAGTAAAAAATTATTTTGTAAAGTGTTTACTCTCAAAGAAATTGCATTTTTTAAATTTTGTTTAAGAAATATCTTGAAGTAAATTGAGACATCATATGAGCTTGAATTTGTGAATAAGATTTTATGTAATGAAATTGTGTACTTGAAATGAATTATTATTTGCTATGAATAACTTGATCATGATTAGTGGCAAGACAAAGAAATGATTACTTGTGGACAAGTGTTAAGACAAGATTTTGATCATTGTGAATAAGTTGAGTATGAAAAATAACTAGGTTTAAGACATGTTTATTAAAGGGTATGTGTACCCATGATTTTTTGTACATGAAAAAGTTTGTGATTTAGAGTTAGTGAGACCTCGGGTACCGGCACTATTAAATTGAAAAGAGTTGAGATTATATTTTGAGATATGGCCATGGAGCTATCTCGTATTTGTTGATAAAGTCCGATAGGAGGTAAAACTAATTCTAGGCTTGTAAATTTATTCATGTCTTGAACTAAATAATTAGGCACATAGGTGAAGATGTAGTAAACCTGGGCAAACGTAAGTGGGTTGCTTCTATATAGTCGGCGGTGGATCTCCGTGGCTATAGACCCAGTTGGCGGACTGTGGTTGCTCCGTAGGTGATGGACTTTTATTTCTAAATCTGGGACAGCGTAGTCAGGCGGATATTTACCATACTCCAATGTATATACGTATACCGGGGCTAGGGGGCACTTGCGGGATGGTTCGCACGATGAGGGATCTGTTATAATAGCCGGCGAGGCTGAGATCCATAGTTGTGGAATGATCTAAACCTTGTTTTATTACTAGATAGTTTCATGGCGAGGGATCGAACACTTAAATGTGGAGTACGTAGGCGCTTGCCCTCGGACCTATGTAGTATGGAATGCATAGAATCCGAACAAGTGTGCATTAGTGTCATCGTAGTATACAATGTGTGCATTAGGCATTAAGGCATGACATACACTTACATGTTTAGTGTTGTCACAATTTAACACTCTATTTTTCATTCAATTTTTTCTGAATTGTTAAAGTAATGAGATCGTTATATGTACGGCATAGAGAGGATAGCCGAGTATAACATTTTTGTCAGTTGCAAGTGACTGACGTACCCACAGCTTGATATGCAAGTAATGGACATTGCCATGAAGATGTATGAAGCAGTTGATGATTTACATTGTTATAGTTGTACAAGTTGTATTTTATTTCATTGTTGTATATTTCCGCTGTGTAAACAAAGATGTAATGAACTTTGATGTATGATTGAAAATTTTTATTTTTCTTGTAAAATTGTACGAAGTGAAGTAAAGATCCTGTGAAATCTCGAATTCGGTCTTATTTGGAATTCGGGGCGTTACACGGGGTGCGACTGGACGGGATGGCAATGGCGGCTCGAAGGTGGACTGGGGACGACGAGGTGGCGGTTTAGACTGGCAGCAGGGGCAATCGGCCGAACTCGAAGAAGGAGGGAGAGGATTGAGGAGGTGGATGGTGGCTCGGTGATGGAGGTTGGGATTGCAGTCGAGGAGGGCGACACAGGGGGTGGTGCGAGGTTGGAGATGGCAGGATGGTGAGGGTGAGCGGATGCAGGCGACGCGGACAAGAGTAGAGGGTGTTGAAGGCGATGGGGAAAGCAAGTGATGGTTCGGAGGGTCGGCAGTTGATAGAGGAAGGTGGAGCGGGGTAATGGTGACGGGATGAACGGGGTTAGGTCGAGCGGGGAGATGGTCGGGCGTGGCTGACGAGGAGGAGGATGATGGTGGGGTGAGCGATTACGGGGAGAGAGAAAGATGTGGGGAAGTGGTTAGGCAGTTGGGGTTTCAATAGTATACTCGGTTTGGGTAGGCTAGGGTTAGTATATAGATAATATATATAGGGTTAAGGTGGGTTTCGGGTTAACGGTATGGGTTGGATCCAATAAGAGATTGGGCTAAAAGGGTTTGGGTTTAGATTAAAATAATAAAAAAATAAATCAATAATAATACCATAGTACAAATAGAATCAAATAGTATGCATTAAGTTAATACACAAATACTAATAATACAATAGAATATACGGATTCACAGAACAAATAAAATCGGGTTTGATTTGGGCTAAAATATGATGAACACTAATATAGTAGTACATAACAACTAATGAAATCAAATAATGTACATAAACTTCATACTCCAATAATAATAAAAATCGTAGAAATCATAACAATCATAATAATAATAATAATAATAAACATTATAATAATAATAATAATAATAATAATAATAATAATATAAATATCAAAATAGGATTTGAGTTTAACAAATTCAATAAATCCAAATAGTAATGACATATTAGATTTGAGCTAAAATATAAATAGTCGATCAATTAGGAATAGAAAGTAAGTTTCAAATATACCATTATTCGAAATAAATAAAGTTTTCGATTATAAAACACTTTAATAAAAGATCCGAAACGAATTTAGCACAAAATAAATTTATAAATAATCAAAATGTAGAAAATGCACATAAAATACTTAGTGGTGGGAACGGGGGTTACACACTCTGAAAATATTCTACAAATTTCAAGATGAAGTTACAAAAAGTTTATTATATAATGTGACTTTCGTACCCAATCTTGACACACCGGATAGTTCTACCTTCCATGTGATACTTTGTGGAGAATCCGAACCAGAGAGATTGATTCAATTATGCAAACTCCATCAAATTGTTACATGTGGTTGTCTCATGTTCGAGTTTGTTGGCATTCCCTGCAAACATATTTTGGCGGTTCTTCGATCCAGTCATCACACTTCTCTATCAGATATATATATTAAAAGAAGATGGACTTGGGATGTGATGAGAATAAGCTATACATATGTTCCACACATAGGAAGTAGCCAAAATTTTGCTTCTTGCTATTGTGAATTGAGTCATCACGCAAAACAAATGGTTGATCTTGATTGTTCCTCCGATTCTAGTTACAAATACATGCTCAATCTTATGCTCAAAGGCATTGACGGTGTTTCTCGTTTACAATACATCTCGAAGGTAGTGCACAACCCCATGAAGAAGGACATGCACAACCGCATGCTGAAGGCAGTGGACATCCACATGTATGTGTGAGGGGCCCAGGATAGTGCGTTACAAAGGAAATGCCTAGAAGGAAGAGATTGAAGCCGATAAGAGAGCAACTTCGTGGTAAAAAAACCTAAACGGTGCAAAATCTGCGGTTTGCACGTACTCGGACATGATTCAAGGAGTTCTTCAACCCTAGTTGAGGGGTAATATATTTCTTCCTTTTGTTAGCTTATATTGAAAATATTCAATCTTGCTTTATATTTTGACGTGCATATATATACCATGTTGAGTAACTCAAACTAGTCATTTATTTTAGGGCAACCAATCCAGAAGAAGTTGTTCCAACCGATGAAGCAAGTTTCAATGATAATTTTGATGAACCGTTGTAAGGTAAAATTTTAATGGGGTGAAGTATTTGAAGTTTGTAGACTAACAATACTAATCTCATTTTAGTTTGAATTTTATAAATTGTGCAGGTATTTATTGGAGGAAGCTCCCCTGTCTCTTGTTGCATCATATTCTTAATTAAAACTGTGTAAATATATTTATATGTAATCGATTAAAGTTATGTGTCTTGGTTGTTGTTTTTTTTTGTTGGAGTGATGATAATATATGTTCCAAACGAATGTGAATGGATGTGTGGATGTAGTGAGTTTTGTTGATAATTTTTTTGTTGTTTTAGTTGATATTCATTATGTTTTTGTTTTGGTTGTTGATTGATGATTAGTAAATTACGTTCTTGGTCTTAACAAGACAATTATTGTGAAGGTTGAATGAGATTGGGTATGAAATTTATGAGAGTAACAGCTGAACATAAAATGTTGTTGTAGCAGTTATGATGGTTTTGGCTGCAGTTTTTTTCCCCTAATCCGTTGTTGGAACGAACAACCTAAGACTAAACAAGAAGTTTCATTTAATATTGGAGGGTTCAAGTCAGAGAGCAATGCAAAATATTCGAAAGTGGGATATAAACTAAATTTGTTATTGGAAACAACGGCCTACGGTTACATAGGCCTTTGTTCCGAACAACGGCCTAAGGTCAACAAATAAATTGAAGCAATTCACTCTGCTCTCTGACTTATGGTGGGCATTTTTTTAATCAATGGCAGTCGTTATCTAAGACTAAATGTAGATCCAATTAGGTCATTGTCTCAGACGACAGTCTAAGGCTAAGCAAGAAATTCCATTTAATATTGGAGGGTTCAAGCTAGATAGCAATGCAAAATATTCGAAAGTGAGATATAAACTAAAGTCGTTGTTGGAAACAACGGCCTAGGGTTCCAAACAACGGTCTAAGATCAACAAATTTTCTCGTATGGTCTCTGACTTCAATTTGCCAATACTCTCGTAATACCATACTAACCTAAGACGTTGTTCAAAACAACGACCTACAGTAAGGAGGGTTAGGGTAGGGTAAGGGTTATGGAGGGTTAGGGTTAGGGTAGGGTAAGGGATAATACATTGGAAATTATACATTGGAACTTATTTGAACATAATTTTATTAGGGAGCGATAATAAAAGGTGGAGAGCAGATGAATAGAATACAACATTCGTTTATTGAATATAGTTTAAATTTATGTAAAAACCATTCAACTCTTTTAAAAAATTGTTCCTTACGTTCAACATATCCCAATAGCAGTGTTCCTCCCATACCCAAGAGTGTCATCACATTTATCATTCAAATTAAATTCTCTATTAACTTAGTTCACTTTACCACTACACTTTAGTTCCAAAAAACCTAAACAGATGTGGAAAAAAATGTTCATTGTCTCCAACTTAAGGTAGAGATGAAGAATGAGAATTAACTTAGGCCATTGTCTCCAACGATGACCAATGTTATACCTTAACAACAAACAAATGAATATTGTTCAAGTTAGAGAAGAAGGCTACTTAAACAAAAAAATTCATATCAACTGAAGCTGTTGTCTCCAACAACGGCCTAGGTTATAGTAGGTTGTTGTCCTGGACAACGGATTTGGTTATTATAGAAGTTGGCATATCAAGTCAGAGAGCAATACTTTTGTCTTCATTTTGGCATTGAGCTTAGGCCGTTGTGTGCAACAATGGTCTAGGTTAATGAAAAAAAAAAAAAAACTTTGGTAAGCCTAGGTCAAATCAGAGAGCAAGACAACTTAAACAAAAAAAAAATCATATCAACTGAAGTAGTTGTCTCTAACGATGGCCTAGGTTATAGCAGGTCATTGTCATGGACAACGGCTTTGGATGTTATAGAATATGCATATTAAGTCAGAGAGCAATACTTTTGTTTTCATTTTGGCATTGAGCTTAGGTCGTTGTGTGCAAAAAAGGCTTATGTTAATGAAAAAAAGAAAAAAAAACTATCGTAAGCCTAGGTCAAGTTAGAGAGCATGACAACATAAACAAAAAAAATCATATCAACCGAAGTCGTTGTCCCCAACAA
The DNA here is from genome assembly GCA_017893485.1 of Hemerocallis citrina. Taxonomy (NCBI): domain Eukaryota; kingdom Viridiplantae; phylum Streptophyta; class Magnoliopsida; order Asparagales; family Asphodelaceae; genus Hemerocallis; species Hemerocallis citrina. The sequence continues at coordinate 396,991,245 of CM030359.1, forward strand.
CGACCTAAGTTATAGTAGGTCGTTGTCATGGAAAACGGCTTTGGTTGTTATATAATTGGCATATTAAGTCAGAGAGTAATACTTTTGTCTTCATTTTGGCATTGAGCTTAGGCCGTTGTGTGCAACAACGACCTAGGTTATTGAAAAAATAATAATAATATCCTTGGTAAGCCTAGGTCAAGTCAGGGAGCAAGGCAACTGGAAGAAAAAAAATTAAAGTCAACAGAAGCCGTTGTCTCCAACGATGTCCAAGGTTAATGAAAAAAAAAACCAAAAGCATCAGCAGTAGCTAAAGCTGCTACACTTGTATCTCATACATGCAACAATATTCACACAAGTAACTTTACTTCACTGACAACAATTTGTACCAAGTTTCACATCAAGTACATGTGAGTTTCGACTCATGGTTTGCAAGATATGGCAATGTATCGCTTTCACTTATGAAAATGAGCGATACATTGTCATATCATGCAAACCGTTAGTCGAAACTCTCTTCTACAAGTTGTGTTGACTTGCGTGTGGTGATTCCGACCTACTCACAAAATTTTGTATTTTTGGAAAGTTATTTGTGAGGTTTTCTAGTGAAAACTCACTCAAAAAATATCAAGTATATTTGTTGTTGTTTGATATACGAGACAAAACCGCACAAACAATAGTCAAACAATACGAAATTTTATGAGTTTGTCCTACTCACCACACACAAGCCAACACAACTTGTACAAGCGAATTTCAACTCACGGTTTGCAAGATAAGTCAATGTATCGCTTTCACTCATAGAAAATGAGTGAAAAAACGACACATTGCCGTATCATGCAAACCGTGAGTCAAAACTCGTTTCTACAAGTTGCGCTGGCTTGTGTGTGGTGAGTCCAACATACTCACAAAATTTCGTATTTTTGGATGTTCTTTGTGCAGTTTTCTAGTGAAAAGTCACTCAAAAAATATCAAAGTATAATTGTTGTTGTTGTTTGATACATGGGACAAATCCATACAAATGGCATCAAAAAATTTTGAAATTTAGCGAGTAAGTCGGAATCACCACGCACGAGCCAACGCAACTTGTAGAAGTGAGTTTCGACTCACGGTTTAAGCGATACGGCAATGTATCGCTTTTCACTCACGAAAAAGAATGGAAAGCGATACACGGCCATATCCCGCAAACCGTGAATCCAAATACACTTCTACAAGTTTAGTTGGCTTGTGCGTGGTGAGTCCGAACTACTCCCAAAATTTCAGAATTTTTGGATCTAATTTCTGCGCTGTTACTAATAATGGGTAACAACAACTAATATTACATCTACATCTATAAAAACAACTACATACAATACACTTCGTGAAACTAATATATATTTAACTACGCATAATACAAAAATTGTAGACTCAAACAATGAAACAAAAATTCAATCAATTAACATAGCTAGATCTACTAAAGTAGGAAAGAGTTAATACCTTTCACAATGTGGATTTTCGAAAATGAGATAGAGGAGGTGGTTGCGCTGCCGTAGATGAAGGAGGAGGAGTAGAGTTTGGGTAATTTTGTTAGGGTTAGGGTTTGGGAGATTTCATTAGGGTTAGGTTTTTGGGTTCGAGAAATTCAATGGAAGATAGCAAGAGTTTGAGAAGAGGGAGAGAGTGAGTGAGAGAGTCAAGTTAAGGAGGAGGAGTTAGGGTTTCGACTATGGGTTCAAGTGCGACAAAAAGAGAGAGAAAGAAAGAGAGAGAGAGAGTATACTGAGTGTGAGAGAATGTAGGAGGAGAGCAAAATTTGTACAAGTATTTTGTAGGAGGAGAGCAAAATTTGTACAAGTGTTTTAAAACACTCGTATAACCTAAGCCATTGTTCCACACAACGGCCTAGGTTATACATAGGTCGTTGTGTGAAGCAACGGTCAAGGTCGAAAACTCATTCCGAAGTACCTAAACCGTTGTTTCCAACAACGACCTAGATTCAATTTTCGACCAAAAAAAATACAAGTTCATCAGCGGCGAGCGAAAGAGAGTGAGAGATTGAATTAGTCGAAGAGTTATTTTAGGGCGAAATACTGCTTTTACCCCTCCTCACTTAAGTAAGAGAGGGGGGTTGATGGGTGGGATCGATCCTGGCCGTTGGATCCAGATCAAAGCGATCCAACGACCAGGAACTCAGTTTGCAACGGGTCTGTGCAAACAGACCGGTTGCAACTAAGCATTTCCCATATATATACATACATACATATATATATATATATATATATATATATATATATATATATATATATATATATATATATATATATATATATATATATATATATATATTATAATGGGAGAGATGGGGTTGGAAACAAATAAACATTTTTTTATTCTTTTTTGTATGTGTGCAAACACGTGCAGCGCACGTGTTGGTAGTTTTTTTTGGTCCTTTTCATTCCTCCTCCACGTGCATCGCACGTGCATGATACTAGATTTTTTATTTGTCCTTTTCATTCCTCCAACTCCATTATATATCTATCTATAACTATTATAATGGGAGAGTTGGGGTTCACAAACAAATAAACAATATTTTATTCCTTGGTGTATGTGTGTCAACACGTGCAGCGCACGTGTTGGTATAATTTTTTTTTTGGTCCTTTTCATTCCCCCTCCACGTGCATCGCACGTGCATTATACTATATATTTTTTTGTCCTTTTCATTCCCCCTCCACGTGCATTGCACGTGCATTATACTAGTATATATATATTGGGGAATATGGATATAGCCACACACCCACATTTTACTCTGAATATATGTTATTTGGAAATCTTTTGTGCAAGCGGGATTCAAACTTTTGATCTCTTACTCACCAACGAAGAGGTAACTTGTTGGGATTGGAGCGTCAACCAACGCCCGTTGTCACAGCGCAACTAAATAGAGCAATGAGGAAGTCGAAGTAGATGAGATGAATCAATTGTACAAGTAAGTAGATCCACCAATTTAACACAAACACACCGATGACTTATCCCGGTTAGCTTTTGTTTAATCCGGGGGGAATTATAGGGATATCTGATATTCAACTAGAAGAGATTAGAAGGCGTTATTGATGCACTCAACACAAGAAATTAAACTCACTCATCAAGAACTATCTCTCCCTCGAGTCTCTCTTTGCAATAGAGAAAATAATCTATGAAGTACTCTCTCTCATATTAGAGGAGTTTACAATATATATAGAAGAATAGAGAGAGACCTAGGTCTAATCTTGATTCTCAGTCATCCGATATAACCTGAAAAATAAGTAACGGAATAGGAGCCATACAATCTAACTTGGAGTTGAAGATTAGGCTGAAACGACCTAACAAATCGAAGCCCCAAAATGAACACAGTGTTGCGGGCGGTTGACTGTCCAACAAGACCGGTCGACCGTCCACCTCTCGGCCAAACCCAGTGCAACTGCGGTCGGAGGATGCAGTCGGGGGGTGCGGTCAACCGCAACATAGGATAGTCGACCGCAACATAGCCTGCACCTTGATGTTGTTGTTTTCATCTACTCTCTTCAATGCTTCGACCTCTGTGCTTCATCTTACCTTCTTCTAATATGAACAACGAGTATTCAAGACACAATCCTAACATAACCGACACGTGCAATGAAGTTTTATATTAATACTAGTAGGTAACTATTTAGATTGAAAGTAAATGTGCCGAGTTGCCATTTTATATCATTACTCTACTTTAATTTCTTTTAGTGTGATAATCAAGCATATGATCTATTAATATTCTAATTATTTTGCCAAACTATATGGGGGATTTGTGTTGGGTGTATGTCTTGTATACTAGGTTCAATATGAAGAGAAACAGATGAAACGATAAGAGGTTCGAAGCAAATAAGGGAGACAAAAGGTTGTTGTTTATGACTGTTGAAGGGGTAACAGTGGACTGCACTAATTGCAGTCAACTACAACCAATGGAGTGGTGCTCGACTTCAAGTGCAGTCAAAAGAGCAGTCGATCGCAAGCGACGGTAGTAGCAGTTTGGGTCGGGTCTTTAGGGATTTGTTTGAGCTCAATTTGTTCTCCAAGTTATACTGTACAACTCCTATCATGAGGTTTTCTATTCATGGTATATCAGACGGTATTAGATAAAGACTACGACCAAGAAATTTTCTAGATCTCTATATAATAATGTACTTTCTTCCATTGAGAGGTGTGCGGGCACTTCCTATGAGAGTTTTCTTTATTGTAAACAACATAGTATCTTATAGTGATGCTTGAGAAATAGATATGTAATGAGTAGAGTATTTTTTTTTTAGGTTAATGAGTAAGAGTATTGTAACTCTTGTATCTTCTTTAGTTCAATAGTATCTCGGTTATTTCTCTTCCATATTAGGTTCACCAAACCGGAATAAAATTGTGTGCGTGTGTCTGATTTTGATTACATTACTTGGTTGTTCGTTGTGATCGATTTTCGCCTCTCTTCGCTGTGTCTTTATAATTTGAATGAAAAATAATCCAACATAGCACATGCACCATAGGATTGTCTATAAGTAATAAGTTTCACCTACCATTTTCCCTCTAAAAACTAATCAAAAGTTAATGCACACAAAACAGTTTTTTAGTGTAAATCCTATGTATCAAGAATTTATCATAAAATCATTGATTCTGCATGTTCCATAATTTGCTAAGAATGTAAGGGCAGATGTGAAAACTAAGCCATGACATATGCTTTCTTCTAACAAGGGAAATAAAATGATTTGCTTTAGTGTACTTTACCTTCAGGAATTTAAGAGAATAAGTGAAGAAAAAGAGAAAGAGCCAAAAAGATTTTGATGAAGATTTGGTGAGAAGATTAGTATCCGATCTATCTTATCTATACTTCAATTGATACATTCTTTCTTAGCCAAAAAATACAGAGTGGTGCCTTAAGCTTGTTATCCACGTCATCTTCCATCTTAATCATAGTTCAAATTAAAATTGTTTGCTATCGGCATAGTCTTATCCAAAATAGACCACCGTTCACTCATCAACAATGACTTCATCAACCAACAACGCATCATCCTGTTTTTTTGTTTTTCTGCTTCGAACATCTGTAATTCGATAAAAAAACAAAATTCAAATGCATATCATTAGTCAGTAATAAGAATTAAGAAGCCAGTAATAAGAGACCTTATCGCTATGCTTTAGCGGCCTTTGAAGCTTCAATATTGTGCTATTCTCGTACTTCACGATAGCAACCGTTTAGTCGACCATTATGTTGTCCCCATCTCGATCGATAACTTACACTGAATTGACCATATCAACTGATCAACCTGCTGCAAACAACTTCAGCTCATATGTTACGAAAATTTTATCTAATAACCGATAACTCAAACAATCATAACTCCTCTACGTCGAACAACGCCAACACAACCTCACTAGCGCGTCCACCAATGCACCCCCAAAATCAACTCAAATAACCCAAAAACAAATCTAAAAAAGGAAAAAACGAAAAGAAATTTTGCCTTAAAAACACAATCAAGAAGTATCGACTAATCTTACCATTATTATACTTTCCCCCTTTCCACTATCAGTTTCACAACTCATCCTGTTGGGTTTATGTCTTGCATACTATGCTGGATAAGAAAACGATGAGACGATAGAGAAATCGAGACGATCGGAGACAGAGTGGAAGTAAGGGAAACAATCAGCAGCAGCAGGTGGAGTTACGGTCGACCGTACATGGGGTGCGGTCGACCGCCCAACTCTGCAGAAGTTCCCGAGAGGGGGACGGTCGACCGACCTTGTGGTGCGGTCGACCGCGCGTGGCGCTGATGGATAAATTGGGTTGGGTCTTAGTGATTTGTGAGAAGCCCAACTTGCTCTTCAAGTCAGATCTAACGGTTCTTATCGTAGGGTTATCTCTTCAGGTATATCCAAAGGCTATTGTATCAAGATATCAAACTAGGTTTTCTCTAGATCTCTATATATTGTTGTTATTGACTTCCATTGAGAGCCAAGAGAAAGAGTACATCATTAAAGGAGAGATTGAGTGATTCTTTAATTGTAAACAACCAGTACTTGCTGGTGAGGCTTGAGAGAGGGTCGCAGTGAGAACAGTGATATTCTTGTATCTTCTCTAGTTGAATAACATCTTGGGTTTCTTCTCACCCGGATTTAAGGTGAAAGGCCCAACCGGAACAAATTTTTGTGTGCTTTGGTGTGTTTGGTATGATTTCGTGTTCTTGGTGGTTTGTGTTGATTGCAACGAATAACTCAACAAGATCCTAAAGGGAGGGTTTTCGGTAGAAATCCCTAACAATTGGTATCAGAACTTTGGGTTTAAGGGTTTGTTCAAGTTCCTTGGAGATGATGACAGATCAGATCACGAAGATCGAGCGGTTCAAAGGCAAGATCAACTTTGATCTCTTGAAGGTGGACATTCATGAATATCGATTCAACAGGACTTGGATCTAGTCCTAGAATGAGATAAAAGGAGACCAATCGGTACAAAGCAGGAGAAGTGGAAGAAGATATGTTCAGAAGCCTTGGGTTTAATCCGGTTGTCATCGACGAACGAAGTTAGGTATAGGAGAAGCACGGCGAGTCTTTGGACAAGATTCAGAACTGACTACTCGGGATCGTCATTACAGGGTCGGATGTACCAGCGAAGAAAGTTGTGGGGTTTCTCAATGAAGGAAAGCACCGCTTTTCTAGATCATGAAGTGGAGTTCAATACGGAGTTATCTGAACTGAAGGCGTTCAGCGCAGATGATCTAAGGGTTTCAAACTCGATATATTCACCACCAAATCCATCAAACATGATAATCATGCTAGATGAGGTATCTACCAAGAAGAAGTTTTTCATAGCAGGTATGATCAAGGGGTTGGAGGAGGATGCACTTAGGAAGGAGAGTCAGAAATTGGCGTCAACTTCTGTGAGTTGCTTGGAAGTGGATTGTACTTTGATTGGAACGGAAAGTGTGTGTAGGGGTAAGGTCCGTGGCCACTAGTGCAAAGGGATTGAGCATTACATGAGAGACTATTGCAAGCAGTTGAGTCAGAGGGGTGCCAAATTCAGTGCTGCTGAATCAGGTGATGGCTTAAACAGTGCTTTTGTTTCAAGTTCTTTAGATGTGAATTCCAGTTGTTCTTTTGATTCGGTTAGTTCTTCTCAAGTTTGCTCCGAGAGAGAGATGGTTTTCACTTGCAAATTTGCATCATATCGTTGTGTGGGAACGAAGGTTGATAAGATTTGTGAAGTAATGGTTTCTACTTTCAAGTTTTCCTCATGTCGTTATGTGGGAACGAAGATTGATAAGATTTGTGAAGTAAGGGGTGAGAAAACAAATGAGTCGAAAATGATAAACAGAAGAGGACACACCCTAGAGGAGGGCATGTATATTCCTTTGATGAAGCGGAGCCTTATTTCCATGAGAACTTTAGAAGCTCGGGACTGCAGGTACACAGATCCAGGTAGAGTTCGTTCAGTTTGGGAAAGTTATCGCAAGGTGATGAAGGGTGAGAGAGGGATTGAGTAGGGTCAGCACAACCTCTACCAGCTTTGGAGGAACAGGAAACCTTGGTCAAGTGGTTTGAATCCCATTGTTCTTGAAGCACCATCTAGTATGCCATCACTAAAATCATCCGAGCGAGACTGCGACGTTCGAATATCGTCGGAAGGTGGAGAGAGTCTTAAGGTAGGTGGAGTTCGTGTGGAGGGTGGCACCTCCATGATTACATCTACTGGGGTGTGCCCTTGAGGGGGGCATACAGCGGGAGAAAAACAGGTGGAGATAGATTCAACTAGCAGAGGAAGCCATTGAAACGAGTTGTTTGCAAGAAGAGAATGAAAATAGTCTAGAAGGTTTTAAATCATACAGGTGTGGATTCATGAGTAATTGAGTATGCAATCCAAGGTGAAGATTGTTGGGTTTATGTCTTGCATACTATGTTGGATAAGAAGACGTGAGACGGTGGAGGAATCGAGACGAACAGAGACGGAGTGGAAGCAAAGAAAACAGTCAGCAGCAGCAGGTGGAGTTACGGTCGACCATACATGGGGTGCGGTCGACCGCCCAACTCTGCAGAAGTTTCCGAAAGGAGGACGGTCGACCGACCTTGTGGTGCGGTCGACCACGCATGGCGCTGATGGATAAATTAGGTCGGGTCTTAGTGATTCGTGAGAAGCCCAACTTGCTCTTCAAGTCAGATCTGACGGCTCTTATCGTATGGTTATCTCTTCAGGTATATCCAAAGACTATTGTATCAAGATATTAAACTAGGTTTTCTCTAGATCTCTATATATTGTTGTTATTGGCCTCCATTAAGAGCCAAAAGAAAGAGTACTTCATTGAAGGAGAGATTGAGTGGTTCTCTAATTGTAAACAACTAGTACTTGCTGGTGAGGCTTGAGAGAGGGTCGTGGTGAGAATTGTGATATTCTTGTATCTTCTCTAGTTGAATAACATCTTGGATTTATTCTCCCCCGGATTAAGGCGAAAGCCCCAATCGGAACAAATTTGTGTGTGCTTTGGTGTGTTTGGTATGATCTCATATGTGCTTGGTGGTTTGTGTTGATTGCATCGAATAACTCAACAAGATCCTAAAAGGAGGATTTTCAGTAGAAATCCCTAACACATCCATCTCTTATTCCTCCTCCATTCACTCTCACCATCGTGTTTGCTTTATTTTTTTCTTAGTGTACTTTACCTTTAGGAATTTAAGACCTCGCATTATTAGTTTAGAACAAGTGAAGAAAAAGATAAAGAAAGCCAAAAAGATTTTGATGAAGATCTGGTCGACCATTATATTGTCCCCATCTTGGTTTGACCTCGCATTATAAGTAAAAGAATGGTATCATTTGTGAGGGTATATATAATATTAGCTTATTTGTTAGGGATAAACGTGTTAAAAACTCAGCAAAATTTAAATGCATATCACTTGTCAGTAATAAGAGATCTTATCGCTATGCTCTAGTGGCCTTTGAAACTTCGATATTGTACTATTCTCGTACTTCGCGACAACAAACGTTTAGTCGACCATTATATTGTCCCCATCTTGGTCCATGAATTACACTGAAATGACCATATTAACCGATCAACTTGCTGCAAACAACTCTAGCTCATGTCTTACGAAAATTATATCTAATAACCCATAACTCAGACAATCATAACTTCTCTAATGCAAACAATACCGACACCCGTTCTGCCTTTTTCTCTCGTATCTATATGAACATCCCCAAAGCAAAAAAAAATAAAAAAAATAAATAAAATTTGTGGGACACATTACCGACATGACCCAACAACCTCACTTACGCTTCCACCAATGCACCCCCAAATCAAACCATATAACCGAAAAACAAATCTCAAAAAAGGGAAAAAAAAAGAAAGAGATTTTGCCTTAAAAAACACAATCAAGAAGTATCTACCACCCTTTACCATTATTAAACTTACCCCTTTTCCACTTTCAGTTTCACGACTCATCCATCTCTGATTTCTCTTCCATTCCCTCTCGCCATCACTCCCACCTAAATCTCAATCTCAATCTCAGATGAAACCCAATCTCATACCCTAACCCTAACCCTAATTTTAATGGCGATGGTCTTCTCCTCCTCTTCTTTTCCGACCAACCGCAAAAAGCTGATCCTCATCCTCTCGATCTCCGTCCTCCTCATCCTCTCCGCCCTCTCCTCCCTCCTCGCCCCCTCCTCCTCCCCCTCCCCCTCCTCCCTCCTCCTGCTCCGCCGCGGGCCCCACCACCTCCCCTCATTCGCCTACCTCATCACCGGCTCCGCCTCCGACTCCCCCCAGATCCTCCGCCTCCTCCTAGCCCTCTACCACCCCCGCAACCGCTACATCCTCGCCCTCGCCCCCGACGCCTCCGAATCCGAGCGCAACCGGTTGGTTGTTTCTGTTCGGGCTGCGATCCCGGCGGCGACGGCGTTCGGGAATGTGGATGTGGTGGGGAAGCCCGATGCTCTGACGAAGATGGGGACGGCGCCGCTGGCTGCGACGCTGAGGGCGGCTTCGGCCATGCTGAGGCTGGATGGGGGGTGGGATTGGTTTGTGACGCTGAGCGCAAAGGATTATCCCTTGGTTACTCAGGATGGTAAGATCTTTAATTTCTTGCAAAAGACATTTTTTTTGTCGAAATTTAAGTGCAGTTTGCTTGCTGCTTTTTAGCTTAAAGCAAGAGAAATTGGGAACATCTGGCTGTTTGCCTCTCTGCTGCATGTTCAGAGTGTTTCGAGATAGTACAATGCTTATGAGAGTATTTTACAGTAAAATACAGTTTCTTGAAAGAGGCTATTTTTTTTTGTTGAAAATTTTAGATGTGGTGTACTGGATATTTAGCTTAAAGCAAGAGAAATTGGGGAATCTCATTGGTTGGACACTTTAGGAACTGAGCAAACATGATGGGGGTATTTTGAGATAGTGCACTGCCTATCACTGTATTTAGTATTTACAATGACATCTAGTGGACTATAGGGTGTATTTTTTCAAAAATAGTGTTCCAATTTATCGTGGAAGATGGATACTTACAAATCTTGAATTTAATTGACATCACCCCAGTTCAAAAGATTATCCCTTGGTCGCTCAGGATAATAAAATTGTCAGTTTCTTGAAAAAGGTGAATATTTTGAGATATTTTTGGATGCAGCGTACTGGGGTTTACTTTAAAGCGTGGGAAATTTGGAATGCCTGGTTGTTGCATCTTTGGTGCATTGATGTATGAAAAATCTTATAGGTTGAACACTCTAGAGAACGAGTCAACAGGTTCGGGTATTTCGGGTTAGTACAATGTTATTAGGGTATTTTATAATAAAATCAAGTGAACTATAGGGTATATTTTGGAAAAAGGGTTAATCATAAACTACTTTGGTTGCTTAAGATGGTAATGTTTTTGGTTTCTTGAGAAATGCGAATCTTTTTTTTTTTTTTGGGGAAAGGGGGGGGGGGATTTTAGATGGATTTTGCTGGGTCTCTAGCTTAAAGCAAGAGAATTTGGGAACAATCCGATAGGAGTCTCTTTGCCTAGATAAAATCCAGGGTGAACCTTGAAACTTAGGAAAACTCAAGTTCCATTTGTTTGGTGACTTTTTGTTGTTGGCTTCACAAAACTCTTGAAACTTGGGTTTCACTAAGTTGTAAAAATGGTGGGCCCCCACATGAAGTTTCACTGAATGAGTTATATATATATTTTCTGAAACTATTGAAACCTTTATTTACAAGCTAAATATAGTGTTTCATCACCTAGCGATTCAAAGTTCCGAATAAAAATTTACAACCCAAAAATAATGTTGCAAGTAGTTTCGTAAACCCTCTTAAAATCGAGGTTTTATGGTTGCAAAAGTTTCGGTGAGTTTTGTCTTACCAAAGAGGCCCTAAGTTGAGCACTTCACAAACTGAGTAAAGACGATAGGGTATTTTGAGATGGTTAATGCGTATCAGAGTATATTACAATAAAATTGAGTGAAGTGTAAGATATATTATTGAAAATGGTGTTTTAGTTTATCATGGAAGAGGGACACTTTACTGAAGTTCAAAGCTTGGATTTAATTGACATCATCTCATAGCGAGATATTAATATACCTGTAATTTTCGAGGTTTTATTGTAGAAATACCTCGAAGCAAAAGTTATTGGGTACATTTGGTTGTTTGCTGCGAAGCCTGCGATGATGTATGTTGTTGGCACAATCCTATAGGTTGACCACTTAAGGAACCAACTAAACGTTCTAGGGTATTTCGAGTTGGTAAGAATGCATTTCAGTCTATTTAACAATAAATTCTGGTAAATATAGGGTATGTTCTAGAGAAATTTTGAACATTTGGTTGTTTTGCATCTCTGGTCTATGCTGCAAGCTCAATCTCATATGTTAATCAATTCAGGAACCAAGTGAATAGATTAGAGTATTTCCATAGCAGAATGCATGCTAGGGTATTTTACAATAACAATTAAAACCTGGTGAACAATAGGGTGTAATTTGACCTTCTTGGAAAAAAGGTATTTTAGTTTCGCATTGATGGACACTTTGCATAAGTGCAAATGTTGAATTTAATTGGACCAATAAATAAAAGTAGGATTTAAATGAAACAATAAATAAAAATAGGATGGTACACCGGTGCTTGAGTTTGTTGTAGGAACCTTCGGTTTATTTGTTTATTGCACCGTAAATGACACTTGATGCACATTTACAATGTATAATGATTTACATAAAGGAATACAAGTAGGATGTTGTATTGTTCCTTGAGTTGGTTGTTGGGATAGTTGGTTTATTTGTATTTGTAGGTGTCATGGGAAGAAAATGTTGAAAATTGTTGTTTTGTTTAGTGAGGAAAGTGGTTGGGAAATGAATAGTGTGGTTAGTTTGATAATGTTGGTTGATTGGGTTGATCTTATCATGTTAGGTAGATTTGGGTTGCTTGCTATGTAGATAAAGCATCTCAATTATGTACAGATTAGGTATATTATTTTGACTTCATATGGTCTTTAATATGTTGGAATTTTAAAGTTATCCTGAACTTAGGATTTAATGGCCCTTGTTATCACACAATATGACAATTTTTATTTAAAGGTTTTGACTGGGTAAGTTCACATTTCTACTAGTAAATAACATACTGTGATATATTAATTTATGATAGTAAGATTTATTTGAAATTTTAGAAGAAGAAAAATGCTGTTTAGGTTTTCCTTCTAAAGCATCTCAAAGCATTTGTTGTTGTTTGAAGAATTATACTTTGATCTATGTGCACTAGCTTCAAATTTTTTTGAACATTCAGTTTATGGTTCAGGATAATGGTACGTATATAATAACGCTCATGTATTTAATTTACTTTTATAACTGACTATATTAGTGTGGTTGAAAATCAAATGATTAAATTTTAACATATACGAGTTCTAATCAAAACAAGTAGAAGTAGGGCCAGTGTTACCGGGCTCTCTCAACCCCTTTCTGAACCATGATTTGGATCTCGCGAACCAATTTATGGAGGGTTCTCAATTTGGATCCCGTGAACTAGCGATCCAGATACGAGCTTTGCCATATCTTCAAAATGAACACATTTATTCATTAAATCATGAATATTATATTTAGCAATGTAGGTAACTAAATCTTTTATGTATTTATTTTCTCGCTGTATCTATCTTTATATGCGTGCGCGCACACACGTGTGCATATAACTTAAAGGAGAGTCCCACCTCATCCTACCCCTTTCGTTCCACGTACCACTTAAGGTAATGAACCGCGATCTCGTACCTGTACCACGAATCGAAACATACTGAACTTGGTAACACTGAGTAGGGCTACCAGTTTATTGTTAATGAGTGTAGCCTGGCAGCCCGATCATTTTGGTCTCCTATTTGCATGTAAACACCGATTATTCAGGACTTCAAATTTGTTGGTGGCGTTGTGGTGATAGTTTAGCCAATTTTCACTTGAGCATCACAATGATAGGTGAGTGATGGTCGAGGGGGTGCATATGGCATGGACTATCTGATCTAGAATGATTTTTTTAAGGATTTAATCCAAATACTTAAATTTGACTCATTCATTACATGTGGTTAGCCGATTCTCGATTAATTAGGTCTTGGGAAGAACAATTGCTATATTACATCAAAATTTTGGATCAATGATTGAACTTTACAAGATGGAGCTATGTGCTTTGGTTATGGATAAGCGTATTAGTCATATACAATAAACATCAGTGTTCTAAAAATTCCACTAGGCAGCCGCCTAGGTGCTATGCCGTCCCCAGCCGACTCGCTTAAGGCTTGAGCGTTTTAAAAAAAACCGGTTTGGCTTTCTAGGTGGGTCTGGGGCGAGTTTAGGTGGGTCTGGGCTGTTTTGTGTGTGTGTTAAGTGAACCGGTTCACTTAAATTCTCATATTCTCAAAACCTCTGACCCCCGTGCCCCCCTTAAAAAAACCCAAATCCCAAATCCTTAAATAAGAAATCCCCCAAATTGCTTTTGATTTCCCCAATTCCTCAAAATATAAAATCATAAAATATCAAATTGGTCGTCCCTCTCTCATTGGAATCTTGATAATAGGCAATACGTAAAACAAGCGCTATACCATTGAGCTAATTCTTATTTATGATTTTTTGAGTTATTTTTTTTAGTATTACATATATCTTGTAATTTCTGTAATATTATATTTTCTTATATATATATATATATATATTTTAAAAAATCACTGAGCGCCTAGCCACCTAGGCCTTGCTTACAAGGTCCAGGCGCTAGGCCCCCTAGCCGCCCGACTACCGCATAGCGACAATTGTTTTAAATTTCGGGCAGCCAAAATTTCGTTTCGACTATCCTGCCGATACGAAATCACAGATTTATACTCCATATCGTTTTGGACCAAAATGTGTAGATTTTGGCCGAAATATCTGCCGAAATTCCCGAAATATTGGCTAAAATAGACACTAATGTTATTGTGAATATATATCTCTTTTTTTGTTTTACTTTTTGCATAGAAGTCTCTCAATATAAGACATTAAGCTAAGAATGTGAAGATTTTGTCTCTCTATTTTTTGTGTATATGCAAAGTCAAGTAAGTCTATATTAACTAATACATTTTTTCTAATCAATACAAATTCAATTTAGTAATATACTTATATTACATTCTCTTTTATATTGTTATTAAATTCTGCAGATATTTACTGTGATTAGTTTATGTCATTAGTTATATTATACAATATTTTATATGAAAAATGACATGTAGAACACATAATATATTGTTTAGGATAAAAAATATATTTATTGAGTGTCCAAAATGAAAATCCGAGATGATCACATTTCTCCGAGATCTCCGAGATCTCTGATCCGAGACCAAACACCCCTTGCCGAGACAAGTCCGAAATCTGAGATTTAAAACCTTGCTAGCGACAGCCGCCCGACTACCGCCTAACGACTTTTAGAACACTGATAAACATCTTTCGGTATAATTTTTTGTGTTGTATGCAGGCCATGGGATAAATCCTAAAGTAGAAAAAAGGAGGCATGCCTTAGACACTAAAATATTTAAAATTAGCAAGGCATTGAATACAACTTTTGCAAAGATAGGTAAAGCAACACAAAATAATAGTTTATAATGAGGATCAGAGGATATTCTAATGCTACTTATTCTGACTAAAAAGTATAAAGAGTGGACACTTCTCTTTGGAAACTGGTTTGTCTTATACATATGGACATGATTTTTTTTCCTCCATATTTTCTATATGTTATTGTGTCATATAATATCATACTTGTGTTGCTGCCGATGCCATATGCATACAATTCTTAGGCATAGGTTATTAATGAATTGGGGGTTTGTTTAAGGATTTTCCTTGCAAAAACATGGTACAAGTGTGAAAGCAAGGAAGTGCTTAAAGGGTTTTATGCAAGGAGACAATCCCATTGAAGTTGAAGGGGGACTTTTATAAGAAGACTACATGTTTAGCTGTAGGGTCTAGGTGAAGATACATGCAGATAAAGGAACATCTTGAAATAATGGGTTCATCGGAAACAAATGTATTGAGATAGATGTGCCGCGTGCATGTGCGGAAGACAGTAACAAATTAATCATCCAATAAAGTATTCTCTTATGTCGCTATACTATACATCATCACGAATCATAGCCCGAAAAGTTTACATAAAAATTTTTCACAAAAAATTAAGGTTCTTTTTTTTTGTCTAAAAAAAAGCCAGCAACAGCTTCTTCCTCTCTTCTTCTCGTCTCTTCCTCCAAACCTAAAACCCCCTAATAATCTCAGTCGTCGCCCTCCACACCAGCTGCTACCGACCTTCCCTGTTCTCTCCTCGACCCCTGCGGACGCGGACGCGGACGCGGACGCGGACGCAACCCTTATCCAAACCGTAACCCTATCCCTCCCTATTCCTGTCCATCCGCCACCATCTTTTTCAAATCCCACTGCCGCCATCTCTCACCAGCGCTGCCACTGCCATCTCCTACCAGCACCGCCACTGTCATCATCTTCCACCAACATCTACTATAGATCCCGACCATCTCCTCTCCTTCCCCAACAGATCCCGCCCATCTCTAACGTCCCGATCCATGCCCACTTCCTGACCTGCAACCACCTGAACTCGCAACCCGCCACCCCCTTCCCCTTTCTGTGCAAAGAAGTCAATTATTTTTCCTTCAAAAATGCCTCGTGATGCGTGTTGTTCTGTAATGCGTGCCCTTTTTGATGTTCTTTTTAATCATCTATCATTCTCACTCGTTTTCTCCCTCATATCTAATCTAAATCTGCCTGCTCTTATGACGACCTCCACTAATACAACAGTGACCTCCCCTCCTCCGATGGCAACATCTTCTCCTCCAACTGTAGACTTTTCTCCTTCCACTGTTACTCCTACGGACGAGTCAACTTCTTTCCAATCTATCATTTATGCTGATAAGTATCAGGACTACCGCAACATGCTGCCCTTTTCTTCTGGTAACTCTGTTCACTCGGGTAATACTTGTTTTCTCACATTAATGGATAATTGATTCAGGTGCTTCTGAACATATGACTCATTTATCGTTGTCTTCATATTCTTTGCTTCCAAATTATCATGTGCGTATTGCTGATTGCTCACCTGTCCTTGTTGAAGGGTTGAGAGATATCTTTCTTCGGACCTTCATATTAAATCGGTTTTGCGTATTCCTAACTTTCCTAATAGCTTATTATTAGTTCCTAAACTTTGTAAAGATTTAAAATGTTCAACGACTTTTTTCTTCTTATCGTGTGTTTTAGGATGCTAAGACGAGGAAGGTGATTGGCATTAGTCGTGAACAACATGGGTTATACATCTTGGATTCTTCGGTCTCGGCTTTTAGTTCTTCTGCTGATCCTGAATTGTGGCATTGACGACTGGGACATCCTTCCTCTACGACCCTCAAACACTTAGTTTCAGGTTGTGAGCCTTTCTTGCAGGTATCTTGTTAGTCCTGTGAGTTAGGTAAACATCATAGAGTTTCCTACTTATGACACATCAATAAACGTAGTGAACATTTGTTTGATTTAGTGCATTCTTATGTTTGGGGTCCTATTGTTTTTTCCAGGTTTAATAACTATCGTTATTTTGTTACGTTTATTGATGATTGCACTCGAATGCCGTGGTTGTTTCTTTTGAAAGATCATTCTGAAGTATTTAAAGTTTCCCAAGAATTATTCTTCGAGATATAAACACAATTTGGCACAACTCTTAGATGTTTTCGTTCTGATAATGCTAAAAAAAACATGAGTTCTCATTTTCAACTATTTTTTTCTCAATATGGAATCATACACCAAACTTTTTGCGCCTACACTTCTCAACAAAATGGGGTGGCAAAACGCAAAAATCAATATTTACTTAGCACTGCTCGTTCTCTGTTGTTTGAAATGAAAGTTCTAAAGTTTTATTGGAGTTTGTAGTTCTCATTACATATTTTCTTAATAACCGTATGCCTACTATTCTTCAAAATCAATCCCCATTCAAACTGATAGTTTCATACAAAAAGTCAAAAATTTATTTTCAATACCACCTCGTATTTTTTGTGCACTTATTTCGTTCAAAATCTCCACCTGGGCACTGATAAACTTGACCCATGTGCTACTAAATGTGTATTTTTTGGGTATTCACGTCTTTCAAAAGGTTATCTTTGTTACTGTCCTTCATGGAATTTTTTTTTACTTTAGCGGATGTTTTATTTTTTGAACATGAACCCTTTTTTGAACATATTCCTTCACACAATCTAGATTTACCAAGGTCTGTTGTAGAGTCTTGATTTCCCACCACCACTTTCACCACCAACAATAACACCATCACCACCACCGCCACCAGCACCAGCACCACCATTTCAGGTTTCTGTTAGAAGATGAAAGGCTCGTTCAAACTCGACCATCCAAGCGGTACCCTCTGTTGTTCAACCAATTCCAAACACTTCTGTCGGTAATATTTCTAACATAGATGATTGACCTATTGCTTAGCGTAAGACTAAGCTTTCTTGTGCTCCCTATTCTATTGTCTAGTTTGTTTCTTCTTCTAAACTGAACAGATTTTTCCGAGCTTTTACCTCTTCCTTGGATTCCATCTCTATTCCCAAAAATGTTGAAGTACTCAAGCACCTTGGTTGGACAACAACCATGAACGAGAAAATGCAAGCTCTTCAGCAGAATGGTACTTGGTAGTTGGTTTGCCTCCCTATATGTGGTAAGGCAGTTTGGTGTAAGTGGGTATTTACAGTTAAACACAATCCTGATGGCACAGTTGAACGACTCATAGCTCGCCCTGTCGCTAACATGAATTTTGGGTCGACTATGCAGAGACCTTTGCTCCAGTTGCGAAACTAACGTTTGTTCGAGTTCTTATCTCTCGCATCTAATTGTTTATGGACTCTTCATCAGCTTGATGTCAATAATGCATTTCTCAATGGAGACTTGAAAGAGGTGTATATGCAGCAGCATCCTGATTTTGAGTGATGGGAAGAATTTTGTATGTTCGCACAAAGTCTCTTTATGGTCTCAAACAGTCTCCTCGGGCTTGGTTTGAAAAGTTCGACAAAGCTGTGTGCTCTTATGGGTTCTAAAGAAGTAAGGCAGATCATTCTCTCTTCATAAAGAAATGAAGCAAAGATATTGTTATTTTGTGAGTCTATGTTGATGATATCATTATCACAGATAGTGATTCAAAAGATATTGCAAACATCAAGTAGGGGTTATGATGTAAAACTAATCCTAAATAGAGAATTTTCAAGATTCTTAATGGGTTAATTTTACCAACATGTAGTGCGGATCAAAGTTAGAAATTTTAAACAGTTAATCGGTTTGATGAATTTTCAAGAACTGAATCACATTTAACAATCCCAATTAATAAGTCAATTCTAACAATCAATAATTAAATCCCCGAGTGTTCTTAGCAAGTAAAAGATTCAATATGGATTCGTACTATAATCAAGCAAGTGGAACACTCGATCTCAATTGTCTGTGGACGACATAATATCAAATAATATAATAGAGAGGATAAGGCAGTAGAACACAAATATTTAAAAGTAAAAAGAGTATACCGAGGGTTCGAAGAACAATTGCGACAGATCTCAGCTTGGCAGCAAAAGGGGCAAGGAGCAGCATCGGGCGGGCGCGAGGCGGCTGGTGCTGGTTGCGTCGCGGAGGTGCGACAGGAGGAGGGACGTCGGAACTAACAGAGGAGCGACAGGTGGGGGCATCGGCATCTGATGGAAGGGGAAGTGGATGAGGACGAAGTCGATTGAGGATGCTGTAGAGGTTGCGGTGGCGATGGATAGGGGATTTCGGAGTGAGGTCGATGGCGAAGGAGATGACTGTGGTGGTTGTAGGCGTCGACGAGGATAGGAGGTGAGCAGATGGTGGTCGGCAATGTTGGAGGTCGATCAGAATGTCGTCGGGGTCGCGAAGTGGGGTGCTAGGGTTTCGGTCGGGGTCGGGGTCGGGGGGTAGAGGAAGAAGACAATGGAGAGAGAGAGAAGGGGAATTAGGGATTAGGTATTTTTTGTATTGGATTTAGGGGATTTTGGAGATTAGGGTTTGAGTTTATTTGGGGAATTGTTTTTTTTTAAATTTGGGGTAGATTTTAGAGTTAATCACTAACTCTAAAATTATATTAGGATTTATCACAAATCCTAATAATTGGATCTTAATTGTATCACACAAAAAGAGACGGGAAGAGCAAAACTCAACACAGTAATTTTTTAATCAAGAATGACTTATCTTTCTCATTAATCTCGGGGCCTATAAATAGGCTTAAAACAAATCTTGATACAAATCTCGGAAGATTCTAAAAAATCTCAAAAATATTCTAATGCAAAAAAAAGATTACATATTGCTATAATTGCCAAAAAAACAAATATGGTACTGTAATAAAATACTAAAATAAATAGAATTGATGTCTTCATCATTCTCTCCGGGTGGGAGAGAGCTCAACCCAGTCGAGTCAAAACAAGTAATCCTGTCATGGTACTCCAAAAGATCTGGATCCAGTTGCGGGAGCCCCTTGCGATCACTGCAAGTGTCATCCGACTTCGGCTTGTTCTTCCACCTCACCAAATACTTGTGCATACCATCTCTTGTAGAGATTATCTGGTCATCTAAAATATTATTCAATTCTTCCGTCGGTGGGTGAATAGTATCAGGTAGAGGGGTAAATGTGGGAATCTCACCATTAGACTGCAGGGTAGGCTCATCTATAAGAAAATTTCTAGGGTTGAATTTTGAGCCTTAATAAAGTACTAGATCCTCAATATTGAAATTCTTACTTATGCCAAAGCCTTCAGGAAGGTCAACGACATAGGTTTTATCATTGATTGTATGAAGAATCTTAAATGGGCCTGCAGCACGTATGTTCAAATTCTTAACGGATCTAGATGGAAATCGTTCCGGATGAATCCGAACCATCACTTCGTCACCAACATCAAGAGTTTTAAATTTCCTTCTTGTATCTGTTATTAATGTGTTGTTAAAATTATTCTTATTAATTTTCTTGGAAATTTCTCTATGCAAATCATGAAGGCAGAATAAAAATGTGGATGCAGACTTTGTGACTTTGTGATGTTCTAACATAGGGGTAAAATCTATGGGTTGCCAAGTGACTTGGGAAGGAATGAGTGACTCATGTATACTCAATGGAGGTAACTGGACAGACTGAATATAATTGAGAGACTGGTCATCCTCTTTTTCATCAAAGTCATCACTTATATTAGGTTCATAGGTAAACTCATTGTCGGGCTCATCAGCGATGACTATGGTACCCTCTACTATATTGATCCTACTTGGGCTGGGACAGTTGTCAGCAACATGACCGTATCCTTACATTTATAGCACTTAGTGAGAGGATCAATCTTAGAATATTCTCTTTCAGTGTTCTTACCCGTGTTGTCATTTCTAAGTGGATAGGAATTTGAAGTATGTTTGTTTGGGTAAGACTTGTTAGGATATTGAGGAGAGGAGTGCTCAGGTCTAGAGGGATCAGGAGGATTCATTCTAGAGGAATGATCCATCGAATCGCTGGCCTTGTAATAGGAACTTGCTTTAAGGGAATCCATATCGAGGACAAGAGCATAAGTTGCCGCTAATGAGTCCACATTTCTATGAATTAGCTTGTCCCTCAGATCGGCTCGTAATCCAGCCCTTAACCTAGAGAGAGTTTTTTCTTCACTCTCTTTACCTAAAGCATTGCACCGAATAAGGAAGTAATCAAATTTATCAACATATTCTTGTGTGGATTTACTTTCTTGATAAAGTTGGTTCCACGAATTTAGCAATCGGGTGTGGAACGATAACGGTACACATTTCTCAGTGAGCTTCTCTTTCATGGCTTTCCAAGTGGCTATGGGTGCCAGGCCTCGGCCTCTGCGGACATGTTCAAGATTGGTCCAGTGTTGTTGAGCTTTACCTGTCAATTTCATTGTGGCAAATTTAACATTCAGGGTTTCGCTCATGTCAAACCACACAAAGTAATGGTCCATGACACGGATCCAATCGAGATATGCTTGGGGTTCCATGTGGCCTTCAAAATGGGAACGTCAGCCTTAACGTTCTTATATTGTTCGTTACGGTCACGTTCTTGACGTCGATCATCACGAACATTTACTTAAGGGATCCGACGATTAGCATGAAGCTCAGGGACATCAGTTTGATTTAATTCCACTTTCTCAAGCCTCTGATTGATATTGGCAAGAGTTGCTTGAATGACAGCTAGGGTAGCAGAGATATCAGAGTTGTCTATTTCAGGTCGTGAAGGTATAAGGTTTCTAATTAGGTGATGTGGGAGGGATAAGAAAGGCTCATCAGGATCTGTGATGGTGTTGCGAAGACACATTCACCAATAGAGGAAAACTAGGGGTCGTGTGTACTTTTTTTTATATATAAATAAAAATAAATCTGAAATGATCTAAAATAAAGAATGAAAAATAAAAGACTACACGATCCTAAATGAATGCAAAAATTGATGCCTAAATGATGCAAGAACTAGGGTTTTAAGAACCTTCGCTCTGATACCAAAATGATGTAAAACTAACCATAAAATAGAGAATTTTCAAGATTCTTAATGGATTAATTTTACCAACACGTAGTACGGATCAAAGTTAGAAATTTTAAACAGTTAATCGGTTTGATGGATTTTCAAAAACTGAATCACGTTTAACATTCCCAATTAATAAGTCAATTCTAACAATCAATAATTAAATCCCTAAGTGTTCTTAGTAAGTAAAAGATTCAATATTGATTCGTACTCTAATCAAGCAAGTAGAACACTCAATCTCAATTGTTTGTAGACGACAGAATATCAAATAATATAATAGCAGTAGAACACAAATATTTAAAAGTGGAAAGAGTATACCGAGGGTTCAAAGAACAATTGCGATAGATCTCAGCTTGGCAGCAAAAGTGGCGAGGAGCAGCACCGGGCGGGCGCAAGGCGGCTAGCCCTGGTTGCGTCGCGGAGGTGCGACAGGAGGAGGGACGTCGGAACTGACAGAGGAGCGGCAGGTGGGGGCATTGGGATCTGATGGAAGGGGAAGGGGATGAGAACAAAGTCGATTGAGGGTGCTGCAGAGGTTGCGGTGGCAATGAAAAGGGAATTTCGGAGTGAGGTCGATGGCGAAGGAGATGACTGTGGTGGTTGTAGGCGTCGATGAGGATGGGAGGTGAGCAGATGGTGGTCGGCAATGTTGGAGGTCGATCGGGGTGTCGTCGGGGTTGCGAAGTGGGGTGCTAGGATTTCGGTCGGGGTCGGGAGTAGGGGAAGAAGACGATGGAGAGAGAGCAGGGGAATTAGGGATTAGGTGTTTTTTGTATTGGATTTGGGAGATTTTGGAGATTAGGGTTTGGGTTTATTTGGGAAATTGTTTTTTTTTTAATTTGGGGTAGATTTTAGAGTTAATCACTAACCCTAAAATTGTATTAGGATTTATCACAAATCCTAATAATTGGATATCAATTGTATCACACAAAAAGAGACAGGAAGCGCAAAACTCAATGCAGTAATTTTTTAATCAAGAATGACATCTTTCTCATTAATCTCAGGGCCTATAAATAGACTCAAAACAAATCTTGATACATATCTCAAAAGATTCTAAAAAATCTCAAAAATATTCTGATGTAAAAAGAAAGATTACATATTGCTATAATTGCCAAAAAAAAAACAAATATGGTACTGAAATAAAATACTAAATTAAATAGAATTGATGTCCTCATCAGTTTAGCTCAAACATTTCAAACAAAAGATCTTTGTCCTCTTCGATATTTTTTTGGCATTGAGGTTGCACGCACAAATGATAATATTTTTCTTTCTCAAAGAAAGTGTCCTTGATATTCTTACTAAAACAGGAATGTTGGGATGTCACCTTAGTGACACTTTTGGACCCCAATATTAAGATGTCCTCATTCTCCAATGATGCATTGTTCTCTGATCCATGATGATATCGCAGGCTGGTCGGCAAACTTATATATCTTTTAGTGACTAGGTCAGATATTGTCTTTGCAGTTAGTCGGGTCAGTCAGTTTATGCATGCACTGACCATCACTTATTAGGAAGCAGTGGTTCACATTCTTCGCTATCTTAAGAAAACCCCAGGACAAGGACTTCTCTTCATGCCCGATGATTCTCTTTCTTTACGAGGATATTCTGATACTGACTGGGCATGATCGGTTGATGATAGACGCTCAACTAGTGAATACTTTGTATTCTTTGGAGAAAATATCGTATCTTGGAAAAGTAAGAAATAACCCGTGGTAGCTCAAACAAGTGCAGTCTGAATACAAAGCCATTGAGCATTTAGTTTATGAAGTTTTATGGTTCAAATCTCTTCTTCGAGATTTGGCAATCTCGTTGTTATCTCCAGTCCCTCTCTAATGTGACAATAAGGCTACTATGCATATTTCTGAAAATCCGGTGTTTCATGAGCGCACAAAATATATCTAAGTTGATTGTCACTTCGTTCGAGATGAGTGGAGAAGAAGGTAATTTCTTTTTCATATGTCAGGTCAGGTGAACAACTTGCTTATATCCTAACTAAAGCACTACCTCCTAAGCTTGTTTAAACTTTCTCTAGCAAGCTTGGTTTCGACAATATCTACACACCAGCTTGAGGTGGAGTGTTAAAGTAGTCTTAGTTTAGTCCCACATCTAAAGTAGATTTATATTACTTTATGTACTTTTCTATATATAGGAACCAGTGTATCCAGTTATGATCATCCAATAAAGTATGCTCTTCTGTCTCTATACTATACATCATCATGTTAGAATACAAGTGCAATTTTTTTCAACCCTTCTACAACTTCGAAGTTTTAGTTTAGTGGCAGTCTTTCACATGGTATCACAGCAACTCATGTTAGAATCCCACCGACTACATAATTTAATTGCAGATTTTAAAAAATATATACCACTGCGTATTGTCCATATCTCGGCCCACAATTTGTTGGACATTTATCACGTTTCTTTGGCCCATAAAAAATGGGTTTTCGACCTGAGGGGGAGTGTTAGAATACAAGTGCAATTTCTCTCAATCCTACTCAACTTCGAAGTTTTAGCTTAGTAGTAGGGACTTTCACATAGGATAAGATAAGGGAGATTAGGTTGAGCTGGTTTGAATATGTGTAACGAATCTCATGGGTGCAAGTGTGCAAGTTAAGAAGCCTTAGGAGTGGAAAGGCCTGAGGCTTGAGGCTTGACCAGAGAGAACATGAATAGAAACAGTGAGAAGGGATTTGGCAACGGCTGGCTTAACGGTGGAGATGACTCTTAATATAGACGAATGAAGAAAACAAATACATGCGAGTGGCTACAAAAGGTAGAAGGTGTAGAGAAACAGGTTTTGTGGTATTTTTTACTACTTGCTTGGTTTATTTTCTTCCTGTCTCCTTTCCAACTTTGCCTTCATTTGTATTTTTATTTGTATTTTACTGTTTTTATTTTTATCATTCATATTTATTTTGATATCCTTGTCAACTTTGTAATTTTTTTCACTGGCCTATGGGTATGAGGACAAGATCCTCTGTAGCTCATTTTTCTTGGCTAGGTTGTTTGCAGTTGATCGAGACGAAGTCTGTGCAATATTTTTAATTTTGTACAATGTGATCTGGCATTGATTATAATGAAGTTATACAGGAGGAGTGTACCTCTTGAATTTAGACGTCTTGTTTAGGGTTTATACCACACAATGGGACGATGCACATCAAATTTTGGGTTCAATATCTAAACCGAAATACTGGATCTTTTACATTGATTCATTTCTTGTTGAGTTCCAATTCACTCATTTACTCGGATTTTATGATACTTTCTTTCTTGCAAAGTTTGCCAAGTGACATTTGAATGGGACTGTGCTCTCTGCTGTTGGTCTCCTGTTTATAGTTTTTTTTATTGTTACAACGCTAATGAGTCAGAGATTGTTGTGAGATAGATCACATGAGCAATGGGTATGAATTCAATTTTTGGCAAAATCTGATAGGATAGTAACAATCACGTGAGGACTGTTAAGAAGAATTGATCTCTTGAACTCTCTACACAGAATCCCCATGAAATTTGGGTTTTGTCTGACCGCAGTGTAAGTTCTATTACTTAGAAGCATAGTTTAATGGATCGGCCGATCCCGATCCGGATCTGTTTTGGAGGGAGGCGATCTGATCCTCCTCCAAAATATCGGGATCAACGATCCAAAGGGGGGGATCGGCTAAGTTCCAATATTGATCAAGTGAATCAGTCCAATCCAACACCCAGATGTCCGATCCAACACTAAAACGACCGATCCAACAAATTTGAAAGAGGAGAAATCAAAAGAGAAAAGGAGGAAACAAAGTAAAAAATGAAAAATAAAAAATAAAATAAATAAATTAACCAAGGAAGTGGAAACTTACATGACCTTTATGCAAGATAGTTGTCACTGCATTTTTGTGATTACTTGCAAGATAGCAAGCTATACACACACACACACACAAGGGAAATAAGTGATCTCACGCATATTTAGTATATTATACATGCAGGATGGTTTCATACACATTTGGGAAAGATTGATGTCACACCTCTTAGGTTATAATTTCACATATGATATGTGCATAACATGTATAAGTTAGATATTGTAATATTTAATTGATCAGTCAAGGTTCAAAAATAATTAAAATGATTTATTTTTTAGAATGACAGATTTAAATATAAAATTTAAATTTAAAAAATAGCCGATACCAAAAATCCGATCCACCGATCCTGTACTATTGATTTGGCTGATATTGATCCCGATTCCAAAAAATCTTGGCAACCCGATAACGTTTCCGATGCTGAAATTTTGAACCTTACAGTCTACAAAATCTTCATTAAACAGTTCACAAGGGAAGACAAGTTGCAGTCCAACATTCTGAAGCAAACACAAATGCAACTTCTTAATTTGTTTCTTTCTAAAACCTGTCTGCCTGGTTACAAGCTTACTTAACTTGTAGCAAAAAATTAAATATTTTATATAAAAAATATGAGAGAAAGTGAAAACAATTAAGCTATTTGGATTAGATATTTATGTTAATAGAAAGAGAAAATTGTTATTCCCGAAGAGGTATGAAATGCAAATATAGAAAAGTAAAATCCGAAATAGCTTGTGGTAGGTCATGATAGATGAAGCGAGTAGACAAGGTCTTTTGGGCTGAATCCTTCCTGCATATAGCAGTCTTTAATGACAGTAACATATACGACCTTTGGGCCACTGGTAATAGCGAATACATTCATTAGAACTAGTCTAATGAGTTTCCATGATTTGTTTCTGACAAGTATTGTAAGTTTAACATTGAACTCCATTTGGCCCAAGGAGATATGATGCGAGTCTACCATAGTATTGGTTGGAGCTATAATTTTTCTTAGTAAGCTCTGATATTACACTGTTAAAGGTCAACGATGAAGTGAGGCATTAAATGCTTAGGCAATCACACAATATTTCTTGCCTTTGAGATGGAATTTACCCAGTGGGACATATATAGGTTGGTCCATATTGCATTGGTCTTGTATCAAATTGAACATTATGTGGCCACTAATATGACTTATTAGTGACTTGTGTTGTAAACACAGTATAAAAAATCATTAGACTTGGTTTTTTATTTTTAAGGTATCCTTGCTTTTTTGTCCCATATAACCCAATAAGCAGAAAAATTAGTTTCAGAAACCTAATTAGTGATACTAAAGGTATTAGGAAGTGAAGAAAGTAAAATCCTGAAGTCGTTTATGTTGTTTTTTTGGACATGGTTTAGTTGAAAAAAACATATCTCACGGATGGTTGTTTCTGTGAGATCTCACATATATTATTTTTCTTTCATTCTTAAAACTTTAGAGGATTTATCAAAGTCTATAATGACCTAGTCGATTGAAGAATATTCCTCACCATTTTGTTAAAATAAAAATCTGAATCTTTACCCTGAATGGCAAGAGTTTACAGTCAGTCACTATCATTATGTTTGTGCGTTTATTCAAGATTAGGACAAACATGCAAGTTTATGTTCGGGACTTTGAATATGACTTTTAATAGGATGATTTCTTTCACATTGCAGATTAAACTAAATATTTTTGCTTAAACAGATCAAAATCTGTTGAGCCTCAAAAGCAAATATGCAAGATTAGGAAAAACACTGTTCCGTTTACAATTGCAAAACAAATTGTGCAGCAAATAGTATTATGTTTTGACTTTAGTTTTATCTTTACATGACTGCATCATCGAAATCCTGCTATTCCTAACCGGTCCCTTCCAACTCTCAGCCTTCATTTCACACATCTTCGATATGAGATGTTTTTCCATAGTGGTAAAGCTGTTCTCTGTACTTCCTGCTCACAGATTATGGGCTTTTCTGGAGCTGGCCTTGTATTATATCTATATATCTATCTATATCTTTTGTATATTTTATTCGGAGAGTTGATGTTTGGTTCTCTCATATTTGCAGACTTGATACATGTTTTCTCTTCTGTGCCTAAAAATCTCAATTTCATAGATCATACTAGTGATCTTGGATGGAAAGAGTATGTCCACTTCAACTGAGATTTCTTGTATCCTTATCTTGGAATGATTTTTTTTAGGACTTTCCAAACTAAACCCGTGAGCTTATTTGTTGCAGAGCTCAGAGGGTTCAGCCAATCATTGTTGATGCAGGCATCTACCTGGCGAAGAGGTCCAGTTTTTTCCAAGCTACAGAGAAGAGGAAGACCCCTGATGCCTTTAAATTCTTTACTGGTATGTTTACATCTGTCTGCAATCTGCCTTTTTCCCATTGCAACTATTAACTGCTGATTATGGTTCAAAAACTCAGTACCGCGGTTGTGTATTACATTATTTTTCAGTATATCGGACATTTCAGAAGTATTGGTATACAATGCAGTGTCTGATATGTCTGGTGTGTGCAGTAGCTGGATCGAGTAGGTTCCCATGTAAATTTGAACAGGCCTGTAACTACGAGTGGGTTTTAAGAGATCTAAAACTTGTTAGTCAGATTTCTGGCTAATTTCTGGATAGGGATGGGTTTTCATTCCATCAAGTGGCTCAAGTCTTATACTAGAACTATATGAAATTTTGTGTTCCTTTTCTATCCAGAAGTTATACAAGTAACAAATAATCAATAATTTAAACATGATATTATATTCATAAAATGGCACTTTTTTCAACCTTATTTTCTGCATATATGAAACAAATGGGTATATCTACAATAATTTTCTTATGTTCTTAAATAAAATGTATAAATGTACTTAAAATTATTCTGATATCCAAGCACATCCGATTGTGGATTATTTATTGAGTTTTTTAGGGTTTGGATTGGGCAGGCTCTCGAAAAGTGTTGTCAAACCGGACTAGTTTTGAGTCTCTTTTACTTTCAACCCTTCCAAAATCCCACTTTTTCAAGGTTAAGCAGCTTGGGTTCAGTCCAACCCTGACGGCATGCAGCTTATTTGAAATTATGTTATCTGTTGCTCCTAATTACTTATTTCACCTCTGAATCAGGTTCCCCATGGGTCATTCTCAGCCGGTCCTTTGTGGAGTACTGCATCTTGGGTTGGGATAATCTCCCCAGAACGCTCCTCATGTACTTTACAAACGTCATGTATGCTCAAGAAGGGTACTTCCACTCTGTTGTTTGCAATTCTCCAGAGTACCAAAACACCACTGTGAACACCGACCTTCGCTATATTGAATGGGACATCCCTCCCGGAATGGAACCTCACTTTCTCAATGTTTCCAACTACAACACGATGACAGAGAGTGGTGTGCCCTTTGCCCGACAATTCCAGAGAGATGACAGAGTGCTTGATATGATCGATGAAAAAATACTCGGAAGGAGGTACAATCGTATCGCCCCCGGTGCATGGTGCTCTGCTAAGAATCGTTGGTGGATTGATCCATGCTCTCAATGGGGTAATGTCAACGTAGTTAGGCCCGGGCCTCAAGCGGAGAACTTCAGAAATCGGATGAAGCAACTTCTGCTTGAATGGAAGTCACAGTTGAAGTCCTGCAGGTAAAGATTCAGGGTATTAATCATCATCATCATACACAGGTGGCACGGTTTTTGGCAAGTGCTGCCTTGAGCAAATATTTATTTCTTCCTTCCTCTCACCTCAGTTTGGACTTCAGGCATGATAGAGATGGAGGTGAGGCTGGGTTATGTTGAATTCTTTGTCTCAATTCTGGGACTGGTGTGGCTACTGGCGTTGTCGCATGTAGATTAATTGAGAGTCAAGCCCCGCAGAGTTCCTTTTGTTTTTGGTAGTTAGACCATTTCTCATGGGCTGGGTGTTTACTTACCGCAGTTGTATCATTTTCTCACTAGAATGATGAACGCTAGAATCTCTGCTAATATACTTATTGTCATGGATGTGAGAAATGAGAGCAAAAAGTGGGGTAATAATTTTATGCTAATTTATCCCAGAAAAGAGAGGGAAAACAAAACGGAGATGGCTTTCTGTACAATTTACTTTACTGTGATATGCAGTTGGATAATGGATACTTGCAAATTTTGCTCGAAATCATAAACTGGTCTGATGCTAGTTTTTTGACTTGAGAATTTTTAGGGTGATCAAAATTTTGGTGAAAGTCGGTCTGATGTTTCTTTATTGGTGTTTTAGTTCTCAGCATTTCAGTTTTCTGCTTCTGCTTCTCATCTTTTCCATTGGACAATTGGCACCACTTTATTTACAACAAGTGCTAAACAGAAGTTGGAGTCAGAAGATGATTTTGTATACTCTGAAGAGGAGTCGTTGGAGTCAGCGGAGTTTGATGACAATACACTGGGTTTGACTCGTGATTTTGTCCCCTCCACCTTTCCTCCCACACAACCCACTGCCCTGTCTTCAAAGTTCACCTTTCCTCCCACACAACCCACAGCCCTGTCTTCAAAGTTCGGAAAGTGGCTAAGAGGACTATGGAGGAGTCTTTGGATGATTATCTTGAGATTGCTGTGGCGGCCAAATTTGCTAAAACTAGCGGTGGATGTATGCGCTTCTTCCTAGCTTCTATTTTTAATTTCATGTCTGATAATGAGATTTTTCGTCTAGCCAAAACCTGTAGTCTTGCGATAGGCGATACCGATCGGAATGCATTTCTCCTTAATAAGATTAGGGGGTGGGAGATCGATAGGATTAACCTTATCTCAAACTCGACGCCCACATCGAGTAACGATCCATCATCCATCAATAATTAATGGGGGCACTATTCTGGAACGTTAGAGGTCTGGGCAGGCGGGGGAAGCGGGAAATGGTTATGGAGGTCATCG
Organism: Hemerocallis citrina; assembly: GCA_017893485.1. Classification (NCBI taxonomy): domain Eukaryota; kingdom Viridiplantae; phylum Streptophyta; class Magnoliopsida; order Asparagales; family Asphodelaceae; genus Hemerocallis; species Hemerocallis citrina. The sequence continues at coordinate 397,021,894 of CM030359.1, forward strand.
CCAAATTAAAACCTAACATTGTTGGTCTTCAAGAGTCCAAACTTACACATATGTCTAGACTGAATAGGGTGGGGGAAATCTAATTTCTGAATGAAGAATGTCCCTATCGGTTGGAGCATCTGGGGGTATCGCTTTAGTTTTCAACCCAGATACATTTTCTTGTCTAGACGAGCGCTACGGTCAATTTTCACTGTCGGTCTTGCTCCTACATAAAGCAGGCCTGTGGACTCAATCAATTACGGTGGTATATGGTCCGCACACCTCTGGCGCTAGAATGGCCTTCTGGTAAGAACTTAGAGCGATTCAAGCATACTGGCCACACCACTGGGGGGGGGGGGGCGATTTCAACATCACTAGATTCGCCTCTGAACACAGGGGCAGAGGAGCCAGTGACTCGGATAGGGAAGCGTTTAATGAGGTTATCATGGATCTGGAACTGGTGGATATCCCCATTCCTGATAGGCTCTTCACCGGGTCAAACATGCAATCGACGCCAATTCTAGTGAAACTAGATAGGATTTTGGTCTCCACGGACTGGGAGACCAAATTCCCGTTGTCTGCTGTTAAATCACTTCACAAATCCACCTCGGACCATGTACCTATCTTCCTATCCTCTGGGGAAGTTCAACCCAGGAAATTACCAAAGTTTAGATTCGAGAAAGCATGGTTAGAAATACAAGGCTTCCACCACATGGTATACGAGAGCTGGTCTCGCCCCACTACAGGGACTGAGGAAACCGCAGTATGGTGTGAAAAAATCAGAAGACTTAAGGGCAAGCTTAGGAAATGGAACCAGACCAAATTTGCACTGATCTGGAGGGCAAAGGAATTGAGAAACTGGAGAAGACTGAAGAAACTAGGGACCTGCTACAGGAAGAACGGAATATGTTGCTCCTATTCAGACAGGAAATTGACCAACTCTATTGCCTGAGGAAATCAAATGGCAACAGCGGTCCAGAATTTTGTGGCTCAAAGTGGGAGACGCGAACACTGCATTCTTCCATCGAGTAGCCAATGCCCGGCGTAGATCTAACCTCATTCACTCAATCCATTCTGACTCTGGAATGATCCAAGGCGACAAGGATATCAGAATGGAATTTCAGTCCAATTTCAAACATCTCTTTGGACACAAAGTAGATTTGAGAGTCCCTATCCGCCACAATTTCTGGTAGGACTCCACGGACAACTCCGAACTTATGATGCAATCTCTAGAAGCCCCCTTCTGTGAGAAGGAAGTCTGGGAGGCAATCCAACCACTTGGCAAAGACAAAGCCACAGGTCCAGATGGTTTCCCAATGATCTTCTATCATACATTCTGGGAGGAAATCAAAGGCAATTTGCTGAGGATGTTCGCCGATTTCTACGATCATAAGCTCAAATTAGGGAGAATTAATTTTGCAGAGGTTGTGCTGATTCCAAAGAAAGAGGACTCCCGACGAGTGGGAGACTTCCGCCCTATTAGTCTCCTTAACTGCTCTATCAAGATCATTACCAAGACTCTCGCTAATAGACTGGGAAAGGTGATGGATGGTCTCATTAGCCACGATCAGACAGGGTTCATCCAAGGACGATGTATTCAGTACAGTATAGCTACGGCTGAAGAAACTATCCATCAATATCACACATCGAATGCTAAGAGCTATCTCCTGAACCTGGATTTCGAAAAAAAGCTTATGATTTGATCGAGTGGAACTGTCTCCTGGAAACGCTGGCTGGAAGAGGCTTTGGGGTTAGATGGATCAGATGGATCCATTCATGTCTTACCACCAGCAGAACTGCCATTTTGATAAATGGGATGTCGGGCCACCCATTTTCGTGCAAACGGGGCCTCAGACAAGGGGATCCGCTCTCACCCTTGCTCTTCACCATTGTGGCAGACGTTCTTCGGTCCCTGATGGTGAATTGCAGTAGTGCAAGTTGGATTGTCCCGGTGGCCAAGGGAGTCAACCATAAAGGTTTCTCAATCCTCCAATATGTAGATGACACTCTCCTATTTGGTAATGGCAACCTCAGGGAAACAACCATCTTCAAAGGTATATTATATAGTTTTGAGGCTTGGGCGGGACTCAGGGTAAACTTTCACAAAAGTGCTCTCATCCCCATTGCCCTGACAACGGAGGAGGCTCTAGAACTTGCCACAATTCTCAATTGCTCCACAGAGTGCTTCCCCATTCAATACCTAGGATTGCCCCTTAGACTCGGGAAACTCAAAAAGGTTGATTGGCTATCCATTATTGCCCGGGTTGAGCACCGTCTAGCAGGTTGGAAAGGTAAAGCCCTATCATTGGGAGGGAGAGTCACGCTCACTAATGCAGTCCTATCAAATCTTCCAACCTATTATCTGTCCTTCTTTGAAATGCCGCGATGGGTAATTCAGAGAATTGACCGGACCCAAAAATGGTTTTTATGGAAAGGGGCAGACCCGGATCGGGGCGGCTACCACCTTATTAGATGGGAGAAGGCATGCATAAAAAAGATACATGGAGGACTAGGTATCATTGATCTTCGAGATATGAATCTTGCTTTACTGTGTAAATGGTGGTGGAAGGTTTTTCACCATAATGGAGAAGGATGGCAAGATTTTGTTCAGGGATATCTGCATAGGAATGGAACGAGAAATTTGGGCTTCAGGGTAGGCCCACGTGTCTCCTGGTTCTGAAAAGGCATTGCTAAGGCCTACGAACCCTTCATTAGCTGTGTGACATCAGTTATCGATATCGGTAGACTCACCAGATTCTGGTGGAATAAATGGTGTGGTGATCACACTCTTAGAGCCATGTTCCTCGATCTATACAATCGTACGTCTCAACCACATTGCATGGTGGCCGCTGCCTGGAAAAGAGGCGTCTGGAAACCTCCATTTAAACAATCGCTTGATCTGGACGCTCAGACTAGACTCATAGAACTTCAGGTCCACATCACCAATGCTGGAATTAGTTGCTCTCAAGGTCCAGATAAGAAATCTTGGGGATTGGAAAAGAACAACACGTTCACCGTTCGTTCTCAGTATAACTGCATTCACTTTAGGGGTTGTACCCCAAAGCGGGCATGCGTCGTTTGGTGGACGAAAGCCTCGCTGAAAATCAAAGTCTTCTTATGGATGGTGTTGAACGATGCGACCTTGACTAGAGAAAATCTCTCCAAACGCCAACTGAATGTGGACTCCCATTGCGGATTCTGCCACACTACAATAGAAACTAGAGACCACCTTTTCCTCCAGTGTCCTAGGAGCAAAGCGGTACTCGTTGAGGTACTCAGCGCCCTAGGGACGAATCAGTACCCCAGTGCGTACGAGGACCTATGGGTAGGGTCAAAATTTGCTACCGAGATAAGAGCTTTGAGAGAAGCATGGTACATTGCTATGGCCGCAACGACCTGGGTTCTTTGGCTAGACAGGAATAATTTCTATTTCCGCAGTTCTTGTAATAATATTTCTGATAATTTGACTCACATTATGCATTTTATATCATTTTGGGCTAATGTGACTGCAGCAGGTCCCAGGGGGAGGATATCGAGCGTTTTCCAGGTTGAGGATTTTGATGATAAGGAAGTCGAGATCGGTCCGACGATCGACTGACGGCCAGCGTAGTCATCAATTTGGATAGACACCCACCGCCCCAGGGTTTGTTGGGGGGATGTAATGTATTTTGCTTAGTCGCATGTATGATGCGGCATGTCGGTATTCTTTTGTCCCACCCCCCATGTTTGGGGTGGAGATTATGCACTTTCGTTTTGTCTGTAGGAACTTGTATTTGGCTCAATACTCTGAGTTTGTTTATTAATCCCTTATTAATGAAACATGGTGGCCATACTCCATCTTTTCTTCAAAAAAAAAAAAAATACTAAACAGAAGTTCGTCCTTTTGGACTTGTGGGTTATAACAGTGGAAAATCTTTTTTTCCCCTTTCAAGAACAAGGCCACAGCAATAACACACCCACACTCTTCCTTGTTGATTTCATCGGTCTCCACAAATACAACTACATTATGCTCTGAACTTCTCGCCCTCTGCACCCGCCCCGCCACCATCGTCGCCCTCCTAAACACCTTTCGGACCACCGGCTCCATTCCCTCATGCTCTCGGAGTTGTTGAGTGAGTGCGGGCCCAATGAAAGGGTCCACCACACTACAACCCTCCTTACCCCTCCCCCCTCCCCCCAACCTCTGTTGCTCCCCTTCCCCCTTCCACCTCCTCCGCCTCATCCACTTACCTCAGTCACTCCAGCGACTGCACCATCCCTCCCGACATCTAACCCTACCCTACTGAATATCCCCCCTGAGGGAGAGCCCCCTAGGCTCAGACTTGCCCTCACCCCACCGCAGGCACACCGGAGTGCACATCATCGGCAGGGAGGGAGAGGCAACGATCATCATTGCCATCATGAGGAGCTGATCTCGAGGGGATGGGCCCATAGAGGGGGTTCTCCTACTAGCCACTACGGGCGTGAAATAACCCCCCCTCCCTCCCCCCACACGATCCAGCACCACGCTCAGAGATCACTGTATGAACGTCGATACCAACCAGTGATGCAACATAGGTACAATCACAGACTAAGCAATCACAATGAGCATGAACATTGCCCACTCAAAAGTTATACCAGAGAAAGGACCTACCGTAGTGAAACTCACCATTCCCATCTTCACAGAGATCACCATCAACATTCTACACACCAAAGCCATGACAACCAACACCACTCAACCACTCAACCACTCCACCACAACTGAGATCTCCCACGCACCACCACAATCCTCCAAATACTACCATACCCCCAATGAAACCCAACACTCAACTCCACAATCCTCCAACTGCCTCTTCTTCACACAACCCCCTCCAATCACCACCAAAGGAGGTGGTCTTCGACCCTTTCAAGTCTATCGTTGTATGGGCCCAACAGGGGGGGTCCAAATGATGAGTCTAAAGAGGGTGAGGAGCAGACTCCGATTGGGGATTCGTCGGAGAGGTGGCAAGAAGTAACCCGTAAAGAAAAAAGAAAACCCAACTCTCCAACACCAACCCTTCGGGATAACAGAAAAAACAAAGAAAAGGAAAGCACAAACTGGTCCCGTGCTTCAACTGTGGAGACTTGGGACATTTCCGGCAAGAATGCACTAAAGAGGTTCGGTGCCTGAGATGTATGAAGTGAGGTCACATGTCATATACCTGCACAAACGTCATCAACTCCAACAATGACGACGACCGGCAGGCGTGCAGGGGCAGATTGCCTAACAACCCAGCTATGATCAGACTAGCAAACAGCCTCGCCACTATTAAGAATGAAGAAAAATGGCTATGCCAGTGGTGCACAGTGGCACGAGTAAGATCAGGAAGCCCTTCGGAGACCCATCTTCTCCAAGCACTTAACGCTAAGTGGCCTATGAGGACTCACAGAGATTGGGTAGTTAAGAAAATGTGTCACCTCCAATTTCTGATTTCGTTCCTGATATGGCTAAAAATGGGGTTAAATCGGAACCGTCCAGATTGGGCACGAATCTTTAAGCTCAGGGGTAAAACGGTAATTTCACATACAAATGGGTCCGAAACGGGAACTGGGTCTCCTTCTCACAGATCCAATAACCCACGAACGGATCCACTCCAACTGGATACGGGTCCCGACCCAAGACAAACCCAGACCAGCAAGAGACAAATCAGGGTCACTGATTTGACCAAATCAACGGGCCTGATTTGCTCTCACCGGGAATCAGGGGTTAGTTTCCTAAACAGATTGTGAGGATTTTACTCCTGACAGTTACACAGGAAATCAGGTCCCTAATCACTCCCATGGCGACTATAAATACCTCCCCCTACCACTGTGACCAGGTAATCACTCTTTTGCTAACTTAAGCCCTTTTTTAATCATCACTGGTTACTGACAAGAGCGTCGGAGGGTGCGTCGTCGGGATCAACCCCGGTGTATCGCACTTCCTTGCAGGTGCACGGCGGGAGTTCGACAGCCCAACTCCGACGAACGGGCCTGGAGTCGCTATTCAGGTTTTTCCACGAACCCACAAATTCTATCTGTTTACCCCCTCACCAGAATCAGCGGTAACAGATTGGCGCCGTCTGTGGGAAACCATCCGAATAGCCACCTCTCCTCTCCCCGTCGACTAGCTCTTCTCCAGCCATGCCTCCCAAGAGGGTCAGATCTAGGGGGTCCAACCACGGGCCCAACCCCGCCGATCAACAAGAGGAAGCCCCCGTGCATCCTGCTCCCAACCCGAATAACTTCCTCCCCCGGCCCAACAGGGCCAGCCTCCTCATCCGAATCAACCACCCCCTAATGGCCCTGGCAGTCAGAACCAGCGGAGGCAAAAGCAACCTCTCCACCCGGACTATGTTTCGGTCCACAATGCCTCCTCGGACTCTATGGCTTCCCAAAGCCCCGACCTCCGCAACACTGTCCTGAATCGCCAAAGGGATGAGGACCTTCGCAACCGCCTAGATGAGAAGCGGGCCCGAGAGGGAGCCTCCCGCCAACATCAAGGTGAGCGATCTCCTCATCGCCCAAACGGCAGAAGGTCTCCGGACCGAAGAAGGTCTCCAGACCGAAGAGGACGGGGGGAATATCCCGAGCGCCAAAGGAGGAGGCCGCATTCCCCTGCCGATCGACATCATCCGAGGAACAATGAGGCACCAATCACTCGTGCCGAGTTCCTACAGTTCTAGGCTACAGTGTTGCAGGCCCTCAACCTTCGCAACAACAACATTGATGCCCAAAGGGTTCCAACACCCCCACGGGTTCCAAGTCCTCGCCACTGATCCGTAAGTCCTCCCCCGGCTCCTAGTCGCCAACAACATCAACACAGTCCTCGCCGATCCCAAGACTACCGACGCCGTAGTCTCCAGTCCCCTTCCTATGAAGAGGAATCCAGGGGATCGTTCGACTACCACCGGCGGGACAATGTCCTCTACCGTCGTCTCCATGAGATGGAGAGGCACATCGGTCGCATGGACAAAGAAGGAGAGTCGAGAGCAGGGGTCGTCCGTCCCAGCAGACCCCCCTTCTCTCGGACCATCATGGAGGCTCCCATCCCGAGGGGTTTCAAGCCTCCGCAGTTTGAAACGTACTCAGGGGAGTCTGACCCTGTTGATCACGCCGAAAGCTTCAAGACCTTAATGCTGATCCACCAGGCTTCCGACGCCATGCTTTGCAAGACCTTCCCAGTCACTCTCAAGGGTTCGGCACGCGAATGGTACTCCCAGCTTGCTCCCTCGTCTATCTTCTCGTTCGAGCAGTTCGAAATGCTCTTCATAACTCACTTTGTGAGTAGTAGGCGAACAGAGAAGACCAGCCTCTCTCTACTCCACCTCCGACAGGAGAGGGGAGAGAAGCTGAGGGACTATGTAAGGAGGTTCACTGCAGAGGTCAGGTCCATCGCTTCCCTTGACCAGTCAGTGGCGACCGTCGCCTTCCAGTTGAACGTCCTCAACTCCAACCTCCGCTCATCTCTAGCCAAGAAGCCCCCGCACAACTTCGCCGATCTTCTCCTAAGATGCGAGAAGTACATTCGGGCGGAGGAGGCCGAATGTCTCCCAAATTTTGGAGGATTCGCCTCCGGATCGAAGAGGAAGGCAGCAGAGGAAGAAGGGTCCAAGAAGGTGCAGAAGGATAGCAGCGGTCAGCGCCGTCCTCCCCCCAGGTTCGAGAAGTTCACTCCTCTCACCACTAATGTCTCCACCATACTGATGGAAGTGGAGAAGGAGGGAGTTATACCTCCCGCTCCGAGGATGAACACCCTGGCCAAAAGGAGGAATAAGGAGAAATGGTGCCGTTACCACCGAGACCACGGTCACGACACCAACGACTGCCGGGCGTTGAAAAATGAGATAGAGGCCCTCATCCAGAGAGGGCAGTTGGCCAAGTTTGTGAAGGCAAATGATCGGGGAGATCGCACCACTCTCCCGCCTCGGGGGGCTAACAAGCGCTCCGAGCGACGAGACGGAACCCCCGAGTTCGAGGAGGAGCGTGTTCTACACCTTATCCACGGGGGTCCAATGGGGGGTTCTTCCAACTCCTCTCGGAAGGCCTTCGTCTGAGAGGTCAACTCAGTTCACAGTGCCCCTCCTCCCAAAGGCTTCGGCGTCCTGGTGACCTTCTCTGACGAAGACCTCGAGGGGGTCCGAACTCCCCATTGCGATGCACTTGTTATCGACCTCTGCATGGCGAACTTCAAAGTGCAGAGGATCCTAGTGGACAACGGGAGTTCGGTCAACATCCTCTTCCTCTCGGCCTTCTGAGGACTGCAGTTATCCCGGGACCACCTCAAACCGGCCGGTTACACGCTCCACGGGTTCACGGGGGTACCAGTAACTGTCGAAGGGGTTATCACCCTGGACGTAACTGCTGGGAAGACCCCTACTACCCGGACAGAGCCGATGGACTTTATGGTCGTCGACGTGCCGGCTGCGTACAATGTTATCTTAGGCCGACCTGGCCTAGCTGCCCTGGAAGCCGTTCCATCGGCGTACCACCTCAAGATGAAGTTCCCCACCCGGGCAGGAGTGGGAGAAGTCAGGGGCAGCCAAGAGACGGCTCGGAAGTGCTATATGACTTCCACTGGGGGTCCGGTGCTCTCCCTCGAGACACTGGAGATCCCCGAGCCGAACGTCCGACCAACGTCCGTGCCGGCGGACGAATTGGAAGAAGTGCTCTTCTCGGACGAGGATCCGAGCCGAAAGTTCCTCATCAGCAAGTCCTTGCCGACTGCACTATGCTCTGACTTGGTGCAGTGCATCCGGGGGAACCGCGACCTGTTTGCTTGGTCCGCCGCCGATATGCCCGGGATCTCCGAAGAGCTCCTAGTGCACCGCCTTAGTGTCGAACCGGGGTGCAAACCAGTTCAACAAAAGAGGCGTAAGTTCGCCCCCGAACGACAACAGGCCATCAAAGAGGAGGTAGATAAGCTCTTAAAAGCTCGGTTCATACAGGAGGTGAACTACCCCGAGTGGCTCTCCAATGTTGTCATGGTTAAGAAGTCGAATGGTTCCTGGAGGATTTGCATCGACTTCACAGACCTGAATAAGGCGTGTCCGAAGGATCCGTTCCCTCTCCCGAATATCGAAACCCTCATTGATGGCACCTCGGGCCATGAGCTCCTCAGCTTCATGGACGCCTTCTCTGGCTATAACCAGATCCGAATGTTCTCCCCGGACATACCGAAGACTTCCTTCATTACCGACCTGGGCCTTTACTGTTATAGAGTCATGCCGTTCGGATTGAAGAACGCTGGGGCCACCTACCAGTGCCTCGTCAACAAAGTCTTCCAAAGCCAGATAGGCCGCAACATGGAAATATACGTCGACGACATGCTCGTTAAGAGCATCCGAGGTACCGACCATGTGGCCGACCTCCAGGAGGCGTTCGGCGTGTTGAGAAGGCACAACATGAGGCTAAATCCGAACAAGTGTGCGTTCGGGGTCTCATCGGGAAAGTTCCTCAGCTTCATGGTGAGCCAGCGAGGAATCGAAGCAAATCTCGAGAAAATCAAGGCCATACCGGACATGGCCCCGCCCCGAAACGTCAAGGAAGTGCAGAAGCTTACGGGTCGGCTCGCCGCCATTGGCCGATTCCTTTCAATGTCTGGGAAAAGTGCCTTCCCTTTTTCAAGGCTCTCAGGGGGGCCAAGGGCTTCGAGTGGGGCGAGTTGCAACAGGAATCGTTCGAACAACTGAAAGCCTACTTGGTGAACCCTCCCCTGCTCAGCAAGCCCGTTCCGGGAGAAACTCTCTTCATCTACTTAGCTGCTTCCGAGCAGACTCTAAGTGCTGTTTTGGTAAGGGAAGAAGACCGAGCTCAGAGGCCCATCTACTATGTGAGTAAGGTGCTTCGAGACGCTGAACTCCGTTATCCGAAGATAGAGAAGATGGCATACGCCCTGATCATGGCGGCAAGGAAGCTCCGCCCGTACTTCCAGTCCCATTCGGTTGTGGTCCTCACCGACCAACCGCTGAAGCAGATCCTTCACAAGCCAGAAACCTCGGGCCGGCTTATGAAGTGGTCCATCGAGCTGAGCCAACACGACATCTCCTACCAGCCTCGGACTGCAATCAAAGCTCAGGCCCTCGCCGACTTCATCATCGAGTCCACCATTCCCGAAGTCAGCCATGTCCCGAACGGTCCCCCCGTTTGGACGGTCTTTGTGGACGGCTCCTCCTGCAACGAAGGAAGCGGCGCCGGCATCATCTTGAACGGCCCGGATGACTTCGTCCTCCAGTACACCCTCCGCATGAATTTCAAGGCCTCAAATAACGAGGCGGAGTATGAGGCGCTAATCGCGGGCCTCGGACTTGCCCGAAGTGCCGGGGCGCAACGCCTCCGAATCCATAGTGACTCTCAGCTGGTTGTGAACCAAGTCCTGGGCAAGTACGAGGCACGAGACGAACAGATGGCAAAGTACCTCGCCAAGGTCCGAACCCTCATGGGCCGGTTCGAAGAGGCACTCATCCAACGAGTCCCTCGGGAAGAGAATTCGCAAGCCGACGCCCTTTCCAAGTTGGCCTCATCCTCCCTCCAAGGTCTCGGGCAGACCATCTTGATAGAGGTCCTCATGAAACCGAGCATAGAAGACGAGACCCTCGACTCAGTGGAGTCCTTACCGATCCTTCTGCAAGATAATTGGATGAAACCCTTAGTGGAATTCCTAAGGGACGGACTCCTCCCCGAGGACCCCAAGGAAGCACGCCGAGTCAGAACTAGGGCCGAGCGGTATGTCTTGATCGAGGGAATCTTATACAAGCACTCCTTCTCGCAGAATGACGGCCGACCATACCTAAGGTGCCTCTCCCCAGAACAGGCCGACTACGCCTTACAAGAGCTCCACGAGGGCATCACCGGAGCACATTCGGGGTCTAGGTCTTTGGCTCGGAAGGCTTTGAATTACGGATACTTCTGGCCGACTCTCCTCCAAGATGCCAGCGACACGTTCGGCAATGTGGCTCTTGTCAGAGACATTCCAACGTTCGTCGCCTCCCTCAAGCCAACCTTGCCTCCCTATCAAGTCCTATCCCCTTCGCAATGTGGGGGATGGATTTACTAGGGCCGTTCCCTCCAGCTCCGGGCCAGTTCAAGTTCTTGGTCGTAGCCATCGACTACTTCTCGAAGTGGATTGAGACCGAGCCCCTCGCCACTATAACCAAGAACAAGGTGCTTCAATTTTTCTGGAAGAGCATCATCTGTAGATTCGGCGTCCCCCGCATCCTCGTAACGGACAACGGGACTCAGTTCACCGGTGCCGCATTCCGAGCCCTGTTCGAAGATCTTGCCATCCAACAGCGCTTCTATTCCGTCTCCCACCCTCAGACGAACGGACAGGCGGAGAACGCTAACCGGAAAATCCTCTCGGGTATCAAGAAGAGATTGGACAAATGTTCCAAAGGCCTATGGGTCGACCAACTCCCCAATGTGCAGTGGAACTATCGCACGAACAAACGGACCCCCACAGGTGAGTCCCCGTTCAACCTCACCTATGGGTCCGAGGCAGTAATACCTCTCGAAGTCGGAATACCCTCTCCTCGCCTCGCAGCCTACAATGAGGAACAGAATGCCAGAGACCTCCGGGCGAACTTAGACCTGGTGGACGAGCTGAGGGAAAGAGCATCAATATGCCAACAGAACTACCGGAGGAGGGTCGAATTGGCGTACAACAAGAAAGTCCGATCCACCGATCTCAAGGAAGGGGACTTGGTCCTCAGAAAGCTAGCCGTCTCCTTCCCCAATCAGAAGAGCAAACTGGCTCCGAATTGGGAAGGGCCCTACAAGATCACAAAGGTAGTTCGGCCCGGAGCTTATCGTCTCGAAGACCTAGAGGGCAGAGAGATTCCGAGGACCTGGAATGCCGACCACCTGTTAAAATACCAAGAAAGCGCCTCGGCGCCTTTCTAAGTATCACCGGGTGTCGAACCATTCCTCTCCTCTAGCTTGTAATTCATTTCTTTAAGTTGTCATATGTAAAAACGGCTCGCCGTCAATTATCAATAAAGAATGATTTTTTCGTATTTATAAAGTTGCTTGTATCTCTCCGTCCTTATTCTTTAATTCAACCAATGGTTCGGAGTCCAATGTCCGGCTCGACTTCACTTCCCTGGCTCGTCCTTAGGCGAGCCAGAAGTAGATCGCCGTCCGGAATTGCTCCCACAACTGTTGAACTACACCGATGGTTCGGAGTCCAACACTCGGCTCGACTTTACTTTCCTAGCTCGCCCTTAAGCGAGCCAGAAGTAGATCGCCGTTCGGAACTGCTCCCACAACCGTTGAACTCTAACAATGGTTCCGGAGTCCAACACTTGGTTCGATTCTACTCCGCAAGCCCGCTTCTCAGCGGGCTAGGAGTGGGTCGCCATTCGGAATTGCTCCCACAACCGTTGAACTCTAACGATGGTTCCGGAGTCCAACACTTGGTTCGATTCTACTCCACAAACTCGCTTCTCAGCGGGTTAGGATTGGGTTGCCATTCGGAATTGCTCCCACGACCGTCGAACTCTCACGAGGATCGGCAAGCCCACCCTTGGGTAAGGCTCGACTTGCCTCGCAACTTCGCGATAAGAGGGGACAGAAGCACCGCTCGGCACCTCTGGCCGAACGCTCTTGTCGCCGAACCATGGATGAGCGAGAAGTATGCTCGGAGCGCACCACGTCGCTCGAACTCTTAGGTCTCCGGTTGGCTGACCGAGCAAGTGCCCATCCGAGCGTCAAAACGGAGAAAACTCACTTTCTTCTCAACTTTCGTATAAGATCTCGATCAGACGGCCCAGATCTTGCCAGCGCCGCTAAACGACAAGATAGCATTTTCTTGGAAACTGGGCCCATCTCGAGATTCGTGCCATCGTCTAACGGTTCAGATCGCGCTACAGTACCGAACCACGAACAAGAAAGGGGCCGGGTCGGAGACCTCGGCACGACGAATACAATCAGAACCGAAACAACTACGCCGAGCTACAAAGGGCATGCTAGTTCATGAAAGAAATATTATTAATAACTGGGACACAGTACAAAACAACTCTTCCATACAACGAGGCCACAAAGCCTTAAAGTACAAAAGTTACAGTGCCGACCCACTACACTTGGTTTTTAAATGGAAAATCGTCACCGTCCCGTTCGGTCGTTAGTTCGGCCACTTCGGCCGCCAGTTCCTCTTCCTCCTTCTGAAGCTTCGCCTCTGCCGTCTGCAGGTGATGGATCTCAGAGAGCAGATCATCCCTTTCAGCTACTATCTTTGTCAGATTGTGCCGAACGCACTGGATCCGAAGGGCATTGCTGAAGGTGGTCGGTGAGTCTCCGTCCTCTCCTGTAGGGGCCATCTCGGCGATCCTGCCTTCCATATGCCGGATCTCGGCATCCCGCTGACCTAGGACGAGCTGAAGGTGGCCCCGCTCGCTCTCGGCTCGGCGCAGTCCTAGCTCGACTTCATACAGCCGCTCTCGGCATTTGGCTGAACGCATCTCCATCTCCTCCGAGACAGCCTCGGTTCGAGCGCGACTATCCGAGCAGTTGGGGTCGGCGTCTTGAGCTACCACCACGAGCTGAAAAAAGAAAGAGACGAACAACAAAATTTCAAACCCTTGAAGAATTGCCGAAGTCCAACACTTTAAGAATTTTTCAAAACAAACTATCAAGTTTTTATTCCCATCGAATAACTCTACATACAACAAGACTGACGCTACAACAAGAATTTTACAATACAAGATGACATGTTCAGTGCCTCTTCAGAAGGGGTACACTTCGGTTCAAGGAAACGCGGGGGCGGAGATGCCTAGCCTCCGAGCTCAATTCCCAACCAGCGAAGCGAGATTCCCCTTCGCCACTAATCCTAACTGTGGCGCCGACCGAGGCACCGCTAGACGAGACGGCTACACCACTCTGAGCGTCAGCAGGACTCTGCCTGGCCATAGGCAGACGAGTCGCTAGTTCGTAGAAGGTAATCCCTCTCTCGCTCTCTTCGCGGGTGCACGACGTACTGCGAACGTTGGCCCTCTCAGGCAGAGGCTTGAGCGACGCAACCTCTTCCTCCAGCTCAATAATCCTGTCTCTCAGAGCGTCGTCCTTCGCCAACATCTTCAAACGAGGAGGTCTTGACGAGCCCGAGGCATTGGCGCTATCGGTCGCGAGCCGTCGGTAGTGGGTGACCTCGATCCCCCTATCTATCGTGATCCTCCTGAGCTTGTCGACCTCGGCCAATAACTTTTTGCGCTCGGTCGACACCTTCTCCAGCTCGGAAGCTAGCTTCTCTTCTTCCGCCGAACGATCCTTCTCCGCTAACTCCAAGTGTTGGATCTCGGCCAAGAGCTCATCATTCTTCTGCTCAACGATGGCAAGCTCTCTCCGAAGTCGCTCGATCTCGCCTTCGGGACAAGGGGCTTGGGGTCGTTTCCGTAGCTGCTTCAGCTCGCGACAATACCCCCTCGCAGCCGCCTTTATCTCCTTCAGCTTCAAGAACATATAAAACCGCTTCTCTCGGCTAAGTGAAAGCTCTTGCTTTGTTTTGGTCAGCTCCTTACGAAGGTACGAGACCTCCGTGATCGGACCAAACTTCACCTGAAAAGCAGAGATAAATCCGACGGCCAACACTTGGAGAATTTCACGACTAATCAGACACAAAATCCGGGGACAAACACTTGAAGAATTTTTGGCCAAACTAAGAATGTTTTCATTCAAAACTCAAGAAAAGTGTTACAAGAGCGGTGGCCAGTCCGCAGTTAGGCTTACAAAAAAAAATGAAAAACAACAAAAGACTAAAAGACGCAACCAAGTCAGGGGTCGACCTTTTTGTCGTTCGGGTCTGTCGACCCCTCGGCCTCATCCTCGCCATCGACTTCGTCCTCGTCTTCGTCCTCGCTCTCGCTCTCCTCCTCAGAGTCGTCCTCCTCACCCTCGGGCTCAGTTTTGCCCGGGCCTTCGACACCTTCGGTCTGTCCCTCGGGGCCGAGCATCACCGGGGGAAGCTCCTCCTCCCCCTCCACGGGATCGTAAAAATGGTATCCGGACGTGTCGAACCCTGGGTTCCGAGCGGCAATATGAAGAAGTGCTCGGCCGTACGCGTCCTCCATGTTCTTGAACATGTGGTGCTCGGCCTCGTCCTGCACAGCCTTCTTCACCCTTGCCACCTTCGACCGGTGCCTGGCCATAATCTTCTCGGCCCTCTTCCGAGCCCTCTCCGCTTCCGACCGAGCATTGGCCAACTCCTCCTTCAACTCGGCGTTCTCCTTCTCTGAGGCCTCGAGCTTGACGGCCGCATCCTTCGACTGCTGAATGGCATCGGCCAGCTTCGTCTCCAGCCCTGCCACCTCGGCACCACGTTTTGCCGAGAGGAGTTGCTCAGCATCGAGCAGCTTTGTAGCTTTGACGCGCTCCGACCTCTCCCGGTCATACTGCGCAGTCAGCTCCTGTTCATTGCTCGCAAACTCCTCGAGCAAGAAGTTGAAATGGCAGAGCGTCTGGAAAGAGAACAAACCGTTAGGGTCCGAGCCCAGAAACTTAGAAAAATTTCAGAAAAAAGCTTCAATAAGAAAGTGTTCAGTCCACTCACCGACATTGTGTTCCGAGCGATCTGCATTGTGGCGTCCCCGACCAGCCCGGCCTTAAGGGCTGCTCGGTCCTTTGGGGTCGGCAGGTGCTTCACCGCTTCTATACAAATATTTCCGTCGCCCAAAAAACTGTCGACTTTCATCACCTGCCAGTCGGGGACGAAGATCTGCTTGTGCCTCTCGGTCAAGATCTTCTCTGCATCGGCAGTGAGGGGCGAAACTTGGAGGGACAGCACCTCGTTCACGCCGAACGCGCCGCTCGACGAGCCGGGAGCATCCCCCTTCACCGTTGGTGTCGGCGCATCTGAAATAGGAGGATCGGAGGCTGCGTCCTTCTCCTGCTCGGGACCGGCCTCCGGAACGACGACCTTTTGCAGGTCAGCGGTCTTTGGGACCGAAGGTATCTTCGGGGCTCGGCCGTCCTGAGGCCCTGCCGAGGGTCTCTTCTTCCTCGTCTCCTGCTCCTTCGCCTTGGCCTTCACCATCAACGCCCTGTAGTCCATCTTAGAAGACTCTGCACAAGCCGAATGAAAAAACTTAGATAAATTTTTCAAGAACTTTACGCAAAGAAATAAAAATACCAGAAGCGTACTAGGCTCGATCGGACTGAGACCCCCCCGGAACAAAGCTTCCTCGGTAATGTCTTTCCAACTTAGCGTTGGCAGGGCGAGGAGCTTCTTGAGGACTTCCGCCTCCTCGTCACTCATTACCAGCTCTTTCTTTGCTCGCTTGGGCAGGCGTTCCCTCCTCTAAGCTATCGAAATTGCCCATGGTGCAGGAGCTCGGACAATGAAATACTTCTCCTTCCAATGTTTGATCGAGTCCGGGTTCTCGATCAACTTCACGCCCGTCCGCGGCGAAAGGTAGAACCTCTGCTCATTCCTGTTCAGCTGGCAGGGGCGGTAGACGCTCCGAAGGAGAAACAAGCTCAGCTCAGCTCCGATCTCTTGACACCGGAGAGCAAATGCCAGGACGTGCCTCCAAGTGTTCGGCATCAACTGGGCAGGGCTCAAACCGTACCAAATGAGAACCTCTACGATAAATGGATGAAGCGGAAAACGAAGCCCGGCCTGCAAGGAGTCGAGGGGAAAGACACACACGTCAGCCGAAGACAACGTGGAAGCTCGGAATCCCGGTCCGGGGAGGAGTAGCCTGAACTCGGCTGGGATCTGGAATCCGGCTCGGATCTGATGCAGATCAGCCTCGGTAAGGGATGAAATGGTATGATCCACCTCGGACAACTCTCTCGGCTCATTCTCCTCAACAGACTTGGCGGTGCCCTGAGTCACCTTCTCCAACATCTCTTCGGAGTAGCTCCGAACACCCCCCACACTCGACAAAACGATAGGCTGCCGACCGAACGCCCCTGCCGTCTTCGGCTGCTCAATTATTGTGACCACTCCTTTGCCCTTCTGAGACTTCGCCACAACTTCCTGGTGTGTCTCGGTGACTTCGCCACTCTTGCTCGGCCGAACAACGGTATGCTCGGTCGGCGCCATCACCTCCTTTCCCTTACCCACTCGACCGACGACTTGGTCCGAGGCGGGGGTCTCATCCGAAGGAGTAATCTTAACCATTTTTGTTTCTAAAAAGAAAGGGGAGAAACTGACCTTGAAGCGACTGCTACGGTCGAAAAAGTTCGCCGGAGCAAAGGAACGCCTCGCTGCGACAGCTAGCAGCACCACCCAGGAGCTAAAAACATGGTAAAAAGTAAAAACTTGAGAGAGAAAGTGAAAGTGAATAATGAGACTTGGATTTAGGGGGGGGGTGAAGATTTATAGTAAAAAAGAAAAGTCCCTTGGACTTCCAAAATAGAGGGCGCGACTCTTGGGCCGCTCTCGAAACGTCGCGAAGGCCCAAAACGACTTTGTCTTTTCACCAAGTCAAGTAGTTCGGCACGACAGGCTCGAAATCCGAGCAACGTGCGATCTGAACCCAACAGCAAAGGGACCGGTCGGCTCGCTGAGCAAGGGCCCCTCCAGCGGCCCAGAACATCGCTCGATCATCCGAACTCTCAGATCCCCGGTCGGCTAACCGAGCAACTGCCTTCCTGAGCGTCAAAACGGAGAAAATTCACTTTCTCCTCAATTTTCGTGTAAGATCTCGATCAGACGGCCCAGATCCCGCCAACGATGCTAAACGACAAGATAGCATTTTCTTGAGAACTGAGCCCGTCTCGAGATTCGTGCCACCATCTGACGACTCAGATCGCGCCACATCGCCCGAACGAGACACTTCGGATTCAGGCGCTCCGCCCCTGTCTAAAGAAGCCAGAGAAAGTTTTGATTAAAAGTTTTAAGGCACCGCCCTCGGCGAGCCCCCCGGGCCCCTGGTCTCGGTCGGTTAACCTCTCACCCATGAGCAACTCGAAGCTTACGGCCTCGGAGCCGAAACCACGAATCGTCCAAGGATTGGAGAGGAACCACCGTCTCGCGGGCCCTGGTCAAAAGCAGATCAGCACGCCTCCCATCTCTAACCCCTTCGGGCTGACAACCATCAAAAGCCGTTAGCCCGGAAGGAAGACAGAGATCGGAAGAGACCAATCATTCCGAAGCTACAGTCTCTCGGTCCGGACTCCCATCGTCAGCCCTTCTGCCATGATCTCCGCTGACCCTGACACCCGCATTGGGGCCATCAGAGTCAGGAGAAGATCACGGTGGAAGAATGACCACCCATCCTTCCGAAGCATCTAGCACCCCGGGTCCGAACTCTGGTCATCACCCGTTCTACCCTGATCTCCTCCGACCCTGACATCTGCATCAGGACCGTCAGAATTAGGAGAAGATCACGGCGGAAGAGTGACCACCCGTCCGATGACCTCAGGGTTACGATTTTTCAAAAGAAAACAGGCATCCGCCTTGACTCCGGTCGTCATTACTTCTGCTCTGATCTCCCCCGACCCTGACATCCTCATCGGGGCCGTCAGAATCAGGAGGAGACCATGGCTGAAGAGCAACCACCCAAGGCAGACACCTCCGAGAGCTAAAACTCTACATTGTTGTGACTGAAATGACAAAGGGAATGGGGTACTTATAACCTCCCCTCCAAGAACCAGCCATTATGACCCTCGAGAGATGAAACGCCACGCATTAATTGAAGGGCACCATTCTTAATGACCCCAGGAAGCTGGAACGCCGCACAAACCCCGGGACACCATTAATGCTCATGGGAACTGAACCGTATTGAAATTCGGCCCGCCACCCGATGGCCCGGATCACGTTACCACGCTCGGACTGCCGGACCCTTAGACATCTGGTCGGCTAACCGAGCAAGTGCCCATCCGAGCGTCAAAACGGAGAAAACTTACTTTCTCCTCAACATTCGTGTAGGATCTCGATCAGACGGCCCAGATCTCGCCAGCGACGCTAAACGACAAGATAGCATTTTCTTGAGAAACGCGCCTGTCTCGAGATTCGCGACACCATCCAACGGTTCAGATTGCGCCACGTCGCTCGACCAACCGAACCCTCAGAGCTCCGGTCGACCAACCGAGCGAGTGACCATCCGGCGGCCCAGAACGTCGCTTAACCAACCGAACCCTCAGAGCTCCGATCGGCCAACCGAGCGAGTGCCCATCCGGCGGCCCAAAACGTTGGTCGACCAACCGAACTCTCAGATCCCCGGTCGGCCAACCGACCAAATACCCATCTGACGGCCCGGAACGTCGCTCGGCCAACTGTGCCCTCAGATCTCCGGTCGGCTGCCGAGCAAGTGCCCATCCGAGCTCACAAACGAAGAAAAAAGCCACCGAGCAACTACGACCGTTGGATCACTCAGAAATTCGTGCTACTGGTGATGAACGGTCCAGATTGCGCCACGTGCGCTAAACGACAAGATAGTATTTTCTTGGGAAATGCGCCCATCTTGAGATTCGTGCCAGAATCCAATGGCTCAGATCGTGCCATGTTGCTCGGACTACCGAACCCCAGTGCCTCCGGTCGGCTGCCGAGCAAGTGCCCTTCTGAGCTCGCAAACGGAGAAAAAGGGTGCCGAGCGATAACAACCGCCAGATCTCTCAGAAATTCGCGCTCGTCCACGATCAACGGCCCAGATCTAGCCACGTCATAAAAAGGTATTAAACGACAGTTTCAATTTATTTAAATCGTTTTATTTATTTAAAAATTGCAAAAAATTGCTAAAAATTCGGAAAAATTAACTAAAAATTCTAGAAAATAATTATGAACTCGGGGGAATATTTTTGAGCCCCTGAACGAACAATTATTGCCTAGAATATACTGTTGAGGCCCTCGAACAATTGGTTAACACATCACAAAATTAAATAAATAATCCGAAAAAATAGACAAAAACCGTCGAATATCCAACAAGGCTTCAGAACAGCTTACAGCTTCGAAAATCACCTCATTACCCCCTTCGAGGTTCAAAACCCTCCATTCGGACTCCGATACAACTCCACCAGCCACTAAAACAGTTAAACTACTCCTCAAGGGCTGATCACACTCAGTCTTTAGGAGTGGGGGGCTCGTGATATGGATAAAAATGGGGTTAAATCGGAACCGTCCAGATTGGGCACGAATCTTTAAGCTCAGGGGTAAAACGGTAATTTCACATACAAATGGGTCCGAAACGGGTACTGGGTCTCCTTCTCACAGATCCAATAACCCACGAACGGATCCACTCCAACTGGGTATGGGTCCCGACCCAAGACAAACCCAGATCAGCAAGAGGCAAATCAGGGTCACTAGTTTGACCAAATCAACGGGCCTGATTTGCTCTCACCGGAAATCAGGGGTTAGTTTCCTAAACAGATTGTGAGGATTTTACTCCTGACAGTTACACAGGAAATTAGGTCTCTAATCACTCCCATGGCGACTATAAATACCTCCCCCGACCACTGTGACCAGGTAATCACTCTTTTGCTAACTTAAGCCCTTTTTTAATCATCACTGGTTACTGACAAGAGCATCGGAGGGTGCGTCACCGGGATCAACCCCGGTGTATCGCACTTCCTTGTAGGTGCACGGAGGGAGTTTGACAGCCCAACTCTGACGAACAGGCCTGGAGTCGCTATTCAGGTTTTCTCACGAACCCACAAATTCTATCTGTTTACTCCCACACCAGAATCAGCGGTAACAGTTCCCTTCACCAGAAAAGATGGTTGAGGTCATCGTAATGGCAACGGTGGACTTTGGGCACTTCCAGATGGAGTTTAAAGCATGGTCACCGTCTTTTGGTGCAGAGCGACCACAGGGCGACAGATATTGGATATGGATACATAACGTACCACTACATTTCTGGAAGAAGGTGGCTTTGCAAGTGATAGTCTCCAAGTTCGGTTCGGTGGAGGACATTGACGAGAAGACGATTCGCTGCTCGGAGATCGTATCGGCTAGGATACTGATCAGGAGCGGTGACATCTCCTTAATGCTACGTTTTGCCAAAGTTTACTCCTACGAGGAGTCCTATCTCATCCGGTTCGTGCGCGACAAGCGCACAGAGATGGAGACGGAGCTCCTATCCATCACGTCCCCCACACACCCCCCTCTATTAGAGATGGCCGCTCCTACAGACAGGTTGCCTCACCGGAGTGGGATCTTACCATAGACGGGACCCTTGAAGTGGAGCATGCTCACCGAGAACTGATCAAGGCGGCTAGAGGGATGGAGGTTCACCGGGAGCCTGTGGTGGAGGGATCAGATCGCCAAGTCTTAGGGCTGGACTCCGTTGGTCGAGAACGAAGCTTGACCAAGGGACCCAACGGACAGGATGGCAGAAGGAGGGAAGAGCGAGATCCACGTCCAGATTTGGTTAATTTCACAGGGTCAAAGGCAAGACAGGAAAAGGGGGGGGGGGGCAACAGGTTTCCCAAACTGGTAACCAACCCCTGCAAGTTGGTGAGGAGATGCGAAGAGCAGAATAAAGAAGGGATCCAGAGCATGTAGGTCTTAGAAATGGAAAAACCCACCTTGTCTCGACATGCAAAGTACCTCTCCAAAAGGGAAAAAGGGACTAGCTTTGGGGCAAGAGTTGGTAAAGGAAAGTATCTGTAAGGGGAAGACGACGAGCGAAGCGGTGCTTTTGACCAGGGACCTAGACCCAAAGCAAAATAGGTCACCAAAAGGGAAAAAGTTCAGTGCTTTGGGTCAAGAGCAGAAAAGGGCAGGTAGTATTTTGGGGAAGACGACGAGCAAATAGCTGCTCGTAGGAAGGGAAGAGGTCCCAATAGAGAACGAAACAAACAGAGGGCTTGCTTCACAGGGAAAGAGGAAGCATGATTTTAGAAGGAGCTCTGCGTCAAAGACAGAGAAGCATCGATATGCGAAGAGCCTCATGCATCAAAAGTAACTTTCAACGCCTCGATCACTGCTCTCGAGGCCTCGACCGCATCGCACGCCACTCACAATGAGCCAGGTGGCAAAGGCGTCAGAGGAGACGTCCTACTGCACCTAAGGCAGAATATAGTCTATGGTACTCCACAGGCACAGTGCAATTTGAAGGCGCAGGAAACTTTGAATGAGCCCACGCCATGAAGAAGATTTTTATAGATGGAGTTTGTAAAGTCGGAGGCCTTAATATGGGCCTCTGCATTGAGGGGCCCAGAGAGGGGATCAGTGAGGGGCCCATTGAGCAGGTTATTGTATTTGGGCCAAAAGAGGGGCCTATTGAAGCGAAATTGCAAAAAGAACAACAGATTTTGGCTAGTTGTGGGCCCGTCGAGGGGTCCGCTATAGGAGAGCAAAATTTTTAACGGGAAGTGATGACATGTACTGAGCCCATCAAGGGGTCCGCTATGGAAGAGCCCTCAATTCAGTTGGCACACCACTTTGATGAAAACGATCGTGAAGACAGGCTGAATCTTGAAGATGATTTTGTTTATTCTGAGGAGGAGTCTGTGGAGTCAGAGGATTTTGATTTTGATGTGGACTTCCGCACTATTTTCCCTGAGCTTGTTCCCTCCACCTACCCATCATCCCAACTGACGGCCCCGAGCCAGGGCCCTTCAGACACAGGCTTTAGAGTTCAGAAGGTGGCCAAGAGGACTAACGAGGAGTCCCTTGACGATTATCTGGAGATCATGGCAGCCGCTAAATCCTGTAGGACTAGCGACAGAGGTACGCGTTCCTTCTTAGCTTCTATTTTTAATTTCATGACTAATAATGAAATTTTTAGTC
This sequence comes from Hemerocallis citrina, assembly GCA_017893485.1. Taxonomy (NCBI): domain Eukaryota; kingdom Viridiplantae; phylum Streptophyta; class Magnoliopsida; order Asparagales; family Asphodelaceae; genus Hemerocallis; species Hemerocallis citrina. The sequence continues at coordinate 397,044,539 of CM030359.1, forward strand.
TAGTCAATACCTGTGGTCTTGCAGTTACCGATACTGATAGGAACACCTTCCTCCTTAACAAAATTAGAGGATGGGAGACCGATAGGGTTAACCTTCATTTGAACTCGATGCCCAATACGAGTCACGATCCCCCTTACTGGTAGTTAATGGAGGCTCTATTCTGGAATGTTAGAGGTCTCAGTAGGCGGGGCAAACGAGAAATAGTTAAGGAAGTCATAGTCAGGTCAAAGGCTAACATTGTGGGCCTCCAAGAGACCAAGCTTTCACACATGCATAGACTTTGTAGATTGGGGGGAAATCGAGTCTCCGAATGGAGAATGTCCCCATCTGTTGGGGCGTCTGGGGGCATCGCTCTGGGTTTTAACCCTAACTCCTATTACTGTCTAGACGAGCTCTACGGGCAATTTTCTTTATCAGTATTGCTCCAGCAAAAATTCGACCAGTGGAATCAATCGATTATGGTGGTCTATGGAACACACACTTCTGCCTCTAGAATGGCATTCTGGACGGAACTTAGAGCGGTCAAAGCACATTGGCCACACCCGTGGGTGGTGGGGGGCGACTTCAACATCACTAGATTTGCCTCAGAACACAAAGGCAAAGGCTCCAGTGACCACGACAGGGAAGTGTTTAATGAGGTCATCACAGACCTTGATTTGGTTGATATCCCTGTCTCTGATAGGCTTTTCACCTGGTAAAACATGCAAGTGGCGCCCATTCTAGCTAAGCTAGATAGGATCTTGGTCTCTACAGACTGGGAGACCAAATTCCCTTTGGCCTCGGCTAAATCACTCCCTAAACCAACCTCAGATCATGTGCCTATTTTTTTATCCTCCAGGGAAGATCAGCCCAGGAAACCTTCAAAGTTTCGGTTCGAGAAAGCATGGTTAGAGATCTAAGGCTTCCACCACATGGTCAACGAGAGTTGGTTTTGCTCGACCACGGGCTGTGAGGCGATCGCAGTTTGGTGTGAAAAAATTAGAAGACTCATGGGCAAGCTCAGAAAATGGAACAGAACTAGATTTGCGCTGATTTAGCAAGTAAAGGAATCCCTTCTTGAAGGTATTGAGGAACTGGAGAAAACTGAAGAAACTATGGACCTGCTTTAGGAAGAGCGAAATCGATTACTCCAACTCAGACAGGAAATTGACCAACTTTATCGGCTTGAGGAAATCAAGTGGCAACAACGGTCCAGAATTTAGTGGCTCAAAAAGGGAGACGCGAACACTGCATTCTTCCACCGAGTTGCCAGTGCCCGGCGCAGGTCCAGTCTCATTCACTCGATCCACTCGGATTCTAGAATGGTACAAGGTGACAATACTTTTAAACTTGCTTTCCAGTCCTACTTCAAGCGCCTCTTTGGGCACAACGCTGAAGTGAGAGTCCCTCTCCAACATGATTTATGGCAAGGCCAGACAGGCAACTCCGAGTCTAGGCTGCAGTCCCTCGAAACACCCTTCACTGAGAAGGAGGTCTGGGAGGCTGTCCAACAACTGGGAAAAGATAAAGCTCCAGGTCCAAATGGTTTCCCGATACTTTTTTATCAGATACTCTGGGAAGAGATCAAAGGTGACCTAATGAAGGTGTTCGCAGACTTTTACGAGCATAAACTCAAACTAGGGAGATTCAACTCCGCGGAGGTTGTGCTGATTCCTAAGAAAGAAGACTCCCGACAAGTCGGAGACTTCCGCCCTATTAGCCTCCTAAACTGCTCTGTAAAGATTATTACCAAGACTCTTGCCAACAGACTGGAAAAGGTAATGAATGGCCTCATTAGTCAAGACCAGACGGGATTCATCAAAGGACGATGTATTCAGAACAGTATGGCAACGGCTGAGGAAACTATCCATCAATGTCACACATCGAATTCTAAGAGCTACCTTCTGAAGCTGGACTTCGAGAAAGCTTATGACTCCGTTGAATGAGATTGTTTATTGGAAGCGCTTGCTGGGAGAGGTTTTGGGGTGAGATGGATCAGGTGGATTCGCACATGTCTTACCACTAGCAGAACGGCTATATTGGTTAATGGGATGTCAGGAAACCTATTCCCCTGCAGACGGGGACTCAGACAAGATGACATGCTCTTACCCCTTCTCTTCACCATCGTGGCAGACGTACTCCGATCCATGATAACCAAGTGTAGTAGAGCAGGGTGGATCGTACCAGTGGCTAAGAGCATCAATTGCCAAGGGTGCTCTGTACTCCAGTATGCTGATGATACTCTTCTATTTGGCAATGGCAACCTAGGAGAAACTACCGTCTTCCAAGGCATTTTGTACTATTTTGAAGCGTGGTCTGGCCTTAGGGTTAACTTCCACAAAAGTGCTCTCATTCCCATTGTCCTGACGCCGAAAAAGGCCCTTGAGCATGCCACAATCCTCAATTGCTCCACCGAGAGTTTTTCCATTCAGTACCTAGGATTGCCACTAAGACCCGGAAAGCTCAAAAAGGCAGATTGGCTACCCATTATTGACCGGGTTGAGAAACGGCTAGCAGGTTGGAAAGGCAAAGCCCTATCTTTGGGAGGGAGAGTCACACTTATTAATGCTGTCCTCTCAAACCTGCATACTTATTATCTCTCATTCTTTGAAATGCCTCGATGGGTAATCCAGAGAATTAATCGGACTCGGAAACGCTTCTTATGGAAAGAGGCAGACCCAGACCGAGGAGGATATCACCTCATCAGATGGGAGAAGGCATGCATGAAAAAGATACATGGTGGCCTTGGTATTATCGATCTTCGAGATATGAATCTTGCACTACTGAGCAAATAGTGGTGGAAAGTGTTTCACCCTAATGGAGGAGGGTGGCAACAATTTGTTCAGGGATATATGCATGGGAATGGAACAAGAAATCTACGCTTCAGGATAGGCTCCGGAGTTTCCTGGTTCTGGAAAGGCATCCCTAAGGCCTATGAACCCTTCAATAGCGGTGTGAAGTTTGTTTTCAGTAACGGCAGACTCACCAGATTTTGGTGGGATAAGTGGTGTGCTGATCATCCACTCAGATTCATGTTCCCCGAATTATATGAGCAAACGTCACACCCACACTGCACGATGGCCGCAGCCTGTAAAAGAGGCACCTGGAAGCCACCGTTCAATCATTCGCTTGATCTAGGCTCTCAGCTTAGACTAACGAAACTTCAGACCTACATCACCAATATAGGAATTGGTTGCTCTCAAAGGTCCAGATAAGAAATCCTAGGGATTGGAGAAGAACGACAAGTTCACGATTCACTCCATGTACAACCGCATCCATTTTAGGGGATGTATCACTAAATGGTCAGCCGTCATCTGGAGAGCGAAAGCCCTGCTAAAAATCAAAGCTTTCTTATGGTTGGTACTGAATGATGCGATCATGACTAGGGAAAACCTAGCTAAGCGCCAACCGAGTGTGGATTCTCAATGCGGGTTCTACCACGCTACCCTGGAGACTAGAGATCATCTTTTGCTGCAGTGTCCTAGGAGAAAAGCGATACTCGTAGATGTACTTAATGCCATAGGGACAACTCAATATCCTAATGTATACGAGGATCTGTGGGTAGACCCTAAGTTTGCGTCGGAGAGAGGTTCTATGAGAGGAGCGTGGTAATTTGACTCACATTATGCATTTTATTTCATTTTGGGCTAATGTGGCCACAGCATATCCCAGGGGGAGGATTGCGAGCGTTTTCCAAGTTCAGGAGTTTGATGATGAGGAAATCGAGATCAGTCCGACGATCGATTGATAGCCAGCACTGCCGTCTCTGATCATAGGTACCCACCACCCCAGGGTTTGTTGGGGAATTTATGATGTATTTCTTTGCGGCTACTCTAGGTTGCTTTTGTCCCGCCCCCCATGTTTGGGGTGGACTTTATGTACTTTTATTCTGTTGGTTTTGTAGTAAGCTCAGTACTCTGAGTTTGTTTTATTAATCGCTTATTAATGAAACATGGAGGCCACATTCCACCTTTTCTTCAAAAAAAATAAAATAATAATAATAATAATAACACACCCATTCTGCACATGCGTGCGCACTTATTTTATAGGGAATTGTACAACTGTGGTTCTACCTCTGTAACCTCCGACCTCTTACTTAACGAAGATACTTACCACAAGACTACTATAACACTTGAACTTAAAATTCCTATTTTGTGAAATACAACATCTATCTATACTATTATTAAGTAAAGCTCTATTTTGGCGGCTTTTTACTATCATGCCCTCATAAACATAAAAGGCTAAAAAAATATAGAGTTAATATCGGAAGTCAGAAATGTAATTTGCATGTATTGGGAAAATAATTAATATGCATAGATTTGGAAAAATAATTAATAGTATAGATTTGCATGTACTTGCATGCACAATTTATTCATAAGAAAGTTTCCTCTTATCAAAGCCAGTAGATCTAACACATGTATGCAAATATCAAAATAAATAAATTATGCATGCCTGTCAGCATGCATGCATGCAACCTCTTCGGTGATCTGCCCCTTCCTCAAAATTCTACACATTTTTATAGACGTACATCGCACGTGCATTATATTAGTAATATTTAATCACTAGTGAAGTTTCATTAACAAACCAACAATTTTGCTGATGATTGCCCAGCAAAACTCGTCAGCATTAAATTCTAAATTAATTAATGAATACTTTGTACACTTTTCAATAATTTCAATATATAAAAAGTATAAAATTATGAATTAATTATCGCTCATATTAGCCTTAATTTATAAAAAAAATTAACTTCCTTTCTAATTTATTGAGAAGAATACAAAATGCATTAAATTATAAAGCAATTTATTGTATAACCAAAGTTCAACGAACGGGTGTAATCTCAAAAATTCAAACTCTCTAGAGTAAGCTTTTAAAGAGTGTTACATAAAAGGATCCACTGTATATAAGCAATTTTTTTTGTATGAATTATTTACATGTCCATCCCTTGATTAAACAATAGCTTCAAATATATATATATATAATTATAATTAATTAAATAATTCCCAAAAAACATTTAAAAAAAATCCAAGAGGACCAATATCTCTAATATTATAATGGGAGAAGGGCTTAGTGTCATTTGTTTGTCATTTTGTCAACACATGCAGCGCACGTATTGGTATTAATTTTTTTTTATCCTTTTCATTTTTCCTCCTCATTTTTCCCACGTACAACGCACGTGTAAAATACTAGAATTTTTTTTGGATCCTTTTCATTTCCCCTCCTCATTTTTTCCACGTGCAACGCACGTGTATAATACTAGTGGCAATAACTAATGATCTTCCGGGTCATTTGGAGTTCAATCAGTTCGGGTTCAAACCCGACCCATTTAGATACACACTGATACGGAGAATCTAGCTGTAAAAGACTCACACCGAAACTTTTCCCTCCAATTATACTCGCAAAACCCTTCTTCCCATTCTTACCAAAGTCCACATTCATTCACCTATCCAAATTCTCATCAAAATCCGAGTTCAAGATCCCCGCAAATTCTAGTGTTTCCTACGTTCCTCTCTCTCTCTTCCCCAATCATTTTTTTAAAGGTAAAAATCCAATCTTTATCTATTTCTTGAACTCTGTCAGCTGCCATTGATCCAAATCCTGATTTTTACCAGTGTTCTTTCTTTGTTCTTTTGGTACATTTCTTAGGTACAAAATTAGGAGTTGTGCGATTTTGTTATCGGTTTCTGTTTGTGTTTGTGAGTTCCTTGATGGGTTTTTTCTGAATTGGTAATTCTTGATGCAATATGTAGTGATTCTAGGAATTTGAGGAGGAATCTGGGGTTTATCGAGAGGTTTTATTATAGGGGGTTTCTTGAATTCCCTCGTTATTTGTAGTTGTAGTTTAGTCTAAAGAAGAGGATGAGTTTCTTTGAATTTGAGGAGCAACGAATGGTTTAGAAGGTTTGATTAGGAGGGGTTTCTTGAACCCCTCGTAATTAGTAGTTTTTTTAAAAAACATCAAAGATGGCAATTTTCATTAATGAGAATTTTTTTATTTTTTTTTCATCTTTGAGTTTTTTTAAAAAAAAAAACTCAAAGATGGCAATTGCCACCGTGTTTTATACTGAGACTCGTAATTAGTAGTTCTTTCATAACTTTGGTGGATTCATTTAGTCTAAAGACGAGGACTGGTGAATAAGCATTTGGTTTTCTTCCCTTCTTTTTAAAATTTGATGATTAGATTTGTACTTTTTTAGATTTGTGAATTTGAGGCTGTTTTTCTATTATTATCATAATCTTACAGTTCCTGAGTTGCCCTTTGCACTGATTTTATTTTTTGTTTTGTGTAATTTTGATTCTGAGTTTTTCTGATTCGTTTTCCTGATGTTTGTAAGGTTTTCTGTTCTTTCCCTCTCCTTGTTCGTCGCCAAACCAAGTGTTGTAGTTATATATTTTGGGCATTCATTTTGTAGGACTTCATGTAACACCACATTCTGTACTAACTTTGTTAAGGATTTATTTATTTATTTGCTTTTGTACAGCATACTTGGGTTCAGTTCTTTGGGGAGTCATTGAGGTTTGGTTGTCAGAAAAACTTCTGAATTTGACCTTTTGATGTAAATAAAACGTGTTGGTAGTTTGGTTTCTCTGTATAATGATTTTAATTCTTGAGAAGCTTGATATGATGATACTATTGGTGAGACCACTGCATGTAACTTATAAAAGTATCACTGCATATTTTTATAATTGTCTTTACAATCTCAACATTAATATTAGCATTTTTTAATCAGTATTTTCTTGCTTCTTAATCTTATCAATGAACCGAGTATTGGGGCCTATATTAACTCAAGAAACTTGGATAATTCTTTTGTGAAGAAAAATAATATGAAAATCTCCTTTATGGTAGAGATATATTTTCTTTATTTTTCAAAGATCCCTTCATTGGCTGTACTAATGTCGGTATCAGTATGGCTACATTCATTGTTCACTACCATCTGTAGTTTAAATGTTTAATCATCAACTTTTTTAACATTTTACTTCTTTGCAGCAAATATCAACAAATCATCACTAGAAATGCAGCTGATTTGTTTCTTTCTTTTTTTCATTTTTGGTGTAGATCTGCACCGACTGGTACCATGAAGCCACAAGAGTTTAGTTTCAATCCTGAGGCTCCTCCCTTCATACCTGAATCCAGGAAGAAGGGCAATGATGCCAAGAAGAAACCACTGGACCTTCCAAAAAGCAGTGAGGATACTGAAGATTATTTCGGTTATAAGCTCCCAAAAGATCTTTACGTAGATCCAAGCGTCATGCTTGGAGGGGAACCAAGCACAATGGTTGACGAGGTTTCTGAGAAGGCCTTTAAGCTGGATCTTATGTTTCCTGGTTTTGCTCCAGAGTCCCTTGCTAAATTACTTGATCACTGTCATGGCAATCTGGACGAGGCAATTTCCTTACTGGAGATGACTTCGGTATTATACTCTCACTTGTACTCTCAATTTTTTGATATATTTTAGTCATTTATATATTTTTTCTCCTGTTTATTCCCTTGTTGGTTGTCTTTCTGGCTTATCGTTAATATTGCTTTGGAACATATTACATATAGTTAGACTGTCGACTCTTGCAACTAAGTTTGTGGGCTAATTATATATTACTACAGCTTGCTAATGTCATATTTTTCATTTCAATTACTTGGAAGTTAAATTTGTATACAAGGCAGTTAATTCCAATATGCTCTTCCGTTTCTAATTCTGAAAAATGCATTCTTTGTCTGAGGTAAAATTTTCAACTGAGAAGTTAAGATATGTTCTTATTCTCAACTAAAAATCACTGACAAAGGAGTAAGAGTTGTTTTTCTTTTACAGTTTCAACTCAGAGTGTAGTGTATTAATCTTCTTTCACCAATTCTTTTTAACTTTTAGTGCATTATTTGCATAGGATTTCTAAGTTTTTTGGCACTGAAATTCATCACTAAATATAAACTTTAAAAGCAACGGAGTTGACGCAGGAATTCTATGAAACTGGTGTGCTAAAAGTGTGTTGGCCTATGCCAAAAGTATTTACATAATAGGCAGGGCCGGCCCTGAGTTTACGGGGGCCCGAAGAGAACTCCCGAAATGGGCCCCCATACAAAATTTATTTTTTTAAAAAATGTTAAAATTGCAAAAAAAAAAAAATGGATGTTTTTTCGCTACAATTCTTAAAAACCGATATATATTAAGAAATAGATGGAGATTTAGAGATTTGAGAAAAAGATCTTCATACAAATTCAAGCCCAACTAAAAAAAGACGACCCAAGAACTAATTTTAAAAACAAAAGCCGAAAAGATTAAATTTGGGGCCCCTAACAAAGTTACACCAAAAATACGTATATATAATACAAGGAATTTTTTTCGTGCCGCTAAAATTGAGAAAATTTCGGGCGCCCGAGGCGGCCGCCTCCCCTGCCTCCATTGGGGGACCAGCCCTGAGTTTATGGGGGTCTGAGGCGAACTCCCGAAATGAGACCCCTACACAATTTTTTTATAAAAAAAATGTTAAATTTTTTTTTTTTTGCTACAATTCTTAAAAACAGATATATATGAAGAAATAGATAGAGATTTAGGGATTTGAAAAAAATATCTTCATACAAATTCAAGTCCAACTAAAATAAGCCAGCCCAAGTACTAATTTTAAAAATAAAAGCACAAAAAGTTAAATTTGGGGGCCCCAAAAAAAATATTACACACCAAAATATGTATATATAAATACAAGGATTTTTTTTTGGGTCCCTAAAATTGCAAAAAATTCGGGAGCCCGAGGCGGCCGCCTTCCGTGCCTCCATTGGGGGGCCGACCCTGATAATAGGGACATGTATCATTGCAAAACCGGTAACAGTATGGCCTGATATGATTTTCAGTCCATTTTATTCCGTTATGTCCACTCCTTCAAAGATATTTGACCTTCTTTAGACTAAACCATCAATGCAATGCACATAGGGAATACAGGAGGAAAAAAGTTCATACATTTAGGTGCACCTATTACCCTAAACTTTGGTTTCTTTCCAATACCCTGCAATTTTATCACGTTAAAGTAATCTGGAAGAGGAATATAGTATAAGTTAATTTCTCTCAAATGCTGACTGGCAGTCAGTTTTATCAATATGTAAACGATGCTCATAACGAATTCATAAAATTTTGAATTTTCGGATGCAGCGCCCCTGGAACTCCCAGTTCAATGTGAAGGTCGCCAAGAACTCCCCTGGATCTCCCAGTTCAATGAGAATGTCTCCAAGAACTCCCCAGAGAAAAGGTGCATTCCAGCTGTTGTGGCAGTTCTAGCTGATGTCTGCTCAGTTCAAGCATCATTCTCAACCTGTACAAGATATGCAGTGAATTCTGCTAGAGGGTTATTATATTTAGACTGTTCCAGTTTACTTCTAACCTGAAAATGGTAAGTGCAGTGTATCATTCAAACTGAATCATACTGTAGAAAGGCAAAGATCTGCCTTCTGTTTCTTTCCCTACCATGAACATTCCTTGCAGGATAGTAGTTGTATCCTATTGAAAACATGTTTTGGATTCTCAATTTTTTTCGAAATAGAAACTTTTGCTCATTTTCATCCCACCCCAGATCAAAATTATGGAGCATTGATTATTACTATTAGATTATAGGTGTATACACTGCACTTCCTATATTGCTTTGATCTAGGTTATACACTGTAGACGTTCATGATGCATTGAGGACAATCATGTCTTAGTGTCCCTAATCTAGGTGTATACACTGCACTTCCTACATTGCTTTGATACCATGTAGACACGTTCATGATGCATTGAGGTTAATTTTTTCTCAAAACATTTTTATTTAGGATGTTGGCACCAGTTTGATACTCTTCTTCGCTAGCTTTTTAATAGTATACATAAGTTAACTGTTAAATTAACGTTAGGAAAGCAGTGCCTGATAACTGTACTGTGCATGCATTATTACTAGGGTGCAAACAGATCGTATACAAAACGGATGTGGGTGCTACCATATCCGTATTTGTTTTCTTTTTGCAGATACATACACGAAACATGATATTCTGGGATAGGTATGTTAATAACCATGTTTGGTAAAATCAGAATTGAAGTCGGATCGAATACGGATATTAGTTGGATATCATTAAATAACACTTTTGATTATTATAAAAATAAGTATTTTTCAGCAAGTTCTTCTATATTTGGATAAAATTCCGCCATGCATGCATCTTTGTAGGATATTTCGAGCAATTAGCAATATCCATATTCATATTGTATTTCAAATGGACGGATGTCAGATCTCCGTATATACAAAATACGGATACAATGTTGGATTGGACTGGATTCTTTCGTATCCGTTTACACCCCTAATTATTACTATAGCACTACTATTTGATGACATAGAGATGTTATTCTAGATATCAGTATATTATTTGTACATTGTGCTACAACATGTTCATGAATGTTGTAACTTTTGTGTCCATGAGTCATTACATCTGATATTTAGAAAACATAATGAAAATTTAAACTGGCTCAAAGAGCTAGTTTGACCTCTACAAACAATTTAAGCACATGCGTTGGTTTGTAATGTATGTGTTACAACTTACAACCAGGGCTGCACAAAACTTCAAAAAGGATCTTGTGTTTTACTGAGACAGATATCTGACTCCAACAATTGCCCAACCTGGACATGCCAAATTCGTGTTCTAGTCAAAACTTGGTCCTGAGTGGTATATCCGACCCATTTTGGCAATGTATCTTTCTAACCTTCTGCATTTATGTAAGAAAGAGGCATGAGGACTGGAATGAGAGAGAGTTGGGAATGAGAGCGGCAACTTTAAGTTTTTTTTGTTGAAATAAAAGATGACATCGTCATCACTTCATTAATGAAAAATTAACGAAACAGGTAGTACATCTTACATCAAATCACTTTCCAACAAAACGAAGGGGACAATACAATCCACTACCCCAACCCATCGTAAGAAGATACACAAAAACTGTGCCACCCTTCCTACGTGGCGCACTCTCCATTCCTGATTTACCCATCCTCCTCCAACCATACTCTCTTCTTTGCCCCTGCGTGACTTGCCCACGCGTGAATAGAAGCAAATATTTTATGCATGATAACCAGAAATCTATTATTGATATTTCGAAAACACACTTCGTTACGGTCTAGCCATAACCCCCACATGGATGCAGCCACTGAGATGTCCCAAGCAACTTTAAGTTTAAAGGTTCCTTCAAAAAAAAAACTTTAGTTTTAAAGGTTAAAGGTGATTATTATATTTTAATCGAAACCACCAAATTTGTATATATGGCATAATATTATAGTTTAATGAGTAATAACTTGTATAATCTAGACTAGCAAATGTGTACAAATCCAGCAGTGCAATCTTACTATCTTCTACTCAAAGATTCTTTGTTTCATATATTATCGTTTGTATGATGAAGTACTATATAAGAAACAGGTGTCCATTTTACACACAGACACAGACACAAACGCACATACACAGACACACATGCACACACACACACACACCCCTATATGCACACGCGTGCATACACACACACCGATACATACAGAGACATACATATTGTCATTAGTACTTGCACACATGTATATATACATATGTGTATACTGACATAAGCTCATGCATACATGAATCATTCAAAGTGAACAAAGTACCCATATGTATGTGCTCTTCATTCTCTACCACTGATCATTTGCTTCTGAAAATGATTAAGTACAGTGTATCATTCAAACTGAATGGATTACAGGAATCAAACTATAAAAAGGCTAAGCTCTTCCATACCATAAACATTGTTAGCAGGATAGCAGTATTACTAGTATATTCCATATGAAATAATGCACGTGCCCCTACTATTTCTCCTTTTCCATCATTTTCTTCCCTATTCTCTAATCAATGTTGTGCAACCTCTTACTATCTTCTAATCAAGATTCTACGTTTTATATATCTAATCGTTTATGATCAAATTATATGCAAGAAATAGGTTTCCATCCTACACACACGGACACACACACATGCACGCACGTGCATGCACATACATATACTAACACACACATACATACAGCCACATACATATAGTCATAGTACATGCACACATACACACATATATACATTCATATAATGACATACACTCATACATACATGGATCGTTCAAAGTGAATAGAGTACCATTTTGTGACTATGAGCCCATGCTTTTGGCCCACTTGTCCGTATGGATATTTGGTAAATGAGTCCAAATGCCTATATACCCAAAGGAGGAATTTCATAATGGAGTCTAGGGTCTAATCTATTTTAATCATCTATCGTCTATTTGATTTTTCCATATTTGACTATTACTCGAGCCACAACCTCAATAATCTCCACCTTGACTCAAATCTAGGAAAGCAACTATAGAGCCAGAACTTTTGAGAACCTCAGAGATTTAAATATAGCTTCCACCTTAGACTATATTTCATGGGCCTCCGTCACATTGACTTGACTTTACCTCTCGTAATCTTTGTGACTTGACCCGTCAATCACCTTGTTGACTCGGTAAGCTAATGCCTCCCGCCAATGTTTTTAACTTGATAAAGCCTCCATCATTTATTGACTTGACACAATAACTTTTAGTATACAACGACTCCATTAACATCCCACATCAACCTAAGAATTTATTTTTCTTCTTCTTGATAAGCAACCCAATAATCTTAACCATGGGCTTTGATACCATTTGTTATGTCATTGAATCCATGCTTTCAGCCCACTAATCCAGATGAATATTTGGTATATTAGTCTACAACTTTATATGACCCAAAAGGGAAATTCCTTAATGGAGTTTAGGGTCTAATCTAATTTGAGTATCTATCCATCTCTAAACTAGGAAAATAATTAAAAATCTGGTTGAGAACCATCTTTAAACTATCTATCCATCTAAAAGATGGGTTTCAACTAAATTTTTAATTACTTTCCTAGTTTAGAGACATTATATTTTAAATTAATTTCTTAGTTTAGAGATATAAAAATTTTAATTGGTTTTTTGTGTTTAGAGATTTTCTTGAATAATTTAGGAATTTTTTCCCCTTTAGTGGACATAAGTTAGTTGATTTATTTTTTCGTTAGTTTACTCCACAAATTTAGGATTTCAATTTGATAAGATTTTATATCATTTCATAGAAGGTTTTATTCTTTTATCTGTTCTTGTGGATTCAGGAACCCTTCTTTTGGATTTAAGAAGCCTTGTGGATTGAAGGATTTGTAAGCTTTGACAAGATCAAACACCCATCTCTCTTCCATCTTGCATCACTTAGTGTCCCCGATCTTTTAATGTTTTCTCGGGGTAAGGTTCCTTTGTCCCAAAATATTTTCCTTACGGATGGTTGACACAAGTGTATATAAGTTACTTGTTAAATTAACCTCAGAAAGATGGTATTTGTAATACTTATGCACTATTATCATAATGACTTAGAGATGCAAATTCTAGATGAGTATATTCTTTTGTCTAATGTGCCACAACATATTCATGAATGTTTATTTTTTACTCGAGTCATTACAATTGATATTAAAATAAAAAAAATAAAGGTTTCCATATAAATTGAACCCTAGTCAAACCCCAATTTATTTAGAAATCTCATCACAATTTAAACTTGATGAAATGTCCTAGTTTAGGCCACTTGTAAAACCTCCACATAAAATTTAAGCATGTAATCCGTTTGTAATGTATGTGTTACAACCATGGTTGCACAAAACTTCAGAAAGGATCCTGACTCATATGTCTTAGTGAGACACACATTTGACACCAACTCTGGCATGCCAAGTTTGTTTTCTAGTCAAAGCTTGACTCAAAATAGCATGTCTAACCCGTATTCGCGATGTGTCTTTCTGACCTTCTAGTTGCATCTGTTTAACAAAAGGAGAGACATGAAGACTGGATTGAGATATGATTGGAAATGAGAATGATACTTCAACTTAAAAGGTCAAAGATGACTTATATATTACTCAAAACCACCCAAATTTTTATATAATATATTAGTATATTATATTTTAATCAGTAGTAATTTATATATATTTTTTGATATAATAGTAATAACTTGTATGATCTAGTTTAGCAATTGGTGTGATCTAGCAATGCAATCTACTATCTAATCCATATTCTTTGTTGTATATAACTATATATATCTTAGAGCTTATGTGATCAAAATATATATAAGAAATAGGTGCTCATTGTACAGAGATGCATGCGCATGCGCACACACCACACACGCACACACACATTCATACATACACTCATACATATATGTAGATATAATACATATTTACTTGTGGCCCCTTAATCTTGTAATATTTCTAAGAATTGTTCTATCATCTTGCGCGTGTCGGGTTGTGTCCGTGTTTAGTGCAACATAGGTACAACACGAGACATCCGACTTAACGACATAACTTATGGCTAATAATAAGAGAAAGAAACAATTCCCGGGAAAGTGCCACTAGGGTCTTGTAGTGACCCTTTTTGCTTGTGAGCAATAGGTCGGTGTTCAAAACCCGCATGCACCAATTTTCTTTATAGGAAGTGTGTATGGTTAATAGGCCTTGTCCAAAAAAACAAAAAAAACAAAAAACAAAAAAAAAAACAAAAAAACAAAAAACAAAAACCAAAAACTTTTGAGCCCCCATGGTGCTTCTAAGGCTACTTCAAATTTTTCTATTTTCTTCTGCTTTTCTAATTTGGTGAATCCCACCGAATATAGTTAATACTTTTGTAACAAATTTGGTCATTTAATAGACAATTCTAAAATAATATAATTTGTAACACAAGAGTTTTTATTAACTTCATTACGGAACTGGCAAAAAATAACAACCAGAACACATGTAAAATGATTTGCTAACGCCTATAAAAGGCAAGACACGGTGAGAGTCTATAAATCGAAAGGCGAGAGAAGGAAAGAGTGGAGAGGAGGGATGAAGTAAGGAATGAAGAGGAAATGCAAAAGAGAAATAAAGAAGAGGAGTTAGGTCAGAATGACCTCATTTTTCCTTTGTTTATAAGATCACCATGATGCCTGATTGTTTCCATTGTTCTTGTCTTAATCATCCTACCGCTACCATTTGGTTAACATTCTAACTTTTGTTGGTGCATTTGCTAGCTCACTTGCTCAATACGATTATCAAATTTTGTTCTATGATTTGTTCTAAAAAGTTTTCCTATTATCTTTTGGTGATTACGATCTATGACTCAATGTTTAATTTTTTTTATTTTTAAATTTCTATATATTTTTTTGACAGGAAAATTAACAGTTTTTGAAGTTGTCACAGCCACATGTGCCTTTAATGAAGTTTCATGGAGCAATTTGTCTACATGAAAAGGCAGTTCTTTCGCTCCACTATAATGAAATATTGGGAGGTAGATTTTATTTATTAATTTTAATAGCACATTCCGATGATGAATCTTTCATATCACACTCCAATTTTAGGTTGTCTAAGTATTTATTAAAGCTATAGTTAGACTGGATAATTTGGATGATTTAGTCACAATATCTAAGTATTGTCCGAGACCGTGATGATATTTCGAGTTCATCTTGGTTTTTTGGCTGACCCGATAGTATTTGATTGAATCTCTGTCTTCACCGATACGAAAGTTGCTGTTATTTTTTCTGTTTTTATATATTTTTTCCGATTCATAATTTAACAAGCAAAGGAAAGACCGAGATGATATTTCGAGTTCATCTTGGTTTTTGGGCCTTTGGCTGACCTGATATAGTATTTGATTGAATCTCTGTCTTCGCCGATACGAAAGTTGTTATTTTTTCTGTTTATTTTTTATTATTTTTGTTTATTTATTTTATATATTTTTTCCGATTTATAATTTAACAAGGAAAGGAAAAAATGATAGTAAGAAATTCAAACGAAAGTCTACAGAGCCTAAATATTTGTGCTTTTATCTTCGAGTCGGTATAACAGGAACAAGAGAACATGATCAAGTGAGTGCAGCAGAAAATTCGGATATTAATAGTATATTCTTTGCAGCTTAAAATCCTATGTTTCTATACAAGCATTATAATTTATAAATTAGTTTTTTCAGGATATACTTTGTAATAGAAAAACCACTGTTTGAAAAAAGATACTTTAGTACATGAAAATAAAATTAAAAATTAAAAATGTTCTTACAATCTATTATTATATATTGAACAAAATTACACATTGAATGTTTGCTTTAAGATTTAAATGTTTTAAGTATTTTTTAGAATTAAATTATTTTTTTATCATTTTATGGATCCGATACTTGAAAGTTCGATACACCATGTCTTTGCACTTGATATTTCCAGGAATGACAAAATGGATAGCAGAATTGGAAGGCTGATACAGAACCCAATACTGAGTTTTCAAACAATGTAATGAATCTTAGTTTACCTCATTTGTAGACCATCCGTTTGTTCTAAATATTTTACTTGTTAATCTATATGAGGATGCAGACTGATACAGAGAAGAAATAAATTGTCAATCTGGATGAGGCAATTCATAGGAATCATGTACTATCTAAGAGGAGGATTATACTCATGCGGAGAATATAGAACTTTTCCAACTTTGCTGTTTAGTTTTTCTTTAATTTTTTTAAAAAAAAAGACCAAGTCTATTGTTTAGCGCTAAGCAAATATTGTGGTTCCTGCATATAATAATTTTGTATGACTGCACTGCTTTAAAAAATGGTTTCCATTTCGACTTTTCCATTGTTCGTTTAAACTCTAGAAGTTTGTACTCTAATTTTCTTATCTTATAAAATCAATCTACGATAATAATTAGGTAGATACTACTGTTCCCCTCCTCAACTTCCATATCTATTTGTTAAGATACGACGTGGTCGTAGTTTATTTTGCTTTGTAATCAATTCTAGTTTCGTTAAACCTTCATTAATCAAACCATGACGAGATCATCTTTATTCTCAAAAAAAAAACTTCCATATCTATAAGTATTAAGCTTCTATTTTCCTTTTCGGTAAGTGGTTTACACTCTCTATAAGTTTAAACAATTCTTGTAAAGTTTAGAACATTGATCTGATTAGTATGTGAGCAAGCATGTAGACATATATGGAAAGAGGAAGAATCGTATCCGGAGGAGAGAGACAATAAGATGGAGCCATAATTAATATGCATGAGACAAATTATTGAAGAGTATTTAGCATGTATATAGCTGCAGTTACCGTCATGTTTTGTTTGTATGAATGAAACTCATTGCATCCAAATATCATTGCAGGTGCATCATTACATGTATGTTTTTGCCAGTGAATTGCTAGAATTCCTTTGTGGAACCTGTATGTTTGCTTGTCGGGATGATGCCTTTGATCAGCTAAAACCATGAGATTTTACAGGTTTTAATTCTGCTGTTTTTCCTACTTTTGTTTCTGGTATATTTGGTTACTAGGAAATTAATAAAATTCAGAACAATCAAAGTAAATTGTCTTTAATTATGAAGGGTAAACTTTTATTAGTCTTTTATTTTATGTATGACGAGTATTTCAAGATATTTAGTTAATCTTATCTACGTAAGCTCTTGGGTGAAATGCTTGCAATGTGGACTCAGCGCCTACGAATGAAACTAGTCTCCGATGCAAAATTTCAAAATACTGATAAACGGAACGTGATGATACAACTTGAATGACGTAAGAAGAGAGAGAAGAAACAACGTGCCTCCTCTATGTTCTTCAAGTTTACCTCTTGCATTCCCTCCTTCAGTAAGTTAGGAGGTGTATGTTTGCTCGCATATACAGTTCCATCTATAAGACACATCATCTGCATTAAGTACAGACTAAAGATGGAGCATGACAAAACAAAACAAAAAAGAAATAAATAGTATTCTTTTCATGTTAAGCTATTTTGGAAAACAGTGAACATCATAAGTTTGATAACTTTGTTGAATGCTAACACTTAACTATGGTGACAAATCCATATATTCTTTGAAATTGCCAAAAGACACCTGCGACGGACATGTATATATTTGTAATGAAAAACTTGCAGTCCCCTGATCCACATTCCCTACTACACTCAGTTGATCCCTTTACAGAGGTTACCATAAGCTCAAGTTAAAAATCTCATTATTGAACAAACAGATTTCTCTACATTCGAAGAAATGATTCACTTTTTTTTATTTTGTTGATATAAATTTTGTGTTTCTCGACATCCAAAAATAATTATAAACTTTAATATTTTGTTGATACTGATGTGTATGCATTGATACACAACAGATTTCTAAATCTTGTCATACAGAGAATAAAAGTGTAACATAGTTCCCTTCTATTTCTTTTCTTTCTTGTTCCTTGGAAAGAGTGGTGGCTTCGACTTGACGTTTAGTGAGCGAAAAATCTTAAGTAGTTTTTTCTCCACCTCTTTTCCCGTCAACCCTTTCTCCATCAACGATAGGAAAGAATAAATCAACATCGTGTACGTTAGGCTTTACTTACTACAAAAGATAAACAAATAGAAATAATTTATGAGAAGATGAAATTCAAAGATTATACTGGATAACTACAGATAAACTCCTTTAAAATACCCAAGTAGACTCATTTTTAAGGCATGAATGATTAGCCAAAAAGCGGCTGTCGTAGGAGTATACAAAGTTCACTGAGAAGTATTAGTGCACCTTCAGCCTTTTGCTTTCCACATAACGGTATTGGAACCGCCACACTTCGTATTGAGTTAGGCTTTGTTTGGTTCAAAGGAGGGGAGGGGATGGGAGGGATTTTAATGGAGGGAAGGGGAGGGGAGGGAAAGGGAGGGAAGGAATTTAATAAAGATTCTGTTTGGTTCAAAGGATGGGAGGGGAGGAAAAATAATTATCTTTTTGTTTGGTTCATAAGGGAAGAGAATGGATTTTATAATAAAATTACTTTTATATCCTTCACAATTGCATTCCCTAATTGCATTCCAAAACCATATTAAAATGGAAAACTTTTACATTTTCTTATTAATAACTATTATTGTTTAATATATCCGACCCTGACTTAATATCAGTATTCAATCCAAATTTCTATCTGTTCCAATCAGATACTCTTATTGAGATAGATATCCAAGTAATATTCATATTCATGTTATTATAACATGTTATGATTTGGTCAATGTTATCCTTTATTTTATGCTATGTATTTTTTGCTAATTTTAATGCCCTTAATTTCATTAAGAACTTGATTATTCTTATTGTTTGTGTACCAGTATTTTTATGATGCTGACGATAAGAATGCATCCAAGAACGAGGGGGAGAATGCTGAAAAATCTCTTCAGCCAGCAAAAGAACAAGTATCTGGACAATCGGATTATCTCAAAAAAAGCAGTTCTGATCTCGATGCGAAGTTAGATAGCTCTCCTGTTCTGGAGGGAGATGAACTGGCTGCTCATAAAACTGGAAAAAGAGATGATGGCTCTGAACAAGATAGCAAAATCAGTGAAGACTTAATCAAGAAGGCTATAAAAAGAAGAGCTTCCTATTTTAGATCTAATCTTGAGTACGTATTCTAATCCTAATGTTAGATTAACTGAACAGGGTGAGGGATGTAGGTAATTAAGTAAGGGGTGGAGAAAATATCAAAGAGAACTAACTAAAAAGGCAATTTAGTTCATTCACATTAAAAAATTAGACATAATTTCTCTTCCCTCCAAATCCCCCCATTTTTGGAGGGGAGCCAAAATTAGCTCAGGAGGGATGTTGCACCCCCCATTTCTCTCCCCTCCCCTCCTAAAAAATGAACCAAACATGAAATGTTTTAAAAAACTCCTCCCCTCCATTCCCCTCCCCTCCATTCCCCTCCAACCAAACACTCCCTTAAGGATGGTATAGGACTAGTACCTGTTATATTCAATTCAACCATGGAGGTGTTTTAATTAATTAGGTGAACCATCTCTCTCTCTCTCTCCTATTGCTTGGCTGTTGATACTCAATGAGGTATTACATCTATATATTTTATACTAATCGGAGAGATAGTCTATCCCATCCTTCCTTTCTCTATTTTGAAATAGATAAATGAAAGAAAAAGTAGGGATTCCTATTTAACTAGCACGTGCGTTATGCACAATTTTATTAAAAAACCAAAATAAAATAAAAACCTCAATCCCTCAGATATAATCTATTCCCCTCCCACATTCACAATCTCACAAAATCTAAAGGCTTTTCCCAAACCTACTGATGTGGGTAAGAAATCCGGCTCAACCTGAGTCGTCTGATCCTCTCAAGATCTGCGCACTTCTTCAAATCAGGTCTGATTGCCCCTATGGGCCTTCTGCTACTTCAGGGCCACAGGAGTAGGTCGACCTGGCCCATTAGGATTATGGCTCCCTCTCTCTCTGCCTATAAATACCAGACCCCCTCATCTTTCTGCAAGTAATGAATTTTTCTCGCTTGAACCCTAGCTTTCCTTTCTTCTAGTGACTGACTAGATCATCAGAGGGTCTGCCACCAGGATCTCTTACGGTGTTTCTAGGTATTGTGCAGGTGTTCGGAGGCGGCCAGCTACCAGCAACACCACCTCTCTTGCTCCAGACGAAATCCCCATCTCAGATCCAGATATGCGGCTGAGATCTGTCTCTTCCACTACAAATAACAAGAACTCACATTTGTTGCTCCCACCAGTAAATCAGCAACATCAGATTAGTGCCGTTTGTGGAAACTGACAGACTGATTCAATTCCAGACTCGGATCTCACCTCGAAATTGACCCCCTTCTGGCACCCAAAGCCAAGAGAGCGCCCACGGTGGGATGTCATGCCGATTTTCATCATTCTCACAGTCACGTGAACAAGCAGGGGTCCTGAAGACAGCAAGTCGAGGGTCCGTCAAGACTTGGTCCGAGTGCTTCACGCTCGGTTGTCGTTGACCTTCCGTACGTCATCAATAATCGGCAGCCAGTGGAGGACCTCCGGCACCAGCTCAGCCGATCAAGGGGCGGGGCCACCCCCTCCAACCAGGCTCCGACCCATAGCATTCACCCATGTCAGGGTCAGGAGTAGAGGCATAGCCACTCCCCGAGAGATAGGCCGCCCCTGAACAGTCAAGATGAACAGGTCCTAGTCACGAGAGCCGAGTTCTGGAATTTTCGGAATGAGGCCCTCCAGGAACTCCGGGGTGGCTCCAAAATCGAGCATCAATACGACAACCCTCGTCGGGAAGAATCCCAGGGCAGTGAGTCTCACGGCTCGATTCAGCCAGGGAGACGGGACGAGTTCGTCCTTCAACGCCTACAAGAAATGGAGAATCACCTCGTTCGAATTGGTGAGGGCGGGTATCAACCTAGCCGACCCCCATTTTTCACTAAAATCATCGATGTTGAGATTCCGAGGAATTTCAGGCCGCCTCAGTTCGAAATGTACAATGGAGAGAGTGATCCTGCTGATCACATGGAAGGGTTCAAAACCTTCATGATGATTCACAGTGCCTCGGATCCTCTCTTCTATCACGCGTTCCCAGCCACGCTACGTGGCCTGACACGAGAGTGGTTGTCCAAGCTCGCCCTAACTTGGTTTTCTCATTTGACAAGCTCGAGGCGAGCTTCCTTGCTCACTTCGTGACCAGCCGCAAAGTCAAGAAGACGAGCGCGTCCCTCCTAGTCCTCAAGCAGAAGGAAGTAGAGTTCCTTCGGGACTTCGTGCAAAGGTTCACCGCCGAGGCTAGGTTGGTCTCTTCTCTCGACGCTGGTGTCGCGTCCGCGGCCTTCCAACATAGTGTTCATCAGGGCCAGCTGAAGGCCTCCTTGGCGAAGAAGTCGCCCATCGATTTCCCCGATCTCTTCAATAGGGTCAAAAAATACATCCGAGCCGAGGAGGCTCTGCAACTTGGAGGCCTGAAAGAAACCCTAGCCAAGGGGAAGAGAAAGGTTGATGGCTCTGAGCCTCCGAAGAAGGCTCAGAAAGATGCATTCGATCAGAATCAACTGCCTCCTGTCTCCCGCTTCGAGAGGTTCACGTTGTTGACTCAGAGTGTATCAGTCATCCTCATGGAGATTGAGGACAAGGGGATGCTCCACCATCCTCCCTGAGCGAACAACAAGAAGAGGGACCAGAGATTCTACTGTCGGTTCCATCGAGACCACGGGCACGAGACTGATAATTGCCGCACCCTCAAAGAAGAGATTGAAGCCCTCATCTAGAGGGGGTACCTAAGGGTGTTCTCCGAACTAACCTAAGGGACCACAGGGCTTCCCCTCCTTCTCGAACGGCTAGCAGGCATCAAGAGGCGGAACCCGAGCCCGAAGAAGCCAGGGGGCCGGCCATTCTTCACTGTGTCCACGACAGAGCCACGGGGGGAGAGTCGAGCACCTCTCGCAAGGCCTTCGTACGGGAGGTTAACGCAATCCACAACTATCCGCCCCCCAGGGATCAAGGAGTGGCGGTCTCATTCTCCAGTGAAGATCTGGAAGGCGTCCGACTTCCTCATTGCGATGCCCTAGTAGTTAGCCCCGGCATGGTTAATCACGAGGTCTGCCGCATCCTAGTTGACAGTGAAAGCTCCATCAATATCATGTTCCTGGACGCATTTGAAAAGCTCAAGCTCTCTCGCGAGAGGCTGAAGTCGGTCGGGTACATGCTCAACGGGTTCTCAGGTGTTCCTATCCAAATTGAGGGAATCATCATGCTCGATGTAACAGCCGAAACAACTCCGACCCTCCGAACAGAGGCAATGGACTTCATGGTGGTCAATGTCAAGGCCGCCTATAATGCCATCCTCGGTAGACCCGGTCTCTGCTCTCTCCAGGCGGTGCCCTCCGCCTATCACCTGAAGTTGAAATTTCCTACCGACCACGGGGTCGGCATTGTTCGAGACAATCAGGAATTCGCCCATTCATGCTATATGACCACGGTAGGGGTAGTCTTTCCCCTTGATGCGGTGGAACTTCCATATGACAGGAGCCAGTTGCACTCGGATCCTGTCGAAGTTGGAGGAGGTCCCCTTATCCGGGGAGGACGAATCTAAACGGTTCCGAGTGAGCCAGTCTCTCGCTTTAGAACTGAAGCTGGCCATTATTGGCTGCATCTGTCAGAATGCCGACCTCTTTGCTTGGACGCCCTCGGATATGCCAAGGATTTCGGAGGACCTCATCGTGCACAAACTAAGCGTCCACTCGGACTCGAAGCCAGTCCAGTAGAAGCGGCGTAAGTTCGCTCCCAATAGGCAACAGGCAGTGAAGGAAGAAGTGGACAAGCTCCTCTTGGCGCGGTTCATACAAGAAGTCAACTACCCACAGTGGTTGTCTAATGTTGTGATGGTGAAGAAACCAAGTGGCAAATGAAGGATCTGTATAGATTTCACAGACCTCAACATGGCATGTCCTAAAGGTCCGTTCCTCCTCCCGAGCATTGACGCCCTGATAGATGCGACCTTGGGTCACGAGCTGCTGAGTTTCATGGACGCCTTCTCAGGTTACAATTAGATCATAATGTTCCCTCCAGACATCCCCATGACCGCCTTTGTGATAGACCAAGGCCTCTACTGTTACAGGATAATACCATTCGGGCTGAAGAACGCCGGTGCCACGTACCAAAGGTTCATCAATCAAGTCTTTAAGGAGCAGATGGGCTGGAACAAGGAGGTATATGTCGACGATATGTTCGTCAGAAGCCACAGGGGAGAAGATCACGTCAGCGATCTCGAGGAGGCTTTCGAGGTCCTGCGATCCCATAATATGAGGCTCAACTCCTCTAAATGGGTCTTCGGCGTCACCTCGGGGAAATTTCTCGGATTCGTGGTCAGCCAGCGAGGCATTGAGCCGAACCCCGAAAAGATTCAGGCCATACTGGACATGTCCTCTCCAAGAAATGTCAAAGAAATCCAACGACTCACAGGTCGACTGGCGGCCATCGGTTGTTTCCTCTCCAAGTTTGGGGAAAAATCACTCACGTTCTTCAAAGCTCTATGGGGGGCAAAAAACTTCGAGTGGGAAGATTCCCAATGGCAGGCTTTCGATCAGTTGAAGGCCTACCTGGCCAACCCCTCACTCCTTAGCAAACTCAGGCCGGGCGAGTCCCTCTATCTCTATCTAGCTGCTTCGGAATATGCGCTTAGCATCGTATTAGTCAGGGAGAAAGACAGGGTTCAGAAGCACATCTATTATGTCAGCAAAGTCCTGCACGACGCTGAACTCTGATACACCAAGATGAAAAATATCGCCTATGCATTGGTAATGGCCGCTCGGAAACTCCGACCTTACTTTCAAGCGCACTCCATCCGAGTCCTTACAGACCAGCCTCTCAAGACAGTCCACAACAAACTAGAGAATTCTGGCTGCTTGATCAAGTGGTCAATCGAGCTGAGCCAGCATGACATCAGCTACCAACCTCGGGCAGCCATTAAAGGGCAAGCCCTCGTAGAATTCATCACGAAATGTACCATTCCCGAAGCATTTGAAATCCGAGAGGATGAACCAGTGTGGGAGATCTATGTTGATGGATCATCCTGCGAGGGTGGAAGCAGAGCCGGCGTCATACTCAGAGGCCCCGACGACTTCGTCCTCAAGTACTTCCTGCGTCTCAACTTGCAGGCTTCCAACAACGAGGCAGAATACGAAGCCATAATCGCCGGACTCATGCTAGCCCACAAGGCAGGGGCAAGACGAGTGAGGGCTTGTAGCGACTCAGCTTATGGTTAATCACATTTTCGGGGATTATGAAGCCCGTGACGCCCAGATGATCCAATACTTGGCACGCGTCAGGCAACTCTTAACAGTCTTCAAGGGCATCGCTGTTGAGCGCATCCCAAGGGAACAAAATAGCTAGACCGCTTCCTTGTCCATGTTCGCCTCGTCATCCTTCGAGGGCCTAGATCACACTGTCCCCATTGAGATCCTCCTCAAGTCTAGCATCGAGAACCCTGAGGTCCTTTGTATCAACCCAAGCTTTCAAGCGGGCACTTGGATGGATCCCGTTCGGAAGTTTTTGGCAGAGCAAACTCCCACTAGACCCGGCTAAAGCTAGAAAGACAAGAATCCAATCAGAAAGATTCACTCTGATTGATAATATACTTTTCAAGCGCTCGTACACTAAGGTGGACGGGAGACCATATCAATGATATCTTAGTTCCGATGATGCCAAGTATGCGTTAGAGGAGCTGCACGAAGGAATTGGGGGATGTTATATGGGCAGCAGGTTGCTCGCGAGGAAAGTACTCAACCACGGGTACTATTGACCGACCATATTGCAAGACGTCCATGATGTGGTGATAATGTGTGGCCCCTGCCAGAGATTCTCTTCAATCAAACACTTGTCCCAAACCGAACTCAAGTCACTTACCAATCCGAGCCCCTTAGCCATGTAGGGGATGCACCTAGTCGGCCCCTTTCCGAAGGCCACATGCCAAAGATGCTTCCTCATAGTGGTCATCGACTGCTTCACTAAGTGGGTCGAGGCAAAGCACTTGGCCACAATCACTAAACATCAAGCCCAACAATTCTTCTGGAAACACATTATTTGTCAGTTCGGGTGTAACCCCCATTCTCGCAAATATGTAGTTTCTGAATATTTTTTGTATTTCGATATTATAAATTCATTATTTGTTAAAATCATTTTGGATTTTATATTAAAGTGTTTTTCTAATCGAAAATTTGTTCATTTCAAATAATGATGTGTTTTGATCTTATTGATCAACTATTTGTATTTGAGTCCAAATTATATATATATATATATATATATATATATATATATATATATATAGGGGCATTTTAGTAAATTGTTAAACTAGGATATTATTTTATTGTATGATTTTATTATTATAAAAATTAACTGTCATTGTAACACCCCGAATTCCAAAATAGACTGAATTCGAAGTTCCACAGGATATTTTCACTTCTCTTCGTACAATTTTACAAGGAAATTTAAACTTTCATTACATCAGAGTTAGAACTTGAATTACATTTAAACAACGGAAGTCATTTACAATAATTACATGAATAAAAGTACAACACTTGAAACATTCTTTAAGCAGTATGCATACTTTAATCTTGTCAATCTCTTTATCCTGCATAGAAACTGTGGGCTCATCAGTTCATTCAACTGACGCAAGGATATAATATATCAATTTTCTCTTACTTAGAAAGCACACACTTGTTACAAACCAAACTACGGGGATTATCCTATAAATATCGTGTTGTACTGTGCACTTAGTCCTTAATACAGTTGTTTATATTATATGACACTAATGCGCACTTGTTCGAATTCTATGCATCCAATACTACATAGGTCCAAGGGCAAGCCCTTAATCGTTCTTCATCTTGTAGGGTTCAATCCCTCATCATGACTTAAACTACTACGGTAACTACGATAAGTATCCTAGATGTTCTATGAGTTACGAGCCCATATCCAGACAGTCTGGAGGGGAATCTCACGCACTGACATGACGCATCATGCAGGCAGACTATGGACAATTCAACCTCCGTCATGGAATCATGGCACCACCCGTAGTCACCAAACACCCCACAAGCGTTGTCACCGGGACAATAATTCCGGAGTAGTGCTCACGCCATGTCATGACGCATCAAGCAGGCAGTCTGTGAATCACTCTCACACCGCCAATCCAATGGCCCTATACTTGTGTTTTTCTCTTATTTTCGTCACATCACCACTATGTATCTAATCCTTAGTTTATTTGAATCATGAATAAAATCAACCCTTGGAGTTAGCTCTTTCCTCTATACCGGTCTTAATCAACAACATGACCAACTTGGTCTTTCATCTCAATAATTCAACTTAACAAATTTTAATTCATTCAATTGCCGGTAATAGGACTTTAGCTACCCTCTAGTTCAAAATCTCATTTCATGTCCATAGCATTTGTGTATACATATTTATAAGACTTTTCATAGTTCATCAGGATATTTGATTTCACTTTCATGTTCAATTTTATGCATAAGACAAATAAATTCATTTTCTAATTTGTCACATTCATAATTCATTCTTTCCACATCATTTTCTTATTCTCTTTGCCAATACTAAATCAAACATCCATACTTTCGATTTTCCTTTTATCAAAATCTCTTTTCAAACTCTTTTTTTTAGTAATATATTTTTCTTTATCCAAAGACACTTTAAAATAAAAAATTATAATAAGTTCTTTCTGGCAAAATAGTCTCAATTTCTCCTTTACACTAGGCCAAGGGTTATAGAAAATTATTTCATGAAATCTGGATGTCAATTAAATCGTCAGGACAGTCGACTATTAGGACATAGTCGGTCGACTGTTCTGCGAGGATAACAACTCGAAAATTAAAATAGTCAGGACAGTCGACTATTAGGACATAGTCGGTCGACTGTTCAGTAACAAAAATCCAAAATTTGGAATTTATACAGTAACTCAAGATTTTCAAAAAAAAAAAACATTTAATTCTCATTTTTATATAAAAGACTATTCTTTTGTTTGTACGGAATCGGAATCAATCTTACTAACAGCAGGCATGCATGATTTGTTAATCGATCTACTTTCATAACAAGGAGATTTTCTCATAGTTCACATCATATAACCACACATTTATTCACATCGCATTTTTCCACATTCATGAATAACTCAAACATAAAGGTTCATAATTTCTTAATTAGCAAACGAGCATATTTTCAAATCATCACCACAATATTTCTATTCATATCATCCAAACAATTTTACTACTTATTTCATGCAATTTCACACATGTTCATTTTCTAACGTAAAGTAATATTTCCTTTTTCTTGTTTATTTTAGCATGATCAAAACACAACCTGGCATGATATCTATTTAGAAGTTGGAGAAAATTGCCCACCTTATTTGGAGAGAAATTTCACATAAGTCTTAGGGAAAACTCCTAGAATGAACAAAATGGCCTTCTTCTCCTAGTGTTTGATGAGTCCCAGCTTCCTCCTTGCTCATTGGTGTTTGCCGCAAGCCTCCTGCTCCTTGGATGAGTGGCCGACCTCCTCTTGATGGAACACACACAAAGCACACTCAATCTTTTAGATATCACTTAACTCTCAATCTTTTGCTCACTAATGTATTTCTTTCTCTTATGATATAGAATAGGTGCAAGGATAACTAATGAAAGGGGGGGGGGTATTTATACAAAATTTTAGTGAAACAGAGGGCTGGGATTAGATCAAATGGTTAAGGATCATGGGCTTAGATGAAATAGGGAGTTGCTATAACTTCCCATGATGCAAATAACCACATCTCCACCTCATCCACTCTCCCTCTCTCCTGATCCCATCCGGCCATACCCAAGGGTGTGCTTTGCACACTCTAGTGCAAGCACATGCCATCTAGTGCCCCCCTTAGTTACAAGTTATTCATGTTAATTAATTTTTTGTTCATGGAATGAGTTAACACTACAAGTTAGGTTATTAAAAGAGATTTAAAAAAATAAATGGGCTCACTAATGGGCTAACTAACCATGAGCTTCATTAATTTAATTAATTAATTAATTAAGGTGGGCTACAGAGAGTCAATTAGGCCAAAAATTAAATTAGGTTCTCTTAAATAAAAGAGAAGGAAAAAAGACTACTAGTTTATGAAATATTTTTAGAGAGATACATACATAAAATTGCACGTGCACAATACGTGGAAAATAAAATATATTCTAATTAATATGATTTAAAATCCAGGATGTTACAGTGGAGCTTAAGCGGCTAGGCGCTAGGCGGTTTTATTTATATATTATATATATATTTATTTATGTATATATTTTATTTATATAGTTTATTATTTTGTTTTGTTTTGTTGTTACCAATTCTTACTCTTGACGATTCTCCCTACAATTGTAGGATGAGCTTTACAAAATCGAATCGGTATATTATTATTAGTCTTTTTCTTTTTTTTGTATAGTCTTATACTCATCTATTAGACTAGCATTAATCTATGACAAGATCAGTAGTGGAGATTACCTGTTCGGCTGTTCCAGTCCATGGAGCAAACAGTGTTGGGAAGCGAGAGGCTTTATGGGGATGGGTTGCGCCAGGAGAAGTTTGAGAGAGAAGAGGAGGACGTAGTGTTGACGTCGGAGGTGAAGCAAGGCGAGAGGCAGTGTGTGGTTGTGTTGACGACTTGACTTTGAAGCTGAAGAGAGGAGAGAGAGGTTGTGTTGACGTCGGTTGAAGTTGAAGCGAGCTGCGACTGCAATGAGGGAGGTGGAGGAGGAGGTTTTGACGACTGAGTGACAGAGTGAGTGAGAGATGCAACGGCGAGGAGGGAGGCGGAGGAGGTTGTGTTGACGACTGCGAGCAACGACTACGAAAATCCATCGGGTTCAAATAAAAATACCCATAATAAATAAGAGGGCAATATGATCTATAAGAATTGCTCGATAAAAAACAACGAAAAAATTTCACGAACAAAAATTTAAATCCAAAATAATACAAATGCATTAAAATATAAATTAGGGCTTGAAAATAAATTTAGAATTTGCCAATAAAATCAGATCAAGTACGAAATAAAAATAATTCGATAAATAAATTTTAATTAAATAATCATAAATAAAAATTAATAGTTATAATTATAAAAATAATAAAATCATACAATAAAATAATTATTCGGGTTTAACAATTTACAATTTACCCAATATATATATATGAGAAAAGTGAGCCTCATATTTGTATGAGGAAATTTCCTCATACAAAGTGATGTGGCAAAATAAGAGCCCTTAGATCATTGTTTTAATCAAATAGCTCATTTGCAAAAATAAAATTGACAATTATTTTTATAATTTCCTTAATTAATTGATCTGATTTTCCCAAATCAGATCTTTCCTCTTTCTCACGTCTTTCTCCCTCCTCCTCTAACCCACGCCTCCTGTCTCCCTCTAACCCACGCCGCTCCCTCACGAACGCCACCGCCCTCCTCCCACGCCGCCTGCCTCGCCGCCTTCCTCCCACGCCGCTCCCTCACGAATGCCGCCGCCCTCCTCCCACGCCGCCTGCCTCCTCCTTCACGAACGCCGCCGCCCTCCTCCCTCACGCTCCTCTCCATTCGACGTCGCCCTCCTCCCTCACGCTCTACAGACATGGAGGAGTTCCTCATTTTAACAAGCTCTTATAGGTGACTACGTATCGGTCATTTTAACATTGGCTTCATATTTGGTCCAGATACGTATCGGTCATTTGGTGACTACATAGATTGCTAGATTTCATTTCAAGGGAGGGACCTGATCGGGGTGGTCTCTTACAGATAATGATGCACTCAATTTGGAGAATTTAGTGGGAGATTTGATTGAGAATTCAACTACTAGCGCTGTTTCGGCTACTAATACTACTACAAATGCAACTGAGAGTGAAGATGCAGCACAAGGAGAATCTAACAATACATCTTTCATATTCTGAACCCTCTGAGCAATGAAATGTTTCATATTCTGTGTTAAGTTTCAAACTTTAATTATAATATTTGGTGTATGAAAATTTTCTGCCTAGTTTTTACATTTGTTGAGGTAATTGAGAAAAGCTCTGAAAATATTTTCTCTAGCTCAGAAATAATCATCTTATTCGACATACATGAAGGTGGAGCAAAATGTTAAATTGTCTGAGGAGGGTTGTACTGTACGATCCAGCAAAGGAGATAAGCTCTGATGATTTCGATGATACTAGATGATTTTTTAAGGATAAAATAAGTCGGCTGTGATGACGAGGAAGGCGTCTTATTTCAATAAATGGAATGGGAGCACCGCAATACTACTCAAAATCCTAATATGAGATGCAGCATATGTACACAAGGCCAAACCCTACACACACATATGTACACATTCTCATCCTGTAACAAAGAAATTATACAAGTGGGAGCTCAGAACTTAAAACCTCTTGCTTCTTACTAAGGAGCTAAATAATTCATTCAGGACACCAAGGAGCTAAATAATTCAAATCAAATAAGTATGGAGAATGAACATCAAGTAGGTATTCTTGTTAAATAAAAGTGCTCTGCAAAAGAATTACATTACAAACAAATATTCCGTAGTTCACCCACCCCATTTTCCTTAACAAAAGAACTGCAGGATGGAATTTGTATCAAATAATTGGTTGCAAAATTAACAATAAGGATCACAAACCGAACTTAAGAAAAGCACCCCCATATTTGCAGCACAATCTTCCTCCTTAGCATGCAACGGTATTTTAGCATTCGCTCTAACGGCACACCCCTTACATTCTTACTGAACTGGATATATGATCAAGAACACCGAACTGTTTTTTTGCTCACAGTTTTCCTTCAGCCAGAATTAAAGGCCTCCGCACACAAGGAATATCGCTCTCCGATAGTGAGAGGACAAATAACTTAGCTGAATGAAGACCAAAAGGTACACAAATGCATATATGTCTCAAATGAAAAACAAAAGGGGAAATCAAGAAACTTCCTAACACTTACCTTGTACATTAAGAAACCCTACCAATTTTTTTCGCACATAAACCCCACTAATGTTCAAGCCAGTTTCTTAATTTCTAGTTTTAAATCCTCAAACGACTCTATCTGATCTCAGGAAATGCACGTCTCTAACCTCTTTTTCAAAAAATAAAAATGCAAAATAGAACAAAAAGAGGAAATTCATTGATTTTCATAGATGGTTCAGTCACTATTAGGATACACGAACAGCTACTATTTTCTACACCCACCACTAGTCTCACAAATACATTCAAGTTAATTGCAGCCTGTGTACAACGAAGTGCGGAAACGTATGTATGTCAAACTAGAACAAAAAACATCCAGTTTATATCCATCCAATAGACACATGCCGACTGCAATTAACTGAAACAATTGAACTGACCACCAAATGCAGAGTTAGTTTCAGGGAGCATAACCAACATTTCCACAGGCGCTGAGCCATTGAAGTAATCTGACAAATGAAAAACAGCTATGTGGCCCTCCTTTCTTAGGAAAAAGCTAGGCGCTGCCTTTGTCTCACCTCGAAAGAAGGGTGCAAAGCAGTTGAAGAAAAAGAAAGTGAAAGTATTATCAGTCACAACAACATCAGTATGAAGTTTTATCCCTGAGCGTGAAACCCCCTCCATAGTTTTCCTTCAGCCAGTAGGCGTGGGTTAGAGGAGGAGGGAGAAAGACGTGAGAAAGAGGAAGGATCTGATTTGGGAAAATCAGATCAATTAATTAAGGAAATTATAAAAATAATTGTCAATTTTATTTTTGCAAAATGAGCCCTTTGATTAAAACAATGATCTAAGGGCTCTTATTTTGCCACATCATTTTGTATGAGGAAATTTCCACATAGGCTCACTTTTCTCTCTCTCTCTCTCTCTCTCTCTCTCTCTCTCTCTCTCTCTCTCTCTCTATATATATATATATATATATATATATATATATATATATATATATATATATATAATTTAGACGTGATATGGTTAAAAATAGGGTTAAATCGGGACCGTTCAAATCGGGTACGAATCTTAAAGCTCGGGGGTAAAATGATAATTTCACCTCCAAACAGGTCTGAAATGGGAACGGGGCCTTTTTGAAAAGGCCCAATAACCCATAAACGGATCCGTTTTACTGAAGTACGGGTTCCAACCCGCAAGAAACCCAGTCCAGCTGAATAAGGGAGGATTAGGGTATATGATTAACCTTGATCAACGGTCCTAATCGCTTCTATCCATTTACACTGGGAAGTAGGGATTTGATCTTATCCCGAAACTGGTTCCTAAGGTGGCTATAAATACCACCCTCCCGCCACTATTATCAGGTAATCAATCTTTTGCCAATCAAAGCTCTTTCATAATCTTTCTGATTACTGACAAGAGCATTGGAGGGTGCGTCACCGGAATCAACCCCGGTGTTTCGCACTTTTTGCAGGTCAACGGTGGGAGAATCTCGGTCAAACTCCGGTGAAGTTGTTCAGGTTTGACTATTCAACTTCCCTCAAATCCACAAATCTATCTGTTTGCCCCCACACCGATTTTAGCGGCAACAGATTGGCACCGTATGTGGGAACCCGAATAGCAGTCCAGCAACTTCCACCGGTCAATACCGCCTCCAGCCATGCCACCAATGAAAATAAGATCCAGAGGGTCCAATCGTGGACCCACTCCCATTCCTCCTCAACAACAACAACCGGGGGCCCTCCTCCAACCCGTCCAGCAGCAGGAACAACTCCCTCCTCAACCTGATCCGCTGCTGCAGCAGGGGCAGCCTCCTCTCCAAAATCTTCAACTCCAGCAGGCTCCACTCGGGCCCCAAAACGTTGGTATAGGGACCTCTCGTCCTAATCCTCAGATGCAACCTCTCCACCGCGACCATATCTCGGTACATAACCCTTCCACCGACTCCATGGCATCCCATAACCCTCGGCCTTCAGAAGACCTCCGCAACATCATAATCAACCGGCAGAAAGAGAAAGAACTTCGCCATCGTTTGGATGAAAGGCAGGCCTGAGAGGGAGCCTCCTGCTCAGAACGTCCAAATGTGCGATCTCCTCGCCGCTGCGACCACAAGAGGTCCCCCCTTCATAGGAGGCGGAGGGAGTCCCTCGAGTACCGTCGAAGGAGGAACCGTTCCCCCGCTGGTCGGCAGGCCCCAAGGGACCAGAGCGGACCCATCACCCGAGCAGAATTCTAAGAGTTCCAGGCAACAATCTTGCAGGCCCTCAATATCCCGCCAAACAACAATAATGTTCAGAGGATCCCCACTCCCGAGGCAGTTCAAAGCCCTCGTCGTCGGTCCCTAAGTCCTCCTCAAGCTCTGAGCCACCGCCATCACATCCTTAGTCCTTACCAGTCCCCGAGCTACCATCGTCGTAGCCCACGCTCCCCTTCGTACGAAGACGAGTTCAAAGGCTCACCAGGATATCGTCGAAGGGATGATACTGTCTACCGCCGTCTCCACGAGATGGAGAGGCACCTCGGTCAACTCGATAGGGATGAGGAGCTACGAGGGAGGACTCTCCGTCCAAGCAGACCTCCGTTCTCTCGAACCATCACGGAGGCCCCCGTTCCAGCAAATTTCAAGCCCCCGCAGTTCGAGACATACATTGGGGAATTAGACCCCATGGATCACATCGAGAGTTTCAAAACTCTCATGATGATCCATCAAGCCTCCGATGCCCTCCTATGCAAAACCTTTCTGGCCACACTCAAAGGGCCGGCTCGGGAATGGTACTCCTACCTCGCCCCGTCCTCCATCTTATCTTTTGAACAGTTCGAGACCCTCTTCTAACCCATTTTGTGAGCAGCCCCCGCTCCGAAAAAACGAGTATTTCACTACTCTTCCTCAATCAGAAGAAGGGCGAAAAACTAAGAGACTATGTCAAGAGGTTTACCGCGGAGGCCAGGTCCATTGCCTCCCTTGACCAATCGGTCGCTGCAGCCGCCTTCCAGTCCAATGTCCTCAACTCGAACATCCGGTCCTCCCTAGACAAAAAGCCCCCGCGAGACTTCTCCGACCTCCTTCTCAGAAGTGAGAAGTACATCCGAGCGGAGGAAGCTGAACATCGCCCTACATTTGAGGGATCCTCTTCTGGAAATAAGAGGAAGGCTGCTGAAGAGGAGAGAGCTAAAAAGCTCCAGAAGGATAATGGGGGTCAGCGTCGTCCACCTCCCAGATTTGAAAAGTATACCCCTCTCAACGCTAATGTTTCAACCATTCTAATGGAGGTAGAGAAAGAAGGGATCCTACCTCCTGCACCAAAGATGAATACTCCTGGGAAGAAGAGGGACAAGAAAAAGTGGTGCCGCTACCATCGAGACCACGGCCACGACACCAATGACTATTGGTGTCGCGCCCCGAATTTCTAATATAATATCTTAGAAAATACGTGGCACAATCCCAGCATCAACTTCAATGTAAAAATAGTACACATAGCCCAAAAACACAAATAATTTTATTCCAAACTTTTATTACAACAATCTTTTCCAAATGCAGCGGAAATACAAACACCTTGAATTACAACATTTTTCTTACAACACTTCTTTTACACAAGGCTCTATTACATTAGTTTATCTCAAAACTATCTTAAGCATCCAACCTCCAAGCACTAGGCAACAACCTGTAACACATGAGGCTAGAGATGATCCCTAACCCCCAAACTAAAGGGGTCAGCCATAAATGGTGTGAGTGATATAAACAAACAAGCAACATAAATAAGCAATAAGCATGGCTTCTTAAACAACATGTACTGAACGAAAGAGCACATACTAAACATGTATTGTAAAGTAAGAAATGACAGGGAAACATGGAAACATCAAGTGTAGCTTAACCAAGTGTTAGAAGAATCATTCTCAAACAAATACAGCTCAACTGTACTGTACAGTCGACTGATTAACGGACCAGTCGGCTGTTCACTGCCAAATACCCGATTATCAGTCATTCTCAATACCACAGATCGGATACTCGGTTATCAGTCACTCTCACGCCGCAGATTGGACACCCGGTTATCAATCACTAACAGTGATTCTCAATACCGCAGAGTATACCCAACCCCAGAGATCAACGACTCTCAGCACCGCAGAATATACCCATCTATCAATCACTCTCAATACTACAGATCGGATACCCGGTTATCAGTCACTCTCACGCCGCAGATTGGACACCCGGTTATCAATCACTAGCAGTGATTCTCAACACCGCAGAGTATACCCAACCCCAGAGATCAACGACTCTCAGCACCGCAGAATATACCCATCTATCAATCACTCTCAATACTACAGATCGGATACCCGGTTATCAGTCACTCTCACGCCGCAGATTGAACACCCGGTTATAAATGTAACACCCCGAATTTCAAATAAGGATAAATTCGAGATTTCACAGGATCTTTACTTCACTTCGTACAATTTTACAAGGAATTTAAAACTTTTTATTCATAATACATCAGAGTTCCTTTACACTTGCTTTTTACACAGCGGAAGACTAAAAGATTACAATCAATGAAATACAACTTGTATAACTTTAACATCATTTGCGACATCTTTAACTCTTAAACAGAAACAACATATCCACTTTATAACTCCATGAATAGTCCATTACCTGCATGTTAATCTGTGGACACGTCAGTTACTTACAACTGACGAATTGTTATACACGGCTATCCTCTCTATGCCGGGAATAGTATAACGATCTCATACTTTAACAAATCAAAAAAAGATTGAATGAACAAGTAAAGTGTCAAGGGTGATTATTCTAAACATAAGTGTATGTCATGCCTTAATGCCTAATGCCCACAATTCTACACTAGGATGACACTAA
Organism: Hemerocallis citrina; assembly: GCA_017893485.1. Classification (NCBI taxonomy): domain Eukaryota; kingdom Viridiplantae; phylum Streptophyta; class Magnoliopsida; order Asparagales; family Asphodelaceae; genus Hemerocallis; species Hemerocallis citrina. The sequence goes on from CM030359.1 coordinate 397,080,605, forward strand.
TGCACACTTGTTCAGATTCTATGCATCCCATACTACATAGGTCTGAGGGCAAGTGCCTACGTACTCCACATTGAAGGGTTCGATCCCTCGCCATGAGACTACCCAGTAATAAAACAAGTTTTAGAGTTATTTCACAGATACGGATCTCAGCCTCCCTGGCTATAATAACAGATCCCAGCCTCCCTGGCTATTATATCGTGAGAATAATCCCGTAAATGCCCCTCTAGCCCCGGTATATACATATTCTTTGGAGTATGGTAAACATCCGTCGACTACCCTAAGTCCCGGATAAAATACAGTCCATCTCCTATGGAGCAACCACAGTCCACCAACTGGGTCTATAGCCACGGAGATCCACCGCCGACTATATAGAAGCACCCATTTACGTTTGCACATGTCTATTACATCTTCACCTAAGTGCCTAATTATTTTTAGTTCAAGACATGAATATGTTATTACCCTAGAATCAGTTTTACCTCATACCGGATTTATTCACAAAATACAAGATCGCCCGACGGCATTAACTCGAAATCAAGTCTCAAAATCTTTCTTTCAAAATTACCGGTAACCGAGGTCTTACTAATCCTAAATCATAAATCTTTTATGTACAAGAAACATGGGTATTCACACCCTTTCATAATCATGTATTAAACTTAAATAATTTCTCCTTTCAACTTAATCACAAGTAATCATAGTCTCATCATTATTCATGATCTATTCATTCATAATCTTGGAAGCGGATAATTTTTCTTCAAGGACACAATGAAATATTATTAACCATTTCAAACTCTTACAATATCTCAATTCGCTACGAATTATTCTTTAACACAATAAGAGTATAAACTCTTCAAGAGAAATTACTTCACAACTAATATTTTACTCTTTTTTTCACAAGGAAAGTTTCTATTCTCAAAATTTTATTTCTTTTTATACTTCAAAAATATACAAGGAAACTATCTCTTAATATTTCCACTTCATTTTATATTAATACTAAAGTTTAATTCCAATTAAAAATAAACATTCATGAGTAAAAACACAAAAAAAAAAAACCAAATGTGAGGCATGGGTTTTGAACCCCAGACCTACGGCAAACATAGGCAGCACCTAACCCGAGCCCACTAGCCATTTAGTCCATATGGACTTTTGTCAAATATGGCAACCGAAATTCCTTTCATACATTAGTGCAGATTTGGTAATTTAATTGAATGAAGAAAAAATATAAAAGATGGCTATCAAGATTTGAACCCAAGATCTATTATAAGAGGTGCTCACTGGCTAACCAGTAAGTCCAATGTGATTTCTGTCTAAGAGTTGTATTTGTATACTTGTATTCATACTTTTCTGAAATTGTTTCTTTTTAACAAAACTTGTTTACTCAATAATCCAATCCTTTAGGATATTGGAATAAACTTCTCTTTGGACTAAAAGGAAATCTTAAATAATAATCAAAAGTCCAAACTTTTTTTTTTTAGCATATATCTCATTTTAAAAAAAAGATTATTTCCTTTCTTTACAAAATTTACATTTCTTTTCAAACTCGAAAATTAAAATCATGCTTTTCTAAAAACTAGTTTATGCCCAACATCCTACAAATAAAAATTTGTGTTAAGAATCAAACATATCTTTTAATCGATTATGGATGTCTCAAAGGAATTCCTTTCATACAAAAGAAAATTGTATTTTTTGACATATGTCAACATACTTCATAAAAAATTATTTCCTTCTCTTTTCTTTTTCATCATATCTCTAATCATATGTCGAAATATAGCATTCTTTAACAATTTCTCCTACATATCACACATTTGACAAATCACAAATTTGTAAACACTCTAACATGGTTCATAGAATTAATCCTTTAGTTGCACTCTTCTTTTCAACTAGCATGGCAACAATCAAAACAAGTTTATGGTATTCAATTAATTTTACAAAATATTTTTGCAAAAGAATGTATACCCAACATTTTTCATACAATCAATTATATCTTCATTCATGCATACTAATTCATGACAAAACAAATCAACATTTCTTTTCTCATTACTAATTAACATAAGTTGGGTTTGTTTACTCAATAAAGCAATATTTCATTATATCCAATGCATAGGTTTGTCCTATTTTATCAAATCAAATTCTATATTACTCATTCATTTCTATTAACATGCACATTCAAAAAAAAATTAGGAAGTAGGAGACACCCACCTTATTGAAGCTTGAACAATTGAAGGGAAAGATGTGACACTTCTTCTAGCTCCAAGACAACTCCTAGCAATGGCTCCTCCTCCTAGCAAAGCTCCCTTTCCCTAGCAATGGCTTCCTCTAGCAATTCTTCCAAGCAAAAGGACCCTCTCTCTCTTTCTTTTCTTTCTTTCTTTCTTTCTTTCTTTCCCTCTTTTCTTTCTCTTACACTTATTTCTTTTTCTTCTTTCTATAATGTTTTTGGTGCAAGAGAAATGTAGGAAATGAGGCTCTATTTATAGGGTATGGTTAGGGTCTATTATGCATAATTTTACACCTAATAACTCTCCATATTAATTCTTACAACTCTCCACTTTCCTAACTCCTAAAACCCCCATCTCTTCATCTCCCCACTCTCCATGAACTTAACTCTCCACTACTCTCTTCCCTTCACCATAACCGGCCACCCCCCTTGCCCAAAATTTGGTCCAAGTACATTTGTGTGTGCATGCACACATGCACAAACAAATATGAACACATTTCTATAACTCAAAAATGTGTACTAATATTGTAACTTGTCATGTATTAGTACATGTTCAACCTAATTTAAGTTATAATTAGTGGGCTTGAATCATGGGCCTTCATTTTATTTAACTAATTTAATTATTCTAGTGGGCTCTCTTTTTAATTAGTCTATTTGGCTAGAATTTAACTTTAAGTCCATGGATCAAAAGGAAGGCTAAATAAAACTAATGCATGCTAAAAGTAGTAAAATGAGAGTAGCAAAATGAGAATAAAAATTTTGCACGTGCACCATACGTGCAAAAAATTGAAAAATGCATTTTAATCGAAATAGGGAAAAAATAAATTTCTGTTTTATAAAAATAGATTTGTAAACATAAATTAAAATAATTGGAACCCAGAAATTATCATTCGTAGCGGAGGAAAATATGTAATTAATACGTGTATTGAAAACACGTAGAAAGCACGTAGAATACAAATATCGAAATATTATATTTTTGTTGACTCAAAATAGGGAAAAATCAATATTGAAAATATATAAATAGTCGGTAATCAAAATACGGGATGAAAACACGTTACAAAATACACGTGCGTAACACACGAGGGCAAAATTGTAATTTCCAATTTTGCGGGGTGTTACAATCAATCACTAACAGTGATTCTCAACACCGCAGAGTATACCCAACCCCAGAGATCAACGACTCTCAGCACCGCAGAATATACCCATCTATCAATCACTCTCAATACTACATATCGGATACCCGGTTATCAGTCACTCTTACGCCGCAGATTGGACACCCGGTTATCAATCACTAACAGTGATTCTCAACACCACAGAGTATACCCAACCCCAGAGATCAACGACTCTCAGCACCGCAGAATATACCTGATGCTGTTTATTTCTGAGGCACGTGTGGAAGCACCAGGTGTGAGTTCGAACTCAATTTGTATTTAAGGAGATTGCCGCTCGTCTGCCGACCTTCGGTTGACCTTCTGGGGGCTACGATGAGCTCGGAAAGGCGTTGAAGGTTGGGCTCGGATCGGAAGGGTCGGATCCGAGGTCTTGTGTACCTGCAGACGGTCCTGAAACACCGGGGTTTGTCCCGGTGGCGGACCCTCCGACGCTCTAGTCAGTCTCTGTGAGAGAGTAGCAATAACTAGGTATATTTAAGTGGCAAAAGATTGATTACCTTCAAAAGGTGGGTGAGGGTCTAGTATTTATAGAAAATCCCAACCGGGTTTGGTTCCGCTTGGGGGCCGGGTTTGGATCCGAAAGCCCATGGGCCTGGCGTGGCAGAAGGCCCAGGGGGTTTAGGGCGGTTGTTGTGATACCAGGAGTGGTATAGGGCTGACGTGGCGAAACCCTTGGCGGTATTTGGAGCTGACGTGGCCCATCGTGAGTCCTCTGTGCCTCTGGGGGAATCGGAGGGCCTAGGCTGCGCCAGGTCATCCCTCCGCCCCGCCAGAGAGGGGGGGACGGCATGAGGGGCTGCTCTGGATCGGACTCCGGGGGATACTGAGGCTCGTCAGTACGAGGAAGCCGGTACTGTGGGGGCAAACACGAGGTTCGGCGCCGACTCTGAAGGGGTCCGGAGCCGAACCAGGTCGGTATTCTTGCTTTTCTGAGTAGGAATTGTATTGGGCCTTGGATGGGCCTCAGGCCATTTTTACACTGTCACACAAGCCCCCCACTCCTGCAGGGGGTGCGGGAGCTAGCCGTGGAGGAGTGTTCATGATTGTAAAAAATGGGAGGGCGGATCATAGGGCCTTTCTGGTGGTGCTGTCCTGAAGCTTGGATAGGACCTCGAGCTAGTCGAGGGTCAAGGTGTAGGTGAAGGCGATGGCGAACCGTTGTCTCTTCCGGAGAAGAGTACCCTGGTGTTCGATTGAACCTCGAGGGGTCGAGGGATTACGCGTCGACAAGGGTGATGGCGAGCCGTTGCTTCTTCCTGAGAAGAGTACCCGGGTGCCAGACCGAACCTCGAGAGGAGGGGGAATTATGGGCTGGTAAGGGTGATGACTAGCCGATGGATCTTCCGAAGAAGAGTACCCGGGTGCCAGACCGAACCTCGAGCTGGCGAGGGATTGTGGGTCGGTTAGGGTGAAGGCGAGCCGTTGTTTCTTCCTGAGAAGAGTACCCCGGTGCCAGGCCGAACCTCGAGACGAGGGGGAATTACGGGCTGGTAAGGGTGATGGCCCGCCGGTGGATCTTCCGAAGAAGAGTACCCCGGTGCCAGACCGGACCTCGAGCTGGCGAGGGATTATGGGTCGGTAAGGGTGAAGGCGAGCCGTTGCTTCTTCCTGAGAAGAGTACCCGGGTGCCAGACCTAACCTCGAGACGAGGGGGAATTACGGGCTGGTAAGGGTGATGGCCCGCCGGTGGATCTTCCGAAGAAGAGTACCCGGGTGCCGAGCCGAACCTCGAGCTGGCGAGGGATTATGGGCCGGTGAGGGTGAAGGCGAGCCGTAGTTTCTTCTTGGGAAGAGTACCCCGGTGCCAAGCCGAACCTCGAGACGAGGGGGGATTACGGGCTGGTAAGGGTGATGGCCCGCCGGTGGATCTTCTGAAGAAGAGTACTTTAGTGCTGGCGAAGGTGAGTCGTTATTTTGTCCGAACCGGCCCCGTACCGTGCTGCCAGCCTGGCACTGGGTGACGTCAGCAGCACGTGCTTCGAGGATGTGGCGTGATTTCCTAGGCGGTAGTTGCACATCAATCGGTGAATAGTGACTGCGAAAATCGAGGAGTTGTTCTTATCCCCTATAAATGTTCCCCCCTCTCCTCCCGCCGCCCATTTCTCTCCTGCCTCTTACTTTTTGAAAAAATCCTTCAACTTTTCAGCGCTCGCCCCTTCAGCTTCCGGCAGCAAGGTCGTGTTTCCGAGGTGATTTCAGGTTAGTTGGTAATCCTGTTTTAACTTAGACACGGATGGATAGGGCTCAGTCCGGCTCGTTGGCGTCGACCTCTGGGGAGGGGCCGGTAGGCAAGGAGGAGGTCGTACACAGCGTGAAGCCATTGCGATCTCGGAGGCATTTCGTGGTAGAAAGCAGCGACTCTGAGGAGGGGGGCGGCAGCTCAGACGAAGTCCAAACCCTAGGGTCGGCTTCCGGAGAGGAGGGTGGCTCCGAGGGAGAAGGTTTCGCGGGGTCTCCGAATCCGCCCGTTCTGGGGCGCTTGTCTACACCTTCGCCGGAACGGACTAAGAGGAGGAGGGTTCCGAAGAAGAAGAAATCGAAGATTGGCGGCCCGAGCGACTTGGGGATAGGGTCGTCCGCACAACCCCGGCCTTTCCGTTGCTACCCCGACGATCTCTCCGATAAGGAGTCCTCGGGGGTCCAGCCGTCGTCGTCAAGCCGGAAGAGGTTGATGGTGGACGCCTCCCCGACCGCTCTGGAGGCAAGCGACTTGGGGGCTCTGCAGTTGGCCTACCACATAGGGCCCAGTTATGAGCTTATGCTGCCGAGTTCTTCTCTTCGACCGACCGATCCCCTGCCGGACAGGTATTGTATCTTCCCTGTGGACGCCTTTATCTCCGGCCTGAGGCTGCCCATCCACCCATTCGTCCGGGAGGTGTTAAATTGGTCGTCCCTGGCGCCGATGCAGTTCGGGCCGAACTCCTGGAAGCAGATCATCTGCTTCGTGCTGTTGTGCGAGGAACGGAGGGTACCCTTACGGCTGGGCGTGTTCCGAGCGATGCTATTGATTGGCTCATCGGCAGAAGGGGTATATTATATCTCGCCTCGAGGTAAGGCGAAGGTTGTCCACGGTCATCCGGATTCCATTAAGTTCTGGAAGAAGAAGTATCTGGTGATCCGGAGTGAGGACCCTTGGGCTATCCCTACTCGGTGGAACCATACTAAGCCGAGCTACCCAGCACCGGGGCCAGGGGATTTGACGGCGGAGGAGTGGAGACTCGTTGAGCGCCTCCGTCTGTCGCATAGCATTAATTGGGGGAAGGTGACGGAGGCCCACCTGGCGAGCGTCGGACTGAGCCCCAGCCCGGCCGTGCCTCGTACGTGGTTGTTTCTTTCCTCACACTCTTCTTGTACTTTTTTGCTCATTTGTTCTTAATGGATCTCTTTACAGAAATGGATGAGGAGTCGATTAAGGCGCTGAGGCTCTCCATGAAGAAGAAGAAGGTCGAGAAGAAGGATGTCGCGGTGAAGACCACCGAGTTGTCCCAGGTTGTCTCCGAGGCCCCCATTCAGCCGAGGATGAAGAGGACTCGATCAGAGACGGGTGGGGACGCCGTGGTCCAGGGGGGTTCGGATCAGGGTGCGGCCGCCGCGCCTGATAAGGGGAAGGGTCCCCCGGTGGATCCCGGACTTGAGGAGAGGCTTCGGCGAAGGTGGGTGCCGGATTGGTCGATCCGCGAGGGTGATTGCCTGGTCCGGGGGCGCCAGGCCGTGGAGGTTGCAGATAAGTTGGCGACCCCTCGGGACCGCTCGGATATGAAGTCCCAGACCCTGGACGAGGCGTATGTTCGTCTTGCGCAGGCCACGGTGCTGGTAAGTCGATCGAACCTCCTAGCTTTCAGGTGATGTTATTTTAAGGAAGATTTCTTAGTAGTGTCTGGTCCTGGCAGGCGACCGTGCAGGGGGCCCATGTGAGGGGCCTCTACGAGGCGGCGTTGCAGCGAGAGCGAGATCGGGCTGACAAGGCCGAGCAGGAGGTGACGGAATTGAAGAGAGAGCTCGAAGGCTCTCGTAAGAAGGAGGCGGAGACGAAGGTGGCTTTTGACAAGGAGAAGGAGGAATGGGCGAAGGCGAGGGCGGCTCAGGAGGAGAGGTCGGAGAAGGAGAAGGATGAGGTGACTAAGTCGTGTCAGATCCTGGTGATCAATGCCCAGGATAGTAGTTATGCGAAGGCCCTCAGCCATGTGAGGCACTTTTATCCGACCATCGACCTGTCCAACTTCGAGTATGATATGGAGATTGAGGGGACACCGAAGACTCCTGGCGGACAAGGGTCAGATGACAAATTGGTTACCGACCCTCCAACGGATCCGGCTGATATCGAGGTGGGAAAACCCGCTGTATAATTTTTGTCCTTCTTTTTCCTTCTCTCGATTGTATTTGCCTTCCGCGGACTGGCCACCGCATTTTTTGTATGGGGAAACTGAATTTATAAAAAGAGGGTTTTCTGGCTGGCTAAGTGTTCCAACTTTGAAAAATTTCTGAACCTCCTTGCATATATGTCTTGAGCGGGCTGGTTCTCTTGTAGGTCACGGCTCCCCTTCCTGAGGTGGACCCCCTTCGTTCCGACGTGGCGTGGCTTCGAGGCAAGGTCGAGGCCTTAGAGGCCACTTTGGTTCGGTATCGAAAGAGGGCTCGCGACACTGATGCGGCCTTCCATTATTACAGGAACAAGTCTGAAGCCCTGAGTGAGGAGGCGAGCCGGCTGAGGAGGGCGATGGTGGATCGGGAGCTAGGGGGCGTTGGTCTTGGATACGCCATGTCAAGTTCTTCGGTGCAGAGGCCTTCCTCCGAGAAGCTTCTTCGCGATGTGATAGTGGAAAAGGAGATGGAGATACACCGCTATAGGACCATGTTGGGTGTTTCGACATCTTCCTCGAGGGGTCGGCGAGCAGAGGGGGCTCCCTCGGCGTTGCCACTGATGGAGTGCATTCGATCCGTGGATGCCCAGAGCTCCGTGGCCGGGGTGTCGACGGTGGCAGAACCGAAGGATCGTCATGACGAGGAGAGAGTCCCCAGTCGTTTGGTCGGAGTGGTTCCTCCCTTTACCGGGTCCGAGGGGCCCTAAGTCGGAGATCCCCTTTAGTTTGAGATGAGGGGAGTGGTTCTGTAACGGTATTTGCTTGTTTTCTCCGTACAAAAATAAAAGAGTATGAATAAAGCTTTCTTTTCCTTCTTTGCTCTGGTTATCGGGGTGGTGAAGGGCGGTTTAGGCGAGGTCGGGCTCCGCCGATTCGTGAGGAATTGATGCGGGGCGACCGGGAGACCTCCTGCCCGTAGTTGGGTCGCGCCTGCCGAGGCGTTTGGGGATGAGACCCGAGGGAGAACCCTGATGCCGCCCGCCTTGCCCGGTACCGGGTCGGCGTTGCCGAGGTATTTAACTTTTGACAGAAGAGACTTCTTTTATACCAGACTGAGGGGGGGGGGTCGCTGAAGCGGCCCTTTACACATGAATGTTTACAAAGGTTTTAATTTACTTAAGCCACGCTGGAACCTAAGCTTGCTCTCCCCGGAATTTCATGAGGTGCTCAGCGTTCCAGGGTCGGCTGATGGGTCGGTCATTCATATCCGTCAGTCGGTATGTACCCGGGCGTACAGCCTCGACTACGCGGTATGGGCCTTCCCAGTTGGGAGCCAGTTTCCTCTTCTTGGTTGGGTCAGAGACAGATAGCTTTCGCAACACTAGGTCCCCTGCCTGGATGCTGGTGGGGCGGACTTTCTTGTTGTAAAATCTCTCGATCCGTTGCTGATAAATGCTCCTTCGGACCGCGGACTTTTCTCGTACCTCGGCGACGAAGTCTAGGTTAGCCCTCAGGGCGGACGTGTTGTCGTCTTCATCGAAGGCTATGATCCGGGGGGAAGGCAATCCGACTTCGACGGGGATGACTGCCTCCGTCCCATAGGTCAGATTGAAGGGTGTCTCCCCCGTGGGGATCCTCTGCGTGGTTCGGTGTGCCCATAGTACGCTGGGCAGCTCCTCCACCCAGAGCCCCTTGGGGGAACTGTCAAGGCGCTTTTTGAGGCCATCGAGGATTTGCCTGTTCGCATTTTCTGCTTGGCCGTTAGATTGAGGGTGGCAAATGGCGGAGAAACGTTGCTGGATGCCGATGTCCTGACAGAAAGATTGGAAGTTTTGCCCTTGGAACTGGGTTCCGTTGTCCGTGACGAGGATTCGGGGGATCCCGAATCGACAAATGATGTTCTTCCAGAAGAATTGTTGCACTTGGCGTTCGGTGATGCTGGACAGCGGTTCGGCTTCGATCCACTTGGTGAAGTAGTCGATGGCGACAATCAGGAATTTCTTCTGTCCTACCGCTGGGGGGAAGGGCCCCACAAGGTCCATACCCCACATGGCGAAGGGCGTAGGGCTCGCCAAGGATCGGAGGTTGGCTTGAGGAAGCCTTTTGATGGGAGAGAACCTTTGGCAGGGGCCGCACCTCTTGACTAAGTCTTGTGAGTCTTGGAGCATGGTGGGCCAATAGTACCCTTGATTCAGAGCCTTTCGGGCAAGCGTCCTACTCCCCATGTGGCATCCGCCGATCCCCTCGTGCAGGTCTTTGAGGACGTAGCTGGCCTCGTCCTTGGCGAGGCAGCGGAGGTAGGGTTTGCCGTCGGCCAGGGTGTACGAGCGTTTGAAGAGGATGTTATCGATTATGACGAACCTTTCCGCTCGGATTCTGATTCGCCTGGCCTCGGCTTTGTCTTCAGGAAGCTCGGCCTGGCTCAAGAATTTTCGGATGGGAGTGGTCCAGTCGTCCGGGCTGGTTCCTTCTTGTACGCACATTGCTTCTGGCTCTGGGCTAAGGATGCTTGGCTCCAAGAGGACCTCGACGAGCACCGTACGATCGAGGCCTTCGAAGGAAGAAGAGGCGAGTTTGGATAGCGCGTCGGCTTGGGCGTTCTGTTCCCTGGGGACTCTGACAACCGCAGTGTTGTCGAAGAGCGCCAAGAGTCGTCGGACCGCCGCCAAATATCTCACCATTCGGTCGTCGCGGGCTTCGTACTCTCCGTTGATCTGGTGGATCACGAGTTGAGAGTCGCTGAACGCCCGGATTCGCTTGGCACCGGCTCGGTGGGCGAGGGTCAGTCCGGCGATCATGGCCTCATATTCTGCCTCGTTGTTGGAGGCGGGAAAGTTGAGGCGCAGGGAGTATTGAAGTAGGAATTGGTCGGGGCCACGAAGGATGACGCCCGCCCCACTCCCCGTTTCGCAGGATGAGCCATCAACAAAGACCTCCCAGGTCAGATCCGGCTCTTCTACGTCAGGCTGCTCGGAGACAGTGCATTCAGTTATGAACTCGGCGAGGGCCTGCCCTTTAATGGCTGCCCTGGGATGATAGCTGATGTCGAACTGGCTCAGCTCGATCGACCACTTGACTAATCGGCCGGAGTTTTCGGGCTTGTGGAGGACGGTCTTCAGCGGTTGGTCGGTCAGAACTTGGACGGAGTGGGCCTGGAAGTACGGTCGGAGTTTTCGGGCTGCCATAACCAGGGCATAGGCTACCTTTTCTATCTTCGCGTATCTCGTCTCGGCCGGGTGTAGCACTTTGCTTACATAGTACAGGGGTTTCTGAACTCCTGCCTCCTCTCGGACGAGGACGGCGCTGAGGGCGTGGTCCGAGGCGGACAGGTAGAGCCAAAGCGGCTCGCCTGGTTCGGGCTTGCTGAGGAGAGGCGGGTTGGCGAGGTACCGTTTCAGCTGTTCGAAGGCTTCTTGTTGAGGGGTACCCCACTCGAAGCCCCCTTTCCCGCGCAAGGCCTTGAAGAAGGGGAGAGATTTCTCCCCTGACTTGGAGAGAAAACGGCCGATCGCCGCCAACCGACCCGTGAGCCTCTGAACTTCTTTGACATTCCGGGGTGGGGACATGTTGATGATGGCCTGTATTTTTTCGGGGTTTGCCTCGATGCCGCGCTGGCTGACGATGAACCCTAGGAACTTCCCCGTGGAGACGCCGAAGGCGCATTTAGCCGGGTTAAGCCTCATGTTGTGGCGTCGGAGGACACCGAAGGCTTCCTCGAGGTCGGCGACGTGGTCCGGCCCAGCCCGGCTCTTGACAAGCATGTCGTCGACGTAAACTTCTACGTTGCGGCCGATCAGGTCCTTGAAGATTCTGTTGACGAGTCGCTGGTACGTGGCTCCGACGTTTTTCAGCCCGAAGGGCATGACACGGTAACAGTAAAGACCTTGGTCGGTGACGAACGAGGTCTTGGAGATGTCTGGCGGAAACATCCGGATCTGATTGTACCCCGAGAAAGCGTCCATGAAGGACAGTAGCTCGTGCCCTGAGGTCGCGTCTATCAAAGCGTCGATGCGCGGGAGGGGGAAAGGATCTTTTGGACACGCTTTGTTAAGGTCCGTGAAGTCAATGCAGATTCGCCAACCCCCTGTAGCTTTCTTCACCATGACGACATTGGCCAACCATTCGGGGTAGGTGACTTCCTGGATGAATCGAGCGGACAAGAGCTTGTCTACTTCTGTTTTTATAATTAGTTGCCTCTCCGGGGCGACTTTGCGCCTCTTTTGGACGATCGGTTTAGAGTCAGGGAGGACACTCAGTCGGTGCATGATCAAGTCTTCGGAGATTCCGGGCATATCGGAGGGCTTCCAAGCGAAGAGATCAACGTTGCGGCGGACGCAAGCGATGATGTCCGCCTTCAGGTCCTCGGCGAGTGAGCGGCTCACCCGGAACCATTTGGACTCATCTTCAGCGTCGAATAGGATCTCCTCCAGCTCGTCCACGGGCTCGGGGGCGGGGCCGTCTTTCTCGGGTTCGAGTTCAACGGCGCTGAGGGGGAGTACGCCCGCGCTGAGGGGGGGTACGCCCCTTCTCCCTTTGAGTTCCAGATGGTGGGCCGAAGGTATCGCCTGGATGGAGTTTAGCCCGGGTCTGCCGAGGATGGCGTTGTAGGCCGCCTTGGCGTGGATGACCATGAAATCCAAGGACTCGGTCCTCTTGACAGGATTCGGTCCAGTGGTGACGTTGAGGGTAATAATTCCCTTCACCATGATCGGGACGCCCGCAAGCTTGAGCAACGCGCCTCCTGCTGGTTTGAGTTTCCCTCTGGGCAATCTGAGGCTTTCGAAGGTTCCGAGGAAGAGAATATTTACCGGGTTGCCGCTGTCAACAAGGATTCGGCGAACTTCACAATTGGCCATGCTGAGGCTAACGACGAGGCCCCCGCCGTGGGGGAGGTGAATTCCTTCGGGGCCCTCTCCTGAGAAGGAGACTGGCCGCGGTTGTAGCTCAGGGGAGGGGCTGTATTGAATGGCGTTCGTCCCCTGGGTGAAGGTTCTTTGGGAAGTATCATTTTCTCCCCTCACCAGTCCCCCGTGGATGTAGTGTAGGGTGAAGGGCGTATCCAGGGATACCTCGTATACGGGATCCTGACCCTGGGTGCGGTTTGGGTCAGGCTTCGGGGTTGGTGATCCCCGGTTCCTATCACCTTGCCGATCCCGTGGGCCGTCATCCCTGTGGGTCCTCCTCGGATGGTTCGGGGCCGAGTTGGAAGCGGCCCTTCCCCAGTTGTGGGTAATCTTGTGGTTGAGGATTACTCTTTGTAGGTCCGGTTGGGCCGTCCAGCCGACGCTCGTTTGGGACTCTCGAGGGGGAGCCTTGTGTTTCGACGTGCGGGGCCCGGCTTCATCAGAGGGTGGGGGCGGGTCCCGTTGGTTGACGGAGGGAGCAGCCCCCTTGCCTTTGGAGGTCATGAGGATTCGGCTGTCGATGGCCTTCGAGGGTCTGGGTCGGATCGGCTTCTGGAGCAGCGCTTCCCACAGACGGCGCCAACCTGATGCTGTTTATTTCTGAGGCACGTGTGGAAGCACCAGGTGTGAGTTCGAACTCAATTTGTATTGAAGGAGATTGCCGCTCGTCTGCCGACCTTCGGTTGACCTTCTGGGGGCTACGATGAGCTCGGAAAGGCGTTGAAGGTTGGGCTCGGATCGGAAGGGTCGGATCCGAGGTCTTGTGTACCTGCAGACGGTCCTGAAACACCGGGGTTTGTCCCGGTGGCGGACCCTCCGACGCTCTAGTTAGTCTCTGTGAGAGAGTAGCAATAACTAGGTATATTTAAGTGGCAAAAGATTGATTACCTTCAAAAGGTGGGTGAGGGTCTAGTATTTATAGAAAATCCCAACCGGGTTTGGTTCCGCTTGGGGGCCGGGTTTGGATCCGAAAGCCCATGGGCCTGGCGTGGCAGAAGGCCCAGGGGGTTTAGGGCGGTTGTTGTGATACCAGGAGTGGTATAGGGCTGACGTGGCGAAACCCTTGGCGGTATTTGGAGCTGACGTGGCCCATCGTGAGTCCTCTGTGCCTCTGGGGGAATCGGAGGGCCTAGGCTGCGCCAGGTCATCCCTCCGCCCCGCCAGAGAGGGGGGGACGGCATGAGGGGCTGCTCTGGATCGGACTCCGGGGGATACTGAGGCTCGTCAGTACGAGGAAGCCGGTACTGTGGGGGCAAACACGAGGTTCGGCGCCGACTCTGAAGGGGTCCGGAGCCGAACCAGGTCGGTATTCTTGCTTTTCTGAGTAGGAATTGTATTGGGCCTTGGATGGGCCTCAGGCCATTTTTACACTGTCACAATACCCATCTATCAATCACTCTCAATATGTCCATAATTCACTAATCCATCGTCAAACGGTCAAAGGAGAAATCTCTCCACTCAACAAACTCAAGTCTTTAATAAATTCCATAATCCAAATCCAACCATAATATGTATTGAAAACGTATGTTCTATAGAAGAATAGTATTTATAAGGGTAGGTTATAGATCCAAAACATTTAAAGAAATAGTCGTTTAAAGAGCATCACAAGACCTTAGAAAAGTATCAGTACCAGTCGACTGCAAAGGGTCACCAGTCGACTGTCCAGAGGGAAATTCAGTAATTTTAAGAAAATAAGTTAAGTATTATAAGTTGACTTATAAAAATCATAAGTCGACTTACCAAAAACATAAGTTGACTTATGAAAGGCATAAGTCGACTTACCAAAAACATAAGTCGACTTATAAAAGTCATAAGTCGACTTACGAAAAACATAAGTCGACTTACCAGAGAGAAATTCCAGAATCTTTAAGAAAATATTCTAAGTGTCATAAGTTGACTTGTAAAGTCATTAGTCGACTTAAAAGAGAATATAAGTCGACTTAAAAAGTCATAAGTCGACTTACCAGAGAAAAATCTACGATAACTTTGAAAAATAAATTCTAAGTGTACCAGTCGACTGAAAAGGGTCTAAGTCGACTGTCCAGAGTGGATTTTCAAGAAAACTAAAGATACAGCAGCTGGGTCGTACCAGTCGATTGAAAAGTCTACCAGTCGACTGTCGGCCTTCAGTCTGCAAGGTTTTGGTTGTTCATGATAATCAAAATTAGGGTTTTCCAAAGCAATCATGGTTTACTAAAATAATTTGTATTCGAATAAAACGATAATCTCAAATAATTCTCATTATGGATACGTTTCCTCAAATCAACCAATATCTTAAAACTCAATTCTTATGTTCTGAACTCCTAATTCTTCCATTAGGATTTCTTTCACAACTCAAAACCAAAATCTGATTTGTAATCGCGAGATCTAGATGTTCATCCATCCAATCCCTTATTGTCATAATCATACTCAAATCTTAACATGCTTTCAAGCAATAAAGAATTCATTAATCAAGATCTACTAAACGTTCATAGATTTTACATACATAATACAAATAACAACTATTGCATCGTTCACATACAAGATACACTAAATAAGCAAAGATGTCGAAACAAAACAACACACAATCATTCACATAAATCAATCAACAAAACAAAGTTCATATCACTCACCTTAGAATGAAGAAATCCGTTAAGAAAGTCTCCCTTTTGTGAGATCCAAAATCCTCCTCTTCAATCACCAAGAAAATAAAATTTGAGTTGTGCAGCGAATGGCGGCTGCAAACCCTTTTTATATTGGCCGGAAATCAAGATTTAGGGTTTTGGAAATGCATTTGCAAAATAGTCCTCCCAAATTATAAACTTACATATATAACTCTATTCTTGGAAACTCAAATAAAAATCATTTAAATTAGGATTTAAAAGTACAATATACTCATTAATCTCAATTGGTACAGTTCAAAACATCCAGAAAATACATTTTGCATTTTAACCCCTGAAAACGACAAATTTGCAAAAAGGTCCTTCTTTTCTCAAAAATTGCAAATAGATCCAATTAATTTCAGAAAAATCTGGAAAAATAATAAATAATTTCCAAATATTAAATAATGATTTTTCATGAAGAAAACTTGACTTTTGAACGTCTCAAGTAAATATTTGCACGTGTTTTGCATGTGCAAAACGATAACTCTTTAGAAAATATTTATTAAATCTCCAGAAAATCATTTTAATTCATTTTCAAATATTTAAAATAATATTTGAAAATACGGGATTCTACAATCGGGCTCTGAAAAATGAGATCGAAGCCCTTATTCAGAGAGTGCAGCTCTCCAAGTTTGTAAGAAAGGACCAGGTCGATCCTCCTCCACCCCCCAGGGGCGCTAACAAGCGGCCCGAGAGGTGTGACGAGACTCCCGAATTCGAAGAAGAGCGCATCTTGCACCTCATCCACGGAGGTCCAATGGGAGGAACCTCCAACTCATCTCGAAAGGCTTTCATCTGGAAAGTCGACGATTTGTCGCTGAAAGCTAAAGAAAGTCAGTACTTCGAGTTGCTTCTTCGGTGTAGTTTAATTAGCATGCGGTAAAAAAATAATCCTTTTCTTTACTTCTCTCCTGTCGTAAGAAAGCGTTCTTAGTTTAGTTCGGTAGAACGTGGGTCTCCAAAACCCGATGTCGGTGCACAGCCTCCCCCCTTCGAAAGGTCTTGGAGTCCCGGTTACTTTCTCGGATGAAAATCTAGAGGGTGTCCGAACCCCCCCACTGTGATGCACTGGTAATTAACCTCCACATGGCTAACTTCAAAGTAGAAAGGATTCTAGTGGATAATGGCAGTTCTGTCAACATCCTCTTCCTAGCGGCCTTTCGAGGGCTCAAATTATCGCGGGACAGGCTCAAGCCCGCTGGCTATACTCTCTATGGGTTCATGGGAGTGCCAGTGACGATCGAAGGTGTTATAACCCTCGACGTAACCGCTGGCAAAACTCCTACTACCCGAACGAAGCCAATGGACTTCATGGTTGTTTACGTCCCAGCCACTTACAATGTGATCCTAGGTCGACCTGGCCTGGCTGCTTTAGAAGCCGTCCCATCAGCCTATAATCTAAAAATGAAGTTCTTCACCAAAGCAGGCGTAGGAGAAGTAAGGGGAAGTCAGGAGATGGCCCGCAAATGCTATATGACCTTGACCGGAGGACCTGTCCTTTCCCTCGAGACCCTTGAAATTCCCAGGGGAACACCTAGCCAATGTCAGAGTCGGTATACGAGTTAGAGGAAGTGCTCTTCTCGGAAGAAGATCCGACCCTCAAATTCTTCATCAGCAAAACCCATCCCTCTGCCCTCTGTTCCGACATAGTCCAGTGCATATAGAAGAACCGCGACCTCTTCGCATGGACAACAGCTGACATGCTGGGGATTTCCGAAGAGCTCCTAGTCCATCTTCTAAGTGTCGCTCCGGGGTCCAAACCGGTCCAGCAGAAGAGGCGAAAGTTCGCCCCCAAACGCCAGCAGGCCATAAAAAAAGAAGTGGAGAAGCTCCTCAAAGCCC
Source organism: Hemerocallis citrina (assembly GCA_017893485.1). Lineage (NCBI taxonomy): Eukaryota > Viridiplantae > Streptophyta > Magnoliopsida > Asparagales > Asphodelaceae > Hemerocallis > Hemerocallis citrina. Next base: position 397,097,681 of record CM030359.1, read on the forward strand.
GGTTCATACAAGAGGTCAACTATCCGGAGTGGCTCTCCAATGTTGTGATGGTCAAAAAGGCCAATGGAAGTTGATGGATTTGTATCGACTTCACAGATTTGAACAGAGCATTCCCTAAGGATCCTTTCCCACTCCCCAGCATCGACACTTTGATCGATGCCACTTTGGGCCACAAGATTTTAAGCTTCATGGATGCTTTCTCCAGATACAACCAAATCCGAATGTTCCCCCCAGATATCCCGAAGATGTCCTTCGTCACAGATCAAGGTCTCTACTGCTATAGAGTAATGCCCTTCGGGCTCAAAAATGCCGGTGCCACCTACAAACGCCTCGTCAATAAGGTTTTCAAAAATCAGATCGGGCGGAACATGGAGGTTTACGTCGATGATATGCTAGTAAAAAGCATCCATGGGTCCGACCATGTCGCTGACCTCCAAGAAGCCTTCGACGTATTGAGGAAGCATAACATGAGACTAAACCCGAATAAGTGTGCATTCGGGGTCTCATCTGGTAAATTTCTGGGCTTTATGGTTAGTCAAAAGGGGATTGAAGCCAACCCCGAGAAGATAAAAGTCATACTCAACATGTCTCCTCCTACAAATGTGAAAGAAGTGCAAAAGCTCACAGGACGCCTCGCGGCTATAGGGCGCTTCCTCTCCAAGTCTGGGGAAAAGTGTCTTCCTTTCTTCAAAGCCCTCAGGGGGGCTAAGGACTTCGAGTGGAGCCAGCAGCAGCAAGAGTCGTTCGACCAACTCACGACCAACTCATAGCCTACTTGGTCAACCCCCCGCTCCTCAGCAAGCCTACTCCTGGGGAAACCCTCTACCTTTACATCGCTACCTCCGAACAAACCCCCAGTGCTGTCCTAGTGAGGGAAGAAGACAAGGCACAGAAGCCTATCTACTATGTCAGCAAGGTTCTTAGAGACGCCGAGCTCCGCTATCCGAGATTGGAAAAGATATCCTATGCCTTGATTATGGCGACCAGGAAGCTCTGACCCTATTTTCAATCCCATTCGGTGGTCGTCCTTACCGACCAGCCGCTTAAGCAGGTCCTGCATAAGCCCGACACCTCCGGACGTCTAATGAAGTGGTCAATCGAACTAAGTCAACACGACGTATCTTATCAGCCTCGGACTGCTATCAAAGCTTAAGCCCTAACTGAATTTATAGTGGAAAGCACAATCCCGGAAGTGAGTCAAGCAGCAAATGGGCCACCCATCTGGACGGTGTATGTAGATGGGTCTTCTTGCGCTGAAGGGAGCAAAGCCGGAGTTATTCTGGCAGGCCCAGATGACTTCGTTCTCCAATACTCCCTCCGCATCAATTTCAAAGCTTCCAACAACGAAACTGAGTATGAAGCCCTAATAGCAGGCTTGGGCATGGCTCGCAAGGCAGGAGCGCAGCGTGTCCGAATATTCAGTGACTCTAAGCTCGTGGTGAAACAGGTCTTAGGAGAATACGAGGCGCGAGATGACCGAATGGCCAAGTACCTAGCCAAGGTCCAAAGTCTCATGGCTTCGTTCGAAGAGGCCCAACTCCAGCGGATCCCTAGAGAAGAGAACGCCCAAGCAGATGCCCTCTCGAAACTAGCCTCTTCCTCTCTCCAAGGTCTCGAGCAGACCATCCTGATCAAAGTTCTACTAAGGCCCAGCATCGAAGAAGAAGCCCCCGACTCGATGGAGTCGCTACCTGTCAAACTCAGGGATAACTAGATGAGGCCTTTTATTGAGTTCCTCAGAGACGGGAACCTTCCCCAAGATCCTAAAGAAGCTCGCCGAATCCGAACAAGAGCGGAGCGGTACACCCTCGTTGAGGGAGTCTTGTACAAACGCTCCTACACCCAAGTAGATAGCCGACCCTACTTGAGATGTCTCTCTCCAGAAGAAGCCTTATATGCCTTGAAAGAACTCCACGAAGGTATAGGTGGAGCCCATTCAGGATCAAGGTCCCTCGCCAGAAAAGTCTTGAACTACGGGTTCTTCTGGCCTACCCTACTTCGGGATGTTAAGCAACATGTCCGGCAATGCAGCCCCTGTCAGTAATTCTCCAGTATCTGCCGCCTACCGCAAGCCCAACTCACATCCCTCTCGAGTCCAATTTCCTTCGCAATGTGGGGGATGGACTTGCTAGGTCCGTTCCCACTAGCTCCAGGCCAGTTCAAGTTTCTAGTCATGGCAATTGACTATTTCTCCAAATGGATCGAGACCGAACCGCTGGCAACTATTACTGAGAACAAAGTGCAGTAGTTTTTCTGGAAAAATGTGATCTGTAGGTTTGGCATACCTCGAGTTTTGGTAACAGATAATGGGACACAATTCACGGGGACAGCATCCCGCTCCTTATGTGAAGACCTCGGCATTCAGCAGTGGTTTTCCTCCGTCTCTCACCCTCAATCCAATGGTCAGGTAGAAAATGCCAACAGGCAAATCCTCTCGGGCATCAAGAAGAGAATAGACAAGTCGGCCAAAGGCTTATAGGCAGAACAACTTCCTAACGTATTGTGGAACTACCGCACCACAAAAAGGACCCCCACAGGAGAGTTGCCCTTCAATCTCACCTACAGTTCCAAGGCCATAATCCCCTTAAAAGTCAGTTTGCCATCCCCTCGCCTAGTTGCATATAATAAAGAGCAGAACGCCAAGGAGCTCCTAGCCAATTTGGACCTTATTGGTGAGCTCCGCGAAAGAGCTTCGATTCGCCAAGAGAATTATCGGAGAAGAGTCGAACAAACCGACAACAAAAGAGTCTGTCCCACAAATCTTAAGGAGGGGGACTTAGTTCTCAGAAAGCTAGCCATCTCATTCCCCAGCCAAAAGAGCAAGCTAGCCCCGAATTGGGAAGGACCATACAAGGTCTCCAAGGTAGTTTGGCCAGGAGCATATCGTCTTGAAGACCTCGAAGGCAGGGAGATACCAAGAACATGGAACGCCGACCATTTACTGAAGTACCAAGAGGGTGTTTGAACGCCTCTCCGAGTACCATCAAATGTCGGGCTATTTCTATCTTCTTTTTATTTGTATTTGTTTCTTTATTCTCCCATTGTAATAACGGCTGCAACTTAGAAGCGGTCGATTAAGCAATTATTAATAAAGAACTTCTTCTGCATAATAATTCTCTTGTGATCATTTTATCTCTGTTTAAAACCCTAATTGTGTTTTCAAAAAACGACGAGTTCGGAGTCCAAAACTTGGCTCGATTCCGCTTCGCAAACTTGCTCTTAAGCGAGTTAGAAGTGGTTCGCCATTCGGAATTGCTCCCACAACCGTTGAAACTTACTCAAATGACGAGTTCGAAGTTCAAAACTTGGCTCAATTCCGCTTTGCAAGCTTGCTTTTAAGCGAATTAGAAGTGGTTCGCTATTCGGAATTGCTCCCACAACCGTTAAAACTTACTCAAACGACGAGTTCGGAGTCCAAAACTTGGCTCGATTCCGCTTCGCAAGCTTGCTCTTAAGCGAGTTAGAAGTTGTTCGCCATTCGGAATTGCTCCACAACCGTTGAAACTTACTCAAACGACGAGTTCGGAGTCCAAAACTTGGCTCGATTCCGCTTCGCAAACTTGCTCTTAAGCGAGTCAGAAGTGGTTCGCCATTCGGAATTGCTCTCACAACCGTTGAAACTTACTCAAACGACGAGTTCGGAGTCCAAAACTTGGCTCGATTCCGCTTCGCAAGCTTGCTCTTAAGCGAGTTAGAAGTGATTCACCATTCAGAATTGCTCCTACAACCGTTGAAACTTACTTAAACGACGAGTTCAGAGTCCAAAAGTTGGCTCGATTCCGCTTCGTAAACTTGCTTTTAAGCGAGTTAGAAGTGGTTCGCCATTCGGAATTGTTTCCACAACCGTTGAAACTTACTCAAACGACGAGTTCAGAGTCCAAAACTTGGCTCGATTCTGCTTCGCAAACTTGCTCTTAAGCGAGTTAGAAGTGGTTCGCCATTTGGAATTGCTCCCACAACTGTTAAACTTACTCAAACGACGAGTTCGGAGTCCAAAACTTGGCTCGATTCTGCTTTGCAAACTTGCTCTTAAGCGAGTTAGAAGTGGTTTGCCATTCGGAATTGCTCCCACAACCGTTGAAACTTACTCAAACGACGTGTTCGGAGTCCAAAACTTAGCTCGATTCCGCTTCTGCAACTTGCTCCTAAGTGAGTTAGAAGTGGTTCGCCATTTGGAACCAATCACACAACCATTAACACTCTCAAAACCACAAGCTTGGGGCCCAACACATGGTTCGACCCCGCTCCAAGTATGTGCCAAACAAATAACAAGTGCCAATAATACGTGCCAGTTTACAAAACAAATATCATTGCATTAAAAAGCGAGGGACAAATCCATTTACAAGACAAACTTCTCGTACTTATGACAAGATACAAGATTTGGACAAAACTTGGAGAACAAAAAGAACAAACACAGACAATTCTTTCAACGCCTCCTTGGGGTAGGGATGTTCCGGTTTAAAGACACCCGGGGACGGCGAACGCTGTATGGCCGACGCCTAACATCGGAGCTCGTCCCCAGACCGGTAAACTGAGATGCATCTTCAGCACTACCTCTGACTGTAGCCCCAACAAACCCTCCGCTCGACGAAACAGCCACCCCACTTTGTGCGTCACCAGGGCTTCGCCGAGCAACGGGCGAGCGAGTTGCGAGCTCGTAAAAGGAAATTCCTCTCGCGCTCTCTTCACGAGTACATGAGGTGCTTTTGACGTTGATCCGTCCAGGTTAGGGCTTGAGGCGAGCGACCTCCGCCTCTAGCTCGACGATTCGTTGCTTCAGAGAGTCGTCCTTCACGGCTATCTTGAAGTGAGGGAGCCGAGCGGAGCCTGCGGCACCAGAGCTGTCGGCAATAATTCGACGGAGATGAGTAACCTCGATGCTCTTGTCGACTGTAACCCTCTTCAGCTCGTTAACCTCCGCCGTCACCTTGCTCATTGTTGCTAACAACTCGTTTCGCTCCGCCATCAACTTGTCCATCGCTGCTATTAGTTCATCTCTCCCCGCCAAAAGCTCATCTTCTGTTATCGTCAAGTTGTAAATCTCAGCTAACAGTTCATCTCTCTCCGTTGTCATCTTCGACAAGTGTTGGCTAAGACGCCTAAGCCTCAGGCCGAGATTAAAGGCTGTTGACAAACCATCATCATTGCCTTTGGGGGTCGTCTCCTCAAGCCTCTCTTCTAGTCTCCGAATCTCGATATCTCGATGACCTACAATTAGTTGCAGATGGTTTCGTTCACGTTCGGCTCTGCGTAGCCCCAACTCAACTTCGTAAAGACAATCTTGGCACCTAGCGAGGCATAACTTCTTCGTTCCTAGGCCAACCTCGGGACGCATCTCCCCAGTCACATAAGGTGCTTCGACAAGCTGTGTCACCTCGACGAGCTGAAAATTCCAAGGCAGACGACAAGAATACTTAGCGAAAATTAGCAAAATTGGTAAACACAGAGCCGAAACTCCTGAACAAGGCGACGTGAACGGAGCAAAATTTCCAAAAAAAAATTGTGAACACGTAGCCGAAGCTTTAAGCAGGGCGAAGTGAACACTTAGCCAAATTTCAAGAAAATTTTAGTAAACTCATTTCCGAAGATTTACACATAGTCGAATTCAAAAGGAGAGACGTCATTCATTCCAAAAGTACGGTGGCCAGTCCGCAATTAGGCGATACATCAAAAAACACAAAAGTAACAAAAAAAAGCTAAAGTCAGGGGGCGACCTCTTTCCCAGGGCGTCGAGAAGGGACGGGGTCGGACTCCCCCGAAGGCGTGACCATCGCTAGAGGCGTCACCTCGGATCCCTGACACTCGTCGATGATCTCGACCTCGGCATCTACCTCTTCGTCCCCGACATCCCCCTCGGACTCATCGTCAAAACCGTCGACATGGTCAGGGAAGAGTCGCCATCCAGAGCGTCGACCTCGGGGAACCGCTCCGACACCTGCTCGATGGCGCGAGCGTATGCCTTGGCCATGTTGGCCGCGAGGAAGCCTTGGGCCTTCTCCATAGTTGCATCTTCGGCCTCCTTCGCCGTCGCAACCTTAGCAGCTTCCACGGCCTCAGCCTGCTGCTTTGCCGCCTCTTCTTTCTGCAGGAGCAGATCGTCCTCGAGCCTCTTGACGAGGTCTTCGAGGTACTCCAACCTCGTCGTCTTCCCGTCCGCCTTGACCTTTAACTTCTCGAGCTCGTTGGCCATCCAAGCTTTTTCCGCTCGAGCTCGGTCGACCTCCATCTTCAGGTCCTTCTCGAGCTCAGTGATCTTCTCCATGAGATGACCAAAGTGGACGGTTATCTGCAGCCAAAACACGAAGTTGAAAAAGTTAGAAAAACAAATATGCAAGTTGTCTAAAAGCACAAAACCAAAATACTCACCGATATCGCCGAGCAAGCGATCTCGAAGGCGTCGTCACCCACGTTGCCGGCGTCCATGGCAGCTTGATCTTTCGGCATTGCCAGGTGCTTGACGGCCTACATACTCGACGTCGAGTTGCCGAGGAAGCCGTCGAGTTTCCGAACCTGCCAGTCCGGAACGAATATCTTTTTGTGTTCCTCGGTCAGGAACACCTCCGCTTCCCCATCAAGGGGGCTGTCTCCATCCCGAGGGCAGCAGCCATCGAGAACTCACCGGCCTCTCCCGATGCTGAGGTCGCTGCTCTCGCCACCCTCGGGGTCACCGTTGCTGAGGCCGCTGCCTCTTGAACGGCACTGTCGATCGTTTTGGGCGTCAGAGCTGTCACCTTCGTGGCGACCCTCTTTCGGTTCCGAGGTGCTTTGCTACCTAGGGCCGCTCTCTGAGCCAAAATCGCGTCATAGTCCATCGTTTCTGCAACAAAAGAAAAGTTTGGTTAAAACACAAGTTGTAATCGAATTAGAAAAGAAAAAACAAACGAATAAAACCGCATACTAGGATCTATGCGGCAGAGCCCTCCCTTGAAGAGCGCGTCCTCCGTCAGATCTCTCAAATCGAACTTCGGCCGGTCGAGGAGAATCTGAACCATCTCTTCTTCGTTGGGGTAAAGCACCGGCAGCTCCCTTACCCTCTTTGTCACCTCTTCCTCCCAGTCCGAGGGTATACACCATGGTTCGCGGCTCCGAACAATGAAGTACTTGTCTTGCCAGTGCTTTATCGAGTCGGGGCAGCTGATGAGCCGAGCATCGTGCCTCGAAGCCAAGTAGTATCTGAACTCTGACTTGTGCTGCTGATGAAGCCGATACAGTGTCCGAAGCACCCTCAAGTCCGGCTTGATCTCGACTGCCTGACAGTGGAGCGCGAACCCATTGATGACCTTCCATGCGTTCGGCATTAGTTGGATGGGGCTGACCCTGAACCACCTCAGCACTTGAACGGTGAACGGGTGTAGAGGCAAATGCGCTCTGGCGATGAAGGCATCGACCGGCCAGAAACATATGTTTACTGCCATTGGCGAGTTGGCCCTCACCCCGGGACCCGGCAGCATCAGCTTATACTGGGATCTGAAAGCACTCCCAGATCGCTGCCAGGTCTGCCTCGTTAAGGATTGAGATGGTGTCGTCCGCTTTCGAGGTCTCTCTCGCTGCGTTCTCCTCGAAACTCCGTCCCCTCCCGTATTTGATACGCTCGACGTGCTCCTCCAGAAGCTCCCAGACCCTATGGAGCCCCGTCAGGACGCCTGGCTGTCTGTCGAACTCCCCCATTCGCTTCGGATCCTCCACTATGGTATCCCGACCATCGACTCTCCTGCCCTTGTCGACGCGAGGCACCTGACTCGGAGACGGCGCTTCGCCAGCAGAAGGGGAGGGCTCCGAAGTAGGGGAAAGAGAAGACATTTTTGATAAGCTAAGTATAAATTACCTTGAAGTGACTGACGCGGTCGGAAAATTCACCGAAACACTGTCGACAATCACTGAAATCTCTCTCTAGTGAAAATGACCGCCTGAGTGAAAATTCGGAGAAGTGAAAAGGGGGGGGGGGTGAGACTTATAAAGGTTTGCACAAAAAACGAGGATATTGGGCTTCAAAAACCCAACAGTCTGAGTCATTTACACAAAACGCCAAAAAGTTGTACCGTCTCATTAATGACTACTGTCAAAATCATTTGAAGATCAACAGTCAAAAGGCCAACTATCATCTCCAAGTTGTCAGACTCACTTTGGACTCCGGCACGCCTTGCCAAGCGTTCTTGGCACCGACGCTCAAACGTGAGAAAAAACTTTCATTTTGGACTTTGGCACGCCTTGCCGAGCGTTCTTGGCACCGACGCTCAAACGTGAGAAAAAACTCTCACTTTGGACTTCGACACGCCCTGCCGAGTGTTCTTGGCACCGACGCTCAAACATGATAAAAAAACTCTCACTTTGGACTTCGGCACACCTTGCCGAGCGTTCTTGGCACCGATGCTCAAACGTGACAAAAAATTCTCACTTTGGACTTCGGCACGCCTTGCCGAGCGTTCTTGGCACTGACGCTCAAACGTGAGAAAAAATTCTCACCTTCGACTACGGCACGCCCTGCCAAGCGTTCTTGGCACCGATGCTCAAACGTGAGAAAAAACTCTCACTTTGGACTTCGGCAGGCCCTGCCGAGCGTTCTTGGCACCGATGCTCAAACGTGAGAAAAAACTCTCACTTTGGACTTCAGCACGCCTTGCCGAGCGTTCTTCGCACTGACGCTCAAACGTGAGAAAAAACTCTCACTTTGGACTTCGACACGCCTTGCCGAGCGTTCTTGGCACTGACGCTCAAACATGAGAAAAAACTCTCACTTTGGACTTCGGCACGCCTTGCTGAGCGTTCTTGGCACCGACGCTCAAACGTGAGAAAAAATCTCACTTTGGACTTCGGCATGCCTTGCCGAGCGTTCTTGGCATCGACGCTCAAACGTGAGAAAAAACTCACTTCGGACTTCAGCAGACCCCGCCGAACCACTTTTTGACACGTGTCGCCACGCCGAGGTATCTCTGCACCTCGGCAAGGGACTCCGAGTCTCTCTCGACTTTGGCCTTCTTCCGGACATGTGTCAGCTCCTCGGGGTGATGGGCGGGGGTCGGCAACATTGCCAAAGTGACTCGCCACCGACCCCCGAATAAGGGGAAAATACACCTTTGAGCAACCACAGACATTAGATCTCCCCAAAATTCACGCCCAATGCTGATGGAGAGCCCAGATCGCGCCACGTCATAAATAGAATTAAAAAATCTATTTTTTATTTATTTAATTCGAATTGTTTATTTAAAAAATTGCGAGAAAATAGTTAAAAATTCAGGAAAATTAATTAAAAATTCTAAAAAAATAATTATAAAATTCGGGGAAATATTTTTGAGCCCCTGGATAAATAATTATTGCATAGAATGATTAATTAGTGCCCTCGAAAAATAAAAGACTGCTCCGCAAAATTGAATAGCTGATCCGAAAAATAATTAAAAAATCAAGAAAAATCTCCAAAGGTCTAGAAGAGCTCAAGAACAATCTGGAGTACGCTACCAGCTCAGAAAAACATCATAATGCCCCGTTTAAGATCCAAAACCCCTCATTTGGATTCCGATACAACTCCGCAAGCCATTAAAACAGTAAAACTACTCCTCAAAGACTGATCAAACTCAGTCTTCAGAAGTGGGCTCGTGATATGGCTAAAAATAGGGTTAAATCGGGACCGTTCAAATCGGGCACGAATCTTAAAGCTCAGGGTAAAATGATAATTTCACCTTTAAACAGGTCTGAAATGGAAACTGGGTCTTTTCCAAAAGGCCTAATAACCCATAAACGGATCCGTCTTACTGAAGTACGGGTTCCAACCCGCAAGAAACCCAGTCCCGCTGAATAAGAGAGGATTGGGGTATATGATTAACCTTGATCAACGGTCCTAATTGCTTATATCCATTTACACTGGGAAGTAGGGATTTGATCTTATCCCGAAACTGGTTCCTAAGGCGGCTATAAATACCCCCCTCCTCCCACTGTTATCAGGTAATTAATCTTTTGCCAATCAAAGCTCTTTCATAATCTTTCTGATTACTGGCAAGAGCGTCGGAGGGTGCGTCGCCGGAATCAACCTCGGTGTTTCGCACTTTTTGCAGGTCAACGGCGGGAGAATCTCGGTCAAACTCCGGTGAAGTTGTTCAGGTTTGACTATTCAACTTCCCTCGAATCCACAAATCTATCTGTTTGCCCCCACAACGATTTCAGCGGCAACATGACTCAAATACAAATAGTTGATCAATATGATCTAAAAAAAATAAGATCAAAACACATCGTTATTCTAAATGAATAAATTTTCGATTATAAAAATACTTTAATATAAAATCCAAAACGACTATAACAAATAATGAATTTATAATATCGAAATACAGAAAATATTCAGAAAATACGTATTTATGGGAATGGGGGTTACAGGTAAGGAGCTTCTAAGATCCAAACTCATCTCTAATATCCAAATTACAACCGTCACAATTAGCAATGAAATGTACTCTAGTTGGTGTGGGCGACGATTGTCAGACAAATTTATAGTTTGAGCTCTACTTTGACCTTGGTTGGTCAAAGTGAGAGGTGCCTGTGGTTTCTTTCATGTCAGAGGGCTCGCAGGGGTCAGGTGTGACGTCTACCGTCGTTACAAGGTTGTGGTGAGAGCCATCGAGGGTGAAGCGAGGGGATGAGAACGATGACTCAATCTTGACATGGAGTTGTCAGATTGTCGAAGTGCCTGCAGTGTCTCTAATATGGTGCTTACACTTGTCGTTTGGGTCACTGCTGGGGGCAAAGAGGGAGAACATACGATAATTGGAAAGAAATAAACAGTGTACAAGCGAGGGACTGAGTGATAGAGTGAGCCGAAACTGGCACGAGAAATTTGCTCTGGCATGGGGCGGCCGACCAGTAGGACTAGATTTCATTGTATTTTTTGTTTGTTGGTTGGGATATATAAGGTCCAGAAACCAGCCTGTTGGAATCTGAACTTTACAAGTCTTATTTTTGCTTGTATGTTTTGTTAAATCCTTTTTAATGAAACCGGGGGGGGGTTGTTACCCACCGTTGACGATTAAAAAAATAAAAAAAATGGCTGCGGATCGGTGCATTCTGCAATCTTCCTACATAAGAGTGAACTGAACCAAAACATGAAGGAACTAATATAACCACAACCATACGTCCATAACCAAATAAGATCAACCAAATTACAACTGAACCAAGCTAATCAGATATGTTTTTGGCTGGTCATCTTTGGCCAATGTTACAGTCTCAATACTAAGAACACATCACACATTATTTCTCTCATAAGGACCAAGTTAGAGTTAATTTCATGTGCAGCAGATTTAGTAATGATATGTCAATCTCATTATATGAGAAAAACTAGCATGAAGACATGAAATGAACTAGCATGAAGTAACAAGTGTTAATCCAATAATCCCCAAGAAGAAAGATACACATACAGAATAAGCATTTCAAATTTAACAAAACTAATACTTGGCAGTTGAGATTATATTGGTAAAAGTTGTTAAAAAATGAAAAGAGTCTATATAAACATATAGATTGATCTCCTTCTCTCAGTCAAAAATTCATGGAAAAATAAAAAGGTTACATAAACAAAAGTGCAGAGAATTAAGAACCACAAACTATCTTCGTTGATTGCAAACTCTCTGCTCACATTTTGACTGCATAAAAGAGAGTTCAAAAGATTCAAAGCAGTAAATTTTAATACTGACAGACATGCCTAATTTTGTTGTGGATAACTGATCTCTTCTATATGAACATACACAACGAAGGAAGGAGAGTGCGAAGGACTAGGAACACAGTAGTCATGGGGCAAAAAGAGAAAATTCTTGGTAGGATTATAATCTCCGTTCCACGGAAAAATATTTTGTACGGAAGCTTCTAGGCTGAAACGGCTTGGTAGTCCTTTTATGTATATAAATCCATCTGCGCTAATCCTGTACAGAAATCTCGGCTCCTCAGTAGAGGCTACTGCCCTCAGAGAAACCACCGACAGTGAATTGCCAAATGGGATTCTACAGTCGTTGAGAACAAGAAACAGAGGACCATTCTTAGCGACTTGCAGCACACGAATTGGATCATCTTTTTGACTGAATAAAAGATGACAATCAAGGCAGGAGATCACTTTATAAATGGTAGAATGTTCGGAACTGATATGAGATGAGAGCTGAGACATAGGACCCAGGAATGTGCATTTCGGCGCAGGGCATGAGCAAGGAGCATAGATGCATGATTGCTGGTGGGTGTTGAGCTGGCTATAGGGAATGGTATCTTTACAGCCCAGGCTGAAGTTGGGGCATAAGGCATTGACAGAATCAACGATGACTTCTATATCATTACATTTGCGAATGCTCGAAGAGCAAGCAGTGCACTTCATCTTCTCAACCTTGTTACTGCACTCGTAGCATGCAACATGCCTATTATCGCACTGTGTCAGGTAACAAAAAACATTATTCTACATGGTATATTCATTAAAGTAGAGAATAAATGAACTTAATCTAATAATAACCCTATCAAATTGAAATGATACATAATAGCGAAGGAAAAAGTAGGGAGTTTTAAATCTACCCGGAAAGTAGCTAAGAGGAGAAGTTTGTTACAGCTAAAGCAGTGAACGAGTCCACGGCAAGACACACTGAGCTCCCTATTGACTTTACTGTAGTCTGTTACACTCCCACGACCTGCCATTGTTTTTCCCTTGAGTTTTTTTTTTTTTTTTTTCAGAGTTCAAGCCTGGAGTATTTTATTTCTTTTAGTGTGTTTGTAAATCTTCTCTGTCTATTTATAAACTGTTATGGACTGTGGCTTTCCAGTACTCCTTGTTTTCTTAGTTTGATTGTTCATATTCCCATATTTATTGAAGAATTATTACTGGATCTCTTCTAACACCTCCCCATGCATGGCTCTGTTACATCTCGAAAATAGGATGATGCATGAATTCTCTATACATGCATGGTTGTGCAGCCATGGAATTCTATATCCATTGGAATTGTGAAATCAAAAACTGCCGAAGACATTTATTTAAAGATTTTGTATTTCTACTCTGAAAATACTAAATGTACTGTTTTCCTTTTTTTTCTTTCTTTTGTGCTACTTTCACACTACTCACTGAAAACTGGATTCAATCAGGTGACGCCTACATACATATAAAGCATTTCATCATTAATTGATTGTTTATGCACACCACCATCTCAAGTCTACTAATTTGTAAGTAGTGTGAAATTATGCGCTTAAAAAAAAACTAAAAACTAAAAACTAAACTGTGGCCTTCCAACTCCTTGTTTGTCCCCTTTTATTTGTATGTATGCCCGAGTTCATTAATTTTTGTTGGGAAAGACTTTAATTAAGTGTGCTTTTTCATCTCCATTTCCTCTCATGGATGGTTCTATTATGTTCGGAAAGTAAGATGATACATGGTGCATGAACTATCTAGCCGACTAGCCCCATGCATTGATCTGCATCCATTGAATACTATATCTATTGCGATTTTAATGACATCAAGAACTATTTCTCTATTTTCCTGCAGGAATGCATTCGCTCAAAAAAGTTACATAAGATGTTTGTCATAACAATAAGATTGTTTACGAATAAATAATATTCACAATATTTTATAGTAACCGAAATAATCTTTTACATTTCTTTGAAAAATAAATGCAAAAGATGAACATCTTGAATCAGGACTTGAACCAAGATTTCCACATGTATGGTATGAGGTATTAGTATATCTAAAACATAATTTAGATGTGATAACTTGTCCTCTAAAAAGGGAAATAATCAATGAGCAACTGTAAAGATTTGGTTGTTATAGTTGAAGATTTTAGATTTCTGCACAACCTTATGTGAGAAGTAACACTGACCAGTATCTCCAGATGAATCAGATGGTGCAAGGGTTGAACCGTTGAAGGAACTCAATACTAGTATAATCTTTTGAAGAATCTACCACAACTCGTAATGCTAATATCGGAAGTACACCACAATCAATAGAAACTACCCAGCTTTCGATAAACCAAGAACAAACCACCACAACTTATGCAAAATCTCACAAGAACACAATCAATATGCAGAGATAACCAATACTTTTTATTCTACAAGAAATATAAAGATTGCAAAGAGATTACAACTCTCAATCTCTCTCCCTCACCTTTGAAACACTCGGTACAATCCTCTCTTGAAGTTGAACAATGATAACGGCTCACCAATCTCTTTTTTTCAGATTATACCTAAGTGATACAAACCCTAGAGCCTACAGCCATATATATAGCCCCCAAATAAACCCTAAAAGATATGCACAAATCCAGCAATTGGGCCTTAAACTCGCCAACCCAAATAACACAGCGCCGAAGTCGGTCGACTGCACCCCCCAAGTCGGTCAACCGCAACGTGTAAGTCTAGACCCCAGACCTGACCGGTCGACTGCACGGTCGACCGTCCCCTTCTCTGTTGAACCCTGTACACTCGAATAACTTTCAGCGGCTTAGGTCGGTCGACCGCACACTCGATCGGTCGACCGCAACTCTTCAGCTGCACTTCTTCTACTTGTTATTGTTGTCTTCTCTTGCTGTCTTTATCTCCTCCACTTCTTCTCCAACTTCAAGTACTCCGTGCCTGTGTGTATTTGAAGCCACAATCCTAACAATCTCCCACTTTGACCAAATACACAATGCTTCAAAGTTATTGTAATCTTTACCTCGCATTATCTCTACCAATCTCCCACTTTCATGGAAGACTCAAGTACTCCTCACTCTCATGAAAAGCACCTCCGCCACTCCACCACGCGGAGTGCACCAACCACCCCTCATCGCCTCATGAAATATGTGCTCCACCAATCGCATAGAGCACGAATACCGGAGAAACAATCTCCCATGTCGAATTTCGTATTATAAGACTCCCCAACTCACAGAATCTTCATCAACACCGGATATGGTTCAAATCCTCTCAATGCACCCTCTGCACTAGAAGTCTCTGTGGACGACACCTCAACAATATCCGCAGACTGTTCAACCCCTACAGGCTTATTTCGGTAACCCTCTTGGACATCAACCCGCATATCGATACCAGTGCTCCCTACCACACAAGAGCGACTTGAAGCTTCGTCTGTCAATTCGCAAAGTACCCTCACCGCAGCAACGTCTTTCCCTCTAGGATAACTTTCACGGCCAGCAGCTCTCACTAAATTAATAACCTCCCCTCCACGACTAAAAGAACTCAGTTGCACCCCACACAACTTACTACTCGATTCCGGCTGAGAGTCAGGAGAAACTCCCCTTACGTCTCTAAGTAAATACAGCGTTTCCTCACGCTTCCCTTTTGCAATCACCCTTGAACCTGCAGTTATACACCACTCTCCACTACCAACTGTAGTAGACATCTCCTCTTTGTCTAGCCTTCCAATCAAAATAAGATTTTCTTCAAGTCTGGAACATGCCTTGTCTCCCACAAGACAACACGCTGATCATTATTAGCTTTCACGCGAACAATACCAATCCTACGTATAAGACACCGGTGACCATTCTCCACGATCACATCTCCAAAAAAATCCTCCTCGTAGTCATCAAACACCTCTCTCCTCAGAGTGCAATAAAAAGAAGCTCTTGAATCAATACACCAATCTTGAGTGCCCAACTTCTCCCAAGCTGATAAGCATCACTCCTCAACAAGCCCCACTTGAGCTTCCTATCTCTCTTCGGTTTCTCATGCTTCTTCATATACGCCTTGCAACGCGCATCATGTGACTCTTCTTGTGACAATACCAGCACTTAGACTCATGTCCGCCATCGCTATCTTCAGACTCACTCTCAGATGAACTACTCTGATCCTTTCTTCTGCGACTGCTCTTAGATCTCCTACATTTTCTCTCAATAGACATTGCGGAATCTCTACAAGATGATGATGGATATCATCTGTTTCTCACCTCCTCGTTCAGAATGCTTCTCAACACATCATGTAGAGTCGTCGAATCTGTCATAGTGCCTATAATAGTATGTTCCACCGTACCATAACTATCGCATAAAGTAGATAGAAGTAACAATGACTTCCCCCTCTCTGAAAATTTCAAACCTGCAGCTTCCATATGAATATAAACCATACAGTAATTGTTTACATGTTCTACTACTGAACCCCCTTCCTTCAACTTTATATTAACCAATTTTTTCAGATGAAGAATTTGATTAGATGTCGACGGTTTCTCATACATATCCACGAGTAAAGTTGCAATCGGGTCCTATCGGGTCGGGTCCTCCACAATCTAGACTTGAACCCGGTACCTTACGCGTCCAAAACTTGGACCCGGGCTCGGACTTGTGAGAACCGGGTCCGGGTCCGGGTTCGGGTCCGGATCCTAGTTTAAAAAATCTACCCATCGGGTCCGGTAGCGGAGAAAAAATATTTGCACTTAAGTATTTTTGCACCCAATACCCTACGATTCCAACAATTTATGCAATTAAATTCATGAATAAATATTATATTTACACATCTATCTTCAACAATTACTATTTACATAATCTGGCACAAACATTTTCAGGAGAACACACCAATCAACTTTAGATTAGCCAAAACAATCACTACTCCTCGAACGACATGGAGGAGACAGGATAACATTTTAGAGGAGACATGGCAACGACGTCAATCATGTTGTAGGCTATGTTTTCCTTTTCACTATGCACACCTAGATATCTAAACCATTAAGCTGAAAAACTATGAAGGAATGGCTTATAATCCTTCTTGTCCTCTTCCATGTCCCCACTTCCAATATCTTGAAGGGGTCGCAAGAGGGACTTTCGAACTTGGCTTCTTCACCTTCTCAAAATCAAGTAAATACTTGGGAATTTGGTCTCCCACAAACTGTCTGTTCGGGTCACCAATATAGAAGTCCAATCACTACTACTATAAGGGTCTGTTTGGAAACATTTAAGTTGGGGAATGGGAAGGAATGGAATGAAAATGAATGGAGATGAATGGAAAGAAAGGGAAAGGGATGAATTAACTTAATAAGTTGTGTGTGTTTGGCAACTGGTGGAATGAAATTGACTTTTTTTTGTTTCCATTCCCTAATCTTGTTTGGCAAACAATGGAATATTATGGATTACGGCATTTTGAAAAACTTTTTTATAACATTTGTACATGGACATACTTCTGACATTTTGCATTTTAGGTTGAGTAATGAATAAAATTGTTTTCCTTGAGAGAAAAAACATACTTCTGATACTCCCAAAAAATGAAGATTTATTAATTCTAAAATCACCCACTCTAACCAAAATTAATTAGTTTACCTTATTTTTTATTTTTTTTATTTTTTTGTAATTTAATTCTTTTCACTTTTGATATTTGAATTTAAAAAAGAATCGGGTAAAAAATATATTATCAACGGGATCAAGAACATTGGGTAATTTACACCAAAAGAGGGATCTTAGTTCGGTACTAAAAGTTGGCGAGGTGATTTGCCGAAACTGAAAGCAGAAAAAAAAAACAACTATTCTCTGATTAAAAAGTTCGGTGGTTTCTTAAATTTAACGTTTATTTTATGTGAAGTTCTTTTAACATATTTGCACTGTATTCGAGAGGTGATGGTGACGAAGAGCCCTCTCAAAATTTGGAGAAGAGGGTTGATTTCTTGATGAATAGAGAAGAAAAATTAGTTGTTTCCATTCCTTTACCCAGCTTTCCGAGGGGGTGGAGCTGGAATAGAATTTGGCTCAAATCTTTCCCTAGGGAATGACATTTAATTGTTTCCTTTATTTTCTTTTTCAAAACAAACAAGCCGTGGAATAGGATAAGATGGGTCTATCCGCAGTATTCCATTCCTTTCCCTAGTTTTTTGGGTTTCCAAACGAGCCCTAAACTATTAACCTAAAGATAAAAAATGATGGAAATCTCGTAGTTCAAAATGCACTAAACATGTTTTTTAGAAAGTTATCAAGGGTATATCAAGAATAGGAAATACTCGTAGTTATCGTGCACAAGAGTTTCCACCGTATATACGAACTACACCAAAACTAACCTCTAATTTTAAATTAAAATACAGTAAGCAATACACCGACCTATTGGCTATTGCTGTTGAGCAGCATCCTCCGAAAACCTGGCATCCAAACCGGGTTGCGGATTCGAGCCACCTCCAGAACCCGAACCCGAACTCGACCCCGACCCGTGCTGGAGCTCAATAACGAGCCACCGAACGGCCTTGCTCATCTGCTCCAATCGGACGGCGCTGATCGGAGGGATACCGGATGCAGATCCGGTCAAAGCGGGTACGGATCCGGTAGCTTCGTCGACGAGGCACTCGGAGCCGATCCGCTGCTTGAGGGACTCGACGAACTCCTCGGCGTTGTCGCATGCGACCTTGAAGAGCTCCCACCGCTGCTTGAATGATTCGAGGGCGGCGTCGGTGGCGGCGGATTTGAGGCCGTTGGAATGAGATTTTGATTCGAGGACGCCGGTGGCGGCGGCGACGAAGTCTTGGTAGGCGGCGGTGAGGGAATTGACGATGGGTTCCATTTGATGGCGATGAAGGGTTGGGAATTTTGGGAAGCGACTTTTCCTCCCAACACAGCTTACTCTATTCCCTCTGAAAGTCATTTTGGGAATTTTGGGAGGTCTTGGAAGTCTGGGTTTTTTATAGTCTTTCTTACTTGATGCTGTTTATTTCTGAGAAACGTGCGGAAACACCAGGTGTGAGTTCGGACTCAATTTGTATTGAAGGAGATTGCCGCTCGTCTGCCGACCTTCAGTTGACCTTCTGGGACCTACGATGAGCTCGGAAAGATGTTGAAGGTTGGGCTCGGATCGGAGGGGTCGGATCCGAGGTCTTGTGTACCTGCAGACGGTCCTGAAACACCGGGGTTTGTCCCGGTGGCGGACCCTCCGACGCTCTAGTCAGTCTCTGTGAGAGAGTAGCAATAACTAGGTATATTTAAGTGGCAAAAGATTGATTACCTCAAAAGGTGGGTGTGGGTCTAGTATTTATAGAGAATCCCAACCGGGTTTGGTTCCGAAAGCCCATGGGCCTGACGTGGCAGAAGGCCCAGGGGGTTTAGGGCGGACGTGGCGATACCAGGAGTGGTATAGGGCTGACGTGGCGAAATCCTTGGCGGTATTGGGAGCTGACGTGGCCCATCGTGAGCCTCCTGTGCCTCTGGGGGGAATCGGAGGGCCTAGGCTGCGCCAGGTCATCCTTCTGCCCTGCCAGAGAGGGGGGACGGCCTGTGGGACTGCCCCGGATCGGACTCCGAGGGCTACTGAGGCTCGTCGGTACGAGGAGGCCAGTACCGTGAGGGCAAACACGAGGTTCGGCACCGACCCAGAAGTGGTCCGGAACCGAACCAGGTTGTTATTTTTACTTTTCTGAGTAGGAATAGTATTGGGCCCTGGTTGGGCCTCAGGCCATTTTTACACTGTCACACAAGCCCCCCACTCCTGCAGGGGGTGCGGGAGCTAGCCGTGGAGGAGTGTTCGTGGTTGTAGAAATGGGATGGTGAGTCACTGGGTCTTCGTGAGAAGACTACCCTGGTGCTAGACCCGACCTCGAGCCGGTCGAGGGATTATGGGCCAACAAGGGGGGTGGCGAGCCGTTGGCCTTCCTGAGAAGACCGCCCTGGTGCCAGACCTGACCTCGAGCTTGGCGAGGGTTTACGGGAAGGCAAGGGCGATGGCGGGCCGTGAAGCCTTCCTGAGAAGACCCCCCTGGTGCCGGACCCGACCTCGAGCTGGTCGAGGGATTATGGGCCAACAAGGGGGGTGGCGAGCCGTTGGCCTTCCTGAGAAGACCACCCTGGTGCCAGACCTGACCTCGAGCTTGGCGAGGGATTACGGGAAGGCAAGGGTGATGGCGGGCCGTGAAGCCTTCCTGAGAAGACTCCCCTGGTGCCGGACCCGACCTCGAGCTGGTCGAGGGATTATGGGCCAACAAGGAGGGTGGCGAGCCGTTGGCCTTCCTGAGAAGACCACCCTGGTGCCAGACCTGACCTCGAGCTTGGCGAGGGATTACTGGAAGGCAAGAGCGATGGCGAGCCGTGAAGCCTTCCTGAGAAGACTCCCCTGGTGCCGGACCCGACCTCGAGCTGATCGAGGGATTATGGGCCAACAAGGGGGGTGGCGAGCCGTTGGCCTTCCTGAGAAGACCTCCCTGGTGCCAGACCTGACCTCGAGCTTGGCGAGGGATTACTGGAAGGCAAGGGCGATGGCGAGCCGTGAAGCCTTCCTGAGAAGACTACCCTGGTGCTAGACCTCACCTCGAGCTAGTCGAGGGATTACGGGCCAACAAGGGGGGTGGCGAGCCGTTGGCCTTCCTGAGAAGACCACCCTGGTGCCAGACCTGACCTCGAGCTTGGCGAGGGATTACTGGAAGGCAAGAGCGATGGCGAGCCGTGAAGCCTTCCTGAGAAGACTACCCTGGTGCTAGACCTGACCTCGAGCTGGTCGAGGGATTTCGGGCTAACAAGGGGGATGGCGATCGGTTGGCGCCCCAGAGTGATTGAGCGGGGATATCCCACCATTCCTGTGGAGCATTGAAGGCTCTCCGAGAACGGTGTGATGGTCCAATTTCCTAGGGGCATTTAATGGCGCCGCCTAATAAATGTAGATGGTGCATGGTTTTCCGTTGATTGACCTTCCCTGTGCCTCAACGGTTAGTCCCTGGGGGAGGTTATAAATACCTCTCCCCTCCATTGTAGGTATGATCAAAACAGGGGTGGCCCATTGGCCCTCAGAGGTGTCTGCTTCGGCGGACGCCTGTCTTTTGCTAATATTTTCGACCCTAGCAGCGTCGGAGAGGTGGTTACTCTGCCGCCCGGATCTTCTCTTGGATCTGATGGACCTTGATATGGCAGCCAGATCTATGGGAGATCAGGGCGAGAGGGGTGGCGGCCGAGATCCGTGCTGTTGGAAGAGGAGCTTCGGATTGGTGGTGGTTTTGCCGTCTGGATCCCTTTTCGGGTCAGACTACCCTGTCATGGATGTTTGGCCCGGGAGAGATCCAGACGAAAAGATGCACCAACCGTATACCGGTCTTGGGGCTGAAGGGCCTCGGATGGGGGGACCACCTCCCATCGGGGGTCGGTCAGTCCGTCTTGATAGGGCTGCAGGCGATGGCGGTTTCTGTCCCACCCTCGAACTGTTCGGGGTTTCGGCTGCCGAAGCTGTAAGTCCCGGGCGGTTCGAGGGTGAGAGGGGAACTGGTCGAACGCTGGAGCCCGGGGCGCCTGTCATATGATGGCGCCTTAAACCTTAAGTAAAAAATGTTTTCTCCATCGCGTATCCCTCCCGAACCGACCCCAGAGTTAGGCCGTCAGTCTGGCGTCTGATGACGTCCTCCGCACAGGTTTCGAGGACACGGCGCGATTTTCCAGGCGGCAGTTGTGCGTTAATCAGTGAACAGTAATCGCGGAAGTCGAGGAGCCGTTCTTCCCTTATATAAGTATTCCCCTCTTTTTCCCTTTCGCCCACTTCAATCTTGCTGCTTTCTTCTTCAAAAAATCTCCCAACCCTTCAGCGATTGTTCCTGCAGTTTGTCGTACTTGGCTCGCCTTCCCGAAGCGGTCCCAGGTTAGTTTGGTAAGTTTGTTTTATCTTTAGGCACAGATGGATAGGGCTCAGTCCGGTTCGTCGGCGTCGTCGTCCAGGGGGGAGGTAAAGCCTGACTCTCCATCGACGTCGTGGGAAGAGCCCGTGTTCGAGGAGGGGTCGGCGCCCGTTGTGGGCCCTACTGGCTTGGTTTCTCTGGAGGACTCAGTGGGTGAGGGGGAAGCGGTACACAAGACGGGGCCGTCGCGTTCCCGACGCCCCTTTGTGGTGGAGAGTAGCGGGTCGGAGGGAGCCGGCGAGGGTTCGGACGGCATTCGCGTGTTGGAGCTGTCTTCCGATGAGGAGAGGGGCGAGGGTATTATAGCGAGGAAATCCACCGCTCAGGGTCGAGGACCGTCGGAGCGAGTCAAGAAGGAGAAGAGGGCCCCAGGAAAACCGGGGTCGAGGACCGGCGGTTCGAGCAAGGCGCCTGTTTTCCGTAATCTGATGACGGGTTCGCCCGTTCAGCCGAAGCATTTCCGTCAGTATCCCGACGACCTTTCTGACCAGGAGCTCTTCGGAGTGCAACCCTCTTCGCCGAGCCGGAGGAGGGTGATGATGGACGCGATCTCGACCGTTTTGGAGGACAGGGATTTGGAGGTTCTGCAGCTGGCGTATCATATAGGGCCTGGTTACGAACTGCTGATGCCGAGCCCTACTCTGCGTCCCACCGATCCCTTATCAGCTTGGTACTGTGTCTTCCCAGTGGACGCTTTTATCTCTGGCCTGAGGTTGCCAATCCACCCGTTCATTAGGGACGTGTTGAACTGGGCCTCCTTGGCGCCCATGCAGTACGGGCCGAACTCTTGGAAGCAGATTATCTGCTTTATGCTGATGTGCGAGGAACAGCAAGTACCCCTGCGGCTGAATGTGTTCCGTGCGATGTTGATGGTCAATCCGTCGGCCGAGGGTGTATACTATATCTCTCCCCGGAGTGGGGGGAAGGTCGTTCGCCACCACCCGGATTCCATCAAGGGATGGAAGGAGAAGTATTTGGTGATCCGGAGTGAAGAGCCATGGGACATTCCCACTCGATGGAACCACTCCAAGCCGAACCACCCACCGCCGAGGCAGGGGGATCTGTCGGCAGATGAATGGGGGTTTGTCGAGCGCCTCCGCCAGTCACCTAGTATTGATTGGACGGAGGTGACGGAGACCACTCTGGCGAGCGCTGGACTGAGCCCAGCTGTTATGTGTATGTAGTTGTTCCTTTCCTCTGGGTCCTTTCTTGCTTTCTTGCTCATTGCTCTTAATGGTTTTTTCTGCAGATATGGATGAGGCATCGATCCAAGCAAGGCGGCTCGCCATGAAGAAGGAAAATGCTGAGAAGAAGAAGGCGGAGGCGGCGAAGAGGCCGAGGGAGCTGCCCCTTGTTATCTCGGAAGTCCAACTCGAGCCGAGGACCAAGAGGGGTCGCTCCGAGACGAGTAAGGGCGTGGCTTCTTCGAAGGGTCGGGGCCTAGCGGGGGCCCCTGTTCTCGACAAGGGGAAAGGTCCCTGGGTCGAGGCCGAGGAAGAGGATCCGGTGGTGGAGCTGTTGCGGCAGCGGTGGGCTCCTGACTGGTCGGTTCTGATGGGGGACCGCCTGACAGAGGAGGCCCAAGCCGTTGAAGTGGTGGAAAAGCTGGCGACCCCTCGCGATCGCAAGGCGATGGAGGGTGAGCCCGTAGAGGTGGCGTTCGCCCGCCTGGCGCAGGCCACTGTGCAGGTAAGTCTGTCGACTCTGTCCCTCCTTGTTGATTTTTGTGCCGAGGCCTGATCTTTGTGTGCCGTTGGTTGTAGGCTTGTATACAGGGGGCCAACATTAAGAACCTGTACGAGGCGTCCCTGGCTCAAGAGCGAGCTCGAGCGGAGAAGAGCGAGCTGGAGATGAAGGAGATGCGAATCGAACTCGAGGGTTCGCATAAGAGAGAGCAGCAGCTGGAGCTCCAGCTCAAGGCCAAGGATGTAGAGTGGGAGAAGAAGATGGCCTCCCTGAAGACGAAGTTCACCAAGGAGGCGAAGGAGGTGCTGCATATGGGCCAGCAGATGGTGATCGCGGCCCAGGACAAAAGCTATGAGAGGGCCCTCAGCCACGTGAGGCACTTCTTCCCGGCCCTCGATTTGTCCAAGTTTGAGTATGATATGGAGATCGAGGGGACGTCGAAGACTCCTGGCGAAGAAGGGCCCGCCGTCGACCCATCGGCCGACGCTCCCGTGGATCCGTCCGTCGGCGCGGAGGTGGGTCAATGAGTTGTGTAATTTTTGTCTTTCTTTTTCTCTCCCTCGATTGTGTTTGCCTCCCGCGGACTGGCCACCGCATTTTTTGTAAGAAACACCTGGATTTATAGTGGCAAGAAAAGTTTTTTGACCGGCCGATTGTTTTCACCTCGGACATTTCTGAATCTTCTTGAGAATGTGTGTTGAGTTGGTTGGTTATCTTGTAGGTCGCGGCTCTCTTCCCTGAGGGGGACTCCCGTAGTTTCTATGTGGCGCGACTCCGGAGTAAGGTTAAGGCCCTGGAGGCCGCGCTGGCTCGTCATCGAAGGGGGGCTCGGGACACTGATGAGGCTTGTAACTTTTATCGGAATAAGTCTGCCGTCTTAAGTGCGGAGGCGCGCCGGTTGAGAAGAGCGATGTGGGATAGGGAGCTCGGCGGTGCGGACCTTAGACAGGCCGGGCTTAGTACCTTGGTGCCGAGGTCCTCTCCTGGGGGGTTACCTCGCGACGTCTTTGTGGAGAAGGAGATGGAGATGCCTCGTCACAAGGC
Source organism: Hemerocallis citrina (assembly GCA_017893485.1). NCBI lineage: Eukaryota > Viridiplantae > Streptophyta > Magnoliopsida > Asparagales > Asphodelaceae > Hemerocallis > Hemerocallis citrina. Next base: position 397,121,937 of record CM030359.1, read on the forward strand.
GATGTTGGGTGCCTCGTTCTCTTCCTCCTTGGGTCGACAGGCGGAGGGGGTTCCCTCTGCGTTGCTGCTGTTACAGTGGGCGCGACCGGATGACGCCCAGAGTTCTGTGGCTGGACTGTCGATTGTGGCTGAGGCTAAGGAATATCACAACGAGGGGAGGGGCCCCTAGTTGCTTGGTCGAAGTACTCTTTGTCCCTCGTTGGGCCCGAGGGGCTCCGATCTTCCTGATTTGAGATGGAGCGGTCTTGTAACGGTCTTTGTTTTTCTTTCGTTTTATTTTTTCTCTTTGGAACGAAAAATAAAGGGGTATGAAAGAAGAATCCTTTTCCTTCCTCGCTCCGGCCAGTAATGTGGTACGAAATGTCGGAGGCAAGGCCTGGCTCCCTCGTTCCGCGAGGGATCGAAGTGGGGCCTTAGGAAGGACCTTCGGTCCGGACTCGTATTGAGATTATCGAGACATTTGGGGGTTCGGACAAAAAGGGATATTTTTAGTATAAGGTAGGGAGGGCCGCTAAGGCAGCCCTTTACAAACGAGGGTTTACACAAAAACAGATTTACATTTAGCCGGGCCATAATCTATGCTCGTTCGGCGTCGAGGGGGAACACACTTCCACCGACGGTGGTCATGTAGCATGATCGCGCTGCTTCTTGGCTGCCTCGGACGATGCCGACTCCTTGAGGGGTGGGGAACTTGAGCTTCAGATGGTAAGCCGAAGGCACCGCTTGTAGGGAGCATAGTCCAGGCCGGCCAAGTATGGCGTTGTAAGCCGCCTTGACGTTGACCACCATGAAGTCCATGGATTCGGTCCTCTTGACAGGAGTCGACCCGGCGGTAACGTCGAGGGTAACAATCCCTTCTATTACGACAGGGACGCCTGAGAACCCGTGCAAGGTGTACCCAGCTGGCTTGAGTTTACCTCGGGGTAACTTGAGATTTTCGAAGGCTTCGAGGAAAAGAATATTCACCGAGCTACCGTTGTCGACGAGGATCCTGCAGACCTCACAATTAGCCATGTGGAGGTTGATGACGAGGGCATCGCAGTGGGGCAAGCGAACACCTTCAAGGTCTTCCCCTGAGAAGGAGACCGGCCTTGATTGTAGTTTGGGCGAGGGGTTGTCTCTGACAGCGTTCACCTCTCGGAGGAAGGCTTTTTTGGAAGTGTTTGATTCACCTTCCATCGGCCCTCCGTGGACACAGTGCAAGATGAAAGGGATATCCGCGGCTCCCTCGGAATCGGGGTCCCGACCCTGGGTCTGGTTTGGGGGAGGGTTCGGAGGCGATTGCCTCCGGTTCCTAGCGTCTCGCCGATCTCGTGGGCCTTCTCGGGTAAACTCTCGGAGGTATCCTCTGGAAATGAGTTCTTCAATTTCGTCTTTCAGGGCTCGGCATTGGTCGGTTTCGTGCCCGTGATCTCTGTGGAAGCGACAGTAAAAGCGCTGGTCTCGATTCTTGTTGTTATTAGGTCGGGGGGGTAGTCGGACAATGCCCTTGTCTTCGATTTCCAAGAGGATGGCGGAGATGTTATGCGTCAGGGGAGTGTACCTCTCGAAGCGGGGGACTGGCGGGACCTTCTTCATGGCCCCCGGGTCCCTTGGAGCTTTCTTTGGTGGTTCGACTTCCTCGGTCTTCCGCTTTCCTTTCCCGGTGGCATCCCTGGGATCTTCGGGATTAAGGGCCTCTTCTGCCTTAATGTATTTCTCGACCCTATTAAGGAGGTCGGGAAAGTCGACGGGGGGTCTCTTGGCCAGAGAAGCCTTCAGCTGTCCGGGGCGGACGTTGTGTCGGAATGCCGCTGAAGCGACGCCTGGGTCGAGGGAGGAGACCGACCTTGCCTCAGCGGTAAATCTCCGGACGAACACTCTGAGTGATTCCCCCTCTATCTGCTTGAGCCCAAGTAATGAGGCGCTGGTCCTTTCGGCCTTCCGGCTAGTGACAAAATGGGCAAGAAAATTGCCCTCGAGTTGGTCGAAGGAGTAAATGGAGCCGGGGGCGAGTTTCGAGAACCACTCGCGAGCTGGACCCCAAAGGGTGGCGGGGAAGGCTCGGCAGAGCAGGGGATCCGAGGCGCTGTGAATCATCATGAGGGTTTTGAAACCCTCCATGTGATCAGCAGGATCTCCCTCGCCATCGTAGGTCTCGAATTGAGGGGGTCGGAAATTCCGGGGTATTTCCGCTTGGAGGATGGGGGCGGAGAAGGGTGGACGGACAGGTCTGTACCCCTGAGCCATTCTTTGGCCGCCGTCCCCTATGTGATCGAGGCGGTCCTCCATTTCTTGTAGGCGTCTTAGGAGTACGTCATCGTCTTCCGGCTGGATCGTTGAAGGGCGGGACGCGCTGGCTTCGGCGTCCGACCCCGTTTGGGAATGGAGGGTTTCTTCCCTGGGGGCCCGTCGGAGGGCTCCCAGCATTTCTCTTCGGAAGTCTTGGAATTCCTTATGAGTGACGGGGGCTCCTTCGGCCCGGTTTGGTCGGTCCGAGGGTTGTCTTCCGACTCGGCTGAGCGCGGGTCTGCGCGCCTCGGGCGGTGGCCTCGGGCGGTTCGGGACCGGGTTGGAAGCGGCCCTTCCCCTGCTGCGGGTAATCTTGCGGTTGAGGATTATTCCCCGGAGGTCGGGCTGGGCTGGCCGGCCGACGCTCCTTTGGGACTCCCGAGAGGGAGCCTTGTGTTTCGACGTGCGTGGCCTGGCTTTATCGGTGGGTGGGGGCGAGTCCCGTTGGTTGACGGAGGAAGCAGCCCCCTTGCCTTTGGAGGCCATGAGGATTCGGCTATCGATGGCCTTTGAGGGTCTGGGTCGGATCGGCTTCTGGAGCAGCTGTTCCCACAGACGGCGCCAACCTGATGCTGTTTATTTCTGAGAAACGTGCGGAAACACCAGGTGTGAGTTCGGACTCAATTTGTATTGAAGGAGATTGCCGCTCGTCTGCCGACCTTCAGTTGACCTTCTGGGACCTACGATGAGCTCGGAAAGATGTTGAAGGTTGGGCTCGGATCGGAGGGGTCGGATCCGAGGTCTTGTGTACCTGCAGACGGTCCTGAAACACCGGGGTTTGTCCCGGTGGCGGACCCTCCGACGCTCTAGTCAGTCTCTGTGAGAGAGTAGCAATAACTAGGTATATTTAAGTGGCAAAAGATTGATTACCTCAAAAGGTGGGTGTGGGTCTAGTATTTATAGAGAATCCCAACCGGGTTTGGTTCCGAAAGCCCATGGGCCTGACGTGGCAGAAGGCCCAGGGGGTTTAGGGCGGACGTGGCGATACCAGGAGTGGTATAGGGCTGACGTGGCGAAATCCTTGGCGGTATTAGGAGCTGACGTGGCCCATCGTGAGCCTCCTGTGCCTCTGGGGGGAATCGGAGGGCCTAGGCTGCGCCAGGTCATCCTTCTGCCCTGCCAGAGAGGGGGGACGGCCTGTGGGACTGCCCCGGATCGGACTCCGAGGGCTACTGAGGCTCGTCGGTACGAGGAGGCCAGTACCGTGAGGGCAAACACGAGGTTCGGCACCGACCCAGAAGTGGTCCGGAGCCGAACCAGGTTGTTATTTTTACTTTTCTGAGTAGGAATAGTATTGGGCCCTGGTTGGGCCTCAGGCCATTTTTACACTGTCACATTACTCTATTCCGTCTGAACTCTTGTTGTTAACTCTTTTGTTGTCGACTTATCTATAGCTGGGTGCGTTGCGGGGATGTTTGTTTATCTCCCGGATAGCTTTATTCAGTATTTTGGCCTGCCGCTTTTTTGACCTGCTATGTAGGCAATTTTCTGTTGGATGGTCTGTGATGATGTGTGTTTTATTGCACTTTTCATTTGTTGTGGTTTTGGTGTTTGGAATACACCTAGTGATCGGCTCCATTCTCTTGTGTATGGCAGCTTGGTCTCTTTGAGGCCGGGCGTGTTCGTCTCAGTGCCCTGGAGGAGGCCGTTGCGGCCCTTGGCATGGCTGTTTGCTTGCTTCTTTATTGATGAAGCTTGCCTCCTAGTTTATGGGGCCTATCTTATTGTTTTTAGTGTTTGTCTCCTGGATCTGGGGTGCATCCCATCTCCTGATCACACCATTCTCTCCTCCCTCCTCCTCATCAATGTTTGTTCTCCTTTAGTGGCATGGTCTGTGGCTGATGTGCTTATTTTTGGAGGGGATCTGGTTCCGTTTTTGTGGCTCATTCAGATTAGTTGTCTCCATTGGGTGTGTCTCCTCCAGGTCTCACTCCGCCATTCGAGCCATCTTAATCATCCAGTTTTTCAGGACGCTTGTTTGCGAGTTCTTTTCTTGCTTCGCCTGCATCGCGCCTTCAACTGCATCGCTGGAGTTTATCGCTCAGCTTCTACCCCAGCATCGTTTGGCGATGTCTTCAGTATCATTCTCTCCCGTCGGAGAATTGGTAGGCATTCAGACCTCGCGCTGTTTTCTTTTTGTATCGCGGTGTCCTACGTCTTCGGCATCATTTTTTGGGCGACTCAAGTCGGCTAGTCGAGAGAGCCTCTCTGTATTATTGTTTGTCTTTATTTTTTTATCGTCGTTGCTATGCTTGTTTCAGTTTGGTTTTACATCTTGTAAAGCGCTTGATTGTACTGCTTTTTGTATCTCAATATAATTTTTGATAAGGCTGGAGCCGCAAGGCTCTATCCGAGTTATCAAAAAAATAATAATTACTATTTACATGTATATCCCTATAACTCTATTATTCATATTCCATATTTTTTGGGGGCATTTTTGAACGGGTCCGGGTCCGTTTTATCTTGAGCGGACCTGGACCCGGACCTGAAAGTGCATCGGGTCTTATTTTAGTACCTAGACCCGGACCCGGACCCGGACCCGTATAGATCGGATCGATTCTGGTCCAATGTTGGGTCCGGGTATTGGGTAAATGTGACAATGCTATCCGTGAGAATCTCCATAGCCTCCTTAGTGGTCTTTGCCTTCAAGATATGAAATAGCGCCTTCATTCTCAGCCCCAACTGAATCTGCCCCAGCGCCTTCTGATCCAAACGATTTCACTCCGCCAAGACCTTTGCATCCTTGTCTGCACCTACCAACTTCTCATTAAACAACAGACCGTCAAGATCTTTATGACGAAGCAACACTATCATCTGAATTTTCCGCATCGCGAAGTCAGTCCCATCGAACCTCTCGATCTTCGACTTGTTATAGGTCATCTTGAACCTAGTTGCTCTGATACCACTTGGTGAAGAATCTACCACAACTCGTAGTATTGATAGCAGAAGTACACCACAAGCAATAGAAACTATCAAGACTTAGATAAACCAAAAACAAGCCACCACAATATATGCAAGATCTCACAAGAACACAATCAATATGCGGAGATAACCAATACTTCTTATTTTCCAAGAAATACAAAGATTACAAAAAGATTACAACTCTCAATCTCTCTCCCTTACCTTTGAAACGCTCGGCACAATTCCCTTTTGAAGTTGAACAATGATAACGGCTCACCAAATCTCTTTTTTCATATCATACCTTAGTGATACAAACCCTAGAGTCTACAGCTATTGATGCAGTTTATTTCTGGGAGACGTGTGGATGCACCAGGTGTGAGTTCGGACTCGATTTGTATTTGAAGGAGAATGCTGCTCGTCTGCCGATCTTCGGTTGACCTTCTGGAACCTACGATGAGCTCGGAATGATGTTGAAGTCTGGGCTCGGATCTGAGGGGTCGGATCCGAGGTCTTGTGTACCTGCAGACGGTCCTGAAACACCGGGGTTTATCCCGATGGCGGACCCTCCGACGATCTAGTCAGTCTCTGTGAGAGAGTAGCAATAACTAGGTATATTTAAGTGGCAAAAGATTGATTACCTCAAAAGGTGGGTGTGGGTCTAGTATTTATAGAGGATCCCAACCGGGTTTGGTTCCCTTTGGGGGTCGGGTCTGGATCCGAAGGCCCGTGGGCCTGACGTGGCAGAAGGCCCAGGGGGTTTAGGGCAGACGTGGCAATACCAGGAGTGGTATAGGGCTGACGTGGCGAAACCCTTGGTGGTATTTGGAGCCGACGTGGCTGATCGTGGGTCTCCTGTTCTTCTGGGGGGATCGGAGGGCCTAGGCTGCGCCAGGTCATCCTTCTGCTTCGCCAGAGAGGGGGGGCGGCCTGTGGCACTGTCACGGGTCGGACTCCGAGGACTACCGAGGCTCGTCGGCACGAGGAGGCCAGTACTGTGAGGGCAAACATGAGGTTCGGTGCCGACCCTGAAGTGGTTCGGGGCCGAGCTAGATAGCTATTTTTACCTTTTCGAGTGAGAATTGTATTGGGCCCTGGTTGGGCCTCAGGCCATTTTTACCCTATCACACAAGCCCCCCACTCCTGCGGGGGTGCGGGAGCAAGCCTTGGAGGAGTGTTCATGGTTGTGGAAAAAATGGGAGGGCGACTCACAGGGCCTCCTTGGTGGGGTTGTCCTGAGGCTTTGACCGGACCTCGAGCTTGTCGAGGGTTTATGGGTAGATGAAGGCGATGGCGATCCGTTGTATCTTCCGGAGAAGAGTACCCTGGTGCCTGACAGAACCTCGAGAGGACGAGGGTTTATGCGTCGACAAGGGTGATGGCGAGCCGTTGTTTCTTCCTGAGAAGAGTACCCTGATGCCAGACCGAACCTCGAGACGAGGGGGAATTATGGGCTGGTAAGGATGATGGCCCGCCGGTGAATCTTCCGAAGAAGAGTACCCGGGTGCCAGACCGGACCTCGAGCTGGCGAGGGATTATGGGTCGGTAAGGGTGAAGGCGAGCCGTTGTTTCTTCCTGAGAAGAGTACCCTGGTGCCAGACCGAACCTCGAGACGAGGAGGGATTACGAGTTGGTAAGGGTGATGGCGAGCCGGTGGATCTTCCGAAGAAGAGTACCCTGGTGCCAGACCGGACCTCGAGCTGGCGAGGGTATTATGGGTCGGTAAGGGTGAAAGCGAGCCGTTGTTTCTTCCTGAGAAGAGTACCCTGGTGCCAGACCTAACCTCGAGACGAAGAGGGATTACGGGTTGGTAAGGGTGATGGCGAGCCGGTGGATCTTCCGAAGAAGAGTACCCTGGTACCAGGCCGAACCTCTAGATGAAGAGGAATTACGGGTCGGTAAGGGTGATGGCGAGCCGGTGGATCTGTCGAAGAAGAGTACCCTGATGCCAGTGAAGGCGAGTCGTTATTTCGCCCGAACCTACCCCCGTACCGAGCGGCCAGCCTGGCACTGGGTGACGTCAGCAGCACACGTTTCGAGGATGCGGCGGGATTTCCTAGGTGGCAGTTGCACGTCAATCGGTGAATAGTGACTCCGAAAATCGAGGAGTCGTCCCTATCCTCTATAAATGTTCTCCCCCCTCCTCCCATCGCCCATTTCTTTCTTGCCCTTTATTTTTCAAAAAACCTTTCAACTCTTCGGTATTCGTCCCCTCAGCTTCCTGCAGCAGGATCGTTCTTCCGAGGTGACCCCAGGTTAGTTGGTAACCCTGTTTTAGCTTAGGCACAGATGGACAGGGCTCAGTCCGGTTCGTCGGCGTCGACATCTGGGGGGGGGAGTGAAGCCTGTCTTGAAACCGACTCCGGGGGAGGAGCCGGTAGGCGAGGAGGAGGTTGTACACAATGTGAAGCCATTGCGATCTCGGAGGCATTTCGTGGTGGATAGTAGCGACTCTGAGGAGGGGGGCGGTAGTTCAGACGAAGTCCGGATCCTAGGGTTGGCCGCCGGAGAGGAGGGTGGTTCCGAGGGGGACGGTACCGCAGGGCCTCGGAATCCGCCCGTTCTGGGGCGTTTGTCTACACCCTCGCCGGAACGGGCCAAGAAGAGGAGGGCTCCGAAGAAGAAGGGATCGAGGATTGGCGGCCCAAGTGACTTAGTGATAGGGTCGTCCGCACAACCCCAGTCTTTCCGCCGCTACCCCGACGATCTCTCAGATAAGGAGTCCTTGGGGGTCCAGCCGTCATTGCCAAGCCGGAAGAGGTTGAAGGTGGACGCATCCCCGACCGTTCTGGAGGCAGGCGACTTGGGGGTTCTGCAGTTGGCATACTACATAGGGTCCGGCTATGAGCTCATGCTGCCGAACTCTACTCTTCGACCGACCAACCCCCTGCCGGATAGGTATTGTATCTTCCCTGTGGACGCCTTTATCTCCGGCCTGAGGCTGCCTATCCATCCCTTCGTTCGGGAGGTGCTAAATTGGTCGTCCCTGGCGCCGATGCAGTTTGGGCCGAACTCCTGGAAGCAGATCATCTGCTTCGTGCTGTTGTGCGAGGAGCAGAAGGTACCCCTGCGGCTCAGCGTGTTCCGAGCGATGTTGATGATCGGCTCATTGGCAGAGGGAGTATACTATGTCTCGCCTCGAGGTAAGGCGAAGGTTGTCCATGGTCATCCGGATTCCATCAAGTTTTGGAAGAAGAAATATTTGGTGATCCGGAGCGAGGATCCTTGGGGTATCCCCACTCGGTGGAACCATTCTTAGCCGAGTTACGAAGCACCGGGACCGGGGGACCTGACGGCGGAGGAGTGGAGATTCGTTGAGCGCCTCCGTCTGTCGTATAGTATCAATTGGGGGAAGGTGACGGAGGCCCATCTGGCGAGCGTCGGACTGAGCCCGAGCCCGGCCGTGCCTCGTACGTGGTTGTTTCTTTCCTCTCGCTCTTCTTGTACTTTCTTGCTCATTGTTCTTAATGGATCTTTTTGCAGATATGGATGAAGAATCGATTAAGGCACTGAGGCTCGCTATGAAGAAGACGAAGGCCGAGAAGAAGGGGGACGTGGCGAAGACGACCGAGTTGTCCCAGGTGGTCTCCGAGGCCCCAATTCAGCCGAGGGTGAAAAGGACCCGCTCAGAGACAAGCGGGGACGCGGTGGTCCAGGGGGGCTTGGATCAGGGTAGGGCCGCCGACCTTGATAAGGGGAAGGGTCCCCTGGTGGATCCCGGACTAGAGGAGAGACTTCGGCGACGGTGGGCGCCGGATTGGTCGATCCGCGAGGGTGATTGCCTGGTCCGGGGGTGCCAGGCCGTGGAGGTTGCAGATAAGCTGGCGACCCCTCGGGACCGTTCGGATATGAAGGCCCAGACCCTGGACGAGGCGTACGTGCGTCTTGCACAGGCCACTGTGCTGGTAAGTCAATCGAGCCCCCTTGCTTTCAGATTATGTTGCTAAGAAGGATTTCTTAGTAGTGTCCGGCTGTGGCAGGCGACCGTGCAGGGGGCCCATGTGAGGGGCCTCTATGAGGCGGCGTTGCAGCGAGAGCGAGACCGGGCTGACAAGGCCGAGCAGGAGGTGACGGAATTGAAGGGAGAGCTCGAAAGCTCTCGTAAGAAGGAGGCGGAGATGAAGGTGGCCTTCGACAAGGAGAAGGAGGAATGGGCGAAGGCGAGGGTGGCTCAGGAGAAGAGGTCGGAGAAGGAGAAGAAAGAGGTGACAGAGTCGTGTCAGCTCCTGGTGATCAAAGCCCAGGATAGCAGTTATGCGAAGGCCCTCAGCCATGTGAGGCACTTCCATCCGACTATCGACCTGTCCAACTTCGAGTATGATATGGAGATTGAGGGGACACCGAAGACCCCTGGCGAACAAGGGTCCGATGATAATCCGGTCGCCGACCCCCCTGTGGATCCAACTGACATTGAGGTGGGAAAATAAGCTGTATACTTTTGTACTTCTTTTTCCTTCTCTCGATTGTATTTGCCTTCCGCGGACTGGCCACCGCATTTTTTTGTATGGGGAAATTGAATTTATAAAAAGAGGGTTTTTTGGCTGGCCAAGTGTTCCAACTTCGAAGAATTCCCGAACCTCCTTGCTTATATGTTTTGAGCGGGCTGGTTCTCTTGTAGGTTACGGCTCCCCCTCCTGAGGCGGACCCCCTTCGTTCCGACGTGGCGTGGCTTCGGGGCAAGGTCGAGGCCCTAGAGGCCACTTTGGTCCGGTATCGAAAGAGGGCTCGTGACACTGATGCGGCTTTCCATTATTACAGGAACAAGTCTGAAGCCCTAAGTGAGGAGGCGAGCCGGCTGAGGAGGGTGATGGCGGATCGGGAGCTCGGGGGCATTGGTCTTGGATATACCATGTCGAGTTCCTCGGTGCAGAGGCCCTCCTCTGAGAAGCTGCTCCGTGATGTGATAGTGGAGAAGGAGATGGAGATACACCACTACAGGACTATGCTGGGTGTCTCGATATCTTCCTCGGGGGGTCGGCGAGCGGAGGGGGCTCCCTCTGCGTTGCTACTGATGGAACGCATGCGATCCTTTGATGCCCAGAGCTCCGTGGCCGGCGCGTCGACCGTGGCAGAACCGAAGGGTCGTCAGGACGAAGAGAGAGCTCCAAGTCGTCCGGTCGGGGTGATTCCTCCTTTTGCCGGACCCGAGGGGCCCTAAGTCGGCGGTTTTCTTTAGTTAGAGATGAGTGGAGTGGTCCTGTAACGGTCTTTGCTTGTTTTCCCAGAACAAAATAAAAGAGTATGAATAAAGAAATCTTTTCCTTTCTTGCTCTGGCTAGCGGTGTGGTGAAGGGCGGTGGAGGCGAGGTTGGGCTCCGCCGATTCGTGAGGGATCGACGCGGAGCGATAGGAAGACCCCCCGGTCCAGAGCTGGGTCGAACCTACTGAGACTCTTGGGGACGAGACCTGAGTGAGAACTCAGGTGCCGACCCCATTGCCCGGTACCAGGTCGGAGCTGCCGAGGCTTTTAACTTTTGACAAAAAAGAGACTTCTTTTATACCAGACAGGGAGGGTCGTTGAAGTGTCCCCTTACACATGAATGCTTACAAAAGATTTAATTTACTTTAGTCAGGCTAGATTCTAGGCTCGCTCTCCCAGGAATTTCATGAGGTGCTCGGCGTTCCAGGGTCGGCTGATGGGTCGGTCGTTCATATCCGTCAGGCGGTACATACCAGGGCGTACAGCCTCGACTACGCGGTACGGGCCTTCCCAGTTGGAAGCCAGTTTTCTCTTCTTGGTTGGGTCAGAGACAAATAGCTTTCGTAAAACCAGGTCCCCTGCCTGGATGTTTGTGGGGCGGACCTTCTTGTTGTAAAATCTCTCGATTCGTTGCTGGTAGATGCTCCTTCGGATTGAGGACTTCTCTCGCACCTCGGCGACGAGGTCCAGGTTGGCCCTCAGTCCGGACGCATTGTCATCTTCATCGAAGGCTATGATCTGAGGAGAAGGCAATCCGACCTCGACGGGGATGACTGCCTCCGTCCCATAGGTCAGACTGAACAGCGTCTCTCCCGTGGGGATCCTCTGGGTGGTTCGGTGCGCCCATAGTACGCTGGGCAGTTCCTCGACCCATAGCCCTTTGGGGGAATTGTCCAGGCGCTTTTTGAGGCCGTCGAGGATTTGCCTGTTCGCGTTCTCCGCTTGGCCGTTAGACTGAGGGTGGCAAATGGCGGAGAAACGCTGCTGGATGCCGATGTCCGCACAGAAAGTTTGGAAGTTTTGACCTTGGAACTGGGTTCCGTTGTCCGTGACGAGGATTCGAGGGATTCCGAATCGACAAATGATGTTCTTCCAAAGGAACTGTTGCACTTGGCGCTCGGTGATGCTGGATAGTGGTTCGGCCTCGATCCACTTGGTGAAGTAGTCGATGGCGACAATCAGGAATTTCTTTTGCCCTACCGCTGGGGGGAAGGGCCCCACAAGGTCCATACCCCACATGGCGAATGGCGTAGGGCTCGCCAGGGACCGGAGATTGGCTTGAGGAAGCCTTTTGATAGGGGAGAATCTTTGGCAGGGACCGCACCTCTTGACTAAGTCTTGTGAGTCTTGGAGCATGGTGGGCCAATAGTACCCTTGATTCAGGGCCTTTCGGGCAAGTGTTCTACTCCCCATGTGGCATCCGCCGATCCCTTCGTGCAAGTCTTTGAGGGCGTAGCTGGCCTCGTCGCTGGTGAGGCAGCGGAGGTATGGCTTGCCGTCGGCCAAGGTGTACGAGCGTTTGAAGAGGATGTCATCGATCATGACGAATCTTTCAGCTCGGATTCTGATTCGTCTGGCCTCGGCTCTGTCTTCAGGAAGCTCGGCAACGCTTAAGAATTTTCGGATGGGAGTGGTCCAGTCGTCCGGACTGGTCCCCTCTTGCACACACATCGCTTCCGGCTCTGGGTCACTGATGCTTGGCTTTAGGAGGACCTCGACGAGCACCGTTCGATCGAGACCCTCGAAGGACGAAGAGGCAAGTTTGGATAACGCGTCTGCCTGGGCATTCTGTTCCCTGGGGACTCTGATAACCGTGGCGCCGTCGAAGGACGCCAAGAGTCGTTTGACTGCCGCCAAATACCTCATCATTCGTTCGTCGCGGGCTTCGTATTCTCCGGTGATCTGATTGATCACGAGCTGAGAGTCGCTAAAGGCCCGGATTTGCTTGGCACCGGCTCGGTGGGCGAGGGTCAATCCGGCGATCATGGCCTCGTATTCTGCCTCGTTGTTGGAGGTCGGAAAGTTGAGGCGGAGGGAGTATTGAAGTAGGAATTGGTCGAGGCCATGGAGGATGATGCCAGCTCCATTCCCCTTTTCGCATGACGAGCCGTCGACAAAGACCTCCCAAGTCGGATCCGACCCTTCGAAGTCAGGCTGCTCGGAGACGGTGCACTCAGTTATGAACTCGGCGAGGGCCTGTCCTTTAATGGCCGCCCTCGGATGGTAGCTGATGTCGAACTGGCTCAGCTCGATCGACCATTTGACTAACCGGCCGGAGTTTTCGGGTTTGTGGAGGACCGTCTTCAGTGGCTGGTCGGTCAGTACTTGGACGGAGTGGGCCTGGAAGTAAGGTCGAAGTTTTCGGGCTGCCATGACCAGGGCATAGGCCACCTTCTCTATCTTTGCGTATCTCGTCTCGGCTGAGAGTAGTACTTTGCTCACGTAGTACAGTGGTTTTTGAACTCCCTCCTCCTCTCGGACGAGGACGGCGCTGAGGGCGCAGTCCGAGGCGGACAGGTAGAGCCAAAGCGGCTCGCCTGGCTCGGGCTTGCTGAGGAGAGGCGGGTTGGCAAGGTATTGTTTCAGCTGTTCGAAGGCTTCTTGTTGATGGGTACCCCACTCGAAGCCCCCTTTCCCGCGTAAGGCTTTGAAGAAGGGGAGAGACTTCTCCCCTGACTTGGAGAGAAAACGGCCGATTGCCGCCAGCCGACCTGTGAGCCTCTGAACCTCTTTGACATTCCGGGATGGGGTCATGTCAATGATGGCTTGTATTTTTTTCGGGGTTTGCCTCAATACCGCGTTGGCTGACGATGAATCCTAAGAACTTCCCCGTGGAGACGCCGAAGGCGCATTTAGTCGGGTTGAGCCTCATGTTGTGGCGTCGGAGGACACCGAAGGCTTCCTCGAGGTCGGCGACGTGGTCCGGCCCAGCCCGGCTCTTGACAAGCATGTCGTCGACGTAAACTTCTACGTTGCGGCCGATCAGGTCTTTGAAGATTCTATTGACGAGTCGCTGGTACGTGGCTCCGGCGTTTTTCAGCCCGAAGGGCATAACGCGGTAACAATAAAGACCCTGGTCGGTGACGAACGAGGTCTTGGAGATGTCTGGTGGAAACATCCGGATCTGATTGTACCCCGAGAACGCGTCCATGAAGGATAGTAGCTCATGCCCTGAGGTTGCGTCTATTAAAGCGTCGATGCGGGGGAGGGGGAAAGGATCTTTCGGACATGCTTTGTTAAGGTCCGTGAAGTCGATGCAGATCCGCCAACCCCCTGTTGCTTTCTTCACCATGACGACATTAGCCAACCACTCGGGGTAGCTGACTTCCTGGATGAATCGGGCGGACAAGAGTTTGTCCACCTCTGTCTTTACAATTTGTTGCCTCTCCGGGGCGACTTTGCGCCTCTTTTGGACGATCGGTTTAAAGTCAGGGAGGACGCTCAGTCGGTGCATGATCAAGTCTTCGGAGATCCCGGGCATATCGGAGGGCTTCCAAGCGAAGAGATCAACGTTGCGACGGACGCAGGCGATGATGCCTGTCTTCAAGTCTTCGGTGAGTGAGCGGCTTACCCGGAACCATTTTGATTCATCCTCGTCGTTGAATAGGACTTCCTCTAGTTCATCAACCGGCTCGGGAGCTGGGCCGTCTCTCTTAGGTTCGAGTTCAATGGCGTCGAGGGGGAGTACGCCCCTGCCCACGGCGGTTACGCAGCACGACCGCGCTGCTTTGTGGCTACTTCGGACGATGCCGACCCCTTGGGGGGTGGGAAATTTGAGTTCCCGATGGTAGGCCGAGGGTATCGTCTGGAGGGAGTTTAGTCCGGGCCGGCCAAGGATGGCGTTGTAGGCCGCCTTGGCGTTGATGACCCTGAAATCCATGGACTCGGTCCTCTTGCCAGGGGCCGATCCAGTGGTGACGTCGAGGGTAATAATCCCCTCTACTACGACCGGGGCGCCCGAAAATTTGAGCACCGTGTGTCCGGCTGGTTTGAGTTTCCCTCTGGATAGTCTGAGGCTCTCGAAGGCTTTGAGGAAGAGAATATTTACCGAGCTGCCGTTGTCGACAAGGATTCGGCGAACCTCACAATTGGCCATGTGGAGGCTAACGACGAGGGCCTCGCAGTGGGGTAGGCGAACTCCTTCGAGGTCCTCTCCTGAGAAGGAGACTGGCGGCGGTTATAGCTCGGGAGAGGGGCTGTACTGAACAGCGTTCACCTCTTGGATGAAAGTTCTCTGGGAAGTATCGGACTCTCCCCCCATCGGCCCCCCGTGGATGTAGTGTAGGGTAAATGGCATATCAATGGCTCCCTCGGATTCGGGATTCTGACCCTGGATGCGGCTCAGATTAGGGTTCGGGGTTGAGAATCCCCGGTTCCTATCCCCTCGCCGACCCCGTGGGCCTTCATCCCCGGGGATCTGTCTTGGACGGTTCGGAGCCGGGTTGGAAGCGGCCCTTCCCCAGCTGCGGGTGATCTGGGGGTTGACGGTTATTCCTCGTAGGTCGGGGCGGACTGGCTGGGTGACGCTCCTTTGGGACTCCTGAGGGGGAGCCCTGTGTTTTGAAGTGCGTGGCCCGGCGTTAGCAGTTGGTGGGGGCGAGTCCCGTCGGTTGACGAAGGAAGCAGCCCCCTCGCCATTGGAGGCCATGAGGATTCGGCTGTCGAGGCCCCTCGAGGGTCTGGCTCGGATCGGCTTCTGAAGCAGTTCCCACAGACGGCGCCAACCTGATGCGGTTTATTTCTGGGAGACATGTGGATGCACCAGGTGTGAGTTCGGACTCGATTTGTATTTGAAGGAGAATGCTGCTCGTCTGCCGATCTTCGGTTGACCTTCTGGAACCTACGATGAGCTCGGAATGATGTTGAAGTCTGGGCTCGGATCTGAGGGGTCGGATCCGAGGTCTTGTGTACCTGCAGACGGTCCTGAAACACCGGGGTTTATCCCGGTGGCGGACCCTCCGACGATCTAGTCAGTCTCTGTGAGAGAGTAGCAATAACTAGGTATATTTAAGTGGCAAAAGATTGATTACCTCAAAAGGTGGGTGTGGGT
This sequence comes from Hemerocallis citrina, assembly GCA_017893485.1. Classification (NCBI taxonomy): domain Eukaryota; kingdom Viridiplantae; phylum Streptophyta; class Magnoliopsida; order Asparagales; family Asphodelaceae; genus Hemerocallis; species Hemerocallis citrina. The sequence goes on from CM030359.1 coordinate 397,137,356, forward strand.
CTAGTATTTATAGAGGATCCCAACCGGGTTTGGTTCCCTTTGGGGGCCGGGTCTGGATCCGAAGGCCCGTGGGCCTGACGTGGCAGAAGGCCCAGGGGGTTTAGGGCAGACGTGGCAATACCAGGAGTGGTATAGGGCTGACGTGGCGAAACCCTTGGTGGTATTTGGAGCCGACGTGGCTGATCGTGGGTCTCCTGTTCTTCTGGGGGGGATCGGAGGGCCTAGGCGGCGCCAGGTCATCCTTCTGCTTCGCCAGAGAAGGGGGGCAGCCTGTGGCACTGTCACGGGTCGGACTCCGAGGACTACCGAGACTCGTCGGCACGAGGAGGCCAGTACTGTGAGGGCAAACATGAGGTTCGGCGCCGACCCTGAAGTGGTTCGGGGCCGAGCTAGATAGCTATTTTTACCTTTTCGAGTGAGAATTGTATTGGGCCCTGGTTGGGCCTCAGGCCATTTTTACCCTATCACAGCTATATATATAGCCCTTAAGTAAATCCTAAAAGATAAACACAAATCCAGTAATTTGGCCTTAAACTCGTCAGCCCAAAAACACAGCGCCGAAGGCGGTCGACCGCACCCCCAGGTCGGTCGACCGCAACGTGTAAGTCCAGACCGGAGATCTGACCGGTCGACTGCACAGTCAACCGTCCCCTTCTCTGTTGAACCTTGTACACTCGAAGAACTCTCAACGTCTTCTCTTGATGTCTTTGTCTCATCCACTTATTCTCTAACTTCAAGTACTTCGTGCCTACATGTATTTGAGGGCACAATCCTGACATAATCAACTATCAAAAGCCTTTTGCATACACACACAAGTGCATTAGGTGAAGATCAGATAAATACATGTTATGGATCTTGAGCCTTCTCGAATCAGCTTGAAGGCAAAAAAACACTTCAGTGGGCCAGTTATGGATTTTGATAAAAATATGACAAGTTTTTACTTATGGACTTCGATTAAAATGCAAACTTAGACTAATATGATTTTGTACATTATGTGGGTTTATATATCTTGCATACACGTGTTCAATGAGAAAATGATGAAGCGATGAGATGGAATCAAAGCGAATACTAGAAGAAAGAGAAGAAAGTAGTTGGTTGTAATACCCCAGATTTGCAACGAACAGTCGACTGGTAGCGAACAGTCGACTAGTATACCTAGCAGTCGACTGCTATTGAGATTTGTGAAAGGATTTAAGAAATATAGTCCCATATCGGGAATATACAAAAATAATTTGAGTATAAATACTATTAGCCAATGATCAAGAGTCACCAATTCGGTTAACCACCTTTTGAGAGGCAGCCTGTGGTGGGCAGTTGTACTACATAGTATCTAATTTGTATTTCTAAAAATATTAAAATTGTCTGAGTACTAGGGCGGGGCGTTACAAATGGTATCTGAGCCGACTTTCGACACACCGGGTGTATTTGATACACGGCAGGGAGATGAGTCTCCGGAATTTGCTTCGTGGGGTATTCACGGAAGTAGGCAGGGTGCTAGAAAGGGCGGTCCTACACTAGATGTGTGTTCCGTACTCAGCGAGGACGCTGATTTCTAAGGGGGGTGTATGTAATACCCCAGATTTGCAACGAACAGTCGACTGGTATATCTAGCAGTCGACTGGTAGCGAACAGTCGACTGGTATACCTAGCAGTCGACTGCTATTGAGATTTGTGAAAAGATTTGAGAAATATAGTCCCATGTCGGGAATATACAAAAATAATTTGAGTATAAATACTATTAGCCAATGATCAAGAGTCACCAATTCGGTTAACCACCTTTTGAGAGGCAGCCTGTGGTGGGTAGTTGTACTACATAGTATCTAATTTGTATTTCTAAAAATATTAAAATTGTCTGAGTACTAGGGCGGGGCGTTACATTGGTAGTAGTAAAAGGAACAGAGAAGGGGACAATCGACTGTCACCCCCTCGGGTGTCAACCTGGGTGATTGCAGTCGACTACACAAGCAGTCGACCGCAACTTGTGCAGTCGACCGTCTCACGCGCTGATGAAATTTTTAAGTCGGGTCTTGGAGATTCGTGAGAAGCCCAAATTCGTCTTCAAGTTAGATCGTACGGCTCTCAAACGCATGGTTATCTCTTCAGTATACATTAGATGGTTAGTGTACCAAATGTATCAAACTAGGGTATCTCTAGATCTATATATTTATTATAACAGCTCCAAGAACAATATGATTCTATGAATCGAGTGCTGAATAGAAGAAAAGAGTATTTCATCAGAGATGTGAGAGATTTATCTATTGTAAACAGCAAGTAGTTCCAATTAGGATTAGAAATGGTCGTGGTGAGAATTGTAATATTCTTGTATCTTCACTAGTTGAATAACATCTCGGTTCTACCTCCCCCAGATTAAGGTGAAAGCCCCAACCAGGAAATTCTTGTGTGCTTTTGTGGTTTGAATTAATCGTGTTGACGACTCAACAAAATCCTCTATAGTGAATAATTTTCTAACAAGTGGTATCAGAACATCATGATCGTGGGTTTGTTTGAGTTCCTTGGAGAACATGACAGATCAAAAGATAAAAATCAAGCAATTTGACGGTACGATCAACTTCAATCTATGGAAGATGGACATGTACAATGTACTGGTTCATAAGGACTTGCACCTTGCTATATAAGAGAAGAAGCCAATCGACATGAAGCATAAGAAGTGAGATGAGATTTGTTTGAAGGCCTTAAGTTTAATCCGGCTGCAATTTGCTGACAAAGTCAAGTGTAATATCCTTGAGGAAAAAAGTGCAACGAGTCTATGGGCGAGACTCAAATCTGACTACTTTGGATTGTCTTTGTTGGATTAGATGTACTGGAAGAGAAAGTTGTTATGTTTCTCAATAAGGAAGGTACCCATCTTCACGATCACATTGTGGAGTTCAATAAGGTAATATATGAACTGAAGGCAATTAACGCTGATGATCTTTACGAAGATGGTAAGCTTTCAACTTGATATATTCATTACCAGCTTCTTATGATCATTTGATAACTACTATGCTAAACGGAAAATCAGCTAATGAGAGACTTATAGTTGTTGGGGTGATTAATGGTTTGAAAGAAGATGAATTTTAGGAAGGAGACTCATACAGGGGGGTATACTTCTGTAGGTTATTTGGTGGTAGATGGTGATAATACAATTGAAAGGGATAAGGCACACACGAGTATGATCCGTTGTCACCATTGTAGAGAAATTGGGCATTACAAGAGAGACTGTAGCAAGTGCTTGAGTCAGAAGGGTGCTATTATAGGAGGTGATCAAGCCCACATAGCACTATTGATTCAGGTGATTCCAGTAATTTTAATTTATGTCTTCTTGTTTCAAGTTCGTCATATGTGGATTCGAGTTGGTATCTTGATTCGAGGAGTTCTTCTCATATTTGCTCCGAGAGTGGGATATTTTTTACTTACAAGTCGTCAATAGGTCGCAGTTTGAGAACAGCGATTGGAGAGATTTGTGAAGTGGTGGGTGAGGGAACGGTTGAATTAGAGATGCCAGATAGTGAAGGGTTCACACTAGAATAGGTTATGCATATTCCTTCGATAAAGCAGAATCTCGTATCCTTGGGGACTCTTGATTCTTTGGGTTGCAGGTACACAGCTCGAGGTGGAATTGTGACACTTTGGGATAGTCGTTGTAAGGTAATAAGGGTAAAAAGGAGATTGGGCAGAGTCAGCACAACCTCTACTAGTTTTGTGGGAGCAAGAAAACTGGCCGATTATTTGGAAGCTCATTGTTCCAAAGCATCATCTATTAAACCGTCACTAGAATCATCAAAGCGAGACTGCAATGTTCGAATAATGTTGGAAGGTGGAGAGCTTTGGGGTAGATGGAGTTCGTGTGGAGGGGGCACCTCCATGATAGCATCTACTGGGGTGTGCCCTTAAAGGGGGCATAGAATTGGAGCAAAATAGATAGAGGTATATTCAACTAGCAGAAGAAGCTATAGAAACAAGTTGTTTACAAAGCGAAGATGAAAGAGTCCAGAGTTTAAATTACACAAGTGTAGATTTGTAGATTCATGAATATGCAATCCAATGTAGAGATTGTTGGATTTATATGTCTTGCATACACATATTCGATGAGAAGACAGTGAAGCAATGAGATAGAATCGAAGCGAATAGTTGATGAAAGATAATAAAGCAGTCAGCAATAGCAAAAGGAACAAAGAAGGGGACAGTTGACTATCACCCCCTCGGGTGTCAATTTGAGTGATTGCATTAACCGCAACTTGTGCAGTCGACTGTCTTGGGCGTTGATGGAATTTCCGGGTCGGGTTTTGGAGATTCGTAAGAAGCTCAACTTCGTTTTCCAGTTAGATCGTACGACTTTCAAACGCATGGTTATCTCTTCAGTATACATCGGATGATTAGTGTATCAAACTAGGATTTCTCTAGATCTATATATTCATTGTAACAGCCCCAAGAACAATATGATTCTATTAAGTGCCGAATAAAAGAAGAGAGTACTTACTTCATCAGAGAGGTGAGAGTTGTCTTCATTGTAAAGAGCAAGTAGTTCCAATTAGACTTGAGAGAGGGTTGTGGTGAGAGTAGTAATATTCTTGTATTTTTCTGGTTGAATAACATCTCGGTTCTTCCTCCCTCGGATTACATGAAGGAACTTAAATAACCACAGCCATACGTCCACAACCAAATAAGATAACCAAATTACACCTGAACCAAACTGAACAGATTTGGTATTGGCTGGTCATGGTTGGCCATCGTTAGTCTCAATACTAAGAACACATCACACATTATTTATTTCTCACAAGGAAAAATATGGAGTTCATTTCATGTGCGGCATATTTATAATGGTATGTCAATCTCATTATATGTCGAAAACTAGCATGAAGTAACAAGTGTCAGGCCCCGAGAAGAAAGATACACATACAGAATAAGCATATCAAATTTACCAAAACTAATACCTGGCAGTTGAGATTATATTGATAAAAGTTGATAAAAAAAAATGAAAAGAGTCTATATAATCATATAGATTGATCTCCTTCTCTGAGCCAAATCCACCAAATAAGATACTAAATCAATACATAGTTTTTTTCTAGTAATCACTAATCTTCTCTATGTGAACATCAACCGTGACAAAAGGGTTCACAAAGAAGTACTCGGGCAAAAAGAGAAAAGTCCCCGTGAGTTTATCATCTTCCTTCCAGTCCCTAATATGTTCCACCGGAGCCTCTAGTGTCAGACATCGCTTAGCCTTAATCCGAGTAAACCAAACTTTAAGCTGATATTTATAACAAATTGGTTCCTTAGTGCCCTGCCCGAAAGAGATCAGAGACATAGAATTGCCTAAAGGATTGTCCCTGGAATTGAGTAGAAGAAACAGAGGGCCACCCTTAGTTTGAAGAATGCGAATCGGGTCGTCTCGCCTGAGCCAAAATTTCATGCAGATACTGGAGTCAGAAGATTGCGGACACGATTCATACGCAGTAGAGTGTCGGGAACTAATATGAGCTGAGAGCTGTGATGCGGGGCTCCGAAATGTGCACTTTCGCATGGGGCAGGAGCAGGGAGCAAAGATACAGGATTCCCGGTGGGTGTCAAGTTCAGCGTAGGAAATAATAGCCTCCTTACATCCAAGTGCAGAGTAAGGGCACGAGACATTGATCGACTCAATGATCACTTGTTGACCAGAGTAGTTGTCAAGGCTCAAACGACAAACCGAGCACTTCATGTTGTTAACCTTGATAGCGCATTCGGAGCACACAACGTGCCTATTTGTGCACTGGAAGTAAGACTAAAATTAATTGTTCAACATGACCAATTAAGATGATACGTACATGAAAATGCATGAAAGAAAGTTTGAAATTTTTGGTTACCCGGAAAATAGCAAAGAGTAGAGTCTTACTGCAGGTGGAACAATAAAAGAGCGATTCGGGGTCAACTTTTGTGAACATGTTATCGCCGTTGGTGTAGTTGGTACTCTCTCTCTCACCGGCTGCTGCTTTGTCTCTTTTACGTTCATTTTCGTGTCCTGCTTCTTCCTTCTGCTTCCTCCTCATATTTGTCCGCGCAATAATATCCTTCAGTTGTTGTTAATATCTTGCTTCCTTATAAAGATGGTGGTGCACAAACACCGTGTTCTATTAGTCAGACTTTTGAAGTTCCCAAGATTAGATTGTAGTCATTTAAGTTGAGACCATACAGAAACTCTTCATATTCGTGAGGGACCCAAAAACTTAATTTATGGGCCCGTCTGTTGAAATTCCATATATTAGTCTGACACAAATTGCTAATTTCATATCGGATGCTTGATCAACTTCAAAAGTGATCAAAATTGATCAGCTTGAGACTCGTGGTTTAACTTCACTAGTAATTTACACGTGCGATGCACGTTTTAATAAATATAGTTTTTTTAAATAAAAATTTAGATATCTATCTATACTATTATTAAGCAAAGCTCAATTTTGGTGGATTTTTACTATTATGCCCCCATATACATCTATACTATTATCTATATCTATACTATTATTAAGCAAAGCTCAATTTTGGTGGCTTTTTACTATTATGCCCCCATATACATCTATACTATTATCTATACTATTATTAAGCAAAGCTCAATTTTGGTGGCTTTTTACTATTATGCCCCCATATACATCTATACTATTATTAAGCAAAGCTCAATTTTGGTGGCTTTTTACTATTATGCCCCCATATACATAAAAAGCTAAAAAAATATATAAGGTTAATTCTGTGATTTTCACTTCACATTTAAAGTCTCCATAAAATTTTGTTCCCTCAAATCTATACTATTATTAAGCAAAGCTCAATTTTGGTGGCTTTTTACTATTATGCCCCCATATACATCTATACTATTATCTATATCTATACTATTATTAAGCAAAGCTCAATTTTTGTGGCTTTTTACTATTATGCCCCCATATACATCTATCTATACTATTATTAAGCAAAGCTCAATTTTGGTGGCTTTTTACTATTATGCCCCCATATACATCTATACTATTATCTATACTATTATTAAGCAAAGCTCAATTTTGGTGGCTTTTTACTATTATGCCCCCATATACATCTATACTATTATTAAGCAAAGCTCAATTTTGGTGGCTTTTTACTATTATGCCCCCATATACATAAAAAGCTAAAAAAATATATAAGGTTAATTCTGTAATTTTCACTTCACATTTAAAGTCTCCATAAAATTTTGTTCCCTCAAAAATGCACGAGCATATCCCCAGTGCAAATTGCACGTGCTAACCCATAAAACGTGCATTGCACGTGCAGATTACTAGTAATCTTGATTTGAACTTAAAACCTCCTTTATAATAGTTATGCACGTGTATTGCACGGGTTGGTAGATTGACAAAATATTTACAAATGACACTAAGGCCTTCTCCCATTATGATATTAGAGATTAGAGATATGAGTATTTCTTAGTTTTTAAAAATAAGGGGGGTATATGATAGTTTTCACATTTTAAATGGGGCCATTTGCTAAAAATCTCTTTTTTAGGAGTTGCACGTGCATCACACGGGTATGTTGGATTTAGTTTGGCCGTATATTACACGGGTTTGCCCAGTTACCAAATTAGGGTTGGTTTGTTTACAACCCCAACTCTCCCATTAAAATAGTAGGGATGAAAAAAATTGATCCAATGAATCAATTTTAACAACAACAAAAACTTTAAGTAGCTAGAATGGTCTATATGAGAATAAGATCGTAAGGGTAGAAAGGCTACTTGGAGAGAATGATATCTTTCGACTTAATTTTTTTTCTTGGAAGTCTGTTCAATAGGTTAGAATTTTCATATCATTAAAATGGAGGGTGTGACCGATCACCTTAGAAGTTGATCGATAGACAAATTTGGAAATAACAATTTGTTATGCACTAATATGAAAATTTAAAATTTATTAGGTACTTGAGTGGAAAAGAACCAAATCAAAAAAAATATGTTTGGCCATATTCCAATGTATTCATTATAATGGTTACTTCTACATGTTTTTCTTTCTCTCTAATATTATCTCTTAATAATATTATAATGGGAGAAGCCCTTAGTGTCATTTGTCATTTTATCATTCTACCAACATGTACAATGCACGTACATAATCAATATAAAGTAAGTTTCTGGTTCAAATCCTCCCTACGTCAAAATTTGTATTTTTATTTTTTGAAATTATTAAAACGTGCATCGCACGTGTAAATTACTAGTAATCTCCACAACTAGAATGGGAGAAGGACTTTGTCCATAACCCAACCCGTGCAGCGCACGTGCAGGTAATTTTTTTTTTCACTTTTCATTCCCCCCAATTTTCTTCCACGTGCACAGCACGTGTATCTCTACTACTATAATGGGAGAAGGCCTTTGTCCATAACCCAACCCGTGCAGCGCACGTGCAGGTAAATTTTTTTTTTTTGCACTTTTCATTCCCCCAATTTTTCCCCACGTGCAAAGCACGTGTATAATACTAGTCTACTATTTTAATGTGAGAGTTGGAGTTGTCATTTCTCAACATACAAATTCGTGCATTGCACGTGCAACTCCAACTCTCCTATTAATTACAATAAAAATAAACGAATAAAAAAAATCATCTATTTAAAACGTGCAACGCACGTGTAAAAAAATTTTATAATATTTTTTAACACTAAACATATACATATGTTGCACGTATAACTCAAATTCTACTTATAAACATGTTCATTGCACGCACAAATTGAAGTTTTTTTTAAAAAATATTTTTTTCAATTACGTGCAACGTACGTCTAACTCCAAAACTATTTCTTAACACATATATCACACGTAAAAATCCTCAAATTCTTATCAAAACGTGTATCACACGTGAAAAATACTAGTATTATATAGTGTGTGAATAGGGCCGGCCTTGAGTTCCCAGAAACCCGAGACGAAAGGCCCAAATAATTATTTTTGGGATCCCTAATTACATTTTTTAACGCCCAAAATATGTTATTTATAAGGAGAATACAAATTTGGGAGTTCCTAAAAGTGCAAAAAAATTGGTACCTGAGGCAGCCGCCTCACCGGCCTCAAGGTGGAGGCCGACCCTCACAGTGTTGGTTTCTACAGTAAACTAATCAACACGCACATATATGCAAGAACACAACATCATAGATCCTAGCTTAGCATCGACGGTTTAGGCGTACTTACAAGTGGACGTGATCTAACTGTTGATGAAGTCCCTAGCATAAGCGCCTTCGACGACCTGAACCATGAACCCATAATGAACGTTGGTGGTTAGTCACGCCTTCGATTCTTTATAGGATGGATCAGGGGGAGGAAAAACTACATATATATAGAGCCGTCAAGAAGAAGACTATGATTTTCTGTTCATGATGAAATAATATATACTAGAATTTATCATTTTTCTAGTATATTCTACTTAGTATTGTATTTTCTTGGTACTCAATTCTAAAGCCTCTACCATATATTTATAAGAAAGTAAGGAATAAATTATTTGGCCAAGAGTTGATATAGATCAAATATTTAAATTTAATAATAAATAGGAAACTAATAATTAAAGGAGTATTTAGATAAATATTTTAAATTATAAAACTGATAAATGTTTGTTTACTTTTTTTTTCTTTTCTTTTTTTACCCAATACCTCTTCCCTAAATAATTTGGTTTGGTTTATCGGGTTTGGGCCCAACTTTGCCCGGATCTCAGATCCAATCCGATTAATCTCTAATCTTTAATCTCTAATATTACAATGAGAGAATGTCTTAGTGTCATTTGTAAATCTATCAGAGCATGCATTGCCCGTGCATAACTAATATAAAGGAGGTCGCAAGTTCGAGCCCTCACTATGTTAGATTTTTTTACTTTTAATTTTTTTAATATATTAAATGTGCTTCACACGTGTAAATTATTATCTATCTATCTATCCATCTATCTATTAGAGGTGGGCATCGGTCGGTATCCGACCTAATATGGATCATCCACCACCGTTCCAAAAAATATCGGTTTTATAATTTTTTCATCCGCAACCAATCCGAGTCCTAATTGGATCGGTTTCCATCCAAGCCGATTAAACTCGGTTTGGATTGAATTGGATGGGCTGTAACACCCCGCAAAATTGAGTAATGACAATTTTGCCCTCGTGTGTTACGCACGTGTATTTTGTACCATTACGAAAAATACTTGTAAAGTATCTATATAATAAAACACAAAGAAAGCTATCAAGCGGCTCTCCTTCAATCCCCTCAAAAATCAAAGGTCCAGATCTAACCTCACAAAACATATTTTTCCCCTCAAAAGTTTCCCCCCAAAACTCAAATTCAAATCCCCCACCTAAAACAACTCCTATATTTATTTAATTTTTTTTTCTCTCTCTTTCCCTCCCTCTTCTATTTAAAAAATTAAGAAAATAAAAATTTTAAAAATTTTAAAAAATTAAAAATTAAAAAACTAAAAAAATTTAAAAGTTAAAAACTTTTAAAATAATTCAAAAATAAAAAATAAAAAAATCATATAATATGTTTTTTGCTGGACCCTCAAAAGTTTCTCATATAATATGTTTGTTACTTCAATTAATTTGCTAGACTTTCAAAACTATTTTATATGATCAAACAAGGTGCATCATTTTGAAGACGTGTCGTAGGCACGTGTAAACGGGCAAACCTAGTTTTTATATAAATGTCATATATTCTGATTATTTATATATTTTCCGTTTTTAAAAAAACTCATTTAAATCCTATTTTTGGCCAACTCAAACATTTATTTTAATCCTTATGTTTTTACGTACATTGCACGTATTTTTAATACATGTGTCGATTACGTATATTTTCCGTTACGTGAAAAATCCGTAACATTATTAAATATACATATTTTGTATTTTGACTATTTTTCGTTCTCTCAAATTAAACAAAGTCTTTTTCCCAACTAGTTGGGGTCGGCTACATGAATCCTTGTTTTCCATTCTGCTCGGTTTAGTGCAATATATTCTCTAAGGTCACAAGCTATCATATATTTTTTCACTGTTTCCATCCAAGTTAGTTTAGGTTTTCCTCTACCCTCAATACTTATCAAATTACTCTTTCTAACGTGGGCACTACAAGGTCTACGTGTAGGGTTGGCAAACGGATCATGCGGGCCGGGTCAGACCCGCCCAGGTTCGCACCAAACAATGGCGGGTTCAGGTCGGGTCGCTGGCCTAACCGGGCCGGGTCGATGGCGCTAATTCGCGACCCGCCCAACCCGTGAACCCTTTAGGGTCCAACCCGGGTCGGGTCGGGTCGCGGGTTGGCCCGGGTTAGATAGAGTTAACTATTTTTTTAACTTAAAAAAATGTCATTTTAATAATAAACAACAAAATGTAATAATAATAATAAGATTGAAAGGGTTAAATTGGCAAAAAAAAATTTATATATTATTAATTTGATTTCAACTTATACAAGTTTCAAAATTTGTAATAAGAAATAGAGATTTTCTACAAATTTGTTTTATAAAATAACAAATTTCTTATATACAATTTCAATTTACTTCAATTTTTCAAATTTAAAATAACAAACAAAGATTTAATATTTTTTTTATTTATTTACAATTGTCTTCAATTTGATGGCCTTCTATTTGTTGTTGTTGATCTTGATTTCTTCATTTTCGTTGCTATTATTGTTGTTGTTGTTCGCTCCCACTTGTGGATGTAGATAATATTTTTCCTTGTGTTCTATCTTTATCCTTCAGCCAGTCTTCTGTACAAACGAGCATCTCTAACGATTGGGGCTTCAAGCGATTCATGTAATCATTTACAATCCTACCACTTGTAGAAAATGCACTTTCAGAAGTAACTGTAGAGACATGAGGAGTTAGTAGATCTTTAGCCATATATTTAAGAATACTATAAGTGTGTTCATGGTCTTTCCACCATTGTAAAATATCTAGTGAAGAACTAAAAGACTCAGAATCTTATTGGTTATACCAATTTAATTCATTTGGTTGATTAGTCCTAGGTTTTTTTGATTGATGTGCAAGTAAATTAAATGTTCTATCATCAAATTTACTCTTACCCTTACCTTTAGAAGTAGTAGAAGAAGAACTAAGTACAGAAGTTGTACTACTAGAAGCAAAAGATCTATCATAATAATCATACAAGTTATTTAATATAGCTAAAAAATAAATGCAATCAATTTCAGAATCATCATCCCCAAGTAAATTTAAAAACATTTCAATCAAACTCTTCGTACCTTCTAATTTGATACGAGGATCCATAACGGTAGCAACACAATACAACATAGGAGGAGGATTAAAATACTTCAAAATTTTTGTGTATGCAGGTTTGACAATATCACCAACAAAAGCATCATCTAACATTTCTTTAAAAGTTTGCATCATAGTAACTATTGAAATAAAAATGCTACTAGAAGTAAATTCATATGATTTTGAAATTTTGAAAGTTGCGGTTTTAAAATGTTCTAAAAATTTCAACAAAGATTTGGCAAAATACCAATCGGGGGAGAGTCATTTCAAAATTTGGCATATTTTCTGCGATACAAAAATCATTTATACATGCTTTATATTTTATAACATGTAGTAAATCAAAAGTAGAGTTCCATCGGTGTTTAATATCCTTTGGAAATTTTCTAAAAGGTACATTTGAAATCCTACACCAATTTTTCCATTCTTAAAATATGGTGCCACTTAATGCAATAAAATGTACACAATTTCTAATTTTAACTATATATGGTTCCGCTATTTTTAATGCATCTTGAACACATAAATTTAAAATATGACATGCATATCTAACATAAAAAATATTGTCAGATAGAGGGTTTAATGCGATTTTTAAAATACTAATTGATGCGTTGTTGTTAGATACATTATCAAAACTAATACACATAATTTTATCACGAATATAAAAAACATCACAAATTTCTAAAATACGGTTTGCTATTTCGATGCCACTATGGGAATAGGGCAACGCGACAAGTGATATGATTCTTTTTTGAAGAATCCAATCACTGTCGATCCAAGGACAGGTTATTTCCATCATTGGAATATTATTGCAATCCGTCCAACAATTCTGAAGTTAAACTAACTCTACAAGTTAAACTTCATAAAATTGCAATCAAAGCATCCTTCATTTCATTGTACATTTTAAAACAATCTGATTTGCAAGTATTTCTAAGGATTCTTCTAAAATGCGGGTTTAAGGCGGTGTAATTAAACTTTTCCAAGTCTCTACTCTCAGGATAGGAAAATGGTAACTCTTCCTTTCTTAATAATCGGGTCATTTTCCGACGAACAAAATCGGGATCATAAGGATGGCTATCAACTAGACCGGTCCTAGGGTGGATTTTTTGTTGGTCGGGTAGGTCAACAAGAAGTTCTTTATGCACACTTAGGATGTGTCGCTTAATTGTACCCGTACCCTCACCCCCTCTTCCATTTTTATTACTTAGAACATGTTTTAAAAACTTTCAAACCTACACCCGGTACATTTTCGTCCGGAATATAATCTTAAAATTTATGCCAATCACTACTTTCCCCTCTAATTTTCCAACCACTAGCGGGTTGTGTTGTTTCGGTTGCTTGTTGTTGTGGTTCTTCTTCTAATTGTATGTCTCTTACAAACTCATCGTGTGTACCCCATTGTTGGGTATGAGGATCATGGTACTCTTCGGCGGGCTCATTATGTGGGACAATTGGTGGCCTACGGGAAGTGCCGGTGGAATCTTGCCCACTTTGGCTACGACCGCTACCGCATAATCTAAACAAGTTGATATGTAGTAGTGTATGTAAAAAAAAAACCACACAATGTTGGGGCGATAAGTTACAAAAAAAAATCTAGAAAATAAGAGGGTTGTGAGAGAGAAGATCAAAAAACCAACAAACAAATAAGATACCAAAAATTATAACTACGAAAAAAATAAAAATACATGAAGAGGAATATGAAATTTTGATACTGTTCACCGTGGATACTCGTATATAAAAAACCCGTGAAAATAAGAATATAAGTGGAGGTAGAAGTCCGGAATTGAAGACTTGAAGAGAGCTTAGAGGAGACTTGAAGACTTGATCACTTGGAGGAGAGTTGATGACTTGAAGACGTTGTTGAATTTTGAGTTCGATACGATCGGAATTTGATCGTGTATGTCTTGCTAGTTGCTACCTTATTTGTTCAATTGTTCACAAATTGAAATTAATTGAGTAATAATAGTAGAGAGAGTAAGAGAGTAAGGTGTGAATTTTTTGTTTGGGTTTTAGGGGGTATTATAGGGAAAAAACAAAAAAATACACAAAAATGGCTAGAATAGCCATTTTGTTGTACAGTGCCGCTTTCAGCGTCAACGACCCATTGGACCCGCGGGTCAAACGGTTCTCAACCCGCAGGTCGACCCGCGGGTTCGCGAGCGGGTTGGATCTTTTTCACGGGTTAACGGGTCGGGTTATTCGGGTTGTATTCATGTTATTCACGACCCAGGTCGACCCGTTTACATTAACGGGTTCGACCCGAACCCGAACCACCGCTTCGCGGGCCAGGTTAAACGGGTGGGTCGCGGGTCGACCCGACCCGTTTGCCATCCCTTCTACGTGTGACATGTTCAAACCACCTCAGGCGATTCTCTCTTAACTTGTCTTGGATTGAAGCTACCTTTAGCATGTCTCGTATATGCTCATTTCTAATTCTATCCTTCCTTATTTTACCACACATCCATCTTAGCATCCTCATCTCCACTACACTCATTTTTTGGACATGTTGTTTCTTTGTTGCCCAACACTCTGCTCCATACATCATTGCTGATCTAACAGCCGTCCTAAAAAAATTTTCCTTCAACTTCAAAGGTATACGTTTGTCACACAAAACACAACTGACATTTCTCCACTTAAGCCACCCTACTTGGATCCTATGTGTAACATGTTCACAAATCTCCCCATCTCTTTGTATAATCGAGACTAAATATCGGAAACGGTCTCTCTTAGGTATCTTTTGGCCATCAAGCTTCATTGCATCCTCAGTTGTGCTCCGAATATCACTAAAATTACACTCCATATACTCTGTTTAAGTTCTGCTTACTTTGAAGCCTCTAACTTCAAAAGTTTCTCTCCACAATTCTAATTTAACATTGACTCATGCTCTAGTCTTGTCAACTAAGACGATGTCATCAGCAAAAAGCATACACAAGGCACCTCATCTTGTATTCCTCGCGTCAATTCATTCATAACCAAAGTAAAGAGGTACAGGCTTAAAGCTGAACCTTGGTGTAAACCTACTGTAATAGGAAAATCGCTAATTGTGGTTGTTGCCCCTTCATACATATCCTTAATTACCTCAATATACCGAATAGTTGCTCTTTTATTATTTAACACCCACCATATTATGTCTCTAGGGACTTTATCATATGTTTTTTTCTAGATCTGTAAAAACCATATGTAGATCTTTCTTATTCTCCCTATATTTTTTTATAAGTCTCCTCATTACATAAATTGCTTCCATTGTTGACCTCCCCGGCATAAATCCAAACTGATTCTCAGACACTGTAGTTTCTAGTTTCAGTCTATGTTCGGTCACTCTCTCCCAAATTTTTATCGTATAATTTAATTCTTCGGTAGTTTGAGCAACTTTGTATATCTCCTTTATTTTTATATATAGGTACTAAAATACTCTTTCTTCATTCATCGGATATCTTTTTAGTCCTCAAAATTTTATTAAATAATCTTTCCTTAATTTTCTCATCTTTTACTAGAACTCTTGAATCCTCGCTCTAAATACACCTAATTGTACTCAGGTCTTTTGT
Organism: Hemerocallis citrina; assembly: GCA_017893485.1. NCBI lineage: Eukaryota > Viridiplantae > Streptophyta > Magnoliopsida > Asparagales > Asphodelaceae > Hemerocallis > Hemerocallis citrina. The sequence continues at coordinate 397,153,089 of CM030359.1, forward strand.
TTTTCTATCCCTTTGTTTAACAAGCTTATAAATATTATTTTTTCCTTCTTTTGTTTCTAATTTTGTGTATACATCATCATAAGCTTTTTTTTGCATCTCTTACCGCTTTTTTAACTTCTTTTCTAACTGTCTTGTATCTCTCTAAATTCTCTTTATTTCTACTCTTTTGCTACATTTTGAAGGTTGATCTTTTTTCTCTCACAATTTTTTGGAATTTTTCTTGCCACCACCATGTTTCTTTATTTAGCAACTCTCTGCCTTTAGACTCTCCAAGTACCTCCTTTTCGTTCTTTCAAATTAATTTTTAATATTTAGCATGTGCATCGCACGTAAAATTTTATGTGCATTTTTACTTATAAAATTTTCTAAGATGACAAGCACATTTTTATTGTCATTTTATTTGTCTCAAATTGTATTATTTATTTTCTAATTAAAAAACCCATGGGCCTAAAGTCCATCTTAAAGCTTATTAGAAAATTTATTCATTAGAAAACTTATTTAAAAGAAAAAAGCCCATAATTTTATTCTACATTTTAAATGTACAGTTTTTAAACATATACACTTGTCATGTAACAAATATATACATGTAGGCTATGAACAAATGAATGAGAGAGTGTGCACATGTGGGAAATCCAAGGGTTGACCAATTCATGAAGGAATAAGAAGAAGTGTGGGTTTGTGTAGTAATGGTGAGTGGGTGATTAATTTGTTAATGGGTATTTAATTTTGGGTAATGGGTGTTTCTTCATTCACCCATTTAACCCTATAAATACCGGCCCTTTTCTTCATGAAATCTTTCACCAAAAATCAAAAGGAAAACAAAAGATAAGAAAGAAAGAAAAGAAAGAGAGAAAATAAAGAAAGAGTGACTTGAGTTCTTGCTTGGAGGAAGGGGAGCTTTCGGTGCTTGCTAAAGAGGAGGGAGGCTTGGCTTTGCTAGGAGGAGAAGGCTAGCATTTTGTTGGAGCTAGGAGCAATATCCAAGGATTTTTCTTCAACTTTTCCTTCTTCAAACTAAGATGGGTGACTTCTTAAACTTTCTAAAATATAGTATCATGCATGTGTAGAAAATTGATATTTAAAATTGATTATATATATGAGTAGTGGTTAATTTGTGATGATGATATTTAAATGAAATGCATGCTAATTAAAAGATTTTTATGTAGATAAGTTGAAATGATACTGTTTGGGTGCACGGTAATACATTATATGAATTGGGTATAAATTTGTACACATAGTTGCTAATTCATGCAAAGAAAGTTACTGTTTTGAATTTTGTTTGCACATCAGAAAATCGTATTTAATAAAATAGTTGGAATATAGAACTAAAACTTTTTTGGAAGTATCTTCTATGTGTCGGGAACATCCCTTTAAAATTTCATAAGATTTGGAGGTCATTTACTATTTTAATAAAATCTAAACTCAGAACTGGTTAGTAGTTGACTGGTTGCTGGAAATCTGTACACATTTCGGTTTTTGATCAATTCAGTACTGTAAATGAAATAATTTGAGAAAAGTCAGAACTAAGAAATTGTAGTAGACTAGTCAACCTTTCTGAAAAGTCCAAGAAATCAAATTTTCATAAAGAACTGAACTTATAATGAAATTTTCAAGACTGTACAATTGACAGTATTTCATTATTTCGACCCTACTGTATATTTTGAAGAATTCAGGTTATAGATACAGTATTTTGAGGAAACTTATAACTAAGAAATTGTAGTAGACTTGTATACCTTTATTTTTATATAAAGAACGCAAAGGTTTGTGAAGTATATGATTTTCTATGATTTTTACAAATAGCATGAAATGCAGTTTCTCACTTTGAATTTACTGTTTTTGCAAAAGATACTTAAATGAAGTGATTGAGAATATTTCTCATTGTTTTAAGTTATATTTTTGGGAAAATAAAGATCATATTCATGCTTAGATTAGATGCGAACTCAAGAGAAATATATATATGATTAAAGATATTAAGAATAATTCAAAATAAATCAGAGGAAAATGATGAGATGAATTTGCAATGATGAATTTTTAAAGAAATTATGTTTTAATTTTAATTAACTTGTATTGAGAAGGTTTTTGATGAATAAAAAAATGTATTGTGAAAATGAATAGTTTGAGATTGTACTTATTGATGAATAAATAAGAATGAATGAAAGAATTTGAATAAAATATGAATACATGAAATTGAGAATATGAATTATAAGAGTATGAGTACCCCAAGTTATTGAACATAAAAAGATGTTGATTTTAGAGGCTTAGTGAGACCCAGGTACCGGCAAGTGTTGAAAATGATTAATTGAGTTTCGCCAATATGGGTCGTCGTTCTCGATATTTTTGTGTAAGACCAGTAGGAGGGTAAGCTATCTCTAGGTAGTATTATTTATTCATGTTTTAAACCTAATGACAGGCACTAGTTGGTGACATGATGAAACTAGAGCAAACGTGAGTTATGGAATCCAGAATGATCCTTGGAGTGAGACAGTTCCCAGTATTCCGGGACGATGGACGTAAGGACCATAGAATGATCTACGGAGCAGGAATGATCTCCAATATTCCGGGACGAGAGCGACGTTCATGGGATACTTGTGCAATGAGGGCTCTAGGATGACCTGCAGAGTGAGACAATCCCAGTATTCCAGGACGATGGACATAAGGGCCACAGAATGATCCACGGAGTAGGATTGGTCTCCAGTATTCCAAGGGCGAGAGCCAGTACTTGCAAACTGTATGAATCTTATAGTAGTCATAGTAGTAGGATGCATGGCGAGGGATTTAACCCTATAATATGGAGTACGTAGGTGCTTGCCCTCGGACCTATGTAGGATGGAATGCATAGAATCCGAACAAGTATGCATTAGTATCATTGTAGTATAACATCTGCATTAGGCATTAAGTCGTATCATAAACTAACATGTTTAGGATAGTCACTCTTTATACTTTTATATGCATTCAAGTTTGTGATTGTTAAAGTAAGAGATTTTGTTATAATACAGCATAGAGAAGATTGCTATTTATAATATTGTGTCGGTTGTAAGCAATTGACGTGCCCACAGATTTTCAGTGCAGGAATGGATTGGATTGGCAAGGACTTAAAGACGGTTAATGATAAAGATTACATTCATGATTAAAGCTTCTGTTAATAGAGTTGTATTTCATGTTGTATTTTATTTAACTTCCATTGTGTAACTCTTAGGGTTGGCATTCGGGTCAAACGGGCCGGGCCGGGCCGGACCCGCCCAGGTTGGATGTTGACTTGGGCAGGTTCGGGTCGGGTTAGTGGCTTAACCGGGCCGGGCCGGACCGGGTCAAAAAGTGGAAATGGCGACCCGCCCAACCCGTACCCTTTCGGGTCCAACCCGGGTCGGTTCGGGTCGGGTCGCGGGTTGGCCCGTTTAGATAGGTTATTTTTTTTTAACTTAAAATAATAATAAGAATAATAATAATAATAAACATTAAAAATCGTAATAATAATAATAAGATTGAAAGAGTGAAATTGCCAAAAAATATTGAAATATTATTCATATGATTTCAAGTTATACAAGTTTCACAATTTCTAATAAGAAATAAAGAATTCACAAATTTGTTTTATACACTGACATATTTTTTATATACAATTTCAATTTACTTCAATTTTTATAATTTGAAATAACAAGCAAAGATTTAATATAATTTTTTTTATCTATTTATAATTGTCTTCAAGTTGATGGCCTTCAATTTGTTGTTGTTGACTTGTTGTTGGTCTTGAATTCTTCATTTTGGTTGCTATTGATGTTGTTGTTGTTGTTCTTCCGGCGAGTTGCTCCCACTTGTGGACGTAGATAATGCTTTTCCTTGTGTCCTATCTTCAGCCTTCAGCCAGTCTTCTGTACAAACGAGCATCTCTAACGAGTCGGGCTTCAAGCGATTCCTGTAATCAGTTAGAACCCTGCCACTTGAAGAAAATGCACTTTCAGAAGCAACTGTAGAGCAGGAGGAGTTAGTAGATCTTTAGCCATATATTTAAGAATACTATAAGTGTGTTCATGTTCTTTCCACCATTGTAAAATATCTAGTGGAGAAGTAGAAGACTCACAATCTTGTTGGTTATACTAATTTGATTCATTTGGTTGATTAGTCCTAGATTTTTTGGATTGAATTTGTGCAAGTAAATTAAATATTCTATCATCAAATTTACTCTTACCCTTACCTTTGGAAGTAGCAGAAGAAGAACTAACTACATAAGTTATACTACTAGAAGCAAAAGATCTATTATAATAATCATACAAGTTATTTAATGTAGATTCAAATTTAACTAAAAAAGAAGCGCAATCAATTTCTATTTCTACATTTTCCCCAAGGAATGCAAAAAATATTTCAATCAAACTCTTCGTACGTTCTAATTTAATACGAGGATCCATAATGCTAGCAACAAAAAACAACATAGGAGGAGGATTAAAATACTTCAAAAAAATTTTGTATGCATGTTTTACAATATCACCAACAAAAGCATTATTTAACATTTCGTTAAATGTTTGCATCATAGTAACTATTGAAATAAAAATACTACTAGAAGTAGATTCATATGATTTTGAACATTTTAAAGTTGCAGTTTTAAAAAGTTCTAAAAATTTAATCAAAGATTCGGCATAAAACCAGTCGGTAGGAGTCATTTCATAATTTGGCATATTTTTTCGATACAAAAATCATTTACAACTGCTTTATATTCGGTAACAACATGTAGTAAATCAAAAATAAAGTTCCATCGATGTTTAACATCCTTTGGAAATCATCTAAAAGGTACATTTAAAATCCTACACCAATTTTTCCATTCTTGAAATTCGCTGGGACTTAATGCAATAAAATGTACACAATTTCTTATTTTAACTATATATGGTTGTGCTATTTTTAATGCATCCTGAACACATAAATTTAAAATATTACATGCACATATAACATGAAAAATATTGTCAGGTGGAGGGTTTAATGCGGATTTTAAAATACTAATTGATGCATTGTTGTTAGATGCATTATCAAAACTAATACATATAATTTTATCGCGGATATGAAAAACATCATAAATTTCTAAAATACAGTTTGCTATTTCAACGCCACTATGGGGATAGGGCAACGCGGCAAGTGATATGATTCTTTTTTTAAGAATCCAATCATTGTCGATCCAATGACAGGTTATTCCCGTCATTGGAATACTGTTGACACCCGTCCAATAATCCGAAGTTAAACTAACTCGACAAGTTAAACTCCATAAAATTACAATCAAAGCGTCCTTCATTTCATTGTACACTTTAAAACAATCCGATTTGCAAGTATTTCTCGGGATTCTTCTAAAATGAGAGTTTAAGGCCGTTTGATTAAAATTTTTCAAGTTCCTATTCTCGAGATAGGAAAACGGTAACTCTTCCTTTATTACTAATCGGGTCATTTCCCGACGAACAAGATCGGGATCATAAGGGTGGCTATCAACTAGATCGGTCTTAGGGTGATTTTTTTGTTGGCCGGGTAAGTTAACAAGAAGGTCTTTATGCACACTTAGGATGTGTCTACTAATTGTACCGGTACCATCACCCCTCTTGAATTTGTATGCCTTAGAACATGTTTTACAAACTTTCAAACCTATACCCGGAGTTTCTTCGTCCGGGATAAAATCGTAAAATTTATGCCAATCACTACTTTCTCCTCTACTTTTCCTACCACTACGGGGTTGTGTTGTTTCGGTTGGTTGTTGTTCTTCTTCTTCTTCTAATTGTATGTCTCCTACAGTTTCATCATGTGTACCCCATTGTTGGGTAGGAGGATCATGGTACTCTTCGGCGGGTTCACTAATTGGGACAATTGGTGGCCGACGGGAAGTACCGGTGGAATCTTGCCTACTTTGGCTACGACCGCTACCGTGTGATCTAGACATAATATAGTAATGTATGTAAAAAAAATACACAATGTAGGAGCGATGAGTTACAAAAAAAAATCTAGAAAACAAGAGGGTTGAGATAGGGAAGATCAAAAAACCAACAAACGGTTAAGATATGAAAAATTATAACTACAAAAAAATTAAATAAGAAGAAGAGAGGTATGAAATTTTGATACCGTTCACCGTGGATACGCGTATATAAAAAAATCCGTGAAAATAGGAATAGAAGTAGAAATAGAAATCTTCAAATCCGGAATTGAAGAGTTGAGGAGAGCTTATAAGAGAGTTGAAGACTTGATCACTTGGAGTTGGACGAGAGTTGAAGAGTTGAAGACATTGTTGAATTTTGATTTCGATACGATCGGAATTTGATCGTGTATATGCCTTGAACACGTGTTTGTTCAATACTTCAATTGTTCACAAATTGCTTAGAAATGAGTAATAATAGTAGAGAGAGTAAGAGAGTAAGGTGTGAATTTTTTAATGGGGTTTTGGGGGGTATTTATAGGATAAAAATAAAAAAAAACAAAAAAAATAGCAAAACGGCTCTAAGAGCCGTTGCTGCTGTCTCTATTGTACAGTGCCCAACGGCACGCTGACCCGCGGGTCAACGGTCGACCCGGGGCGGGTCGAACGTTTGACCTCAAACGGTTCGCAACCCACGGCGGGTTGGCATGCGGGTTGGGGTGATTTTAGCTGGTTCGCGGGCCGGGTTCAGCGGGTTCGATTCGCTATTTTCGAGACCCGGGTCGACCCGTTACTGTTCACGAGTTCGACCCGAACTCGAACCGCCGTTTCGCGGGCCGGGTTATACGAGCGGATCGCGGACGGGTCGGCGGTTGACCCAGCCTATTTGTCATCCCTAGTAACTCTGTAATAAACATTGTTGTGTAAAAAAAAAATCCTTATAAAATTGTACGAAATGAAGTAAAAGATCATGTTGTACTACGAATTACATATAAATAAAATTCGAAGTGTTACATGGTCGGTTTGGCGTAATACTTTTCATCTCCAACATCATTCACAATTTCGTTGAAATTTAAAAGATCAACTTCAATCAATCTTAAGAAACAACTTGCTAACAACCTGTTAATTGTTGTTCAGAAATAAACGTAAAATGAAAATTCATAAAAGCACAAGTTGATAATGAATTTTACACGGATTGTTTGAGATGGTGACATTTAAATGGGTGAGAACAACTTCTTTTTCACCTGCATACTTATGTAATCTTATTTTATTCTCATGCAAGGAACAACAATAATCATAGCTAATTGAATTTCAGGTAAATAAAAAAAGATTTAGAAACAATTTCTACTTGACTTGATTAAAGTAACTACTAAATATTACATCAACTTCATGATTCTATTAAACTGTGCCTAACTATAAATCAAGCATTGCTCAACAACATAACACACATGAATATGAAGAATCAAAACATATGTAGAAATGCTCGGTTTGAATTAAAGAAATTATAGGAGACTGTTCGTATCTCCAAAAAAATGAGAAATGACTATTAGTATATTCAAGAAATTAAAGGAGAACTAGATTTTTTATGGACTAATACATAGAGGTACGGTCGGTTCAGTTTCATCGGTTATTTGAAAGCAGCATCCAACAACCAAACCGGTCCAGTTGGTTATTGAAGATCAAGATCGGGCCAACCCAAACCCCCAATTGCTTCGGTTAAAAACCAGTCGATTCGGGTTGGATTGTTTCGGATTGATCGGTTCGCATGATAGTTGTCCACCCCTACTATCTATAATATAATATATAATCTTTACTATTTTAATGGGAGAGTTGGAGTTGTAAATCTACCTACTTACGTGTAACGCACTGCAACTCTAACTCTCCCATTATAATCTTCACATTTACTTTTAAAAATATATAATCCTATTTTATTAAGACATGCATTGCACGTGTAAATCAGAGTTTTTAATTTAAATTTTTTAAAAAAAATTAATATATGCATCGCACGTGTATATTACTAGTAGCTGGAATTAAGGAACCCAGTGGTACGATACACTAGTTTGATGAGTTCATTTGAAAAGTCCTTCTAAACAATTCACTTAGTTTAATGCAAAACACAATTCTAGTGAAGGTTGGTATCATTCGAAATGATCAGCTTACGACGATTCATCATTGCAAAGTTAGACTAACATGAACATAACAGTTAGATTGATCTACATATCATCTATGTTTATTCGTTTTCGCAATTTTGAAATAAATAGGGATGATTTCATGAGGTAGTGCTTCTCAATGAAGTCAATGACTATTCGAATATGAAATAGGTTAGTATGAAAAGGTCCAAGATTTTGTCAATGTAGCATCTAATATGTTTTATTTTGAGTTCCCCTAGATCAATGCTAGCTATAATCGTGTATAGCATAACCCGATTGACATCTCTAACACAAGCTATATATGTAGATGACCACGCTTGAGAAAACCCTTCTAAACGGACCAACAGCATGTTTTTGTATGCTCATATTGACATAACCTCTTTATTTGAACTTCTCATGTACAGTATTTCCGCACAAAAAAATATTAGGTCTGTTAAATTGAAAATATTCACAAAAAAAAAACACAACCCATCTTCATTGATTGGTAACTATTCTCAAAACTTCGCGAAGAGTAGCCTCTTTGACTCAGCAAAAAAAAAAAAAAAAAAAAAAACCAGCAAGCATATTCTCTGAGAGTGCCAATAGTAGAGTATATAAACCTCTAACCGTTCTTATTCACACAAAAAAAACCTCTCAACCGTCACCGTAACCTATATGAGCAATAATGCATTCTAGCAACACTGAGTAGTCGGTGGCTGGTTATTCTGAATTGTATTTCTTAGTTTATGCTTTTGTATTAGAATTCACATATCGTTGTAGGATCTTTGATGCATGAACTCATGATGTATATTGCTTGCTATTGTACTTGTACTTGTTCCATTAACTTTTCATTAATGCAACGGTGACAGATGTCACCTTATTCTTAAATTTAAATATTAAAAAAGAGATGTAAACATATACATTGATAGGTATTACTCTTGGGATTGTCGCAGCGGAACTAAATAGAGCAATGAGGAAGTCGAAGTAGATGAGATGAATCAATTGAGCAAGCAAGTAGATCCACCAATCTAACACAAACACACCGATGATTTATCCCGGTTAGCTTTTGCATAATCCGGGAAAAAATATAGGGAGATCTGATATTCAACTAGAAGAGATTACAAGGAGTTACTGATTCACTCAATACAAGGAATTCAACTCACTCACTAAGAACTATATCTCTCTCGAGTCGCTTTTTGCAATGGAGAAAATAATCTATGAAGTACTCTCTCTCATATTGGAGGATTTTACAATATATATAGAAGAATAGAGAGAAACCTGGGTCTAATCTTGATTCTCAGTCGTCCGAAATAACCAGGAAAAGAAGTAACTGAATAGGAGCCGTACGATCCAACTTGGAGTTGAAGATTGGGCTGAAACGACCTACCAAATTAAGGCCCAAAACGAACACAGCGCCGCGATCGGTCAACCGTCCAACAAGACCGGTCGACCGTCCACCTCTCGGCCAAACCCAGTGCAACTGCGATCGGGTGTGTGGTCAGGTGTGCGGTCGAGGGGTGCGGTCGACAGCAACTTGGGACAGTCGACCACAACTATGCCTGCACCTTGCTGCTGCTATTTTCTTCTACCCTCTTCGACGCTTCGACCTCCGTGCTTCATTTTACCTTCTTCTAATATGAACCACGAGTATTCAAGGCACATTCCTAACAAACTCCACCTTTGATTGCATACGAGTGCTATCACATGATGTGTTATTCATTTCCAAACTTTAATGAACTCCACTTGCAAAAAAAAAGGACTTAGAACAATAACTTCTTCTTCTAGTTGAAATGATCTCTACCCAATCTCACCGAATCCAGTATACCCCTTCAAGGGTACGGGTACACCTCCATAGATGTAGTCACGAAGTTGCCAAACTCCGCACAAACTCCACCTACCCTTAGGCTTTCTCCACCTCTCGACGATATTCAAACGTCGTGGTCTCGTCTCGATGAATCTAGTTGCGGCAAACTAGCTGAGCTTGCAGGAATAACGGAAAAAGGAGCAACACTTGCGCAAGTATTTCGGATTCTCCAAAGCTTGTAGAGATTGTTTTGGTTTGGGCCAACCACTCTCATACCTCTAATCACCTTACGACGATCCTAAAAAATAGACAGAACTCCACCTCGAGCTGTATACCTACAACCCCATGTATCCAGAGTTTCCAAGGAAATCAGATTCCATTTCGGTAGAGGAATATGCAAAACATCCTTTAAAGTGAACATATTTAGACCTGGCATCTTCAACTCAACTGTCCCCTCACCTACTACTTCACAAATCTCTCCAGTTCCCGTTGTCACTCAACGCCCCGTAATAGACTTATAAGTAGAAAATAACTCTCTCTCGGAGCAAATATGAGAAGAACTCCCTGAGTCAAGAAACCGACTAGAATCCACTTCTAAAGAATTTGAAACAAGAAGACATGAATCACCTGAATCAAAGGCACTAACCACATTAGCGACTGAATTCTCAGTCTTTGCGCTCTCTTGATTCTGCAATTTCCAACAGTTTTTCTTGATATGCTCTGACCTCTTGCAATATCGGCAACGGATCGAATCCTTTGCAAAGCACTTTGTTTTCCCCCTGAAGAACCATCCACTGCTAGACAATTTGTGGGAATAGACGGTGATTTCTGAGTCTCCTTCCTAAATTGATTTTCCTTCAATGCTTTGATTACACCATCTACCGAAATACTCACCTTGGTAGATCTACTATGTAGCATGGTAGTGATCAAAGGCTCGTACGAATCTGTCAGTGAATATATCATGTTGAAAGCTTTATCTTCCCCACTCACATCTGTGTTGATCGACTTAAGTTCAGATAATACCTTATTGAACTCTGTAATGTGGTCTTGGAGATCGGTACCTTCCTTCATAGATAAACGGAATAACTTCCTCTTCCAATGCATCCGATCTAATAACGACGAACCAGAGTAGTCAGCTATGAGTTTTTTCCACAAACTCGCCACATCAGTTTCTTCAAGAAATCTGCACTTGACCTCGTCCACCAAGAATAGGCGGATCAGACTTATGGCTCTTTCACGAATATCTTCCCAACCGGCATCCTTCATATCAGTTGGCTTTTCTTTCTTCTTAACGGCTAACTGCAAACGTTCTTGAACAAGAACATCATATATGTCAGTCTTCTAAATATTGAAATTGATCTTTCCATCAAACTGCTTAATCTTCAAAATACTGTGGCCTGTCATCTTAACCAAGGGACTCGACAACCTGAAGTTCTGATACCAGTTGTTGGGATTGGGGCGTCAAACAACGACCATTATCGTAGCGGAACTAAATAGAGCAATGAGGAAGTCGAAATAGATGAGATGAATCAATTGAGCAAGCAAGTAGATCCACCAATCTAATACAAACACACCCATGACTTATCCCAGTTAGCTTTTGCTTAATCCATGGAGAAATATAGGGAAATCTGATATTCAACTAGAAGAGATTACAAGGAGTTACTGATTCACTCAATACAAGGAATTAAACTCACTCACCAAGAATTATCTCTCTCTCGAGCCTCTCTTTGCAATGGAGAAAATAATCTATGAAGTACTCTCTCTGTCATATTGGAGGAGTTTACAATATATATAGAAGAATAGAGAAAAACCTAGGTCTAATCTTGATTCTCAGTCGTCCGATATAATCTGGAAAAGAAGTAATTGAATAGGAGCTGTACGATCTAACTTGGAGTTGAAGATTGGGCTGAAACGACCTAACAAATCGAGGCCCAAAATGAACGCATCGCTGCGGTCGGTCGACCATCCAACAAGACCGGTCGATTATCCACCTCTCGGCCAATCCCAGTGCAACTGCGGTCGGTTGTGCGGTCGGCCGCAACTTGAGACAGTCGACCGCAACTATGTCTGCACCTTACTGCTGCTGTTTTCTTCTACTCTCTTCGACGATTCAACCTCCGTACTTCATCTTACCTTTTTATAATCTGAACTACGAATATTTAAGACACATTCCTAACAATTACTACCTTACAAAATTAAGCAGAATCTTCCAAAACAAACAAAATGCTAGCTAGTTATAATTTCCTGAATTAGTTTTGATACATGAAATTCAGAAAGTACTCATGTATCTCTAATATTATAATGGGAGAAGACCTTAGTGTAATTTGTAAATCTACTAATGCGTGCACTGCACGTGCATAACTAATATGAAGGAGGTCTCAGGTTCGAGTCCTCACTACGTCAGATATTTTACTTTAATTTTTTTAAATATATTCAATGTGCATCACACATATAAATTATTATCTATCTATCTATAATATAATATATAATAACTATTATAACGGAAGAGTGGAAGTTGTAAATCTACCTACTTACGTGCAATGCACGTGCAACTCCAACTCTCCCATTAGTCTTCACATTTACTATTAAAAATATATAATCTTATTTATTAAGATATGCATCGCACGTGTAAATCAGGGTTTTTACTTTATTTTTAAAAAAAATTTAATAGATGCATCGGATGTGTAAATTACTAGTACTATATTTGGAGAGTGAGAGAGAGAGATTTAATATGAGATTTAATATATTATAGGAAAAACTTATGTTTTCTCAATGTTTTTTGATAAAAACTAGTAAGAAACAAGTGCCAACATATATGTAATCGCTGGGCACAAAGATGAAATTCTTTATAGCGTTATAAGATTCGCCTTTGATATTTTCTACTGGTGCTTCCATAGTAAGAGTGTGGCTGCTTGGTTTTGCGCTATGTTGTGATACATCAAGTTTGTACTTGGCTCTTATAAACCTGACATCAAAGAGATGACAGAAACAAAATTGCCCAAAGTATTGTGATGGCTATTGTTGACGAGAAGGAACAGTGGCGAGGAACCATTAACTTGCAGAGCGAGCACTGGGATTTTGTGTTGGAGCCAGATGAGATCACTACCGTGGTGGAGCCAAAATATGCCCATTTTTGCACTGCATTGCATATATTAGATGATTAGCATGTTCATTGTTCACTATATTATAGGATAAATAAAATATCAGATTAGGAGACTAATCAAATATCAGATAAAAATTGAAGAAACACGAAAGAAAGCGAAACTTTTAACCTACTCGGGAACATAGATGACAGTAAGAGCCTGTTACAGCTGGAGCAATGCAGCAGTACTTTTGGCTCAATATATAGCAGCATTAGCAAGCATGCTATCGTTAGTGTTGTTATTTTCAGTGTCCTGATGCTTGCTCATCACATTATCTTCCTTTCTAACAAAAAAATGATTGAGATAATTTTTGTTTAGAGGTTACTCATGTTCGCTTTTTATGAACTGTTTGAGGGTGGCGTTCAAGTCTATTCTCGCTCACTCACTATTCTAGATGACTAAAAAGATTTACTAAACCATACTTTAACTAAACATGAGCTTTCATCAACAACTTTTATTCATTATTATCGCTAATATTAAATTCTGATCTCAAACGGCAGGTGCGGAAACAACAAAAAAGATTAAAAACTTGTATCCAGATATCAGCTCATCTATCTATGAAGCAGAGTCTGAGGAGGAAGGGGGGACAGGGAGTGATTTGCTGACGAAGTGAAGGAGTTTTAGACTTTTTTGGGATGTTCCGACTTACGGATTCATCGTATCGATTGTAATTATATCTTTTTTGGGAGGGAAATTCTCTATAAGGGATGGGGGCTATTTTTTTGTTGGGGGATGAGTATCATGGCCCCTTGTTAGGACGCATGAACATCATCTCTCTTGCTTGGTTGTTTTGTTTGGTTAAAATCTCGTTGAAGCGCGGGGGGGACTAGTACCCACCGTTTTCAATCAAAAAAAAAACTAAACATGAGCTTTAGTTACACAAGAAACATAAACTATCATCATTCATTTTAAAAATTATTCTCATATTTTACCACCAAAAACTGAGCAAGTCTATTCTCGCACAACACACTTTTAAAGAACAAACAGGAAAAAAAAAACACATTTAACTTCTATGGGTGTCTTTGGGTTAGGATAGCTAGAGTTCTACAGAGTTATCTCTCAAACTGTAGTCATCTTGACTTTGTATTGTTTGGAAATCCTTATGGAGTTGAGATACTTTTTTAAGCCCAAAATTTAGGATGATTCTAGTTATCTCAACTCCACTTAAACCTATTTTTCTGAAGTTTGCTAAACTCTACTCTCTTCCTCTCTAAAGTAAGGGGTTAACCAAACTTTATTTTGCTTCCAAACATCACCAAAGCATGGAGTTAAGATAAGTTTTTGAGTGGAGGTAGACGTATGATAACGATCTTTACCTCTACTTAAAAAGAGACTTCAGCTAATCAGATCCAAACACAACTAATCAAATCCAATACTAGTTTTGACTGGAATACTCACCGAAAGCATTGGGGCTGAATCAGAAAATTCTTAGAGAGATTATAATCTCCCTCCCACTCCATATTTTCTACAGAAGGTTCTAAAGTCAGACAACTCGATCTTCCTTTCACATTCGTTACTGATCCCTTAACTGTAAGTCTGTATTGTTATCTTCGCTTCACTGTAGAAGCACAGAGCATAGGTGCATGATAAGAAATCTAGAGAGCAATAATACAACCAGCAAATTGATTGGCAAAACATCACAGAAGAAATTTGGAGACCTTGTTTTCCTAACAAGTGAATTATTACAATTGCTGATTATTTTGCATAACAATGCCAAATAGCTATTGAAGATTTAGTTTTTCTCTCTAGAAAACCCTAGAGAGTGAAACTCTCAAATTCCAAAAAAAAAAAGCAAGGGCGATTTGCGGCGCCGTCGTTCGGGGAGGGGGGAGGAGTCTCTCGCCACCTCTTCCTCCTCCTGCTCCTCCCCCCACATCCCCTCTTCGGAGTGGTGTAGAGGCCGTCGGGATCCATCTAGGGTTTCGTTAGGTCAGATCTGGTAAGGAGGTCGAGCTACTTTCAAATCTGGTAGAGGTTAGGTCAGATCTGATAGAGGCGGTCGACATGACGAAGCTCGTGACGCCAAGTGGTTGACGTGGCGAAGGTGGAGCGTTGTCAGGGAAAGTAGATGCGGCGTCGAGACGGCGTGGATGGCAGCTGACGGCGGCGGGCTACTTTCATAGGGTTTGGAGGAGATGGCAGCGTGGTCCATCGGGGGATGTTGAAGGTGGCGTGGTCTGTCGGGGTGAGTCGGATTGATGTCGACGGCGAGGGTGCGCTGGCGGTGTGGCTAGTGATTGGGTGGACCAGTGGCTAGAGGTCGGCAAGTGGCTAGCGGTTGGTCGGACTAGTGGCTGGTGGTTGGACTAGGGACTAGTGGCAGGTGGCTAGCGATAGTTTGGACTAGAGGCTACTGGTTGGTTGGATTAGTAGCTAAGTGGTCGGAACAGTGGCATGGCTAGTGGTTGATCGGGTGCGCTGGCTAGTGGTTGGCGGACTGATGTCGGTAGCGGGTTGTTGGAGTGGAGGTGGGGTCGTCGGCAATGTAGAGAAGTGGAGGTGGGCGTCGGTGGCCGGGGGTGGGAGGAGAGGATGTATGGGTCTGAGCTGTACTTTGAATTCGGATTTTCAAGGTTATTTGGGGATTCGAAAGGGGGAAATTGTCATGTTTGGAGAATTTCTACTTGGATTTTGAAATTCCTAAAGACTTTTAGGGGAGGGAGCGATTGGAGGGTCAGTGGTGAGCCTACTAGGGGCGGTTATTGTCGGGATAGCGCATCGAGGCTCGTTCTAGGATTCGTCAGAGTGATGCAATATCGTGGCTAGCTGGAGGTTGTTCTTTGGCTTGTCGAGATCCCAAATAGAGTTGGGCTCGATAAGGAAAGGAGTCGGGCTGGGATCGACGAAGGGCGTAGAGAGCGTCGCTATGTCAAAAGGTTCGTTTTGGTATGACAAGTGTAGCATCATCGGAGAGCGGCAGGGCTGACGAAGGGATGTAGGTTGTTCGGATGGTGCCATCAGTTGATGGCGAAGAGGAGTGGATGAGTGGCGGTTGCATTCAACGATAATTCTTGGAGGAGTGGCGCTGAGTTCGTGTTCGACAATGGGCAATGTGGATGCGGAGAGGGGAAGAGGAGTCAGGTTTTGAAATTCAATATTTGAATTTCGAATTAGGGCTGTGATGGTCATCTTTGAATTTTGAGTTAGTGTTTCGAAATTCAAATTTGGAGGGGAAGTGTGGAAAGAGAGATTCCTTGAAATTTGAATTTCCATATAGATTTTTGAAATTCAAATTTCCTGTAAGGAGTGTGAGGAGGTTAATTTCAAACTAGTTGTGGTTGAAATTCAAATTACAAATTGTGGTGTGTTCGGCGAGTTCAGGCGTCTCAGTTTCGGTTGAGAACAACGACTACTGTTTAGAGCTGGATTTGACGCAATCGAGATGGCGTTGCGGTGGGGTTGGATTGGCAGCTTCACGATAGGAACGTCGTGGGGAGAGGTATAAGTATGCCACCAAGGGATGGTGGATATGGTTGTTGCCAATGTGGAGGGATTTATGGGGGTGGAGTGTTATCTCGGAGATTTTTGAATTCCAAATTAGACTTTTATGGAACCCAAATTATATTTGGGAGAGATAGGCAGGAGAACAGGATACAGAGGCAACGTTTACAAGTTTAGCTAGGGAGGGACTAGTTAGGGATGTAGGCTTATAGGTTTAACATTGTAATTGTTCTCCACTGTTCCGTTTAGGACAAATAGACGTATTGTTTCTGTACTGCTTGTACTAGTATTATACACATGCTGTAAACATGGGGAAAATTTTGGGGGGGGGGGGGGGGGGGGGGGAAGAAAATGGCCAAAAATAAAATCTACCGGCACGTGCGTTGCACTGGTTGGGATATGGACAAATTCCTCTAAGGCCTTATCCAATTATAGTAGTAGAGACTAGTATTATACACGTGCTGTACACGTGGGGAAAATTGGGGGGATGAAAAGGGCAAAAAAAATCTACGAGCGCGTGCGTTGCACAGGTTGGGTTATGGACAAATTATACTAAGGCCTTCTCCCATTATAGTAGTAGAGATAATTAATTTTTTATTAATGAAGCGGTGATGATGTTACCTTTTTCTCAAAAAAAACAATGCCAAATAGATAGAGCTGTTCCAGTTCCACTCAGAGTGTGTGACGTCTTCCAATGTGTTTGAAGCTAATTCTTCGACAAAACAAGTGATTAAATGTCTAATAGAAGGTGATTGGCATAAGCATTTCTTTCTTCCAGCACATCTGATGTTCAATGCACAAAAATGCTAGTGCAGACATAAGACATTAAGAGAGTATACTCATACAGAAAATAGAAAATACACAAGCAAATCAAAACAAGTTTGATACATCTCACTTGAGGTTACAATGATAATAATAACACGCTAGTGCTTAAGACATAAACATGTGCGTTCACCATACAATCTCCATGCCAATAACGACAACAACAAAAGGATGTACGACATTCATTCTAAGGATTGTCGGTCTTCTCTGTGGCAACATCAACCACATGGACACCCTTCTTAAAGAAGTCATCGGGAACAAAGAGAAAAGTTCCATCGTGGTTGTATCCTTCCCTCGGCTCCCTAATATTTTCTACTGGCCCCTCAAGCATGAGACGCCGTTTATCACCACACGGTCCACACACAAACAAATACGGTACTTTAATCCGGTACTTATAGTAAAGTGGCTCCTTAAAACCTGGTCCTAACGAGATGATAGACAGAGAATTGCCAGAAGGTCTGTCCCTGGCATTGAGTAGAAGGAACAGTGGGCCACCATGATTATCTTGCAGAACGCAAACAGGGTCGTTGAATCGACTGAGCCCACAGGTCATTGAAATTTTGGAATCAGAAGGTTGTGCACACAATTTATAGACGGCAGAGTGATTGGAGCGGATATGAAATGAGAGCTTACAGATTGGACCCTCGAATGTGCAGCCCGGTACGGGGCATAAGCGGGGAGCATAGGTGCAGAATTCCTTGTGGGTTTGGAGCTGCGTGTAGGGAAGAGTAACCTCTTTACATCCGAGGGTGAAGTAAGGGCACGAGACATTAAGCACCTCTATGATGACTTCTTGACCTGGGCAGGAGTCAAGGCTTGAAGAACAAGCAGAGCACTTCTCGTTAACTTTGCTACTGCATTCAGAGCAAGATGCATGCCTATTTCTGCACTGTAAATTGAACAACCAAATTACTCAACGTGACCAATTACATGGAAAAAATAAAGCCCTTTTAACTAGCTACAAATATCGTACTATTTATAATGTTAGGTGATAATAATCAGACATGGATATTTACGTGGAAAATAGCTGAGAGCAAGAGCTTGTTGCAAGAAGAGCAATGAAAGAGTAGCTTTGGGTCAATCAAACTACTTGCATTTGCTGCTGCTTTCGCTCTCTTCACCTCGTTTCCTTCTCCTGCTTCTTCACTATGCATCCTTTTCTTGTCTGTCGCCTTACAAAGACTACTCATCTTGGAAGAGTTTATAGATGTAGTGAACTGTTGTGCAGTAAGTGATCCATCCCCTCTACTTATAAACTGTTCTGAAGTGCATGGGGAACCAATTCCTTGAATAGTCTGACTTTTCATTTCCCCATGTTCACTTGTTGGGCAACTGTACTGACTGGAAATAGGATTATGCATTCATGAGTTGCTGCTTCCAGTAGATTTAGGATCTATTGGAAATATAAGACAACATAATGCAAGGTAGTTGCCAAGATTTGCTCATTATAGCAACTACTAAGTTCTTTTAAAGTAAGCTAGGGAAATGAAAAGTCAGATTAAAAATGAGTGTCTAAGGAGAGAAGATCGTTAACCTCACTGAGAAAGCCTTCAAAATGTTGAAGAAGCTAGCCCAAAAGTGGGAGGAAAACATGAAGAGGAAACTGAAAGAAGAAGCACCCTATGAAAGTGAAGACGAGAGAGAGAGAGAGAGAGAGAGCAGCAGCAGCTAGTATGGCTGAAAATAAACACAGTTACGTCGATAACAAGCTTGCGACAATTGTCCCAAAAGCATTATTGCACTGCCCAACCTGCAACAAGCTCTTGCTCTCCGCTATTTTCTGCACTATTTTCTGCATAACAAAAAAACCGTAAATTTTCTCATAATACCACCACGTGATGTATCTATCATATTGCTCTTCAATAATTTGATTGTTGGACTCACAGTGCAAGAATAAGCATGTTACCTGCTCTGAATGCAGCAGCAAGGCTAGGAACAAGTGTCCTATTTGTTCTTCCAGCCTCTACGGCTGCCAAGGTCAAGAAATCATCACCAAATCTGTCATGCCGTCGTGCCCTCACTATATCTCGGATGTAAAGAGTCTGTTCTGCACACCCAGCTGCAAACTCACCTGAAATCATGCACCTATGCTCCATGCTCCTGCCCTGTGCCAGATTGCGCATTCCAGGGTCCCAAATATATATCAGCTCGCGGCTCATTTCCGCTTCCTGCACTCTTACATCTGTAAATTGTGTCCGCAATCATCCAACTCCTATATCGTTTCTTTTGTATTTTCGACCAAGATGACATCCAGTTCATGTGCTGCCAGCTGCTGATGATGGCCTTCTGTTTCTTACTCTCCATCCTCGTCTACAAGTTCAAGAGTCATTATCATTCCCAATCCAGAGATGGAAGAGTTGAGTAAGCGGCTACATGTCTGCATTGTGGCTAGAATCGCTTATGGAAACCCAAATGAAGCCACCATTAAGCATGAATTTCTGATGAGATGGCCCAAAATTTTGAATTTTTTCCCAAACCGACCTACTTTTTGAAAGTTTTTCCCAAACCGACCTACTTTTTTTTTTAATTCCCAAAGCGACCCACTCGGTCTTTGAAAAACCGAGTCTAGTATAAACTAAATCGAAGAGCAAGACTCGGTCTTTGAAAGACCGCGCTAGTTTATATTAGACTCGGTCTTTCAAAGACCGAGTCTTACACTTTAGGAGTTTTAACTGCACAGATCCACTTTCTTCTTCTTCTTCTTCTCTCTCTCTACTTTACTCTATTCTATTTCTCCAACTCATCGGAGGTAGCATGTCCACGTCATCGGAAAGAAATATCCATTTCAGAAGATTGACTCATACAAGTATTTTGCTGAGATGATAGAAAAACCAAAGAAATTCTATAAACTCAGGTTCATAGAATTACTTGGTATAATCAACTCATACAAGTATGAGGATCGAAGATATGGAAAAACCAAATAGCACTCCACCTCCGATATAAAAACCAAAGAAATTCTATAAACTCAAGTTCATAGAATTACTTGGTATAATCAACTCATGCAAGTATGACGGTTGAGAAATGGGCACTTTATGCAGATGAAGGTCGAAGATATGGAATAATGACTACGAACCTGTCAGAATGCTTCAATTCAGTCTTGAAAGGAGTCCGTAGTTTACCAGTAACTGCGATTGTTGAGACGATCTTCTTACGTCTCAACTCTTACTTTACTACTCGTCGACAGGAAACTAGTAAGTTTTTATGTGAAGGGAAGATTTTTGTTAAAAGTGTACATGATTTGATTGATAGTCGTCGTGAAGCTAGTAAGTTTGGATGTGTTTAATTTTCGAAAATGTATGATTGATTGAGGTTTAAATATTGGCCAAAGAGAGTATTTTAGAATCAATAAGTTTCAAATATATTCGAATCAAAATGTCTTGAAGTTTTTTGCAAAAAAATTCAATCAGCTTCAAGGCTCGGTCTTTCAAAGACCGTTGTCATTTTAACAAGACTCAGTCTTTCAAAGACCGAGTCTTGATGCTGATTGTAAAAGATCACTTACAGACGTAAGACTCGGTCTTTCAAAGACCGAGTCTAGTTATATTTAGAACGGTCTTTGAAAAACCGAGTCTTGAGTTCAATCAATTCCACAATATCTCATTAACATCTCCACAATTCCAGAAACTCATTAACAACTCCACAATATCAACAAACTCATTAACATCTCCATATGTCCAACATCTCCACAATATCAAAAATCTCATTAACATCTCCACAACCACATTATCTCCAGCATCTCCACAACCACATCAACAATCTCATTAACATCTCCACAATTTCAATAACATCTCCACAATATTGTTAATATCATATTCACAACCACATCAACAATTTCAATAACATCTCCACAATATCATCTCAACATATGCCCAACAGAACATTGAAAAAACTAGAGACATTAACAACATACTACTCTAAACTCGAGACAGAACATTAAAAAACTACAAAATCAAACTAACTAAAAATATTACAACACCTATCAAATCCAAATTCGTTGAGGGATAGAGAGAAGAAGAAAAAAATACGAAAAGTAAATAAAGTCAAGAAGAAGAAGAAAGGAGATCTGCGCAGTTAAAACCCCTAAAGTGCAAGACTCGGTCTTTGAAAGACCGAGTCTAGTATAAACTAGCGCGGTCTTTCAAAGACCGAGTCTTGCTCTTCGATTTTTCGAAGTACAAGACTCGGTCTTTGAAAGACCGTGCTAGTTTATACTAGACTCGGTCTTTCAAAGACCGAGTGGGTCGCTTTGGGAATTAAAAAAAATAGGTCGATTTGGAAAAAACTTTCAAAAAGTAGGTCAGTTTGGGGGAAAAATCCAAAACTTTTGACTGGGATTGGTCCATTAAGAGACTGAGCAAGGATTCATTCATTATACCCTGTTCGACAGACGCGAGAGTGCAGATAGTTCTTCAAAAACCTCTTTTAAAGGTAAAGGCTTTGTTGTTGTGTTTTCCCGATGGACCTTCGACGTTGGTGAGTTTAAGAGAGAGGGTCTCAATTCCAAATGGTTGCTAATTTCGAATCTACCATTGGAGTGCTGGCTCAAGGAAGGGTTTCAAAACTTGGTCAATTCCTTTGCTTGGGTGGAGGAGATCGATGTGGCAACTAAATTTCTCAATAAATATGATTTTGCGAGAATTTGTGTCAGCTTCTTACTTGGTTCGATTATTCCATCTGTCATCTATGCATGCTACAAATCGAAATCTTACATGGTTTCTATTAATGTGGAGACGAAGCGGTTCGTCCCATCGATCAACGTCGGAGAAGCTTTGGGTGCTGGAAGTAGAAAGGGCGGAAGAAATTTTCGAATTGAAGAAGATGAGCAGCAACCGTTGGATTATAATCATATCTCAGTGGATCCTCGGATCCTAGCCGTTCAAAGAAGGGGACATGTGTTCTTCAGGTTTTGTGGAGAAGAAAATAGGACACGGGACTGATCACGTGGAGAGGAAGAGAGAAGGAGATGGAGCCTGTCAATTTTTCGACGATGGAGCCTTCTCACTGCGCAGCAGTACGAAGGACTGTGCATAATACTGTTGTTGTACGAGGAGCCAGTCCCCATGCTGGTGCGGTTGTCAAAAAGGGAAGAAGTATGGCTGTTGAGGAGAGAGAAGGAAGCTTTAGGGGCAGAGCTAATACTGTTTTTGAGGAGGTAGAGGATTCCCATCTTGATTGGGCGGATATTAAGGAGCGAGAAGGAAGGAGTAGGGTCAGAGCTACTATGGGTTTTAAGGAGAAAGAGAGCAAGGAGCTTTCCAAGAATGATATAGACTTTGAGGAGAAAGAAGGAAAAGCAATTTCCAGTAAGGTCAATGCTGACTATTTCTCCTCATACTTGCAGATTTCTATTCAAGAGGCTTTCCTGAAATTCCCGAGAGGTGATGTTAGCACTTTGAATGAATAACAAATGGACTCTTGGTCTAGTCTGATGAGAGCTTATTCTTCTGGGCCTCCAAAGCCCATTACTGGTGGGGAACTTGGTGAAGTTAGAAAATCTGCGGGTTTTAACAAAGTGAGAGAGTTGGTGGATCAAAGTTCATCGGAGGACTCATCTGAAGAGCTTACTCTTTCCTAATTGGTTCAAGCAGCCAAAATGGGAGATCTACTCACTTCAGCGTCTAGGAAGAGACAATTAGAGAGTAACTTCGAAGGTGTGGGGGCGGATAAGGTATTGACGGTTGATAGGCAGGTTATGTGTGACTCACCCACCGATGACGATCTTATTGATGCTTTGAAGAACATTAATGAAAACTCCCCTCTTGCATGCATGGCTAATGTTTGGGAGACTGAGAGAGCGGGAAGAGAAGAAGATTCTCCTCCGATTAGAAGAAATTTTACAGCGAGAGGGAAAGGGAAGGAAAAGGTCGTTGAGGATGTTCGGCGTAGTTCAAGACAAAGAGAAAAACATGGAGATCGTCCTCTGTCCAAAGATGACCTTATTGCCTCGGCAGCCAAAGCTAAGATTCCTAGTTCTGCTTGCTCAGGTACGACATCTAATAATTGCACAATTATTTATTTCATTCCAGATTTATTGTTAATTAATTTAGTGAAGGTCTGTCGGGTGGATTTGGATTCTGGTGTTGTATCCCAATTAGAATGTGCCAAGAGGATCAGAGATTGGGTCAAAATACCCAATAATCTCTGACTGAGAGAAACTTAGAGAATTTTTTATTACTTTTAATGAATTACGCCTTTTAGAATGTGAGAGGGTTGAATTGCTCCAAAAAATGTAGAAAGATTAGTGAGACTTTATCCTATCACCATCCTGTGGTTATAGGACTTTGTGAGACCAAAATGGAAAACCCATCGACCTCCATTCTTAATAAACTTGTTCTTGATAGGGGGTGGGAGTGGTGTGTCAAACCATCGGTAGGTCAGTCTGGAGGTATCATTGTTGGTTTCAATGTGGAACTCTTTCAATGTATGGATATTTTTTATTGGTGATTTCTCGGTTTCCGTGAAACTTAGAGACAAGAGAGACAATTTGTGTCAGGTTTTCTCGATGGTTTATGGACCCAACAACGCATTAGAGTGTCCTCCTTTTGGTATGAGTTGTGTGCCGTTCGACTTAAGTGGCCCGATGCTTGGGTCATTGGGGGTGATTTTAATATTACGTGTTATTCTGACGAGCATCTGGGTAGGGGTTGTAGTCTTAACGAGAGAACCAAATTCAACAGAGTTATCGACCACCTGGACTTACGGGAAATTCATTTTTTTGACCGTAAATTTACGTGGTCCAATATGCATAATAACCCTATTCTTGCGAAGCTCGATCGTATTTTCGTTTCAGATGCTTGGGAGTTGCATTTTCCTCTAGCATCTGTTAGGACTGCCTTTAGAATCACCTCTGATCACGTACCGCTTACTCTCTCCACTGGTGGAGAGGCCAATAGAAGAGTTTAGCATTTCCATTTTGAAATAGCTTGGCTCCGCAGGGACAATCTTCATGGGTTAGTTACTCAATCTTAGATTGCTCCCGTTGTCGGTAGAGGGAGAGAAGGTGGAGGGGATGTCTCTCTATTTGGAACACCAAAATTAGGACACTTAGAGGTACTTTGTAACAGTGGGATAGAGAGGAGAGATGTCGTACCAAAAGAGAGAAGGAGAGTATTTGTTCTCATATTCACGATCTTGAGATCTTAGAGGAGGATAGAGTCTTGACCCAAGAGGAACTTGCCAATCTTTTAATTCTTAGACGCGACCTTGATATCATTTTCAAAATGGAAGAAGACTATTGGCACCAGAAATCTTGCGATCAGTGGCTTCTAGAAAGAGATGCTAATACTGCGTACTTCCATAGGGTCGCAAATGGTCATAAAAGGTCTAACAAGATTAATGGTTTGAACATTAATGATAGGTGGGTTTCCGATCCATTATTAGTTCGCACACACATTGAAGAACATTTCCGATCACTCTTGGGTCGTCCTAAAGGCCGGTTGTGTTCGCTTGGGGATTCCTTCTGGTGCAGACCCCCAATATCTGGATTAGAAGTGTTAGAGGAACCTTTTGAGTTGAGTGAGATTTTCCAGGCCATCTCTGACCTCGGGCGGGATAATGCTCCGTGCTCTGATGGCTTTCCGATCTGCTTCTATTCTACTTTCTGGGATCTTATCAAGTTTGACTTGTTTAATATTTTTGAGGAACTTTTTTAGAACTCCGCCAACATAGAGCATCTGAATTACGCATCTATCGTTTTAATTCCAAAAAAGGAGGATATCAAAGAGATTGGTAACTTGAGACCCATCAGTCTTCTGAACAGCTCCTTCAAAATTATTACCAAAGTCCTCGCCAACCGGTTGAATCCATGGCTTAACACAATTGTTCATCCGGCTCAAAGTGGTTTCATTAAGGGTAGAGATATTTTAGACAGTATCGTCGTTGCTCATGAGACTATTTTTCGGTGCGACACTCATAGAGAAGAGGGCTTTCTCCTTAAACTCGACTTTGAGAAGGCATACGACACTGTAGAGTGGGGAAGTGTTCTCTAAACCCTACATACTAGAGGATTTGGTCCTAGATGGAGAGCTTGGATCATTAAGTGTCGGTAAATCTTCGGTTATTTATAACGGAGAACCGAGTAACCTCATCGTTTGTAAAAGAGGACTTAGGCAGTGGGATCCTCTATATCCACTTCTATTTACCCTTATAGCGGATGCTTTATCTGAAATGACTCTCCATTGTCTAAACCAAAACCTACTTTGGGGAGTGGGGGGATTGGATGGAAGTCTTAGACTTCCCATTCTACAATACGCAGATGATACTCTTTTATTTGGGAGAAATGAGATTAACGAAGTCCTTGTTTTCAAAGGAATTCTCTTCTTTTATTAAGCTTGGAGTGGACTGAGAGTTAATTTTGGTAAGAGCAATCTTGTGGGTCTAGGTAGATGCGATGAGATGTCACAATTACTCTTGGCAAGAGTGTTGGATTGCAATGTTGGGAAACTCCCCATCATTTATTTGGGAGTTCCGTTGAGACCCTCCAAGCTCAAACGTTCGGATTGGGTTCCACTAATTGATAGAATTGAAAAATGACTTCCGGGGTGGAAGAGAAATCACCTCTCTTTGGGAGGTAGAATTACTCTCATTAACTCGGTCCTTTATAATCTACTGATATATTGGATGTCAATATACGAGTTTCCGACTTGGGTTATCAACAAGATTGACAAAATTCGAAGAGATTTTCTATGAAAAGGGTCTAGAGATGATGACAAGGGAATTCCCCTTGTTAAATGGAGCCACGTATGTAGTGTTAAATTCTAACTGCGGAATAAACTCAACAACGACGACAAGATGCAAGAACTATAGAATCAAAATAAGAGAACAAAGAACAAACAAAAGCAATACACAAGAACACACAAGATTTTTATCGAGGTTCACCCAAACAATGGCTACTTCCCCGCGCAGAGGCACTCCTGCGATTTTCACTAGAAATATGAAGATTAGGTTTACAAATCTCTCAAGAACTTACCACCAAGGTATAGGGTTTCTCTATATCTCCCTCTCTCTTAATGACGGCTGGTAGATCTCTATTTTCTTTTCTCTTGGTTTCAGTTAGGTAACCCTAAAATCGTACACAATACAATATATATAGGATTCCACATCTCTAATCTCAGTCGTTCATCTATTCAGCGTCGGGACGATCGACCGCACCATCTTGACGGTCGATCGGTCTTCTCCCTCGACTGCACGAAATCCAACAGAAAGCGGGTCGGTCGACTGCGAGGTCGACCGGTCATTTCTTCAAGGTACAGAGTTGAGTCAGAGAGCGGGACGGTCGACTGCGCGGTCGACCGGTCGTCTTGCTTGGGCGGTCGGGGGGTGCGGTCGACCGCAACTCTGCTATAGCCACTTGCTACTCTTGACCTGTTGCTCCCACTTCGATTCTCCTTTCCGACTATCTTCTTCAACTCATTATCGTGTATTGGATCCACAAACCCCAACAAGTGGACGTAAAGAGTTTGGGGGCTTAGGAATTCTTAACCTCCGTGAAATGAACAGAGCACTTCTTTGTAAGTGGTGGTGGAAGATCCATTCTCGTCGGGCGACTCTGATTGGTCACGTGTGGGGACGTTATAGAATGCGAAGGCGATTCAAGTTTGGGGGAGGACAACACCGTAGAGGCATTTCACCAATGTGGAAAGCGATCGACAAGCTAGGGGATCTATTCCATTCCCATTCATTATGTACAGTGGGCAAGGGAACTAATACCAGATTCTGGTTAGATGCCTGGTCGGGTCCTAACACGCTAGCTTTGCTCTATCCTGATATCTACGAGATTACCATTGATAAACATGGTTTGGTTACAGATTATTGAAGTAGAGGCAGCTGGCAATTGAGACTATCTTCTGATGATAGTCGAGTTGCCCGTAGCCTCCATCTATCTCCACACCTTCCTAGTTGAGAATGAAGTAATCATAGAAAATTTAGAGGATGTGCTCCTTTAATAAGACTATTTGGCAAATGAGCGTCCCTCACAAGGTCAAAGCTTTCATCTGGCTAGTTTCTAGGGAAGTTATACCGACCAAGGAGAACTTAGCTAAGAGGGGGGTCATTAATATTGTCACTTGTCCACAGTGTAACAAGGCGGTAGAGTCTGTGAACCATCTTTTTCTTGAGTGTTCTAGTAGTAGACAGGTTTGGGACATTATTTTGATTGGTTTTGGGTTACATAGGCATTCGAATCGAGTTCTAGAGTTATGGGGTGACTTTAGAGACTCGGAGATTGGAAGAGAGAGACGTAGAGAGTGGGATATTTTAGTTGGTGCATGTATTTTGGTTATTTGGCTAGAAATGAATGATTTCTGCTTTAGAAATATAACTTGTAATCCTGTTCAATTAGTTTCCAAAATCTTCAGTCTAACTTCTTCTTGGATTTCCATTCCAGAGGCTAGGAGAAAGCTCGTTAAGGGCCCATTGCTCCTTAGTCAGGACACCGATCCAGGTGGTGCGCATCATTGATCCGGAGTGATCCTCTTCAAGTGACGCATGACAGGTCATTGCGGAGAGCTCTTCTGTTCATGCTTCCTTTAGAGTCATTGCGGAGAGCTCTTTTGTCCATGCTTCCTTTAGAGTCATTGTGGAGAGCTCTTTTGTCCATGCTTCCTTTAGAGTATGGTGGTCTACTTGTTTATTGTGATCCTGTTGCTTTTGTTATTTTGGGGAGTAAAGTGTTTATTTGGATATAAGAGTATCTTGATGTAATATTGTTTTTTGATGTACTTGACAATTTATTTATGAGATCCGATGGCAACTCGCTTGCCAACTTTTATTTCTAAAAAAATGAGCGTAATATATCTTTAGGCAATTTTCTGTCAGTTGTTTCAGCAGGGGCAGCAGTCACTTGTGAGGAGCTCAGATTTCGGTACAGGCTTACTGTAAAGGGATCATTGACGTATGTGAAAGGAAGATCGAGCTGTCTCACTTCAGAATCTTTTCAAGAAAATATGACGGAGTGGAAGGGGGATAATAATCCTACCAAGAATTTTCTGTTTGTACCGAATGGTTTTGATAACTATTCTCTTTCCTCTTAAGTGAAAGTTCAGATAGATGGGATCAGTCCGACAAACTAGGCATGTCCGTCAGTCTGTGCTATCTGGTATTCACGGATTAGTACTCAGTGTTTTGAATCTCATATGAAGTTAAAAGTTTATTCTTTACGTTTGTACTGTATGCGCTCGCAGAGAAGAGGTTTACTCTATTTTTGCAGGCAAAACTGTATGCACTCTGGGAGAAGAGGTTTACTCTACTTTTGCAGGAAAAATACGAGAGTAGTCTCCGCAATCAATGAAGACAGTTCGTGTTACTAGATCAGAGTAGTTTTGTCGATTTTGGTCTTAAAGTTTGCAAGATGAATCTTATAAGCTGATCCTATTTGAAATACCAGTAGACTTTAAAGCAATACCAAATAGCAAACAAAAAATAGTACACTCTAGCATTTTCCTTGCAACTTTCCTTTCAGTAAACTACTAATTTCGTTCATTCGCTAAGCCAGTTTTGTTCATTATTTGGTGTAAGCTAATGCATTCAATCACCGCAAACACAAGACTGATGATAAGACTAATGGATTTATACTTTTAGACTAATAAATATATCTTCTGTGTTGTCCTCTTGACAATTTCTTCAAAATATTTAAAACTCATCCGCTAAATGCAATTTGTGGAGAACATTGTTGACAAGAAACAACCATTCAAAGAGACCATCAAATAATGAACCTGATAAACAAGGCTATACCAATCAATCCATAAACAGGGGAAGCAACCTTTACACGGATATAGTGTCAAAATATAAATCAGGACGTGAAACAGATGCAATATATATACATGCCTACTAAGTACTCATAATTCCTATCAGAAATTTAGCTGAGCTTGGGCTTTCAATTACAGGAATAGACATTTCGCAAATGCACTGCAAACAACTATATCAAATATACACAGCCACGCATCTGAAGGGCACAACACCTAAAGCAATCACAGGAAGAAAGGATCTCCATTTCTGGATGTAACAAATGAGAACACCTTGTTATGTACCAAATGTATACAATACCATGATAAGATGAAATCTACAGAGAAATAACTTAATCAGCTAATAGGAATCTAAAAACTACCAATTCATCAGTAAGCTAAGTACCACTACATATAAGAGCAAAGATAAACTATCTTGATTACAACATCCAACAATATCAAAGAGATGCTAGAAATCCTCACTGCTTGCAAATAAATACTAAAGATAATGAACTCCTTGCAACAAAGTAAATACTTGAAATATGACCTCCAGTCAGTTCCAGTCACCGCAAAACAAAGTAGAATACCTGGCCACAGAAACAAACAAACAAACAAAAATGTAAGAAAGGTTTATATCTGAAGCTAGTACTAAGCTTGCAAAATGAAATGGTCAAGAGAGAATGGTGAATAAAAGCACAGGGCAGAATATAAGGAAACAGATATTTTCAAACAAAATGTAATGCAAGAATTTAAGGGGCAAAAACTTTTTTAAATGGTTAAATGTTGGAGATAATGGGTTAAAAGTAATCTCCAAACTCGTAGCAGTAATTAACGCATGTGATTAGTAACCCAACACCCTATGCTGTCTGTGCTTTAGGCTAATGGCAATATTTGTTAGTAGAAGCGCTTGGAAGATGATGAGAAATTTTCTTGTCGGAAAGCTATATCAGAAGATAAAAGGAGGATGCCACAGCTCCCAGAAATTTGGTACAATAGAATGAATAAAATCAATGCATATGAAAGATGCATGTGTATGAGCAACGAGACCGTAAGAAACATACATAAATGCAAATTACTATTGAATTTTATAAGATTAGTTCATCTCTTTCCTAGCACCCATCCATCTTTTTTTCCTTTAGTTATTCACAAGCACAATTATGAAATTGAAATTAATCCATGGGAAGTGTTCGGATGTATTATGGAACGATGAGGTGGGCTAATGGAGTCACATAAGCTTTATTTCCAAACATGACGAAGAAAGAAAAAGAAAGTTGCAGCCTAATCTCGCCTATTATATCTGAAATCTGAAAGTATATGGATGTTTTTGACTTGGATGCAAGTGCAAGTAGAATTTGTAAGTGATAAGAGAAAAATTTTCCTCAAAAGTTTTTGTTTCATTTACCAAAATAACCACCAACAGAGGGACATGGTAGTTGTAGTACATACGGAGCTGTCAAAAGGAAGAGAACTTGAGGTTAGTTTGCAATTCAATCGAAAAGTTTGGATGGAAATTCAAACTCTTGCACTCACATCAACAAACTAAACAACACAACTAATTGTTCCTATCTGAATTTACAAGTGCCACGGATATAAAAAATTCATCGAGAGGATAAAAATAGTGAAAAATGGAGGAAAGAATAGAAAGATTATAGAAGAACTTAATAATAATAAGTGTTACGGTGAGGCATCAAGAGCAGAATACGAACTCAAATATCAGCTGTTCAGTTGAGCAACAGATGGAAATAAACCTCAAATTCTGAGCAAACAAGTAACATCTTTATTAAAAACAAATACAATACACATGTGGTAAAAAATTGAAGTCTTGCCAAACTGATGGCACCACTATCCATTCCTTGATTCAATGCACAGCAAGAAACAAGGTGATAAAAAAAACCAAGATTGACAGAATCATGTTCTCCCAATACATCAACAGTGATTTCTCAAGCATAGCCGGGTAAAATATATTGATGTCTATAATTGGAGAAAGAACAAGTACCCATAAAATGGTAGACGAAACATAGGGCATGAAAAGGAAACTACCTCACATGCAGGAAGGAACAAAATTCTTGAGAATATTACATGCATTTAATTTTGAATGGTTTAAAAGCGACAAATTAGGCCACCTAACACCACATCCGCAAGCAGACAACTAAATTTTGTACTAATCATGACAGTAAGGAATATGATAATAAAATATACAGTGTACATAAGACATTTAACAATAAGATAATAACATACCACTCATCGATATCAAAGAATATCACTAGTCAATACTATATCAAAGTTCTACCACTCGTCGAAACTATATCGAAGTACTACCACGGTCAGATAAACTATAGATACCAAAGATCTACCACTTGTCAATACTACATGTTAAAAAGCTTAACAAGAAAGCAGATTCATGTCGTACTAAAAACAGGATGATATCAAGTGAAGCAAACATGAACAATTCACAGAGTATGGGACAAATTAAAAGTGTTGGAAAAATCTGCCAATTTCTGAGAAATTATCAATTTATCAGTTCTTTTGTTTCACACATTTGGATTTACCTTTTTTGTGGACGAAAGGGGGTTAAATATTCCGACATTAGATAGAATATCTGATTGGGATCTTTATATTGCTCTGGGATATTACTAGAAAAAATAAAAATTCAAGCATTTTTTTCATAAACACATCTCTTGTTGAAACGATGTAGATGCTCTCAACATATCTATTATATCTACAAATATAACCTCATATCACAAACTCATGATTCCATAAGTGGAAATTATTCTAGAACACCTTGTAAGCTTGAAAAACTGGATAGAACCCCTTATAAAGCAGTTGATGTGTCACCTTTTGCTCTAATTCTATAACTGTCTGTTCACTCTATCAGTTCGCAAATTTTACCAAATTATACATTTAATTAACATAAACTTGATCTGGCCCAGAAGTGAAAAGAAAGTATGTGTAATCAAAAAATAGATAAGTTAAACTAATGGGGCCTCGCTATGACGACCATTACCACAATAAGGGTTAGAAAGAAAATGTCAATTTGCATAATAAATTGCACTAAAGAATAGTCACCAATCATGTCTTGTTGAAGTAAATTGCACGAAGTAGGGTAATGTTTATTTCTGTTGAAAATATATAATACATGGAAAGAACTTCAAATAGCCTTCTCTTTGCCCATGATGAAAAGAATCAGATGATAAGGACTTCACACAAAAAAATGAATGCCATCAGTACAATACTTTCTATTCATTATGTGTACTAATAAGCAAATATAGCATACAAGAAAAAACATGCAAGAAAA
Source organism: Hemerocallis citrina (assembly GCA_017893485.1). NCBI lineage: Eukaryota > Viridiplantae > Streptophyta > Magnoliopsida > Asparagales > Asphodelaceae > Hemerocallis > Hemerocallis citrina. Next base: position 397,185,318 of record CM030359.1, read on the forward strand.
ATAGTCTGTAGATTGAAGCTTAAAAGAATCCATACATTTACTACAATAGATGCACCTCTAACCACCACCTTATTCTGAACAAGTTGTTTGATGAATAAAACTGTATGAGAAAGGAACTCATGTGATAGAGAAGAAATCAAAAAGTCAATATAAAAACTAAAGTTTCTATCATGATACTTTGCACAATTCAATGTTTAGTTACATATCAAATCTCAATGCTACGCACTTAGTTTTGTGCGACTGGTGTTTGTGTCTGGCGTAGTAAACCGATATCATAACTCACGTACCAATTTCATTAAATTTTTATCAGGATGGAGAAAATCAAAATGACTTTAGTAATGTAGCCAATTTTTATTGACATGTTGTCGTAGACTCGTAGTCACGGTATGGTAAATAATCAAGCATATTGTAATTGAATAATTAAATAGGCATGCAAAGACGAAGTCATGTGAATATACTAAAGGGAACTGATGGTAAAAATCTAGCCAATGCCGAATATCTATCCCAAAAAACAAAACTAGAAGCAAACTTACATCGACTTGATGACAAAACATTCAATATGCAGTATGGGTGCAGAAAGATCAATGGATACTGACCAACATACAAGCCAGGGAAAGAACTACTAAGCATGGTTTAACAACCTGGCCTCGATTTCGGTTTCAGGTCCTCAACAATAGATAGGTTTTGCTAGGTTTCATTACGTTCGGTAGGTACCGATCCGAGTTTTGATTTCAGTTTTCATTCAATATTTATGTAGATATATCCACATTAAAACTTGCTAAAATAATAGTTTTCTTGAAAAGAAGATGTTTAATAAAGGGATTAAATGAAAAAATAACATGTTTTAAAATATTTCTATCGTGTTTAAGTGCGTGGTCTATCGTGTTTAAGTGAGTGGGTATGCAGAATGACAGAACAACTCTGAAAAAATTCAAATCCAACCCATTCTAGCTCCAGATCTGATTCATCTGAAAATATTAGTTGGGTCAGGTAAGGTCAGATCAGAATTAAAACAGATCTGACCCGATAACCCCTTCTACTTAAAAGAAAGTCCTAATGTCCCTTATTTCAACACACACCGCTGCCTCAATGTTAAAAGCTACCAGTATCTTGATCTTTCACCGTGTTTCTGAGAAAGAAAGAAAGAAGAAGCTCAAGAGCGTGATGAGTTCGAAACATTTAAATGGTGAGTTTTCCCTTAACTATTTAACCTTTTGTTGCCCTATTCCTCCCATCTTCACCCTCAAAATTCCGCTTTTTAATATTTTTTGGCATCTTTTGTACCAGTTTCGGCCAATACTGAGTTTTAGCCTCCCAGCCTCCCGTTTCGACAGGTTCCTTCCAAAACAAACTCAAGGGCCGAAACCGACAGGGCAGAGAAAGCCTTTCTTAACGGTTTTCATACCAAACAGATTTTGAACCCACTATCATCAATTTCACCATCACAATGGCAATAATTATCCCTGGTGTAAAATATGCATAGTGAAATTCTCAATATTTAGATATCACCCACCTCAATATGCAGAATTTTTGTTCGAATTTTTGTTCCGAGGGACGTGGGGCGATCCTAGCTGTTCGATGGTGGCACAGATCTCGATGCGGGTTCTGTTCCCAAGAAAATACTATCTTGTCGTGTAATGGCGCTAGCATGATCTGAGCCGTCTGATCGAAATCTTATACGAATTTTGAGGGGAAAGTCGCTTTTCTCCAGTTCGTAGCTTGGATTGGCACTTGCTCGGAATCCGAGCTATCCTCTTGGTTGCTGAGGTCGGATCGCCTGTCGCTCGGAATTTGATTCCGAGGGACGTGGGGAGTCATTTGGAAGACGAGTTGGAAGACGAGTTTGAGGAACAACTCTAGGAGAGAGTTGTGAGCTCCGAACTCGTTGAGAGGAGGTCCGCCTTAGAGATGAGCGGAGCAAAAAACTTGACTCTAGGAGAGAGCCATTTGTGAGACAAGTGTGAGGAGGAACTCTAGGAGAGAGTTGTGCTCCAAACTTGTCGAGAAGGGGTCCACTTTGGAAGCGAGCGGAGTGAAGAGCTCGGCACTGGAAGAGAGCTATTTGTGAGACAAGTGTGAGAAGGAACTCTATGAGAGAGTTGTGCTCCAAACTTGTCGAGAAGGGGTCCGCTTTGGAGGCAAGCGGAGTGAAGAGCTCGGCTCTGGAAGAGAGCTATTTGTAAGACAAGTGTGAGGAGGAACTCTAGGAGAGAGTTGTGCTCCAAACTTGTCGAGAAGGGGTCCGCTTTGGAGGCGAGCGGAGTGAAGAGCTCGGCTCTGGAAGAGAGCTATTTGTGAGACAAGTGTAAGGAAGAACTCTAAGAGAGAGTTGTGCTCCAAACTTGTCGAGAAGGGGTCCGCTTTGGAGGCAAGCGGAGTGAAGAGCTCGGCTCTGGAAGAGAGCTATTTGTGAGACAAGTGTGAGGAGGAACTCTAGGAGAGAGTTGTGCTCCAAACTTGTCGAGAAGGGGTCCGCTTTGGAGGCGAGCGGAGTGAAGAGCTCGGCTCTGGAAGAGAGCTATTTATGAGACAAGTGTGAGGAGGAACTTTAGGACAGAGTTGTGCTCCAAACTTGTCGAGAAGGGATCCGCTTTGGAGCCAAGCGGAGTGAAGAGCTCGGCTCTGGAAGAGAGCTATTTGTGGGACGAGTTTGAGGAGCAACTCTAGGAGAGAGTTTTAGCTCCAAACTCGCTGCTTATGTGAGAGAATCAACGGTTGTGGGAGCAGTTCCGAATGGCAAACCACTTCTTACCCGCTTATGAGCGAGTAATTTGAAGCAGAATCGAGCCAAGTGTTGGACTCCGAACTCGTCGTTAGAGGGATTCAACGGTTGTGGGAGCAATTCCGAATGGCCAACTACTTCTAACTCGCTTACGAGCAAGTTATTTGAAGCAGAATCGAGCCAAATGTTGGACTCCGAACTCGTCGTTAGAGAGATTCAACGATTGTGGGAGCAATTCCGAATGGTGAACCACTTCTAACTCGCTTACGAGCAAGTTATTTGAAGCAAAATCAAGCCAAGTGTTGGACTCCGAACTCGTTGTGAAGAGCTTAGTAAGTTGCGGGAGTAGCCATGTAGAAGAAGCTAGACTCCGAACTCACCGTTTAGCGAGTTGTGACTCGGAAAGATAGAAAAGCAAGAGCAATAATTTTCAATGAAAAAATGTAAAGTTTTATTGAGATAAACTAAGTGGCTGCTTCAATAGGGCGAGCCATTATTACATGCTATTGGCCGGATTACAAGCATCAGCCTTATTGAAAATCAAAAACCTACTTCTACGATAAGGTGAAGACCTCTTGGGAGGAGCTGGGAGGTTTTGAGTCTCGAAGCTCGGCGGACCTTTTTGTTCGTTTATTGGTTCCTCAAGGGGGAAGCCCGGCCCCCTCTTTTTGGACGAACCTGGTCAAGCGTCCCCACTGTATGAGTTCTTCGATCTCCTCCTTGAGAGCCCGACAATCATCCGTGTCGTGGCCGTGGTCCCTGTGAAAGCGGCACCACTTATCCTTGTTCCTCTTCTTGCCATGGGTATTTATTCTAGGGGGAGCGCGGAGTAGTCCTTCCTTGTCCACCTCCATAAGAACTTCTGATATATTAGCAATGAGGGGGGTGAACTTCTCAAAACGTGGAGTCGGGCGGCGCTGGCCATTACTGTCCTTCTGAAATTTTTGGGACCCTTCTTCACTTGTGTTCTTCCGTTTGTTCCCGGAAGATGTCTCCTCAAGAGCAAGGGGGTTGAGAGCCTCTTCCGCCCGTATGTACTTCTCCACCCTAAGTAGGAGCTCTGAGAAGTCCCGAGGAGGCTTCTTGGCAAGGGATGCCCTGAGGTTGGCATTAGTGACGTTGCGCTCGAATGCGACAGAGGCTACTGACTGGTTGAGGAAGGGAATGGACCGGGCTTCGGCGGTGAAGCGTCGAACGTAATCCCTTAGGCGTTCACCCTTTTCTTGGTTGAGGGTCACCAGAGATACACTTGTTTTCTCGGTCCGGCGGCTACTGACGAAATGAGTAAGGAAGAGCCCTTCAAACTGATCAAATGAGAAGATGGAGGCCGGGGCGAGTCGAGAGTACCATTCTCGTGCAGACCCCTTTAGCGTGGCAGGGAAGATCTTGCAGAGGAGGGCATCTGAAGCATGGTGGATCATCATGAGAGTTTTAAAACTCTCTATGTGATCCGCGGGGTCTGACTACCCGGTATACGATTCGAAATGAGGCGACTTGAAGTTCTCTGGGATGGGGGCCTCCATGATGGTGCGGAAGAATGGAGGTCTGCTCGGACGGAGGTTTATTGCTCTTCTTCCTTGTCAATTCGGCCGAGGCGCCTTTCCATCTCGTGGAGACGGCGGTAGACTGAGTCTTCTGTTTGATCATATCTTGCCGAGCCCCGGGACACATCTTCGTACGAGGATGGACTGAGCTGCGGCGAAGGTAGCTTAGAGAAGGACGAGGACTGAGAGTGTGAATGCGGTGGCTCCTAGCTGGTTCATGAGTAGGTGGCCTCTGGTCGTTCTTTGGGGCGATATTGAGGGCCCTTAAGACTGTCGCTTGGAAGTCTTGAAGATCTGCCCTTGTGATTGGTGCCTCTCCAGCTTGGCGGTCCCTATGTGTGGCTCGGCTTACTGGAGAATGAGTTCTCCGCCGATGACGCTGAGGGGACTCTCTTTGCCTCCTCGGGAGAGGAGATCTTCTAGTCCTCGGTCGTCGGGGGGGTCGGATTCTTGAAGCTCCTGAGTTCTCGGATTGATGGACTCGACCAAGGGCCCGCCATCCATACAGACGAGTTCTAAGGTCGACCCCCTTTTGGCGGTCGGCAATGACTTGACGAAGATCCCGCTCGGGAGGGCTTTGAGAAGCCAGGGATTCAACTAAAGGATTAGGACGCGTGACTTGGTCATGAGGAGGATGTTGCTTCGGATGACTCTGACGGGAGCCCCCCTAGGTAGCCCCCCGAGATCCTTGAGGGGCCTGTTGAGTAGGAGCACCTTGAACCGAAGGAGGGAGAGGAGGAAAGGAAGTGGTTCTTCGGTTGGAGACCACTGCCTTCCCCTTCTGTTTTGGATGCATGGCTTGAAACTGGTATCGTTGATGAAGAGAGGTCAGGTTGCTTTTTCGTTTTCCACAAACGGCGCCAATCTGTTGCCGCTAAATTCGGTGTGGGGGCAAACAGATGGAATTTGTGGATTCTTGGGAAACTTTGAATAGGAAACCTGATTACCTGTTCCGCCGGAGTTTGACCGTTGCTCCTGCCGTACACCTGCAAAAAGTGCGAGACACCGGGGTTGTTCCCGGCGACGCACCCTCCGACGCTCAAGTCAGTAATCAAGGAAGATTATGAAATAGCATAAATTGGCAAAAGATTGATTACCTCTTAATGGAGATGGATGGGGGTATTTACAGGCATCTCAAGGATCAGATTAGGCATGTAATTCCTGTGTATAGATAAGGAATGTAATCCCTAATCCCCAGTGAAATGATAGATATGAATCAGGGCTGTTGATTAGGACTAATCAGAAACCCTAATTCTATCCTGCTGGACCGGATTCATTTCGGGTTGGAACCCGTACCCAGTTGAGGTGGATCCGTTTAGGGGTTATTGGGGTTTTGAATAAAAGCCCAGATCTCATTTCAGACCCTTTAGTGGGTGAAATTACCGTTTTACCCCTAAGCTTTAAGATTCGTATCCGATGTGAACGGTCCCGATTTAATCCTATTTTCAGCCATATCAATTACTATACTATCATCCATAAACATGTCATAAGCTAATTCAATAATTAAACAAATACAGCAATGTAGTATGACTCGTCAATGATACATTATCAGACAACAATTAGAGATATATTTAATTCATAATGCACACTAAATTCGCAAAAAATATTCTACCAAATTAAAAAGCACTAAAGGTCAAAATCTAACAACTAACAATTCGACAAGAAACAGGTTAAACAAGACAATACCTAGACAAATCACTGCTGCTGGTTTTGCCCCTGTGGTGGTGGTGGAGGCGGCATACCAGGTCTCGGCGGTCCAAACATCCCCGGCGGTGGCGGCATTCCCGGCCTCTGCGGCGGCACCATCCCAGGTCTCGGAGGCCCCGGCGGAGGCAGCATCCCCGGCCTCATCATCCCTCCCTGCTGCACCTGCGGCGGAGGCGGTCCCATCGGCCTCACTCCAAACTGCCCTTGCTGCATCCCATACGGCCCAGGCGGCGGTGGTGGGCCCCCCGGCCTAACTCCAAATTGCATCCCCATTGGCGGAGGTGGTCCCCTATACCCCGGCGGCATCTGTCCCTGCGGCGGTGGCCTCATGACAGGTGGATAGGATACCGGAGGGCGAGAGATTTGTGGCTGCATCATTCCCGGAGCAGGCCCACCGACGCCACGAACCGGACCGGAAAGGCCCGGTTGGGCCTGGATGAGGGGGGCGGTGGGGATGCCGCGGCCGGCAGCGCGGCCGAGGCCTGGGCCAGCGGTGGCAGAGGTAGTGAGGGGGTTGGAGAGGCGGGAGCGGGCGTCGTCGGGGGGAGGGGGGGCCTCGACGGTCATGGAGACGACCTCCTCGCCGCGGAGGAGGACGAGGCCGAGGGTGCGGCGGTCGGAGGAGGAGTTGTCGTTGGAGGATTTGTCCAACTTCTTTTTTGAAGGGGGGAGGGTGCGGAACTCCTCGCAGTCGCCGAGGACGAGGTTCATGTGACGGTCGAAGGCCATGAACTTTCCGACGAGCTGGCGGCCGTCCTGGATGGTGACGCGCATGCGGTAGTTAATGAATTGGAGCATCTTGGAGCCTTTGGAGAGAGACATGGTTGGCGGTGGGGATTTCGGAGATTAGGGTTATGGTTAGGGTTTTGAGGGGAGGGAGAAGGGGGTTGAAAAGGATGGGCTCGAGTTTAGTCGATTGGGGTTGGGGGTAGGGTTTTCTTGACATGTCGCACGCGTTCTACACGTGCTTACGGGGGATTATTTATTTTTTATTTTTTTTTGGATAAAGAAGATGACCGAAGTCATCGTTTCATTAACGAGAGTTTAAGGAAACAAAGTACAACATAGTCCAATATTACATAACGGCTGACTCATCCGCACCACAAAACAACAACACTAGAAAACAACCATGGCCCTCAAAACAACTACTGCCCGAAGAGAAGGCTCAAAATCCAACACCGCCAGCCTAGATGGGCCAATAGCCGTGAACCACCAGCTTCACTGTACTGCTTCATTGTTCCTGATTCTTTTAGCACCCTCCTGCGCACCTGCCCAATCGTGAATTAACAGAAAAATTTTATTCATGGAACAAGGAAATCTATAATCTTTATTGCGAAAGATAAAATCATTTCTCTCTAGCCATAGGTTCCAAATAGACGCCGCTATAGCTAGATCCCAAGCCTTTCTATCATCTAGTTTGATGTGGACCTCTCTGACTGATCCCCAAATATCAAAGGTTGAGTTAGGGACCTGTGGACACCTAAAGCCCCTACAGACTACCTCCCACGTAAGACGAGCCTTTGTGCAATGAAACAGGATGTGGTTGACGTCTTCTTCGGCATTATGGCACCTATCGCAAACTACATCGATCTGCATATTCCTCTTCAAAAGGTTCGCTTTGGACAGAATGGCGTTGTTATGTGCTAACCAACAGACCACTTTGACTCTGTATGGAATTTTGGCTCCCCAAATAACTGATTGAACTGGACATCTCGTACCTCCATCATTGATCCATTTGTACATAGATGCGACTGTGAAAACTGTGGAACGATCCCTATCCCACCATCTTTCATCCGGGCCAGTAGTAGCCTGACCCCCCTCCAGTAGAACCTTCCTGTTTAGCTCTACGAATTGGGCACTACTCTCTGGGGTGATATGGTTAGAAACAACGAAGTTAAGTTTACCGTTCCTCCTAATGTCCGCCACTGTAAGGTCTAGATTCAGTACAGCCTCTGCTGCTAGTGGAAATTGGTTCTGAAGAGTAGTCTGACCACACCATTTGTCTTTCCAGAAGCTGGTGTTTTCCCCGTTCCCGACCTTGCATCTTGTGTTGGAGTGGAAAATCTCTCCCTGCTTAGCTATCCCCTTCCATATTAGAGACACTCTTCTCGATGGACCTCTTCCTCCGAATTTGAATCTCCTTAACTTGCGATAACAATCGAAAGAGTAACTCCACCATCCTTTGGGTTTGTTATACATCTTCCACCACCACTTACAGAGCAGGGCTCTATTCATATCATATAGGTTAACAATACCTAACCCTCCATACTCTCTTTTCTTGCATACTCTTCCCCAGTTCACTAAGTTGAAGCCTTTATTGCCCTCGCCTGAGCCTTTCCATAAGAATCTGTGTCTCAGTTTGTCAATTCTATTGACGACCCATTTAGGTAGCTCGTAAATTGACATTAGAAATAGCGGGATCGCACTGAGAACTGAGTTCAGCAAGATGATCCTGCCTCCCAGCGAGAGAAACCTGCTCTGCCACCCTGCCAACTTCTTCTGGATCTTAGCGATGATAAAATTCCAATCATCCTTGACTAGAGGTCCCGGCATAATAGGTGTACCCAGATATTTGATAGGGAAATTGGTCGTCTTACAACCTAAAATCTCCGAAATATCCTGAAGCGGGGTGGACGGATGATCGCAGATAGGGATAATACTGGTCTTGTTTAGGTTCACTTTCAGACCTGACCATCCCTGGAAACAGGCCAGAGCCGCCTTAATGGCGATGGCTTCTTCTATAGTTGCACTTCCGAACAGGATAGTGTCGTCTACATATTGTAGAATCGTCATTGGCTGTGAGGTTCCCTTAATCTTAATTCCTTTGATAACATTGTTATGCATAGCCCTTGTGATCATTTCTGCTAGACCATCGGCCACTATAGCGAAAAGCAGTGACGACAGTGAATCCCCCTGCCTTAGTCCTCTCCTGCATAGAATCTCCCTCCCTTGCCAACCATTCACCTGAATCGACGATTTGCCTCCTCGAATGCACGAATTCATCCACGAACGCCATTTAACCCCAAAACCTTTAAGTGCAATAGCCTCCTCTACACAGTCCTAGGAAACTGAATCGTAAGCTTTCTGAAAATCGAGATTTAGGATGAATCCATCACATTTCGCTTTGTGCCCTCGGAAAACGATTTCGTGGGCTGATGCTATATTGTCCATTATATCCCTACCACTTATGAACCCACTTTGCGATTGCGCAATCACCTCGTTAAGATGTGGGGAAATTATTTGAGCCAGAACCTTTGTAATAATTTTGAATAAGCCATTGAGCAGGCTAATTGGTCTTAGATCCTCGATCGAGTTAACCTCATTTTTCTTAGGCACCAGAATGATGGTTGCGTAATTTAATCTATCCAAATTGGCCCTACCGTCATAAAGCTCGTTGAAGATGTTCATGAGGTCTTCTTTAATGATATGCCAATAGGATCTGAAGAAAAAAATTGGAAGGCCATCCGGCCCCGGAGCCTTATCCTGGCTCAGCTTCTTAATGGCGTCGAAGACCTCTGCTTCAGTGAATCTCTCTTCGATTCCTTCACTCCCATCTATCCTAGAGGAACTCCACACATCATGAGACATCGAGCATCTGCCATCAGGAGGGCCTCCTAACAGATCGTGGAAATGCTTGTCTAGGTGCCCCAAAATTAGATCTTCGTTTTCCGTCCAGGTGCCGTTAACCGATATGCCCGTGATGTGATTCTGTCTTTTTCTGCCGTTTGCTACCTTGTGAAAGTATTTCGTGTTAGCATCGCCCGCTCTAAGCCATTGCACCCTCGCTCACTGTTGCCAATATAATTCCTCCATCTTCCCAATTTCTGCATCTCAAGCCTATTGGAAGCCAACTCATCTTTCTCCCGTTCTTGAAGATCTCTATCTTCCTGCAAACTTTCTAGCTCCGCCATTCTACAAGCCAGAGTCTCCCTTCTAAGAATCGTAGCTCTAGATTTAAGTCTAGCCCAATCTTTTAAAGTCCTTCTAAGGCACCTAGTCTTCTCTATCCACACCCCAACTGCTGAAGAGGAGGGAGCGGTTACTGCATTCCACGAATCAGCGATAACCTGCCTCGTATCCTCACAAACAGTCCAAGCTTTCTCGACTCTGAAATTGAAGTGCCTCTTCTTACCAATCAGACCACAATCTATAACCAGTGGCAAGTGGTCCGAGGTGTATCGGAGTGCCGATTTGACTTTTGCAAATGGAAAAGCATCCTCCCAGTCGTTTGATATGAGCACTCAATCTAACTTAGCCAATATAGGATTTCTCTGCATATTTGACCAAGTGAACTTCCAATCCGTCATTTATAATTCCAGTAACTCTAGATCTTCGATAGTCTTGTTAAACTCGTCTTGATCGTACTTACCGTGGCTCTTGCCTTGATGCTCGTCCTGGAATCTGGTGATATTGAAATCCCCTCCGGTAACCCCAGCCCCTCCCCATTTGCTCCTGATAAATCTAAGCTCGTTCCAGAAAGCCTGGCGCAATCTACCATCATAAGGACCATAGACGCTAGTCACCGTCTGCATCCAATTGTCTCGACGGCGCCTAAGTCTAAATGACACCGAAAACTCCCCGATAAAATCGTCCACAATCTCGTAGATAGAAGCATTAGCACCTACCGCAATACCTCCTAAAAACCCCCTAGCTGGCTTAAATCTCCAATGAAAGACATCCAATCCCTTCAGCGAAGAGAAGTCTACCTCTAAGGGTGATTCAATCCTAGTTTCTTGGATACCACAAATATCAGGCCTAATCTTGCCCAGAGGACCCCAATCGCTCTTTTTTTAAAATTTTTGGCGCATCCCTCTGACATTCCAAAATATATAAACCATAAAAAACCAAATAGACATCTAACCCCTAATCTACCTCTCCTATCTAGGACACCTAGATTAAGGCACTATTTTAGTCTTTTCTCTAATAATAGCAACATTGGACAAATGTTCTACCCTAGTGGAACCCATGGCCAGTCCATATAAGCTATCGAAGTAAATGAGAGAGTCATCGGATAAGGAATTAAGAATTGAACAAGCAAATTTAGATGTACCTTCGCCAGGCGGGATATCCTCCTGCTGTTTGAAGCCCCTATAATTCCATCCATCTTTCCCGTTGTTCTGACTCTCCGAGCTAACCAACTATCTTTTTCCTTTCCTCTGATATTCTGTGATCTTTTTAGTTGAAGAGCTCCCGACGCTGCCTCTAGTCTCCTTGTCCTCACATTCAGTTTCTGTGACTGAAATCAAATTATCCTCTCGAATTCCATCTAGAGCTCCGATAATATCATTCTCCTTTTCAGACTGAACCGAGGGATGAACAATGGAGAGTTGCGGAGTGAGGACAATCTGTGAGGAAACAATCTCTCCCGGGGTGGGCACAATCACCCCAACTGGACTGACTTGTTGGGGATGGGTAATAGGGTCTTGAATAGTGGGCTGAAGCCCAGTTCGCTGCTGCTCCTTTGTGTGGATCAGATTTAAAAGGGCTGCCTTCACCGAGTTTTCCACTTATTCATTAGTAAAATTCATCCATGGTTCCCTCACAAGGCCCATATGAGAGTTAGGGCCCACAACATTAACAGGCTTTAAAATACCCTGCTTCACAGTTGTATTGCATCGATTACTCCCCTCAACATTGAGCACCCCAGCAGCTGACAACATCACATCGCCGCATACCATCCCCTCAGCACCAGTGCAAAGGTCTTTTCCACGTGATGGAGATAATCAACTGTGATGGCGTGTTGGAGACAACTGAGGCACTCTTTTCCATTTCGAAATCTGAGCAGTTGACAAGGAAGCTTGCTTGAACGGCTGTGATAACGTGTTAATCCTGGCGCTTGAATCTGCAGTTTGGCGCTCACTATGAACCGGACCATGAAGAGGTTGGTCAACACAGTGCTCTTGCTGCTGACGTGGAGACTCAACCCCATCCAACGGTGATGCATTATCTTCAACCTCTGCCAATGCATCTGAACCCTTGAAAATTAATCGCTCTCCTTGCATCGAATCTCTGAACGAAACATTCTTCGGAGTCCCAACAATCACAGTCACCTTGTAAGTATTGTTTTCGAAGGTCGCCAGGATCTTGGAAGGGATGTCGCACTTATGTGCAACTCCTATCTTGAGTCTGGCAAATTTATGGGCAGCTAGCGTGAGTGTCTACCTATCTATATCGATCAGCAACCCAAACTTACGAACCACATTTTGAAACCCCGATCTCACCCAACAATGGAGAGGAAGGTTGTACAATCTAATCCAGATCGGAGGGAGACTCTCTGGCTTTAACGCACCATAATCACGCGTCCACCACTTGAAGGTGACGAAGAATTCCAAGCCTCGAGCATCTTTGCCCTCTAACCCCTTCATCCTAATAGTCTCCTGAGCAATAGCTAGGTCTGAGCAGTGCGCGTAGAACGTGTTCATGGCGACCTCGTGGATAACCCAAGTTGGAGTTGGGGAGGAGACAAGCGCCGCTTGAAGCAAATTGGAGATATCGGTGGACGAGGGCACCCCCATTTGTGCCTTGATTAATATTCCACAGTTGAACTGCCTTTCGAACTCCGCAATCAACGGTGTCGGAACAATAGTAGCTTGAATCACACGACGGGCTCCTGCCATACTCTCCTGTGTTTTACTGCCCTCTGAAGCAGCAGCGAGCTTCGGCGTTGTAGTTTTGACGTTGGAAGGAGTTGCAATGATGCGTTTGTGGCAAGCAGTCGAAATGTGACCTGAGCAACGACAAAAATAGCAAAACCAGTCGGCGTTACACTTACTGATCGAATGACCCGGCTTGGCGCACTTGTGACAATTCTTGCGGCCATCGTTTTGCGAGTTCTCCGACGAGCTATTGCCTTTGGTCGCCTGTTTTCTCTTTCTGGACTGGACCAAAACCCATTCGCCTTCGTCTTCTTCTCTAATCGGATGACGGTGCTTGGACACCGGACTTGGAGAACGGCGACGCGCTCTATGCGCGTCGGCGTCGAGATGCGAAGTCCTAGTTGCTTCCGCGTACGTTCGCCGTTTGGGGTTACTCTCTTCGTGCAGTGGAGGAGGACGATCAGCCCTCCTGGACTCTTTCACCTCCAGCTTACGAACTCCAGCTTCATGGCGATAGGACTGGCGTACCGTGCTGGATCTGGCCTCAGCTTCACGCTCCCTTCTCTCTCTAGGCGAGGTGGATCTTTGGAGCGATCACCCTGAGCTTTTGCCTCGTCGCCAACCTCCTTCACGATGATAACCTTCGCTCTCTTCCCTCCCTCGCTTTGGCATGGGTGATGAAGGGCGGCTGACTTTGTCGAAGTGGTAGGAGTGGTGGGAGGGTTGCTTAGGAGAAGGGGGGTAGCCGCTCTCTTTCATATTTCTTTCTCTGCTATTTTTTTAAGCTCAGCTTTACGGGGGATTATTATTGTTCAGAAGAATTCAGGGACAAAATTAGTATATTGGGTAACTACTACCAAATTTATTATTTTTTTCTTTATTATCTTAGGTGTTATAGTATTGGTAAATAGTTGGAGTTCAGTAAATCCTACCCAAGATTTATGAATTTGTAGAATAGCCTACTCATTTATTTTTCCGGTTTGGCATACTATGGGCCAAGGGCCAAAAATAGTTGCAGTTCACCCTACACGTATAGAGATTTTTAACATTAATTTTAACAGGAAAAAAAATAAAATCAAATCAACCATTTTAAACCCCAAAAATTGAAAATCAAATAATTACTCAATCATATCGCTCTATGTCATTTCTCCAACATTAACCTTGATTTAACTAATAAAGTTCTAAAAATAAAACAAACCCATTTCAATCAAATTCGTTGAAAAAGAAGAGAGAGAAAATTTTCTCTAATTGAAAACCTTAAATGGTTCAAAACTAATGGTAAATTTACAAAAATAATTCGAACATGATATTTATACCACTATGACGCCGCCACTCTATTCTCAATTTCTCAGATACAATTTCAATTGAATTCATATAATAAAAATGAATGTATAGAATTTATTAAAGTAAACATGGGAATTTAAAGGTAGGAGGAGAGGGGGGGGGGGGAATAATTATCTTCTTGTTTGGTTCACAAGGGGAGAGAAGGGATGTTATAATAAAATTACTTTTATACCCTTCTACACTTGCTAAACTACAAGTAGAAACTCTTCCCATGTAGTTTTTGTATATCAAATTCTCTATTCAGTTAAGTTCAATCTTCGGACCTTTTGCCATTCTGACCTTCATATATTGCACCAAGTTCATACTCCTTTGATTTTTCTCTCTTCTATGGCCACTATCTAATGTTCATATTATCATAAGTTAATTACTTGGCCTTGGACTACTTTCCATGCCCCTTTTGCTATGTTGATGTCGAAGTTCCTGTCCTCTGCAATCATTTAAAGGAAGAGCACTGCTTTGATGTAAAAAAAATCGGTATTATGTTCTCCATTCATACTTGCTCCATAGTTGTGCAGAAATAAAAAACGAAACATGAAATTTTACAGAATTTTCTTCTCAGAGCAGTGTAGCAATGCCTCTTTCCTGATGTACAGTCGCTATTTATTGATAGTTAGGTTTTTTATTATTAGGATTTAGATTTAAAGGGGCAATTTAGTCCAATCACATTAAAAAATTAGACTTACTTTCTCTTCCCTCCAAATCCCTCCAATATTGGAGGGGAGCTAATATTAGCTCAGAAGGGGTTTGGCACCCCTTCATTTCCCTCCCCTCCCCTCCCCTCCCCTCCATTCCCCTCTAACCAAACAGTGCCTAAAGGAACAAAGGGAGATAGATGATTGGAGTTTTGGGGATTTTGAAATTGGCCATAATTTGGAGAAGTGGGTGGTGAGGGCGTCGAAGTGGGAAATGAGGGCATGGGATTGAGAATGCGATAACAAAGTGTAAGGGATAGAGGGATTTATCCAGTTTTATGTATTTATTTATTCATTCATTTATTTATTAAAAATTTCTACTTTCACTCATATTTTAGCATCTTAAAAAAGAAAAATGAGAAAAATCCAGGAGCAAAATTGTCGTGGCGTAATATATTGTGTAGCTTTTTGTTTCTTCAAACACCAAAAAACATACTACTTACCCGTGGCCCACTAGTACTACTCAAGGGTCCCACATTACCTTGCGTTCGTGTAATTGGTGTGATGATGACATTGCAAATTTGTATTAAAAATAATAGTCCATTAATGAATAAACAAATAAGAGAGTATATGACATATAAAGATTGAATCACTACCTATTTCTCATTTACAATTAACAAATGCTCGAGGAATTTTCATATTCGGACTTTGATTTTGAGAGACCGATTGATATAGTTACTCAACTTCATCCATCTTTGTCATATATTACACGGCTAAATGTGAAAGTTTTCACTCAAGTATTACCGACTTTCAAAAAACCACACTAATTTATTTTTGTTGGAAAACCCCCCATCAAATATGTTTTCAACAATTTTTTTTTATTTTTAAACTCGCTCACCCATGCCTTGAAAACATAGTAAATGGGGGCTTTTTTAATTAAAAAAAGCTGAGTGTGATTTTTTGAAAATCGACAATACTTGAGTGTGGTTTTTTGCACATTTAGCCTATATTCTACATATCATACTATAAATTTACTTTACAATGTTAAACTTTATGGCAACTTTATTAAGTTCCTATTTTGTCTACTATGACCTCTTTATCCATCCACTGTTGACACTATAAAAAAAAAAGGAATTATTTGAATGGTCTTTCCCGTTATCCGACTATATCAATTGTATAAAACAACCATTTTCAAGTTTCTAAACATAACTAGTACCTATATTCAGGGTATAAACATTAACTTTTATGAAAAATCAAGCTAAGTGACCCAAACAAAGACGCGATTACTTTGCCATGGAGTATAAAGGAGATCAAGCTCTAAATCCAATCCCATTTACTATTCCATAAACAATCGCATTTTTTCACAAGGGAATAAATGCAAGTATGTCACAATTAAACTCATATATGAAAGAGAAAAGCTACACCATCCCCAAAAATCCATAACATCCTACCAAACAGAAAAATCACAATCATCAACCAGCAATTGTTTGAAATAAGCATGTCAACACATCAACATATCGACAAACACCTCCAACAACATATCGACAAGTACCTCCAACAGCACCTCCGACAACACCCAAAGTTTAAGGTATGTATTGTTTGGTTTGTAGAGAGGGAGTTGAAGTTGGCAACCACCAATAGATCTGACAGAGTAGATGGCGAGGGTCTTGTCGGGGGTGTTGTTGGATTGAATGTTGGCGGCAAGAGTTGGAGAATTTGGATGAATTTGGGAACCAGGGTTTGGAGATTTGGGTAGGCCGCAAGATGAAGTGAATTTGATAATGAGGGGCGGAAGAGACTTAATGAAGTTGGAAGAGATAGAGAGCAAAGATATAGGGATTTGAGAGATGGGTTTTGGAGTTTTGGAGTTAGAGGAGAGAGAGTTGGGAGAGATGAAGTAAAAGGGAGAGAGAGGAGACCCATATCTTAACTGAGTTTTTAATGTGCCCAGCGTAGGTCGTTATTCACATTTGCAACCTGAATATAAGAGAGCCCGCAATGGAGGAATGCAGGCCCTGTTATATCGAGGACACAAATGGTTATTTCTGCCAAAGTTTAACACATTTTAACTTAGATATTTTTTTATAAGTCTCAAAGTCTTTATAACTCAAATATGAAATTAACTAAGGTATGGGAACAGCGGCCTATAAAAAAGTTTGTGAAGATGCCATAATTCGAGCAGTGCGGTCTCGCAATCGAAGAGGTCGCAGTGCTCAACTACGACCTATGCTGACGTGTCTTAAAGTGGCTCACACGTGTAATTAGTTTGGAAGTAGGTTAGTTGGATAAATAGTTTCGAAAAGTGGGTTAATAAAGTAAATAATTACAAATGGGGTTGGAATATAAGATATTAATACCTTTTGTAGAAGCTCTGGCCCCGAGGTAGGGTTGGCATCCGGGTTGGGTCAACCCGTGACCTGCTCGTTTCGACCCGACCCGCGGTGACCCAGTTCGAGTTCGGTCGAACTCGAAACACTTACCGGGTCGAAAAAATCGAAAATAAACCTGCTCAACCTGGCTCGCCAACCCGAAACCCAAAGCAAACCTGCACAAACCAGACCCGCCAACCTGTGGGTTGCACACTGTTTGACTCGAACGGGTCGAAGCACGGGTCGACCATTGGATTTGTTGTTGCAGTTTTTTTTTTTTAGGGGGGAGGGAGGGTGTGGGTTTTTAGATTTTTTTAATCTTTTTTTCTGGTTGCCTATAACCCCCCCCCCCCCCCCCCCCCCCCCCCCCCCGCGGCTAATTTCACTCCAATTTTTTCACACCTTCATCTATCAACTATCTTACTCTTTCTACTAGTACCACTACCCAATTCAATCAAGTTCGTTCAACAAAGAAGCGAGCAACAAATAAGTGAACATTTTTTATAGTATCGAATTCGTGTTGACTCAACACTCTCAACTACGTCTAATACAAACTCTCAACAAAGAAGCTCTAGCTATTTTTACGACTACGTCTACTACAAACTCCATCGACTACATATACTTCTAGAGCCTCTCTACTATTAGTTTTCTCTCAACTCTATATACAATCATTCGTGAAATACGGTATTAAAATTTCTCAACCCTCTCAACTCTTTATTATTGTTGTAGCTTTAATTTTTTTATTATTATATTTGTTTGTTGGTTTTTCGCTACCCTCTCTCTTAACCCTCATATTATTTTTTAGATATTTTTTTTCAACATATACCTCATATATATATATATATTTTTTTACACACTATTAAAACACTATAAATTATTTTTTTAGGTACACTACTACTACAAACCATTTATCATGTCTACATCATGATATAGCACCCGTAGCCAAAGTATCCAAGATTCCACTAGTTCTTCTCGTGAGCCTCTAACAATCCCACAATTAGAGCCCGAATATAACCCGATGCTTAACATAGGTTCTCACAATGTTCCTCCACACGACATAGAACAAAAAATGTATACTAGTGACACACAAATATATGAAACCAAATCCGCACAACCCACTTCTAGTAGAAAAACTAGAGGAAAAACTAGTGATTGACACAAATTTCAAGACTTTGTTCCCGGCGAGTAGAATCGTAGTATAAGATATAAGATTTGTAAAACTTGTAACAAGAATTACAAATGGAAGAACAGTGAGCAAACATGTACAATTAAATAACACATTTTAAATATACACCCCGCACTAGTACAAGACCAACAATCACAACAAATAATCAATCGTAGGACCGAACAAATATATAGCCACCCCTATGATCCCAAAATTATTCATCGAGAAATTGTCAAACTAGTTATTAAGGAAAAATTATATTTTTCCTATTCCAATAGTAAGAACGTAGAGACATTTAACCCAAGTGCACTAAATCTAAATTTTAAAAGCGGTCTCTACCTCAACGAGTGGAAGCAATTCGCCTAAAAATCAACATGAAGAGTAGAAAATCTAGGGCGATGAGATTCTAAGTTTAGGTTATGTAGATGTGCACGACAGTAGTCCAATTGTAATATCCCAGAAAAATTAATTTTTTATATTTTGCACGTACATTGCACGTAAAATTTTGTGCACTTTGGTTCCTAAAATTTTTATAGGGTCAAGCACATTTTTCTTCTCATTAAAACACTATAAATTATTTTTTTACATACACTACTACTACAAACCATTTATCATGTCTACATCACGATATAACGCCCGTAGCCAAAGTAACCAAGATTCCACTAGTTCTTCTCGTGAGCCTCCAACAATCCCACAATTAGAGCCCGAATATAACCCTACGCTTAACATAGGTTCTCACAATATTCCTCCACATAACATAGAACAAAAAATGCATACTAGTGACAAACAAATACATAAAACCAAATCCGTACAACCCACTTCTAGTAGAAAAACTAGTGATTGACACAAATTTTAAGACTTTGTCCCCGACGAGCAGAATCGTAGTATAAGATATAAGATTTGTAAAATTTGTAACAAGAATTACAGATGGAAGAACAGTGAGCGAACATGTACAATTAAATGACACATTTTAAATATACACCCCGCACTAGTACAAGACCAACAATCACAACAAATAATCAATCGTAGGACCGAACAAATATATAGCCACCCCTATGATCCCGAAATTATTCATCGAGAAATTGTCAAACTAGTTATTAAGGAAAAATTATATTTTTCCTATTCCAATAGTAGGAACGTAGAGACATTTAACCCAAATGCACTAAATCTACATTTTAAAAGCGGTCTCTACCTCAATGAGTGGAAGCAATTCGCCTAAAAATCAACATGAAGAGTAGGAAATCTAGGCCGATGAGATTCTAAGTTTAGGTTATGTAGATGTGAATGACAGTAGTCCAATTGTAACATCCCAAAAAAATTAATTTTTTATATTTTACACGTACATTGCACGTAAAATTTTGTGCACTCTGGTTCTTAAAATTTTTATAGGGTCATGCACATTTTTCTTCTCATTTTTTTGTCACACTTGTGTTATTTATTTATAATTAAACCTAATAGGCCTAAATCTATTTTGAAACCCACTAAAAATAATTAATTACCAATTGTGGCCCATGATTAATTCTACACTTAAATAAAATCTAGTACACTTGTCATATAACACGCACACATATATCTAATAAAAATTAATAATAGAATTTATATGAGAAGTAGTGTGCACATAGCGTGCACGTGCACGTGTTTTTGTACATGAGGAGGATTGGTCGGCCTTTATTAGAGTGGAGAGAGTGGGAGAGAGTTGTGAGAAAGTGGGGAGTCATTTTAGGTAGTGGGACTCATCTCAGCCACACAATATTCCAATAAATACCCCCTTTTTTAACATGAACAACACACAAACTAAGAATCAAAATTAAAAGAGAAAAAGAGAAGACAGAGAATTCGGTTTTCATTTACTAAGGAGGAGAAGGTCATTTTGTGTTGGATCTTTGGAGCATTTTTCTAGGAGTTCTATTTACTATTTGCATCAAGAAAATAGGTATGTGCTTCTTTTACTGTCTAGTTGTTTTATAGAATACATGCTTAGATAAATTATGCATGAAATGGATAATTGGCATGAGTTCTTTAGTTACTTTTGTGATGCATGTTGTGTTGTTATCTAGAATTTTTAGTAATAATGAAATATGATAATTAATGCATGCTAGTTGAAAATTTCAATATAGAATTGTTAAGTTGTCAAATTGAAATTCTATTTAAAGCATGTTGTAGTGTTGTTAGGCGTATGGTAGTATGTCATGATTAAATCATGTGTACAAATTGTATGTGTGTAAAAGTTGTTAAGTTTCATGTACAATTAGGGGTGAATTATAAGTTAATGGAGATGTGAGATTTTTCAAAAACTAAGAATAATGGCTAGAAGGAAAATATATTCATGTTAGTTGTTACAAAAATAGTCTTGTTGATTAATAAAAAGCATATGTTTATAAAAGTTCTTACAAAGTATTATTTAAATTAAGGGAGAAGGACCTGTTGGCACCTAAAGTTAGTATTAATACCCTAAACACACCTAAAGTTTCCATAATACCCTAAACACACCCAAACCCTTATAAATTGGACCTACAGACCCCACCGTTAATTTCTCAATTAAGTTAGTGGAATATTCTGGGAATATTCCTCTTAACTGGTTTAAACCCGTTAAGAGGCATGTGAAATTACAAAAATACCCCTCTCCAAAAAAAACTGATTTGTGAGCGGCGTGTGCCTATATGTCCAATTTTCAAAACTTTGGATGTCACTTAGGTATATTACTTTAACTTCAGGTGTTTATAGGGTATTATTATTAACTTCAGGTGTTTATAGGGTATTATTCTCATACTTGCTTTTAAGTAACTGATTCAATTTCTTGCGATTTTTTTTGGATGTGTGTAGGCAATGATGATTCACAGTTGGATATAAGTTGGTTCTTGCAATCTCTTAACTGGAATTTCATCAAGTTGGTTCTTGTAATTTCAGATTTTACAAATAGGTCTAACATCTCCATTAATGGATAAAGGATTTGAAATTAATGGATAAAGGATTTGAAAATTATGTTACATGTTTAATTTAGAGGAGGAAAAAACATCTTATATGCCAGTTACTTATATGATATGTTATGCTGACTTATATGCCTGTTACTTATATGATATGCTATGCTTATATGGTTATATGCTATGCTATGCTTATATGCTTATATGCATTGTCACTCTTAAACAGTCTAGTACATATCTTCTGTTTTTGTTTTATTAAACTTGTTAACAGAAAACTATGCTTTATCAAATTCTGCTGTAGGTTGAATGGTTCATGAGTAGATTAAGTCAATCATTCATGTTACTCAATTGTGAATTTCATATTTGTCATGGAACCTGGACTTGATACTTCCTGTTAGTCAATTGTAATTTCAATATGAGGGAGGGTTATTTTTGCATTTGAACTAGTTGGCATGGCATTTCAATGCAGCCGTGGTGACACAATTTTTTATTTTTTTGTTACACTGATGCTTGAATATTTGGCAAATTTGATAAATCCTTGCTAAAAATTGTGTTCTGAGCCTACTAGTAATTATTTCA
The DNA here is from genome assembly GCA_017893485.1 of Hemerocallis citrina. Taxonomy (NCBI): domain Eukaryota; kingdom Viridiplantae; phylum Streptophyta; class Magnoliopsida; order Asparagales; family Asphodelaceae; genus Hemerocallis; species Hemerocallis citrina. The sequence goes on from CM030359.1 coordinate 397,206,897, forward strand.
TGTATTGTTTAGTTTCATGTACATACAAATAGATGATTATTTCTGATTTTTTTTTTTTGGTTGGCAGCAGCTTGCTTCATTATGTAATATTGATTGTGTAATTGTTTCATGTCCTGTAATTGCTGTTTCATATTATGTAATTGTTTCATATTATGTAATATTGATTGTGCATTTCAAGTATACAAAATAGTTATGCATTTAGGATTATATCTATATTCTTCGGTTCTTTCTTTGCTATCTATTGGATACTTTTGATCTAGAGATGAAAATATATCTGAATAAACTCTTTGCTCTATGTTGGTTCTGAATAATTTGTTTGTTCTTGATGTTATGATATATTGTTATATGATGATTAAATATTTTTGGTTCTGAACAAACTATGGCCTTTGTTAAGGATTTAAAGAACAATTTTTTAAAGGAATTTTGAAGGATTTTTGGTTCAGTTGGCACTCTCAGTTGCAAAAATACTCTCAATTTTGAAGAATTTTTTTGTTCTTTTTTAAAATTAATTGTAAAGAAAATTCAGATAAAATTTTAGAGAAAGTTTTAGGATTTTTTAAAGGAAATTTAAATAAATTTTAAAGGAATTTTAAAGGAATTTTAAAAGTAAGTTTAAAGAAAATTATAAGTAATTTAAAAGGAATTTTTAAGGAATCTTAAGGAATTCAAAAGAAAATTTTAAGAAAAATTAAGGGAATTTTAAAGGAAAAATTAAGGAATTTTTAAAGGAAATTTAAGGGTTTTTTTAATAGGAATTTAAAGAAATTTTTATGAATTTTAACGAATTTTTAAGAAATTATTAAAGCATGGGGGTAAAAAAGTCATTTTTCCTCTAAACTGTTAGAAAATTAACGGAAATTAACGGCGGGGGTCTGTAGGTCCAATTTATAAGAGTTTGGGTGTGTTTAGGGTATTATAGAAACTTTAGGTGTGTTTAAGGTATTAATACTAACTTTAGGTGCCAATAGGTCATTCTTCCTTAAATTAATTGTGTATAACTTCACTCTAATATAATCAGTGAGAAATCATTTCTGAAAATCTAGGAGTGTATTTTATGAACAATTATTTTGAGAGAAAAGAATAGAAATAAAAAATAAATGAAAGAGTTAAAAATGAGATGAAAAAAGAGAGTGGAGTTAAAAGAATTTAAACACATACATATTCTTATAATTGATGCTTGCGCATAATGGTTAGCGTGTGCGCTTGGGGGGTTTCTTGGTCACGGGTTCGAGCCTGGGAGCCTCTGCCTTTTTTGTGATTTTTTGAAATAAATGAACTGGCGTCTCTGGGCTACAAAAAGTACTCGGAAGGGTTGTGTCATAGGCAGTGAGTTAGCCTATTGGTTTGGGCGACTCTTGGGGTTGTTGTTGGTCTTGGGGTTTGAATCTGGGTGTTTACATATGGGATTTTATTTTGTTTTTGTGATCTTTTCCAAGTTTTAAAATTGGAAAATTTCATAGAAATATTTTAAAATGATATTAGAACACTTGAAATTAATTTCACACTATTCTAAGATATATTTTGAAAATTAAAAGTCATATTCATGGTAAATAGTGTATTAGATGAGTTGTGAATTCAAATTTAAAAGGGGAAATTCACATAATTAAAAATATTTAAGAGTGAATTGTAGAATACAAATTTAGAACTATTTTTTGTGAATATTTCATGGATGTTAATGTATTGAATTAAGGTAATGGTTGAATTGGTTTAAAATAAAATCAAAGCATAATTATGAGATGGAAATAAAGAATTTCTAGAGATTAATCTTAAAGGATTTTTTGTGTATTAAAAAAATATACTTGAAGTATAGATAAGCATGAAAAAGGTCATATTAATTAAAAGAGCATTCAATATTATTGAAGTAAATGGTTGGTTTGTTAACCAAGAATTTGTCTACAAGAACGTGATTTGATAAATTGTTATCGACTGTTGCTATAAGAAGTTGAATACTTCATAACCTATACACAAAAGAAAAGTGGATAAAGAAGAAATATGAATAAATGAGGGTATGAATAACCCATATTGTTGAACATGAAAGATGAGGATTCCAGAGGCCAAGTGAGACTCAGGTACCGGCAAAATGATGAAAGTGATTATTGAATTTGAGAAGTGGCCAATATGGGCTATCGTTCTCAGTATATGGTTTAAGACCGGAAGAAGGGTAAGCAAGCTCTAGTTGGTATTATTATTCATGTTTCAAATTTAAGGATAGGCAGTAGGAGAAGATGTGATAAAACTTGGGTAAACGTAAGGGGGGCGCGTCTATATAGTCTGACGGTGGATTCCTGAACTATAGACCCAATCAGACGATGGATGACTGGACCGTGGTTGCTTGCGGGGTGAGACGAGTCTCAATTAAATCCAGGACTACGATCGATTTGACGGTGGATTCCAGGATCATGAGTAGTCGGGCGGATGGGAGGCAGATCACCCTTATATATGTTTATATCGGGGCTAGAGCGACACTTGTGGGATGTTCGCACGACAGGGATTTTCATTTAGTCTGACGGTGGATTCCAGGATTGGAGTCCGTACTCGTGGAATGTCTAAACCTTGCTTTTGTTACCGTGGTAGAATTTTCATGACGAGGGATTGAACCCTATAATGTGGAGTACGATAAGAGATTTCCATTGGACCTATGTAGTATGGGATGCATAGAAGCCGAACAAGTATGCATTAGTGTCATCGTAGTGTAAACATCTGCATTAGTCATTAAGTTCATTTCATACACTGACATGTTTAGGATAGTCACTTTTTACACTTTATTGTGCATTTAAGTTTGTATTTGCTAAAGTAAGAGAATCGATGTATTATAGCATTGCGTCAGTTGTATGCAACTGACCTGCCCACATTTTTCAAGTGTAGAACTTGGTTAGAGAAAGATACAAAGATGAATTGATACTGATGATTACTTTCAGATTAAAGTCGTTGAATGTTAAAGTTATATATTTCTGTTGTAACTTCCGATGTGTATTTTTGTAACAGAACAATGTTGTATAATGAAAAATTTTAAATTCCTTGTAAATTTGCATGATTGAAGTAAAAGATATTGTTGTGCTGCGAATTACATGTACTTGGAATTCGGGACGTTACAGAGTGGTATCAGAGCTTGGTTAGACAAGAAGCCAATGTCGGAATCATGATCAGTGTGACTGATGGCGAAGCATTGGCTTTTACCCTGACATGCCCAAGTCGGCTAGCCACCGATGCGGTTGCAACAGTCGAAAGGTTGTGGGCATAAAACAAGCTCTGAGGTTACCTTTGTGGCCATTACCGTCCTGAGTGGTAGGCGGCAGTCTACACAGAATGGTATCAGGGCTGACTTTCGACACCGATTGTGGGTAAGAGTGGGTAAGATGTATGCCTGAGAGGGTGTTGAGGTCAATATGTTGATAGTATGACCAGGGACAGTACGCTAGCAGAATCAGGGTACTCCAATCCACATCGGCTAGAAAGAGATCCTATGCTAGATTGCAAGCTCCGGGCTCAGCAAGGACGCTGAGTTCTCAAGTTGGGGTGTATGTAATACCCCGTATGAGATGGGCCTTCATGGTGGGCTTAGTAATTAATTTATGGTTAGATGGGCTGTAGATTTGGTAGTGTGTGTATACAGCCTATAGAAAAAATGAATTAATTACTATGGGGTCATGGTGTTCATGGTAGGTGGTGGTGACTTAGTGTAACGCCCCGAATTCCAAATTCATGTAATTCGTAGCACAACATAATCTTTTACTTTAAATTCGTACAAATTTACAAGGAATTTAAAATTTTTTGATTATACAACATTGTTCTGTTACAAAATACACAGCGGAAGTTACAACAAGAAATATACAACTTTAACATTTCAACAACTTTAATCTGGAAATAATCATCAGCATCAATTCATCTTTATGCCATTTTGCTATTCCAAGTCATGCAGTGGAAAACTGTGGGCACGTCAGTTGCATACAACTGATGCAATGCTATAATACAGCGATTCTCTTACTTTAGCAAACACAAACTTGAATGCACAATAAAGTGTAAAAAATGACTATCATAAACATGTCAGTGTATGATATAAACTTAAATGCCTAATGCAGATTTACACTACGATGCACTAATGCATACTTGTTCGGATTCTATGCATCCCATACCACATAGATCCGAGGGCAAGCCCTTATCGTAATCCTCAATATAGGGTTTAATTCCTCGCTATGAAATACTACTACGGTGACTAATGTGAGGTTTAGATATTCTGTAAGTATCTGGTACGACCCCGATAATTCTTGAGAATCGCTTTCCCATCACGAGTCATAACCCCGATAATTCTGAAGGAGAAACCCACACCGCGATCTATGACCTCGATAATTCTTGAGAGTCATTCTCCCACCGCGAGTGGTTTTCGACAATCACGCCTCACACCCTGATAATTCTGGAGATGAAAACCCACACCACGCTGTCATAGCATCACACAAATACTCCATTAACGTCATCTCGATCCCGATAATTCTGAAGAAATACCTCCCATGTGAGTGATTTTGGACATATTGCCTCACACCCCAATAATTCTAAAGATAATCTCCCACCGCGAATCATATGACCCGCATACCCATGTTTGCCCGTACTTCATCACCTCTCCCCCTAGTGCATGTCCGTAAGTTTAGTTTTAATCATCACAACCTAGAGCTAGCTTACCCTACCGGACTTAAATCATCACGAAATAAAGTTAGCCCACACTGGCTACTTCTTAAAAGAAACTTAACCCACACTGGTTATTTCTCAAATTTTCATTATTCACAAATGTCGATAACTAAGGATCTCGCCTAGTCTCTAGATTCCAACAACCATCTCACTATATAGATCAAATAGGTTATAATGAACCTCAACATAAACATATTAACCATCATTTCTCTGAATCCACTTTCTTCATATTTATAGATCATGAAGTATGCACTTCTATAACAACATTCAATAACAATTTCTCAAATCAAAGTTTTGTAGACTTTTCCTTGGTTAACGAACCAAATCATCCACTTTAATAATATTCCATGCTCTTCTAATTAATCACCATTTCTTAATACCAAAATTCTTAGGATTAATTCCGAGAAGTTCCTTATTTAAATCTCATAATTATACTTTGATTTGATTATAAATTAACTCTTAAAATCTTTAATCATATACATTTTCTTCTTAACTTGAATTCCAAACTCAACGAATACATGAATATGATTTTTAAATTCTCAAAAATATTTTTAAAAATAATAAAAAATAATTTCCGGGTGTTCTAATAATTTTCTATAATATTTCTATGAAGTTTCCAAATTTTTAAATCTTGAAAAAGATCATAAAATAAAAATAAAACTAAAAAAAGGGACACTCGAACTCGAGCCAACAACAAGTCAGCCACAAGCCCAACCGTCAGACCAATCATTTTTTTTTAGAAAGAAAGACTCTTCGGTTCTTTTTATGCTGTTTCTACTGTGATTTTATAAGAAAAATGAATTTTGAAGAAAAGACAGAGCCTCTTAAGACAACCCAAGACTAAGAACCCCCCCAAGCGACACCTGGCAGTGCCAAACGCACGAGCTAGACATTAACCCAAAGCTCTATTCAGATTATATATGGGTTTAAATTCTTTTAACCTAACTCGTTGTTTGACTTGTTTCTATCTCATTTTTAGCTTGTTCATTCTATTTTGATTTCTATTATTTTCCATCATAATCAATACTACAAAAATACATTTCTAAACTTTCAGAAATGCTTCTTCGCTGATTTGATCTATATTAAAGTGAAATTATACATAAATCTTGTAAATAGTAATTTTTGAGAACCTTCATAAACATACACTTTTATTTATCATCAAGACTATATGAATATAATTTCTTTTAGCCATTGTATGGAGAATTCTCATATCCCTATTTAATTATAATCCACCCCAATATTTACACAATTTCTTGTGCCTATTTAACAACTTTATGTATATCTATACGCAATTCATATAATCTAATCATGGCATACTATTATGTGCCTAACAACACTACAACATGTTAAATGAATTTCAATTTGACAAACTAATCATTCTAAGATGAAACATTAAATTAGCATGCATTAATTCTCATATATCATTACTACTAAAATTCTAGATAACAACTCAACATGCATCACAAAAGTAACTAGAGAACTCATGCCAATTGTCAATTCAAACATAAACTACCTACATATGCATTCTGCAACAATTTAGAGAGTAAAAGATATACCCACCTCTCCTTGATGCAAAAATGCAAATAGAACTCCTAGAAAATTGCTCCAAGCTCCAACACAATTGTAGCCTTCTCCTCCTTAGCAAAAACCGAAAGCTCTCCCTCTCTTGAAAAAATCTGAAACCCTCTCTTTCTTTTCCCTTTCTTTTCTTTTGATTCTTGTGTTGTTCATGTTAAAGGAGGGGAGATATTTATAGGATTATTGTATGGTTTAGATGACTCCCACTACTCAAATAACTCTCCACTCACTCACACACACACCCTACTCTCCCCTCTTCTCATATTTGTCGACCTCCTCTCTTCTAGTGCACAACACGTGCATGTGCACCCAATGTGCACACACTTCTCATATTCTTTTATTAATTGTTATTAAATTAACTGTATGTGTATGTTACATGACAAGTGTACTAGGATTTAAAATGTTCATTTAAAATTCGAATTAATCTTGGGCTTATCTTTTTAATTAACTTTTTTTGGCGGGCTTCAAAATAAATTTTAGACCTATTGGGTTAAAATAAAATAAATAATACAAATGTGACAAATAAAATGAGAAGAAAAATGTGCAATACTCTAGAAAATTTTAGGGACAAAAATGCATAAAATTTTAAGTGCAATGCGCGTGCAAAAATATTAGAATTTAATTTTCTGGAATGTTACACTTAGTCCCACATGGAAGGTGAGTTAGGATTGTGTGAGTATATATAGGATTGCCTATGATCAAAAGGCACCACCTAGTCATGACACCTTTTGAGAGGCAACCTGTGGTGGGCAGTTGTTAAAATTTATTTGAGCGGGGCCTGGAGCGTTACAAATGGCATCAGAGGCAGGTTCAATAAGTAGTATAAAATTACAAGGACGACATATTAGAGTGGACATTAGAAGTGTGAGTTCAGTTTATAGAGATTTAAATGTAAGTGATTTACATTTATGTTGCTCTATACACTGATGTATTCTCCTCATTTTTCCTATAAGATGGCTTGTCACGCCCCGCTTCTCAAAAAGGAATACGAAATACGGAATACAAAATACGGAATACGGGTACGCGACTAAGTCCAGCGAATGGCTTTCACCATTCATAAGATGTCAGGATCTTTACAACAAACACAAGTATGAACAAGAGATATACAAGAGAAATAGTTAACCACGCATGCATAATTGAATCAATATAGTCAACAAGATTATTTAAAACAAGAAGTAAGAACACTTAATTTCAAATAATCATGTCTAGAACAAAACACAAGTCTAGGACAAAATGCCCAATCAAATAATCCAAGTAGCAATACATTTATTCAAAATAAGCAACAAGAAATAAAATAGATATAGCAAAATCTCCAGCCAACTAGAATCTTAGATCACCTACTCCATCGGGCAGCTGAACACCATAATCTAAAATTTAACAATTGCAGGAAAATGAAAACAGAAACAAAATGCCCGTGAATGTAAATTACGGGCCGCTTGTAGTGCAAGCAACAAGTACATAAGAAAAAAAATTAGACCAGAATAGAGTAACAGCGGAAGCAAGTATAGCATAGAAAGGATGTAACAACAAAATAGACAACAAAATAGAGAAACTAACTCAAATCAAGAACAGGACAAGTCACATGGCACGATAAACAGATGCAAGTGGCATGTAATAAGTGTCAAGTAGACAAGTATTATGTAACCGAGTAATAAGTAACATGTGTCAAGAATCAAGTATCATGTACAAGTAACAAGTAGCAAGTATCAAGTGATCATGTTCAAGTCTTGTATCTAGTATTCACTACTTCACTAGGCAGCACTTCATACGTTCCAGGTTTTTACCACATAGTTGCTACATTCAAACAGTTTCGTTTTAGATTTCTTAGCGGATCATAGAGGGCAGTGTACTCAGGGACAAGCTCCAAGTATCAAGTATCAAGCTCCAAGTAACCAGATATCAAGCTCCAAGTGTCAAGTGTGCAAGTGTCAAGTAGTCACATGTCAAGCTCCAAATAACCAAGTATCAAGCTCCAAATAACCAAATATCAAGCTCCAAATAACCAAATATCAAGCTCCAAATAATCAAGTAGGATCTATGAATCCTCTTCCGAGTACACGTTTATGTATTTTCCACTATTAGATCTTCCCCTTTAAAACCCCGGCTTAGTTTCTTGTTATTATTATTCAAGCAAGCATGGACGTGCACAAAAAAAATCAAAAAACATGGTAAGATGACAAGGAACAAGTACAAGTCGAACAGAGGACACGAGCGGGTGAAGAAAGACTCAAAATAGACAAAGATAATGAAAATTCTAGTTCAGAACAGCACGACAGTACTGCACCAAATCTGGGATTCCCATTACCACAAGCATGCAAACCTGGATCCGTTAGAGAATCTGAAAAATAGACTTCCGGTCGAATCCACCAAATATATATAAGTCATATGGTATTTCACAAAAACAAGTCTCAAAACAGATTTGTATTCAGAAAACATATTCAACCAGAAATCAAAAGTTTGTATTCATAAACAGGAAAACAACATAAAAACTAACTGATTAAAACCAAGAAAAATCTGGGGTATTCCCTAGTATGTTTAGTAACAGAAAATAAAGTTTCATAATTTTTCAACATATATAGAATAGTTAAGTAAAATCAGGAAACAACAAGATAGAGTAGTTTTGTAAATCTGGAATCATAAACACAGTAGTACTAAAACAGCAATGTCTTACAAAATATAAATCGAAATTCAGATCCGTCAAAAGGGTGATAAAATAGATAAACAGCAAATAGAATCAGGTAAAAATTATGTTTCTTTACTGAATAGTATAAAAATTCTACAAGTATAGTAGTTGTTTGCAAGCATAGAATAGTTTGTAAAAGTCGTTAATTAAATCCACAAAAATTAGGGGTTGATTCCAACCAAGTATAGTTGTAATCAGAAAAATATTGGATCAAAATATTATCTTTAGCATCAGTATAAAAATAAATAACCATACAGAATTCATATAAAACTGAATCTGGAATTTTCTACATATCTGTAGTAAAATAGCAATAACTTGCAACTCATAAATGGAAAACGAGATCTGTCATAAATTCTGCAAAGTAGACAGAATTCTCTATAATTCTTATTCACAAATAATTTTCATATACAGACCTTAATATAGTCTAAAATACTAAACAAAACTGGGTCACAACAAAAACAGAAATTCTCTTTATGCATAAAATCAACCTATTTATGTGAAACACATCCAAATCATAACAAAATGCGAAACATAGTCTATTAGATGTCCAAGCAACATGGTATAGGTTATTTAACACGTTTACAACAAGTTATACTATGAATAACACATCAAGCATACAAGATCATACGACACCTCATAAATCACGAACAACATGCATGTATACATCAAGAGTTTATTATATCTAAGTTATTTCTTATCGTGTGTGTGATGTGACAACTACGGGCGAACCAACACATAGAGACAAGATTTAACAAGGGATTTCATGGGATAGATCTTGAAGCAACTACACTACATGCGGTATTTAGTACTTGTATTACACAACAAAAAGAATACAAGTTACTTGCTTTGAAATTGACGACGAATATGACGAAGCAAGAACGAGAATAACGGGAACAGATTTCTGGGCACGAACAAACACACGAATCTGGACGAGACGAACATCATCGGGCACGGATCTCGATGTTGATGATCAAACAACGATCAGACCACTGAGATCGAAGATCAAGATCAAGATCAGATCAGATCGGACGGCTCTAATTTGGGGCTGGATGGTGATGATTACGAAGTAGATTCGACGGTTAGAATTCAAATCATCAAGATCTGATGGACTTGATGATCAATCAAGAGGATCAACGGCCAGAAAAGCTTGATGATGATGAAGATGATCAAGAGGAGATCGACAGCTGATATGGCTTGATCATCCAAACAGAGCCAAGGGAGGGGAGTGCTCTGCGATGGCGGCGAGTGGCTGTTGACAGAGGCGGAGCTCAGGGCGGTGCACGAGAGGTGCGGCGAGAGGCGATGACCGTCGACATAGGGATGTTGTAGCAGGGGTGAGGTGGTCGATAGTAGCCGGTGAGGTGCACAGGGGGGTGGCAGAGTGTCGACTACCAGGGAGGTATTGGACGGTGGCCAATGGCGTGCGATGGTGGCAACCAGCGACTTCGACGGTGGTAAGGAAGGCTGCAGGTGGAGACATGGCAATGGTGGTGGTGTGAGCAGGTGGCGAGGACGATCTGTTTTTATGGGAGATAGAGGATGGTCGACGATATGGGGTCCAGTGGTGGGGAGGGTGTTACGACTGGTGGTGCGACGGGGAGTTGCTGGCGGCAAAGGTGGGATGAGGAAGGCGACAGGACTGGCAAGGGTGCAGGCGAGCAGGGCGCAATGAGGGTAGGAGGAAGGAGCAGATGTCGATGAAGTGGAGGAGAAGGTGAACAGTCTGATGATGAGGTGAGCGGGTTTCGAAGTGAGCAGAGGAGGGAGATGAGAGGAGAACAGGGGTAGGGGTGAGTAGCGACTAGGGGTCTCTGTTGAAGAGTAAGGGATGAAGGAATAGTGTGACTAGGGTTACACAGTAGAGGGGGGTAGGTTAGGGTTAGATTAGGGCAGTATATATATGGTAGAGGTGGGTTATTGGGTAATGGGTATATGGGTTTTGGATCCAATAAGAAGGGTTATAGGGTTTGGGTTAAAAATCCAATAGGAAAATAAAATAACCAATAAAAATGTGATTTATAATAAAATGTAATTTGTATTACAATATAGAATTTATTTAAAAATGACTACAAATGCAATTAACAAATAGAAATAGGTTTTTAATAAACAGTCAAAATTAATAATAATAATAGCAATAATAACAATTATCATGACCATAATAATAATAATAATAGTAATAGCAAAAATATAAATATCAAGATAGGATTTGAGATTTAACAAGTTCATTAAAATCCGAACAGTAATAATATAAAATATAAATAGTCGATCACTTATAAAATGGACAGTGAGGTTAAGATACACAATTATTTTAAATAACATAAATAGTCATTTAGAAAAGTTTTTAATAGAAGATCCAAAATGAATTTAACAAAATAATAATCGAAATGCAGAAAATATTCAGGAAATACGTATTTACGAAAACAGGGGTTACATGGCTGATAACCAAGACCCAGTGGATGAAGTAGAATGGTTCTTTGAAGAGCCCGAAGAAGAGGAAGAACTAGAAGAAGAGGAAGAACCAGAAGAAGAGGAAGATCCAGAAGAAGAAGAAGAGGGATAACTGCCCGAATCTCAGGAAATCACTCCACCTCCACCCGATTCCCCAGATGAATCTTCGGATGAAGAGCCAGTTCGAGACAAGAAGGACCACGTCATTTCTTCTCTTCGGAAGCAATTGATCATCCATAAGTGGAGAGTAAACCACTTGGAAGCTCACCACGCGGAGGACAAGCACAACATCGTAGCTCTGAGTTAGAAAATGTGGTAATTGGAGAAGATTCGACACAGGAATGCTCGGTATTTCACCTAGCTTGACAAAAAAACTCGTTGGGGAAAGAAAGAATGTCGTCAAAGATGCAAGGAAATGTAGAAGGAAATAGATGAACTACGGGAAGAGCTAAGAGAAGCCAAGAGGAACCGTAAAATATAGACTGCTTTATGTTTGGAGATTTTTGGTGTTTTATGTAAGGATGTATGGACAAGTTTTATTTCTGAATGTATAAAGTTTATTTTTGGAAATGAATAAATTGTGTTGGAAGCAAAGTCTATGTTGTTGCTATTTTGGCGATTAATGAAGTTTTATGATCCAGAAATGGCCGGACGAAGAACTCGAAATAGTGAGGGATCCAGCGGTGAAGGCAACAGACTTGATCTGGAGACAGCACTGACCTGGGCGTACCAAACTCTCGACACCTTTGCCACAAATGTGATCTGAAACACCAGGGCATGGTAGGAAGTACAAGTCCCGAAGGCTATTAAATTTGTAGAATCATTCAAGCGGATGAAACCACCTGTCTTTGAGGGCAAGGCGGATCCTGATGCAGCAAATGATTGGATCTGGCAGATAGAAACAGTGTTCGAGGTCTTGGATACTCCAGAGGCTAGCAAGGTGAAGCTGGCCACCATTCAGTTGGAAAAGGATGCCAGGGTCTGGTGGCAGTCCATGAAGCAAACCTTGGGAGATGAACCTATTACTTGGGAAGACTTTCTGGAAGAGTTCCACGACCACTATTTTCCGATGGATGTGCAGGAGAAAAAGCCAAAGGAGTTCCTTATCCTGTAGCAGGTTAGCTTGTCAGTTAGGGAGTATGAGATGAAGTTCACTCTGCCCTCAAGGTATGCACCGGAGTTAGTGATTGACGAGGCAAAGAAGGCGCAGAAGTTTGAGCAGGGGTTTGAGGCCAGGTCTGAGGTCTCGAATGATACCCCTCGATATCAGGAAGTTTGATAAACGGGTTTGGAGGGTTGCAGCTACAGAAGCATTCATGGAACAGTATCAGTTGACACAGAACAAGAAGAACAACTGGAGTGCTGGCAAGAGACCCGCAACATCAAGCAACTTCAAGGGATAGCCCCCAGCACAGAGGTTCAAACCTACTGGAGCAAATGCTGTTGCTATAGCTGGACGGCCAGGCACTTGCTACAGATGTGGAGAGGCGGGCCACATTGCAACGGGATGTCCTAAATAGCAGAGGATCAATTCCTATTTCCACTGTGATAAGGAAGGGTATGTGTGACCAGTCTGGCCACAACTGAACCCAGGAAATGCTAACAGGGACCCATCATAGAAGAATGGGAAACCATATCAGCAGAGGCAAGTATTCTCTATGACATAAGAGGATGCTGAGGATGCCGACAATGTCATCACCGGTATGGGAGCATATGAATAGAGTTTTACTGCTGTTATTTTCTGTCTTGTATTAGAGGAATGTTATGTACTGAGAGTATTTATTATGTAATAGGGGAACTTCTAATAAATGGAATAAAAGCTACTATTTTGTTTGATACTAGATCTTTCCACACTTTTGTGTCTCCTAAATTTGCAAAAGAATTGGGAGTTGAGCCAAAAAATTTCCCCGACAAGGTTCTGGCAGTAGCTACACCTTCAGGAGAAACATTGACTACAGATCGGTACTATGCTGGTTGTGACCTTGAGATCGGAGGAGGAGTTTTGGAATCGAACTCATAGAGTTGGCAGTTTTGGGAGTCGATATAATCATTGGCATAGACTGGATGTCCATCTACAATGCTAGTATCGAATGTAAGCAAGAAAGTTATGATCAAAAGACTAAGAGGACCAGCAGTAACATTTCAGGAGAAGAGATAGTGTAAGGAGTTGATGACAGCTTTGACCAAGAAGAAGATTCCTGGAGAAATCAAGAAGATTCCTGTATTTCAGAACTTTCCGACAGTATTCTTGGAGGATTTACCTGGATTACCACCTCATCGGGATGTGGAATTTTGCATTTCCATTCAGCCAAGGTGTCATGCCCCGCTTCCCAAAAATACAGAATGCAAGCATGTGACATGGCCCAACGAGCGACTTGCGTCATTCATAGGCTGTCATTGATTCAACTCAACAATATAAAACATGAAGTAATACAACCATGCATTCAATAAAAGAAGTGATCACATAAATAACAGTACATGAAATTTTAAGCATAAATAACCAACATGAAATAAACCCAACATCTGGAATCGATAATAACATTATTCGGATCGAAAGCCCACAAATACAATAATGTTCAATGATTAAAGTTCAAAAAAAGAAACAAAATCTATTTAACGGCGCAGCAACACAAGTTTTTCACCAATGTTGTTCTCCTAGTCCATCAGGCAAATCTCCTTGATTACCTGTAAGTTGTTCATCTAAAGAGAGAAATTTTTTTTCCTTAGAGCAAGTCGTGGATAGTAAGTAGAGAAACAGAGAACAATGACAAGAACGATATAACGATGAATACAATGGACGATGAAATCAATAGTGTTGAACAGTGACAAAGTGATAACAGTACAATGTGCAATAACGATAACAATAAACAATAACAATATAGTAAACAATAACGATAACGATAACACTGTTCAATGAAGATGACAATATGCAATGACAATGCGATGCAACAACTCATTAGTATAACCGATTAATACTCCTAATAGCCATTAACCCAATTACCCAATAACCCTAATCCTCTCTCTATATATAACCCTCTCTAATCTCTCTCAACCCTAAACCTAATCTCACCCGGCATCCCTCTCTCTCTCCCCCCTCCTTGCTTGCGCCGCACATAAAACCCGAAGCCACCCCAGGCCGCCGACCCCTTCTCCGACCCTCCAACCCGCACACAGCTAGCCCAGACCGAGCCTCACCTCCAGGCCGACCACCCCCTCCCGGCTACATACCACCCGAGCCCACTTCACCCCAACACCCGAGACCTCATCCCCTTGGTCGACTACCTTCGCACCACCTCGCACTACCACATATTCCCCCGTCTCTTTCGTGGTGTTCTCTTGTGGCCACAAGCCACTGTTGTCATCATCCCTCTTGGATCACCTCTCACTTTGTGGAGTTTTGTTCGTGTGGAGATTCTTGCTTGAGTTTGCTTGGATTCTTTTATTCGCGAATTTTCGTTCGTAGGTTTTGCTCGTTACTCTTTATTTTCATTGTTCTTCATCTTCAGTTAAGACAAGTAACTTGTACTCCAATTCATTTGTTTGATACAAGTCACAAAAAAACCACCTATAGTGTAGTTGGATCTAGATTCGACTTTTGTTTGTGTTATGTTTGATGGGTTTTGTCTCTATTGTGAAAATTTTACCATAGATGACTCGCGACACAATATGGACATGAATTTACTTAGGTTTTATCCGTTCTTGATTTTGATCATGTATGTGAGACTTTTGTGAGAACCATATGATATATTTGGTGTGGACATGATAGATACCCTAATTCATGATGTTTAGACACTTGGTAGACTCAATTTCATGTTTGGTTGTGTTTTGAACAAGTTTTGTATGATATATGTTGAGTTGTTGTTAAAGAGAAAAATCTGTATTTTGTCGCTGATCTATTTTGTTTGCTGTTTTGGACTGTCTTGAAGTCAGTATCTTAATTTCGGTATAAAACATGAGTTTTAGAGAATTTTGTCTATTTTCAAACCCCGTTGACCTTGCTTGATTTCGTTTTCGTATGAGTGAGTTATGACTATTTTACTACAGAGGTGTCGATCTTTTCCAAATTTTGTTTTTCGATGATTTTGATGACTAAATCATTTTAATAACTGTGCTAAACATATTATTTTGATCCAAAACATTGGTCAGTGTTTCTTTATCTAGTTAGGGATTATCGAGAATTTTGGTGAATTTTATTGGTAAGTTTTATGTGTTGTTTCATGCTCGTTTATGAAAACTATACTTGTTGTATTTTACTCGCTGTTCTGTAAAGAATCGTATTTCTACCCTGATTGCTTTTACTGTAAGAAAAATGTTTGTGAAATATTAAAGTTATTATATTTTATCTATTTTCATATCCCTTTGATGGAATTGGATTTTGTTTCACTGGTTGCAAGATATCATAGTTTTCGTACAACAGTGTTGAGAATTCCAGATTTGCCAAACTATGGTTTCTTGATGCTTTCTTATTTTTGATGACTGATTTAATTTTACTGAAAAATTATGAAACTTTATATTTAGATACTGGACATATAGGAGAATACCCCAGATTTTTCGTGGATTTATTTAGTGTGTTTCATGTTGTTTTCCTGCTCTTGAATTCGTTTTCCTGATTTCTGGCTGAACCTATTTTCTGTATTAAAATCAGTTTTGAGTTATGATTTTGTGAATTAATATATGACTTATTTATGTTCACTGAATTCGTGTGGAAGTCTATTTTCCAGATCCTTCGACGGATCCAGATTTGGATCTTTGTAATACTGGGAATCATTGTTTTACTACAGTATGGTCTTGATGTCCTGAAATTGAAATTTGTTTATTTTAGTTCTTTTATGAGATATCTTGCACACGTACATTTTTATCTTGCAACTTGAACTTGTTACATGATCATGACATGATATACTTGATATGTTTTGCACACCTACATGCTTGTTTGACTTAATAATAAATAATCAAGTCGGGGTTAAGAGAAAGATCTAGTAGTGGATAGTGCAGAAACGTGTACTCGGAAGAACCTAGTAGTTATTGGAGCTTGTTTACATGTGAAGCTTGACACGATATACATGACACGTACACACATGACACTGGATCTTGTTTGGGTTTTGGAGCCTGTTTACATGATACATGATTACATGATACTTGGAGCTTGTCCCTGAGTACATTGTCCTGTATGGTCCCCCACAAAATCTAAAGCGAAACTGTTTGCTGTAGCAACCATGTAGTAAAAATCGGGATGCATGAAGTGCTACCTAGATAGTAATAACTACAAGATTTAAACATGATACTTGAACATGATACATGCCCACTTGACACTCGACTACATGATACATTAGATTTGATACTTGATACATGCTACATGATCACATGATTCTTGATACTGGTTACTTGATGCATGACACTTGTTTACTTGACACTTGACACATGCTATTATACTTGCTTATCTTGCCATGCTATGAATTATATTCTGTTATCATGATTATACCATGCTAGGTTTGTTACTTAGATTTACCTATCCCATGTACTTGTATCCTACATTATAAGTGGCTCGTAACTTGCAATTGACGGGTACTTGTTTTTCTTCTTCCTTCTCCTGCAAATTTACTAATTACATATCAGGATGGTCGGCTGCCAGATGGTATTAGCGAGATGATGTATTAGCGCTGGATTTTCTGCTTTATGATTTTTATTATTATTGTTGTATGAACTTGAATAAGATGTACTTGATTACTTGGATATTTATCTTGTATTTGGGCGATGTGACCCAGAATATTTGACTTGTTCAGAATTTGATTATTTGAGATTATTATATTTGGTTTCAAGTAATTTCTGTTGGTATCTTGTTTCAATTATGCATGCCTGGTTGTATCTTTTGCTTCCGACTCTGATTATCTTGTGAAATATTGTAAAGATTCCTGAACAGCATATGGATGATGAAAATCATTCGCTGGGCTTTTGTCTCGTATCCGTATTTCGTATTCTTTTTGGGAAGCGGGGCGAGACAGTAACATCCCGAATTCCAAATAAGACTGAATTCGAAGTTCCACAGGATCTTTACACTTTACTTCGTACAATTTTACAAAGAATTAAAAACTTTTATACAACAGTGATTGCATCAACGCAGCAGAATTATAAATTTCAACATGATACATGAAATAAATAACAACTTGAACATTTCTTTAAGCAGCATTCATTTTTTAGTCCTGTCAATCACTTTATCATGCACAGAAACTGTAGGTGTGTTAGTTGCATACAACTGACGCTAGGATATAATACATCAATTTTTCTTACTTAGTAAGTACACACTTGTCACAAACAAAACTAAAGGGGAATATCTTATTGATGTCGTGTGTGAATGTGCACTTAGTCCTTATTGTAGTTATCTATATTTAATGACACTAATGTGCACTTGTTCAGATTCTATGCATCCCATGCTACATAGGTCCGAGGGCAAGTCCTTAATCGTACTTCATCTTGTAGGGTTGGATCCCTTGCTATGACTTGAACTACTATGGTAACTATGGTAAGTAGCTTAGATGTCCAATAAGCTACGAGCCCATGTCCAGACACATTGGAGGGGAATCTCATGTCATGACATGACGCATCATGTAGACAGCCTATGGACAATTCAGCCTCCGTCATGGGACAATGGCACTACATAGTCACTAAGCGTCGCCACGATCCCGATAATTTCGGAGATAGATTCACATCATGACATGACGCATCATGTAAACATCATGTGAAAATTCTCACACCGTGAATCCGAGGCCCTCATACTTGTGTTTGTCTGTTACTTTCATCACATCTTCACTATTGTATTGTCCTTAGTTATTTGAATCATAAATAAAATCAACACCTAGAGTTAGCACTTCCTCTATACCGGCCTTAACCATCAATCAATAATAACGACCTAAACTTGGTCTTTCATTTCAACATTTTATCTCAAAAGAATTTATCCAATGCCGACATAAGAACTTAGCTACACTCTAGTCTTCAATCTCATTTCACATTCATAAAAATTGAGTATTCATGCTCACAAAATTTTCTCATGATTTATCATGATCTTTCATTTCATTTCCATGCACTATTTCATGTATAATACGAAAATTCAATTTTTTAAATTTACCACATTCATAATTTAACTCCACATAATTTCTTTGCATTCACAAGGTCATTCTTTCTTTTATTAAGCCAAAGAAATCACATTTTTATTCTTATAATAATTATCAAGCTCTTCGATTTCATATTTTGATATAAAGACCACTTTCAATTCTCCAAATTAAGTTGGAATAATGTAGAAATAAATCTTATAAGATCTAATTAATTTATAAGGAATTATAATATTTTTTTCCAAATTTTTATTTCATTAAAAAAACGAATTTAAACAAAAGGGCAAAGGCCGGATTCGAACCCAGACCCAACGCCCCCGCCGCCTGCTACAGTAACAGTCCTAAAGCGCACCCACTGACCACTAAGACCGGAGTGACTAACCGATATGAATTGAGGCTTTAATTCTTAAATTCTTGCTCTCTGTTATTAGGTAAAATCAAAAATTATAAAACCGAGAGCCTATCAAGACTCGAACCCAAGATCAACTCTCCGCTCAGCTACAGTAACGTGACTAAAGCGCACCTGCTGACCACTAAGGCTTGAGTGACTAACCGATCTGATATGGGTATAACTCAACCCGTTGTTTATTAACACATTTTCACAATTCCAAATCTCTTTTCATTTTCTTCTCCTCTATTTTTGTATCATAAAACTTTTCCAGATTTTCAAGCTTAGAAATTTGCAGCGGAACAGTAATTTAAAATCATTATTTTGACATTAAAAGTGAATTCTCTTTCTAATTTATACTCCAAATCTACATTTTCGACTTTGAAATGCAACAATAATTTCTTCACAATTTGGCAATACAATTATCACAAAAATATGTTTTCTTACTTTCTTTTATTTCTACAAAAATTCTAGAACATATTTCCTTTTATTTTCACATTAATGTTGTACTACTTAGAAAAACACATATCCATAGTTTAATTAACAAACTAGTCATTTACAACCAAATTTCCTTGATCTAGCATGGTTCAAAAATACATATTTCATAACAACATGACAACTTCTATTTTAGTAATCACAATTATATCAATTATCAACCAATTCATCAAGAATTCATCTCATTTCTAATTAGTCACTTTTAACAGTCATAAAGCCAATTTTAACTATATTTTTCTTAGCATACTCATCAAATCAATTCCTAGCATGGTATTTACATTTGAAGTAGAGAAATCACCCACCTTAATTGAAGAATAAATAAAACTCCTAGAGAAACTCCTTGAACTCACGATCCCCTCCTAGTTGTGAGTCTTCTCCTCCTTGCTTGTGCACACCAAGAGCTTTCTCCTCCTTGAACTAGGCAAACCCGAGCTCCCTCCTCTTCTTGAATGTTGGCCAGCCTCTTAGGTGAAAGGGAACACACAAAATGTACAACTCTCAATATTTTCTCACACACAAATTTCTACAACTCTTTCTTTCTTCTCACTCTCTTTACAAATTTCTAATGGTGCAAAGAGGTGAATGGCTAGGAGGGCTATTTATACACTACTCAAGGCAAAATGAAGGGTGGAGATGCATTTAGATGAAGGACTATGATGTACTAGGGAGTTAGAAGAACTACCCACCATCAAGTAACCAACTCTCCACTTCTCCACTCACCCCATCCCCTCTCAAGTGTAGGCTGACCATTCCCCTTGTGCTCCATTGCACGTGCATGTGCAATGCATGTGCCTCTCCATGCACACCTAGTTACTAAATGTTCATATGCTATTAATTTATTTGTTACAAAAACAAGTATACTCTACAAGTTGTATTAATTATTATTAAAATTAACTAGTGGGCCAAATAGGTGGGCTATAATCCATGAGCTCTTAATTTATTTAATTTATTTAATTAGTGTGGGCTAGAATTAAACAATTAGGCATTTAAGAATTAATGATAGATACTAATAGGCTATTTAAAAGAAAAGAAATAAAATACTTGTTCATGACATAAAAATAAATAATTTTTAAGGGTAAATATACATAAATTTGCACGTGCAAAGCACGTGAAAACAAACAAAACTTATATTTAATTATAAATGAAAATTCAGGACGTTACATTATCGCCCCATCAGTCTCCTTAATTTTTCTATGGAGATCTTCACCAAAATCCTTGCAAACAGGCTAAGCCCCTTCCTGCATGCTCTGGTTTCTCTTCACAAAGTGCTTTTCTCAAAGGCAAATCAACAATGGATTGTTCCCTTGTAGCCCACAAAGCCATCAATCTATGCTGCACCAAAAAGTCAGACACACTTATGCTAAAGATTAACTTCTGTAAAGCCTTCGATACCCTTAGTTGGACTTTTATTAAGCAAATGCTAGCTGCCAGAGGCTTCGATCCAAGCTGGTGCAGTTGGATTAAGGCAATCCTTCACTCAACTAAATCCTATGTTCTAGTAAATGGGGTAGGGGGCAAGACCATTAATTCAAAGAGAGGGTTAAAGCAAGGTGATCCCCTTTCCTCGTTGTTATTCATCTTAGCGGTAGATGTGCTAGCACAAATGTGGTGAAGTGGAAGAGACAATGGCACTTTTTCTCAGCTGCAACTCAGGGGCTCCCTAGCTTCGCTCGCCATACTGCAATTCGTTGATGACACTCTCATCTTCTGCAAGGGTGATAAAGAAGATGCGCTACATTTAAAGTTGCTACTGCATATATTTGTGAACATCTCAGGCCTTCACATTAACCTTTCCAAATCATCCATTATCTACTTTGGGAATTCTAAATTCAAGCTTCAGGCTTTTGCTCATATTCTGGGTTGCAAGCATGACTCCCTATCCACCAAATACTTGGGCATGCCATTATCCAAAGGAAAACTAAAGAAGAGGAATTGACAACCACTTATTCTTAAAAATTAGAGGAGATTATCTACTTGGAAGGGTCGACTGCTTTCTAGGGGAGGGAGACTTATCCTGATCAATTCGGTACTGAGTGCCCTGCCGACTTACTTTGCTTCATTCTTCAAATTGCCCCAGTGCGTTATAGCAAGAATTGACCAAATACGGAGCAGATTCTTTTGGGTAGGCGGATATATAAATGCTACCGGAGCCTCTTGTACTAACTGGAAGCGAATTTGCTAGCCCAAAAAATAAGGAGGCCTAGGGATTTTAAACCTTAGCCAATTCAACAATGCCCTGCTTATGAAATGGTGGTGGAAAATCTCATCTGAGGAATCCCTTAGCACCCAAATTCTCAAATCCTTATACTTCAACAGAGCGACCAACTCTTTCACATGCATGACTCAAGCTTCTGACTTTTGGAAGAATGACTACAAGCTCAAAAAGCAATTTGACCAAGGGATTTCTTGGCAACTAGGAGATGGGCAACTGCTTATATTTTGGACTTCCAATTGGATTGGAGGCAACAGCGTTGCCAAACTATTTCCGACTTTATTTGAGGAAGCTTAGAACAAAGATGCCCCACTATGTTCTCAAGGCCGCATTCATCAGGGCAGATGGATTTGGAGACCAAACTTTCATACTTCTACATCCACCCACATCCTCCTCAAGAAGAGCAAGTTACTGCAACTTATCTCTCACATACAACCATATACAACCGCCGACACTGCTAATTGGAGACACTCTAGATCAGGGAGCTTCACCGTCAAGTCTGCTTATGATTTCTACAGCATCTCAGGCCTAATATCACCCTTATACCGTGCCTGCTGGAAGAATTTAGCACCACTCAAATGCAAAATTTTTATTTTGATGCTGAGTTGGGAGATACTCAACTCTAAGGAGAGATTACATTTTAAGGGATGGGATGGTGATCTGACATGCACAACCTGTGCATGTCCGATCGAAACCACCTTCCATATCTTCTTTCAATGCCCACTGGCTGTTCAGGCTTGGCAACACTTCACGCACCGCTTCAACATCACAAATTTACCTACATCAACAACTGATTGTTTCACACATTGATGCTTTGATTCCCACAACCACAAGTTCACACACTTTTGGCACATAGTTACGTTGGCTACCTGTTGGAGTATCTGGCATGCTACAAATGATAGAATTTTTAACAACAAGCTTATTACTGCGGATAAACTCATAACTAACATCAAATTCTGGTTCTCTCATTGGCTAGATAGCTGCGGAGACTCAAAGAAGAAGGCCAAGATACTCCAAGAGATTGGGGATACTGGAGATCGAGATCTCATGAGGCTAGGAGGAGACTATTTGATCCAAAGTGTGGGTCGCACCCAAGGATAGTCATCGGGATCTGTGCGTCTGTTAGTAGGTTATTTTGTTCTTTTTGGGGACTCTGCCTGTCCCGGTTATTGTAGTATTTCAAGCTTGTTTGTGCAGTGCTGTTCTTAGGAGGGGATGTTTATTTTGTTTGGGAGGCTATCTATGTTGCGTGTATGGGGAATGAGATCGTATTGTTGAGTCTAGTTGAGGAGTACGACAATAGTCCAATGCCCTCTCTATGACTCAGGGTTATGCCATCTCAAACTCAGACACGCACAAAGCTCACTCTGCTTCCAATCTCTTCCTTACTATATTGTAATCGTTTTACTCTTCTTATCTATATCTATATATATTTCTGTGAGGTAGGATCGTCCTACCTTTTACCAGTCAAAAAAAATAATATCCCTAATCTCTAATATAATCTCTAATATTATAATGGGAGAGTTAGGGTTGTCATTTTGTAGAGAACCTGTAATTTGTGGAAAACTAACCATCTAATCTCAAGCATTCATTTTTAAGTTGGAGTTATATTAACTATTCATTTACTTAACTGTAGTTAGTTACCATATTAACCTCAACGTTTAATTTTATTTACGACATAATTATTTACAAAAGTGTCACTTATATAAGATAAAAGTTGGTGCTACTGTGGGTAATTTGTAAAGAGTATGTGATGAGTAAAGGGAGGTCTCAGGTTTGAGGTCAGATTACGTCTTAGTATTTACTTTTAAAAAATTAATATTGGGACGTGCATCACACGTGCAGATTACTAGTAATCTCTAATATTATAATGAGAGAGTTGGGATTGTTATTTGTAGACAACTTGTATGTAGACATTAAACCATGTAATCTCAACCATTCATTTTTAAGTGAGAGTTATATTAACCATTAGTTTACTCAACTGTTGTTAGTTACCATAATACCCTCAAACTTTAAAATTTATTTACAACATAATTATTTTCAAAAGCACCACTCATATAAAAATAAAAGTTTGTGCCATTAGGGGTAATTTATAGAGATTATGTATGAGTGAAGGGAGGTCTCAAGTTCGAGGCCAAACTACGTTTTATTATTTACTTTATAAAATAAATAAAAAAATGATTAAATCGTGCATGTGCATCGCATGTGCATGTTACTAGTAATCTCTAATATTATAATGGGAGAAGGCCTTAGTGTCATTTGTCAATCTATCAACGCTGGTGACGCACGTACATAACTAATATGAAGGAGGTTTTAGGTTCGCGTCCTCACTACATCTGAGTTTAAAATTTTTATTTAAAAAAAATTATTAAGCTGTGCATCACTCGTGTAAATTAATAGTAATATTATAATGAGAGAGTTGTGGTTGTGTCATTTGTAGACAATCAAACCATCTAATCTCAACCACTCATTTTTAGATTTCATTCCATACTGACCCATTTTTGGAAAATATTGACCAAATTGACTCACTTTCGAAAATATTTACCCAGCTGACCAAGTTTTGGATACGTCATCCTAAAACGCAATTGACAACAATGACATAGGTATTTCTATGCCGTTGTTGCCAACAACGGAATATGTAATTTTTTTTTCATATACTATTTTTAGAGTAACGACATAAGTACATTTTCTATTTATTCGTGAACTCTCTCACTTGATTTTTTTTGTAGGTGTGAAAACATCTTATAATCGCTATCCCCAACAACGAAGAAGATTTCAAATTTTTATTCTCGTTAAACATGTATGGAATCAAAATTTGAAATATTCTTTGAACTGTTGCCGCTATTTACAATAACGACATCAGATATTTCGATATTGTTGTTGGGGATAGCGGCATCAGTTATAAGATGTTTATACACTACAATTTTTTCTTAAGTTAGAGAGTTCACGAATGAGTAGGAAATGTACTTATGCCGTTACTCTAAAAAACATGTGTAATTTTTTTTACAGATGCTGCTATTGACAACAACGATATAGAAATAACCTATGCCATTATTGTCAATAACATTTTATCATGACGTGTCCAAAACTGGGTCAGTTAGGCAAATATTCTGGAAAGTGGGTCATTTTGGTCAATATTTTCAAAAAGTGGATCAGTACGTAAAAAGTATCATTTTTAAGTAGAAGTTATATTAACCATCCATTTAGTCAGATGTTGTCAGTTACCATAATATCCTTAAAGTTCAAATTTATTTACGACATAATTATTTAAAACAGTGCAACTCGTATAAAATAAAAGTTGGTATCACAAGGAGTAATTGTAAAGAGTATGGTAAAGGTTTGAGATAGATAAAAGAGTTCTTAGGTTCAATACTAGACAGCGTCATAATCTTTTACTTAAAAAAATAAAATCTTAGGGCGTGCATCGCACATGCAAATTCCTAGTTATTATAATGGGAGAGTTGGAGTTATCGTTTGTAAATATACCAACTTACGTGCATCGCTCGTGCATAACTAATTTAAAAGAGATATCAAGTTCGAGGTCAGAGTGCGTCAGATTTTTTTTACTTATTAAAATATATATTTATTAATACGTGCACCACATGTAAATTACCAGTATACATAAAAAAGAAAGAAAAAGGAAAAAAAAACAAGTGGGCCGGGTAGGATAGGATTCAAACCCATGAGTCCATTAGGCCCATCCAATCTTTGCAGCTTAGCTGCACGTGAAAAGCGCGCGGCCTACCCTTCCCAAAATTTTCAAAACCAATACGGCGGGAAAATGTTGTCAAACCTCTTCGACAAATAATACTAATAAATAAACACATCCATCCTTAGGTTTCAGTTCTCCTTTCTCCTCCACATTCCACGCTCTTACTTACGCATTTTCCCACCGTACAATTTCAAAATTTACAAAACGCCCCCAAAATCAAGAAAATCCCCAAATCGGAACCAATGGGCATCCAAAACCTCCTTCGATTCCTCAAACCCTTGATCGAGCCCGTCCACATCAAAAAATATTCCGGCAAACGGGTACTTAATCGTAAAATAACCCATCAAAAAGTCAAACCCATTTCTTGTGGTGAATTTAATCCTAATTCCATTTTATTTTTTTTTGCGGGTGATCGGTAGGTTGGGATCGATGCTTATTCTTGGCTTCACAAAGGAGGTGAGATTTTTTTAAAAATTTAATTATAATTTACTTTATTTTTTTTTTGCAAATTTCTGATGGTGAATCTGTAATTGTAATTTTTGGTTTGTTTGGGGGTTGTGGTTTAGCTTATTCTTGTAGCATGGAGCTGTGCACTGACTCGAAGAGCGAAAAGGCGAGGCGGTATTTGATGTATTTTATGCATCGTATTAATCTGCTGAAGCATTATGAGATCACGCCGGTTGTGGTGTTTGATGGTGGTAATATTCCTTGCAAGTCTGCGACTGAGAGCGAGCGACATCGGCAAGTTTACCCCCTTTTCATTTTTCTGTACATTTTTTTTACTAGTGTACAATGTACGTGTTTTGTATTACTATGTAGTGTTTCTTAGTAGAAGCCTCATTTATTCCCTCAACGTTGATTATGATTTAGTATTGCAAACAACGATAAAAAGTACACTCCTTGCATCATGTGTTAGAGTCACAACGAGAGACCAATCAAACACTGCGTGCTCCCTTTTATATGCGGGTTTTTGGTTTTGTTGGTTAAGGAGTGGCGAATTACTTGATACCCTGTTTAATTATAGAAATAACAACGGAAACTAGACAAAAAAGTTCTCATTCAAGATTGTATATTTTGTAGCATCACATTCAAGATATAGACATCAATGTAAAAAAAAAAACAGAAGTAGCCAAAGAAACAAGGACTAGGACCTAGGTAGGCAAATAAACGGATCTTGTTTTGTCATGAATTTATTAATGTTGTTATTTTGGAAATTGTTTTCCTTTTTATTCACTTTCAAAAATTGTTGATATACACTCATTTTCTAAATTTATTGTTAGGAAAGTTGTGGGAAGAAACTACCATATAACTAAAGTGAAATTGAGAAAGTGGCAAATAAGGCGGACACAGATATTTTTACGTGTAAAACCTAGGGATTTTACTATTGAAAGTAGGGATTACAATACATTCTCTTTAAATATAAGGAGAGTGCAATTTTTACTCTCTTATAATAGGAGAATCACTCAATTACAAATTTGAGGAAAAAATATATATAAATTATCTTTAAAAAGATATAATATTATCTCTTTTGAGAATACTTTTATAATACTTCATTTTACTAATCTTTCATTTTTTTTGTATTCACTTTTTTCTGCTGCAAACTTCATCTTTCCTAAAACTTAATTTATAGGGAATGAGGAGAGGGAGATGTCACCAACCCCGTAACCTTTTTCTTCATTTCTCATTTGTATTGTCAAAAGGTGAGGCACCTTTCGGTGTCGACCTTTCATAAAACAAGAAATGGGCAGCCTCTTTAAGGTTGATGTGTGGTGGTGGGCCTTCCTTTTTCGTTGACTTTTTGCTGTCGACATTCTCCCACTTGGAGAGTTGATTGAGAATTAATCATGTCTCCACTCAATCTTTTGTACCTTGTCATTCTCATGTTGCTTACGTTACTGCTAGGCCACACGAGAATCTTTACCATTCAAACTTGCTAGTGTTAATTGGTTTGGTTATAACATCTGCTAGGTTCTCGTCAGTGTGAATCTTGTGCATATTCACACTATCTTCCTCTATTACTTCTCAAAAGAAATGATACTGGACTCTTATGTGCTTTGTTCGTGAATGAAAGGCTGGATTCCTTGCGATGTGCAAGGCACTCTGACTGTCATAGCTCCTCCAATAACCTTTGAATCTAGATTGCTTTCTTGTAAGCTGCTGTAGCTGCCATGTATTTTGCTTCTGTTGTAGATAGAGCTACAACAGTTTGCAGTTTCGAAATCCAGCTTACAGTTTCTCTTGCAAGTGTAAACACATAGCTCGTAGTGGATTTGCTTTTGTCGAGATCGTCTGCAAAATCTGAGATCACATTGCCTCTGACAGTTAATTATGATCCTTCATAACATAATGCAACATCTGAGATTTTCTTGCTGTATTTCAGAATCCTCTTTATTGTGCTCTAATGCTCTTTATCAGGATTCGCCATGTATCGATTAATCGCTTCCACTGCTTGTGTAATGTCTGAACTTGTACATATCATAGCGAACATCAAATTTCTCACTGTTGATGCATACGGTACTCGAGACATCTCCTTCTCTCTGCTTTATTGCTAGGACACATCTTGCTTTAACAGGAAGTGAGGTAGAAATTGGCTTACAATCTTGCATATTGTAGTGCCGCAAGATTTTGTTGAAGTAGCTCTTCTGGGAAAGCCAAATCTTTTTGTTACTTCTATCTCGGTGAATCTGCATCTCTAGAATTTTGTTTGTTGGTCCCAAGTCTTTTATGTTAAACTCTCTAGCTAACTATCCCTTTAATTCTTGGATTCGATCTTTGTTTAGCATGAGAATGGGAAGGTAGAAATGATTGTGTAGAGCAGTGTTCTAAATGGCGTCCGCCTCGGACGCCTAGGCGGCGCCTAGGCGTTCAAAAAGAGGAGAACGAACCGCATATGCAATAGGCGGTACTCTAGGCGTTGAGATGGCAGTTAGGCGTACAAGGCGTCGTTATGGCGGCGCCTAGGCGGCCGTGGCGGACCAGGCGGCGCCTAGGCGGCCGAGGCGGATCAGGCGGCTGACAGATTTTTTTGTAATTTTTTTTTCAAATTCTTTAAAATAGTCTCTTCATCTTCAACAGAAAAAAACCTCTTCATCTTCAACAGAAAAAAGCCTCTTCATCTTTACATTAAGGTGTTACTAGTTCACGTTATATTTGAAATTTTATATGACTGATTATTGTTTATGTCATTATGAATCTAATGTTTACACCATAATCGTTATTAAACTTCTAAAATCATTCTGGCCTAGCATCACTTGTGAATTGTGATGCATTTAATCCCATGGCCTGGCCATTTTCTTCAGGAAGATTAGTTGTCCTTGATCGCAATAACTCCAATAAATTGTTTGTTTCATCCCTGCAACCTCCATTGTCAAGATTAAGAATCATTCAATCGTATTAGGATAAAGAAAAAAGAATTCACAAAATGATTTAAATTACAAGCACCAAAGTTCCAACTTCACAAAAAGATTTAGACTACAAGCAAAAATAGAGAAATGTAACTTTTAAAAGGTTAATATATTAATATTTAAAAAATAAAAACAAAACGCCTAGGCGCCGCCTAGGCGTCCTAGGCGGTAGGCGGTCCTTGGCCGAACCGCTACCGCCTGACGCCGTTTACCACCTTGGTGTAGAGACATAATAAATTCTCAATCTAGTTTTCAAGTGGGAGGATGTCTGCAGCAAGAAGTCAACAGAAGAGGGTGGGGGGCCCACCACCACATACCAACCTTAAATGAGGCTGCCCATTTCTTGTTTAATGTCAAAGGTCAGCACCGAAAGGTGCCGCACCTTTTGACAATACGAATGTGAAAGGAAGAAAACGATTATGGGATTGGTGACATATTCCTCTCCTCGTTCCTTATATATTGAGTTTTAGGGAAGAGAAAGTTGTAGCAGAGAAAAGTGATGAAGAAGAAAGAAAAAGGGATTAGTAAAAGTGAGTATTATAAGAGTGTTCTCAAGAGAGATAATATTGTCTTCTTAGAGATATTTTGTATATTTATATTTTTTCCTCAAATTTTGAGTGTTTCTTCTATTATAAGAGAAAGTGAAAATTATACTCTTATATTTAGAGAGAAGATGTTGTAATCCGTACTTTCAATAGTAAAATTTCACTACATTACCCGTGGTTTTTTACCTCATTTTCTTTGGAAATTTTTTCACGTAAAATATCTGTCTATCTTATTTACCACTTTCTCAATTTCACTTTAGTTGTGTGGTAGATTCTGTCCATAACTTTCCTAATAGTGGTATCAGAGCTTGGTTGCGGGTGTGAAGCAGAAATGTCGACTACAACAAAGTTTGATGTTGAGAAATTCAACGGGAGTAATTTCTCGTTGTGGAAAATAAAGATCAAGGCAATCTTGAGGAAGGACAATTGCTTATCAGCAATTGGAGATAGGCTGCGGAGATCATCGACAACGGCAAGTGGAACGAGATGGACGACAATGCAATTGTTGATCTGCACTTGGTACTAGCTGATAGTGTGCTATTTAGTGTGGCTGAAAAGAAGACAACAAAGGAGATTTGGGGTACTCTGACAAGATTGTATGAGGCCAAGTCACTTCACAACAAGATCTAAAAAAGAAGACTGTACACTCTTCAAATGGCGAAAGTGACAACCGGTGACCGACCACAACAACACCCTGAATACTCTATTTTCGCAACTTACAACGATGAGTTGCAAACTAGGCAGTTAAAATCGGTTTTCAGGATTAATTGGTCTAGGAGCGATCAGTGATTAATCGGGTTATTGGGAAAAAATCGGGGATAAAATCGCAAAGTGTGTGTGTGTGAGCGATCAGTGATTAATCGGGTTATCGAGAAAAAATCGGGGATAAAATCGCGAAGTCGTGTGTGTGTGTATATATATATATATATATATATATATATATATATATATAAAGATTTTAAATTTAAATTGTCATGTATTTAGTATCTATATGTTATTAAAATGTATATTCTTAAATGCAGATAATTGAGAATATATGGAATGAGAAGATTTGCAGTGGTTGCAAGGCATAATCTTACATAATCTTGCGCAATTTTATTTTCTTGACCCAAATAAAAAGTGATGCAATGCAATTTTTGTAAAAATGCAATGTAATTTTTAAGTTATCATTTTTGTAAAACTATAATGTGTTACTTTGTATTAATGTTTAACATAACAATTACGAAATATGATATTTGAGTCAGAAATTAGCAACACGTACCTTACCAGGTGAAGATAGCATTACTATTGTACTACTAATTTTAAATGACTTGTGAAACACCTGACCACCTGCATAATGAATAGAATAATTACTTGAAAGCCCTCTAGCTACATATTAGCTATATTTACAATGATGCTAGTTTAACTCTAGCAGTTGAAACAATTGATAGCTTATTAAGAAAATCAAATAGTTTAACACTGGCGGCAGCTAGCAGAGATAAGCCAGACCAAAAATATATGACTGCCAATGTGAAACTGCAAACGAAGAAAATTAATTCATCAAAATCCACACCAAAAAAGAAAAAAATGCATGAGACCATAGCAGATGTTCATTTACCAGATATAACAAGACGCACCATCCAAACTTCAAAGCACTTTCAGTCCTACACAATGTGTTGAAAATCATGTTAATACTTAAGTAACTTAAAAGGAATGAACTCTACTGCAAATTGATGATAAATGCGGCAAGGAAGCATAAATTGTAAAAGTGTATATGGGAGATGATAGATATACTTGTTGGTATTAATCAGGTCTTCAGGTGGCCAGGTGTGGACAGATTGGAATGGGCTTCAATGAAATATTGATAATAAAACAGGTAGTACTCTTACAACAAAAGAAGAAATTCTCAGTTTTTAGTGTAAATTCACTACTTTTATGATCAGAGTAAAACAAATTTAGAATAAAGAACATGCTGTTTCAATTGCTAACTCTGCTTCTAGGCAGTTAAAATCGGTTTTTGGAACTAATCGGTCTAGGAGCGATTAGTGATTAATCGGTTAATCGAAAAATAATCGGGGATTAAATCGGAAAAATTGTTATATATATAATTAAAAAAAAGATATATCCTCATTATGTAGCAATCCTAAATCCTAACATAAAACTATTATGAGATTATTAAATATGAATATATAGTTATACAGAAAAAGAAGACAGTGCTTGGTTTGAGCTGAGTTTGGATCCTGGATGTGGGTCGGGTTTGGTTTGCTGGTCGGTTCCATCAAACAAAAATAATCGGGGAAGAGGAGCAGTGCGAGCAACAAAAGGTGGTGTAGCAGATGCGGGCCGGGTCAAGTATGCGACGAGACAGGGGGAGCAACGGCGGGTCGGGTTTGGGTTTGCTCGAGGAAAAAGAGAATTAATTTGGGTTTGGGTTTGAATAGAATCAGTTCGGGTTTGAGTTTGGGTTTATGCGAGGAAGAAGAAGAGAGCGGCGATATGTAGGGTTAGGATTTGTGCGAGAACCAGAGGAGATTTGAATATTGAATTTGGAATTTTGATTTAGGCCGGATTGAGCCCATATAATGCAAATGAGCATGAAAATTAGAGGAGGTGATTTAATCGGTTAATCAGCCACTTAAAATCGTCCGATTAAATACTAATCGGCCGATTATTTCCGATTAAATCACTAACAATTGAAATATTATAAATCGCTAAAAAAGTAATCGTTTGGCCTCCGATTAGCGATTAATCGGGGATTAATCGAACGTAATCGGGGATTTTAACTGCTTAGCTCTGCTTCTTATGATTCTTCTCGCTGTTGACTGAGTGATCAAGATTCAAGATTCCCCAACTGCTTAATTGCTCCTTAAGTGCTCTGCGCCTGCCGAACTGGAGGGGGGAGAGAGAAAGGAGCTTTCGTACCGGAGGAGAGAGAAGAGAGAGAGTCGATTGAACTGGAGCTGAGAGAGAGGAGCTTCCGAACTGGAGGAGAGAGAGAAGCGCAGTTGAAGGGGTTAGGGTTTGGAAGTAGATTGGAATGGGAGATAGAAGAAGGGGAGTTGGGCTGGGTCTGAGTTGGAACGGATCGGGTTGAGGAAAAATAAAACCAATTTACAACCAACTGATTAATCGGATATATCGGTTATCGCTATATCGGCCGATTAGTCGAAATATCGGCCGATATTAATGATTTAATCGCTTGAAACACATCACAAATAACGGTTGAAAATTAATCGGTGGTTTCCCGATTAGCGATTAATCGCCGATTTTAACTGCTTAGGTTGCAAACTAAAGTCAACTAAACGTGCAGAGCTTCTACTTCAAAGTCTATTTAACTCGTATCATCAACTCATCATCAACTTGGCGAACATCATCCCGACGGACAATCTAGTTTTCAACGAAGTTGTAGCTGGTGTTCTGGAAGAAGAGACCAGACATAAGAACAAGGAAGACAGACATAAAAGTTCACAGCAAGTGGAAGCTTTGATGGTGATGAGAGAGAGATCAATGGAACGTGGCCCAAGTGGGAGTTAAAATCATGGTAGATCAAAGTCAAGAAGTAAGAAGATTTACAAGTGTCGCAACTGTGGTAAGAAAGGGCACTTCAAGAAAGATTGTTGGTTCAAGAAGAAGAGTGGAGACCCTGAGTCATCAAATGCTCAAGGAAATGTGGCGAGTATCCGGTATGATGGTGAAGTTCTATATAGCGAGGCAACAACAGTGGTTGATGTCTGGTTACTAGACTCAGGAGCAACATGGCACATGACTTTCCGGAGAGAGTGGTTCCACACATACGAACCAATCTCAGAAGGTTCTGTACATATGGGTGATGATCATGCTTTGGAAATCGCTGGTATTGGTACTATCAAGCTCAAAATATTTGATGGTAAGGTTTACACCATTCAGGAGGTACAACACGTGAAGGGCTTGAGGAAGAATCTATTGTCTTTGGGATAAATAGATAGCCTTAGATGTAAAATCCATGTTGAAAATGGGGTTATAAAGATTGTTAGAGGCACACTTGTGGTCATGAAGGCAGCAAAGATTGCAGCAAATCTATTTATGCTTAATGGAGAAACACTGTAGGAAGCTGATGCATGTGTCACATTGACCAGCAAGGGAGAAGAGTCGACAATGATGTGGCATCTCAGACTAGGCCATATGTCTGAATGCGGTTTGAAGATTCTCTCCGACCGGAAGTTGCTTCCAGAGCTCAAATTGGTGAATCTACCGTTTTGTGAGTAGTGTTACAAGTAAGCAACATAGATTGCAGTTCAGCAGATGTGAAGCCAGGAGTAAATGCATTATAGACTTAGTTCATTCTGATGTATGGGAATCACCGGAAATGTCCATAGGAGGAGTAAAGTACTTTGTCTTTCATTAATGATTACTCTAGGAGATTGTGGGTGTATCTAATCAAGAAGAAGTCAGATGTATTTCCAGTGTTCAAAGACTTCAAAGCGCAGGTGAAACTTGAATCCGAAAAGAAGACTAAGTGCTTGAGGACAGATAATGGAAGAGAGTATACGGACGACGAGTTTCTTGAACTGTGTAAGTGAGAAGGTATCAAAAGACAGTTCACGGTTACATACACACCTCAACAAAATGGTGTGGCAGAGCGGATGAACAAAACTCTTGCGGTAAGGATGAGAGCAATGTTACAGGCTGCAGGTCAACCCAACTCTTTTGGGGCAGAAGCAGCCAAAACCGCAAGTTATGTCATAAATCAGTCGCCATCAACGACAATTGAGCTGAAGACACCGATGGAGATGTGGACTGGCAAGTCGGCGAATTATTTTACTTTACAATGGTTCGGATGTCCTGTGTACGTGATGTGCAATGCCCAAGAAAGAATGAAGCTGGATCCGAAATCCAGAAGGTGCATGTTCTTGGGGTATGCTGACAGTGTGAAGGGTATTGCCCGTGGGATCCCACTACCCACAAGGTTGTTGTCAGTAGGGATGTGATCTTTGTAGAAGATCAACTACACAAGAAAGATGGAAGTGATAGCACGTCAAAGGAGAATTCAGAGACTACTACAGTTCAGGTGGAAGATAAACCAGATGAAGATCTAGTTTCTTCTGAAACAACATCAGAGTACGAGGTACAAGAACCAGTCGAGTTTGAGGCTCCAGAAGTTCGTTGGTCAACTCGTGCGAGAAGATCGCCATCATGGCACTCGGAGTATATTACGGAGAGCAATGTTGCATACTGTCTTTTAACAGAGGATGGAGAGCCATCATCTTTCCAGGAGGCAATCAAAGGCTCAGATGTATCCCTGTGGATGAAAGCAATGCAGGAAGAAATTGAAGCTCTACACAAGAACAAGATATGAGATCTTGTTACGCTACCATAAAGAAGAAAGGCTATTGGCAACGAATGGGTCTACAAGATCAATCGGGATGGTAATGACCAAGTGGAGCGGTATCGTTAAGAATGGTGGTAAAAGGATATGCTCAGAAAGAAGGTATCGATTTCAATGAGATATTTTCACCTGTGGTTCGACTCACGACAGTCAGAGTAGTCTTGGCGATGTGTGCTATGTTTGACCTACAACTAGAGCAGTTAGATGTGAAGACTGCTTTTCTTTATGGAGATCTTGAAGAAGAAATTTATATGCTCCAACCAGAAGGTGTTGCTAAAACAGGCAAGGAGAACTTGGTTGCAGGTTGAACAAATCTCTGTACGGTCTCAAACAAGTATCGAGGTGTTGGTACAAGAGATTTGATTCGTTCATTATTAGCTTTGGA
Organism: Hemerocallis citrina; assembly: GCA_017893485.1. NCBI lineage: Eukaryota > Viridiplantae > Streptophyta > Magnoliopsida > Asparagales > Asphodelaceae > Hemerocallis > Hemerocallis citrina. The sequence goes on from CM030359.1 coordinate 397,241,874, forward strand.
TACAACAGATTCAGTTCAGACCATTGTATGTATTACAAAAAGTTTGATGGTGAGGAAGACTTCATTATCCTATTGTTGTATGTGTATGACATTTATTATATGCCATTATGTAGCATGCATATTTATATGTATGTTCCATAAAAGATTCTTTTTTTATTCCCCTTATTATTTTAATTGTTTCTGATTCACCAATTCTTATTATTTTTTATTTTTTTTTCAATTCCAAAGACTATCTTTTTTATTTATTGGATAAGTTCAGGAATAGATATTTATGGAATAGATCACTTCCACCATAAATTTCACCCCGAGAATTGTGTGAACAAGTTATATATATCACACTTTGCAAAGCTTATAATTCTAACGTTTGGTTTTGAGTATGTCATACATAGCAAAAAAAGTATACAATTCTATAAATAAAGAAATTGAGGTTACACCCGCAGTTGAAGCTATAATCTTTATGTAATTTAAGTACATTATTTGTTTGTAACTCTATGTTCTAGGTACGATAAAAAAAACTCTACGTTCTAGGATAGTAATAATTTGTTATTTTATTTTGATTTTTGATGATATAGGAGAAGAGAGGCTAATCTTGAAATGGCACAACAGAAGCTAAAGGAAGGAAATGTCACTGCTGCTATCGAATTCTTTCAAGTAATACTCTTTTCTCTGCTCTAGTTGTTTCTTTTATTAATCTTCCGGAAAAAATTATGTTTTGCTGTTTCTAGGAAGGAAGTTTTGCATTTGTTTTCGCAGTCTAGTTATAGATGGTGTCAGGATTATTCATTTTGCTGTCTTATGTTTAATTGAGATTGAACTCATTAATTTTGGGGTCTGATAAGTTGTATTCTTTGAGTTGATAATTCAACTTGTGGATTTTTGGTGAGTTTTTGAAAGTTTTGAGTGCCTTAATCCAATTCATATTTGTAGCTTTTTTAGTCCCAAGTAGAATGAATGGTGAAACAAATGATATTTTAAAGGTTATAACTGCTGTGAATTTCACCGACCGAGAGATGTTGGGAACTTTATTACGTAGGAAAGCTTATACCTGACTATTATCATGTGAACCTAGCTTTGCACGATTATCCAACAATACACCAAGAACATTTACAATACAAACACATGATGATATATGTGGTTTGACCAAAGTCTACATTGACAAGGACATTTAGAAATTTTCTTGTTCCTGTGTCATGTCACCTCGTGACAACATGTTCGTTTCCTTGTTTCATAGAATATTATCTTTGCTATAATTTTTTTTGATCATATAAAAAGTTTTTTTGATCATATCTTTGCTATAATTAGATATTAGTTTCAGAAGAGATGCTCGGAACAGCCAATTTGTCATGAAAGAAAATTGACTAAACCCCTCGGGGGATGATAACTAACCATGAAGTGCCAAAAATTGCGAGAACAATGGTCAATTGGTTGGCCTCGGCTACTTGACTGACATGCGCGAATCTATAGCATCTAAAGCATTTGGCATCTATAGGGATGTTACGATTTTAGAGATTACATTTGGATAAAATAGCGTCGTTCGCCGCTAGCCAAAGGAACGTCTTGATCTTCAACGGTGCGTGGGTATTCCAAATCTTGCCTTTGTCATAGCAAAGGCCACCATCATTCAGCCATTTATACATTGGCCGACTGAGAAGTTGTTATTCGTCTGTAGAATCCACTGTCGCTCATCCTCCGAATGAATAGAAATATTGCCTACTGTACTTAACAAGTCTCATAGTTTTTGAAGTTGCTCCTTGCACTCTGGCGTCGGGGGGGGGGGGGGGCAGGGAAATTTAATGTTCAATCTACCCCTTTTCCAGACTTTGGAGACCAATGAATCACAGTTAAGTGCTTCTGAAGCTATCCCCGAAAATTGCGCTTGCAATGTGCCGACACCACACCATTTATCCTTCCAGAATCTGATGTCTTTCCCATTTCCCAGCACACATTTTATGTTGGAATGAAAGAGATCCCCCACCTTGGCCACTCCCTTCCATAGGTAGGAAGTCCTTCTATGCTTACTCACCCACCCACCCACCCCACCCCCCGAATTTGAACTTCTTCCTTTTTCGATGAAGAGCAAATGATTTATACCATCAGAAATTTTTTCTCCTACGCATTTTCCACCACCACTTGCTCAAAAGCGCTTTATTCATCTCTCTCAGATTTATGATACCTAAGCCCCCAAATTCCTTCCTCTTGCATACCCTTCCCTAGTTAACTAAATAAAATCCTTTATCATCCTCGTTAGCCCCTCTCCACAAAAAACCCGTCTTCTACTTTTGTCAATTCTACCTATGACCCAACTCGGTAGTTCATATATGGACATGATGTAAGTAGGGATGCTGCTAAGGACCGCATTGACCACGGTGATCCGCCCCCCTAGTTCATATATGGACATGATGTAAGTAGGTATTTTCATCTTGGTTACTTCATTGTACTTTGGTTATATATTTTATTGTCATTGATGAAACTCCGTGGGCTTTTTAAACCACGGTTTTAGCCAAAAAAAAATTATCTAGGAATTATTTGTATCTCTGTAATATTTTTTAGAGATTTTATTGGTGTTAGATTTATTTTTCTCAAGAAATTAAGACTATAAAAGAACTCTCAGTGTTGGTAGAGATGACCACCTTAAAGAGATCCTACAAATCAAATTGGAGCTTTAAAGAGAGCTTTTATGAAGACAGTGATTCCTATTCCGAATTCTGTATTCGACTTTACCTTATACTTGTGATCAATCAATTAAGTTGAAAGAAGGATTTGCCGATTTTGTGTTGTTGAGGTGCATTGGTGCCACCAACTGGTCTAGCTTCTGCACCTAGAAAGAACGGATCAGTTGGTTGTCCTCAAAACCATCTTATGATGATCGAAGAACTGTTCTGAAAGTCCAAGAAAGTTTTGATAGGATATGTTAAATTGTTAATAAAATTTATTTAAGGACGTGTTCAACCATGTCTTGTTTACATAAATAAATGTCCAAGTAGTACCATTGTCTAAAATGGTCAAAAAAATTCCATGCTACTTAGAAGACCATATTTCAAACTTCAATGACTCAAAGTGGAAGGGGTTTCAGTTACTAACTTCTAGGTTATGTGCTTCATTTCTTGTTTTGCATTGTTCAGTTTCTAGATGTTAGAATATTGGTATAAACATCTCAACTCTCTCCACAAATATGGAATTGTTGTTTGAAATGATACAGACATTCCACATGTTATGAGGGCACCTCAAAGGATCTCAATGGGTGCATGTTTAAAACAATTGTTAAAAAAGTATTGTTTCATACGACTCCGATTTTCCCCCATGGCACTCAACCTGCAAGGGTCATTATAGAATCTTAATATAAATTCCTCAACCCTCACCTCACCTTTGGAGTTTTGGTATAGTGGCATGAACGTTCAAGTAGAGATATCTGGTCTAAATAATTATAGCTCAATTTTGAAACTTGTAGCTGGTAATGAAAATAACCTAATGTTGAACGATATGTTTGCTCTCTTTCTACCTAATTTTACTCATTTCTTCTAGAAAGCAGTACACATCACTCCAACCATGGCACACCAACTAATTCAGGTAAAGTCATTTCTTAATTGTCAATTGATGCTTTCTTAATTTTCCAAGCATTTTATTGATTTATTTCCTTAGATTTTGAGATCAGAAAAGGTTGAATTCATAGTTGCTCCCTATGAGGCGGATGCACAACTAGCGTACTTGTCAACCCTAGATCCTGATCAAGGAGGCATTGAGGCTGTAATAACAGAGGACAGTGACCTGATTGCATACGGCTGCCGAGCAGTAAGATTCACACTTTAAACTTAAAGAAAGATATTTTTCTACTGTTTTATTCTATCAAAAGTATTGATTTGGTTTTTTATTATTTTTTAGATAATTTTAAAGATGGACCGATATGGGAACGGTGAAGAATTTCTAATGGATAGGGTATTCAATAATACTTCCGAGGGATTATCTTTCAGACATTTTGATAGAGAGTTGTTCACAGGTGAAATGGTGAACTCACTGCTACATGGTTTACTCTGTTACAGCTAATTTGCATCTAGGGCATACCGTGTTACTCTTCATTTTCTTTGTTGTATATCATATACAGGCATTTGTGCTATGTTTGGCTCTTTTGTTAATTGGAAATTTTCTGTACACATTGTTAAGTCAGTCATCAGCGCTTATCACTGCATTATTTAAACCCATATAGTTTAGCTTCCCCTTCCATTTTTCTGAATGAGATTAATGTTCTAACCAATATAGTTTCTAGTATTGATAAGCTATAATACACTATCTCAAAAAAATGGGAAAGAAGAAAGAAAGGGAGCTATCAGGATTATGCCAGTATGAAATGCTTAATTAAAGTTTCCAAGAAATATATATATAAAGTAGTTGGCGTATAACAATAAATTTAAGTATTTATTTGAAGAATATTTGAACGTAGCATTATCAAAAGATGGTTCCTATTTGTTTACTAATTGCTTACATAAAACTTACCTGGTTTTCAATATGTTTCTCATAGTATTTTTCTTCCGTCTCGAATCCTTCAACTTTATATCTTTCATGTTTTTTAGTCTTTCAAGAAAAAGAAACCTATTTAACATTTTTTGTACTCTTTATCTAGTCGTCTAAAGAACAACCATTGGTTTCACTGCACTTGATAGGCAAAGTTGCAAGTGTTTATATTGTTTTTTACCTGTCACTAAGTTAATATCTCTGCATTATGCTTTCATCCTTTCTTAAATCTAACATCACTTTTATCTCTGACAGGCATGTGTGTCCTAGCTGGCTGTGATTTTCTCCCTTCTATTCCTGGTATCGGAACTAAACGAGCTCATTCCTTCGTATCCAAGTATAGAAACTTAGATCGTGTAAGCCCATAGTCCCTTGAACTTTCTTCTCTGCTAAATGATATGCAGCTAATTATTTTTTGAGTGAGGAAACTTGCTGTATATTTTTTTTGTTGCTATTTGCTAGTTTATCGATTGTTACTGATAGAATCATAGAATACTGAATATGTGCTAGCAACATAATGCAAGCTCTAATATCACTGTTTCGGTTTGTTTTGTTTTGTTTTTGTTAATTGTTTTTTTTTTTTTTTTTGGAGAATAAAGGTGACCTCGTCACCGCTTCATTAATGAAATGTTAATGAAACACAGTAGAATAAGATACAACCAACACCCAAAGTTCTAAGGTTCTAACAACACCAAAACATCATATACAATACCAAAATCTAATAAATGCTACTCAAAATATATAGATATAAAGAACGCCATATAGCTGGCCCCCACCTAGTGTAGTCGAAGGCGTAAGGCACAACGCAATTTCACTACCCCATAAACAGCCTGAGGCACAAGGTGCAATTTGAGGCGTAAGCATCACTTAACCGAGGCTCATTATTATTTTTGGGGTTTTTAAAATTTATAAATAAGATTATATAAACAAGATAACATCATAGCAACAAAATATATCATACGATGACCAAGATTACTGTGTAAGTTATCATTTTTGTATAACTACAATCTGTTCCTCTGTAATGTATAATTACAATGTGTTTATTGCCCCCAAAGAAAAAGTTATACGATGTGTTCCACTGTAAAACTATAATAATACCATGTTAACCTTCAATTCATAGTTTTATATAGTAATAAGCATACAATATTACAGTATTACCATAATGAAGATACTTACCATACAGCATACAGTATTACAATATTATAGTAATAAGCATACAGTAAAATTATAATAGTATCAAATTAAATATTGCATTAATGGGCATACAATATTACATTATTACAGTCTTAGTAAATGGTAAATTATTTTGAAATATTACAGCAATAACATAAAGTTAGTCGACTATAAAATTTGGTCATGCTCTACACTGAGTTATTTTGCAATTGTTTGAGTAAGGCATGGTTTCGTGATTATAGTAAATTATGGAATGAACTAGCTTTACAATTTTGTTTCAAAGTAACGTGCAAAAACATCATAATCAAAGATAGACGAAAACCCAAGAAAGAAACCATAAAAGTGTAAAATCAGAAAGGAAAGAAACCAGAATAGGAGTGGAGAGTTTGGAGACTGAGGAGTAAGAAGGCCGCTGACGTAGCCGATCTGCTTCCGCTGTAGCCGCTGATCTGCTGTATGCTGTTGTGTTGCCGCCGAGCTACTTCGCTGTCACCGCTGATGTTGTTGAGAGGGGGAGGAAATTGATGAAGAGGAGTCCAAATTGAGGAGTTCGGAAGGTGGAGATTGGGGTTAGAGTTTGAAATTGGGGATGAGAATGTGAGAGAGAATTGAGGGAGTTACGAGATATGAGAAGGGTTGGAGATGGGCCAGGTTGTGAAAACGGGTCGGGTCGGGTCGGGTCTGTTATGTTCAGGCGTGCCTTTTGCTGGAGGCGCAAGCCTCGAGCCTTTGCTAAGGTACGTTCATGCACAAGGCTGACTGAAGCTTCGAACAAGGGGGGAGCCTTAATTGAGGCTTGAGGCTCAAACTGCTATTAAGCCTGAGCCTGAGGCGAGCCTTCAACTACACTGCCCCCACCCCCGCTCAACTCGACGAATTACTCCTGGCCAGCTGACCTGTCCAATCATCAATAAATGAAAACACTTTATGCATCATGACTTGAAATCTATTATTAATTTAAACGAAAGCACAGTTCGTTACGGTCGGGCAAAATGAAAACACTGTTTTGGGGTATTCCTATATGGGAATTATCCTTTTCACACAGAAATGCACATCCATTAAAATCTGGAGCTATTTAATTAGAATTTTTTTGATGATATGAGGTTTGCATTTTGCTTAATTCTTATATAAACTTACAAACACGGTATAGATGAGCTACCTTCATGTCCTTGACATATGATCTACTGAAATATTTTCCTATGATAATTACTGATAGAATTATGCAAATTTCTCCCATATTCAAACTGCCTTTTTTTTTGAAAAAATTAAAATATTTTCTAACTTCTATAAATGGGAAGATGCGATTAATTTACACCATTTATTGTGCCACATTTGCAGGTTTTATTAGTACTGAAGCAAGACAAGCGATACCAGGTGCCAGAAGATTATTCCGAGTCCTTTAAAAAAGCTGTTGCAGTCTTTAACCATGCTCAAATGTATAGCATGCGACTTACAGTTTGGAATTTGATTTAATAATTTCCGAAAATAATTTCATGAACTAAGCTTTGGTTTCAGATATGATGCAGAAACTAAATCATTAAAGCCACTTAAGCCTTTGGAAGAGAAGCAACTGCTATGTCTGCATGGGGATTTCAATCTTCTTGGGCCGTATCCTATCTTTAGAATTCATTTTTTTGACACTAATTGTTTTTTGTGAGAAAATTCATCATATTATTTTCTGAGGTAAAATTTCCTTTAACTTTACATTCTTCAAAGAGACTTGCCACCATCAATAGCTGCAGCCATTGCTGAAGGCCGCCTAAATCCTATTACTATGGAAGCTTTTAATCACTTCACTGAATCCCAAATCTGTTTTGATTCTGCAAACATTCTGGATTCTGATCACATAGACTCAAATCAATCCCAAATGACATCTACACAAGAAAGTTGCATAACCATCTTTTCAGCTCATCAATCCAGTAAACAGAAGAGTACAGGTAAAACTCTCTATACGATATATGGCAAAGTAGAAGCTAATTTTTGTACCTTCATGTCATTATTGATCAACATATGGGGACATATGTAATGTCAGGCACATGGATAACCCTCTGTTTATGCACTTGTAAAACCCTGAAGTCCCTTGGGGATATCTACAATTAACTTATGTTTCTTTCTTGGTGATGTATGTACAGTTGCAAAAGAGATAGTTGTGAACCAAGAGAAGTATAAGAAAGAAGCACTTGCGCTTGGGAAATTGGCAGCTTGCAAGGCCCGCCCTCAGGCAATGAAGCATGAGATAGATAAAAGAGAGGTGCCACAAAACAACCCATTCAAGAGAAAACTAGCGACTGTTATTTCAACAGAGAAAGAGAATGAAGAGAGTTGTATCGAACTAGATTGTGCTCAGTGTTCATCACCAGAGTCTCAGGTGACTGAGGAGTATAAGCCTCCTAAAGAAGTGTCAGTTACAAGAAACAGAATGCAGAAGAAATCTGTATCCAAAAATAACCATAAGATTTTGAAGAGTGAGAAGACTGGAATACTTAAGTTCTTCAATAGATTGTAGTATTAGCCTATTAGGTTTTATTTCTGTTTTTTTTATTAGTGTAATTGCATTTGGAATGGAAGTATGAGGAATTGTATAAGTAATTCTTTTTCCCCAATTATAAGGATTCTTTGAGATTCAAAGAGAAATGACTTGAGTGATCTGGAGTGTTCATGGCTTATGTCGTGCATCAGAGCTACAGCCTCAACCAGATTCGGGTGAAGTTAATAGTATCTGTCTGTTAACATATATCATGATGCATGCTCGATGAGACGGTCCTCTATTTACTGCATGAGGGGCAACCTGCCTTGATTTACGCTCATTGTCGAGGTCTGATGCAAGAACTATATAGAGATGCATTCTAAGTGCCTATGAAGTATAGTTTTCATCACTAATAAAGCAATCATCATAGACACAGAACATAAGAAGCACAACAAGAACAGAAATATCAGACAGTGTATGCACACAAAACATTACATATCCATTAAAAATCTACTGCATCTTATTTACTTATTGTAAATAGTAACGTTCTAATAGGTGATGCGTGTGTAATCCATCATCCATCGGATAACAAGTTCTAATAAACTAGCTCTTCTGCTCGAAACAGGAACCAACTCACAATAACAAGTGGAATTGAGTGAAAGCTCATACATCCTAACACTACAATCTAGTTCTTCTTCTTCTTCTTCTTAGCGAGCATATCTCTAAACCAATAAGCTGACATCTTTGGGTACCTCTTAAGGTCCTTGAAGTCCACGTAGACAATGCCAAACCGTGCAGTGTACCCGAGCTTCCATTCAAAATTATCGAGCAAAGACCAAGCAAAATAGCCTATGACATTTGCCCCATCATCCATTGCCCTCTTCAGCTCCCCAATGTAGCTCTTGTAGTAATTGAGTCTTTTTGTATCGTGCAACCCAGCAGGGAGTGTAATGTTACCGGCATCATCCATTCCTATCATCAAGTTGTTTCAGTATTAGGCAGTATACAGTTTGATGTAATCATTGTAATATGTTTCATTATCTGTGCTACCATGTTACTATGTAGTTACAAAAAATTATACTACGATGCATCAGTTCTCGATAAAGGAAGAAGACAATGCACCATTTTCAGAGAGAATAATGGTTGGGTTGCCGTAGTTTTCCTTGACGTATGTCACCGCTTTGTACATTCCCCATGGCACAATGTAAAGCCAGTAAGAGTTAGCCTACAAACATTATAAATAGAACAAAATTTAGTTCATAGTCATTAAAATTAAAATTGAACTAGAAATTAACAAAAAAAAAGAAACTATAGATGTAGTTCTCCTATTAGGGAAAAAAGTTTATTTTTATGTGTAAATTATGTACCATGGAATGTGTTTGTAATTCCCTCATGGTATCATGTAAAGCTCATATGTATGTGTCGTATGCGTCTATTCCTTACAGGGTTTTATGATTTGCAAAAGGTGTTTTGCCTTTTTCCTAGGTGCGATAAATGCACAAAAAGTAAAACATAAACAAAGCTCTGTGTACATCAAATAGCCATAAAGTGTCAAAACTACAAAAGAAAAAAAAAGTTCATGGAAAATCCTAGTCTGACTCTTCTGTATGTATGTGTTCTGCCAAAATATAGTAAGTATTTCATAATTTGTATCTTTTAGTGAGCCAGTCATTACAATGTCATCTAAAAATTACTGGTTAGTATTATTACACTACTTACCCGCGGACCAATTGGCACTCCATTGCGTTCATCTGCACAATATTGTACGGAACATCTCAGTATAGAGTAATCTAATAACTACGAAGAAATAAACATCAGAATCTGTGAAACTGAACAAAGATCTCACAGGCAAATCCCGCATTCCAATCTAGTTGATAGCCAACAGCCTTTGGTTGCATTGGCTTCGGTTCATACATGTAATAAGCTGTGTATTGGTTGATCCCCACGTAGTCAGCAGATCCTTTCACCATCTTAACTTCACTCTCGGTAAATTTTGGGAGCCTGACGTTAACAACCTCCTGCAAATTTTTTGGATACTCGCCATATGTTATAGGATGGAGAAACCTGTAAACATATAATCCATTAACAAGATATGTCAGTTACCTACAAAAATAAGTGTAAATCATTATGCTTAACTATAAGAAGATGAATTTTACCATCCAATGTGGAAGTCTCTTGCTCTTTGAGCTGCTGCTTGGTCACCAGTTGAGTTAGAGAGTGGTTCATACCAAACAAAATCCAACAGAATTCCTATCCTGCCTTTTTGTGTAGCCTAGAAAGGAAAAAGCTTGAGGATCACTATATAACCAACATTTGACAAAGAAAACCTTCATGAACTGTACTTATGATATTTGTAAGTAAAAGTTAATAATTTGAATACAATCAATTTATGAAAAAATTACTATAATTAATGAGAACTTCCTCAGTAATTAAAATTGTTAGTTTCAAGGCTATTCACATACCTGATACTTCTCACGGTATCTTTGCACTGCAGATGCATGACACAATATCAAATTGTGAGCAACAATGTATGGCTCTGTAGCAGAGTTACCGCCAGCTGAACAATTTGTGCATCTTGCAGGGGCGAAAAAGCCATTATCGTATCCAAGAGCAGCCACCACTCTTGGCTCATTGAAAGTAAACCAGTTCTTGACTCTGTCTCCAAATGTTTTGAAACAAAATTCTGCGTAATCTGCATAGTCCTTCCTGCAAATATCAATTAAGACCAGAAAAGAAAAACAAGTTCAAAATATCTCAAGGGAAAAAAACTTTACTGAGGTTGATAATAAACACTTACACAACCCTGTGGCTCAATAGGCCTCCATACTTCTTCTCGAGTGCTTCTGGAAGATCATAGTGATAGAGATTTGCATATGGGGTGATGCCTATACAAAGAAAACGCTTTAAGATTCCAATCATCAATTCAGAACAAGAACTGAGAGATAGTTTAGTAAATATTCATTGTCATGGTTACCTTGTTTTAGCATGTAGTCTATCAATCTATTGTAATATGCTACTCCTTTCCAATTCACCTTTCCCGTACCATCTGTAGGGGAAGAAAACATGAGCCTTTGAATTAAAAAAAAAAGAGAAGAAAATACAAAGAAAATTAAAGCAGTGAACCTGTTCAGAGATAATATAACCATATACCTGGAAAAATCAGAGATAATATCACCATATACCTGGAAAAATACGAGACCATGAGATAGAGAAACGATAGGCATCAAAGTTCATCTTCTTCATGATGTTCACATCTTCCTGCATGCACCGTAAAACGGATAAGATTTTAACATCAGTAATTTTAATTTCCAGATACATGAAATATCGGAAATATATTCAAATAGTAATACCATGAAAAAGAAAAAAAGGTTTAATTGCATGGTTGCACTTATTCCTAAAACTTAACATTTTCTATAGTGCAAAAACTAAGTCAAATAGATTTTGTAGTAAAAAGTAGAACCTGGATCTGAACCATTTGCGTAATAATTATATATAAGTCATGACAATTTAACTAATTCTAGCCTTATTAGCTGTTTCTGATTAGTGATTAGCACCCAATTAGATTGCTCAGTAAATTCATAAGTAGACAACTAGAAATACAACATTGCACAATTTAAGACTAAGCAATATTTGTATATAAACAGGAAAATTAAACTAGAGTATCACAATCAAGTGCAAATTATGTTGGATTGTGGTAAGAATTATGTGCCACAATTAGGGCTGCAATCGAGCCGAGCCGAGCCGAATATCTTCAGGCTCGAGCTCGGCTCGTTTATCAAACGAGCTCAATTTTGAGCTCGAGCTCGGTTCGTTTATCAAACGAGCTCAATTTTGAGCTCGAGCTCGGCTCGAGCTCGGTTCGAGCCGAGCTTTGATCATATTCGAGCCGAATAGCTCGCGAGCTTAGCCTTAAAAAAAAAATCAAGCTCGAGCTCGGCTCGTTTACGAAACGAGCTCGGTTTTGAGCTCGAGCTCGGTTCGAGCCGAGCTTTGACCGAGCTCGAGCCGAATAGCTCGCGAATAGCTCGCGAATAGCTCGATTCGTTTGCAGCCCTAGCCACAATGTACAAGCATTTACTAACAATAGAAGGCATGACCGATTCTCTTGATCACTTAATTGCATACTTATTCAAATGCTTCCAGAGGAAACAGTGAGGTCAATGCTCCCTGCATTCTAGTAAAAGGCTTGACATTCATTTTCTTGTCCTTTTCTCATGACATGAATGGATCCTTAGTATGTATGACAATTAAGGCAGTTGTCTATAATTGTTGAGAAACTCAATATGCATGTATCTGATTGTTTTGTGGGATTAACACTAGGGAAACATGTCATCTTTTCGTTATAAATTTACTACTTAGCTAGCATGCACAGTGCATATTGAAAACTGTAAGTGCGGTAAAGATTTAACAATTGGGCACTTTATTTAAAGTGGACGGATAATACAACTTCGAGTTAAATAAGTATGCATGACCTTGATTCACAAGTCGACGGTTTACTACTACTACTACTACTATAGTAGACATCAACCCCTTAGGTTTATTTTGCACATGGTAGGGTATCACAAAGAACAGTCATTTTGATTACTCCAAAAAACATCATAATTATAGTACAATAGCCAGACAAATGGCCTGCTTCAAGGTTCAAGGGTCACGGACCCAGCTATGAGCTGTAATATGGAAATATCCTCACACATGACCTCCTCTATGTAAAATACTTAGACAGAAAGTATATATTACTCCAATTTATAATTGTTGAAACCCTTAGATAAAGGGTGACTATCAACCACCGTTGAATATTCAAAGATGAAGACAAAGAGGATACCCACGTACCCATCTCATCTCTACTAGTAGTTTGATATGACTGAGGTAGATGTAGCTATTCAATCTAACTTTTTAGTACTTTTTACTTGGGCCATGTTTTATTTAGAAAAGTTTCTATATATTTAAGACAATCTTCAAGATTGGTCTATGTTAGAAATGACCAGAGAGGTAAATATAGCTAAAAAAAGGAGAATTCTTATCTATTACATGCACCTCTATCTCTATTTGGCAGAAAATCTACAATAATTGGGATAAACAAAACAAAGAAATGGTCAAAGAGAGAGAGCCCACAATCTAATTTGTTTATTCTAACAATTCACTTTCAATCATTCCTAATTCTCATGGATAGCAATATTGAAGCCATTTCATCTTCCTACTTGAGATATTAAAATACTTGATCTTTCATATTATACTCGTTCTTTTATAACAAATACATTATATATAAAGAAGAGCAAAAAATGTATATGCATTAAAGTGCATGAGACTCTTTGCATTTCTTTATCTTTACTATTATAACTTAACGTGACAGTTGCAGCTGAATTCAACTTTTATCATACTATTGAGTGCATGTAAAATAACAAATAAAGTGCATGTATCACAAAATTCACAATTATTTCACCTTGTATCTATGGTACTCATCCACTGTCCTATCCGCATTAGCATTATTCGCAATATTCCCTGCTCACTCGAAAAACAAACACATACAAAAAAAATCAAAAACCAAACAGTAACAAGTTCAGAAAATTTAAAATGGACGGCCAAGATTTACCGGGAACGCTAACAAACACATCCCAGATGCTGGGCCCACGGCCGTCCTTGTGGGCCATACCCTCCACTTGATAAGCCGACGCCGCTGTCCCGAAAACGAACCCTTCCGGGAACGCGGACCGGCTCAGTTTAGGGGCTTGGGATGGACCGGCGGAGCACCGGACCGCGAGTATGAGAAGTAAGTAGAGGAAGTGAATGGTGGACATTGTAGGGAAGTGGAGTGAGCAAGCAGAGGGAAGGGAAATGGTTGGGTATTTATAGATGGAAGTGGATGTATAGGAGGTTTGTATGCGGGTGGGTGTATAGAAGTGGAGGCTGGGAATGGGGAGGATTGTAGGATTTTTTTACCAAAATATCCCATTTTTTGTAAGTATGTACAAAATTATCCCTGGTTGAAAATTTAATACCAAAACATCTCTGTTGCTAACTGAGTTAACGACCTTGGTAATAATAGGCACGTTAACTGTCTATACTTGTAATTTTTTATTTACAAAACATCATTGTCTGTTTGTTTGTGAAGATAGGCATATACGTTAACTGAGTTAACGGCCTTGGTAATAATATGCACGTTAACTGAGTTAACGTGTCCATACTTAGTGATTTTTTATGTACAAAACATCTTTGTCTGTTTGTTTGTGAAGATATGCATACACGTTAACTCAGTTAACGATCTTGGTAAAACAAGGCGCATTAACTGAGTTAACGCGCGTGAGTATCTCCAATTTCCACAAAGTTTTAACTTTCTGAAAACTTAAAATCTTCACACTCGTTAACTCAGTTAACGACCTTGATAAGAATGAGTATCTCCAATTTCATCTTCACACTCGTTAACTCAGTTAATAGGCACGTTAACTAAGTTAACGTGTCTATACTTAGTGATTTTTTACCCACACCCCGTTTTGAGGTAGTGTCCCATACTGTTCCAACTACAAACGTTAATCTCGTTAACGCAAGTGGTTTAAATACTACCGCTAACGGGGTTAACGAGTCTATATTGGATGAGTTTTTCTGCAAATACCCACTCAAGGGAAAAATTTGTATTCCCATGAGTACGTTAACGGGGTTAACGCTAGGAAAACTATTAGACTCGTTAACCCCATTAGAGGTAGGGATGTTTTGGTATTAAATTTTCAAACAGGGATAGTTTCGTACATACTTACAAAAAGTGGGATAGTTTGGTAAAAAATTCGGATTGTAGGGGGAGACTGGGCAGTAGGTTAGGGTAAGACTTGGAGTTGAGGACGGGCACGGAAATTCTGTAGGTGGAAGCAGTGAAATGACCATAATGCTCTTGGACTGTACAAAATTAGTGTCGCTTGTGAATTGTGATGGTGAAACAGCGATGGGGCCATGGGGGGAAAGGGTAAATTGTAGAAATAAAGATTCTGCAAGAAACTCTGAAGTGAAAGATTTTGCAAATTGCTCCTTACATATTATCACAAGGGGATGGATGTTTAACTCCTGTTAAGAAAATGGATCCAAATCTACTATATAATAAGTAAATAAGATTTTAGTGTGTACACACAAATATACATCTTAAGAGCATATGTAGTCGTTGACTATTTAGTCAAAATATGCAAAAGATAAAATAAAAATGTGTTGTAGTCGTTATCAATTTAGCCAACTTTTGGCTTTTGGTGAACAGTCGTCAGCTATATTTGGTATTCGATTTGGCGATATGGATAAAATAGCCCGACAAAAGTTGTATTTTCGTCTGTTAATCGGACGGTAAATCATTAACAGTCAGAATTTTTTTTATTAATAAAATAATCGGACGGTAAATAATTTACCGTTCCAATTTTTTTTTAAAAATTTTAAAAATCAGACGGGAAATGATGTCCCGTCCGCAATTTTTTTTTTATAAAAAATTGTTGGAACGTTAAATCATTTACTGTTACCGCTGATTTCGGCGTGGGGGTAAACAGATACAATTTGTGAGTCCGAGAAAAACCTGAACAATTGACTCAGCCTTCTTGCTCCTGCCGCGACCTGCAAGGAAGTGCGAAACACTGGGGTTGATTCCGGCGACGCACCCTCCGACGCTCTTGTCAGTAATCAGAAAAGATTAAGAAAGAGCTTAAGTGGTGAAAAAGTGATTAACCTGGTCACGGTGGTAGAGGGGTTGTATTTATAGTCGCCTTTGGAACGGTTAGGGGCCTGATTTCCTGCCTAACAGCCAGGAGGAAAATCCTCCTATTCTGTTCTGGGAAATTAGCCCCTGATTCCCTGGTGGGAGTCAATCAGGCCCGTTGATTTGATCTAGTCAAATCAATGGCCCTGATTCTCCTCTTGGTGAACTGGGCTTGTATCGGGTCGGGACCCGTGCCCAGTTAAAGTGGATGCGTTCGCGGGTTGCTAGTTCTGTGAGAAGGAGACCCAATACCCGTTTTGGATCCACTTGTATGTGAAATTACCTTTTTACCCCCGAGCATCAAGATTCGTGCCCAATTTGGACGGTTCCGATTTAACCCCATTTTTAGCCATATCACGAGCCCCCCACTCCTAAAGACTGAGCGTGATCAGTCTTTGAGGAGTAGTTTGACTGTTTTGTGGGCTAGTGGAGTTGTATCGGAGTCCATATGGTGGACTTAGAATCTCGAAGGGGGTAGTGAGGTAACTTTTTGATGCCATGTGTTGTTCTCCAGCCTTATCGAGTATTTGGCGTCTTTCATCTATTTCTCTCGGATTATTTATTTAATTTTGCGATGTGTTTACTAATTGTTCGGGGGCCTTAACTGTACATTCTAGGCAATAATTGTTCGTTCAGGGACTCAAAAATATACCCCCGAATTTTTAATTATTTTCCAGAATTTTTAGCTAATTTTCCCGAATTTTTGGCAATTTTTTCGCAATTTTTAAATAAATAAAACGAATTAAATAAATAAAAAACGATTTTTAATACTGATTTATGGCGTGGCGCAATCTGGACCTCTGATCATCGTCGAGTGTGATTTTCTGGGAGATCTGACGGTCTCCATCGCTCGGCGTCTTTTTTCTCCATTTTCGAGCTCGGAATGGCACTTGCTCAGCGTCTTTTTTCTCCATTTTCGAGCTCGGAATGGCACTTGCTCGGCTGCCGACCGGAGACTAGGGGGTTCGGCGATCCGAGCGACGTGGCGCAATCTGAGCCATCGGATGGCGGCACGTTTCCCAAGAAAACGTTATCTTGTCATTTAGTGACCTCGGCGCTCAATCTGGACCGTTCATCATTAGGAGCGTGAATTTCTGAAAGATCCAACGGTCGTAGTGGCTCGGTGTCTTTTTTTCTCCATTTACGAGTTCGAGAAGGCATTTGCTCGGCATCCGACCGGAGACAGGGGGTCTCGGACACTTTTTTCTCCGTTTGGCGAGCTCGGAAAGGCACTTGCTCGGCTTCCGACCGAAGACAGGGGGTTTCGGCAGGATGAGCGACGTGGCGCGCTCTGAACCGTCGGATGGCGATGCACATCTCGAGACGGGCACATTTCTCAAGAAAACATTATCTTGTCGTTTAGTGTCCTCGGCGAGATCTGGGCCGTCTGATCGAGATCGGGCGCGATTCTTGAGGAGAAAGTGAGTTTTCCCCATTTGCGAGCTCGAAAAGGCACTTGCGCGGCGTCCGACCGGGGACAGGGGGTTTCGGTAAGACGAGCGGCGCTGCGCGATCCGTATCGAGACGATCCTGTTCCCAAGGACATCAATGGTGCTCCGGGGTTTGTGCGGCGTTCCACTTTCCCCAGGTCATTAGGGATAACTCCTTCAATTAATGTGTGGCGTTTCAACTTCCGAGGATCATAATGGCTGGTTCTTGGAGGTTAGGCTATAAGTACTCCATTCCCCTTGTTATTTCAGTCGCAATCAACACGGAGTTTCAGACCTCGGAGGTATCTGCCTTGGGTACCTTCTCTTTTGAGGCCCGGAGGGGTGGTTGCTTTTCTGCCTGGTTTTCCCTCTGTTCCTGACGGCCCCAAAGTGGATGTCAGGAGCGGGGGGGAACGAGGCAGTAGTGGTGACGACCGTAGTCCGGACCCGAGGGATGAGTTACTTTAGAAGGACGGGTGGTCGCCCTGTTGTCTTGTTCTTTTCCCGTTCCTCACTGCTCCGAAGGGGATGTCAGGAGCAGGAGGGAATAAGGCAGTAGTGGCGACGACCATAGTCCGAACCCGGGGTGTGGGCTACTTCGGAAGGACGGGTGGTCGTTCTTCCACCAAGATCTTCTGCCTTCCCTGTTTGCTCCGCAGCGGGTGTCAGGGTTGGCAGAGATCATGGTGGGAGAGGTGATCATCCTTGTCCGAATCCGAGGGGTGAGCTTGTTCGGAAGGACGAGCGGTCGTTCCTTCACCATGATTTTTCCAGACCATCTGAGCTCGTTGTTTGCAACTGTGAAGGCACGGTTGCCAGAGTCCTCTGCCAGGCCGAGCCTTCCAGTTGCAACCAACTAGCTCGGAATGGTGCGCTTCTTCTGATCTCTAAGTGTTGATGGGCCCCCTCCCATCTCTGTCTTCCTTCCGGGCTGATGGCTTCTGATGGATGTCAACCCGGAGGAGTTAGAGATGGGGGGAGTGCCGATCTGTTTTTGATTGGGACCCATGTGTCGGCGGTATACCGACCGAGACACGGGACCTGGGGGGTGCGCGCCGAGGGCGGTGCCTTAAAACTTTGAATCAAAATTTTTCCTGGTTCTTCTAGACGTAGGTGGGACGTCCACGGGTTCAATCGTCCGAGCGACGTGGTGCAACCTGAGCCGTTGGATGATGGCGCGCATCTCAAGACGGGCACATTTCTCCAGAAAACACTATCTTGTCGTCTAGTGTTCTCGGCGGGATCTGGGCCGTCTGATCGAGATCATGCGCGAAAGTTGAGGAGAAAATGTGTTTTCTCCGTTTGCAGGCTCGGGAAGGCACTTGCTCGGATTCCGACCGGACACAGTTGCAGACAAGTTCGGATTGCGTGTAGCTCGGATTCAGATCCCCTGGCGTCGAGCTAGTTTACTTGGTGAAGGAGACAGTGGTGATGGGCCTTCGCGACGTTTCGAGAGCAGCCCAAAAGTCGCACTTATTCGTTTGGAAGTCCAAGGGACGTTCCATTTTTACTATAAATCTTCACCCCCCCCTTAGACCAAGTCTCACTTTTTACTTTTACTCTCTCTCTTCAGTTCTCACTTTGCTTCGAAGTTTTCAGCTCTCTGGTGGCGGTGCTAGCTGTCGCGGTAGCGTTCCTTGCTTCCGGTGAACTTTCCGACCGTACATATCACTTCAAGGTCAGTCTCTTTCCCTTCTCTCTTAGAAAAAATGGTTAAGATCTCGGATGAGACCCCCGCCTCGGAGCAAGCCGTTGGCCGAGGGGATAGAGGGAAGGAGGTAGTGGAGCCGAGCGATCAGGATGTCGTTCGTCCGGACAGAGAGGGTGAAGTCGCCGAGCTGCCTAAGGAGGTTGCGGCGGTATCTCGAGAGGGCAAGGCCGTGGTCACGATCGTGGAGATGCCGAGGACGGCGGGAGCGTTCGGTCGGCAGCCCATTTCTCTGTCGAGTGTAGGGGGCGTGCGGGACTACGCCGAGGACACCTTGGAGAGAGTGACCCAAGGCACGGCGAAGTTGGTGGAAGAGAACGAGCCAAGGGAGATATCCGAGGTGGACCATACTATCTCGTCTCTCACCGAGGGTGACCTTCGCCTGATCCGAGAGGGCTTTCGGATCCCGCTTGAGTATGCTCTGCTCCTCCCCGGGCCGGGTTTCCGAGCCAACACAAAGTCCTCGTCGGACGTGTGCGTCTTCCCGGTCGACTCCCTTATTACCGGACTCCGCTTTCCCTTCCACCCGTTCGTGGTTGAAGTCCTGGTCTAGTACGGTTTGAGCCCCGCCCAGCTGATGCCGAACACATGGAGGCTCGTTGTGGCGTTCGTCCTCCGATGCCAAGAAGTCAGCGGCAAGCTGACTATGTTCCTCTTTCGGAGTCTCTTCCGACCTTGCCAGCCAAGGCGAGACGAACAGAGGTTCTTCCTTTCTCCTCGGACAGGCGTGAAGTTGATCGAGAATCCAGACTCGATCAAACATTGGAAGGAGAAGTACTTCCTCGTCCGAGCCCTGACGCCGTGGGTGATACCGACGGTTTGGGCAAAGGAGAGTCTGCCCAAGCGGACCAAGAGGGAGGCGCCGCTGAGTGATGAGGAGGCGGAGGTCCAGAGGAAGCTCCTCACCCTGCCAGCGCTGAGCTGGAAAGATATTACCGAGGAGCATCTGTTCCGTGGGGGTCTCAGTCCGATCGACCCTCGTATGCTTCTGGTATTTATACTCTTTGTTTAAAGTTCATGAAAATTTCTCTAAGTTTTTTCATTCGGCTTTTGCAGAGACGATGAAGCTGGACTACAAAGCTCTGGTAGCGAAGGGCAGGTCAGAGCAGGAGAAGAAGAAGAGGCCATTGGCCGGGCCTCAGGACGGCCGAGCCCCGAAGAAGCCCTCGGTGGCGAAGCTCGCCGACCAGCCGAAGGTCATGGTCCTCGAGTAGGGGGATGTCATGGTCCTCGACACTCCGACCTCGAACCCGCCGGTCGTTGACCTTCCGACCTCGGATGCGCCGGTCCCCGACCCTCCGACCTCGGATGTGCTGACACCGATCTCGAAGGGGGATGCTCCCGGCTCGTCGAGTGGTGCGTTCGGCGCGAAGGAGGCGCTGTCCCTCCATGTCCCACCCCTCACCGCCGATGCGGAGAAGATCTTGACCGAGCGTCATAAGCAGATCTTCATCCCCGACTGGCAGGTGATGAACGTCGACGGCTTCTTGGGCGATGGGAACATCTGCATGGAGGCGGTGAGGCACCTGCCGACCCCGAAGGATCGAGCGACCCTGAAGGCCGGGATGGCAGGGGACGCCGTGATGCAGATTGCTCGGAACACTATGTCGGTAAGTGGGCCGAGCCTTCCTTCATCCAAATTTCTTCCTTAGAATTTTTCTAAGTTCTAGGGTTCGGGTTTCAACGTGTTGTTCTCTTTCAGACTCTCTGCCACTTCAACTTCCTGGTCGAGGAGTTGGCGAACAAGGAGCGGGAGAACGAGCGGGAGAGGGCGGAGCGCGTCAAGGTCGCGCAGCAGCTTGACACCGAGCAGCTTCTCTCGGCGAAGAGGGCTGCTGCAGTGGGGGGCCTGGAGAAGCAGCTGGCCGACGCCATTCAGCTGTCGAAGGACACGGCGGCCAAGCTTGAGAAGGAGGCAGCCGAGCTGAAGGAGGAGCTGGCCAACGCTCGGTCGGGAGCGGAGAAAGAGGTTGCCGAGCTGAGGGAGGCGCTGGCCAAGGCTCGGTCGGAAGCGGAGACGGCTCGGAAGAGGGCCGAGAAGATCAAGGCCAAACACCTGAAGAAGGTGAAGAAGGTGAGGAAGGCCGTGCAGGAGGAGGCCGCGCAGCACATGATCCAGAACATGGAGGATGCCTACGGTCGAGCCCTGCTCCACGTAGCCGCCAGGAACCCGGGCTTCGACACGTCCTCCTACCATTTTTACGACCCTGTGGAAGGGGAGGAAGGGATTACCGAGGGTCTGCTCGGCCCTGAGGGAGAGACGGAACCTGTCGAAGGCCCTGGGGAGACCGAAGCTGAGGGCGAGGAGGAGGATGACTCAGGAGAGGAGAGTTGGAGCGAAGGCGGAGGCGAGGGCGATGGCGAGGACAAGACCGAGGGGTCGACGGACCCGAACGGCAAAAAGGTCGACCCCTGACTCGGTTGTCTTCTTTTAGTCTTTTATTGTTTTGTTTTCTTTTTGTAAGCCTCATTGCGGACTGGCCACCGCTTGTGTAAAACTTTCACCTCGATTTTGAATGAAAAACATTTGGTTTGGCCAAAATTTGTCCAAGTGTTGAGCTTCGGATTTGTGTGTGACTAGTCGTAGATGTTTCCGAGTGTTGGGTATCGGATTTATCTCTGCTTTTCAGGTGAAGTTCGGTCCGATCACGGAGGTTGTCTACCTTCGGAAGGAGCTGGCTAAAACGAAGCGTGAGCTCTTGGACAGCCGACAGAGGCGGTTTCTCCTGCTCGGCCAACTGGAGGAGACGAGGGCAGCTCTACGGAGGTACTGTCGCGAGCTGTGGCAATTGCGGAAGTACCCCCAAGCTCCTGGTCCCGGAGGGGAAGTCGAGCGGCTCTGTGGGGAGCTTACTGCCGCCGAGCAGAAGAATGACGACCTTTTGGCCGAGGTCCAACACTTGGAATTAGCGGGGAAGGAACGCTCGGCGGCGGAAGAGAAACTGACTGCCGAGCTGGAGAAGGCATCGACCGAGCGCAAGAGGCTATTGGCCGAAGTCGAAAGGCTCAGAAGGATCACGATAGATAGGAGGATCGAGGTCACCCACTTCCGACGGCTTGCGACCGATGGCGCCACCGTCTCTGGCTCGTCAAGACCCTCTCGTCCGAAGAAGACGACGAAGGACGATGTTTTGAGAGACAGAATCATTGAACTGGAGGAAGAGGTCGCGTCGCTCAAGCCTGCGCCGGAGAGGGCTAATGTCCGCAGCACGTCGTGCACTCGTGAAGAGAGCGAGAGGGGGATTACGTTTTACGAACTCGCGACACACTCGCCTGTGACCAGACGGAGTCCAGCCGATGCTCAGAGTAGTGCGGCCGTCTCGTCAAGCGGGGCCTCGATCGGTGCCGCCGTTAGAGCCAACAGCGAAGGGGGGTCGCGCTTCGTCAGTTTAGGATCGAGCTCGGAGGGCAGGCCTCGTCGTCCTCGTGTTTCCTTAAACCGAAGCGTTCCCCTTCCGAAGAGGAACTGACTATGTCGCTTCGTGTCCCTTCTGATTTGTTGTAAAACGTTGTTGTAGACTTGGTCTTGTTGTATTGTGGAACCATTATGTCTGAATATGATTGGAAAATTCTTCAAGTGTGGTGCCTCGGGAGTATATTGAAATCTTGTTGTTTGCTTTCCCTTTTTTTCAGCTCGAGGCGTCCGATTCATATGCTGATCTGTATGGCTTGGATGATGACTCTGAATCCGGAGCCTCTTCTGGGACGGCGGCTCTGAGTCCTAGGAGCGTCGAGCTGGAGTTACGCCGAGCTGAAGGTGAGCGGGCTCACCTTTTGTCTGTCCTCGACCTTCGGGAAGCCGAGATCCAGCGTCTGGAGAATAAGATCGCCGAGCTGAACCCTACAGAAGGGGACGAGGACTCGCAAACCGCGTTCAGCAACGCTCTTCGGGTCAAGTGTATTCGGCACAGCCAGTCGAAGATCATAGCCGAGCGGGATGATTTGCTCTCGGAGATTCGACACTTGCAGACTGTGGTAGCGAGGCTCCGGAACGGTGCAGGGGAGCTACCAGCCGAGGAGGACGAACAATCCGCCGAATAGTCTAGTGAAGATTTTTCTATATGAGGGCTAAGTGTAGTGGGTCGGCGTCGTGTATTTTGTTTCCAAACACTTTGTAACCATGTGTTTTGTATTGAGGTCTGATTGCTTAATAAAATATCTTTTGTTGCTCTGCATATTTGTCTTACTTATAACTGTGTTGGTCGCGCCGAGGTCCTTGAACCGAGCATGTTATTTCCGTCGGCGAGAGTGTCTGAACCGAACGGGTTCCCATGAGTACGACATTTTTTCGTTTAGCGGCTCTGACAGGGTACGGCGCGAAATCCTAGGTGGCCCTGTCCCCAAGAAAGCGCCATTTTGTCGTTTAGTGGAGGTGCGAATCTCGAGGCGGCTCAGTTCCCGAGAAAATGTTATCTTCTCGTTTAGCGCAGGTGGCAAGATCTGAGCCGTCTGATCGAGATCATGCACGAAAGTTGAGGAGAAAGTGCGTTTTCTCCATTTGCGAGCTCGGGAAGGCACTTGCTCGGTGGCCGACCGGAGACGTAGGGCTTCGGTCTTCGGCGAGTGGCCAAGATCGCTCGGATTAAATGGCCGAACGAAGCTCCGGCATCGATCTTATGGGGAAAACACATCGATCTGCTGGGCCCCGGGACCATTTTTGTAGCTCGACGGTTGTGGGAGAAATTCCGAACGGCGATCTACCCCTGGTTCGCCCGGAGACGAGCCGAGGAGGTAAAGTCGAGCCGAGTGTTGGACTCCGAACCATCGGTGTAGTTCAACGGTTGTGGGAGCAATTCCGAACGGCGATCTACCCCTGGTTCGTCCGGAGACGAGCCGAGGAGGTAAAGTCGAGCCGAGTGTTGGACTCCGAACCATCGGTGTAGTTCAACGGTTGTGGGAGCAATTCCGAACGGCGATCTACCCCTGGTTCGTCCGGAGACGAGCCGAGGAGGTAAAGTCGAGCCGAGTGTTGGACTCCGAACTATCGGTGTAATTCAACGGCTGTGGGAGCAGTTCGGAACGGTGGTCTATCTCTGGTCCGTCCGGAGACGAGCCGAGGGGATGAGGCCGAGCCGAACGTGGACTCTGAACCTTTGGTTGAAATCACAATTTAAAAAGCAGGTGATAAGAGGGGAGAGAAACATGCGAATTCACAAACACAATAGAGCTTTCTTTATTGATAATTGACGGCGAACCGTTTTACATAGTACAATTTATGAAAAATGGGTTACAAGTCGGAGGACTGGAATGGCTCGATACTCCGTGATACTTAGAGTGGCGCCGGAGCGCTTTCTTGGTATTTTAGGAGGTGGTCGGCATTCCAGGTCCTCGGAAGCTCTCTGCCCTCTAGGTCTTCGAGGCGATATGTTCCGGGCCGAACCGCCTTTGTGATCCTGTACGGCCCTTCCCAGTTCGGAGCCATCTTGCTCTTCTGACTGGGGAAGGATATGGCTAGCTTCCTCAAGACCAAATCTCCTTGCTTAAGGTTGGCAGGTCGGACCCTTTTGTTGTACGCTAATTCAACTCTTCTTCGGTAACTCTGCTGCCGAATCGACGCCCTTTCCCTCAGCTCGTCTATCAAGTCCAAGTCTGCTCTGAGGTCCCTGGCATTCTGTGCTTCGTCATAGGCTGTGAGCCGAGGGGAAGGTATTCCGACCTCAAGAGGTATCACGGCCTCGGACCCATAGGTGAGGTTGAAAGGGGACTCGCCTATGGGGGTCCGCTTGCTCGTGCGGTAGTTCCATAGGACGTTGGGGAGTTGGTCGACCCATAAACCCTTGGAACTTTTGTCGAGCCTTTTCTTGATGCCTGCGAGCATCTGCCGGTTAGCATTTTCTGCCTGTCCGTTCGACTGAGGGTGGGAGACGGACGAGAAGCGCTGCTGAATGGCCAGGTCATCGCATAGAGCTCGGAATGCTGCGCCTGTGAACTGAGTCCCGTTGTCCGTTACGAGGACACGGGGGACGCCGAACCTGCATATGATGCTCTTCCAGAAGAACTGTACCACTTTGTTCTCGGTTATAGTGGCGAGGGGCTCGGCCTCGACCCACTTCGAGAAGTAGTCAATGGCTACGACCAAGAACCGGAACTGACCCGGAGCCGGAGGGAAGGGCCCTAGTAAGTCCATCCCCCACATTGCGAAGGGGATGGGACTTGATAGGGAGGCGAGGTTGGCCTGAGGGAGGCGTCGGATGCTAGAGTGTCTCTGACAGGAGCTGCATTGCCGAACGTGTCGTTCGGCGTCTTGAAGGAGTGTCGGCCAGAAGTACCCATAATTCAAAGCTTTTTGGGCCAAGGACCTAAACCCCGAGTGCGCTCCTCCGATGCCTTCGTGGAGTTCTTGTAGGGCATATTCGGCCTGATCCGGAGAGAGGCACCTTAGGTACGGTCGGCCGTCTATTTGAGAGAAAGAGCGTTTGTATAGGATACCCTCGATCAGGACATACCGCTCGGCCCGGGTCCTGACTCGGCGAGCCTCTTTGGGATCCGAGGGCAGAACTCCATCCCTTAAGAATTCTATCAATGGCTTCATCCAATCGTCTTGTAACATGACTGGCAACGACTCCGCCGAGGCAGGCGTCTCATCTTCGATGCTCGGCTTAGAGAGGACTTCGATCAGGACGGTCTGTTCAAGACCTTGTAGGGAGGACGAGGCTAATTTGGAAAGGGCATCGGCCTGTGAATTCTCCTCCCGAGGGACTCGTTCGATGATGGCCTCTTCGAACCGGCTCATGAGGTCCCGGACCTTAGCGAGGTACTTCGCCATTCGCTCGTCTCGGGCCTCATATTCACCCAAGACCTGGTTCACGACTAGTTGGGAATCACTGTGAATCCGGAGACGCTGGGCTCCAGCACTTCGGGCGAGTCCGAGCCCGGCGATGAGTGCTTCGTACTCCGCCTCGTTGTTCGAGGCCTTGAAGTTCATGCGGATTGCGTACTGGAGGACGAAGTTGTCAGGGCCGTTCAGTATGATGCCGGCGCCGCTTCCTTCGTTACAGGACGATCCGTCCACAAAGACTGTCCAAATGGGGGGTCCATTCGGGACGTGGCCGACCTCAGGGATAGTGGACTCCATGATGAAATCGGCGAGGGCCTGCGCCTTAATTGCCGTCCGAGGCTGATAGGAGATGTCATGCTGACTCAGCTCTATGGACCACTTCATCAACCGACCCGAGGTCTCAGGCTTGTGGAGTATCAGCTTTAGGGGTTGGTCGGTGAGGACGACGACCGAGTGGGATTGAAAGTACGGCCGAAGCTTCCTCGCGGCCATGACCAGGGCGTAGGCCATCTTCTCTATTCTCGGATAGCGGAGCTCGGCGTCCCGAAGCACCTTGCTCACGTAGTAGATGGGCCTTTGGGCCCGGTCCTCCTCTCTCACCAAGACAGCACTCAGGGTCTACTCGGAAGCAGCCAAGTAGATGAAGAGAGTCTCGCTAGGGACCGGTTTGCTGAGCAGAGGGGGGTTCACCAAGTAGGCCTTCAGCTGGTCGAACGATTCCTGCTGTGGCTGACCCCATTCAAAACCCTTAGCCCCCCTTAGTGCTTTGAAGAAGGGGAGGCACTTTTCTCCCGACTTCGAGAGGAACCGACCGATAGCGGCGAGCCGACCGGTAAGTTTCTGCACCTCTTTGATGTTCCGGGGCGGGGCCATGTCTAATATGGCCTTAATCTTCTCGGGATTAGCTTCGATTCCTCGTTGGCTTACCATGAAGCCGAGGAATTTTCCCGAGGAGACCCCGAACGCACACTTGTTCGGGTTCAGCCGCATGCTGTGCTTTCTCAACACGCCGAAGGCCTCCTGGAGGTCGGCTACATGATCGGTGCCGTGGATGCTCTTGACGAGTATGTCATCAACGTACACCTCCATGTTTCGGTCGATCTGGCTCTGGAAGACCTTGTTGACGAGGCGCTGGTAGGTGGCGCCTGCGTTCTTCAAGCCGAACGGCATTACCCGGTAGCAGTAGAGGCCTTGGTCGGTGACGAAGGAGGTCTTCGGAATGTCCGGAGGGAACATTCGGATTTGATTGTACCCCGAGAAGGCATCCATGAAGCTGAGGAGCTCATGGCCCGAGGTGGCGTCGATAAGGGTGTCGATGTTCGGGAGCGGGAAGGGATCCTTCGGACACGCCTTGTTCAGGTCGGTGAAGTCAATGCATATCCTCCACGAGCCATTGGACTTCTTGACCATTACAACATTCGACAGCCACTCGGGGTAATTTACCTCCTGTATGAACTTGGCCTTTAGAAGTTTATCAACCTCCTCCTTGATGGCATGCTGTCGCTCGGGAGCGAACTTTCGCCTCTTCTGCTGGACCGGTTTGCACCCCGGTTCGACACTCAGGCGATGGACGAGCAGTTCCTCGGAAATGCCGGGCATGTCCGCGGTCAACCATGCAAACAAGTCATGGTTATCTCGGATGCATTTAATCAGGTCCGAGCATAGTGCGGTCGGCAAGGATTTGCTGATGAGGAACTTCCGGCTCGGATCCTCGTCTGAGAAGAGCACTTCCTCTAACTCGTCTGCCGGCTCGGACGTTGGCCGGGCCTTCGGCTCGGGGATTTCTAGCATCTCGAGCGAGAGCACTGGTCCCCCGGTGGAAGTCATGTAGCACTTCCGGGCTGTTTCCTGGCTTCCCCTGACTTCCCCTACTCCCGACCGAGTGGGGAACTTCATTTTCAAATGGTATGCCGAGGGGACAGCTTCCAGGGCGGCTAGGCCAGGTCGGCCCAGAATGACATTATATGCTGCCGGGACGTTGACGACCATGAAGTCCATCGGCTCGGTCCGGGTAGTAGGGGTGCTTCCCGCAGTAACGTCTAGGGTTATCACCCCTTCGACGGTTACCGGGACCCCCGTGAACCCGTCGAGTGTGTAACCGGCCGGCTTGAGACGGTCTCAGGACAGCTGCAGGCCTCGGAAGGCCGAGAGGAAGAGGATATTGACCGAACTTCCATTGTCTACTAAAATCCTCTGCACCTTGAAGTTGGCCATGCGGAGGTCGATGACGAGGGCATCGCAGTGTGGGGTTCGGACCCCTTCGAGGTCGGCATCGGAGAAAGACACAGGGACGCCGAGACCTTTCGGGGGAGGGGCACAGTGGACCGAGTTGACCTCTCGGACGAAGGCCTTCCGGGAGGAATTAGAGGAGCCCCCCATGGGGCCTCCGTGGATCAGGTGCAGAACCCGTTCCTCCTCGAACTCGGGTGTCTCCTCGCGCCGCTCAGAGCGCTTGTTAGCCCCCCGAGGCGGAGGAGAGTTGCGACCCGTCCGATCGTTAGCCTTCACGAATTTGGCCAACTGCCCCCTCCGGATGAGGGCTTCAATCTCATCTCTCAGAGCCCGGCAATCATTCGTGTCGTGGCCGTGGTCTCGGTGGTAACGACACCACTTATCTTTGTTCCTCCTCTTCGCTGGGGTGTGCATCCTCGGAGCCGGAGGGATGATCCCCTCCTTCTCCACCTCCATTAGGATAGTAGAGACATTAGTGGTGAGGGGAGTGAACTTCTCGAACCTGGGGGGAGGGCGGCGCTCACCGCCGATGTCCTTCTGAGCTTTCTTGGACCCCTCTTCCCCTGTCGCCTTCCTCTTCGACCCTGCGGAGGGCCCTCCGAAGCTCGGAAGGGCTTCAGCCTCCTCTGCTCGGATGTACTTCTCGCACCTCAGGAGGAGGTCGGCGAAGTCATGCGGGGGCTTCTTGGCTAGGGATGATCGGAGGTTGGCGTTAAGGACGTTCGACTGGAACGCCACGGTGGCCACGGACTGGTCTAAGGAGGCGATAGACCTGACCTCTGCGGTGAATCTCTTCACATAGTCCCGCAGCTTCTCTTCCCTTTCCTGCCGCAGGTTCAGTAGGGAAAGACTTGTCTTCTCGGCTCGCCTGCTACTCACGAAGTGAGTAATGAACAGCGTCTCGAACTGCTCGAATGAGAAGATGGATGAGGGAGCGAGCCTGGAATACCATTCCCGAGCCGACCTCCTGAGGGTGGCAGGGAAGGTCCTGCAGAGCACCGTGTCGGAAGCTTGATGGATCAGCATCAGGGTCTTGAAGCTTTCGACGTGATCGACCGGGTCGGATTCCCCTGAGTATGTTTCAAACTGTGGCGGTTTGAAACTCCTCGGTATGTGGGCCTCCATGATCGATCGTGAGAAGGGGGGTCGGCTGGGACGAAAGGTTCCTGCTCGGGATTCCTCCTCCCTGTCCATGCGGCCGATACGCCTTTCCACCTCGTGGATACGGCAGATGAGGGCGTCGTCCCTTCGCTGGTAATCGTACGACCCCCCGGACTCCTCTTCATAGGAGGGGGAGCGCGGACTCTGGCACCGGTAGTCCTGGGATCAGCGAGGACTATACTGCTGCCGCTGGCGGCTGGGAGCCGGGGAAGGACTTCGGGTTCGGCGGCGAGGACTGGGGTCCCTCGGAGGTGTCGGAGCCCTCTGAGCATTCTGGACGTTCTGTCGAAGGTTGAGAGCCTGCAGAACGGTCTCCTAAAACTGGAGGAATTCGGCCCTGCTGATAGGCACCTCTCGGTCCCTCGGATGATGCCGATCCCTGGGGGAATGCGGCCTCCTCCTTCGGCGCTCGGGAGACGCCGCCCGGCCTCTGCGGTCTGGGGACCTTCTGCCGTCTCGGCGACGAGGGGACCGCTCACCCTGACGCTGGCGGGAGGCTCCCTCTCGGGCCCACCTCTCGTCAAGGTGGGTGCAGAGGTCGTCGTCGTTCTGGCGGTTCAGGAGGGTGATGCGGAGGTCGGGATGATGAGATGCCATTGAGTCCGAGGACCCATTATGGGCCGAAACATGCTCCGGATTGATTGGCTGCTTCTGTTTCCGAGCATTATGGCCGGAAGGGCCATTGTTGGGTTGCTGCTTGGGATGAGGAGGTGGGACCTGCTGGGCCGGTGGAGGAAGATCAGACTGTGGAATAGGATTGACAGGGACTTCCTCCGTAGGGTCGGCGGTGTTGGCCACACGGTTCGACCCTCTAGATCTGACCTTCTTCGGAGGCATTGCTGCAGAGGACGACGAGGAAGTAGCTGAGGCTGTTCGTGTGGTGTTCCCACAGACGATGCCAATCTGTTACCGCTGATTTCGGTGTGGGGGTAAACAGATAGAATTTGTGAGTCCGAGAAAAACCTGAACAGTTGACTCAGCCTTCTTGCTCCTGCCGCGACCTGCAAGGAAGTGCGAAACACCGGGGTTGATTCCGGCGACGCACCCTCCGACGCTCTTGTCAGTAATCAGAAAAGATTAAGAAAGAGTTTAAGTGGTGAAAAAGTGATTAACCTGGTCACGGTGGTAGAGGGGTTGTATTTATAGTCGCCTTTGGAACGGTTAGGGGCCTGATTTCCTGCCTAACAGCCAGGAGGAAAATCCTCCTATTCTGTTCTGGGAAATTAGCCCATGATTCCCTGGTGGGAGTCAATCAGGCCTGTTGATTTGATCTAGTCAAATCAATGGCCCTGATTCTCCTCTTGGTGAACTGGGCTTGTATCGGGTCGGGACCCATGCCCAGTTAAAGTGGATGCGTTCGCGGGTTGCTGGTTCTGTGAGAAGGAGACCCAATACCCGTTTTGGATCCACTTGTATGTGAAATTACCTTTTTACCCCCGAGCATCAAGATTCGTGCCCAATCTGGACGGTTCCGATTTAACCCCATTTTTAGCCATATCATTTACCATCACTTAATTTTAAAAAAAAAATCCAAAAGAAAGATCATCTCTCGTCCCACCACTTTTAAACCAAAAAAAATTAATATATTAAGTTACATTAATGGCTGGTTAACTATTTAATTTTAAATTAACTAATTTAAACCTCTCTCCCACTGTCCCTTAATTTATTAATTTAAATAAAACACATTGGGTGGTAAATTATTTACCGTTTGACAATTTTAGAGAAGAATTATTTTGTGGGACGGAACATAATTTTCCGTCCATCCTATTAAAATATTTGACTAACAATGACTACAGCAGAAAGTTATATTTGCTATTGGCTATTTGCCAAATATGCAAATTTTGACTCCAACAAGTCAACAACTACATATGCTTTAAAAGCTAGACCTTAATTAATACTTCTAACTTCATATTTAAAAATTCAAATTATAAATTTCAAACCATATAGAAATAAATAAACTTTTCCTAGCCATAATTACCTAGCCATAATAATATTACAACAATAAGAACAACAAAGTCTTTTTCTCAACAAGCTGGGCTCAGCTACATGAATCCTGGTTTTCCATTTTGTTCGGTTTAGCGCATTATCTTCTGTAAAGTCACAAGCTATCATATTTTTTTCACCGTTTCCACCCAAGTTAGTTTAGGTCTTCCTCTATCCTAACTCTACCCTCAATACTTATCGAATCACTATTTCTAACGGGGCCACTACTAGGTCTACGTGTGATATGTCCAAATCACCCGAGGCGATTCTCTCTTAACTTATCTTGGATTGGAGCTACCTTTAGCATGTCTCGTATATGCTCATTTCTAATTCTATCTATTGTTTTACCACACATCTATCTTAGCAGCCTCTTACCCTCTATACTCATTTTTTGGACATGTTGTTTCTTTGTTGCCCAACACTGCTCCATACATCATTGCTGGTCTAACAACCATCCTATAATTTTTCCTTCAACTTCAAAGGTATACCTTTGCCACACAAAACACCACAGACACTTCTCTACTTAAGTCACCCTGCTTGCATCCTATGTATAACATCTTCACAAATCTCCCAATCTCTTTGTATAATCGAGCATAAATATTGAAAACGGTCTCACTTAGGTATCTTTTGACCATCAAACTTCACTATTTCGTCAGTTATGTTCCGAATACCACTAAAATTACACTCCATATACTCTGTTTTAGTTCTGCTTATCCTAAAGCCTTTAGCTTCCAAAGTTTCTCTCTACAATTCTAATTTAGTATTGACTCCTGCTTTAGTCTCGTCCACTAATATGATGTCATCGGCCAAAAGCATACACCAAGGCACCTCATCTTGTATTCCTCGCATCAATTCATCCATAGCCAAAGTAAAGAGGTGGGGGCTTAAAGCTGAACCTTGGTGTAAACCTACTGTAATAGGAAAATTGTTGGTCTCTCATGTGGTTGTTCTAATTGTGGTCGTTGCCCCTTCAGACATATCCTTAATTACATCAGTATACCGAATAGTTACTCTTTTATTATTTAACACCCACCATATTAGTCTCCATGGACTTTATCATATGCTTTTTCTAGATTTATAAAAACTATATGTAGATCTTTCTTATTCTTTCTATATTTTTCCATAAGTCTCATCAGTACATAAATTGCTTCCATTGTTGATCTCCCATGAATAAACCCAATCTGATTCTCAGACACTGTAGTTTCTAGTTTCAGTCTATGTTCGATCACTCTCTTCTAAATTTTCATCGTATGACTCATTAGTTTAATTTCTCGGTAGTTTGAGCAGCTTTGTATATCTCCTATATTTTTATATATAGGTACTAAAATACTCTTTCCCCATTCATCGAGCATCTTCTTAGTCCTCAAAATTTTATTAAAAAGTTTTGTTAGCTAACCCACTCCCACATCCCCAAGACACTTTCAAACTTCAATCGGTATATCATCCGGTCTTAAAGCTTTTCCTATTTTCATCATTCCTAGAGCATTTCGAACATCTGAGGTCCTAATTCTACGAAAAAATATTTGCTATCGACTCTCCATCGAGTCATCTATAATTAAGTTGCCCAGAACATTTTCATTTAATAACTTCTCAAAGTAATTTCGTCATCTTTCCTTAATTTCATCATCTTTTACTAAGACTCTTGAATTCTCGCTCTTAATACACCTAACTGTATCCAGATCTTTTAATTTTCTATCCCTTTGTTTAACAAGCTTATAAATGTTATTTTCTCCTTCATTTGTTTCTAATTTTGTATATAAATCATCATAAGTTTTTTGTTTTGCATCTCTTACTACTTTCTTAACTTATTTTCTAACGGTCTTATATCTCTCTAAATTCTCTTCATTTCTATTCTTTTACCATATTTTGAGGGTTGATCTTTTTTCTTTCACAATATTTTGGAGTTCTTCTTGCCACCACCATTTTTCTATATTTAGCAACCCTCTAACTTTAGATTCTCCAAATACCTCCTTTGAAATTTTTCTTATGTAGGTAGCCATTTTAGTCCACATCATATTTGGCTCCCTTTCCCAATTTCATGATGCACCTGTACAGACTTTATCTCTAAATACTTCTAGTTTATCTCCCTTCAAGTTCCACCACCTAATTCTTGGGTTCCTAGTCTCCTTCCCTGCACATATATGTTTCCCAATCTTAACACCCAATACCATTAATCTATGTTGTGAGGTTAAACACTCTCCCGGTATAAATTTACAATCTTTACAGGTCAAAGATCTACCTTTCTAGTGATGAAAAATCAATCTGGCTCCTATTTGCTCCACTTTTAAAGGTTATCAAATATTCATCTCTGTTCCTAAAATAAGTATTTGCTAGTATAAGATCATACGAAGCTGTAAAATCTAATAGAGCCTCTCCACCATCGTTCTTATTTCCAAATCCATGTTTCCATGCTCTCTCTCATATCCCATGCTATCTTCTCCTACATGTCCATTGAAATATCCTCCTATAAATAGTTTCTCACCTAAGGGTACTCCTTGAATTATCTCATCCATATCTTCCTAAAATTTATTTTTAGCTTGTGCATCTAATCCTACTTGGGGTACAGAAGCACTAATGACATTAATTATGTTTTCCCCTAATACAAGCTTAATTTGTATTATTCTATCCCCTTTCCTTTTAACTCCTACCGCATCTCTTTTCTTTTATTCTATCCCCTTTCCTTTTAACTCCTACCACATCTCTTTTCTTATCTACTAAAATTCCTACTCTATTTCTATTTTTAATTTTACCGGTATAATATAATTTAAAACCATCTATCTCTTTAGCTTTCTCTTCTACCCACTTTGTTTCTTGTAAACAAGCTATATTAATATTCATTCTAATCATGGTATCAACTACTTCTATGCATTTTCCTGTCAATGTTCCTATATTCCAAGTCACTAACCTAAGCCTATTTTCATGGACTAGATTTTTTACCCGTACACGTCAAGATTGGTACAAGAACTCTTGCCCATTTTTCATTGCACCCGGGTGTCGGTGCAATGCCCCTTGCACATTTTTCGAAGCACCCGGAGGTCGGCACCAGAGCCGGTCCTGACAATTTGGAGGCCCAGGGCGAACAAAAGATTAAGATGCCCTTCTTTTAGTAATTGAAATACATTAATATATAAAAATAATTTACATGTCCAAAATTACCACAGAATTATAGTCATATATAAATACTTAAATACTTAAATGGTATGAAAGCTTAAAAATAGTTCCAAATTCAAAAAAATCGTCATACAAACATTATAATAAATGACCACAAATATATCTACCAGTTCAAAGTATCTTAATAGCTCCAAAAGATTTCCAACTGCAAAACAAAATGACAATAAAATAAAAAGTACCAATTATCATTTAAAGTGACTTATTTCGGCAATTTGAGAAGCAAATTCATCAATAATGTTTTCCAAATCAATTTTTTCCAACAAATCATTTTCAATACATAAGATTGCTAAACCACTTAACCTCTTGTGACATAGTCGATCGCAAATAAGATTTTAATATTTGTAATTTAGAAAAATTTCTTTCAGCATTATAGTCAACAATATTCTATAAGCAATCGAAACATTATGATAATAATAAAAAACATGTACGAACTCCAGAATTTCAATGGTCATTTTTTTTGCTGGTAAAGTTACTAGTAACACTTTTAATTCAGAAAATAAATCATGTGAATCAACATCTACAAAGCTATCATGTTTCAAAGTATTTTCAAGATTGACACAACAAATTTTCAACTTATTATCATCTAAAGATTAAGTTTTCTGAAGCAAACATGATTCCAAAAATGTCAGCAAATACTTGCAATTGTTTAAATCTACTTTTCAAGGCAGCAATAGCAACATCTACTATAACAATAAAATAATTAACTTTAAAAGAATCTTCAGTAGATTGTGTGTTATCTTCACGTGCATTCTCATCAAACTATTTCTTTCTTCGAATTTGATGTTTTTTTAGGAAAAAAACATGTTCAATTTTCATATCTAATGGAATATATTTTGGAGAAATCATGACCAAAGTAAACCCATTATCTCTAAAAATTTCAAAAAGAGAAATCAGCCTATTCAAATGTTGTATGACAACATCAATATGAATATCGTTATATTGCAATATTTTGCTAACCATGTTAACACTAAACAAAACATCATGCGAGATATCTTGCCTAATAAAAACTCAAAATTTTGAAGTTCACTTATTAAACTTTCAGCTTTACTCTTTGTTTTAACGTCCCCAATACTTTCAAGTAATTCTAACAAAGCTGAATATAAAAAATAATAATGATGCCCTATAAGCCAAATTAAATTATTTTTAATTTCATTTATGATTACCAAGAACCATAATTACTTATCATCATTACCAACCCAAAGTCCTAAATACAATTACCGTTGGAGACTTGGACTCTTGGAGTCTCTTTGGATTTTTTCAAAAAAAGTTTAAACTTACAAAATTTAAAAAGTTATCAGATAAGGGTCATGTCAGGCTCAAAAAATTTAGGGTCATGTGAGGCCCCAAATTTTGGGGGCCTGGGGCGGTGGCCCTTTGGGCCCTGCCCCAGGGCCACTCCTAGCAGGCACAACGCATCGCTTCCAGGGAATGCCCTAACATTTGCGCGTATATTATTAGGATTCATGTTCATAAGATTTGACAAAATTTTATGCTGGCTGTCAACTGCCTAACGCAACCCTCCTCCTTACCCGGTTTCTGGCCAGATTCCTGGCTTGGGACATGCAATGGCGGAGTTACCTAACCATAATAATTGTAATAAATAAAATATCATTAACATATACTAATAAACATGACCACAAATAACAACCTCATTCTCATATTTTCTTTCCCTTTCATCTTCTCACAAACTTGCACTAACAAATATAGAAATAAATAAACCCCTCAATCTCTAATATCTCTAATCTCTAATATTACTAATAATTTACACGTGTGATGCATGTCTTAATATATATATATATATATATATATATATATATATATATGTTTTAAAGTAAATATTTTGACGTAGTCTGGCCTCGAATCTGAGACCTATTTTATATTAGTTATGCATGGACAATATACGTCTTAATAAATTTATTTATTTTTTGAAATAAAAAACTTGGACTTAGTGAGGACTCAAACCTGGAACCTCATTCTATCATTTATGTACGTGCGTCACACGCGTTGATAGATTGACAAATGACACTAAGGCCTTCTCCCATTATAATATTAGAGATAATGAGAGAGTTGGGGTTGTCATTTGTAGACAACCTGTAATTTTTCGATAACCAATCATATAATCTTAACTATTTATTTTTAAGTGGGAGTTATATTAACCATTGATTTACTCAACTGTTGTTAGCTACTATAATATTCTTAAAGTTCAAATTTATTTACAACATAATTATTTACAAATGTGCCACTAATACAAAATAAAAGTTCATGACACTAGGGGTAATTTGTAAAGAGTATGTGATGAGTAAAGGGATGTCTCTGGTTCTGTAACGCCCCGAATTCCAATAAGACAGAATTCGAGATTCCACAGGATTTTTACACTTCACTTTGTACAATTTTAAAAAAAAATTTGAAACTTTTCATAATACATCAGAGTTATTTACATTTATTACACAGCGGAAGACAAAAATAAATTACAACAAAATACAATTACAACATCTTTAGCTTTCAATTAAATCGACAGCAGTATTTTCACTTTGAAATCCAATACCTGCATGTAAAACTGTGGGCACGTCAGTTGATTTCAACTGACGAATGTTATACACGGCTATCATCTCTATGCCGAAAACAGTATAACGATCTCCCTACTTTAACAACCATAAAACTTGAATGAAATAAAGTGTAGAAATATGACTACTCTAAACATGTAAGTGTATGCCATGCCTTAATGGCTAATGCAGATATTTTATACTAGGATGATATAATGCATACTTGTTCGAATTCTATGCATCCCATACTACATAGGTCCGAGGGCAAGTACCTACATACTCCATAATAAAGGGTTCGATCCCTCGCCATAACAACTACCCAGTAATAAGACAAAGTTAAGACGTTCCACGAGTACGGATCCCAGTCCCGAAGAACCGCCGCAACAAATCCCTTGCTCGACTGTTATACAGACTTCTCGTCGTGCGAACCTCCCGTAAGTGCCCCTCTAGCCCCTGTATGTATATACATGGAGTACGACAACCTATCCGCCCAACTACGCATAGTTCCGGATTTAAAATAAAAGCTCGTCTCCCACGAGGCAACCACAGTCCCGGAGTACACCGCCCGACTGGGTCTATAGTTCCGATGAACCGCCGCAACAAGCCCACCGCCCGACTATATAGAGTATCCCACTTACGTTTGCCTAGGTCTTACTATATCTTCACTTATGTGCCTAGTTCTAAAGTTCAAGACATGAATAAATTATCAAACCTAGAGTTAGTATTCCCCCCTACTGGACTTATTCATAATTATCGAGATAGCTCCATGGCCATATCTCAAAATAACTCAATTTTTTTATCTCAACAATGTTGGTACCCGAGGTCTTACTAAACTCTAAATCACAACCTTTTCATGTACAAGAAACCATGGGTATTCATACTCTTCATCATATCATGTCTTAAACTCAAATTATTCTTATCCTTAACTTATTCACAAATGTGATCAAAGTCACACCATCCATGATTCATTTATCTATTCTAAATTCTTTCCAAACAATAATTCTTCTCATGAATTCATCTAATTTAAAACTTTTTATCAATTTAAACACATATAGTAATCAAGTATTCAACATGAATGCATAATCCCATCAAGATAATTAATTCTCATATCAACATTTTATTTTTCTTCTAAGGATATAAATCATGCTCTTAAATAATTTATTTTGAAGACCAGATCTCATTCTATCTCAATATCTCTTTTACTTCTCAAAAATATACATGGAAGTCTTTAAAACTATTTTAATAAATTCTCCATCACATTATATGAACGCTAGAATTTTCCCCCAAATTTTGAGTCGCATTAGAACTTATTAACTTAATTAAAACACCAAAAAATAAATAAAAGGGCAATACTGGGTTTTGAACCCGTGAACAGCACAGGCAGCGCCCATAACTCACCCAACTAGCCACTAAACCTAAGTGGACTTGATGTCCAGATTACACACCGAAACCCTCTTACACCCAGTCTCGGGTTTTGAATGAATTTAAAACAAAATAGAGAAAAAAAATACTTGGGCCTAACAGGTTTCGAACCCAGGCCGACAAGGAGACCAGTGCAACCCCAGACCACGAGGCCAAGTGCGCCCAACGATTTAAAGTCTATTCATAGGCTTTTGTTCAACTCTATGTTATTCTACTTTTCAAAAACTCGATTATTTATTTGATCTAGTTTTTTATTAGACTGAAATTAGTTCACATAAACTAAGTTTACTTTCTAACAGTAACTCACTGATTTATAATTCATATTTTAGACAACAATTCTGACTTTCAATTTATTTCTTCTTTTTGGTAAACATGAATTTGCATTATTTCAATTTAATCAAGATAGTGCATTGTATCTCTTATAAACATTCAAATGAGTTCATAAGTAACAAGTTTTCTTTACTAGAATTTTATTTGATCATCATAAGAGGAAAGTCTCAACAATAGTTCATACAATCAAATTTCTACATTCATGTACACTAGTTCATGGCAAAATAATCAATTATTTCTTTTCTCATTGCCAACTAACATGATGTTAATTAATTTGCTAAATACAACATATTTCATTTCATTACATAGATTTATTCTACCTTATCACATCAAAACTACTCATTTTATTATTATTAGCATGCAATTTTCTATATTTAGAAAGTAAGAGAACACCCACCTCTAATGAAGATTGATTCAATGAGAAAGTTAGAACACCACTCCTAACTCCTATCAATTTCCTTATCTTCCTAGCAAGAACTTCTCCAAGCAAGAACACTCTACTCTCTTTCTTTTTCTTTCTCTTATTTGCTTTGTCTTTGGTGTGTGAAATGAGAAGAGAAGAGGAGTATTTATAGGACAATGCTAGGGTCTAAAATGCAACTTCTCCACCTAATAACTCCTCATTTAAATCCGGGTAATGCTACACCTACTACCAAATCTACTACTTTTTTCTTTACTACCTTATGTGGCACACTATTAGTGGATGTTATTGTAGAGTAGGTGGTAGAAACATCTAATAGTGGTGTACCACCTATGGTAGTAAAGAGAAAGTTAGTAGATTTGATAGTAGGTGTAGCATTATCCTTTAAATCCTCCATCCCTTCACTTTCCTAACTCCTCCCTCAAACTCTCCAAATGCCCTAACTCTAAACCCTTCTTCTCCCTCACTCCAAAAACCGGCCTACTCCCTAGGTTACAACCTGGCCAAACTATGGGTACAAGTGTACACATGTACACACAAATAAATACAATACTTATAGTTCTAAATGTGTACAAAAAATTGTAACTTGTCATGTATTAGTTCATGTTCAACCTTAATTAGGTTTTAATTAATGGGCTGGATTCATGGGCTTTCTTTTTAATCAACTAATTAATTTGTCTAGTGAGCTAGAATTCATTTTTAGGTCCATGGGTTAAAAGAAGGCTAAATAAACTTATGCATGCTAAAAAATAGATAAATGAGAATAATAAAATGAAGATGGAAAGTAGCACGTGCATTATACGTGCAAAAGTTGAAAAAGTGTATTTTTTAAAAATACAGGATGTTACAGGTTCGAGGCCAGATTATGTCAATAATATTTACTTTAAAAAGAAAAAAATTTAATGGGACGTGCATCGCACATGCAGATTACTGGTAATATATAACGTGCCATTAATTGTTATAATACGTGTATTTCATGAGTTGTAGATAAATTAATAAAATCACGTGCAACAAATTATAAATTTCAAATTGTACACAAGCAAATATAGAAATAAATAAACTTTTTCTAGTCATAATTATAGTATCATTAACGGACACTAATAAATATGGTAACAAATAACATCACATTTTCTTTCTCTTTCCTCTTCTCACATACTTTCATGAATAAATATAGAAATAAGTAAACCCATCCTTAATATATAAGGGGCCATTATTGTTGTAATAAGTATTTCATAAGTTGTAGATAAGTTAATAAAACCACATGCATTATTGAATGAGGGTTAAACTGGAAATAAATAAACCTGCATGGAAGATCCTCATTTTTTTTGATGAAACGGATAGAGTCTAACTGACTCCAGCCATGCATAAATCAATCAACAATTACACCATGGGTCTTACAAGAAGTAAAACAGGAAAAAATTAAGAAAAATAATTACAGAAAAAAAGAAACAAACAGGCTACGATAAAAGAAACATAGTCACAGCTGCCGCCAAAAAGAAGCCATCCATTCCGCCCACGGGAGGAGCAGTCTAACTTCCTGCGACGCTTAAGACGGAAGCGGGATGAAGAGAGAAAATCCGATCCCCGACCACAATCGCCGAAAGCACTACCCATTCAGCATCCCTGCTAAATGATAAGCCGCAAACAACACCTCCCGGGGGAGGACGAGAGCCGAACCCCCTCAGCCAGGGCCGAGGCCAGGCCGAGCTAATGGCTCAGAGGCAGAAAAAAACGACGCAAAAACTTCCATGAGGAAGAGTAGCTCAATAAAACAATACCAGTTATACCAACCCGACCGGAGGCAAACCAACAACCAACAACATAATCAACAACAACATCCAGATGAAGCAAACACTAGCCAACAACGAAGCAAACATAACCACTGAAACGAGATAACCTAAAAATAGATGGAATACACACAGCTAGAGACAGCTAATCAATAAGTCAAGCAGCCTACCAAAAGACCTCTAAACTAGAGGTGAACAGAAATTAATTACATAAAGAACTGGGCAACAAACTGGAAGGAGAAAAGAAATGTGGAGGCAAGGCCATGATTGAGTCAGATGTATGCTGCATACCCAACAGCCCAAAAAGGCAGCCATACATACTAACCAGCTGCGACCATAATCGCCCTCAAAACATGGATACCTTACACCTCAACCCTGCAAATAAACAATAAGGATACATACGCCAATCCAATAAGAAGATTCCAATACAGTGGAAAAAAGTAGCTAAAGAATGCTACACAAACAGAAAAGAATTGAACGAGCTATTATAGCCAGGACATCAGAGTGTCAACAGGGAAATGCAATGAACATTAAATCGCGTTTAGGTTAATAAGACAATGGTAGGCCAACTCCAGTTTCTCATACAAGAGGGCTTCTCTAGCTTCAACTTTTAAAGATGAAGACCAAAATTTGAATAAGAACAAAAAATCGTCAGTAATCGATCTAGAGGAGGAAGCTAATTGACGGAAAATTCTGTTATTCCTTTCCCTCCACGTGATCCAGACAATAATCTGGAAGGAAAGGTACCACGATCTGTGGTAAGCGTCAATAGGAGGACGCCTCGTCCAACATTCGACCAGACTGCCCGGTATGACTGGCGATTCCCAAGCCAGTGCAGTGATTTTTCAAAGAGGCCGCGAAAAATCACAGCTCACGAACAAATGGTTCGCATTCTCAGAAGCAGAGGAGCAAAGCGGGCACAATTTTCTCCACGCTAGATTCCTCTTGTTGAGAATATCAACAGTCAATAGTTTATTATTGAGAGCTAGCCACGCAAGAATTTTCACCTTTAAAGGGGCACACGATTTCCAAACTAGGTCGTAGAAAGGCGATAACACGCCTCTAAAGTTAAGAAAATTATAGATTGACTTCACCGAGAAGTTCCCTGATGAATTCCAATGCCAAAAGAAGTCCTCTTTATCTTTCCAAACAACGTCGTTGAGGGAGGTTAGAAGGTCATTAAAAACAGGGATTAGGTGAGGGGGAAGATTGGTAGTGAGGGGAATCAACCAATGCCTTTGAAATGGGATGTTGCTATAGTAGTCAGCAACCAAGGCAAGTGGATCGGAAGCAGACGGAAGATATCTGGGTAAGCGGTGGCTGAAGAAGAATTACCGATCCATCGGTCGGTCCAGAATCTAGTCATGGAACCATCGGTACAGTCGTGGCTTAATCCGCATCGGAATGCAGCCGAGGCTTTCCAGACTCCCTTCCAGAAATGGGAGGCATTACGATGCGTTTGATCCGGGAAGCTCCACCAACCATCGATCGAATAGTATCTGTCTTTGATACTAATGATCCAAGGAAGGTCATCTTTTTTGAGAAATCTCCAGATCCATTTGCTTAGTAAAGCCATATTCTGATGCCTAAGATTTAAGACCCCTAATCCTCCAGCTTCCTTAGAGGAACAGATAAGTTTCCAGTTACACAGATGTGAACCTGGATTGTAATGAGAAGACCCAGACCAGAGGAAATTACTTCTGATTTGGTCTATCCTCTTGATCACCCAAGAAGGAATGAAGTAGAAGGACATCACATACAGCGGAATCGATGATAGAACCGAATTGAGTAGAATCAATCTATCGCCTCGGGATAACTGTCTCCTGGACCAAACAGAAAGCCTGGATTCCACCTTATCGATCATGGGGGACCAATCCGATTTATGCAATTTGCCCCATCTGAGAGGGATGCCTAAATACGTGATTGGGAAAGAAGCTATTGGGCAGTTAAAGAATTCGGAAATTTCTTCCTGCCTGTTAGGCGAACCTCCCAACCAAAGGACAGAAGATTTATGAAAATTGATTGAAAGCCCTGAAGCTAATTCGAAACAATAGAGTAGGAGTTTCAGGTTTCTCAGAGATTGAGGATTAGGCTTAGCAAAAATGATGGTGTCATCAGCGTACTGAAGATTCAGCACGCCATTGAAACTGCGGGAGTTTCCAAGACCTTCAATAACCTGGGCTTCCCAGGCATTGCGAAGGAGCTTACTGAATACATCAGCTACTAAGGAGAAGAGGAGGGAAGAAAGCGGATCACCTTGCCTGAGCCCACATTTGATTTTAAATTTGTGCCCCTCAGTTCCATTAATAAAGATCGAAGAGGTTTCGATGAAAAGGCTGGATTTAATCCAAGCAATCTATTTGGGGCCAAAACCTCTATGACACAGGATATCAAATAGAAAATCCCAACTGACGTTGTCATAAGCTTTTTGAAAGTCAAGTTTAAGCAGAATCCCTTCTGATTTAGACTTATGACAAAGAGAAATGATTTCTTGGGCCGAGGCAACGCTATCAAGGATGAAACGATCCTTGATGAAACTCGATTGGGCTGGATCGATTAGAGGGGAAATAACTGTGCTAAGTCTAGCAGATAGAACCTTCATGATAATTTTGAATGTGGAATTGATCAGACTAATAGACCTAAAATTCTCTACGGAGTTCGCTCCTAACAATTTAGGAATAAGAACAATATGAGCGTAGTTGATACGGTCGAAAGAGAACGAACCTAGGTGAAGTTCCGAGAACATGCGGAGAAGGTCATCTTTCAACCAATTCCAGAATTTTTGGAAAAAGAAGGCGGGAAAGCCGTCCGGGCCCGGCGCTGCGTCGCTTTTTAACGCAAACATCGCCGCTTTGATTTCGTCCATAGAAAATGGAGCCTCAAGAGAGGAGAGATCGATAGACTGCGAACCGTATAGTTGAGTCCAATCGAGACTAATGGCACTAAGTTTGGAAGATCCAATGAGATTTTATAGAAAGAGAGGAAAGATTGGTGAATGTCCTCATCAGACGACAGTTGAATCCCATCTTTTACAATCGACGAAATACGGTTGCATCGTTGTCTATGGGAAGCAAAGTTATGAAAGAACGCTGTGTTGCAATCTCCCTCTTTGAGCCATCGAAATTTGGCTCTTTGAGCCTATTTCAGATGGTCTTGGAGAAGGATGTCTGAATATTCCCGTTTGCAAGAATGCCTTTCATCGAACAGCGCTTCAGAAATAGGACCCTGCTCCTCCATTTTATCTATAGATTCAATGGAGGATAGGTAAAACATTTTAAGAAAATTAGTGTTAAATTGCCTTTCATTGCGCCATATTTTGCAGCCGAATTTAATCGCGTGGAGTTTGAGAAGAATGGAACCCAGTCCAGAGGATCCAGAGACTGCAGACAGGCAGTCAATCACACAGTTGACAAAAACCTGATCTTGCAGCCAGAATTTTTCGAATCTGAATTTGTGATGGTGAGGGAAGGGGAAGTTGGAGTGAAGAGCTATGAGGACGTGATCAGAATAAGGGTTGGGTAAAGCCAGAGCGAAAGAGTTATGAAATTGGTTAATCCATACGTGAGAAACCAAGAAACGATCGAGCTTAGCCATAGTCAGATGATGACGGAGGTTCGACCAAGTGAAGGATCTACCCGACAGCGGAATGTCAGTCAATTGTAACGATCGGATGCAATTATTGAAATTAAATGAACGGTTACCTAGAAAAGAGGGATTTGATCTTTTGGAGGCAAATCTAGTGACATTAAAATCACCACAAATGATACAAAGCCCGCTAGTAAAGGGGAGAAGAGATAGGAAATTCGTCCCAAAATAACGGTCTACCCTCGGAGGAGGAAGGACCATAAACCGAGATCACCGAAACTTGGGTAGCAAGAGGCACCCAATAAAGTTGTGCTATAAGGAAAAAGTTGAGGCGCTTAATCGCTATAAGCGAGAAAATCACCTCTTTG
Source organism: Hemerocallis citrina (assembly GCA_017893485.1). Lineage (NCBI taxonomy): Eukaryota > Viridiplantae > Streptophyta > Magnoliopsida > Asparagales > Asphodelaceae > Hemerocallis > Hemerocallis citrina. The sequence goes on from CM030359.1 coordinate 397,286,659, forward strand.
AAGCTGAGGAGAATGCCTCCCCTCGATCCTATGGCGTCTAGGGATATCCATTTAGAGATGATGGATCCTCCTATAGACCTAAGGATCGCGGGCGAGGGAGAATCGAGTTTAGACTCTTGAATGGAGATGAGATCGCATTTAGAGGAAGAGATGAGTTGAAAGATCGCCCTTTGCTTGACAGGACAATTCAAACCCCTAATGTTCCAGGATACACTAATCATAAAAACCTTTGTGCTCCATGACTCTTAACCTTTCTTTCTCCCTGATGGAGAAAGCCATTGACGAGGGAGAGGAGTGAGTTAAAAACCCTAACTCCAAAGATTTGTTAATAAGATCTTGATCGGATAACTTAGCAAATTGGAGGTGGAAAATGGAACCCAGAGGTGAACGCATTGCGCTAGGCTCAGTGGGGACAATGGCCTCGTCCCTGATCCCTGAAGATGGGGAGAGATTACAGAGAAAACGTGATGCAGATGTACTCGCTGAGGCTTTCGCCATTAATCGAGCGCTTGATTTAATAAGACGGGGGGAGGTTCTAAGACGAACCGGAGAGATATCTCTGGATTGCCCACTAATCACGTCCACAGGGGCGTGGAGAGCGACAATAGAGTCGTTCATGGTCAAGTGTTCGTCGAGAAGAAAATTAGAAGAAGGTTTATCACAAGTAGCTGGAATCAAAAGTGATTCCGAAACCGAGAATGACCCAACAGTGGGGCTAGCACGAAACTGGATCGGAGAAGTACCCAGTGAATCCTGCATAGCACGCTTAAGGTCGGGAGATACAGCTAATTGCTCTCCCGACACGAGAAAGAAAGAGATTTGTAGATAAGGAGGGCGTTGTAAACGGAAAAAAAAATCACCAAGATAGACAATCCGCAGCGCAATAGAACTAGCCATAGTATGATTGCGAAAAGGACATAAAGAATTAGAATTTACCTTAGGATTAGAGAGGTCCCTTTTCCGGTCCGCTTCCTCTTCTTCCAGCAGATCATCATTATCGATCCAGCTAGCAGCTTTCAACGAAGATGAGCTTTTGAATTTAATGGGGGACAGCTTAAGATTAGCTGCAGTGATCGATGAGAGGTGGGCTTGATTTTGGAATAGTTGCCAGTCGGATTCGAAATGCGGGTTGACATCCCACTGCGGCCATTAAGAAGCAGGATCTGAAAGCTTGGAGACCTGAGATGAGTAATCTGGCGAGCGGTTGGCTGGAGAGGAAGATGCCTTGGCCACTTGAGAAGGACCAGTAGAGGGTAGTGAAATGGGAAGAACATTAGGGATCACAGATGGCTTGTTCGCACTCTTATTTTCTTGAAGAGAGGGAAGATCCGGGTTGATCCAAACCAAGTTAGGCGGTTTGGCGGGGGAGATCTTTGCCTGGCTCACAGGGGCAAGAGACATACTAGGAGGCAGATACTTTTTCTTAGAAGGGGCTTTGTAAGCAGCTTTCCCAAGTGGTTTCGAAGATGAAGATGATCCTGGGTGGAAGGGAGAAGAGGCAGCAGTTGGCTTGGTAGCAGCCTTCGGAGGCCAAGAAGGCAACCCAGGATCCGAACCCCCTGCGAACGGTGAAACATGGTACTGAACCGAAACAGGGAAAGACACGAAGCCATCTTTCAGGACAAAAGCTTCAATGCGTTCTTGTTGCTCGGGAATATTAAAGATAGCTTCCACTTGCATACAACCCGAAGCAAGCTTAGATGCAGAGGAAATGCTAGATATATTACCAACACATTTCACCATATCTCCCACACGCTGCAGCGAGTCGCAAAACGGAGGTAAACCCAGCAGTGACACTTTAGTGGGCACGAGATTGAGGAGAGACGTCGGGGGGACAACTTGAACCCATTTGCGAATGGATAGAGAAATAGATCCAATCGCTAGAGATGAGTTGTCAATCAAGTCTTTCAGCAGTTTGGGGGACGGACAACGGATAACGATGTCTCCGTTAGAGTAAGAACTGAGGACCCAGTCCCAGTCCTTCACATTACAAGAGATACTAAGGAAAGAATTGAGGGTGAAGATTGGGATTGTCTCTCTGTTAAACAAAATGGCCCCATAAGTATCGAAATACTTCAAGCGATCATAAAGTTCTGTGTTAGGAATGAACACTTGCGAAATGATCGGCTTGGAAGGGATGACAGGAGGAGGAACATGAGAGCTTGCCTGCAAGTCGATAGGCTCAGAAATGCGGTTGCTCAGAGGCGGAGTCGGGAGAAGCGGAGATTTGGCAAACGATTTTTTGAGCTTCGGTTTATTGGAGTTAGCATCGACATACTTGCGATGCAAAGCTGGAAAATCGATCGCCGCGAGCACCTGCTCAGAGATCGAAAACCCAATCGAAATCCCTAGTAGCCTCTGCAAAGCAAAACACCGGGGGCGAGAATGGCCGGACTTGAGGCAAAATAGGCATTTCATGGTGGCCGTACAGTATTTTTTAATATGGCCCGGCCTCAGACAATGGAAACATGTAATTGGAGATAGAGTGGAAGATGGAGATGGGTTAACAGGAGAAGAAGATAAAGAGGGGGCGAATAGGCGGGAAACATGAAGTAGGGAAGTTCTTGGAAGCTTCCTAATCCCGGGCTTGAAATACCTAGACGTACGAAGCCCATCAGGCAACATATCCGTATCATTATTTCTTTTTTTTGTTTTTTTAACTACTTGTACCCATGAAAGATCCATGGGCCACAATAAGGACTAGAAAAGTAAAGGCCCAGTAAACGAAATGAGCGCAGGAGAGAAAAAATTAAATACTCACTACTGTATTATTATTATTTTTTTTGAAATAAATACTCACTACTGAAGAACAAGAAATACAGTTGAGAAAAGTCGCAATGTAGAAACAACAAATAATAGGGATCTGCTTGCTAACGCTGTTCAAGGAGACAGGGGTAAGAGAAATTCGAATGGTCGAAATGGATCTCCAGCCGGATTAGAAAACCAAATAGAATAAGACTGGAATCGGCAACCACAATAGTGCCCCAATCACAACACGAAGAGAAAATAACCGAGATCGGAACGAAGAAGCGAAACTTCTGCAAATAGATACTAGAACAGCGGTACAAAGAGCAGGGCAATAACAACAGCGGATGATTGGTCAGGTAGAAGGATGAAACCAATCAACCCCTACTCGCTTAAAAACGAGGAGAAGCCCCGATGAAACAATCACCACACCAAAACCAAAATAAAGAGGGTTACTGAAAAACTTACAATGAGCGGACGCTGATGGGGCTTACCAATGAAAGGACGCCGGCGACTAGGCCACCACTCCACCGCGAACTCCAGGAACGAGAGATACGACGCTTGACACCGAAGATCTGACACACTCGAAACACAGAAAGGGCAGGGAATCGCGGAGGGCTCCGATCAACCGGAGAGGGACTGAGAACTCGCTGAAGGAAGCTGGCGCAACGCTGAGGGCTACACCAGCCTAGGAGATGGCTGCAGCAAATGGGCGCACCACCGAGACCTTGGAGCAATGAGGACAACCAGAAATAGGAGGGAGAAAGGGAGGATTGAAAACCAACGAACGAAGGGAAGAAACGAACAGGGTATGGAGAAGAGGGAAGGGCAAAGAGAATTAACGAAGGGCGAGAGAGGAGAAGTAGATTAGAATAGCCGGATCTGATGAGAATTAACGAAGGGCGAGAGCGGAGAAGTTCCTTTTTTTTTCTTTCTTTAGTAGTAGGAAGATCCTCATTTGGAAACCAGTATTTTTCAAATCTTTGAATCCCACCATTTTAGAAGATTGATGCGCTTACATTTTTTATGAGATTAATGTACACATGACAAATATCCAGTCTAAATAGATTAGATCATATTCTATCTAGATAGGACATAATCCGAACCAAAAAAAATATCGTGTAAATTCTCATTTAAGAGTAATGCTATACCCAGAGCCGTGTATACTATTAAATGAACAAACTAGGATGTGGAAATTCTAATCAACATTGCCACATAATCAAAATGAATAAAATTAAGGCTAAATTTAAAAAAAAAACATCCATTAACTATTGCTCATTTGATATAAACCTTCATTAACTATAAATTTTATTAAAAACCTCCTTCAACCTAGTTTCTCAAATACCCTCATTTTTTGAACAAGAATACCCCACTTCTAAAATAATGGTTTTTAGCCTCTTAATAGATATTTGCTATTTAGTCCCCCAAGGCATAGCATTTGTAATTTTTTCCATCAGTTTGAATGATTTGATTAATTTTTTAATATAATTTCGTCCCTCAATTTATGAGTATTTGAATTTTAGTTCCTCAATTTATATCATTTGCAATTTAATCCCGCAATTGGTGACCTAATTAGAGTGTTTTGCAATTTAGTACCTCAATTTATGGATATTTACAATTTAGTTCTTCAACTAAAAGGACTTACTAGTACTCAAATTTTAAGTTCCTTTTAAATTCCTAATTATAGTATATCAGAGATTTCTAATGAATATTAATGTAAAGCCCAGAATTCCAAATAAGACCGAATTCGAAGTTCCATAGGATCTATACACTTCACTTCGTACAATTTAAAATTTGAACTTTTCATAATACAACACAGTTCTTTACAAGTAGTTACACGACGGAAGGTAAAATGAAGTACAACAATGAAAATAATACAATTGCAAGATCTTTAACATGTAAATAAATCAACAACAGTATATCAACTTTATATCTTCATGAAAATCCATCTCCTGCATATAAAACTGTGGGCACGTCAGTTGCTTACAACCAACGAAAATGTTATACACGGTCATCCTCTCTATGCCGAAAATATAACGATATTAATACTTTAACAAACCACAAAACTTGAATGCAAATAAAGTGTTAAAATGTGACTAATCTAAATATGTAAGTGTATGCAATGCCTTAATGCCTAATGCAGATATTTTATATTAAGATGACACTAATGCATACTTATTCTGATTCTATGCATCTCATACTATATAGGTCCGAGGGCAAGCACCTACGTACTCCACATTTAAGGATTCGATCCCTCGCCATGAAAACTACCCAGTAATAAAAGCAAGGTTTAGATCTTTCCACGAGTACGGATCCCAGTCCAGGAGTCCACTGCCCGACTGTTATAACAGACTCCTCATCGTACGAATATTCCGCAAGTGCCCCTCTAGCCCCGGTATATGTATATACATTGGAGTACGGCAAACTATCCGCCCAACTACATATAGTCCTGGATTTAAAATAAAAGGTTGTCACCTACGAAGCAACCACAGTCTCGGAATCCTCCGCCCGACTGGGTCTATAGTCCCGGAATCCACCACCCGACTATATAGAGTGCCCCACTTTCGTTTGCCCAAGTTTTATTACATCTTCACTTATGTGCCTAGTTATTAAGTTCAAGACATGAATAAATTATCATACCTAGAGTTAGTCTTACCCCTTACCAAACTTAATCACAAATACCGAGATAGCTCCATGGCCATATCTCAAAATATAACTCAAATCTTTTAATTCAACAATACCGGTACCCGATGTCTCACTAAACTCTAGATCACAACCTTTCATGTGCAAGAATCCATGGATACTCATATCCTTCATAATCATGTATTAAACTCAATGTATTCTTATCTTCAACGTACTTATTCACAATTAAATCAATGTCTTATCTTAACATCACACATGATTCATTCTATTCACTATCTTTCAAAAGCAGTAGCTCTTTTCATGAACATAGATTCATCCACTTTAAGTCTCATTAGCAATTTAAGCTCAAATTACAATTCATATCTCAACCCACATCAAATATTTCTTAAATCAAAACAAGTGTATAATTTCTTCAAGGAAAATCAATTCACACAACAATATTTTACTCTTCTTCTAAAATAAATTTCATATACCCAACTAAATAATTTCGAAGTCAAAACTCATTTACCATCACAATTCCTTTTTTTATTTCTAAAAAATATTCATGAAAATTTCTAAAAATATTTTCAATAAATCTTATATCATCTTATATGAACATTACAATTTTCCCCCAAATTTTTAATAGTATTAAAAATACTCCTTTTTATTAAAACAAACTCAAAAAAAATTGTTTGAAGCCATCAGGTTTCAAACCAAGCTCCCCCCGCCCTACACAGTGAACACCAAAGGCCCATACCGAAAGCCACTAAGTCCAAGTGGACTTTGTGTCATAAAGCCGAAACAAAAACCCCAAATTCTGACCTTCGGGATTCGGGTTTAATTAAACAATCATAAAGCCGAAACAAAAACCCCAAATTCTGACCTTCGGAATTCGGGTTTAATTAAACAAATAAAAAAATGGGTTTAACAAGTTTCGAACCCAGACTTCCTACATGCTACAGTGACTTATGGTGCACTCGCTAGCCAATAAATCCAAGTGTGATTACTGATATCAAGTTACACTGTTTGGCTTTTGTCCAATTTTTTGTTAATCAATTATCTTCATAAAACTCTATTTTTTTTTTCATTTGATCTAACCTTTCATTAGGCTACAATTAGTTCATCTAGATTGAATTTACTTTTTGACAATAACTCACGAATTTATAATTCATATTTTAGACAATATATCTAAATTTCAACTTATCTCTTCTTATTAATAAACATGAATTACATTTCTTCAATTTAATAAAAAAATAGTAATTTGTATCTCTTACAAACAATTAAATGAATTTAAGTGTATCAAATTAACTTTACAAAAATTTATTTTGAACCACAAGAGAAGATCTCAACAATTTTTCATATAATTTTATATTTCGATATTTGTAAATTAGCATGAGTATTTGTTCATGGCAAAAACTCACTATTTCTTTTTCTCATTATCAACTAACATGATGACAAGTAATTTCTCAATCATAGAAAAGTCTCTACAATTCATGGTATACACAATAGCATAGATTTGTTCACATTTATCACATCAATTTTATCTATAATACTCATTTAACATACTAGCATGCATATTCTATATTTAGAAAGCATAAGATCACCACCCAAAATTAAAGAATTTTGATGTACTCAAATGAACTCCTACAAATGAGAGCTTCTAGAAACTCCGCTTCGCCTTCTCGAAATCCGCACGCAAGAAAAAGCTCCCCATCTCCATTTGGCTAGCACAATGAGCAACATCATTTCGGCCAAGGCAAACAGCAACATCACTTCACCACTTCAAAATCTTATCTATATACCTATATATACACTTCTATATTTGCATATGTATATAGACATGCTTAATATATGTATATGTGATGTGAATGTGAGAAGGTGGAGGAAGTAATCAGGAGGTGGTTGATGGGATTTGGTTTCGGATGTGACTAGAAGAGAAAGGAGAAGGAAAGAGTGAATGAATTTGTTTGGGGAGTTAGGTAGTTTTATAAAGGGGTTTAATTAATAAAATGTAAATGGATTTAATTAGCCCACTAATCATCATTAATCACCCCAATCACCTCTTCCTCTTCATCTTCTAACAACCGACAACTCTTCCTCTCCCTTAACCGTTCTTTTCTCTCTCATCTAATACACGTGCACGTGTTGTGCACTAGCGCACACACACTTCTCAAATTAATTATTTGAAAACATAAACTATATATATACATAATATGCACGTAAAAATTTGTTTAATAATATTTCATGCAAAAATAAAATAAACATACGCACTCACCAAAATTTATTTTGAAAATGGATATGCTCAAATACGCGCACCGAAACAAATACGTACGTCGCACGTAAAATATCAAAAATACGAAATCGACTTTATCAATGAAAAAATATTGAAATATATTCTAAAACAACATGAGAAAATATATATATTAATTTTATATATTTCACGACGTAATTGCTACGTATATAGAAAAACACGTGCATTACACGTACAAAAGTATTTAGATCAAAAGTGTGAGAAAAATGAATTTCTGTTTTATAAAATAGATTTGAATACCTAAAATAAATAATTTAAACACATAGAAAATATTACACGTAGCGGTGGAAACACATAATCGATACGTACATCAAGAACACGTAAAAAGCACGCAAAACTCAGAGATTGAAATTTAATATTTTAGTTGACTCAAAATAGGATAAAATATACGAAAAATGCATAAATAGTTAGAAATCACAATACGTAATGAAAACACGTTACAAATATTACCAATAACGGTACAAAATACACGTGCGTAACACACGAGGGTAAAATTGTCATTTTCAATTTTGCGGGGTGTTACAATTAAAGACGTAGAAGAGATGTGGAAAAATAGTAATTGTCAGTGGTTTCATCATGTACCCTATTTTTTTTGATAATATGATGTAGTCTATATAGATAGTAAGTCTTCCTTTTGCAGTGCTTTGAAAAAATTGGGAAAGGATAATGAGATATTTGAACAGTTTATAACATTTTCAACTGATCACCACAATACAGGTAGCATCAAGAATTTTAAACCATAAAAGTTCTGAACGTAGTCATCTTCTCAAAAATGTTAGCAAACCAATAGTAATAATAACTTCGAAATAATAATAAACGATTAGAAACTAGGTTATAAAATAATCAAACTAAAGTATTACCTTATTCTTTTTCCCCCTTCTTTCTTTCTTAGCATCCTTGTTTCCTTGAATCGATTTAGCCATTACATGCTTTTGTTTGATAAAAATTTTAGGCTTTAAATTGATTAAATCATTCTAATTTGGGGACTACATTGCAAATGCTATAATTTGGATAACTAAATCACAAATATCCTTTAATTGATGAACTAAATTATAAAAATGATTAATTAAGTCATTCTAAACGAGGGACTAAATTGCAAATACTATAATTTGAAGACTAAACTATAAATATTTATTAATTAATGGACTAAATTATTGATATGGCTAAAAATGGGGATTAATCGGAACCGTCCAAATCGGGCACGAATCTTGAAGTCCAGGGGTAAAACGGAAATTTCACCTACAAATAGGGTCTGAAATGGGTACTAGGTCTCTCCGATAAAGACCCAATAACCCACAAACGGACTCGCTTCAATTGGGCGCGGGTCTCAACCAGCAATAGAGCCCGATCAGAGGGATAGAATTAAGGCTCCTGATTAGATCCTAATCAACGGCCCTGATCCATCCCTATCCCTCCACTGGGAATTAGGGATTACATTCCTAATCTGTTTACAAGGAGAATATTCCTTATCAGATCACGGGGATTACATTCCTAATCTGTTCCCTAAGACGCCTATAAATACCCCCCATCCATCTCCATTAAAAGGTAATCAACTCTTCACCAGTTTTGGTGCTCATTCATAGTCTTCCTAGATTACTGACTTGAGCGTCGGAGGGTGCGTCGCCGGGAACAACCCCGGTGTCTCGCACTTTTTGCAGGTGCACGGCGGGAGCGACGACCGACGCCCCGAGGAACAGGTATACAGGTTACTATTCAGTTTCCCCAAGAATCCACAAGTTCTACCTGTTTGCCCCCACACCAAATTTAGCGGCAACAGATTGGCGCCGTCTGTGGGAAACTAACGAATAGAAATCTCTCCTCTTCCCCGAGAACAGCTCTTCTCCAGCCATGCCGCCTCGCAAAGTCAGGTCAAGAGGGTCTAATCGAGTGCCCAACCCTGACCAGCAAGAAGTCCTTCCTGATCCCGCTCAGCAACAAGGGCAACTCCCTCCTACGGTGGAAGAGCCGCTCCAGCGGAACCCTCCACCTCCTGATCCAAAGGGCCCTAACCCACAAAAACAGCCTCTTCACCAAGAGAACCTCTCCATCCACAACGCCTCCAGTGCCTCCATGGCCTCCCATCATCCCCGAGCCTCTGGTCGCCACAATGCCCCTCCCAAACGCCCGGAAGATGACGACCTCCGTCGTCATCTGGATGAAAAACGGGCTCGGGGGGAAGCCTCCCGCCAGCAAGAGCGATCCCCCCGTCGCCGAGAGCACAGGAGGTCCCCCATCCGAAGAGGGAGAAAAGACTCCCCCGATTATTACCGGAGAAGGCACTCTCCCGCAGGTCGGCAGCAGCCTAGGAACAATGAGGCACCCATCACCCGTGCCGAGTTCCAGCAGTTCCAAGCAATGCAGGCCCTCAACCTCCGTCAAAACCCCAATGAGCCGAGGGCCCCATCCCCTCCTCCAGTCCGAAGCCCTCGCCAACGGTCCCCCTCTCCTCGTCCTGCACCAACCAACTCCCGGCGTACCCCGAGTCCTCGTCGTTCCCGAAGTTACCGTCGCCGCAGCCCTCGCTCCCCCTCCTACGAAGATGAGTCCCGTGGCCCGGCGGGTTACCGTCGGAGGGATGACATCATGGACCGCCGTCTTAACGAGGTGGAAAAGCTCCTGGGACAGATAAACCGAGAAGAGGAACTCAGGGGAAGGACCCTACGACCTAGCCGGCCCCCGTTCTCTCGAACCATAGTGGATGCCCCTGTGCCGTTCGGCTTCAAACCTCCCCAATTTGAGAATTACACCGGGGAGACCGATCCAGTTGATCACATCGAAAGCTTTAAGACTTTGATGCTCCTCCACCAAGCTTCCGATGCCCTCCTCTGCAAAACATTCCCCGCGACACTCAAAGGCCCGGCTCGAGAATGGTACTCTCGTCTTGCCCCGGCATCGATATTCTCCTTCGAGCAGTTCGAAACCCTCTTCATCACCCACTTTGTCAGCAGCCGAAGGACCGAGAAAACCAGCATCTCACTATTGCACCTCCGTCAGCAAAAGGGGGAAAAACTGAGAGATTACGTGAAGAGGTTCACAGCTGAAGCTAGAACCATTACCTCCCTCGACCAATCGGTTGCTACCGCGGCATTCCAATCCAACATTCTCAATTCCAACCTCCGCTCCTCCCTCGCCAAGAAACCCCCACATGACTTTTCCGACCTTCTCCTTCGCACCGAAAAGTACATTCGGGCCGAAGAGGCCGAGCAACAACCCAACTGGGAGGTGCCCGCCTCCGGGCTTAAAAGGAAGGGGACGGAGGAAGAAGGAGCCAAGAAGCTCCAGAAGGATAATGCCGGCCAGCGCCGACCTCCCCCTAGATTTGAGAAGTTCACTCCCCTCAACGCTAATCTCTCAGCCATCTTTATGGAGGTCGAAAAAGACGGGGTCTTGCCTCCGGCTCCCAAAATGAATACCCCCGCCAAAAGAAGAGATAAAGAAAAATGGTGCCGCTATCACCGGGACCATGGGCATGACACCAACGACTGCCGTGCTCTGAGGAACGAGATCGAAGCCCTTATCCAGAGGGGACAACTAACGAAGTTTGTAAGAAAGGACCGAGCCGAGCTCCCTCCCCCGCCTCGGGGGGCTAACAAGCGTCCGGAAAGAGAAGAGACGCCAGACTTCGAGGAAGAGCGAGTCCTCCACCTCATCCATGGGGGTCCGATGGGAGGTTCCTCGAACTCCGCTCGGAAAGCGTTTATCAGAGAGGTCAATTCAGTCCGAACCACGCCTCCTCCCAAAGGCCTCGGAGTGCCAGTCACCTTCTCCGACGAAGATCTCGAGGGAGTTCGTATCCCACATTGTGACGCCCTTGTCATCAACCTCCACATGGCAAATTTCAAAGTGGAGAGGATCTTAGTTGACAACGGCAGCTCCGTCAACATCCTATTCCTCTCCGCTTTTAAAGGCCTAAAGCTCTCCAGAGACAGACTCAAGCCCGCCGGTTACACTCTCCATGGGTTCACGGGGGTTCCGGTAACTATAGAAGGGGTGATCACCCTCGATGTAACTGCCGGCCAAACCCCTACCACCAGGACAGAACCGATGGACTTCATGGTGGTGGATGTCCCCGCTGCCTACAACGTCATTTTGGGCAGGCCCGGCCTCGCAGCTCTGGAAGCAGTTCCCTCGGCATACCATCTGAAGATGAAGTTTCCCACCCGATCCGGGGTCGGGGAAGTAAGGGGAAATCAGGAGCAGGCCCAGAAATGCTACATGACCTCAACCCTCGGGCCCGTCCTCTCCTTAGAGACCCTGGAGATTCCCCAAGATTCCACAAGACCGACCTCCGAGCCAGCAGACGAACTGGAGGAGGTGCTCTTCTCTGAACAAGAGCCGACCCGCAAGTTCTTCGTAAGCAAGACCCTCCCATCCGCCCTATACTCAGATATTGTGAAATGCATCCGAGCCAATCAAGACCTCTTCGCATGGTCCGCAACTGACATGCCCGGTATCTCCGAAGAACTCCTAGTCCACCGCCTGAGTGTTGATCCGGGGTCCAAACTGGTTCAGCAGAAGAGGCGCAAGTTCGCCCCCGAGCGTCAGCTTGCTATCAAAGAGGAGGTAGATAAGCTGCTGAAAGCCTGATTCATACAGGAGGTATTGATTTCACTGACCTTAACAAGGCCTGCCCTAAAGACCCCTTCCCTCTGCCGAGCATCGACACTCTGATTGACGCAACCTCGGGACATGAGCTCCTCAGCTTCATGGACGCTTTCTCGGGTTACAATCAGATAAGGATGTTCCCCCTGGATATTCCGAAGACATCTTTTGTGACCGACCAAGGACTCTACTGCTACAGAGTCATGCCGTTCGGCCTAAAGAATGCCGGGGCGACATACCAGCGCTTCGTTAACCAGGTATTCCAGGCGCAGATTGGCCGGAACATGGAAGTGTACGTGGATGACATGCTTGTGAAAAGCATCCGAGGCATTGATCACATGGCCGACCTCCAAGAAGCGTTTGATGTTTTGAGAAAGCACAATATGAGACTCAACCCGAACAAGTGTGCGTTCGGCGTCTCATCAGGCAAGTTCCTCGGCTTCATGGTTAGCCAACGAGGAATAGAGGCGAATCCGGAGAAGATCAAGGCCATACTGGACATGGCCCCCCTAGAAATGTCAAAGAAGTTCAGAGGTTGACTGGTCGCCTAGCCGCTATAGGGCGCTTCCTGTCAAAGTCTGGGGAGAAGTGCCTCCCGTTCTTCAAAGCCCTCAGGGGGGCTAAGGGATTCGAGTGGGGGTAGCAACAACAAGACTCCTTCGACCAGCTTAAGGCTTACCTCGTCAATCCACCTCTTCTCAGCAAACCCATACCAGGCGAACCACTCTACCTCTACTTGGCAGCCTCCGAACAGACGCTTAGTGCGGTCTTAGTCAGAGAAGAAGAAAGAACTCAGAAGCCCATTTACTACGTCAGCAAAGTGCTTCGGGACGCCGAGCTCCGGTACCCGAAAATTGAGAAAATAGCCTACGCCCTGATAATGGCTGCGAGAAAGCTTCGGCCATACTTCCAGTCCCATTCGATGGTCGTTCTTACCGACCAGCCGCTGAAACAGATCCTTCACAAGCCAGAGACTTCCGGCCGCCTCATGAAGTGGTCGATCGAGCTGAGCCAACATGATATTACTTATCAGCCTCGGACCGCAATCAAGGCGCAAGCACTGGTCGAATTCATAGTTGAAACAACTATCCCCGACTCCGAACAAACAATGAAGGGACCGCCTGTCTGGTCGGTCTACGTTGATGGATCCTCTTGTAGCGAGGGAAGCGGCGCAGGAGTCATCCTGGCAGGGCCAGATAACTTCATCCTCCAATACTCCCTCCGGATAAATTTCAAAGCCTCGAACAACGAGGCCGAATACGAAGCACTGATAGCCGGGCTTCGAATGGCCCGAAATGCTGGGGCACGACGACTACAGGTCTTCAGCGACTCCCAGTTGATTGTTAACCAGGTCCTCGGTGAGTATGAAGCCCGCGACGATAGAATGGCTAAATACTTGTCCAAAGTAAAGAGCCTCATGGCGCTGTTCGACGAGGCTCTCATCCAAAGGATCCCTCGAGAAGAAAATGCTCAGGCCGACGCCTTATCCAAGTTAGCCTCCTCCTCCCTTCAAGGTCTGGAACAGACCGTTTTGATAGAAGTCCTCCTGAAGCCGAGCATAGAGGACGAAGCGCCAGACTCCGTGGAAGCATTGTCCGTCCTCCTCGAAGACAACTGGATGAAACCCATTGTCGAATTCTTGAGGAACGGACTCCTCCCTGAAGATCCGAGGGAAGCACGAAGAATCAGGGCCCGAGCCGAGCGTTTTACTTTAATCGAAGGCATCTTATATAAACGCTCCTTCACCCAGGTGGACGGTCGGCCATACCTAAGGTGCCTTTCCCCCGGGCAGGCCGACTACGCCCTGCAAGAGCTCCACGAGGGCATCGGCGGGGCTCATTCGGGGTCCAGAGCTCTAGCGCGCAAAGTATTGAACTACGGGTATTACTGGCCCACTCTCTTACGGGACGCCGAACGACACGTTCGACAATGCAGCTCCTGTCAAAAGTATGCAGACATCCGACGCCTTCCATAGGCGCCGCTCACCTCCCTATCAAGTCCGATCCCCTTCGCCATGTGGGGAATGGATTTACTAGGACCGTTTCCACCAGCTCCCGGACAGCTAAAGTTCCTAGTCGTGGCAGTCGACTACTTCTCTAAATGGATAGAAGCCGAGCCCCTGGCTACAATCACCGAGCACAGAGTAGTTCAATTCTTCTGGAAAAATGTGATTTGCCGTTTTGGCGTTCCCCGAGTCATAGTCACAGATAACGGGACACAGTTTACTGGAGCCGCCTTCCGAGCCTTGTGTGAAGACCTCTCCATACAACACCGATTCTCCTCCGTCTCCCATCCCCAGTCGAATGGCCAGGCTGAGAATGCCAACCGGCAGATTCTTGCGGGAATCAAGAAGAGGTTAGACAAGTGTTCCAAGGGGCTATGGGTCGATCAGCTGCCGAACGTACTCTGGAATCACCGCACCACCAAGCGGACCCCAACAGGCGAGAGCCCATTTAATCTCACCTATGGGGCCGAAGCCATCATCCCCCTAGAAGTCGGGATACCCTCTCCTCGCCTGATCGCTTATGAAGAAGAGCAGAATGCTAGAGAGCTCAGAACAAGCCTAGATCTGATAGACGAAATCCGAGAGAGAGCTGCCATACGCCAGCAAACTTACCGAAGAAGGATCGAGCTAGCATACAACAAAAGAGTCCGCCCAACGGACCTCAAAGAAGGGGATTTAGTCCTTCGGAAGTTGGCCATCTCGTTCCCCGGGCAGAAAAGCAAGCTGGCCCCGAACTGGGAGGGACCGTACAAGATCACGAAAGTAATCCGCCCTGGTACGTACAAGCTAGAAGATCTCGAAGGCAGAGAAATTCCCAGGACGTGGAACGCCGACCATCTTTTGAAATACCAAGAGAAGGCAACTACGTCTCTCCAAGTAACTCGAGATGTCGAACCGTTCCCTTCCTTTTACTAGTAGTGGTTTGTCCTTTTGTTTTTATCATTGTAATAACGGCTAGCAACTTTAGAAGCAGCCGATCATCGGATATTAATAAATAAAGTTTCTTCATGTTTTCACTACTATTACATCCCTCTGCTTGTAACTCTTTAATATCACAATGGTTCCGGAGTCCAACACTTGGCTCGATTCTACTTCGCAAGCTCGCTCCTAAGCGAACTAGAAGTAGCTCACCATTCGAAACTGCTCCCACACCCCCTAATTGACAATGGTTCCGGAGTCCAACACTTGGCTCGATTCTACTTCGCAAGCTCGCTCCTAAGCGAACTAGAAGTAGCTCGCCATTCGAAAATGCTCCCACGGCCGTTGAATGGTTCGGAGTCCAACACTTGGTTCGAATCTACTCCGCAAGGTCGCTCCCAAGCAAGCTAGGGGTAGTTTGCCATTCGAAACTGCTCCCACACCCCCTAATTGACAATGGTTCCGGAGTCCAACACTTGGCTCGATTCTACTTCGCAAGCTCGCTCCTAAGCGAACTAGAAGTAGCTCGCCATTCGAAAATGCTCCCATAGCCGTTGAATGGTTCGGAGTCCAACACTTGGTTCGAATCTACTCCGCAAGGTCGCTCCCAAGCAAGCTAGGGGTAGTTCGCCATTCGAAACTGCTCCCACACCCCCTAATTGACAATGGTTCCGGAGTCCAACACTTGGCTCGATTCTACTTCGCAAGCTCGCTCCTAAGCGAACTAGAAGTAGCTCGCCATTCGAAAATGCTCCCACGGCCGTTGAATGGTTCGGAGTCCAACACTTGGTTCGAATCTACTCCGCAAGGTCGCTCCCAAGCGAGCTAGGGGTAGTTCGCCATTCGAAACTGCTCCCACACCCCCTAATTGACAATGGTTCCGGAGTCCAACACTTGGCTCGATTCTACTTCGCAAGCTCGCTCCTAAGCGAACTAGAAGTAGCTCGCCATTCGAAAATGCTCCCACGGCCGTTGAATGGTTCGGAGTCCAACACTTGGTTCGAATCTACTCCGCAAGGTCGCTCCCAAGCGAGCTAGGGGTAGTTCGCCATTCGAAACTGCTCTCACACCCCCTAATTGACAATGGTTCCGGAGTCCAACACTTGGCTCGATGCTACTCCGCAAGCTCGCTCCAAGCGAGCTAGAAGTAGCTCGCCATTCGAAAATGCTCCCACGGCCGTTGAATGGTTCGGAGTCCAACACGTGGCTCGATTCTACTCCGCAAGCTCGCTCCTAAGCGAGCTAGAAGTAGCTCGCCATTCGGAAATGCTCCCACAGCCGCTGAATGGTTCGGAGTCCAGCGCTTGGTTCGACTCTACTCCGCAAGCTTGCTCCTAAGCGAGCTAGGGGCAGTTCGCCATTCTAAAACGCTCCGACTATCCTAACCTAGTCAACCAAGGATCCCGAAGTCTAACACTTGGCCCGATTCTACTTCGCGAGTCCACTCCCGAGCGAGCTAGATGTAGTTCGCCATTCAAAGTCCGAAGCTTACGAAGTTACGGCACGGCAGACAACAATCGCAAGAACAAGACACACAAGTTCGGCAATAACACTTTTATTATTGAAACAGACGCGGTACAAAGGCAAACACAGCAGGAGCACAACTCATCAGAGAAAAGTTACAATGCCGACTTATTACACTTAGCGAAAAACAAAAAATAAGCAAAGAACTCGCAGAATCGACCACGTCAGCGCTTCTTCGGAGCTGGAGCGTTCCGCTTCAAGGACACTCGAGAGTGACGACGCTTGTCCCCGGAGCGCGACCCCAAGCCGGCAAACTGGGACGTATCCTCGGCACCGCTCCTGGTAGCTACACCGACAGACGCCCCGCTCGAGGAGATTGCCACCGAGCTCTGCGCGTCCCCCGGGCTTGGTTGACCGATCCGCTGACGGGTCGCCATCTCATAGAAGGTAATGCCCCGCTCACTCTCAGCGCGAGTGCATGACGTGCTTCGAACGTTGATCGGCCTCGAATGTGGCTTAAGACGGGCCACTTCCGCCTCCAACTCCGAGATCCTGTCCCGCAACGAGTCGTCTTTGACGTCGACTTCGAAACGTGGAGGTATTGCGGAGTCCGGCACTCCGGATCGGCTAGCGACGAGGCGCCGAAGGTGGGTGACCTCGATGCTTTTATCCACCGTCGCTCTCTTTAGCGCTTCGACTTCGGCAGTCAACTCGACTCGTTCGGTCGTCAACTTGGCCACCTCGGCCGTCAGCCCCTCGCCCTCACTCCGGAGCTTCGCCTCTACGGACTGCAGATGTTGTATCTCGGAAAGCAACTCGTCCTTCTCCGCTGTTATTTTGGACAAGTTATGACGAATGCACTGAACTCGAATCTCATTACTGAAATCAGTTGGCAAATGTTCACCTTCGGGTATAAGCTCGGCGATTCTGCTTTCCAAACGACGAATCTCGATGTCTTGCCGTCCAAGGACGAGCTGGAGATGCCTCCTCTCGCTTTCGGCTCGGCGCAATCCGAGCTCGACCTCGTAAAGTTTCTCCCTACACCTAGCCAAACACAGCCTTGTCGCCCCTAGGCCGGCCTCGGCTGGAACTTCCTCGTCCGGGCAAGCAAGCTCGACGTCTTGGGCAATCACCATAAGCTGCAAAGAGATCAGAATAATCAGCACAAACGCCGAACATGGCCGAAGCGCCACACTTGGAAAAATTTTCATCTCTAGAAACAAAAGGGGACAGTTCGGCAAAAGAAAGTGCGTAACACAAAAACTTCCGAACATCGACACTTGCAGAAATTTTCCTTTCATTAAACGTCAAAAAAAGCGGTGGCCAGTCCGCTATTAGGCATTACAAAGTTCGAAAGGAAAAACAAAATCAAAAACAACAAAACGAAAGGCGGATTCAGGGCCCGACCTCTTTCCCCGGGCGACGAGGCGGAGTAGGCGTCGACTTCGCCGAAGGAGACGCCGCCGCCAACGGAGTGGTCGTGGTGCTCGGGACCTCGCCAGTAACCCCGGCATCGGCATCGGCGTCGCCCTCCTCCTCCTCCTCCTCCTCTTCCCCTTCGGACTCGGGGTCGAAGCCCTCGACGTGTCCGGGGAAGAGTCGCCATCCCGAGACGTCCACCCCGGGGCATGCCTCTCGCACCCGGTCGAGGGCAGTGGCGAAGGCCTTCGCCATGTTCTGCGCGAGGTACCCCTGGGCCTTCTTCAAGGTGGCGTCCTCCGCCTCCTTCACGGCCGCCGCCTGCTTCGCCTCGGCCTCGACCAACTGGTTGGCCGACCCCTCCTTCTCCCGACGCAGCTCGTCCTCCAGCCTCTTCACTTCGGCCTCGAGGTGCTGGATCCTTGCAGACCGACCTTCATGCTCGACTCGGAGCTTGTCGAGCTGGTTCGACATCCGAGCCTTCTCGTTCCGAGCCTGGTCGGACTCCTGCTTCAGCTCCTTCTCGAGGGCGGTCAACCTCTCGGTGAGGTGACCGAAATGGACGACGATCTACAAAGGAAAGAAGAAGAACTCAGAGAGTTAGAAAAATTTTGTGATTCAAGGGGATGAAACGAACGAAGGGAACTCGGAACTTACCGATACCGCTGAACGAGCGATCTCGATCACGTCGTCGCCTTCCCTCCCCGCGTCCATGGCGGCACGGTCCTTCGGGGTGGCGAGATGCTTGACGGCCTGCATGCTCGCCGACGAGTTCCCGAGGAACCCATCGTGCCTCCGGACCTGCCAGTCCGGAATGTGGATCCTCTTGTGCTCCTCCGTCAGGAGCTCCTCGCCTGCTACGGTCAGCGGCGGGGTCGGCATGGCGAGCGCGGCGGCAATGGGGAAATCCCCCACAGGTGCAGGAACCGAAAGCCCCGCCACGGTGACGACCGGGTCGTCAGCAACCTCTACCACCTGGTCGGGGGCCGCAATCCTCGGCACCTTCGAGGTCGAGGGCAGCTTCGACGCAACCCTCTTGCGCTTCCTCGGCGCCTTACTGGCGAGCCCCGCCCTGAGCGCCAACACCGCCTCGTAGTCCATGGATTCTGCATCAAAAGCAAAAAATGATTAGCGCAAAAGAAAAACAAGGCAGCAAGTACGGAAAAAAGAACTTGGCGAGAGCCGCGTACTAGGATCTACGCGGCAGAGCCCTCCCCTGTAGAGAACGTCCTCCGTCAAATCCTTCCAATCGTACTTCGGCCGGTCGAGGAGGGTCCGGACCGCCGCTTCTTCCTCTACCGTAAGCCTCGGCAGCGCCGTCGCCCTCTTGGGCACCCCCTCTGCCCAATTTGTGGGGATCGGCCATGCTTCTCGACTCCGCATGACGACCCACTTCTCTTGCCAGTGCTTGATAGAGTCGGGGCAGACGACGAGCCTGCCGCCGTGCCTCGGAGTCAGATAATACTGGTACTCCGACTTGTTCCCTTGGTGGAGCCGGTATATCGTCCGAAGCACGTTCAGCTGCGGCTCGATCCCTGCGGCCTGGCAGTGGAGAACGAAGCCATTAATCACTCGCCACGCGTTCGGCATGAGCTGAATGGGGCAGACCCCGTACCAGCTCACCACGGTAACGGCGAACGCGTGGAGAGGCAGCCGAGCACCGGCGATAAAGGCATCGACCGGCCAGCAACACATGGTCACTGGCAGCGGCGAATTAGCCCTAACCCCGAGGCCCGGCAGCATGATTTCGTACTCCTCCGGGATGAAAAAAGAGTCCCGGATCGCAGCCAGTTCCTCCTCGCGCAGGATCGATGCCGCGTCGTCCGCCTCCGTCGTCTCCCTCGCTTCGTTCTCCTCGAAGGACCTCTCCCTCCCATGGACGATCCGCTCGGCCTGGTCCTTCGGGAGCTCCCTGACCCTGTGCAGCCCCGTCAGCGGACCTGGTAGCTGTCCGAACTCCCCCATCCTCTTCGGATCCACGACAATGGAATCCTTGCCGAACACCTTCCCCTTGGGTGGATTCGGACTCGAGGCCTCGACGCCTTCAAGGGAGGGCTCGGACCAAGAGACTTCATCTGAGACAGAAGCTACAGACATAATTTATAAATTACCTTGAAAAAAAAGAGCTGCCGAAAAACCTCGCCTGAGTCAAACACCGGTCACCGGAAAACTCGCTCGAGACACAAGAGAACGCCTGAGCAAATGAGAGAAGAAATGAGAAATGAGAAGGGGGGGGAGGATTTATAGAAGAGGGACACACACCACGAGGCTAATGGGCCCGTACGACCGGCCCATCTAAACCAAGCGGCAGAGCGATCCCAATCGTCACCTCGATAACAACAACGAATCATGAGTTGAATTTAATGCGCACTCCATCTGATGGAAACCCAGGGGTCACTGCAATTAATGAACGTCCCATCTGTCAGGCTTGTCAGAATTGTCAGAGGTGTCAGGGGTTCAAATGGCGCACAGAAAAGACAAACCCCCAAAAAACGACAAGTCTGGGAGTTTGGCACTCACTGCCGAGCATTCGTGACACCGACCCTGTTATAGGGAAAAAGTCACGTTCGGCACTCACTGCCGAGCATTCGTGACACCGACCCTGTTATAGGGAAAAAGTCACGTTCGGCACCTACTGCCGAGCGTTCGTGACACCGACCCTGTTATAGGGAAAAAGTCACGTTCGGCACCCACTGCCGAGCGTTCGTGACACCGACCCTGTTATAGGGAAAAAGTCACGTTCGGCACCCACTGCCGAGCGTTCGTGACACCGACCCTGTTATAGGGAAAAAGTCGAGTTCGGCACTCACTGCCGAGCGTTCGTGACACCGACCCTGTTATAGGGGAAAATCGAGTTCGGCACTCACTGCCGAGCGTTCGTGACACCGACCCTGTTATAGGGAAAAAGTCATGTTCGGCACCCACTGCCGAGCGTTCGTGACACCGACCCTGTTATAGGGAAAAAGTCGAGTTCGGCACTCACTGCCGAGCGTTCGTGACACCGACCCTGTTATAGGGAAAAAGTCACGTTCGGCACTCACTGCCGAGCATTCATGACACCGACCCTGTTATAGGGAAAAAGTCACGTTCGGCACCCACTGCCGAGCGTTCGTGACACCGACCCTGTTATAGGGAAAAAGTCGAGTTCGGCACTCACTGCCGAGCGTTCGTGACACCGACCCTGTTATAGGGAAAAAGTCACGTTCGGCACCCACTGCCAAGCGTTCGTGACACCGACCCTGTTATAGGGAAAAAGTCACGTTCGGCACCCACTGCCGAGCGTTCGTGACACCGACCCTGTTATAGGGGAAAATTGAGTTCGGCACCAGCTGCCGAGCGTTCGTGACACCGACCCTGTTATAGGGAAAAAGTCACGTTCGGCACTCACTGCCGAGCGTTCGTGACACCGACCCTGTTATAGGGGGAAAAGTCACGTTCGGCACTCACTGCCGAGCGTTCGTGACACCGACCCTGTTATAGGGAAAAATTGAGTTCGGCACCAGCTGCCGAGCGTTCTTGGCACCGACCCTATTACGGGGAAAGATGGGACCTCGGATCATGCCGAACTCCCTCTCGGCACTCATAACCATGCCGAACTCTCCCCCCTCTTCGGAAAGATGAGCCGAACCGCATACAGACCTCGGTCCCCTGGTCAGCGAGCTGTAGAAGGGGTCGGAAGCATGATACGAGCACATGTCCCCCTCAACGAATGAAAAAGGTCGAACCATTTGCCCAGAGATCTCGGAAAAATAATTAAAAATTTGGGAAAACAAGGAAGAACTCCTGCAAAGCAATTGTGAAGATAGGGAGCACCTTCTCGTCCCCGAACAAGCAATTATTGCTGAGAGCAATCTTCTAAGAACCCCGAACGACGAATTGACACTTCGCGAAGTTAATAGGGTATCCCTGCAAGAACACCACATGACCATAAGAGCTCAGGAGCGACTCAGAGTTCAATCCGCTTGAAAAATCACCAAACTACCTCCTTCAAGATTCAAAACCTTCCATTTGGGCTCCGATACAACTCCGCCAGCCATCAAAACAGCTAAAACTACTCCTCAAAAGCCGATCAAGCTTAGCCTTTAGGAGTGGGGGGCTCGTGATATGGCTAAAAATGGGGATTAATCGGAACCGTCCAAATCGGACACGAATCTTGAAGTCCAGGGGTAAAACGGAAATTTCACCTACAAATAGGGTCTGAAATGGGTACTAGGTCTCTCCGATAAAGACCCAATAACCCACAAACGGACCCGCTTCAATTGGGCGCGGGTCTCAACCAGCAATAGAGCCCGATCAGAGGGATAGAATTAAGGCTCCTGATTAGATCCTAATCAACGGTCCTGATCCATCCCTATCCCTCCACTGGGAATTAGGGATTACATTCCTAATCTGTTTACAAGGAGAATATTCCTTATCAGATCACGGGGATTACATTCCTAATCTGTTCCCTAAGACGCCTATAAATACCCCCCATCCATCTCCATTAAAAGGTAATCAACTCTTCACCAGTTTTGGTGCTCATTCATAGTCTTCCTAGATTACTGACTTGAGCGTCGGAGGGTGCGTCGCCGGGAACAACCCCGGTGTCTCGCACTTTTTGCAGGTGCACGGCGGGAGCGACGACCGACGCCCCGAGGAACAGGTATACAGGTTACTATTCAGTTTCCCCAAGAATCCACAAGTTCTACCTGTTTGCCCCCACACCAAATTTAGCGGCAACAATTATAAAAAAAATTATATTATAAAAGAGGGGTATTTTCGTCAAAAAAAGGTATTGAGAAACTTAGTGAAAAGGCCTTTTAAATAGAAATGATAATTGAGGGAGGTTTATATAAAATTAGCAATAGTTGAGGGGGATTTAAATTTTTTTTAGACCAACATTAATTTCAACTTAGACCTAAAGCTGATGAAACTAATTCCTAAATAATTAAATATGAGATCAACCTAATTTGAGATTAACTAAGATCTTATTTAATTGAGAAATCGGGTTAGATTTTCATTGGATGATGTGACAGTGCTAATTACAATTGTGACATTATGATGTGTTTATTTAGCAGTGATATGGCTAAAAATAGGATTAAATCGGGACCGTTCACATCGGACCCGAATCTTAAAGCTCAGGGGTAAAACGGTAATTTCACATGCAAATGGGTCCGAAGCGGGTACTGGGTCTCCTTCTCACAGATCCAATAACCCGCAAACGGATCCACCTCAGCTGGGTACGGGTTTCAACCCGCTACCAACCCGATCCGACAAGATACAATCAAGGTCCCTGATTAGATCTAAATCAACGGCCATGATTCACAGCTATCTTTTCACTGGGGATTAGGGATTAAATTCCTTAACTGATTATAGGGGATATACCTTATCAGATTACATGCCTTATCTGATTGCGAGGAATATTCCTTATCTAATCACGGGGATTACATTCCTAAAACCAGTCCCTAAGACGCCTATAAATACCCCTCACCCATCTCCATTAAGAGGTAATCAATCTTTTTCTAGTTAAACGCTCTTTCATAATCATTTCTGGTTACTGACTTGAGCGTCGGAGGGTGCGTCGCCGGGATCAACCCCGGTGTCTCGCACTTCCTTGCAGGTGAACGGCGGGAGTCAACGGTCAAGCTCCGGCGGAACAGGTTAGGTATACTGGTTCTCCTATTCAGTTTCCCCAAGAACTCACAAATTCATCTGTTTGCCCCCACACCGAATTTAGCGGCAACAGATTGGCGCCGTCTGTGGGAAACACACGAATAGCAGCCCCTCCTCTTTCCGTCGACTAGATCTTCTCCAGCCATGCCTCCGAGAAAAGCCAAATCTAGGGGGTCCAACCGTGGGCCCAATCCCGCCGATCAGCAGGAGCCAGTCCCTGACCAACCCGTTCTGCAGCAGGAACGACCTCCGCTTCAGACGGAAGACCCCCTTCAGCAAGATCAGCCCCTTCAGAATCAGCAACCCCCCAAGGGTCCGACCGGACCTCAGAATGCTGGTGCGGGGGGCTCCCGCGGAAAGCAACCTCTTCAACAAGATCAGCCTCTCCCTCAAAATCAACAACCCCCAAGGGTCCTTCCGGTCCACAGAATGCCGGTGCGGGGGGCTCCCGCATGAAGCAACCTCTCCATCAAGACCACGTCTCCATACACAACGCCTCTACGGATTCCATGGCCTCTCACAATCCCCAAAATCAGAAGGAGGAAGAGGACCTACGCCACCGTCTGGACGAGAAGCGGGCCCGAAAGGGAGCCTCCCGCCAACAACGTCCGGGTGAGCGGTCCCCTCACCGCCGAGACTACAAAAGGTCCCATGTCCGAAGGGGAAGGAAGGAATCCCCCGAGCATCACAGAAGAAGACCACGCTCCCCCGCGGGTCGGCAGCAGCCTAGGAACGATGAAGCGCCAATCACCCGTGCCGAGATCCAACGAGTTGGAGCACAACTCTCTCCTAGAGTTGCTCCTCGAACCCATCTCACAAATGGCTCTCTTCCAAAAGCCGAACTCTTCCCTTCGCTCGCCGCCGAAGCGGACCTCTTCTCAACAAGTCCGGAGCACACAACTCTCTCCTAGAGTTGCTCCTCAAACTCATCTCACAAATGGCTCTCTTCCAAGAGCCGAACTCTTCCCTCCGCTAGCCGCCGAAGCGGACCCCTTCTCAACAAGTCCGGAGCACACAACTCTCTCCTAGAGTTGCTCCTCAAACTCATCTCCCAAATGGCTCTCTCCCAGAGCCGAGCTCTTCGCTCCGCTCGCCTCCGAAGCGGACCTCTTCTCCGACATTTCGGAGCACACAACTCTCTCCTAGAGTTGCTCCTCAAACTCATCTCCCAAATGGCTCTCTCCCAGAGCCGAGCTCTTCGCTCCGCTCGCCTCAGAAGCGGACCTCTTCTCAACAAGTCCGGAGCACACAACTCTCTCCCAGAGTCGCTCCTCAAACTCATCTCCCAAATGGCTCTCTCCCAGAGCCGAGCTCTTCGCTCCGCTCGCCTCCGAAGCGGACCTCTTCTCAGACAGTTCGGAGCCCACAACTCTCTCCTAGAGTTGCTCCTCAAACTTGTCTCACAAATGGCTCTCTTCCAGAGCCGAGCTCTTTGCTCCGCTCACCTCCAAGGCGGACCACTTCTCAACGAGTTCGGAGTCCAGCTTCTTCTACATGGCTGCTCCCACAACTTACTAAGCACCACACGATGGTTCGGAGTCCAGCACTCGGCTCGACTCTTCCTCCTAGGCTCGTCTTCAGACGGGCCGGGGGCAGATCGCCGTTCGAAATTGCTCCTGCAGCCGTCGAATGGATCGGAGTCCAACACTTGGCTCGATTTTGCTTCGCAAGTCCGCTCCTAAGCGGACTAGAAGTAGCTCGCCATTCGAAACTGCTCCTGCATCTCTTAAACTAATCACACAATGGTTCGGAGTCCAGCACTCGGCTCGACTCTTCCTCCTCGGCTCCTCTTCAGACGGGCCGGGGGCAGATCGCCGTTCGAAATTGCTCCTGCAGCCGTTGAATGGATCGGAGTCCAACACTTGGCTCGATTTTGCTTCGCAAGTCCGCTCCTAAGCGGACTAGAAGTAGCTCGCCATTCGAAACTGCTCCTGCATCTCTTAAACTAATCACACAATGATTCGGAGTCCAGCACTCGGCTCGACTCTTCCTCCTAGGCTCGTCTTCAGACGGGCCGGGGGCAGATCGCCGTTCGAAATTGCTCCTGCAGCCGTTGAATGGATCGGAGTCCAACACTTGGCTCGATTATACTTCGCAAGTTCGCTCCTAAGCGGATTAGAAGTAGCTCGCCATTCGAAACTGCTCCTGCATCCCTCAAACTAACCTCACGATGGTCAGGGTCCTATGGCTCGACTTTACTTCACCCGCTCGTCCTTAAACGGGCCGGAGAAGATGGCCATTCCGAACTACCCCCACGACCATCCGAGCTGAGCGACCCATCTACCGAGAAGCAAAGTGGCGGAAAATGTGCCCCAAAATCCGTGCTCGGATCTGCCGAACAAGATGCATCTACCGAGCAGCTAAGCAGATGGAGAGCAAGAAGAAAAAGAGGCTAACGGGTCAGGGTCGGATCCAATACCCTCGGTCCGACCATACCCTTCTTAGCTTCTTCATTCTTCTCCTTCTTCAGTCTTCCCGCCAAGAGTACCCAACACTTCTGCTCTTCTCCACTGTGCGGAAGAACAAGGCAGAGGAGAGAACCCAACTGCCTCTCCTCCCCTTCCTCTTCTCCTCTTCTCCACCGTGCGGAAGAACAAGGCAGAGGAGAGAACCCAACTGCCTCTCCTCCCCTTCCCCTTTCTCCTCAGAAGTGCTGCCGGTCCGAAGTGCTGCCGTACCGATCCTCGTTTATGGAGAAAAATTCGGCCGACCCCATCTAACCGTTAGATCATCTCCAAATTCGCACTCAAGCGTGATGGACGGATCAGATCGCGCCATGTCACCACAAAACGACAAGATAACGTTTTCTCGAAACTCGTGCCTCTTGTCTCCTGATTCGCGCTACGATCGTGATCAACCGTCCAGATCGAGCTACGTAGCCGGGATCTGCCAATCTACCAACCTGCGGAGCGGCAAAAATCTGCCTCAAAATCCGTGCTCGGATTCGCCGAACAAAGCAAGCAGATGAAGAGGAAGAAAGAAAAAGAGGCTAACGGTCGGGGTCGGATCCGATACCCACGGTCCGACCCATACCCATCTTAGCTCCGTCACTCTTCTCCTTCTTCCCCAACACATCTCCTCTTCTCCACTGTGCGGAAGAACGAGGCAGAGGAGAGAACCCAATTGCCTCTTCTCCCCTTCCTCTTCTCCTCTTCTCCACCGCGCGGAAGAACAAGGCAGAGGAGAGAACCCAACTGCCTCTCCTCCCCTTCCCCTTTCTCCTCAGAAGTGCTGCCGATCCGAAGTGCTGCCGTACCGACCCTCGTTTATGGAGAAAAATTCGGCCGACCCCAGCTAACCGTTGGATCATCTCAAAATTCACACTCAAGCGTGATGGACGGATCAGATCGCACCACGTCACCGCAAAACGACAAGATAACGTTTTCTTGAAACTTGTGCCTCTTGTCTCGTGATTCGCGCCACGATCGTGATCAACCGTCCAGATGGCTCTTCTACAAGTCAAGCTCTTCACTCCGCTCACTTCCAAAGCGGAGCTCTTCTCCACAAGTTCGGAGCACTACTTTCCCCTAGAGTTGCTCCTTGCACTCACTTCAAAGAATGGGTCTCCCCATGGCTCTCACGAGGGTCTTCCCAGCGCCGCTTCTCTACTGTGCGAGAGAACGAGGCAGAGGAGAGAACCCAATTGCCTCTCCTCCCCTTCCTCTTCTCCTCTTCTCCACTGTGCGGAAGAACGAGGCAGAGGAGAGAACCCAAATGCCTCTCCTCCCCTTCCTCTTCTCCTCTTCCCCTCTTCTCCACTGTACGAAAGAACAAGGCAGAGGAGAGAACCCAAATGCCTCTCCTCCCCTTCCTCTTTCTTCTCAGGAGAGCTACCGACCTACCGAACAGCAAAGTGAAAAAAATTCTCCTCAAAATCCGTGCTCGGATCTGCCGAACCAGATTCATTTGCAGAGCAAACCAGATGTTCCCAGAAAGGATCCGAGGTGCCGATCCGAGGTGTCGGGGTACCGACCCTCGTTTTTGGAGAAAAATCGTCCCGAGGCGATCTCACCGTTAGATCATCTCCAAATTCGCACTCAAGCGTGATGAACGGCTCAGATCTCGCCACGTCACCACAAAACGACAAGATAACGTTTTCTCGAAACTCGTGCATCTTGTCTCGTGATTCGCGCCACGATCGTGATCAACGGACCAGATTGAGCCACGTAGCTCGGATCTCAAATCCGAGCTACCGAACTACCGAACCGCTAAGCGGCAAAAAATCTCCTCATAATCCGTGCTCGGATTGGCCGAACAGGAAGCAGATCCGACGAGCTCGGATTTTCCGAATAAGGAAGGAGAGAGAGAGAGAAAAAAAAAGAAAAAAAAAAAAAGCTCACGGGCCGGGTTCGGACCCATCAAGGGGATCCGACCCGAACCCCAATCCAGCTCCTTCTCCACTCTCCCGCCAAAACCGATCAGAACAAAAAAGAAAGAAAACCCATCATCTCCTTCGAAAGCTTCGTCGCCAGGCTCCCCCCTTCGTCGAGCTCCAAGACCCAACACGTCGACAAGCTCCCCTCCGCCGAAGCACAAGCTTCGGCGCCAGGCGCCATCCGTCGTCGAGCTCACCTCCGCTCGCTCCCTTCTTCATCAAACTCCACCATTGAGTCCACAGTGTAAAGCTCGACCACCACCGACCCATGCGCAGCTCTCGACCACGGCGCCGACCAAGCTCATCGTCGAACCGTCTCCGTCATCAGCTCGGCGACCTAAGCACCGAGCTCACTGGCCGAACCCGAGCTCCGAACAACTCCGAGCTCCACGACACGGCAGACCTCCTCTATCGAGCTCGAGCCAACCTCCGAAGCTCCGAACTCCACTTTGTCACGGGCTCAACCCATCACCAGGCTCCCCGTTCGCCACCTTCCACGCCCGTTCGCCGAGCCCTTCGTCCAAGCTCCGGACCCCTCGTCCAAGTTCTCCCGAGCTCCGTGTATACGACGAGCCCCACGAGCTCTCACCTCCGAGCTCTCCGCCGCTCCGAGCTCCATCACCGAGCCCACAACTCCGCGGCAAACGAGCTCCTCTTCATCAAAAGTTCGCCGCCGAACTCACCTCCGTCGAAGCGCCTCCCCACTTCGCCGAGCTCCTCTACCATGCCGAGCTCACCATCGGAGCTCCCCACGACAGCCGAAGTCCCCTTCGTCGAGCCCACTCGCGGTCGCCATCAACCTCCTCTCGTCGAACCCAACGTCGAGCTCCGCTCATTGAGCTCTTCTCCTCGCCGAAGCTCGAGCTCCTCCTCGACTGCAAAGCGCACCGACGTCGAGCCCTTCAATGAGCGCCGACGTCGAGCTTCCCTCCACGAGCTCCGCGAGCTTACTCTTCACAGACATCGAAGGAGAAGAAGGGGCGAGAGCACGCGAAAGAGAAGAAAGAAGAGAAGCAGCGGGGAGGAAGAAAGAAAGAAGAGAAGCAGCGGGGAGGAAGAAAGAAAAAAAAAAAAAAAAAAAAAAAATGCCACGTGGCGGTCCACGTGGCGACATCTCAACGATCCGGGGTGACTTCGCCGAAGCGCCGAAGTGCCGAACTCGTATTTGGAGAAAAAAAGAGGCCGGGCCACACGATCCGTCCGATCGTTCCAAAATTCGTGTCGCGACACGATCGACGCTCAGGAACGCGCCACGTGTCCCGATCGTGATCTGCCTCACGATGCGCGCTGATCTGATCATGATGAACGGCCCGAAACGCGCCACGTGTCCAGATCGCGATCTGCCTTACGATGCGTGCTCATCTGGTCATGATGGACGGCCAGAAATCTGCCACGTGTCCAGGTAATATTTAAATTATTTATTTATTTATTTAATTGTTTTTTTTATTTAAAAAATCCGAAAAAAATATTTAAAAATTGAAAAAATTAATTAAAAATTCTAAAAATAATTATTAATTCAGAAAAAATTATTTTTAAATTCTGAAAAAATAATTATTAAATTAGAATAATTAATTAATATTTTGGATAATTAATTATCTAATTCGGAAAATGAATAAAAAATTCAAAAAAATGAGAAAAAATTCAGAAAAATCTGGAAAAATCACCAAAAATCCAGAAAATTCTGAGAATATTTTTGGGCATTTTACAAGCCCATAATAACACTGTTACACCCCGAGCAAGATTCCAAACTCCCTTGAGAACACCGATAAAATCCCGTACGCCATTGAAACAGTAAAACTACTCCTCAAAGGCTGATCACACTCAGTCTTTAGGAGTGGGGGGCTCGTGATATGGCTAAAAATAGGATTAAATCGGGACCGTTCACATCGGACCCGAATCTTAAAGCTCAGGGGTAAAACGGTAATTTCACATGCAAATGGGTCCGAAGCGGGTACTGGGTCTCCTTCTCACAGATCCAATAACCCGCAAACGGATCCACCTCAGCTGGGTACGGGTTTCAACCCGCTACCAACCCGATCCGACAAGATACAATCAAGGTCCCTGATTAGATCTAAATCAACGGCCATGATTCACAGCTATCTTTTCACTGGGGATTAGGGATTAAATTCCTTAACTGATTATAGGGGATATACCTTATCAGATTACATGCCTTATCTGATTGCGAGGAATATTCCTTATCTAATCACGGGGATTACATTCCTAAAACCAGTCCCTAAGACGCCTATAAATACCCCTCACCCATCTCCATTAAGAGGTAATCAATCTTTTTCTAGTTAAACGCTCTTTCATAATCATTTCTGGTTACTGACTTGAGCGTCGGAGGGTGCGTCGCCGGGATCAACCCCGGTGTCTCGCACTTCCTTGCAGGTGAACGGCGGGAGTCAACGGTCAAGCTCCGGCGGAACAGGTTAGGTGTTTGCGATTCAGGTTTTCTACGAACTCACAAATTCATCTGTTTGCCCCCACACCGAATTTAGCGGCAACAAGCAGTGTACAATAATTTAGATGTAACATTATCTCTATGGATATTGTACATGCACAGAGCGGTTTCAGGATTGAAAAGTAAGGGGTTGAAAAAAGACAATTCGCACAAGGTAACATGTAAAATATATATAAAATTGTTATAAATACTAAATGGGTAAGTTGTTATAGATACTGGATAGAATAGAGTTGGACTTGAGCCTAAAAATTAAACAGAAGGCTCAAATATATATGTAGTGGGTTTTAAAAATATTTGGTGGGGGAGGAAGAGGGAGGGTTAAAGTATATATCCCATCCTAATATTTCAAAGAAAAAAAAATTACAAAGAAAGGCCAAAATATTTTTTTTTTTGGGTGGGTCTGCGGCATACCCTAGCCCTCTTGGATCCGCCTCTGAAACATGCATCTGAACTAGTAAAACAAAATACCTTTTAGGATTGCAGATATGATTTTCAAAATCATAGTCTTCATTCGTGTTTGTGTAGTAAATATTAATATCGTCATAAGCAATTGCTTTCCTATGTGGGGGTTTATTTGACCTGACACTAAAGTCACCTTAAAACCCAACCACATAGATATTAAAAAAATCAATCATGCTTGTGTGGGTCCATCTATAGGACCACACTGCTAAACTGCAATAACCACAGCACTTAAAATGGACCACTCTACTTAAATTGAAGATAATAACTACATAATTGAATATTGGACCGTGATTAAGATTGCAGCCTTGGATGCATGCACAAGTTTTAATTTCAAGTTCCAAGAATCAACTAATTTCAGCTTCCATATTCCATATTCCTCTTGAATTAAAATGGACCCCTCGAATTCAAGATAATACTACATAATTGAATACAAGTATAATCCTATGCAATATTGCACATAATCTTAAAAAATAAGAAATTTTAAAAAATAAAAATAGAAAAATTCATCCAATAATATGTATACAATATTGCAATATTTTAAAGTTTGATTCACGAATATGATTCAAGTGGGGAGTTACCTCTAGCACTGATATCGAGTCAGTCGGATTGGGTTCTATACTATCGGAATCGGACCTGCTCCTTTACAGGTCCAAGTAGTGAACTCAGACCCGACCCGTGAGAACTGGGTCCGGGTCCTGTTAAAATAACGATATTTTCTGGTCCAGGTGCGGCATGTGGGAGTGGGAAGCGGGTTTGACGATGTGGGCAATTGGCGGCATCGACGTCGAGCAGGAGAGGAAGGTCAGAGCTGCTGCTTCGTCTCTTCTCCTTGCTATTTGATTTTGGGAGATTATGTTTTGTTTTGTTTTTTTTTTTTCGTTTTTGTTTTTGTTTTCCGGGTCCGGATCGGGTTCATTTTAGGCGGACTCAGATCCGACCCGAAAAATATGAACGAGTCATACTGTAGAACCTCGGACCCTACCTGCAATAGATCAGGTTGGTTCCAGTCCATTGTCGGGTCCAACTTGGTTCTGGGTATTAGGTTTTTATGATAGTGCTTGTTGCCTCATACATTTGTGTTTTTTTAAATTTTAAAAAGAAAAAAAGAGAAAAAAAATTTTAGATAAAAAATGGTCTTAGCATGATATATTGTGTAGATAGTATAACCATATACAATATATTATACAAATTTTAAAAAAAATGATAAATTAATAAAACTATTTTTGGAAAAAAAATCATCTGATAACATCTATACGTTATTGCACAAATTTTAAGGTTTGATTAAGGTATATGATTCGAGTTCAAAATTTGGATGGAGAAAGAGTGGGAGGGTTGCCTCCTACATTTGCTCT
Organism: Hemerocallis citrina; assembly: GCA_017893485.1. NCBI lineage: Eukaryota > Viridiplantae > Streptophyta > Magnoliopsida > Asparagales > Asphodelaceae > Hemerocallis > Hemerocallis citrina. The sequence continues at coordinate 397,319,047 of CM030359.1, forward strand.
TTTTTTTTTAGATTTTAAAAAGGAAAAAAAGAAAAATCCTACACAAAATGGTTTAGCATAATATATTACTAGTGTACCATTGTACAATGTTGAACAAACTTAAATAATATAATATAATATAATATAACATGTAGTATAACCAGTGTAATACTGTGTATATATATATAATTTTAAATAAGAAAATAATTAAACTTTTTTTGAAAAATTTATCTAATAATATTTATATAATAATGAAAGTTTTAATTCCAATTTGGATGGAGTAAGGGTGAGGAGTTGTTTCGTTAAATCTCTTTAATGAAGTGATGACTCAGTCATCTTTTAATCAAAAAAAAAGGGTCACTACAAAACAGACTCGATTTACCAGCGTATATTCCCCGGCGTTTTACCAGTAGCGCCGGGGTAGGGAGTGACTAGGAATGGGGCGCCAGATGGGATGGTTATACACCGGCGGTCGCTTTAAACCGCCGGGCAATCTGCGTATTCACCGGCGTTTTATTTAACAATGCCGGTGAATATACCGATACATTCACCGGCGTGTCTAATTAAAAACGCCGGTGAAATAGCTGAGATAAATCCCGTGAACCCTAATCTTTCGCTCGCCAATTTCCCAAACCCCCCAAAAAAAAAGGGCCGCCTTCGTTTTTCCTCCTTCCTCGCTCTACTTCGCGCGCTTTGCCTCCACCCCTTTGTCATCTTCGACAGCCTTCGACCCCTTCGTCATCGTCCCTTCGTCCCTTCGTCATTTTCGTTTTTCCTCCTCCCTCTCTCTATTTGGAGGTGAATTTGCGATCGGAAACCCGCTCTCTCTCTCTCTATTTGGAGGCTCGTCGCCCCATTCTCTCTCTATCTCCTACGCCCCCGCGTCGTTGCCCCGCTCTCTTTCTCTCTCTTCGGTAACATCTCTTGATTTTCCTTTTTTTTCAAACTCAAAGATGCTGAAATCATGCATCTGATTGTCATCTTAGCATGTTTTTTTTAACCAAAATGGGTTAACTGTGAACTAAGGATGCTAGCTGTATACCAAAATCCTCCAAATCTGTACAAGAATTGGGCCGAACGCACCTTGTGCAGGTTTCTTTTGGAGCCACAAACATGAATGGTTTAGTTGGGATGAAGAGTTAATAGAAAAATATATGCTTAGATACTGGAAATTTTCATTTTCTTTTACTGTTAAAGAAGCTGATTTCATGCATCTGATTGTCATCTTGGCATGTTTTTTTAACCAAAATGGGTTCACTGTGAACTAAGGATGCTGTTTGTATACCAAAATTCTCCAAATCTGTACAAGAATTGGGCTGAACAAACCTTGTGGAGGTTTGTTTTGGAGCCACAAACATAAATGGTTTAGTTGGGATGAAGAATTAATAGAGAAAAATATATGCTTAGATACTGGAAATTTTCATTTTCTTTTATTGTTAAAGAAGCTGATTTCATGCATCTGATTGCCATCTTGGCATGTTTTTTTTAACAAAATGGGTTCACTGTGAACTAAGGATGCTGTATGTATACCAAAATCATCCAAATCTGTACAAGAATTGGGTTGAACAAACCTTGTGGAGGTTTCTTTTGGAGCCACAAACATTATGATTTAGTTGGGATGAAGAATTAATAGAGAAAAATATATGCTTAGATACTGGAAATTATCATTTTTCTTTTACTGTTAAAGAAGCTGATTTCATGCATCTGATTGTCATCTTGGCATGTTTTTTACCAAAATCCTCCAAATCTGTACAAGAATTGGGCTGAACAAACCTTGTGCAGGTTTCTTTTGGCGCTACAAACATCAATGATTTAGTTGGAATGAAGAATTAATAGAGAAACATATTAGTAGCCATATTAGTTCTTTTGTTTATTATTATTATTATTATTATTATTATGAGATAAGTAAGTGATTATTAGTAGCCATGAACAGAATAGTTCATGAGTCATCAGATCTTCTTGTTACCGTATTTACAGCACGACGCCCTCATTATTCGTCCGATTCCTCTTCCTCAGCAAATACCCTTTACCATCATCATCTCCTTGAACGAAAAGCCAAATACAAGGGAGACTATAGTCGAATTGATATTACACTTGAACACAGGGTGTGCGATAAAATACCACTAAGGTGGTTGTGATAATTTTCACAAAAGGTAGTTTAGGGTTATGTGAATAGAGTAGATTGTGTTAAGATTTAATTTTTTTTTTTGTACATTTTTTGGAACCACAATTTCTTTATTTTACAGTTAATTGTTATATCGTTTATTTATTTGCAGCTAGGAATGGTTTTTAAAAAGGTGAAATTAAATATACAAAATGCCTTTTACTGTTATTACTATTTAATATATCAAATTTTAATTTCAGATTGTGTGCTATTGTTATAATGGATAGAAGTTGGATTAGTAAACCACGATTATCCAAGGAGTACCGTGATGGTATTAAAGATTTTATTATCTTTGCCAAACGACATTCCCGTGATCCCAACCTAATCCTTTGTCCATGCCTCCGGTGTACAAATTCTAATTTGAGGACATATGACGTAGTACATACACACTTGGTTGTCAACGGTTTTCTTCAAGGGTACAAAAGGTGGTTTTGTCATGGAGAGGATCATACGTCAGCTCATGTTCGTCCGGTTGTATTAGAAAATGAAGATGAGCCCTTAGTGAACGAAGACTTAAGCGTTTCCGATGAGATGCATGCTTTGTTGCAAGATGCCATGGGGATTCATAATGTTCCTTTCCACACCAATAACCCAACAACCCAAGTTCACAATGAGTCAACAGAAACATCACATATTGGTGGTGGGGTGGACGAGGAAATGCCTGACCCCGCCCCTGAAAATAATAAGCAGCAAGAATCCTTCGCTAAGTTACTTGAAGATGCTAGTACTCCGTTGTATCGCGATTGCACCAAATTCTCTAAATTCTCATTCATTGTCAGACTATTTCAGATTAAATGTTTAAACGGGTGGTCTGCTAAGTCCTTCACTATACTACTTGAATTGCTGAATGAAGCATTTCCTGAAATCTGTATTCCAAACTCAGCCTATAAAATCAAAAAATTCCTAAGTTCTTTCGATCTAGGGTATGAGAAGATAGCAGCATGTCCAAATGACTGTATGCTTTTCACGAGAGGTAAGAAAAGTCTGGAGAATTGCGAAGTATGTGGTTCTTCGAAATGGATAGAAAGACCAAATCAAGACGAGGGAGCCCGTGGATCTACTACGCGAAGTAGGAAAAAGAAGCCTGCCAAAATACTGCGTTACTTTCCTCTGATTCCTAGGCTACAAAGGTTGTTTATGTCTATGAAAACTTCTTCTGATATGAAATGGCATGCTGAAGGTCGTACTAATGATGGGATTCTTAGACATCCTGCTGATTCTCAATCTTGGAAAAAATTTAATGAAAGATATCCTGATTTTGCAGAAGATCCTCGGAATGTGAGACTTGGACTAGCTAGTGATGGTTTCAACCCTTTCAGGCAAATGAGTAATACATACCGCATATGGCCGGTTGTGTTAATACCATACAATTTGCCGTCTTGGAAATGCATGAAGCAGTCCTCATTTATTTTGTCCATGATAGTTCCTGGACCGAAAGGTCCTGAAAATGATATAGATGTGTACCTATAACTGTTAATATATGAACTTCAGAAATTGTGGGTGGGTGTTCCAACCTATGATGCTGTGGCTAAAGAAACATTTTCTCTTCGGGCCGTGTTGTCTTGGACAATCAATGATTTTCCAGCATGTGCAAATTTATCTGGATATAGTACTAAAGGACGTTATGCATGTCCATGTTGTGCTGACCAAACTAGTTCAAGGTGGTTGTACAATGGTAGAAAGTTTTGCTATATGGGTCATAGGAGATGGTTGCCTGACACACATATATTTCAGGCAGAGACAGCGACATTTGATGGTACCGACGAGTGGGAACATGCTCCTGGATCTTCTTCTGGTTCAGATATTTTGAGGCAGGTAGATGGTCATCAATTCAAATATGGAAAAGAACCAGAAGTCAGGACAAAGGGCAAGAAAAGGTCAAGGCCGGAGTAAGGTGAGGAGACCGATCTATGTGGCGAAGATGAGGATCAAAACATGACGAGTTTAGGTGCATGGAAGAAGAAGAGTATTTTCTTCAAGTTGCCGTATTGGGAATTCAACTTATTGCGACATAATTTAGATGTGATGCATATCGGAAAAAATATTGGTGAAAATTGTATAGGAACAGTTATGGGAGATGATCGGAAGACAAAGGACAATCTCAAGAGCCGACTTGATTTGAAGTCAATGGGCATCCGACATGAGTTGCACCCAGAAGAATTACCGAACGGGTAATTACTCCTACCTCCTGCAATCTATTCAATGTCAAAATCAGAGTTGGAATTGTTTTGCAAAGTACTACTGGAACTTAAAGTACCTGATGGCTATTCTTCTAACATAGCAAGATGTGTCAACTTTAAAGAGAAGAGGCTTCAGGGTCTAAAGTCACACGACTACCACATCCTAATGCAGGATCTCCTTCCTGTGGTCCTAAGGTCTTCAATGTGTGAGCAAGTCACTACTGTCCTGAAAGATCTTTGTAGCATATATAAAGGTATTTGCTCAAGAATGCTTCGTGTTGAAGATATTGACCAATTGGAGCAGCGGGCGGCATTGACACTTAGTAAAATGGAGATGATATTTCCTCCATCGTTCTTCACTATAATGATTCACTTGATAATCCACCTTGCTGGTGAAGCCAGAATCGGCGGTCCTGTTCACTATCGGTGGATGTACCCCATTGAGAGGTAAAAGAATTCATTCATCTTACAAAATTGAATTTTCAAAAGCTCATTTCTTTTAATCCCCTAATCCGCTCTAATTCATTGATTGTACATGTTCAGGTACCTATACCGGCTAAAGGGTTATGTTAAAAATAGAACATATCCTAAAGGGTCAATAGCTCAGGGATATCTATCAGAGGAGTGTTCACATTTTTGTTCCAGGTATTTGCCCGGTGTAGAGACATCTTTGAGTAGACCACGTAGAAATCCAGACATTTCCAACCTTGATGGTGCGCAATATTTTTTGATACCGCTGGCACTACTGTTGGTAAAGTTGATGCATTTGAGCTAGATAACTTAACGTGGGAATAGGCACATCGATATGTGCTAGACCACCATGCATCAGTGGAACCATTTCGAAAGTAAGTTGCTTTTGAATTTAAATCGAATATAGTGAAAACCGCGGAGTTCGATATTAACTTACTTTTGTTATTCCTTATTTCAATTGCTTGTTTTTTAGCGAATTTGTCAGGGACATCAAACGAAGGGCTAGACCAAGAAGACTACCACCACGTGAACAAAACAAGTTGATGAATGAAAAATTTCATAAGTGGTTTGAATCTCATGTAGGTGAATTACAGTTATGCAAGTTAATCTTCATTATATCTACATTTTCTTTGGTGCTGATGCATAAAATTATTAGGTACATTCTTTGGGTCCTGAAGGTGTGTCATCTGAAATACAAGTACTTGCCAAAGGTCCCTATAAGATGGTCAAAAGATACGGAGGATACATATTCAATGGTTTTAGATTTCGTACTAAGGATCGTGAATGTAATTTGAAGTCTCAAAATAGTGAAATAGTAGTGATGTCTAAGACTAGAAGTTATACTTCCAAATCGGACACGAGGCCTGTAGATGGAGACCTCGACTACTATGGAGTGCTCACGGATATCATTGAGTTGAATTATTTTTGTCATTTCTGTGTTGTCTTATTTCGTGGGGATTGGGCTGAGTTTGATAGGAATTTTGCTAATAACAAGGATAAGTTAGGCTTCACAGTTGTAAACTTCTCAAAATTGATTTACATTGGTACACACATTAGCCATGAGCCATTTGTGTTTCCATCCCAAGTGTAACAAGTGTTCCACATTGAAGATCCAACCCTGCCAAAATCGTATGTGGCTCGCGCTATGCAACCAAGAGATGTATTCCAAATGGGCGATACTTCAGAAGATGAAGACGGTGAAGTCATGAACAGTTACATTGCTTCTGAGTTTCCTATGTTTGATGTAAACACAACCGACGGTAGAATTTGCGGGACTTGGCTCCGCAAGGATGGAGAAGAGGGCGATGTATTGGAAGATGTCGTATTGTAGTTTACTTGATTTTCATTCTCAATATTATATGTTTGTAATTTTCGTGTCTTAAATCTTGTTGTAATATTATGTCTGTAATTCCGAACATGTTGAATGTGAATTTAATACACCGGTTTAATTATCTTTCTATTTTCTACTGCTTGGTGTTATTTACATTAAACTATGCTTAGTGTCATTTGAATCAAACTATCATTGTAATTGAATTTGTTACAAATCTCATTTTTTAAATTTTTTTATAATTATGTTGGTTTGTTAATCCTACTAAAGTACAAATTTTTTGATAGTTATTATAAACATGTTATTAATTAAATTTGCATCTCTAATGAAGTTATTGAATCCTTGACAGGTACAACATGCCGAGGCGTGAAAAAAGGATAAACATAAATGATGGCAACGAGAGCCATGGGGATGAGCAGCCACTATATAATAGTGGCAGTCAAACCGATGAGGGGGAGGGTAGCATGCCGCCCACTGTCAAAAAACATCATGGGCGAACTAAGATGACGAATATTTGGAAACTTAAGAATGACGAAAGAATTGTGGTGGAGGTAAACGGTGTCGGGCAACCGGTTGGCGATAACGCCAGCAAATTTTCTTCCTTTATTTGGGTTATAGCAAGGAACCCACGGATAGTTCCTTTGTCATACGAGAGTTGGCCGAAGGTGCCAACCACGACAAAGGCCACTGCAATTACAACAATCAAGATATTTCCCATCTAAAATAAATAATTGGTAGGCACAAATATATTATTGAAATATGTATTTTTAGTGATGGGTAATAAATTTTGCAGCAATACTTCTCGTTCGCTGACTCCCTTACGCCTTGGGTTGAAAAGTCACTCTCCAAAAAGTGGAGGGACTACAAGAGTGACTTGAAGGCTAGGTATTTTGACAAAGACCAGTCAGAGGAGGATAATGCAAGGGATGTGCCACAAAATGTAGAGCCTTCAGATTGGCAATTCCTTGTGCACTACTGGAGTTCGGCGATCGGTCAGGTATTTACATTAAAGGCACAAAAATCTAATGAGTATGTGGTTGTATGGCTACTCTAATGAATTTTTCTGCTAACTTCATTGTGGCATGTACAGAAAAGGGCGGAGGTGGGTGTTGCCAGTCGGTCAAAGCAGCTAGTGTTGCACACCGCTGGTACACAGAGCTTTGCTCTGGTTCGAGAAGAATTGGTAGGCGCAATTGTATTGAACATTTTTTACTTACAGTTATTTGTTTATAACCATTTCATCTTACTAATATATAGGAAGAAGATTTTGGGGGTCCTACGGAGTTTGGCGACATTGACTTTTTCGATGCCACCCACAAATCGAAGGATGGGACGTATGCGAGCCCTGAGGTAGCACGGATTTTGGTAATTTGTGAACTAATATCTAATGAGTAGTCGAAATCTCATCTGCTTTTAACTCTGATTGTTATGTCCTTTTAGAGACTAACGCTCAGAGAAGGTTTGATGAAATATCTTCCGCTTCAGATTCTGACCCTACGGCGGCATCCACAGATTTCCGTACCCGGCAGAGAGTTACCTTGACCGAGGTTAGGGGAAAGGAGAGGCATGGACGTGTTCGTGGTATGGGGCTAGGACCAACCCCGTCGCGACTATTCGAACGGAGTGAATCTAATTCAAGTGCCAATCGGGACGAGGAGATGACTTCATTAAAGGCACAAGTTGCACTCCTACAAGAACAAATGGCCTATTTAATAGGGCAGCAATCCCGAGTCCCACCCTCGGTAAGTCTTTAAATTGGTATTTTTAAAGAGATTATGGTCTTGAATGCATGAAAGACACGTATTAGTATTTGTGAGTCTGCATTGTGGCTGCCGTCTATAAGCATTTCGTCTATATTTCTTAAGTGGGCTGTGATTAGAAAGAAAGGGCTGGAGTGGAGATCTGGAAACCCAAATAGAGACATCTCGTTTATTATAATCTATACTTATTGTTGGACCAACCCCCTCTTGCTGTTGTTGCTGATGTCTCTTTGTGTGCGTGTGTTGAAGAGAAAGAAGGGATGAGAGAGAGTTGAGGAAAATGCCGCTATGTTAGCCTGGTGTATCCTCATTCTCTACCATTCCTCTTTCTGGCTCCATATATGGCTTCTATATTAAATTGGTTTCCTTCCACGATGACAGTCCGTAATACTACACTTGATATGAGCCCTGTTCATAGCTGCACCCTACTGCATACTCACAAACAACTAATACGTGTCGTTCATGCATTGTATGACCAACCCCACTTCGGTACATAACATGCTTAGATGACATTGTATGACCTGCAAACAAGGTTTGTTCAGCCGTGTTGTTGTACCGATTTGGAGGATTTTGGTATGCATACAACATCCTTAGTTGACAGTGAACCCATTTTGGTTAAAAAATCATGCCAAAGATGGCAATCAGATGCATGAAATCAACTTCTTTAACAGTAACTGAAAATGAAAATTTCGAGTATCTAAGCATATATGTTTCTCTATTAATTCTTCATCCCAACTAAATTATTGATGTTTCTGGCTCCAAAAGAAATCTGCACAAGGTTTGTTCTTCCCAATTCTTGTACAGATTTTGGGAATTATGTATGTTTTTAGATCCAGGATCACAAATTTTGAGGGCGAATTGTGATTGGATTGTTTAGTGACTGTGAACAATTGTTCTTAATTGGGCTGTGATTAGAAAGAGAGGGCTCGAGTGGAGATTTGGAAACCCATATAGAGACATCTCGTTTATAATAATTTATTATTATTGTTGTTGCTGATGTCTCTTTGTGTTCGTGTGCTGAAGGGAAAGAAGGGATGAGAGAGAGATGAGGAAAATGCCGCTATGTTAGCCTGGTGTATCCTCATTCTCTACCATTCCTCTTTCTGGCTTCTATATTTGGTTTCATTCCACGATGACAGTTCCTTAAAACTACACTTGATATGAGCCCTATTCGTATTTTTCTTCAATGAAGAATTGATCTATGACTACAATCTCCATTCAAAGCCCAATCAAAATTTGTCATCCTGAATCTGAAATCTTCTTTGGAGCCACAAACATCATGAATTAGTTGGGATGAAGAATTAGTAGAGAAACATATATGCTTAGATACTGGAAATTTTCATTTATAGTTACTGTTAAAGAAGCTGATTGCCATCTTTGGCATGATTTTTTAACAAAAAATGGGTTCACTTCCAAACTAAGGATGCTGTATGTATACCAAAAAACTGTACAAGAATTGGGCTGAACCAACCTTGTGGAGGTTTGTTTTGGAGCCACAAACATCAATGAAGAATTAATAGAGAAACATAAATGATTAGATGCTGGAAATTTTCATTTTCTTTTACTGTTAAAGAAGCTTATTTCATGCATCTGATTGTCATCTTGGCACATTTTTTTGACCAAAATGGGTTCACTGAGAACTGAGGATGCTAGCTGTATGCCAAAATCCTCCAGATCTGTACAACAATTGGGTCATGATTGGATTGGGCTGAAGAATTAGTAGAGAAACATATATGCTCAGATAATGGAAATTTTCATTTTCAGATACTATTAAAGAAGCTGATTGCCATCTTTGGTATGATTTTTTAACAAAAAATGGGTTCAATTCCAAACTAAGGATGCTGTATGAATTTTTATTTTCTTTTACTGTTAAAGAAGCTTATTTCATGCATCTGATTGTCATCTTGGCATTTTTTTGACCAAAATGTGTTTTTTTGACCAAAATGGGTTCACTGTGAACTAAGGATGCTAGCTGTATGCCAAAATCCTCCAGATCTGTACAACAATTAGGTCATGATTTAGTTGGGCTGAAGAATTAGTAGAGAAACATATATGCTCAGATAATGGAAATTTTCATTTTTAGATACTGTTAAAGAAGCTGATTGTCATCTTTGGCATGATTTTTTAACAAAAAATGGGTTCACTTCCAAACTAAGGATGCTGTATGAATTTTCATTTTCTTTTACTGTTAAAGAAGCTTATTTCATGCATCTGATTGTCATCTTGGCATGTTTTTTTGACCAAAATGTGTTTTTTTGACCAAAATGGGTTCATTGAGAACTAAGGATGCTAGCTGTATGCCAAAATCCTCCAGATCTGTACAACAATTAGGTCATGATTTAGTTGGGCTGAAGAATTAGTAGAGAAACATATATGCTCAGATAATGAAAATTTTCATTTTCAGATACTGTTAAAGAAGCTGATTGTCATCTTTGGCATGATTTTTTAACAAAAAATGGGTTCACTTCCAAACTAAGGATGCTGTATGAATTTTTATTTTCTTTTACTTTAAAGAAGCTTATTTCATGCATCTGATTGTCATCTTGGCATGTTTTTTTGACCAAAATGTGTTTTTTTGACCAAAATGGGTTCACTGTGAACTAAGGATGCTAGCTGTATGCCAAAATCCTCCAGATCTGTACAACAATTGGGTCATGATTTAGTTGGGCTAAAGAATTAGTAGAGAAACATATATGCTCAAATAATGAAAATTTTCATTTTCAGATACTGTTAAAGATGCTGATTGCCATCTTTGGCATGATTGTTTAACAAAAAATGGGTTCACTTCCAAACTAAGGATGCTGTATGAATTTTCATTTTCTTTTATTGTTAAAGACGCTTATTTCATGCATCTGATTGTCATCTTGGCATGTTTTTTTGACCAAAATGGGTTCACTGAGAACTGAGGATGCTAGCTGTATGCCAAAATCCTCCAGATCTGTACAACAATTGGGTCATGATTTAGTTGGGCTGAAGAATTAGTAGGGAAACATATATGCTCAGATAATGAAAATTTTCATTTTCAGATACTGTTAAAGAAGCTGATTGCCATCTTTGGCATGATTTTTTAACAAAAAATGGGTTCACTTCCAAACTAAGGATGCTGTATGAATTTTCATTTTCTTTTACTGTTAAAGAAGCTTATTTCATGCATCTGATTGTCATCTTGGCATGTTTTTTTGACCAAAATGGGTTCACTGAGAACTGAGGATGCTAGCTGTATGCCAAAATCCTCCAGATCTGTACAACAATTGGGTCATGATTTAGTTGGGCTGAAGAATTAATAGAGAAACATATATGCTCAGATAATGGAAATTTTCATTTTCAGATACTGTTAAAGAAGCTGATTGTCATCTTTGGCATGATTTTTTAACAAAAAATGGGTTCACTTCCAAACTAAGGATGCTGTATGAATTTTCATTTTCTTTTACTGTTAAAGAAGCTTATTTCATGCATCTGATTGTCATCTTGGCATGTTTTTTTGACCAAAATGGGTTCACTGTGAACTGAGGATGCTAGCTGTATGCCAAAATCCTCCGGATCTGTACAACAATTGGGTCATGATTTAGTTGGGCTGAAGAATTAGTAGAGAAACATATATGCTCAGATAATGGAAATTTTCATTTTCAGATACTGTTAAAGAACCTGATTGCCATCTTTGGCATGATTTTTTAACAAAAAATGAGTTCACCTCCAAACTAAGTATGCTGTATGTATACCAAAATCCTTCAAAATTGGGTTTTTTTTACCAAAATGGGTTCACTTTGAACTAAGGATGCTAGCTGTACGTATACCAAAATCCTCCAAATCTGTACAAGAATTGGGCTGAACAAACCTTGTGGGGGTTTCTTTTGGAGCCACAAACATCAATGATTTAGTTAGGATGAAGAATTAATAGAGAAACATATATGCTTAGATGTCGCTATGTTATCATTTTTCTTTTACTGTTAAAGAAGCTGAATTCATGCATCTAAAGATTTAAGATCCAGGATGGCAAATTTTGATTGGGCTATGATTGGATTGTTTAGTGGCTGTTGTCTATGTTCTTAATTGGGCTGTGATTAGAAAGAGAGGGCTCGAGTGGAGATCTGGAAACCCATATAGAGACACCTCGTTTATAATAATTTATTATTATTGTTGTTCTTGTCGCTCTTTCTGTTGTTGCTGATGTCTCTTTGTGTTCGTGTACTGAAGGGAAAGAAGAGATGAGAGAGCGATGAGGAAAATGCCGCTATGTTAGCCTGGTGTATCCAAAGTCTCTACCATTCCTCTTTCTGTTTCCATTTCTGGCTTCTATATTTGGTTTCCTTCCACGATGACAGTTCCCTAAAAATACACATGATATGAGCCCTTTCTTATTTTTCTTACTTTTCTTATATTTGGTTTCCTTCCACGATGACAGTTTCATGGATTGTCTGAACAATCCATGAAAGACATGCTTAGATACTGAATTTTCATTTGTTTTACTGTTTTAAATAGTGGATATTCCCAATCAGAGGAGAATATAAAGGTTTCAAGTTAGATACTGAATTTTTATTTGTTTTGTTGTTTTAGATATATTTAAAAACAAAATTAAGTACTAGATTTTCAGCATTGCAATGTAATTATTTTACCTCTCTATATATCATTAACAATTTCATTTGCAATTGGCACTTTGATCTTATAATTTAAGATACAGGTAGATCTTTTTGCAAGTTCAAAAAATATGTATATTCTGTATTGTGGTCTACTGTTGAATTAAATTATTGTTTTTTTTTACAGAGCGGTCGCCCAGATGAAGGAAATTCTTATGATCAGAACTGAAGCTACTCGAGGGGTATGAATCTGTGGTCAGCCTAGTCTGGTTGTTGTTCTTATGTCCTCCTTGCTGTTGTTATGTCTTGTATTGTTATCAGACTGGTTTGTTGGGTTATTTGGGATGTTCGTCACTATATTAATTTGTTAATTATGACACTGTTAATTTTACGGTGAATTTAGACGATGATATGACACGTGTGAAACTTTATTATCTTTAATTATTCTTGTGTTTGGTTGTGATTTGCGCATTAATATGCAACGAAATTGGTTGAATCAGTTGTGAATTAGTTTACAGGTTTTATAAATGAAACTGTGAATTGAAATCGAACGGAAAACTGGAGCACGAAAAACAAACGGGCATAGATAGACCGGCGTTTTATAAAACGCCGGTCTTAAAACGCCGGTCTATCTAATGAATTAGTTGCAGTGTGCTATAGAGAGGCGTTCCCACACACGCCGGTGTATGCCGCCAGCTGTAACGGCACCAAGAAATACCGGCGTTTTATAAAATGCCGGTGAACCTAACTACACCGGCATTTTTTGGTCACGCCGGTGCTTGTAAGTAGGAAAAACCGGGCACTCATAAACGCACATACACCGGCGATGTACGACCGCCGGTATACTTTCAATCTACACCGGCGTTTATAGAAACGCCGGTGAATGGATAAATACCGGCGGTTTATGGCCGCCGGTGAATGTATATTGGGGAAAAGAACGGCACTGAGAGACCCCCATACACCGGCGTTCGTTGACCGCCGGTGTAGTTGTAATATTTACCGGCGTCTAGTAAAACCGCCGGTGTAGACCCCTACCTTTCCGCGACGCTCGCTTCGGCGGCATTTGGACTGACGCAATTATAAACGCCGGTGAAGGTTTCACCGGCGTAAAAAAACGCCGGCAAAGACGTAAAAAAACGCCGGTAAATCGAGTCTGTTTTGTAGTGGGTGGGGAGTTATCTTCTACATTTGCCCTCATTTTTTTTATTTTAAAAATGAAAAATTACACAAAAGTAGTTTTCCTACTTTTAAGGATACATTCTCTCTCCTATTAGCATATACCATTATTTTTCACGTGCGAAGCACGTTTTGATAAAGAATTGAAGTTAAATGTGTGATACACGTAAGACAACAGTAATTAGCACGTGTGATAAATACCTTAATTTTAGAAAAATGGGGCTGAACGGACGATACACGTATTTTTTAATAATCAAGAAGGAAAAAGTTTAATGTGTATGTGCGATGCACATGTTAAAAAATAGATTTGGAGTTGTACGTGTGATACACAAATTTGTTTGATGCCAAAAGTGATGTTTCTATTGTGACAAAAAAAAATTTAAATTTTGTTTTTTTGTGACAAACTCTTCTATTAAATAGTAAGTATATATATTATATTATAGATAGATAGATGGATAGTAATTTACACATGTGATGCATGTTTAATATAAAAAAAAGGAAAAATTTAAAAAAACATCACAAAACTTTGGCCCAGTTTAAAAAAACATCCCTAAACTTTTTCTTTTTAAAAAAATGACACAATGTTTAACTTTGAACTGACAGAGTTACCTACCGTTAACTTTCTTCTACGTGCACTGCACGTACTCTAATTATATGACGAAAATACCCTTAAAAAAAGGCAAAATTTTAAAAAACTACACAAAACTTTTGGTCAGTTTAAAAAAATACACAAAAGTTTTTTTAATTTTTAAAAAAGGACACAATGTTTAAATAAGGTCCACTGGGTTAGTTAGGATTAGGGTTAGGGTTAGTTCGGGGGGTTTATTTAAAAATTTGATTAGTTAAGTGATGTTTTTTTAAACACAAATAAAAGAAGAGTGTGGTTTTTTTAAACCATACCCTAACCTAACCCAAACTCTAACCCTAATCCTAACTAACCTAGTGGACCTTATTTAAACATTGTGTCCTTTTTTAAAAAAAAACGTTAGTGTAGTTTTTTTAAAATGGTCGAAAGTTTTGTGTAGTTTTTTAAAATTACGATAGGAAATTGGAGAAGAAGGAGAACAAGGGTATTTTCGTCATATAATTGAAGTACGTGCAGTGCACGTAGAAGAAAGTTAACGGTAGGTAACTCTGTCAGTTCAAAGTTAAACATTGTGTTGTTTTTTTTAAAAAAAAGTTTAGGGACGTTTTTTTAAACTGAGCCAAAGTTTTGTGACGTTTTTTAAAAAAATTGCCTAAAAAAAATTAAAGTAAAAAATCTGACATAGTGAGGACTCGAACCTGAGACCTCCTTCATATTAGTTATGCACGTGCGATGTACACGTTGGTAGATTGACAAATGATATTAAAATCTTCTTCCATTATAATATTAGAGATGTAGGTATAACATAGATTGGACCAAGATTAAGATTCACTAGTAGAAAACCTTGCAATAACAACGAATCATTTACGAGTATCAAAATTCTCTTGTTAGTGCTACCATCTACAACAGATTAATCACAACAAACCCCTTCATTGTGAATGTTTTTGACATCCGCAAGACATTCTATTAATCTGTTGCAATTGCAACAATTGCAAGAGAACAATTATAACATAATATATTCCATTACTAAAATAGTTTTTTAATCTTTAATATTAAACACGTATTAGACACGTAAAATTACTTTTCTAAAATAAAACTATTCATCTCCTCTTTAACCAACAACATATCACTCTATCACAAAATGATATCGGCTGAAACCCTAAATCCCCAAATACTCTGAAAATCTTCTCCCCTTTAATCACAGACTTCCGGCCTCACCTTCGGCGAATGGAGACTGGGCTCTGGGGAATGTCTGTCTCGGAGTTGGTGTCCACTGTGATTTGTTGGGGTACTACGTGAATTGTGGCTTCTTGGATTCTGGTCAGAACCTGCACCTTTGCGCCTCCTCTTTGCATGTACTGATTCATGCATATTGATTTTACTTGTGACGGATTCCATGATCGTCTGTACATACGATTATCATTTCAATTTCTTGGGTTTTGTACTGAAGTTTTGATTGGAAATCTAAGGTTTATACACCGGTCTTGGAAATCTAGGGGGTTTAACTAGAAAGGAAGGATATTGCAATTCATCATATCACATTATCTTTCTTAGTAATGATCTAGGGTTTAAGAAGCATGGATGGTGCTTGTGAAAATGCTCTTGAGAAATTTAGGGTAATTTGGTAAACTGGGATTACTCATAAGACAGTATAGACAATTATACAGTTCTTTATTTATATATTATATTAATTATTCTGACTCAATTTACTTACTGAAATTGCTTTCTTTCTGTGTGAGTGTGACTGTTGGTTGGATTTCACTTAGTATGCGGATCTCTACCATCACTATGTTTTATCTTTTGTGTTCATTTAGGCTCATCTTAAGATTTATAGCACTTATATTAGTATTACAAGTATTTTTTCTATCCCTGATTGTCATACTAATCTTACGCAACTTCGGAAATCGACGAGTGTAGAGTAAACTCTTGAAAGTCACATAGACTTTAGATAGAGAGAGAGAATACCAGCTCATAGTTGTTCTGCTTGTAGTATTTGTAAGTTGGTATTTGTTTTCTCTTAAAGCAACGAACACTTTCTTCTCAGGCTCAGCAGTGTAAGACACTCTGCTTGCTTTCTGATATTAGGCCCCAATGTGATAATTAGCTGTTAGCTTGTTCTGATCATTTGCCTTAATCTGGAAATTACTGTCATTCCACTATGTTATCAAAAGACAGACACAAAAATATGAACTACTAGTTGTTGTTCCCACTTAATGTTCTTCATTTTCCAATATAATTCTTTAGTAAGGGCATATTCTGAACCCTATTATTATGTTCTTGATCTCCACTTGCTTATTATTTCTTCCAATTCCTATTCAATTTGGTTATACAATTTGCTGTACTAAATTGCATCGGCTTTCAGGGAGCTAATAGATGAAGCAGAGAAGAAGGGTATTGTGGAGTAATTAAGAGAGAGTGAGCAGCATTTATTTTGTGGTAAGTTTATTTGCTTTGCTTTCTTCACACGCTTACAAACAACTAACTTATTGTCTCTCTCCAATTTACACAGAGATGGCTGTTAAGCTGATAAATATCATGTGGTTCCTGCTATTGGCTCAGCTGCTAATTCTGTTCTTCATAAGGTAATATGTTACTCTACATAGTCCAAGTTTTCATGCTAACAATTATTTCATTGCTATTTGATTCGAACTATCTGTTGTTAGATTGTAATTGTGAGGATCAGTTGCTATTGTGTAGGCATGTTGAAAGGGGCTACTTCACCATGCATATTGTATTAAAAGGATTGACGCATGTCTTGCTTTAAAACTTGCTTTAAAACTTGCTTATGTTAATATTTTTCTTACAAGCATAAGAATTGATAGGACTATTTGTCTCCTATTTATACTCAGCAGCTTGTCACAGATGGGATTTCAGAAGGCAAAGGGATGAAGCAAAGAAGAAGCGTTGGAAAGATGGTGAGAAGTAAGAGGAAATGCGAACATTTATTTTAGTGAAAAGTTTGTGTTACTGTCTGGAGCATACTTACAAACACCTGACTTTGTCTGTACTGTTTATATGCAGGTAATAACGAAGGTGGGCAACTATATTGATATCATGTTGTCACTGCAATTGGCCCAGATCCTAATAGTCTTACAACACTATGTAAATAACTTGAAGATGAACTCAGTCGACCTTCAGTGTTGTGGTAATATGACATCTACATTTTTTCGGGTGTTTACTTGTTTTTGTTTTCCATGTTCCTTACTCTACATCGTCCAAGTTTTTCATCTGCACATATCGCATTTACTTCAATTTCTTGTTGCAAATATATTTTTTTCATAGACAGTGAAAACATGCACGCAGTAGTCCACTACAGACATAATACCCTTAGCAATTACATCAAGAAGTATATCAAATAAATAAGACTTGCAATCTCATAACCAAATATCTCATTTTGCCTTTCTACAGATTATAAATGATAACATGATCAACACACTTGTTACCCTCGCAAAACGTATCACAGAGATAGAAATTGATTTGTTCACAATTATAATTCTTTTTATTGCTGTTGACATTTATTTTTTTACTTCAGGATTTACTTAGTACATTAATTGCTACAGACCTTTAAGTGAATCTACAATCTATCAGTTTATGTCTTGTTTTTTTTGGGTTTTACTTGGTATTATTTCAAACTGGTTTCGATTGAAGCTAGTCTTGTTTTAGTATACATGTACATGTGTACTCCACTAAGCCTCCATAAATTGATCTAGAACAAAGTCGTTTTCATATAGGGAAGTTTAAGTGCTATTTTGTGTTTTATGCTATGCTTTAACCTTTTCAGTATATATTGAATTTAGCTTTATTTTATATGTTTATAAAATTTGGTTTTATACTTTCAGAGATGCTCTACTTCATTTGATTTTGAGTTCGAGTCATACAACTACAGTGGCTTTGACATCGCAAATCACTTTAATGAATATGTGGGTTATGAATGTTACTACAGTCTATAGCTTGTATGTATTTTTTGATAATTTATTAATCCTTTTTATCGAATGCATTGGTTCTTTATGTGCTAATTCTTGGTAAATCACATCTATTTTAGGTACCCAGATCAGGATGCACAATACCATTTCTTCAGGAATTGTTTGTTTTGTGCCTAATAAAAATTATTTGTTACTGGGTAGTTTTTGCTTCTGTGGCACCTGTGTATGGAAAGAGGAAACCCCAAGTTCTGCTCCCTGATACACCACGAGAAGATATGAAAACAAAGATTGACAAAATTGTGAAGCATCCTTTCAGATCAAGAGGAAACCCCAAGTTAGAAGTACTTTTGAAAACATTCGTTGTATTTCTTAGAGTTTGACAACTCATATTTTCTTCTAGAATGTACTGTTGGTATTTTGACACTTCGAAATAAATATATAATTTTGTAATGAGAATGTTCTATACTCTATAATATTAATACTTATTTTGGTGTTCCTAAGTTTACTATTATCTAAATATGTATTGTTTGTTCAAATTGCATATTTTTCATTAATATGTTTTCTTTATACAATTGTGCACATCAACAGGTGAAATAATTATATGTTCTTCATCGAAGAAATACATAATTTTTATTTTGATGTATCGGATAAAGCCAAAAGGCTCCAGCCATCAAAAATATATTAATCAATAATAACAGTATACAAATAAATAATCGAAGGCTTTACAAGATGTAAAACAATAAAATGCGAGCAATAAATAAACAAACAAAGGCTATTGAGCCAAAATTACAGATAAAAGTGCTACAGCAAGTTCCCGCGCCGAAACAAGACAGAAAACACAACAACCCTCCCCCAACGAAGGCATCCTAATCCGCTAGCAGTCCAAAGAATCACTCTAGCAGCACAACGGAGACGACGCGCAGCCGCAATGAAGGGAATCAGCAAGAAGGCAAGACTCCACCGAGCCGAAGTTGATGAAACGACGCCGAATCAGATTTCCTCTCAAGAATGATGAAATACATCATTTTTAAAATTTTGATTAAGCCATCCGAACGAAATCACCAATGAAAAAATGCGTCCAATTGCATTCGCGATGTAACAATGCATTTGTGAGGTAACAACTACAATGGAATGACTACTTTGCGAACCTCTGTAGCAATAGTTCATCAAACGGGAAAAATTCCTTTTAAAACACACCTGCAATGGAAATATTTGTTGTAGATATTTTCTTATAGATGGGGACAGCAAGAAACAACTTTCATTGCAGATATTCTATTGTAGCTAATATTTGCAAGGGATAATTAAAATTCCGTTGCAAATGTGTGCATTAACCAAGAGAGATTTCACAATAGCACAACTGCAAGGGAATGAGAAAAATTCTCTTATGAATGTGCATTAACTATGGAATTTCACTCTTTTACAAGGAAAATTTCTGTTGCAATTATAGCATTTTCTACTAGTGATTGTATTTCTACTAGTGATTGTAGACTCGCATGCATGCATAACTTTCAAGTTCCAAGCATCAACCAATTTCACCTTCCATATTCCAAATGTATTCTTCTCGAGCTAGCTTACGTATATTCCCCTGTAACCTTTAATTTTTGGGATAAATTCTTTCTAATTGTTTGTTGTTGAAAGAGTGTAGTACTCACTGTGTTCTAAAATATAAGTCGTTTTTAATGTTTCTACTCTTATAAAACACCCTAGGTTAGAATCATTAGAATAATAAATATCCTCCTTAACTGAACCTATTTAGTTGACTTCATCTTAATATACTCCATCTGTTCCAAAATATAAGTCATTTTAAGTTTTCGAAGAGATATTTTGTAATTCTTAAATGTCTAGAAATTAATTTTCCGTAAGATTTTTAATTTTATCCTTATCTTTTTTGTAAGAGAATTAATTAAAAATTATAGATGATGGCAAATAGGACATTGTACAATTGATGACTCATTTATGAGCTTCAAAAACCACGAATATATAGTACTTTTATTCAATCCTATGCTGTTTGTAGTTGTATAAAATTCTAGAATGACTTATATTTTGAAACGAAGGGAGTATTTATAAAAATGGCCTAGGTAGTTTACTTGGTGACGAAGTAAAAAAAAAAAAAAAACTCTGAAGGGTACAACTGGTTGTGTAGGTCAAAAATTAATTAATGAGAGATTCAAAGTGTAATCTTTGAAATATATTATGCTAAACTATTTTTAAGTAAGAATTTTTTTTCTTCTTAAAAAAAAAAAGGGAGAACAAATGTAGGAGGGCAACCCTCTACTATTTTTCCATCCAAATTTTGAACTAGAATCCTATGCTTTTATCTAACCTTAAAAAATGTCCAATAATTTATAGATGTTATTAGATGTTTTTTTTTCCAAAAATTGTTTTATTAATTTTCTCATTTTAAAAAAAATTGTGCAATATTGTACATGATTATACTATCTACACAATATATTATGCTAAGACAACTTTTTATTCAAAATTTTTTTTCTCTTACCTTCTTTTAAAAAAAACACAAATGTAGGAGGTAACAAGCACTATCACAAAATCCCGATACCCGGAACCAATGGACTGGAACCAACATGATCTATTGCGGGTAGGGTCCGGGTTCTAAAATAAGACTCGTTCATATTTTTCAGGTCGGGCCTGAGTCCGCTTAAAATCGACTCGCCCGGGAAAAAAAGTCTCCTAATGGACCGAGAACAGACGTAGCAGCAGCCCCGACCTCCCTTAGCTGCCCGACGCCGCCAGCTGCCCGATGCCGTCAAACCCGCTCCTCACTCCCTGCACGCCGCTACCTTGACCAGGCGGGTATCATTATTTTAACAGGACCCGACCCCGGTTCTTATGGGTCAGGTCTGGGTTCAATATTTGGACCCTTAGAGGAGCGGGTTGTTAGAACATGAATTTCGCAAAAACAAAAAAATTGTAATAGTCTTTGTGAAGAAGTACAATTACAGGGATAAAAGAAAACAAACCAGACAATTCAATACAGAGTTGAGATTAAGATCTCTGTCCTTAAAGTAAAATTCGCCCCGTAGTGTGACGGTAGTTGACGAACTGCCTCCCAGGATACAACTGTATTTACCTTTCTCTGAAGAGCAGCACCCTAGCTTCAGAGAAACCAGCGAACCGTAGCTGTGTTGCACTGCAGATTCAGACTCAGAGGAAGGAGTTTTTAAAAAATTTAGAACTGTGTGTCTTGACAGACAAAAATGACTGCACTTATAAGAGATGAGGAGTAATTGATGGATTCATTACTCTGTAACCGAAGAGTAATGGTCCATTACTCTGTAACAGTAGAGTAATGGCTCAAAAAACGTAACTGATGGATCTATTATCCTGCTGTTACAGAGTAATGGCACCAGTTACAGAATTTCAAACGCCTCAACAGTAAACTGAGCCCAGAGAAAAATTGGAGTGGGGCATAAAATAATTTAGACCAGACCGAACTGAGCCAAGCCAAGGCCGAGGCCGGAGCTGGGGCCTGGGCCGGGGCCGGGCATGCATGCGCACGCGTGTGTGTTTCTAACTTTGGCTAGGTCCTCTCTCCACTACACGTTAGTGGTAACCCCAAGGCTACACCCTTTAGTCCATTTCTTTAGCTTATATACTAGAGAAATCTTTCTTAAATTTCGATGTGGGACTATCCCTTTTCTCCAAATTTCCAAGTTAGTACATTGAGTACCCAACTTTGGACCAACATTTCACATCCATACTGAATCCGTTTTTGGCAAATAAGTATATAAAGGAATAGTACTCGACGAGAGGAACGCAATCCAATCACTTTTCGGTGCCGCCGGTGGCCGTAGCTCACCGGAATCAGGTCCGAAAAATATGCCAAAAATATTTCCAACTATCCCCCACATGAACAGAAATTACCAGACTATGAAATCCAGACACGACAGAAAAAGACATGACAGAAAAAAACATGGCAAAAAGACTGCGAGTACAATCGGAAAATCACTGCATTAGGAATGGTAGTAATTTTTCAACTTTTAACCACCCTTAGTGAGTAGCCATTGGATTCACTTGACTAGGTAGTGAACATGATGTCTTGAACTAACTAGGCTTTGATGTGAACCTAGACAATAACTATCACACAGTTTCATCTCCTCACAGAACTAGGTTCTCTTGGTTATGTTTATTTTGGCCTTGAACAACCCTAGTTAATCGTGAGTGAATTTGGATAATGTAGCCTCTCTTCATTCTCCTAGAAACGGCATCATTTTACACTCACAAGGTGATTGTCCATAAAGAGTACCTTGCCATATCCCACTTTTATTTCAATGCTAATGAGAATTATTAAAAGCCAAGTTTATCCTAACCCCTTGTAGGCATCACTGTTTTGTCATCCTAAGAGTGGGTACGAGATTTTAATCTCTCAGTGATCACGTCGATTTAACAAGATTTAGTTATCCCCTTAAACCTAGATCTTGGGATCTCCAATTCCTAGGTAGGTTTTCCATTAAGTATCCTTTTTCGTCATAGGCTTTAAACCCATTCTTCTTGATGCTCTCACAACCTGCTCTCATGAAAAACCTTTAGTAAATGGATCTGCTAGGTTGTCGGCCGATTTTTTATACTCTATAAAGATTATTCCATTTGAGAGCAGTTGTCTAATAGTTTTGTGTCGCCTTCTGATATGACGAGACATACCATTATACATACAACTCAGTGCCCTTGCTATAGTCGATTGGCTGTTATAGTGTACACATATAGCATGCACTAATTTTTTCCATATAGGAATATCCTCTAAAAAGTTTCGAATCCATTCTGCTTCCTCTGCCGCTTTGTCTACATCAATAAACTCAGATTCCATGGTGGATCTGTCCAATAACGTTTGTTTAGGGGATTTCCATGACACAACTGCACCAGCAAGAGTGAAGACATACCCACTTGTGGATTTCGAGTTCTTAGAGTCCGATATCCAGTTGACATCACTGTAGCCTTCTAATACTGCTGGATATCTGGTGTAATGCAGCCCATAACTCTGAGTATGTCGCAAGTAGCTCAATACTCTAGTTATTTCTTGCCAGTGACTTCGTCTTGGATTACTTGTATAGCGGCTCAATACATTTACTGAATGCGCCAAGTCTGGTATTGTTCAATTTGTTAAGTACATCAGACTACCAAGCATATTCCAATTGTGACATGATGTCACTCGTGTTTTTGAACAAGTGAAGACTGGGATCCACCGGACTTTTGGCAGTCCCATTAGAGTAATTTTTGAGTCTTTCAAGTACTTTCTCAACGTAATGAGCTTGAGACAGAGTAATTCCCTCAGACGTCCTGGAAACATTGATTCCTAGTATGACATCTGCAACTCCCAAATCTTTCATATCAAACTTACTACTAAGCATGTTCTTAGTTTGTTTCTACCAATAATTAGCATGTCGTCTACATACAGACACACTAGAATGTATCCATTTGGAGTATCTTTGATGTAGATACACTTATCACATTCATTTATTTAAACCATTTGACATCATAACATTGTCAAATTTTGCACGCCACAGCTTTGGAGTTTGTTTCAGTCCGTACAAGGATTTTACAAGCCTGCACACCTTGTTTTCCTGTCCCGGAACTACGTAACCCTCATGTTGTTTCATGTATATTTCTTCTTCTAAATCCTTATTTAGAAAGACAGTTTTGACATCCATTTGATGTATTTCGAAGTTGCGTAGAGCTGCAATAGCTATCAGCATTCTTATGGAAGTTATTCTCGTGACCGGAGAATAAGTATCAAAGAAGTCTAGACATTCCTTTTGCCTAAATCCTTGTACCACAAGTCTAGCCTTATGTTTCTCTATTGAACCATCAGGTTTCAATTTCTGTTTGAAAATTTATTTGCCTCTTAGAGCTTTACACCCAGAAGGCAAATCGACCAACTCCCTTGTATGATTTTTGCATGATGGAGTCTATTTCACTTTTGATTGCTTCCTTCCACATAGGAGAATCAAGCGTAGACATATCTTCCATGAATGTTCTAGGCTCATTCTCTAACTGAAAGGCCGTTACAAAGTCAGGACCAAATGACTTTGATGTTCTAGTCCCTTTACTTCGTCTAGGTTCATCATTATCATCGCCTGGTTCATCAACCGAAGTACTTGCATTTTCTTGCTCACATGTACGTTTGGGATACGTAGCATCCTTGTACGGAAACACGTATTCAAAGAAGAAAGCATTTCTTGATTCCATTATTATATTCACAATGACGTCCGGTATATCTGATTTATATACCAAGAACCGATATGTACTACTGTTGTGTGCATAGCCTATGAATATGCAATCAATGGTCTTAGGTCCTATTGTGACTTGTTTTGGATTAGGTATTGCCACCTTTGCTATACACCCCCACACTTTGAGGTATTTATACAAAGGTATATTACTTTTCTGTAGTTCGTATGGTGTCTTGCCAGTTTTCTTGTGAGGTATTTTATCGAGAATATAGTTGGTGGTCAGCAACACTTCCCCTCCACATATTCTGGGGTAATCCAGAATTCAACAGCAAGGCATTCATCATCTCCTTGAGAGTTTGGTTCTTGCGCTCGGCAGTACTGTTTGATTCATGTGAGTAAGGAGCATGTCTGATGAACTATTCCATGTTCAGAGCAGAACATATTAAATGGTGCATCATATTCCCCTCCTCTATCACTCCTAACGATTTTGATCGTTTTGCCAAGTTGATTCTCAACCTCAAGCTTATATTCCTTAAATTTATCCAAGACATCTTTTTTGCTATGTAACAAGTATACATAGCAGTATTTTGTGCAATCGTCTATGAATGTCACAAAATACTTTTTACCGCCTCTGGTCTGCACGAATTTTAAATCACACAGATCTGTATGAATAAGACCTAGAGTTTGAGTGTTTCTTTCTACAGAACGGGATGGAGTTTTAGTGAGTTTAGCCTCTGTGCATACTTCACATTTGTCGCAGTTGTCTACCTTAAATTTTGGTAGTAAATTCATGTTAATTAATCGACGAAGAGAATTGAAATTAATATGACCTAGTCTTTCATGCCAAACAGAAGAAGACTCAACAACATAAGCAACAAGATTCATTTCATTAATTTTGGGAATAATAAGAACAATAGATTTTGGGATGACTGTCATTACATTGAATTTGAACATTCCATCCTTAACATACCCCTTTCCCAAGTACACCCAATTCTTTGAAAGTACAAAATTATCAGAAGCAAGCACGACCCTAAATCCATTCTTGCTTAGAAAAGATCCCGAGACCAGGTTCTTTCGAATATCCAGAACATGCAACACATTGGTTAGTGTTAGTTTCTTACCTGAAGTCAGCTTCAGCACTATCTTCCCTGTTCCTTCAATCTTTGAGGTGGAAGAATTACCTATGAAAAACTTTTCATCCTTTTTGCATTTCTGGTATGAAGTGAATATCTCTTTATCCGAGCAGTTGTGATTGGTGGCCCCAGTATCATACCACCACTTACGAGGATTGCTCCCCACCAGATTGACCTCCGATACAATAGCACAGAGGTCCAAGTCAGAGAGACCAGTGGACAAGTTCTCAGCTATGTGCGCATGGGATTTGTCATTCCCGTTTTCTTTTCCAGTTCAGCACGGATGTTATCCTTGCTGCGACATTCAGATATCTTGTGCCCCATCTTACCACACTTGTGGCATTTTCCAGCAAACCTCTTTGCAACAAGTTTCTTGTTTGAGCCCTGTGGTAAGAACTTCCTCCCTTCTGTTCGTGCTCCACTAGTTGGCTTTTTCTATGGAATGATTTCCATAGGACTTGTCAACCTTGCGATTATCCTCTTCAATCCACAACTCGACAATCAGGTCCTCAAGGAACATTTCATTTTGCTTGTGTTTGAGGTAGTTCTTGAAGTCCTTTCATCCAGGTGGAAGCTTCTTAATGAATGCTGTAACCTGGAACGGTTCACACAACGTCATGTTCTCTGCAGTGATTTCGTGCATTATCACTTGCAGTTCCTGAATTTGACTCACAATAGTCTTGGATTCAACCATCTTGTAGTCCAGAAATTTACCAACTAAAAACTTCTTGGATCTGGCATCTACGGTTTTGTACTTCTTATCCAAAGACCCTCACAGAAGTTTGAATTTCTTGAAGACACAGTACACATTGTAGAGCGGGTCTACCAAACCGTTCATGATGTAATTTCTGCATAGATAATGACCCTGAGTCCATGCATCAACCGAAGCAACTGAGTGCACATCCATAGGTGCCAGCATAGGGGCAGTTTCAGTCAGAAACCTGTCCAGCTTCAAGGTGGTCAGGTAGAACTGCATCTTTCCCTGCTACTTTTTGAATTCAGCTCTATTGAACTTTTCAGGCTTTTCTCCCACAGTTATATGTGTGGGCAGAACGGCCGTTTGTGCCGCAACCAGTTGTGCAGTCACATTCTGGGTCACTGGGTTTGTGCACTGAGCAGTCCACTGACATTCTCAGTTGGTGTGTTTTCCATGTTCTAAAACAGTTAAAATTCAACTGTTAGTTGTTTGTTTTTCTGAAATGATAACAACACCTGTAAATGTTCTTCACAAAACTGTTAGAATAGAGGAAAAATTTTGCTTTAAGATTGTTAGAACTTGAATTTTGAAAAAACAGAAAATTTGTAAGTCTTTGTGAAAAAGTACAATTACAGGGACAAAAAAACAAACCAGACAATTCAATACAGAGTCGAGATTAAGATCTCTGTCCTTAAAGCAAAATTCCCCCCGTAGTGTGACGGTAGTTGACGAACTGCCTCCCAGGATACAACTATATTTACCTTTCTCTGAAGAGCAGTACCCTAGCTTTAGAGACACCAGCAAACCAATAGCTTGTTGCACTCTCAGACTCAGACTCAGAGGAAGAAGAAGGAGTTTTTAAAAAAATTTAGAACTGTGTGTCTTGACAGACAAAAATGATTGCACTTATAGGAGATGAGAAGTAACTAATGGATCCATTACTCTGTAACAGTGGTCCCTTGCTTCAACGGTGGCTCCCTCTGCCGATAAGGAAATCAGATGCATTACTAGAGTGAGTTTACCATGGATAGAGTTATTAATATTGTGAAAATAAAAGTTTTTCATATCTAGCCAAAAAACCTAAGTAGTAGCGGCACTTGAAAAGGGCCAAGCTTCTATCCTAGCCTTCGTATGGGTGGCAAATTTTGGCTCAATCAAAATGCTGTCATAGAAGGCTAGGTAATCACTGGTGTTGAGGACTCGAAGTAACTCAGTCCAAACTCATCATCTACTTCTTTGAGCACCCAATGAGCAAGTGATCTCGTGTTTCCCCATTGGCGGAGCAAAAACCATAATTAGTTGCAATGGACACCTGTCTTCTCATCAAATTTTTTCTCATGAGAATGGCGTCGTTGAGAACGAGCTAGAAAAATGTTAGAATATAAATATTAAACCCTTACCCATATTATAACTTTGGAATTTTGGTATATTGGTAAGATCTTTCATTTAGTATCAGAGCAACTCAGGTTCAAATCTCACTGACTGCGCATATTAAAATGCAATTTAAAAAATAAAAATACAGCTGCATACATTCCAGGTCTTGGCCCCAAAAACATGACCCTCAACATGTGGGGCATGTTAGAATATAAATATCCAACTCACTCTAACCATAACTTTGGAGTTTTGGTCTATAGGTAGGTGATGCTGTTTATTTCTGAGGCACATGTGGAAGCACCAGGTGTGAGTTCGAACTCAATTTGTATTGAAGGAGATTGCCGCTCGTCTGCCGACCTTCGGTTGACCTTCTGGGGCCTACGATGAGCTCGGAAAGGCGTTGAAGGTTGGGCTCGGATCGGAAGGGTCGGATCCGAGGTCTTGTGTACCTGCAGACGGTCCTGAAACACCAGGGTTTGTCCCGGTGGCGGACCCTCCGACGCTCTAGTCAGTCTCTGTGAGAGAGTAGCAATAACTAGGTATATTTAAGTGGCAAAAGATTGATTACCTCCAAAAGGTGGGTGAGGGTCTAGTATTTATAGAAAATCCCAACCGGGTTTGGTTCCGCTTGGGGGCCGGGTTTGGATCCGAAAGCCCATGGGCCTGACGTGGCAGAAGGCCCAGGGGGTTTAGGGCGGTTGCTGTGATACCAGGAGTGGTATAGGGCTGACGTGGCGAAACCCTTGGCGGTATTTGGAGCTGACGTGGCCCATCGTGAGTCCTCTGTGCCTCTGGGGGAATCGGAGGGCCTAGGCTGCGCCAGGTCATCCCTCCGCCCCGCCAGAGAGGGGGGACGGCATGAGGGACTGCTCCGGATCGGACTCCGAGGGATACTGAGGCTCGTCAGTACGAGGAAGCCGGCACTGTGGGGGCAAACACGAGGTTCGGCGCCGACCCTGAAGGGGTCCGGAGCCGAACCAGGTCGGTATTCTTGCTTTTCTGAGTAGGAATTGTATTGGGCCTTGGATGGGCCTCAGGCCATTTTTACACTGTCACACAAGCCCCCCACTCCTGCAGGGGGTGCGGGAGCTAGCCGTGGAGGAGTGCTCATGGTTGTAGAAAATGGGATGGTGAGTGATTGGATCTTCGTGAGAAGAGTACCCTGGTGCCAGACCCGACCCCGAGCCGGTCGAGGGATTATGGGCCAACAAGGGGGGTGGCGAGCCGTTGGCCTTCCTGAGAAGACCACCCTGGTGCCAGACCTGACCTCGAGCTTGGCGAGGGATTACTGGAAGGCAAGGGCGATGGCGAGCCGTGAAGCCTTCCGGAGAAGACTCCCCTGGTGCCGGACCCAACCTCGAGCTGATCGAGGGATTATGGGCCAACAAGGGGGGTGGCGAGCCGTTGGCCTTCCTGAGAAGACCTCCCTGGTGCCAGACCTGACCTCGAGCTTGGCGAGGGATTACTGGAAGGCAAGGGCGATGGCGAGCCGTGAAGCCTTCCTGAGAAGACTCCCCTGGTGCCGGACCCGACCTCGAGCTGATAGAGGGATTTATGGGCCAACAAGGGGGGTGGCGAGCCGTTGGCCTTCCTGAGAAGACCTCCCTGGTGCCAGACCTGACCTCGAGCTTGGCGAGGGATTACTGGAAGGCAAGGGCGATGGCGAGCCGTGAAGCCTTCCTGAGAAGACTCCCCTGGTACTGGACCCGACCTCGAGCTGATCGAGGGATTATGGGCCAACAAGGGGGGTGGCGAGCCGTTGGCCTTCCTGAGAAGACCTCCCTGGTGCCAGACCTGACCTCGAGCTTGGCGAGGGATTACTGGAAGGCAAGGGCGATGGCGAGCCGTGAAGCCTTCCTGAGAAGACTCCCCTGGTACTGGACCCGGCCTCGAGCTGATCGAGGGATTATGGACCAACAAGGGGGGTGGCGAGCCGTGGGCCTTCCTGAGAAGACCTCCCTGGTGCCAGACCTGACCTCGAGCTTGGCGAGGGATTACTGGAAGGCAAGGGCGATGGCGAGCCGTGAAGCCTTCCTGAGAAGACTGCCCTGGTGCTAGACCCGACCCCGAGCTGGCCGAGGGATTTCGGGCTAATCAAGGGGGATGGCGACCGGTTGGCGCCCCAGAGTGACTGAGCGGGGATATCCCACCATTCATGTGGTGTATTGAAGGCTCTCCGAGAATGGTGTGATGGTCCAATTTCCTAGGGGCATTTAATGGCGCCGCCTAATAAATGTAGATGGTGCGTGGTTTTCCGTTGATTGACCTTCCCTGCGCCTCAACGGTTAGTCCCTGGGGGAGGTTATGAATACCTCCCCCCTCCATTGTAGGTATGATCAAAACAGGGGTGGCCCATTGGCTCTCAGAGGTGTCTGCTTCGGCGGACGCCTGTCTTTGGCTAATATTTTCGACCCTAGCAGCGTCGGAGAGGTGGTTACTCTGCCGCCTTGATCTTCTCTTGGATCTGATGGACCTTGATATGGTGGCCAGGTCTACGGGAGATCAGGGCGAGAGGGGTGACGGCCGAAATCCGTGCTGTGGGAAGAGGAGCTTCGGTTTAGTGGTGGTTTTGCCGTCTGGATCCCTTTTCGGGTCAGACTGCCCTGTCATGGAGGTTTGGCCCGGGGGAGATCCAGACGAAAAGACGCACCCACCGTATACCGGCCTTGGGGCTGAAGGGCCTCGGATGGGGGGGCCACCTCCCGTCGGGGGTCGGTCAGTCCGTCTTGGTAGGGCTGTAGGCGATGGCGGTTTCTGTTCCACCCTCGAACAGTTCGGGGTTTCGGCTGCCGAGGCTGTAAGTCCCGGGCTGCTCGAGGGTGAGAGGGGAACTGGTCGGACGCTGGAGCCCGGGGCGTCTGTCATATGACGGTGCCTTAAACTTAAAAAAAAATGTTTTCTCCGTCGTGTATCCCACCCGACCCGACCCCAGAGTTAGGCCGTCAGTCTGGCGTCTGATGACGTCCCCCGCACAGGTTTCGAGAACGCGGCGCGATTTTCCAGGGGCAGTTGTGCGTCAATCAGTGAACAGTAATCGCGGAAGTCGAGGAGCCGTTCTTCCCTTATATAAGTATTCCCCCTTTTTTCCCTTTCGCCCACTACAATCTTGCTGCTTCTTTCTTCAAAAAATCTCCCACCCCTTCAGCGATTGCTCTTGCAGTTTGCCGTACTCGGTTCGCCTTTCCGAAGCGGTCCCAGGTTAGTTTGGTAAGTTTGTTTTATCTTTAGGCACAGATGGATAGGGCTCAGTCCGGTTCGTCGGCGTCGTCGTCCAGGGGGGAAGTAAAGCCTGACTCTCCGTCGACGTCGTGGGAAGAGCCCGTGTTCGAGGAGGGATCGGTGCCCGTTGTGGGCCATACTGGCTTGGTTTCTTTGGAGCGCTCCGTAGGTGAGGGGGAAGCGATACACAAGTCGAGGGCGTCGCGTACTCGACGTCCCTTTGTGGTGGAGAGTAGTGGGTCGGAGGGAACCGGCGAGGGTTCGGACGGCATTCGCGTGCTGGAGCTGTCTTCCGATGAGGAGAGTGGCGAGGGCAATACAGTGAGGAGATCCACCGCTCAGGGTCGAGGACCGTCGGAGCGAGTTAAGAAGGAGAAGAGGGCCCCAGGAAAACCGGGGTCGAGGACCGGCGGTTCGAGCAAGGCGCCTGTTTTCCGTAATTTGATGACTGGCTCGCCCGTCCAGCCGAAGCATTTCCGTCAGTATCCCGACGATCTTTCTGACCAGGAGCTCTTCGGAGGGCAACCCTCTTTGCCGAGCCGGGGGAGGGTGATGATGGACGCGATCTCGACCGTTTTGGAGGGCGGGGATTTGGAGGTTCTGCAGCTGGCGTATCATATAGGGCCTGGTCACGAACTGCTGATGCCGAGCCCTACTCTGCGTCCCACCGATCCCTTATCAGCTTGGTACTGTGTCTTCCCGGTGGACGCTTTTATCTCTGGCCTGAGGTTGCCGGTCCACCCGTTCATTAGGGACGTGTTGAACTGGGCCTCCTTGGCGCCCATGCAGTACGGGCCGAACTCTTGGAAGCAGATCATCTGCTTTATGCTGATGTGCGAGGAGCAGCAAGTACCCCTGCGGTTGAACGTGTTCCGTGCAATGTTGATGGTCAATCCGTCGGCCGAGGGTGTATACTATATCTCTCCCCGGAGCGGGGGGAAGGTCGTTCGCCACCACCCCGATTCCATCAAGGGATGGAAGGAGAAGTATTTGGTGATCCGGAGTGAAGAGCCATGGGACATTCCTACTCGATGGAACCACTCCAAGCCGAGCCACCCACCGCCGAGGCAGGGGGATCTGTCGGCAGATGAATGGGGGTTTGTCGAGCGCCTCCGCCAGTCACCTAGCATTGATTGGACGGAGGTGACGGAGACCATTCTGGCGAGCGCTGGACTGAGCCCAGCTGTTATGCGTATGTAGTTGTTCCTTTCCTCTGGGTCCTTTCTTGCTTTCTTGCTCATTGCTCTTAATGGTTTTTTCTGCAGGTATGGATGAGGCATCGATCCAGGCAAGGCGGCTGGCCATGAAGAAGGAAAACGCCGAGAAGAAGAAGGCGGAGGCGGCGAAGAGGTCGAGGGAGCTGCCCCTTGTTATCTCGGAAGTTCAACTCGAGCCGAGGACCAAGAGGGGTCGCTCTGAGACGAGCAAGGGTGTGGCTTCTTCGAAGGGTCTGGGCCGAGCAGGGGCCTCTGTTCTCGACAAGGGGAAAGGTCCCTGGGTCGAGGCCGAGGAAGAGGATCCGGTGGTGGAGCTGTTGCGGCAGCGGTGGGCTCCTGACTGGTCGGTTCTGATGGGGGACCGCCTGACAGAGGAGGCCCAAGCCGTCGAAGTGGTGGAAAAGCTGGCGACCCCTTGCGATCGCAAGGCGATGGAGGGCGAGCCCGTAGAGGCGGCGTTCGCCCGCCTGGCACAGGCCACTGTGCAGGTAAGTCTGTCGACTCTGTCCCTCTTTGTTGATTTACGTGCCGAGGTCTCATCTTTGTCTGTCGTTGGTTGTAGGCCTGTATACAGGGGGCCAACATCAAGAACCTGTACGAGGCGTCCCTGGCTCAAGAGCGAGCTCGAGCGGAAAAGAGCGAGCTGGAGATGAAGGAGATGCGAATCGAACTCGAGGGTTCGCATAAGAGAGAGCAGCAGCTGGAGCTCCAGCTCAAGGCCAAGGATGTGGAGTGGGAGAAGAAGATGGCCTCCCTGAAGACGAAGTTTACCAAGGAGGCGGAGGAGGTGTTGCGCAAGGGCCAGCAGATGGTGATCGCGGCCCAGGACAAGAGCTATGAGAGGGCCCTCAGCCACGTGAGGCACTTCTTCCCGGCCCTCGATCTGTCCAATTTTGAGTATGATATGGAGATCGAGGGGACGTCGAAGACTCCGGGTGAAGCAGGGCCCGCCGTCGACCCCTCGGCCGACGCTCCCGTGGATCCGTCCGTCGGCGCGGAGGTGGGTCTATGAGTTGTGTAATTTTCGTCTTTCTTTTTCTCTCCCTCGATTGTGTTTGCCTCCCGCGGACTGGCCACCGCATTTTTTGTAAGAAACATTTGGATTTATAGTGGCAAGAAAAGTTTTTTGACCGGCCGGTTGGTTTGACCTCGGACATTTCTGAATCTTCTTGAGAATGTGTGTTGAGTTGGTTGGTTATCTTGTAGGTCGCGGCTATCCTTCCTGAAGGAGACTCCCGTAGTTTCTATGTGGCACGACTCCGGAGTAAGGTTAAGGTCCTGGAAGCCGCGCTGGCTCGCCACCGAAGGGGGGCTCGGGACACTGATGAAGCTTGTAACTTTTATCGGAATAAGTTCGCCGTCTTGAGTGCGGAGGCGCGCCGATTGAGAAGAGTGATGTGGGATCGGGAGCTCGGCGGGACGGACATTAGACGAGCCGGGCTAAGTACCTTGGAGCCGAGGTCCTCCCCTGGGGGGCTACCTCGCTACGTCTTTGTGGAGGAGGAGACGGAGATGCCTCGTTACAAGGCGATGCTGGGAGCCTCGTTCTCTTCATCCTTGGGTCGACTGGCGGAGGGGGTTCCCTCTGCGTTGCTGTTGTTGCTGTGGGCGCGACCGGATGACGCCCAGAGTTCGGTGGCTGGACCGTCGATTGGGGCTGAGGCTAAGGAATATCACAGCGAGGGGGGGGGGGGCCCTAGTTGCTTGGTCGAAGTACTCTTTGTCCCTCGTTGGGCCCGGGGGGGGGCCCTGATCTACCTGATTTGAGAAGAGTGGAGCGGTCTTGTAACGGTCTTTGTTTTTTCTTTCGTTTTATTTTTTCTCTTTGGAACGAAGAATAAAGGGGTATGAAAGAGGAATCCTTTTCCCTCCTTGCTCCGGCCAGCGATGCGGTACGAAATGTCGGAGGCAAGGTCTGGCTCCATCGTTCCGCGAGGGATCGAAGTGGGGCCTTAGGAAGGACCTTCGGTCCGGACTCGTATTGAGATTATCGAGACATTTGGGGTTCGGATAAAAAGGCATATTTTTAGTATAAGGTAGGGAGGGCCGCTAAGGCAGCCCTTTACAAACGAGGGTTTACACCAAAAACAAAAGATTTACATATAGCCGGGCCATAGTCTACGCTCGTCCGGCGTCGAGGGGGAACACGCCTCCACCGACGGTGGTCATGTAGCATGATCGCGCTGCTTCTTGACTGCCTCGGACGATGCCGACTCCTTGAGGGGTGGGGAACTTGAGCTTCAGATGGTAAGCCGAAGGCACTGCCTGTAGGGAGCATAGTCCAGGCCGGCCAAGTATGGCGTTGTAGGCCGCCTTGACGTTGACCATCATGAAGTCCATGGATTCGGTCCTCTTGACAGGAGTCGACCCGGCGGTAACGTCGAGGGTAACAATCCCTTCTATTACGACAGGGACGCCTGAGAACCCGTGCAGGGTGTATCCAGCTGGCTTGAGTTTTCCTCGGGGTAACCTGAGATTTTCGAAGGCTTCGAGAAAAAGAATATTCACCGAGCTACCGTTGTCGACGAGGATCCTGCGGACCTCACAATTAGCCATGTGGAGGTTGATGACGAGAGCATCGCAGTGGGGCAAGCGAACACCTTCAAGGTCTTCCCCTGAGAAGGAGACCGGCCTTGATTGTAGTTTGGGCGAGGGGTTGTCTTTGACAGCGTTCACCTCTCGAAGGAAGGCTTTTTTGGAAGTGTTTGATCCGCCTCCCATCGGCCCTCCGTGGACACAGTGCAAGATGAAAGGGATATCCGCGGCTCCCTCGGAGTCGGGGTCCCGATCCTGGGACTGGTTTGGAGCAGGGTTCGGAGGCGATTGCCTCCGGTTCCTAGCGTCTCGCCGATCCCGTGGGCCTTCTCGGGTAAACTCTCGGAGGTATCCTCTGGAAATGAGTTCTTCAATTTCGTCTTTCAGGGCTCGGCATTGGTCGGTTTCGTGCCCGTGATCTCTGTGGAAGCGACAGTAAAAGCACTGGTCTCGATTCTTGTTGTTATTAGATCGGGGGGGTAGTCGGACAATGCCCTTGTCTTCGATTTCCAAGAGGATGGCGGAGATGTTATGCGTCAGGGGAGTGTACCTCTCGAAGCGGGGGACTGGCGGGACCTTCTTTATGGCCCCCGGGTCCCTTGGAGCTTTCTTCGGTGGTTCGCCTTCCTCGGTCTTCCGCTTTCCTTTCCCGGTGGCATCCCTGGCATCTTCGGGGTTGAGGGCCTCTTCTGCCCTAATGTATTTCTCGACCCTATTAAGGAGGTCGGGGAAGTCGATGGGGGGTCTCTTGGCCAGAGAGGCCTTCAGCTGTCCGGGGCGGACGTTGTGTCGGAATGCCGCTGAAGCGACGCCTGGGTCGAGGGAGGAGACCGACCTTGCCTCAGCGGTAAATCTCCGGACGAACATTCTGAGTGATTCCCCCTCTATCTGTTTGAGCCCAAGTAATGAGGCGCTGGTCCTTTCGGCCTTCCGGCTAGTGACAAAATGGGCAAGAAAATTGCCCTCGAGTTGGTCGAAGGAGTAAATGGAGCCGGGGGCGAGTTTCGAGAACCACTCGCGAGCAGGACCCCGAAGGGTGGTGGGGAAGGCTCGGCAGAGCAGGATATCCGAGGCGCTGTGAATCATCATGAGGGTTTTGAAACCCTCCATGTGATCAGCAGGATCTCCCTCGCCGTCGTAGGTCTCGAATTGAGGGGGCCGGAAATTCCGGGGTATTTCCGCTAGGAGGATGGGGGCGGAGAAGGGTGGACGGACAGGTCTGTACCCCTGAGCCATTCTTTGGTCGTCGTCCCTTATGTGATCGAGGCGGTCCTCCATTTCTTGTAGGCGTCTTAGGAGTACGTCATCGTCTCCCGGCTGGATCGTTGAAGGGCGGGACGCGCTGGCTTCGGCGTCCGACCCCGTTTGCGAATGGAGGGTTTCTTCCCTGGGGGCCCGTCGGAGGGCTCCCAGCATTTCTTTTCGGAAGTCTTGGAATTCCTTATGAGTGACGGGGGCTCTTTCGACCCGGTTTGGTTGGTCCGAGGGTTGTCTTCCGACTCGGCTGAGCGCGGGTCTGCGTACCTCGGACGGTGGCCTCGGGCGGTTCGGGGCCGGGTTGGAAGCGGCCCTTCTCCTGCTGCGGGTAATCTTGTGGTTGAGGATTATTCCCCGGAGGTCGGGCTGGGCTGGCCGGCCGACGCTCCCTTGGGACTCCCGAGAGGGAGCCTTGTGTTTCGACGGGCGTGGCCTGGCTTTATTGGTGGGTGGGGGCGAGTCCCGTTGGTTGACGGAGGAAGCAGCCCCCTTGCCTTTGGTTGCCATGAGGATTCGGCTGTCGATGGCCTTTGAGGGTCTGGGTCGGATCGGCTTCTGGAGCAGCTATTTCCCACAGACGGCGCCAACCTGATGCTGTTTATTTCTGAGGCACGTGTGGAAGCACCAGGTGTGAGTTCGAACTCAATTTGTATTGAAGGAGATTGCCGCTCGTCTGCCGACCTTCGGTTGACCTTCTGGGGCCTACGATGAGCTCGGAAAGGCGTTGAAGGTTGGGCTCGGATCGGAAGGGTCGGATCCGAGGTCTTGTGTACCTGCAGACGGTCCTGAAACACCGGGGTTTGTCCCGGTGGCGGACCCTCCGACGCTCTAGTCAGTCTCTGTGAGAGAGTAGCAATAACTAGGTATATTTAAGTGGCAAAAGATTGATTACCTCCAAAAGGTGGGTGAGGGTCTAGTATTTATAGAAAATCCCAACCGGGTTTGGTTCCGCTTGGGGGCCGGGTTTGGATCCGAAAGCCCATGGGCCTGACGTGGCAGAAGGCCCAGGGGGTTTAGGGCGGTTGCTGTGATACCAGGAGTGGTATAGGGCTGACGTGGCGAAACCCTTGGCGGTATTTGGAGCTGACGTGGCCCATCGTGAGTCCTCTGTGCCTCTGGGGGAATCGGAGGGCCTAGGCTGCGCCAGGTCATCCCTCCGCCCCGCCAGAGAGGGGGGACGGCATGAGGGACTGCTCCGGATCGGACTCCGGGGGATACTGAGGCTCGTCAGTACGAGGAAGCCGGCACTGTGGGGGCAAACACGAGGTTCGGCGCCGACCCTGAAGGGGTCCGGAGCCGAACCAGGTCGGTATTCTTGCTTTTCTGAGTAGGAATTGTATTGGGCCTTGGATGGGCCTCAGGCCATTTTTACACTGTCACAGTAGGGTATTTCACAAGCAAGACTCGAACCTTGAGGGGTACCTTGACTTTCTATATCACTGAGGAAAGTCAATTATATATTATTTTTTGGAAGTGTAAATTTGTATATTTTTTTTCTCGCATTGCAAAATTAGAAAATTGTGCAAACCAGGAGTCGAAGATATGATCTCTTACTCGCTAGCCAAGAGACTCACTACTACAATACTGGGACACTTGTAGTTATCTATGTTGGAAATAGTTTTGGCATATTTTCCGGGCCGGATTCCGGTGGGCTCCGGCCACCGGCGGCACCGAAAATTGACTGGATTACGTTTCTCTCGTCGAGTACTATTCCGTAATGTACTCACTTGCCAAAAACGGTTTCTGTATGAATGCTAAATGTCGGTCCAAAGTTGGGTACTTGAAATGTACTAAATTGGGCAGTTGGAATAGATAGTCCCACATCGGAAGATGGGAAAGATTTTCTCTAGTATATAAGCTAAAGAAATGGACTAAAGGGCGTAGCCCTGGGGTTACCACTAACGTGTAGTGGAGAGAGGACCTAGCCAAAATAACAAAAACACGCGCGCGCCCGGCCCAGCCCGACCCGACCCCAGCTCCGGCTTCAGCTTCAGCTTTGGCTCGGTTTGGTCTGGCTTGGCTCTGGAATATTTTTTTTTTGCTCTGCTCCAAAATTTTCCCCAGTTTATTAGTTGAGGCTTTTCAAATTCTGTAACTGGTACCAATACTCTATAACAGCAGAGTAATGGCTCATCAGTTATGTTTGAACCATTACTCTACTGTTACAGAGTAATGGACCATTACTCAGCTGTTCGCTGAGATCTCTGAAGCTAGGGTGCTACTCTTCAGGGAAAGTTAATACAGTTGTATTTTGGGAGGCAATTTGTCAACCACCGTCACACTACGGGGCAAATTTTGCTATAAGGACAGAGATCTTAATCTCAACTCTGTATTGAAGTGTCTGGTTTGTACTTTTATTTCCTGTAATTGTATTTCTTCACAAATATTTTTAGCATTTTCCTATTTTATGAAATTCAAGTTCTAACAATCTTAAAGAAATTTCTTTTCTCTATTCTAACAGTTTTTGTGAAGATTATTTACAGTACTGTTATCATTTCGGAAAAACAAAACAACTAACAGTTCTATTCAACTGTTTCAGAAAATGGAAAACACACAAAATGAAAATGTCAGTGGACTTATCAGTGCACAAACACCAGTGACCCAAAATGTGACTGCACAATCGGTTGGGGCATAAACAGTCGTTCTGCCCACACATATAATTGTGGGAGAAAATCCAGATAAGTTCAATGGAACTGGATTCAAGAAGTGGCAAGGAAAGATGCAGTTCTACCTGACCACCTTGAAGCTGGACAGGTTTTTCACTGAAACTGCCACTATGCTGGCACCTATGGATGCACACTCCATTGCTGCAGTTGATGCATGGACTCAAGGTGATTATCTCTGCAGAAACTATATCCTAAACGGCTTGGTAGACCCGCTCTACAATGTCTACTGTGTCTTCAAGACTTCCAAACTTCTGTGGGGTCTTTGAAGAAGAAGTACAAAACAGAAGACGCCGGCTCCAAGAAGTTTGTTGTTGGAAAATTTTTGGACTACAAGATGGTTGATTCCAATACAGTTGTGAGTCAAATTCAGGAACTATAAGTGATAATGCACGAAATCGCTGTAGAGAACAAGAAACTGTGTGAACCATTCCTGGTTGCAGCATTTTTTGAGAAGCTTCCACCTGGATGGAAGGACTTCAAGAAATACCTCAAGCACAAGCAAAATGAGATGTCTCTTGAAGACCTGATTGTCAGGTTGCGGATTGAAGAATAGAATCGCAAGGCTGACAGGTCCTATGAAAATCAGTCCATAGAAAAGGAGAACATGGTGGAACATGACCAGAAGAGCAAAAAGAGGAAGTTCTTGCCACCGGCCTCGAACAAAAAACCTGCCGCAAAGAGGTTTGCTGGAAAATGCCATAAGTGTGGTAAGTTGGGGCACAAAATTTCTGACTGCCGTAGCAAGGACAACAACTGTGTTGAAACTGGACAGGCAAAAGGGAATGAAAAATCCTATGCATAATAGGTGAGAACTTGTCCACTGGTCTCTCTGACTTGGACTTCTGTGCTGTTGTATCAGAGGTAAATCTGGTGGGGAGAAATTCTCGTGAGTGGTGGTACGATACTGGGGCCACCAAGCACATCTGCTCGGACAAGGAGATGTTCACTTCATACCAGAAGTGCTACAAGAATGAACAGTTATTCATGGGAAATTCTTCCACCTCCAAGATTGCAGGAACAGGGAAGATAGAGCTAAAGATGACTTCAGGCAAGGAACTAATACTCACCAATGTGTTGCACGTTCCAGATATTAGAAAGAACCTGGTCTCGGGATCTTTGCTAAGAAAGAATGGATTTAGGGTCGTTCTTGCTTTTGATAATTTTGTACTTTCTAAGAATGGGGTGTACTTGGAAAAATGGTATGTAAAGGATGGACAGTTCAAATTTAATGTAATCACAGTTATCCAAAAATCTATTGTTCCTGTTGTTCCCAAAATTAATGAAATCCTGTTGCTATGTTGTTGAGTCTTCTTCTGTTTGGCATGAAAGACTAGGCTATGTTAATTTGAATTCTCTTGCGTAGATTAATTAATATGAATTTACTATCAAAATTTAAGGTAGACAACTGCGTAAAATGTAAAGTTTGCATAGAGGCCAAACTCACTCCATCCCGTTCGGTAGAAAGAAATACTGAAACTCTAGGTCTAATTCACACGGATCTGTGTGATTTGAAATACGTGCAGACCAGAGGTGGAAAAAAGTATTTTTTGACATTCATAGACGATTGCACAAAATTCTGTTATGTATACTTGTTACATAGCAAAAATGAGGCCTTGGATAAATTCAAGGAATATAAGCTTGAGGTTGAGAATCAACTTGGCAAAACGATTAAAATTATTAGGAGTGATAAAGGAGAGGAATATGATGCACCATTTAATATGTTCTGCTCTGAACATGGAATAGTTCATCAGACAACTGCTCTTTACTTACCTGAATCAAACGGTCCTGCCGAGCGCAAGAACCGAACTCTAAAGGAGATGAAGAATGCCTAGTTGTTGAATTTTGGGTTATCCCAAAATATGTGGGGGAAAGCGTTGCTGACTGCCAACTATGTTCTCAATAAAGTGCCTCACAAGAAAACTGGCAAGACACCAAACGAACTGTGAAAATGTAATGTACTTTCGTATAAATACCTCAAAGTGTGGGGTGTCTAGCAAAAGTGGCAGTACCTAATCCAAAACAGGTCACAATCGGACCTAAGACCATTGATTGCATATTCATAGGCTATGCACACAACAGTAGTGCATATCGGTTCTTGGTATATAGTTTGGATATACAGGACATCCATGTGAATACAATAATGAAATCAAGGAATGCTTCCTTTTTTGAACACGTGTTTCTGTGCAAGGATGCTACGTATCCCAAATGTACACATCAGCAAGAGAGTACAAGTACCTCGGTTGATGAACCAGGAGATGATAATGATGAACCTAGACGAAGTAAACGGGCTAGAACATTAAAGTCATTTGGTCCTGACTTTGTAACGGCCTTTCTGTTAGAGAATGAGCCCAGAACATTCAAGGAAGCTATGTCTACGCCTGATGCTCCTATGTGGAAGGAAGCAATCAAAAGTGAAATAAACTCCATTATGTAAAATCATACATGGGAGTTATTCGATTTGCCTTCTGGGTGTAAAGTTCTAGGATGCAAATGGATTTTCAAACAAAAAATAAAGCCAGATGGTTCAATAGAGAAACATAAGGCGAGACTTGTGGTACAAGGATTTAGACAAAAGGAAGGCCTAGACTTCTTTGATACATATTCCTCTGTCACAAGAATAACTTTCATAAAAATGCTGATAGCTATTGCAGCTCTACGTAACCTCGAAATACATCAAATGGATGTCAAAACTGCATTTCTAAATGGGATTTTAGAATAAGAAATATATATGGAACAACCTGAGGGTTACGTAGTTCCTGGACAGAAAAACAAGGTGTGCAGGCTTGTAAAATCCTTGTACGGATTGAAATAAGCTCCAAAGCAGCGGCATGCAAAATTTGACAGTGTTACGATGTCGAATGGTTTTAAAATAAATAAATGTGATAAGTGTATCTACATCAGACATACTCCAAATGGATACATTCTGGTGTGTCTGTATGTAGATGACATACTCATTATTGGTAGCAATAATGATATTATCAAACAAACTAAGAACATGCTTAGTGGTAAGTTTGATATGAAAGATTTGGGAGTTGCGGATGTCATACTAGGAATCAAAGTTTCCAGGACGTCTGAGGGAATTACTCCGTCTCAAGCTCATTACGCTGAGAAAGTACTTGAAAGATTCAAGAATTACTCCAATGAGACTGCCAAAAGTCCTGTGGATCCCAGTCTTCACTTGTTCAAAAATACGGGTGACAGCATATCACAATTAGAATATGCACGTGTAATCGGTAGTCTGATGTACTTAACAAATTGTACAAGACTGGACTTGGCACATTCAATAAATGTACTGATCCATTACACAAGTAATTCAGGACAAAGTCACTGAAAAGGAATAACTACAGTATTGAACTACTTGCGACATACTCAGAGTTATGGGCTGCATTACACCAGATATCCAATAGTACTAGAAGGCTATAGTGATGCCAACTAGATATCGCACTCCAAGAACTCGAAATCCATAAGTAGGTATGTCTTCACTCTTGGTGGTGCAGTTGTGTCATGGAAATCCTCTAAACAAACGTTACTGGCCAGATGCACCAAGGAATCTGAGTTTATTGCTTTAGACAAAGCATCAGAGGAAGTAGAGTGACTTCGAAACTTTTTAGAGGATATTCCCATGTGGGAAAAACTAGTGTCTGCTATATTGTACACTGTGACAGCCAATCAGCTATAGCAAGAGCACTGAGTTGTATGTATAATGGTAAGTCTCGTCATATCAGAAGATGACACAAAATCATTAGACAACTGCTCTCTAATGAAATAATCTTTATAGAGTATATAAAATCGGCTGACAACCTAGCAGATCCATTTATTAAAAGTTTATCACGAGAGCAAGTTGTGAGATCATCAAGAGGAATGAGTTTAAAGCCTATGATGAAAGAGGATACTTGATGGAAACCCTACCTAGGAATTGGAGATCTCAAGATCTAGGTTCAAGGAGACAACTAAATCTTCTTGAATCGATGTGAGCACTGAGAGATTAAAGTCTCATACCCACTCTTAGGTTGATAAAACAGTGCTGCTTGCAAAGGATTAGGATAAGCTTGGCTTTTAATGATTCCCATAGCTTTGAAATAAAAGTGGGGTATGGCAGGATACTCTTTATGGGCAATCACCTTGTGAGTGTGAAATTGGGCCGTTTATAGGAGAATGAAGATAGGCTACATTCTCCAAGTTCACTCACGATTAACAAGAGTTGTTCAAGGCCAAAATGAACACAACAAGAGAACCTAGTTCTGTGAGGAGATGAAACTGTGTGATAGTTATTGTCTAGGTTCACATCAAAGTCCGGGTAGTTCAAGGCATCATGTTCACTACCTGGTCAAGTGAATCCGATGGCTACTCACTAAGGGTGGTTCAAAGTTGATAAATTACTACCATTCCTAATACAGTTATTTTCCGATTGTTCTCTCAGAGTCTTTTCTGTCATGTCTTTTTCTGTAATGTCTTTTTCTGTTGTTTTTGGATTACATGGTCTGGTCATTTTCATTTATGTGGGGGATTGTTGGAAATAGTTTTGGCATATTTTTCGGGCCGGATTCCGGTGGGCTTCGGCCACCGGCGGCGCCGAAAATTGATTGGATTACGTTCCTCTCGTTGAGTACTATTCCGTAATGTACTCACTTGCCAAAAATGGTTTCCGTATAAATGAGAAATGTAGGTCCAAAGTTGGGTACTCAAAATGTACTAACTTGGGCAATTGGAATGGATAGTCCCACATCGGACTATGGGAAAGATTTTCTCCTGTATATAAGCTAAGTAAATGGACTAAAGGGCGTAGCCCTGGGGTTACCACTAACGTGTAGTGGAGAGAGGACCTAGCCAAAATAACAAACACACGCGCACGTGCGTGGCTCGGCCCGGTCCGGCTCCGGCTTCCTCTTCGGCTTGGCTCTGGCCTATTTTTTTTAGCCCTGCTCCAAATTTTTTCCCAGTTTACTGTGGAGACTTTTCAAATTCTGTAACTGGTACCATTACTCTGTAACAGTAGAGTAATGGCTCATCAGTTACGTTTTTGAACCATTACTCTACTGTTACAGAGTAATAGACCCTTCAGTTACTCCCCTTCTCCTATAAGACTTTATCTGCTAGTACACAGAGTTTTAAACATTCTGAATCTCCTTCTTTTTCTTCTTCCTCTGAGTCAGAGTCTGAGAGTACAACACAGCTACTGGTTCGCTGAGATCTCTGAAGCTAGGGTGCTGCGCTTTAGGAAAAGGTAATACTGTTGTATCCTGGGTGGCAATTCGTCAACCACCGTCACACTACGAGGCGAATTTTGCTTTAAAGACAGAGATCTTAATCTTGACTCTGTATTGAAGTGTCTGATTTGTTTTTTTTATTTTCTGTAATTGAATTTCTTCATAAATATTGTTAGTATTTTCCTATTTTATGAAATTCAAGTTCTAACAATCATCTATTGCTTCCGAAGTCTGTAATAAAGACACTATCAAAATACTCAGTATAAAATTGGCCTAAAAGTTTAGTTTATGTACATTGCATATGCTAACTAATATTCAAAATGGCTTTAAAACTATGCATATTCAAAATGGCTTTATAACTATGGGCATTTTGTTCAAGACATGAACAATTTATTATTTTTGTCGGATAAAGAATCCTATAATCTTACACGATCATGTCTGCTGTCTTTATCTAACGTAAACAACGTGGTCCACAAAAGCAAATAGATGCACGCTATCTTTTCATACTCTTTTATGTTTGAAAACCTCTCTTTCAAAAAGTGGGCTAAAAAAAAAAGGGTGGGCCAAAAAAAATTAATAATAAAAAAAAAACTATTGCTTTTTTGCTGACCAATTTGGTCATTGTGGTATTAATTATTTTTCTTTCCTTTTTATTTTTTAGGCCAACTGA
Source organism: Hemerocallis citrina (assembly GCA_017893485.1). Taxonomy (NCBI): domain Eukaryota; kingdom Viridiplantae; phylum Streptophyta; class Magnoliopsida; order Asparagales; family Asphodelaceae; genus Hemerocallis; species Hemerocallis citrina. The sequence continues at coordinate 397,363,341 of CM030359.1, forward strand.
CATTTGGATTTTGTTGAATGTAGAAAATAGATGAGGTCATAACAATTCGGTTTGTGATAAGAAGATTAGGCTTATTATGCTGACCATTCACTGATCGAGCTCAGTTCGCCCCATGCTTTGTACATACTTCGTGACAACAGATTCAACAATTTGAGGTAAAGGAAACCGTTCTCATACATCTTATTATTTTCTGTATAAAAAAAGATTGATTAAAAAAAATATGCACATGTATTAAATAAACGAGTGTGCAAAGTGGTTGAATCTCTACTATTAGTACGGTAAATGTAAACTTGGTGTGTAGGATTTTGTTTGGTTACATGTTGAGATTCAGGACATTTCTAATGGAAAATTTATCCAATCAACTATGAGACCAAGGTTAGGTTAAGTGGATACATTTACTAATCTGTAATTTCTCGTAATTCAAAGAGATCGTATAGGGATTCTATCATTCAGTGGCCTCATATTTGTAGTAAGAAATCAAATTTTTCCAGGTGCCCCTAACAACCTCAATCAGTTGAATATACAGGGCCGGGGAGGTTGTTATTTGGGTGAGATGGATCTAAATGTCCTTACGCTAGCTCGAGCATAAGCATGATCATTCTCATATTGTCACTGGTATGTTCAGCGGATAATATTGTTGTGGTGTCGATGTCATATACCTATGTGTGCATGTACCATTATTCACTATGATGATGAAAATCTAATAACAAACGAAGGCTCGGAAAAAAAAAAAAAAGATTGATATACGAGCACACATCACCATCTTAACTGTAGAATGAGTCGAGCCAAGGGGGGATGCTGCATTATTATTTTTATTAGAAAATATACTTGGACAAATAATTAACGTGACACTAGACAAATTGGCATGCTTCTCTCCGGTCCTTGTATTTTTCATGCTCCTATCTATTAAAAATAGTCGGTTGCGACATCTGTGAACATCTAGCTTGAACGTCAACTGTCACAAAAGGATATGGGTTGAACTTCCTTCTGCAGATATATATTTGCACGTACACATAAGATGCCTATACTTACCAATTTCAAGCATTGTAATAACTAATTTCAAGCATTATAATAACTGCTGTGGGCTCCAATACAATATATTATGCTAAACTATTTTTGGTCCAATGATTTTTTAATTTTTTTACTTTTTAAAACAAAAAAGAGAGAGCAAATATAGGAGGCAATTCCCTATTAGTAAAACTGAGGATCTTGTTGAGTGTTTGACACAATCAATATAAATCACCAAACAAAACTAGATCACACCAATCATACAAGAATTGTCACGGTTGGGGCTTTCGTCTTAATCCAGGGGAGGAATAACCGAAATGCTATTTCAACTAGAGATGATACAAGAATATTAAAATTCTCACCACGACATTCTCTCAAGCCAACCTGAAACTTGGTTGTTTAAAACAGAGAAACTCTCTCTCCCTCTTTGATGAAGTACTATCTTCTTCTATTCGGCACTCAATAGAATCATATCGTTCTAGGAGCCGTTTACATTGTATTTATAGATCTAGAGAAACCCTAGTCTGATAGAGTTTGATACACTTGATACATTAACCATCCGATTACTACTGAAAAGATAACTTTGCAATGAGAGCCGTATAATCTGACTTGAAGAAAAGTTGGGATTCTCACGAATCTCTAACACCCGACCCAAATAACCCATCAGCACCGTGGGTGGTCGACCGTACACAATAGACGGTCGACCATTTCCCTCTCGGGAACCCTGTACAGTCAGGGCGGTCGACCACAACTCCACCTGTTTGCATCTGCTAACTGCTTTCCTGCTTCATCAATGCCTCGCTTTGATCCATCTCAACGCTTTATCGTTTTCTTCATCGGACATGTGTATGAAAGACTTACTAACCCAAATTTCCACATTGGATTGCATAATCAAGAATCTATACCTATGTGATTTAAAACTCTTCCAGACATTTCTTTTTCGCTTTGTAAACAACACATTTCTATGACTTCTTCTGCAAGTTGAAATCTGCCTCCACCTATTTTCCTCTAGTTGTATGCCTCCCTCAAGGGCACACCTTAGTAGATGTTATCATGGAGGTGCCACCCTCCACACGAACGTTACATACATCAAGGCTCTATCCACATTCCAACGATATTCGAAAGTTGCAGCATTGATTCGGTAATTCTAGTGACGGCTTACTAGATAATGTTTTAGGAACAATGGGCTTCCGTACACTCGGCCGAGTTTTCCTGCTCCCACAAAGCTGGTAGAGCTTGTGCTGACCCTGCCCAATCCCCATCTTACCTTTTATTACCTTAAGAAGACTATCCCAAACTGTTAACACTCCATTTCGAATTGTGTACCTATAGCCACAAGCATTAAGAGTCCCCAAGGATATCAGATTTTGCTGTATCGAAGGTATATGCATGACATCTTCTAATATGAACCCTTTACCATTTGGCATCTCCAATTCAATTGTTTCCTCACCCATTACTTCATAAATCTTCCTTCTATCCGTTCTCTCATTACGACCTGTTGAAAACTTGTTAATAGAAAATATCTCCCTCTTGGAGCAAATATGAGAAAAACTTCCCGAATCAAGATACCAACTTAAATCCACTTCTGATGAACTTGAATCAAGAAGACATAGATCGAAGTTCTCAGATTCACCTGATTTACCTAAATCAGTTGTGCTAATTACGTTGGCTTGATCACCTCATTTAGTAGCACTTTTCTGACTCAACTACTTACGACAGTTTCTTTTGTAATGCCCAACTCGTTTACAGTAATGACAACAAATCTTATCATTGTGTGCCGCATCTCTTCCAATTGAGGTATCACCATTCACCGCAAAACACCCTGCAGAAATAGACACTCTTTAATGAGTCTCCTTTCTTAGTTCATCTTCTTCAGACCCTTGATCACCCCAACTATTATAAGTATCTCCTTGGCCAATTTTTCATGTAGCATGGAAGTTATCAAGTGATCATAAGAAGTTGGCAGTGAATAAATCAATTTGAAAGTTTTATCTTCTTCGCTAAATCACCATCGTTAATCGCTTTCAATTCAGATATTACCTTATTGAATTCCACAATATGATCTTGACGATGGGTACATTCTTTCATTGAGAACCTAATAAGCTTTCTCTTCCAATACAATTGATCTTGCAACAAAGATTCCAAGTAGTCGGATTTGAGTCTTGCCTATTGACTCGACACACTTTTCTCCTTAAGAATATTACACTTGACTTCGTTCGCTAATTGCAACCAGATTAAACTCAAGGCCTTCAAACAAATCTTATCCCACTTCTCCTACTTCATGTCAGTTGGCTTCGCTTCTAGGGTAAGGTGCAAGTCCTTCTGAACCAAAACATCATACATGTCCACTTTCCATAGATTGAAGTTGATCTTACCATTAAATCGTTTGATTTTCGTCTTTTGATCTGCCATATTCCCCAAGGAACTCGAACAAACCCACGAATCTTGATTGCTCTGATACCACTTGTTAGGAAAATTGAGAAACTTGTTGTGTCTTCGACATAATCAATGCAAACCACCAAGCAAAACTATATCACACCAATCACACAAAGCACACAAGCATTATTCCGGTTGGGGCTTTCACCTTAATCTCGGGGAGGAAGAACCGAGATGTTATTTCAACTAGAGAAGATACAAGAATATTACAATTCTCACCACGACCCTCTTTCACGCCTACCTAGAACTTGGTTGTTATTTACAATGGCGAAACTCTCTCACCCTTTCAGATGAAGTACTCTCTTCTTCTATTTGGCACTCAATAGAATTATATCGTTCTAGGAGCCGTTTACATTCTATTTATAAATCTAGAGAAACCATAGTTTGATACACTTGATACATTAATCATCCGATTACTACTGAAGAGATAACCCTGCATTGAGAGCTGTATGGTCTAACTTGAAGACGGAGTTGAGCTTCTCATGAATCTCCAAGACCTGACCCAAATAATCCATCTGCGCCATGGGAGGTCGACTGTACACAACAGACTTTCGACCGTTCTCCTTTCGGGAACCCTGTACAGTCGGGGTGGTAGACCGACCCCAAGTGCAGTCAACTGCAACTCCACCTGCTTGGTTCTGCCGACTAATTTCCTTCTTCATTGCCCCTCTTTTCGACCCATCTCAACGCTTCATTGTCTTCTTCATTGGACATGTGTATGCAAGACATACAAACCCAACACTCCCCACTCTTTCTTCATCTAAATTTTAAAGTGCAATCATATCTCTTAATAAAACCTTAAAAAGCGTGCAATATTATTTAGAGAATTTTTTCAAAGTAGTTTTGTTATTTTCTCATTTAAAAAAATTATGTGCAATATATTGCACAAGATTATACTAGTAATTAGTTATGAGGAAAGGAAGCCCATATTTATAGGAGGCGGTTTTCTCATGTAGGGTGTATGTCATTAGAGCATCTGTAGTCGTTGGCTATTTAACCAAAATATGCAAAATTTGGCTCGATGGGTGTTGCATTCGTTGGCTATTTTGCCAAAATTTTGCTTTTAGGAAACAGTCGCGAGCTATATTTGGCAAATGATTTGGCTAAATGGATAACATAGCCCGATGAAACATTATTTCTCGTATGTTAATCAGATGGTAAATAATTTACCGTTCGAATTTTTTTATTAATAAAATAATCGGAAGATTGGTAGATCAAAATTGAGGATCTCCCGTGGATCAAATGTGTCAAATCCTATTACTTTGGTCACAATGATTGGTGGTTCTTCCCAGAACAACCTCATAGACTGGCTTCCCCTTTTTGGAGAGGCATTTGGAAAGCGTCTGCGGCTTTCTTTTGTGGTTTAAGCCACGGCTGTGCCGATGGTTCCAGGACTAGGTTCTGGACCGATATCTGGATCAGTCATTCTTCTTTAGCCTCCGCTTTCCCTACTATTTTCCGTTTGGCTTCCAACCCTACGGCTTTGGTGTCTGACTACCTTAGCATCAATGATGGTCTTAGGGAATGGTCGATTCCTCTTTCTGCCAATCTTCCTCCATTATTGGCCCCGGTTTGGGATTGTCTGATCGACACTCTCAACAAAGCGGAGTGGTTAGATAAAGAGGAAATTTTTTGGCGTTGGAATTCGTCGAAGATTTTCTCTGTCAGTTCTTTTTATCATTTTCTTAACTTCAGAGGTATTCTTTCTCCTTTCTACGACCTAGTCTGGAAATCGTGCGCTCCTTTGAAAGTTAAAATTATGGTATGGTTAGCCTTCAACAATAAACTTCTTACGGTTGATAATCTCAATAAGAGAAATCTCGCATGGGGGCAATTATGCCCCCTGTGTGATGCGGTGCCCGAGAATGGCAATCATCTGTTTGTAGATTGTGACTACTTGCGTTCTCTTTGGAAAATTTCTGTCCTTGCTTGGGAAGCATCCAACGTTCCTCTTAGTCTGTTTGATTGCTGGACGAAGCGCCCCCCCTAATCGTGCTTTTCACAATTCTTGGATCCTATCCCTTCAAATTATTTTATGGTTAATTTGGAAGGAAAGGAACAACAGATTATTTCGTCAAGTTTACTCCTCCGCTCGTTCGTTAGCAAACGAGTACTTGTATTTATTCAAGTACTGGATTTCCTCGTTAAAATTAGAAGCTAGAAACGCTATGTTGGCTGAGCGTCTTGAGAATGCATCTGTTTGCCTTATTAATCTCAATGCGATTTAATTTTTTCCTCTCATTCTGGACGGTTTTCGTTCTTTGTTCACTGATGTGCATCGTGCTTTTCTTTATTTGCACCTTTTTTATAGGCTGTTCGTTTTACTGCCTATATTGTGTTGGTTTTGTTGTGGTGGTGTTTTAACATCTTCTTTTTCCTTGACATTCTCTTTGCTTTGCAGGATTGACGAGTTAGCAATTCCTTCCTTTTGTTTGTTTTGTTCCCAGTTCAGGATGGGCTCTTCTGCTTCTTGTTTCAGTCGTGGGAATGACTATGGTTTCGGTGCGTTTCTCCAGTTTATCTCGCTCTATTTCTTTTTTGTTTGCTTCGGTATGGGCTGTTTAGTGCTGTTCTCTACTTGTATGTTCATATCATCTACTCTTCGTTACTTATGTTCCGCAGTATGTTGGTCTGGAATGGCTCTGTGTATTCTTCTTTGTTATTAACTACCGAAGTTGTGGTGATGTTGGGGTTACTTTTGGTTCGGGGAACTACCAGGTTCTGTTTAATCTTTTTGGCTGGCTATGGCTTTAATCTATTTTACTTGCCTTCTACTCTTATTTATCTGTATGGTTTGATTATTTTGTGCTAAGGTGTTCTTAATTCGCCTGTTCCTTTGGTTACCATCTTATTGCTACTTGTTCTTTTGATGGAACTTTGGGATATGGCCTATTAATTTGTGTTCTCCATATAGTATGCAATGTCTATTGCTGCGTTTTGTATTGTGTTTTTCCATCATCGGTTCTCCGGGGCGGGGTTGCTAGGTGTGCTCCGTTCTCCTTTCACTGTGATTGCTGCTTCTGCTGGGAGGGCTTCTCGGAGGAGCTCGCAGCTTTCCCGCTCGCCTCAGAGCGGTTCGATAGCCTGGGCGCTTTGGTTTTGGGTGCTGTCTTTGGCTTCGAACTGTTTTTATTGTTAGCCATTGTATATTCATCTGTATATTGCGGTTCTTTGTTAGATACAGCGTTGTTTGTTTTTTTGTTTTACAGCTTGTAAGACTTTCTTATTGTAATTGATTATTATTAATGCATGGCTGGAGTCATTAGACTCTATCCGTTTCATCAAAATAAAATAATCGGAAGGGAAATTATACGCCGTCCAAAAAAAAATTTAAATTTAAAAAATCGTACGGGAGATAATTTCCCGGCCGTCCGATTTTTTTTTTTTTTTTTTTTTTTTGGGGAACCATCCCATAATCAAAAATTTAAAAGAAAACTTGAAAGAAGATAAATCATCGACCGTCCTAGGCTTTTGGGGAAGAATTTTTTGATTTTTTGATTTTCTTAAAAAAATGTCACTATCACTCACATAATTTTTTTAAGGATTTAAAAAAAAACGCCGGACGGGAAATAATTTACCGTCCGTCTTATTAAGATTTCGAAAAGCCAAATTTTGGCTAACAACGACTACAGACGAAAACTATTTTTGCTATTGGCTATAAGCCAAATAGCCAAAAATTTGCTTTAACGCCTACAGATGCTCTTACGTTGTGGGACTTCCTATGAATGAATGACACCATCATTTTATTATTTATATCATAATATGTTCGCATATAAAATGTGAAGTAGTTTAGAGATTGTTTATCTATATTCTAAGTAGTGCTTCAATAATATAGCAAATTGACACTATCAGATGCATGATAAAAAAAACATGTGAACGACTTGATTTTCTATATATACGTATTTTATGACATTATAAGTGGAATGAATAATTTGAATCGTCCATATAAAGTCCCACAATATCAGTATAATTACTCGGTATGAGAGATTTTTCCTTCTCCAAGTATGAAGCTTCATTTTCTCATTAGTTATGTGTGCTTGAAAATGATAAGTATAGACATCATTTTTGCAGTGCAAATATATATATATATATATATATATATATATATATATATATATATATATATATCTAAAAATCTTGTCACGCTCCGCTTCCCAAAAGGAGATACGGAATACGATGGATACGTGACTAAGTCCATCGAATGGCTTGCACCATTCATAAGCTGTCAGGATCTTTACAATGAGTACAAGTATAAACGAGATATATACAAGAGAAATAGTCAACCACGCATGCATAACAGAATTAATATAGTTAACAAGATTACTTGAAAAGAAACAAGAATACTGAATTTCAAATAATCATGTCTGGAACAAAACACAAGTCTGAGACAAAAAAAAACCCAATACAAATAATCCATGAAGCAAATTACAATTGTTCAAGATAAGCAACAAGAAATAATAAATATAGTAAAACCTTCAGCCAACTAGAATCTTAGATCACCTACTCCATTGGGCAACTGATCACCATAATCTACAATTTAACAAAAAGCAGGAAAAAGGAAAGGGAAACAAAACGCCCATCAATGCAAGTTACGGACCGCTTGTAGTGCAGGCAACAAGTACGGAGGAAATAAATAAGAATAGAGTAACAGCGGAAGCAAGAATAACATGGATAGAATGTAACGGCAAAATAGAGCAACTACTCTAAGACAAGAACAGAAACAACTAGCATGGCAAGATGAACAGGTGCAAGTGGAATGTAACAAGTGTCAAGTATCATGTAAACGAGTAACAAGTAACAAGTGTCAAGTATCATGTACAAATCTTGTATCTAGTCATACCTAGGTAGCACTTCATGCATCCCAGATTTTTACCACATGGTTGCTACATTCAAACAATTACATTTTAGATTTCATAGTGGATCATAGAGGGCTGTGTACTCAGGGACAAGTATCAAGTATCAAGCTCCAAGCATTAAGTATCACGTGTCAAGTGTGCAAGTGTCAAGTAATCACTTGTCAAGCTCCAAGTATCAAGTATCAAGTAATCACGTAGGATCTATAGATCCCCTTCCAAGTACACGTTTCTTTATTTTCCACCACTAGATCTTTCCTTTTAAATCCCGGCTTAGTTTCTTGTTATTATTATTCAAACAAGCATGGAAGTGCACAAACGAGTCAAGAAATATGGAGAGAAAATAAGGGATAAGTATAAGTTGAATAAAGAACACGAACGGGTGAAGAAAGACTCAAAATAGACTAAGACAACGAAAATTCTAGTTCTGGACAGCAAGACAGTACTGCACCAAATCTGGGATTCCCGTTGCCATGGACATGAAAATCTTGATCCGTCAGAAAACCTAGAAAATAGACTCTCGTCTGAATCCAGAAAATATATATAAGTCATATGGTATTTCACAAAAACAGGACTCAAAACAAAATTGTATCCAGAAAATATGTTCAGCCAGAAATTAGAAGTTTGTATTCATAAACAGAAAAATGCATAAAAACTTACTGATTAAATTCAAGAAAAATCTGGGATATTACCTAGTATGTTTAGTATCAGTAAATATAATTTCATAATTTTCCAACATAGATAGTATGGTCAAATAAAATCAGAAGGCAGCAAGATACAGCAAGTTTGTAAATCTGAAAACATAGCAGTACTAAAACAGCAATAGATTACAAGACATAAATCGAAATCTGGATCCGTCAAAAGGGTGATAAAATAGATACAGTAGGCTAGAATTCATGTTCACAAAGTTTTTACAAACAGCAAATAGAATCAGGTTGAAATTAAGGTTCTTTACTGAACCGCATGAAAATTCTACAAGTATAGTAGTTGTTTGCAAGTATAGGATAGTTTATAAAAGTCATCAATTAAATACACAAAAATTATGGGTTAATTCCAATCAAGTCTAGTTATACTTAGCAAAATATTGGATCAAAATATTATCTTTAGCATCAGTATAAAAATAAATAACCATACAGAATTCATATAAAACAAAATCTAGAATTTCTTACATGTCTGTCGTAAAATAGCAATAACTTGCAACTCACAAATTGGAACTGAGATCTGTCAGAAATTCTGGAAAGTAGACAAAATTATTTATAATTCATATTCACAAATAATTTTCATTTACCGACCTTAATATGGTCTAAAATACCGAACAAAACAGGGTCACAATCAAAAACGGAAATCTTCTTCATGCATAAAATAAACTAGTTTATATGTAACACATCCAAATCATAGTAAAACGCGAAATATGGTATACTAGATTTCCAACCAACATGGTATAAGGTATTTAACACGTCTACAAAAAGTTATACTACTACTAACACATCCAGCATACAAGATCATACCACACCTCATAAATCACGAACAATATGCATGTATACATCACGAATTTATTAGATCGAAGTTATTTCTTATCGTGTGTGTAACGAGATGACTACGAATGGATCAACAACTAGAGACAAAATCAAATAAGAGATTTCATGGGAATAGATCTTGAAGCAACTACACTACAAGCGGTATTTGGTACTTGTATTATATCACAAAAAGAATACAAGTTACTTGCCTTATAGTCGACGACGGAAATGATGAGAAGACGAGAATAACGGGAACGATTTTCCGAGCACGAACACAAGCAAACGAACGGATCACGAACCAATCACGAACACACGAACTGTAAATCTGGATGAGATGATCACGATCATGATCGAACGGGCAAGATCACCGCGATGGTGATGATCAAGATGATAAAAATCGATCGGATGGCTCAAAATCGAGAGATCAAGATCAGATGATGGAACTTGATGATGATGATGATGATCCCAATCACGATGAAGGATCAGACGACCAGGATTCAAAGTGAGCTCACTGCTGGTAGAAACACACAGAGACAGCGACAACCAGGGGGGGTACTGGACGGCAGCCATGGCGGAGCTCGGGGCGATCGCAGGTGGACGAGGGCAGAGGTGATGACAGGGCGAGGAAGAGGTTGCACGGGCGAAGGCATTGCGGTGGCTGTTGTCTGTCGTCGCTACTGTGCGTAGCTCGGGAGGAGGGCGACACAAGAAGCGTCGCATAGGGTCGACAGGGGGCTGGCGCTGCGGGGTCATCGAGGTGCTGCAGGAGGGTGCTGCAGTCTGCCGTCGGAGGGAAGCAGCGCACTGGGGTTGTGGAGGGTGTTCGGCAGTCGGGATCATAGAGAGAGATAGAAAGGGAGAACGGGAGTTGAGAGAACGGGGGGGGGGGGGGGGTATGGGTTTGGAAGGAGGACGGGAGAATGCACAGGGTAAGGGATGAAGGAGTTATACAGTGGCGGCGGGATTATCAGGGTATTAGGGTTTAATGAAAGGATTAGGGTTAAGTGAATATATATAGGGGATTACTGGGTTACGGGTTACGGGTTTCGGGCTAACGGGTTGGGTAATTGGATATCGGGTTGTAGATCCAATAGGGTTTTAGGTTGGGTTTTTAAAGGGTTAATGATTATAAAGGATCCAATAGGAATTAGAATAGGGTTTTAAGAAAATAAATGAATAAATAGATCAACAATAATATCGTAGTACAAATAATCAATTTGAATGCATTAAATTAATATACTCAAATACTACTAAATACAATAGAATGTAGGACCTCACAAAAAATCAAGACGGTATTTGAATCGAACCAAAATAAGGAGCAAAATAATATTACATATTATTTAAATAAATAAAATAGTATACATAAATCCATACTCTAATAAAAATACAATATAGATTACGATCTATAAGCTTCCAAAAATAAAAGTTTATAAACAATAAGTTTATAACAATAATAATAATAATCATAAACATAAACATAAACATAAACATAATAATAATAATAATAATAATAATAATAATAATAATAATAATAACCGAAATAATAATAATAATAACAATAGTAACAACAATAATAGGATTTGAATTACGATATAAATTCATTGGAAAATGTCACAAATAAAATTATCGATTAGAATAGGCTTTAACAGAAGATCCAATAATACGTTTTAACAAAATAATTTGAAAGCGAAAAAATAATTTACAAAAATTTTAAATACAGAAAATACGTATTTGCGAAAACAGGGGTTACAAATCTTACCCACCTTACAACAAAATTTCGTCCCCGAAATTTGCTTAGGCAGTACATAGAATAGGGCAAAGCAACTTGGGATAACAAACAGAAATTTAGAGGGAGAGAAAAGGAATGGTGACAACACCAGAATAAGAAAGGAAGTGGATAACAATGACGTCAAATGGAGTGCATGAAAGAGAATCAACAGTATCAAAAGGAAAGAATCAACATAAGATAACAAAGCAAGATAGGGAGTAGGTAGACTGGAATCTGAGAGAGAATGAACATGAAAGAATTGAATCAAATAATGAATTGATGCATGATGGCAAAATAAAATGCAAGAAATAAGTAACCGGTATCAAAAATGAAGAAGAAACAATACAAGACTTGCAAGATAAGATGGCAAAGAGATGAAGAAACAGATATAGCTGGAATCGAAGAAATGATGGACAAGGAAGAGTTAGACCAGCCAATGAGTCAACGGATGGGGATGAATGCAAGGGGTAGAGGAGCAAACAATACAAAGAAGAAGAAGCAACAAGGGATGCTTGGGACCTGTGGGTTATGGGTCCGCCACGCTTCCGCTGCACCACTCTGATCGGAAAGATTGCCAATAGCGCCCATATGGCATTTCTCTAGCGTGAAGTTCGAACTCCTGGCAACTCCATATTCTGAACACTTCTTGAAATCTTGAGACCTGCATGCACATCATGGAGCAAAGGACGATACTTCCTCTCCTGGCGATGACTCAAGCTGCTGACAAGTCGAAGTAGAACCAGCGACGCCGACAGACGGACCAAGCAGAAAATGAAAATAATGGAATAGTACTAGAATCAGAAAGATATGGGTACGAAAAGAATGAATTCATACCCAAGAAGAAATCAATCAAAGAGGACGACTGAAAAGACGGAAGAATCAAGGAATCAAGGGATTGAATAAGGAGGGATCAAAATGAATTGAAAAAGACTAGTATCAAGATCAAGTTAATTATAATTCATTCATGTTATTGCATGGTTTGTGTACTGTTGAGACAATCCTTGATCGAGCCCAAACTTGTCCAATATATTAGTCAAACTAATACATTAGCCAAACCTGATGCTCTGATACCACTGAAAACCTTGTCACGTCCCGCTTCCCAAAAAGAAGGTACGGAATACGGATACGTGACTAAGTCCAGCGAACTGCTTTCACCATTCATAAGCTGTCCGGATCTTTACAACAAGTACAAGTATAAACAAGAGATATACAAGAGAAATAGTCAACTACGCATGCATAACTGAATTAATATAGTCAACAAGATTACTTGAAATAAGAAGCAAGAGTCCTGAATTTCAAATAATCATGTCTGGAACAAAACACAAGTTTAGGACAAAAAAAATCCAATACAAAATAATCCATGTAACCAAGTACAATTATTCAAGATAAACAACAAGAAATAATAAATGTAGAAAGAATATATATATATATATATATATATATATATATATATATATATATATATATATATATATATATATATATATGAGAAAAGTGAGCCTCATATAGAGTATGAGGAAATTTTCCTCATACAAAGTGATTATACTCACTTGGTGGAGCCGTTATGGAAGATCCACTCCGTCCATCATGTTTATCATATGTATGTGTAGAAAAAATCAAGTGGTTTGGAGGTCATTCACCCATGCATCATGTGGTTGAAAAATGAACGATTTCAACAGTAATACAAATCGAACCACAAATTGGACCCACATGATCCATGGGTGAATGACCTCCAAACTACTTGATTTTTTCTACACATACATCTATTAGCATGATAAAAATGATGGATGGACTAGATCTTCCATAAGGGCCCCACCAAGTGAGTATAATCACTTTGTATGAGAAAAATTTCCTCATACAAATATGAGGCTCATATTATATATATATATATATATAAATCCTTCAAAAAAATTCAAGATTAATTAATTTAATATCTATCTAGTAAGCTCAACACTGCTCGGTCTTAGAAAACTAGGCTCTAAACACTTTACCAATTTCAAGCCTACTTTTCTAACACCTATTAGTGTTTAGCTAACTAGATATTTAGTGAATTAATTTAGAAAAATGCGGAGTGTACTTCTTTTTGTTTATTATTTTAGACTTATTGAGGTGGAGCCTATATATGCGGAATTTTTTTTCAATAACTGTTGGTGGGCTCCAACTCTTAATGTAGTAGTATCAAAATACTGAAGAACGACTGCTATAATTAGCATTGTCTATTAATTAATCTAAATATTGTATGATATGAAGGGAAAAACTCTCTAAAATGAGTCTTCCGCTCCAAACTAATTTAATCAAATCTACATGTCTTTTTGGTTGTCTCATTTGGGCCACAGCCAGCGCATTATGTCATTTGGGCCACAACCATCAGATTATAACCAAGCTTGCGTTTGTCCGCCTGACAGGTAACCACCCACAAGTTTTAAACCAGGGAAAAGAAAAATTGTCATAAATAAATGAATATTTAAATTTCAAATTTTATTGTGGTTTCTTAATGACGGAAAAAATATAGTGTGATCATCTATCTAGAGATCAAAATCTCCGGGTGGTTTTCTACATGTGCACATTCCAGAGATTAAAGTTAATTTTACCGTCAAACTACTTAATCTTCATAATCCGATCTACCATCTTCTTCAAGAACTCGTACAACCTCGCAACCTAATGTTCTGATACCACTTGTTAGGATTTCTGCTGAGTTTTGCTGTATGATTACTAAAACCACCAAGCAAATAGTCGATCAAACCAAATACATAAAGTATACAATTTTGTACCTGTTTGGCTACACCTAATATGGAGAGAAATAATCGATATATCATTCAACTATGAAGATACAAGAGTTATAACAACTCTCATAAAAAACTTATCTATCTTTCAAACTTCACAAGAAGATATTTGCTGATTACAATGAAGAGAATTCTCACATGAAGAACTAGTACTTTGGCACACATCTCTTTGGATGCCAATTACAATGTATATATAGAGATGTAAAGAAACCCTATGTTTAATCTTGATACAAAAACCATCCAATATATCCTAAAGATATAACTATACAATAAGAGTTGTATGATCTAACTTGGAGAATAAGTTGGACTTGAAACAGATCACCCAGACCTGAGGCCTAATCCAGATGTGCTGCATAGTTGCGGTCAATTGCTTTGATTAGCAGTCGTCTGCAAATGACTTCACAAAGTTAGAGAGTAACCAAGATTATTGCGGTTAACTGCTATTTCTAGCAGTCAACTGCATCGTGCTGATGTCTCTTTTGTTGTTGCTCTCTTATTCTTCCAATATTTGCTTCGGATCATTTTCTTGTTTCATCCATTTTCTATTCTCATCGAATCCAGTATGTAAGACATACATCCAACACAACAACACAATATTGCTCAGTTTAAGACTAAGCAATATTTGCATTTAAACAGGAAAATTTAACTAGAGTATCACTGTCAAGTGCAGATTATATTAGATTGTGATAAGAATTGACTAATTGTCTAGGCATTTACTAACGATAAAAGCAAAATTAAGATCAGGTATTCATATCAGCATATGCATTACTTAGAGCATCTGTAGTCGTTTATGCTAAAATTATCCATATATGGATAAATAGAAATAGAAATTTCGATTACGCTGCACTCGTCGAGAGCTATTTTTTAGCAATCAATACTATAATATTAAGCAACGGCACACGAAGTGCCGTCGGAGTGGACGTCGCTGTCATTCGAGAGAGAGAAGAAGAAAAAAAAAATTCACACCCCCTAGGGACGGACGGCACATCATGTGCCGTCCAAGCCCATGTGGGTGGCAGCCAATAGAAACAATTCATTAATTATAAAAAATCAATTCATTAATTTCAAAAACAATTCATTAATTACAAAAAACTTTTAAAAAATTACGAAAACGTTTCGAAAATTGCAAAAAAAAATAAAAAATTGCAAAAAAAAAACAGAAAAGTCACACTCTAGGGACGGACGGCACATCATGTGTCGTCCAAGCCCATGTGGGTGGCAGCCAATAGGAAACTAATTCATTAATTATAAAAATCAATTCATTAATTGCAAAAACAATTCATTAATTACAAAAAAAATTTAAAAAATTACGAAAACATTTCGAAAATTGCAAAAAAAATTTAAAAATTGCAAAAAAAAATTAGAAAATACAAAAACCTCCGGACGGCACTTAAAGTGCCGTCCGAGGATTTCGGATGGCGAATTCGGTTTTTTTTCAAACGGCGCCGTCCGACGATTATAATAATAATTTTCCGCTTGGGACGGCGCTTCGAACACCGTCGCTGACTTATCGATAAAAGCTATATCGATTCTCATTTATAGCAATCTACTGTAGCGATTTATCGATAATATCGATATATAGCAAACGACTGCAGCTGCTTTTTATACCAAATATCGATATTATCGATATATATATAGCAAACGACTACAGATGCTCTTACAATAAAAGCAAAAGATGAGGTTAAAGAAAAAGCCCACATCTTATTTGTTTATTCTAACACTTTCAATATCTCCTAATTCGCATGGATAGCAATATTGAAGTCATTCCAACTTCCTACTTAAGATCTTAAAAGTTCTTGATCTTTCATATTATACTCATTATTTTATTACACATACATTATATATGAATTGATGAGTGGATAATATATGCATCAAAAGTTCTCGATACTCCAGTTCTTTATCTACTATTATGACTTCACACTAATGGCTGAAGTTGTAGCTGAATTTAACTTTCACCATACAGCTGGTGCAGAGCCGGTCCTGACAATTTGGAGATCCGGAGCGAACAAAAAATTAAGAGGCCCTTCTTTTAGTAATTAAAATATATTAATATATAAAAATAATTTACGTGTCCAAAATTACCTTAGAATTATAGTCATATATAAATACTTAAATACTTAAATGGTATGAAAGCTTAAAAATAGTTCCAAAGATTCAAAAAAATCGTCATACAAATATTATAATAAATGACCACAAATATATCTACCAGTTCAAAGTATCTTGATAGCTCCAAAATATTTCCGAATGCAAAATAAAACGACAATAAAATAAAAATTACCTATGATCATTTAAAATGACTTATTCTGGCAATTTGAGAAGCAAATTCATCAATAATGTTTTCCAAATCAATTTTTTCCAACAAATCATTTTCAATACATTAGATTGCTAAACCACTTAACCTCTTGTGACATAGTCGATCGCAAATAAGATTTTAACATTTGTAATTTAGAAAAACTTCTTTCAGCAGTATAGTCAACAATATTCTATAAGCAATCGAAACATTATGATAACAATGAAAAACATGTACGAACTCCAGAATTTCAATGGTCATCTTTTTTTTTTTTGCTGGTAAAGTTACTGGTAACACTTTTAATTTAGAAAATAAATCATTTGAATCAGCATCTACAAAGTTACCATGTTTCAAAGTATTTTCAAGACTGACACAACAAAATTTCAACTTATTATCATCTAAAGATTAAGTTTTCTGAATCAACAAGAATCCAAAAATGTCAGCAAAAACTTGCAATTGTTCAAATCTACTTTTCAAGGCAGCAATAACAACATTTACTATAACAATAATATAATTAACTTTAAAAGAATTTTCAGCAGATTGTGTGTTATCTTCATGTGCATTCACATCAAACTATTTCTTTCTTCAAATTTGATGTTTTTTTTAGGAAAAACATGTTCAATTTTTATATCTAATGCAATATTTTTTAGAGAAATCCTGTCCAAAGTAAACCCATTATCTCTAAAATTTTCAAAAAAGTTATCAAATAAGGGTAATGTAACGCCCCAAAAAGTTAGGGTCATGTGAGGCCCCAAATTTTGGGGGCCCGGGGCGGTCGCCCTTTGGGCCCTGCCCTAGGGCCGCCTCTGTGCTAGTGCAAGTAAAAGAAAAAGCAAAAAAAAAAAAAAAAAAAAAACATAGTGCATGCATCACAAAATAATTTTTATTTGAAAGAACACAATTGTTTCACCTCGTATCTATGGTACTGATCCATTGTCCTTTCCGCATTAGCATTTTTCGCAACATTCCCTGCTCGCTCTAAAAAAACTCACACAAAAGAACATATTCAAAAAACAAATAACTAAAAACAACATCCCCATTGGATTAGCAGGATGGAAAGGAAAATTCCTCTCAATGGGTGAAAGAATTACCCTTATCAATGCGGTTCTTAGTAACATTCCGACATACTTAATGGCTATCTATGAACTTCCAAGCTGGGTCATCAAACGGATAGACAAATATAGAAGACGTTTTCTACGGAAAGGCAACCAACAAAACAACAAAGGGTTTCACTTGGTGAGATGGGGAAGGGTTTGTAAGAAGAAAGAATTTGGAGGACTGGGAATAGTCAACTTACAGGACATGAATAGAGCCCTCCTTAGCAAATGGTGGTGGAAGATGAATAAACATCGCAAATCTTGGTGGTGTCAATCGTTTGATTTATATAGAAGAAGAAAAAAATATAAATTTGGTGGTAGGAGTGCGCAGGGGAAGACATCACATCTATGGAAAGGAATTGCAAACGGGGGAGAGTTATTTCACGCAAACACTAGATCGAAGGTTGGAGATGATAAAGATACAAGATTTTGGAAGGACAAATGGTGTGGGGATAACACGCTACAATCATTGTTTCCACAACTGACTAACGAAGCGAATAATGCCAATCTGTTAGTGTGTGATATCTGGCGAAATGGTGGACTAAAGATTGACTTCAGAGGAGCTCTATCAGCTTCTAATCGTACAGGGTACCAAAGACTTACAATGATGGTTAGTGAATGGGGTCATTATTCTAACAGAGAGAAGGATTCTAGGGAGTGGAGTCTAGAGTCTAATAGGACCTTCACGGTGGCATCTATGTATCGCCAGCTGAATGATGGGGGTGTGAGGTGTCAAGAGGCGAACATTATCTGGAAATTGGAAGCTCCGAATAAAGTTAAAGCCTTCTTGTGGTTAGTTATGAACAACGCTATTCTCTCAAAAGTGAATCTTAGAAAACGAAACCTACCGATCAACAGTTTTTGTCCGAGATGTAACCAAGGGGAGGAGGATGTCAATCATATTTTTTTAGAGTGCCCTAGGGCAAAATTGTCATGGGAAATTCTGGTTCTGAGTTTCGGTATGGTGGAAATTCCTAGTCGGGTCGAGGATTTCTAGGGTACCTGGAGATCAAAATCGGTTAGAACGGAGTGTAGGGTCATGTGGGATATCACGGTAGCGACTAGTGTATGGACTCTTTGGCTAGGCAGAAACAATACATGTTTCCGAGATACAAGATGTAGATTTAACATGATGCTATATAAAACTTTGAGTCTTATTAATGCCTGGGCAGGTAAGGCAGGTGTCAAGAGTGTTTGAACTTGAATTTCATAAAATAGAATATTTCTAATAATCTTTGTGAAGAAGTAAAGTTACAAGAATAAAAAATTAAACCAGACAATTCGATACAGAGTCGAGATGAAAATTTCTGTCCTTAAAGAAAAATTCGCCCCGTAGTGTGACGGTTGTTAACGAACTGCCTCCCAGGATACAACTGTATTACCTTCTTTGAAGAGCAACACCCAAGCTTCAGAGACACCAGCGAACCAGCAATTGCATTGTACTCTCAGACAGACTCGGAGGAAGAAGAAGAAGATTGTAAAATTCAAAAACTGTGTAAAATGACAGACAAAATTATCTGGACTTATAGGAGATCAGAGGCGTAATAGATGGATCCATTACTCTATAACAGCAGAGTAATGGCACAAAAACGTAACTGATGGATCCATTATTCTGCTGTTACAGAGTTATGGCATCAGTTACAGAATTTGAAAAGCCTAAAAAAAATTTCGGAGCGGGGCAAAAAATAATTTAGGCTGGCCAGAACCAAACCAAACCAAACCAAGCCAATCCAAGCCAAGCCGAGCCGAGCCGAGCCGAGCTGAAGCCGAAGCCGAAGCTGAGGCCGGGCCGGGCCGGGTGCGCACTTGTGTGTGTTTGTAACTTTGGCTAGGTCCTCTCTCCACTACACGTTAGTGGTAACCCCAGTGATACGCCCTTTAGTCCATTTCTTCAGCTTATATACTAAAGAAATCATTCTCAACTTTCGATGTGGGACTATAATTTTTTTTCCAAATTTCCAAGTTAGAACATTTCGAGTACCCAACTTTGGACCAACATTTCTCATTCATACGAAATTCATTTTTGGCAAACAAGTACATTAATACGGAATAGTACTCGACGAGAGGAACATAATCCAATCACTTTTCGACGCCATCGGTGGCCGGAGCCCACCGGAATTAGGCCCGAAAAATATGCCAAAAATATTTCAAAAAATTTTCCACATGAATGGAAATTACCAGACTATGCAATCCAGACACGATAGAAAAAGACACTATAGAAAAGACTCTAATAGTACAATCGGAAAATCACTGTATCAGGAATGGTAGTAATTTTTCAACTTTGAACCAACCCTAGTGAGTTGCCATCTGATTCACTTGACCAAGTAGTGAACATGATGTCTTGAACTACCCGGGCTTTGATGTGAACGTAGATAATAACTATCACACAGTTTCATCTCCTCACAGAAATAGGTTCTCTTGTTGTGTTCATTTTGGTCTTGAGCAACCCTGGTTAATCGTAAGTGAACTTGGAGAATGTATTCTCTCTTCATTCTCCTAGAAACGGCCCAATTTCACACTCACAAGGTGATTGCCCATAAAGAGTATCCTGCCATACCCCACTTTTATTTCAAAACTATGGGAATCATTAAAAGCCAAGCTTATCCTAACCCCTTACAGGTAGCACTGTTTATCATCCTAAGAATGGGTACGAGATTTTAATCTCTCAGTGCTCACGTCGATTCAATAAAATTTAGTTGTCCCCTTGAACCTGGATCTTGGGATCTCCAGTCACCTAGGTAGGGTTTCCATCAAGTATCCTCTTTCGTCATAGGCTTTAAACCTATTCCTCTTGATGATCTCACAACTTGCTCTCGTGACAAATCTTTAGTAAATAGATCTGCTAGGTTGTCGGTCAATTTATACTTTATAGAGACTATTCCATTTGAGAGCAGTTATCTAATGGTTTTGTGTTGCCTTCTGATATGAAGAGACATACCATTATACATACCACTCAGTGCCTTTACTATAGCCGATTGGCTGTCACAGTGTACACATATAGTAGGCACTGGTTTTTTCCATATAGGAATATCCTCTAAAAAGTTTCGAAGTCATTCTGATTCCTCTGCCGCTTTGTCTAAAGCAATAAACTCATAGTCCATGGTGGATCTGGCCAATAATATTTGGTTAGAGGATTTTAATGACACAGCTGCACCACCAAGGGTGACGACATACCCACTTGTGAATTTCGAGTTCTTGAAGTCCGATATCCAGTTGGCATCACTGTAGCCTTCTAGTACTGCTGGATATCTGGTGTAATGCTGCCTATAACTCTGAGTATGTCGCACGTAGTTCAATACTCTAGTTATTCCTTTCTAGTGACTTCGTCCTGGATTACTTGTGTAGCGGCTCAGTACACTTACTAAATGCACCAAGTCCGGTCTTATATAATTTGTTAAGTACATCAGATTATCAATTATACGTGCATATTCCAATTGTGATATGTTGTCACCCGTGTTTCTGAACAAGTGAAGATTGGGATCCACATGACTTTTGGCAGTCCCATTGGAGTAATTCTTGAATCTTTCAAGTACCTTCTCAGCGTAATGAGCTTGAGACAAAGTAATTCTCTCAGACGTCCTGGAAACTTTGATTCCTAGTATGACATCTGCAACTTCCAAATCTTTCATATCAAACTTATCGCTAAGCATCTTCTTAGTTTGTTTGATAATGTTATTATTACTACCAATAATGAGCATATCATTTACATACAGACACACCAGGATCTAACCATTTGGAGTATCTTTGATGTAGATACACTTATCACATTCATTTATTTTGAAACCATTTGACATCATAATATTGTCAAATTTTGCATGCCACTGCTTTGGAGCTTGTTTCAATCCGTACAATGATTTTACATGTCTGCATACCTTGTTTTCTTGTCCAGGAGCTACATAGCCATCAGGTTGTTTCATGTATATTTCTTCTTCTGAATGCTCATTTAGAAAGGCGGTTTCGACATCCATTTGATGTATTTCGAGATTGCGTAGAGCTGCAATAGCTATCAACATTCTTATGGAAGTTATTCTCGTGATCGGAGAATAAGTATCAAAGAAGTATATGCCTTCCTTTTGCCTAAATCCTTGTACTACAAGTCTAGCCTTATGTTTCTGTATTGAACCATCTGGTTTTAAATTTCCGTTTGAAAATCCATTTGTATCCTAGAGCTTTACTTCCAGAAGGCAAATTGTCACGCCCTGCTTTCCAAAAATACGAAATACGAGCACATAACATTGGCTCAGCGAATGACTAACGTCACCCATAAGCTGTTTATCCGACCAACTCAACAATATAATCAATACAGAACAATTGCGCAGGCAATAATAATAATCTCATGAACAATAATACTTGGAATGAAGTAATAGGAAATATCCAAATACATTAAACCAATGTCTGGAAAAAAATAATAAAATCCGGGTCATAAGCCCAATACAATAATAAATCCCAAACACAATAGTAATAAGTCTCAATACAATAGTTCAATGAAATATCATTCAATTATAAAGCAATAGTTCTTTAGAAAGTTTGTTCTCCAATCCCAGCAGGCAATTTTCTTCATTATCTGTGAACACTTCATCTAAAAAGATAAGAAAAATTGTCCTTAGAGAAAGTCATGGACAGCAAGTAGAGAAAGCAAAGAACAATGGAATAACCATATAGCAATGAATTCAATGGATCAATATGAATCAATAACACGGGAAAATAACAATAATCAATATCAATAGTAATCGATGCAATGGTTATAAACAATGGTTCAATATTCGATAACAATGTTCAATGGTATCAATAATACTTCGACAATATTGGGTATCAATAGGAATAATGATGTACAATATGCAATATTGATGTCGTGTCAATTCTTAAGTCTATTAATCATTTTAATCCTAACTAATGTAGCACTTCATACGTCCCATTTATTTACCACATGGTTGCTATATACCAACAAGTTACATTTAAACTTAGTGGTGGATTTTATAGTTCATGTACTCGGGAACGATGTAAACGATTCTCTTCAGTATCCAGGATCAATATCCATGGAATAATATGCAGTTATCAAGTTATTCAGTCATTCAGTCATTCAGTCATTTAGTAATTGTAGGGAAACCATGATCTTCCTTCCGAGTACAGTCTCCTATATTGTCCACTATTAGGTCACCTTTAAACCCCGGCTTGATTAACAATTTTATCAATGCAACAATACAATACAATATGAAATCTAGAGACATTCGATGAACAATAGAATCAATAGGAGAGCAATAGAATGATAACATGAAATAGGACAATTAGAATGATGACAATAACTTATTAGGAACATGCAATACAACACACATACATTAATTCATACAATACTACAATATAGGAATAGTTAATCTATTGAAATATGGAAAATAAAATTCTGGACAGCAAGAGTGGTCTGTACTAAAATACAATTTTTCGCTGCTACAAGAATCAAAAACTGAAACCGTCAGAAATTTTGAAAACTAGACTTCCACACGGTTCCAACGCATATTTAAAGTTCACAATCCAAAAACAGTAGCTAAGTCAAACATACCATTCTTTACAGATTTCATGTTCAGGCAGAAACTCAACATCATGTTGTTATATTTTTAGTTACAACGGAAACTCAATAAAAAATGCAATAAAAATATTTATTAGACTCCTAAACATGTTAACTAACAATCTGGAAATTTTCAGAGCAATATTTTATCATTTGATCGGCCTTTTAACAGTTTAAACATCAAACATACAAGAATCTGAAATTCTGGAAATAAAAATATAGCGGTAGTAAAACGATCATAACTTTTGCTACACAACTCGAAATTCAGAAATTCAAGATTTTCTGAAAACTAGAAACATGGGGCTACAACTCTTATTCAAAAAGTTATTTATTTTAAGATCATATACTGGGTCAAAAACAACAGGCAAAATACAGACAACAAGCAACATACAGATTTTTCGATATTTTTCTTGAAATAAATTGATTTAGCATGATGGGTATCAATTCTTTAGTTAATAAATCTTATAATCAGCATGATGGGTGTAACAGCATGGTAAATACAATTAAAAACACACATCACTATTTTGACAACAACCAACATCAATCGATCAACAACATACAACCTAGCAATAAAAACTACGGTAGATTAATTGTGTAGCGATTATATGAATAACCCAATTATCAATTCTACATGAATGCATGAAAGATTCAATCTTTGGAGCCAAAAGTAGCACGAAGTCAAGAATATTGGGGTTAGCTTGTGTAAACCCTCAATAGACCCAACGAAAGATAATCAATACAACGATACGATAAACGATTAGGATCTACTTGCGGAATTTCAATAAAAACTTTAATTTGATACAAGATTCAATTCAAGAGGAAAGTGAATTGCCTTATTGACGGTTAATTTGAACACCAAGAATAAAGGGATAAAAATTCCACAGCAACGAACATGAACCCACGAATCACGTGCAATCTAAGTGCACAAAAGAGAACCCAAAGCAACAACAAAGCAAGAGCAACGAAGGCAAGGCCCGGGGGGGACGTCGACGACTGAAGGGGTGGCACTGATGTCGAGGGCGGTGTGCTGGAGCTTGGGAGAGAGAAGGTCAGAGCGGGGGGGGGGGGGTTCGATCTGGGCGGAGCTAGCTGGAGGTCGATCGGGCTGAGGTGTCAGGGCGTCGACGGAGGACAGCAACGGCCTGCGAGGGGTGCTCGTCGGAGACCGAGTCGGAGAGGGTGGTCGGTGGTTTTGGGCGGGAATCATTTGACGGTGAGAGAGAAACAGGGAAGAGAGAGAAAGAGGAGAGAGGAGAGATGACAGCTAGAATTGTATTTTGTGTTTTTAGGGTTTATATTAGGATTGTATTTATAGAATACAAGTAGATTGTTTGGTTAATGGGTTTAGGATCCAATAATAATGGGTTTTGGGTCTAAAATTGCAATTGGATTTTGAGTTCAACAAGAGATGGTTTTGAAGACAATAGGGTTCAAATAAGATACTCACAATAAATAAATAAAATAGGATTGACAAGAAAATAGTCCAACAAAAAAAAAGAAAATAGTTCATGAACGAAAATTTAAATCCAAATAAATAAATAAATAATAAAAATGAAAAGAATATCAATTGGGCTTGAAAATAATTTGGAATTCGCCAAGAAAATCAGATCAAATACGATAGTAAAATAATACAATAGATGAATTTAAATAGATAATCAAGAAATAACAATTAATGATTATAATCATGATAAAATAAAATCATATAACAAAATAGTATTCAGGTCTAACGATTTTATTAAAATAATCCAATAATAATAATATATTGGATTTAGGCTCAAATATAAATAGTTGATCAATAAGAAATAGGAAGTAAGACTAAAATAGACCATTATTCGAAATCCAATATTATTACTTCCTATTTCATATTGATCATTTCGAATAATGGTCTATTATTAAATTAGAATAATTAATTAAAATTTCCGGTAATTAATTATTTAATTCGGAAATTAAATAAAAAAATTCAAAAAAATAATTAAAAATTGGAAAAAATTCGGAAAAATCACAAAAAACCGAAAAATATTTGAGAATAATTTTGGACATTTTACAAGCTCAGATTGATACTGTTACACCCCGAGCTAGATCCAACTCCCCCGAGAACTCCGATAAAATCTCGTACGCCATTAGAACAACAAACTACTCCTCAAAGGCTGTTAAACTTAGTCTTCAGAAGTGGGGGGCTCGTGATATGGCTAAAAATGGGATTAAATCGGGACTGTTCAAATTGGGCACGAATCTTAAAGCTCAGGGGTAAAATAGTAATTTCACCTACAAACGGATCTGAAATGGGGACTGGGTCTTTCTTCAAAGCCCAATAACTTATAAACGGATCTGTCTTACTGGGTACGGGTCCCAACCCGTTACAAACCAATTTAGAAGGATAAAGAAGAATTCAGATTTATAATTATCCCTAAGAGGAGGTTTTAACTACTTCTATCCATCCACACCGGGAAGTAGAAATTTGTTTTTATCTCGAAAAGGATCCTTAAGGCGGCTATAAAAACCCCTCTCCCCCCACCATAAGGAGGTAATCAATCTTTTACCAGTAAAAGCTCTTTCATAATCTTTCTGATTACTGATAAGAGCATCGGATGGTGCGTTGCCGGGATCCATCCCGGTGTTTCGCACTTTTTGCAGGTTCGGAGCAGCAGCAAAAAACCAAGTCAACATGTTGGTGAAGGTCAACCAGGTCAATAGGTTTGCCTTATTCGTTTTCTCAAGAATCCACAAATTCTATCTATTGCCCCCACACCAGATTCAGCGGCAACAGATTGGTGCCGTCTGTGGGAACCGAAAAAGCAACCCAACCTAACTTCATCAGCGAGATTACTTTCAAGCCATGCATCCAAAAGAGAAGGGGAATGCAGCAGTCTCCAGCCGAAGAACCACTTCTCTTCTTCCTTTCCCTCCTCCAGCTCAAGGTGCTCCTCCTCAACAGGCCCCTCCAGGATCTCGGGGGGCTACCCAGGGGGGCTCTCGTAGGAGTCGTCCAAAGCAACATCCTCCTCAGTTGCATGTCGCGGTCCACAATCCTCCAGTTGAATCTATGGCTTCTCAAAGCCCCCCGAGCGGGATCTCCGTCAAGTGATTGCCAACTGCAAAAAGGGGGTCGACCTCCGAACTCGCCTGAATGGAAGGCGAGCTCTTGGGGGAGTCCATCAACCTGAGCACCCAGGGGTCTCAAGTGTCCGGACCCCCCGCAGACCGAGGACCAGGAGATCCCCTCCCCCGAGGAGGCGAAAAGAGTCCCCTCGTCATCGGTAGAGAAGTCATTCTCCAGTAAGCCGAGCCACACGCAGGGACTGCCAAGCTGGAGAGGCACCAGTCACAAGGGCGGAGTTCCAAGATTTTCAAAAGGCCGTTCTGCGGGCCCTTAACACCGCTCCCAATCACGAGCAACGGGCACCTAGTCCTGAACCTGCCCCAAGCTATCACCATTGCACTCTTAGTCCCCTTTTGCATGGAAAAGAGTCTAGGGGATAAGGAGGATATGACCGAAGGGAAGACTTGATCTATTGCCGTCTTTAAGAGATGGAGAGGCGCCTTGGACGGCTTGACAGAGAAGAGGAACAACGGGCAAGGAATTTCTGCCTGAGCAGGCCCCCGTTCTCCCGAGCCATCATGGAAGCCCCGGTCCCGCAAAACTTTAAGCCCCTTAACTTTGAATCGTACAATGGGGAGTCGGACCCCACTGACCACATCGAGAGTTTTAAAACTCTCATGATGATCCACCAGGCTTCGGATGCGCTCCTTTACAAGACCTTCCCTGCCACGCTGAAGGGGCCTGCGAGAGAATGGTACTCTTGACTCACTCCGGCCTCCATATTCTCATTCGATTAGTTCGAAGGACTCTTCCTTACTCATTTCGTGAGCAGCCGCCAGGCTGAGAAAACAAATATATCTTTGGTGACCCTCAACCAAAGAAAGGGTGAATGCCTAAGAGATTACGTTCGGCGCTTCACCGCTGAAGCCCGATCTATAGCCTCCCTCAACCAATCAGTAGCCTCTGCGGCATTCGAGCGCAACGTCACCAACGCCGACCTCAAGGCATCCCATGCCAAGAAGCCTCCTCGAGACTTCTCAGAACTCCTTCTTAGGAGTGAGAAGTACATCCGAGTGGAAGAGGCTCTCAACCCCCCCCCCCCCCCCCCCCCCCCCCCCCCCCGTAGTCTTGAGGAACCATCTTCCGGGAACAAACGGAAGAATACGGGCGAAGAAGGGTCCCAGAAACTCCAAAGGGATGACAATGGCCAACGTCTCCCAGCTCCTCATTTTGAGAAGTTCACCGCCCTCACTGCTAGTATATCAGCAGTTCTTATGAAGGTGGACAAAAGAAAGACTACTCCGTGCTCCTCCTAGAATGAATACCCCTGGCAAGAAAAGAAACAGGGATAAGTGGTGCCGCTTTCATAGGGACCAGGGCCAAGACACAGATGATTGTTGGGCTCTCATAGAGGAGATCGAAGAACTCATACAGCAGGGATACCTGTACAAGTTCGTCCGAAGAGACAGGTCCGACCTTCCATCCCGAGGAACCTACAAGCGAATAGAGAGGTCCACCGAGTTCCAAGATTCCGAACCTGGGACCATCCTCCACCTCATCCAAGAAGGTCCATTGGGGGGAGAACCCAACTCCTCCCAAGAGTTCTTCACCCTATCGTAGATGTAGGATCTCAGTTTTCAATAAGGCCGATGCTTGTAACCCGGTCAACAGCATGTAATAATGGTTCGCCCCCTCGAAGCGGCCATTTAGTTTATTTCAATAAAACTTAAACTTTTGTCTATTATTGCACTTGCTTCATTTTTACTTCTCCGAGTCACTTCTACGACTGGCTAAATAGTAAGTTCGGAGTTCGGCTTGTCCTACAAGGCTGCTCCCACAGCTTACTAAGCTCAAAAAACGAATTCGAGGGTTTTTCCTTGTGTCCTTTCTGTTTCAATTATATTAAAATTTCCTTGTGTCCTTTCCATTGGGAGTATCGAGGGTTTACACGAGCTAACCCGACGTACTCTTGACATCGTAATACTATCCATTGACTCAAACCCAAGTCCAAACACATACATGACATGAATAAAATAACTAGAAATTGCATATGGGAAAAATGTATGGTGATTGAATATATTGATTGATTGAAATATCGTGACTTGAACAATGACATGGTAAATTGACTTGTACACTGAAAAATACATTCTAATTGTTGTACGTTAGTGTAATGCATTCTTGATACTATAACATGTTAATTACCCACCTTGATGAACATTTATGTGATGGCTTTTGTGAATTCCTGCTGCCTTGTCTGTCTTGTACCGAGGTTTCGACCCAGTTATATTAGAAATCAGTTAAAATAATATAAAGAGAATTGTTGTTTTAGATTTACTACTTCATGTTTATTATTATGAATTGTACCATGTTACTGCATTCTTATCATTCTCTTGACATTCTTATACACACTTGCATGGACATGAATGACTTAATAATGAAATACTAAACAAGCCGGGGTTATTAAGGGTTGACTTAGTAGTGGATAGTCTCAGAAAATGTACTCGGTAAGGCCTTATCGTGATATCGTATTGACATGGAAGGAGAAGTATTGATTGTGAATGATTGATTGTAAATTGTAAATGATTGTTATTGACACCGAGTATACGCTCTGTAGATCCCACCACGAAGTCTAAAACGTACACTGTTTTGCGTGCACCGAACCTGTGGTATGGGACGCAGTAGTACGTGCACTAGATAGGAGAAACAATATGTTAATAGACCTAGTTGACACGTATATACTTGATTATGACCATTGTTATTAGTACCATTATTGTCCTTGTAATTTGATCTTGATTCATATTCCTTCATGTACCTTGTTCTCTTACTCTCTGCTTTTCACTACTTGCTGTCCGTACTTGTACTAAGGACAAATTATTCTTTCTTTTTAGATGAACAAGTACAGGTGCATAAAAAGAATTACCAGAAGGCATGGGTGAACAGTTCTTCTAGGATTGGAGCAGGAGCCTCTCGAGCGATTTAGTAAGTTCTTATATTCCAAATTTGGTTATTGAATTTCATTCTCGTTTATGTGATTATGATTTCTGCGTGGTTGTGATTCTTTTTTCTTATATTGTTGAGTTAAGACTGGTACAGCTTATGGATGATATGAGTTGGCGTACTTATATCATTCGCTGGACCTCAGTTACGTGTCTGTGTTCCCGTATTCCGGGAAGCGGGGCGTGACATCTCACCTCGAAGAGCTTTCCCAAGCTCCACATAGCCGAACGCCAACTCCGAAGCTCATCTCCGAACTCCAAGCTCCATCTCGAGCTCCACCCTCTGCAAGCTCCCCTCACCGAACCCATCAGCGAGCTCTGCCGAGCTCGACTCCCCTTCGTTGAGCTACCCATTGCCTAGCTCGACCAACTCACCGAACTCGCCGAGCTCACCTCCGCTGCGAGCTCCAATGAGGAGCTCCAAACTCTTACTTTCCTCGTCGAGCTCTACGTCTTCTTCCCCGAGCTCCAAAAAACCCAATGCCAGGCTTCTCCTTCAACCTGGACGAGCTGTCTTTGAGCTTCCTCGTCGAAGCCTCGTCATGCTGCCTTCGAGCTCTCCCACAGTCGAGCTCCATCACCGCCTCGACGAGCTCCGAACTCCACAGAACTCCTTGCCGCGCTTCCCGAGCTCGAGTCCCCTCGCCGTCACCCTCAATGAGCTCCGTACCCATCGCCACCAAGCTCCTCTCTACTACGTCGCTGAGCTCCAGCTCTCTCCCTCGTCGATCACCGAAGCTCGGATCCCCCTCGAACCCAAAGCGCCTATCGAGCTCCTCTCCTCCTCACCTCTAAGCTCGAACTCTCCACTGTCGCCGAACCCAACTCCGAGCTCCATTACATCGTCGAGCTCTTCTCATTCGTCGCCGAGCTCCTCGCCAGACGAGGTCGGAGAGGGGGCGAGGTGGCGAGGCCGAAGTCGAAGTAGGAAGGAGCGATGAGAAGTCGAAGGAGACGAGACGAAGGAGAAGAAAGAAGAAGCAGAGTGGGAGAAGAAGAACAGAGAGAAGGAAAAAAAATATTAAAAAAATTTTGGTCAACATTGACCAACTGCGCCACGTGGCGCTCTCCTATTAGTCGAGCCCAATCCGATGTCGATTGCCACCGATCCTGAAACGAGGAAAAATGGCTCCTCACGATGTACGCTCATCTGATCATGATTAACGTACAGAAACGCGCTACGTGTCAGGTATTTATTTATTTATTTTATTGATTTAATTATTTAAAAAATCCGAAAAAATTAATTAAAAATCAAAAAATTAATTAAAAAATTCTAAAAATAATTATTAATTTCGGAAAATATTTTTAAATTCTGAAAATAGTAATTATTAAATTAGAATAATTAATTAAAATTTCCGATAATTAATTATTTAATTCTAAAATTAAATAAAAAGTTCAAAAAAATAATTAAAAATTGGAAAAAATTCAGAAAAATCACAAAAAAATCCAAAAATATTTGAGAATAATTTTGGGCATTTTACAAGCTCAAATTGATACTGTTACACCCCGAGCTAGATCCAACTCCCCCGAGAATTCCGATAAAATCTCGTACGCCATTATAACAGCAAACTACTCCTCAAAGGCTGTTAAACTTAGTCTTCAGAAGTGGGGGGCTCGTGATATGGCTAAAATGGGATTAAATCGGGACCGTTCAAATTGGGTACGAATCTTAAAGCTCAGGGGTAAAACAGTAATTTCACCTACGAACAGGTCTGAAATGGAGACTGAGTCTTTCTTAAAAGTCCAATAACCCATAAACGGATCTGTCTTACTGGGTACTGGTCCCAGCCCGTTACAAACAGTTCAGAAGGATAAAGAAGAATTCAGATTCATAATTCTCCCTAAGAGAAGGTTTTAACCACTTCTATCCATCCGCACCGGGAAGTAGAGATTTGTTCTTATCTCGAAACGGATCCCTAAGGCGGCTATAAAAACCCCTCTCCCCCCACCATAAGGAGGTAATCAATCTTTTACCAGTAAAAGCTCTTTCATAATCTTTCTGATTACTGACAAGAGCGTCGGAAGGTGCGTTGTCGGGATCCATCCCGGTGTTTTGCACTTTTTGCAGGTTCGGAGCAGCAAAAAAAAACCAAGTCAACATGTTGGTGAAGGTCAACAGGTTTGTCTTGTTCGTTTTCTCAAGAATCCATAAATTCTATCTATTGCCCCCACACCAGATTCAGCGGCAACAACGGCCAATGCCCATCTTAATTAAAAAAAATTTAAATAAAAACTGACGTAATAATGACTCGAACCAAAAACCTTTTTTATATTAATTATATACGTATGTCACATGTGTTGATAGATTGACAAGTAACACTAAGACCTTCTCTCAAAATAGTAGATTATAGATAGATATTCCGTCGGATCCTTTAATTTACCAGGTGGAATATGCACTGTTTTGAAAGACAGTATAATGCGATTGTTTAGTTGTGATTCGTTTGAGTAGCTTATAATGGAGTTTAATTAGGGGCGCCCAACACACACACACACAAAAAAAAATTGCAAGTGATTACGTTGTAGGGCAAGATACAAGCAAAGTTTTGAAAGAAATCCTAAATTCCCACTGTAATCAAATTTCTCTACTAAAGGAGATAGCAATGCAAAAGTACAATGAATAATTGAAAATTTTGGTTTTGGGACTCTCAACAAAATAAACAACATATCAAAATTACAACGAATAATTAAAAATTTTAAAGAATGAAACATGTTATACCATAGATGACTACTTAGGGGAAAAAACAAATTTCGTGAATGCAATACATTATTTTTGCAAAGAATTTCGCTAAGATCCTACATAGGGGATGTACATAGTGTCATACTGCTCTTGCGTCCTTTTTTTCTCGAACAAATACATCTTTACTACTATAATTCAAGAAGATGAGTTGTATAATTTGTAAACAAAACAACTTAATTATCCATTTACCTAATTGTTGCCGAATTACCATAATATCCGCACAATTCAAATTTATTTATTATATAATCATTTACGAAAATATCATTTATATAAAACAAGTTTAATAAAAGATTTGATGGGTGATTGTGGCTGGTGGGGTTAAGGTTTTATCAATTAGATTTTCAGTTCTAGCTCTGATATCATAAAGAAGGTGATGAATTATCAAAATGAAAACACGTGTTTAACCCAATATACGAGATTCTCTAAACCATATATCTAATACCTCTGAACATTTTGAAAAACTTTGAAGCCTTCTGCCATCCCAAAAGTTGTGATAAACCATGGCTAGCTAAAACTTCATAACTTGGATCTGCATTCTTCATAATAATTTGTACAAAGTGAACTTCCAAATTTACTAAGAGCCTAAATAAAAAAAACGGAATCTAACCTCGAACTTGAGAGTTCCCTTCATTCATTATATACTCTTTACAAATTATCCATAGTGGCACAAACTTTTATTCTATATCAGTGACACTTCTATAAATAATTATGACATAAATAAATTTGAACTCTAAGAGTATTATGGAAACTAATAACAGTTGAGTAAATGAATGATTAATATAACTTTCACTTAAAAATGAATGATTGAGATTTGATAGTTGAATGTCTACAATTTACAGGTTGTCTACAAATGACAAACTCAACTCTTTCATTATAATATTAGAGATTAGAGATAAAGGGATAATTTTGCAAATGCCCCCCATTCAAAATATGAAACTAGCATATACCTCCACTATTTAAAAAAGCTAAGAAATACTCCATATTTTGACGGAACCGTTAAAATTCCCTTTAAGTGAACTCACGTGCATCACACGTGGTATGTAAAATGACTTAAATACCCACAATAAAATATATTTTATTAAATGTCCACAATCAGAATGTGAAAACTAGCATATGCCCCTAATATGTATAAATTCATAAATATTTCTTGTATAATTCGCGAAACATTCGTCTAATTCGTGATTTTCGTGAATAATTCACGAACTACGGACATTAAATGTAAAACTGCAAATAATTCGCGAATCTGTTCGGCAAATTATTTCTTCATGAATTATTTACGAATTTAACGAATTGTTCACGAACTTTGTTAATATGGTATTACCTACTGTCACACTAGGTTGTGCATCATCTTCAACGACACTCAAGTTGAGATGTGGTAATAAAGCATTGATGCTGGCATTGATATTTTTTGTCAAAACAACAAACACGTATTATATAGTATTCAAAATTCTAAAATTGTTCCGTCCAAACTAACGGTATTTCTTACTTTTTTAAAAATAGTGACGGTATAAGCTAGTTTCCGCATTTGAATGAGGGTATTTTCCAAAATACATTTTATCGTGGGTATATAGGTCTTTTTACATTGACGCATGTTAGTTCACTTAATGAGGATTTTAACGATTTCGTCCAAACTTAGAGTATTTCTTAATATTTTAAAATAATGGTGGTATATGCTAGTTTCTATATTTTGAAAGTGGGCATTTGCTAAATTTTCCCTAAAATAAAAGTTGGCACGAGGTAATTTGTAAAAAGTATAAGCTTAAAAAACGGTGAGCATTGCACGGGCAAATTACTAGTATACATAAAATGCTTTCTGGGATAATGATGAATTGCATTGGGCCGACTGGTTTTGGATTGGGCCAATGTTTGAGAAAACCAACAGTTTTATAATCATGTCATTGAGTTCTTTTGAACCGTTCAATTTTAAGCCCATAATTATCTCAAAGTTGTACGGCCACTGTCACCCTGTTGATGAACCTCCAATGAGTCCACATCTGTACACGAGTAACATTGTGTCATTGTGAGAGCATCTCCAATGGTTTTTGTTATTTAGATAATTTGGTAAAATAACAAGTGATATTTCGAGTGTTTTGCTGCAATCATCGCTTGCTATAATATAGCAAATGAGAAACATAAATGGACAGACGGAACATGTTATTCCGTCCAGCTAATTAAAATAACTTTTTTAAAATAATTTGAGTCTCTTGGACTGTAATGTAATTTGTTTTTAACTTGGTTTGACTCAAATATAGCAATCTATGAAAAGAATGGAGGAAACTTGGGACTTGGATTAAATTTTACAAAACAAAGAAATGGAAGGACGTCCTTTCTTTTGTTTTTTTGTTATCGGACTGTACAACATGTACCGTCCGACATTTAAAACAGTAAAAAAAATATATTTAGGGCAGGACATATTGTTCTGTCTGATCGTTAAAACAGTAAAAAAAATATTAAAAAATTATTGGACCGACGCGTTTAAATTTTTTTAAAAAATAGAGATGAAACATGGTGTTTCGTCTGCTATATTTGACAATTGTCAAATTCGTTTCTCAAATATGAGAAGTTATTGTTCCTCATTTGCTAAAATTTGGTAAAATATCAAACAATTGTAGTGCTCTTTTGCCAAAATGGTAAAATACCAAAGATTGGAGATGTTCTGACAAGGACAAATTTCACTGAACTATACCCCCTTTTCACCAATATTCAGGTAATCCTATCATCATCATTATTATTATTATTATTATTATTATTATTAATATTTTAATTTATCCTACTTTAGATTCAAAGTTGTGGATAATTCTACCCGGTGCAAAAGCTAATATATCTATATCTTATACTAAAAGAAGAGAGGGTCTAGCCCATCTATTTCTTTTCTATTTTGAAATATAGAAAGGAGAGAAAAGGTAGGAATTTATATTTAACTAATATGTGCACTACGCACGATTATTTTAAAAACTAAAACAAAATAAAACCTCAATCACTCAAACACAGTCTCTTTCTCTCTCACTTTCTTAATTTCACAAAATCTCACGTCTCTTTTTAAACCCACTCTCATCCCCTAATTTAGAATTAAAATTTTAAGCAAACACAATTCATAAAATTATTTTTATATGATTTTTTTGTCTATCATATTTACTCTAACATATGTTATAATGCATGGTTCATAATATATAACTTACTAGTATAAATTAGTCTATAGAGGGTTTTGTGGTTTTCTTTTACCTAAAATATCAATGATTTGTTACTGAGGTACTAGAGGGACTTAAATATATAAACTTTTTTAAAAAATAGAGGAGAGAGTTTTTTTTTTCTAATAAGCCCAATAACATTGAAATTCAAATTTTTAAAAATGAATATATATATATATATGTTTTTTTTTTTTTGCAGAAAATTCTATCAAACTTTATAAGGGTAAAATGATCGTTTTACTCAAAAATTAACAGTGTTAGATAGGAGTTTGGTCACCTATAACAACTTCGGGCCTATAGTATGATCATCCACACAAAAAAGTTTAGATAGGATCATCTGCAAATTGGTGAAAAGTTGGTGGAGTTTTGCGAATTTTATCCTTATGACAATAACAAATTAATTCATTAATTATAATTAAAAAAAGACAATAATCAATTAACAATTAACTAGTTATATTATCAACAAAGAAAAACAAGTGGTATGATGATCAGCAAAAACATAACGGTCTTATGATGAGAAAAGGACTCCTAGAATCATCTACTCAATTAGAAGATATTTGTAGTCAAAATCTATCCTATGAAAACTTCACCACCTAAATAAAATGGAGTCTCTGTTGCTCTACAGCAAGAGTCAAATATGAGTCAAAATATCTGAGGATATACACCCCGAAAATCAGAATTGAGAAAAATATTGGCTGAATATGAAGGTACGGAGTTTCGAGAGGAACAATTAGACCTTTCAATCTGCCCAACCCTTCATTATTGTTATTATTATTGTCTCTAATCTCTAATATTATAATGGAAGAAAGCCTTAATGTCATTTGTCAATCTACCAACACGTACATCAAATATGCATAACTAATATAAAGGAGGTCTCAAGTTCGTGTTCTCACTATGTCAGTTTTTTGTACTTTAATTTTTTTATATATATATTTTTTTTGATAGAAGGGATGAAGTCCGAAGACCTCAGCCACGATAACAAAAAAAAGAAACCAGAGTTCATATAGACTCGAATGAGTGGTGGTCACAAAATACCAAAACATCCTCAACTAGAGGATAAAACACCACCAACTCACCACAAAAGTAAACCTCTTAAAGAGGGAAAAAACAGAACATATAGTCTTAAAAGTATTCCAGAAAGATAAAAGACATAGACCAACGGCAAGCCATTAAGCAAGACTCTCCGACTCTGAACTAGAAGAAGCTTGGTCTGCATGAGAAGATTGTATATTATGCACCAACAAAATTCCAGTGACCAACTCTTGATGAAAAGCAGACATATTAGTAATCGCGGCAAGAGTGTTGGAGACCAGAGCTTCCTCATCATCCTGAACATCATGAGCTGGAGCATCAATAGGAACTTCTACATCATCATCTTCAATAACAATTGCTGAAACAGGAGATGCTCCAGGAGTAGGTGTTGAATTCATCGCAGATTGATCAGCAGAAATAGCAGGGTTGCTATTAACAGGAACAAAAGACTTACAGGCATCGACCAACTTGTTCACCTCAATCTTGACTCTCTTAGCAGGGGGAAGGATATCAGTCAAAGAGGAAACAAAATAACAAATGGAATCCAATACCTTAACAATATCAACAGATTTTTTATTAAAAATTCTATTATTGCGTTCTAACCAAATAACCCAAATCAAAGCCATCATGGTCATATCCCAGAGCAATAGATTATTCTTTTTAATCCTCTTTTTCCTCCAAATACTCCACCAAGTCTTAATAGAAGGAGGAAATCCTCTAAATCTAAAGGCCACTTTGAAAATAAGCCACACTTGTTTAACAAAGCTGCATCTAAGGAAGATGTGATAAGCAGATTCATCACCAGAATCACACAAAACACATTTTTGACCCATAGCTAAATGTCTCTTATTTAAGTTGTCAACAGTGAGAAGACGGTTATGAATAGTGAGCCAAACAAGAATTCTAACTTTAAGAGGAGCCACATTCTGCCAAATGAATTTATAGAAAGGACATATCAAACCCCCCGCATTTAAAAAATTATAAAAGGATTTAACAGTGAATAAACCCGAACTGGTCCATCTCCAAATAGATTTATTCTGAGGTTGCCAATCATAATTACTCAGAATATGAAGAAGGGAGTTAAAATCATGAGTTTGCTGTAAAGAAAGATTTCTACGAAATTCAATATTCCAAACTTTACCATAGCGATTAGTAGAGTAAAGAGAAAAGACAGAAGCATTTGGCAAGGAAGCAATATTGAAAAGATCTGGAAATCTAGATGATAGACTACAACTACCAATCCAAATATCTGTCCAAAAGCGAATATTCTTACCATCACCACAAATTTTTTGAATTCCACATTTAAAAGGAGCCGCAGCTTTCCAAATACCTTTCCAAAATGAAGAACCCACAGAAGATGGAAAATCAGGAAAATCACTGAGAATTCTTCTACGAAAGTATTTCCTCTTAACAATTCTAATCCAAACTTTATCTTCTGAGATAAGGCAATTCCACAACCATTTGCCAAGAAGAGCTAAATTTTGATGACGAAGGTTAATCACACCTAAACCCCCTTCAGACTTATTTTTACAAACCCTAGCCCAGTTCATAAGACATTTCCCCTGGTCAGAATTTAATGAAGAGCCAACGCAAAAAAATCTTCTTCTAAGAAGATCAATCTTTTTAATAACCCAAACAGGAACATAAAAGAAGGACATAAGGTATAGATGAATGCTAGAAATGATAGAATTAATAAGGATGAGTCTACCAGCTCTAGATAAAGATTTACCAACCCAACAATTAAGTCTTTTTTCAATTTTATCAATAACAGGGAACCAGTCTGATTTATATAGATTACCCATTCTGAGAGGGATGCCCAAATAATTGAGGGGAAAGGATCCTTTAGGGCAGTTAAAGAAGGCAGAAATTTCTTCCTGTCTATTAGAATCTCCTCCAATCCACATACAAGAAGATTTGGAAAAATTGATTTTCATACCAGAAACACTTTCAAAACAGTAGAGAAGGAATTTGAGATTTCTAAGCATAATTCCATCACAAGAAGAGAAGAGAATAGTATCATCAGCATATTGTAAGTTGAGAACACCTCTAAAAGAAGGAAAGCCACCAATACCTTCAATAAAACCATTATCCCAAGCCTTAGAAAGCATCCCATTGAAAACATCAGCAACTAGGACAAATAACAAAGGAGAAATAGGGTCACCTTGTCTAAGACCACGTTTACAAACAAATTTCCTACCCTCAGAGTTATTAACTATAACAGAAGAAATACCAGAATGAAGACTACTGAAGGTCCAATTAATCCATTTAGGACCAAACCCTCTAGCAATAAAGACTTTTCTTAAAAAATTCCAATTAACTCTATCATAGGCTTTCTCAAAATCAAGTTTCAGAAGGATCCCTTCAGTGTGTTCTTGATTAATAGAATGAATAGTTTCTTGAACCACCGCCACACTATCCAAAATAAACCTATCTTTAATAAATCCTGATTGAGTAGAATCAACCAAGGATCCAATAACATTAGCAAGTCTATTTGCTAATACTTTCATAATAATCTTAAAAATAACATTAAGAAGACTAATAGGTCTGAACTGGGTGACCTTATTAGCCCCTGGACATTTAGGAATGAGGATAATATGGGCATAATTAATCCTAGAAAAATTAAGAGAGTTATCATAAAGTTCTTGAAACACACCAACAATATCCTCTTTAAAATCATTCCAAAAGAGTTTATAGCAAAAAGTAGGTGTAACGTCCCGAATCCCAAATACACTGAATTCGAGATGTTCTACAGGATCTTTTCACTTTCTTTAGTACAATTTTACAGGGAAATTAAAACTTTTCATCATACATCAGAGATTACATCATAATTACATCTTTCTTTTGCACAGCGGAAGTAAAATACAACAATTGAATACAAGTACAACAGCTTGATATAATCTTTAAGCATCCAATCCTCTTTAATCTTTAGCATAACATTTACCTGCATATCAGACTGTGGGTACGTCAGTTTATTCAACCGACGAACATTATACACGGCCATCCTCTCTATGCCGGAAATAGTATAACTTAACTTTTCATATTTAGCAAACACAAACTTGTCACATTCAAACTAAAGGGACTACCCTATTGATGTCGTGTTGTGATTGTGCACTTAATCCTTAATGCATTTATTAATGTTATATGACACTAATGCGCACTTGTTCGGATTCTATGCATCCCATACTACATAGGTCCGAGGGCAAGTCCTTATTCGTTCTTCATCTTTATAGAGTTCAATCCCCCGTCATGTCTTAGTCTACTACTGTAATTACGGTAGTGTCTTAGATGTCCTATGATCTATGAGCCCATGTCCAGGCAGCCTGGAGGAGAATCCCACGCACTGTCACGACGCATCGAGCAGGCAACCTATGGACAATTCAGCCTCCGCCATGGAACAATGGCACCACCCATAGCCACTCGAACATCCCACGAGCGTCGCCACCGGGACGATAATTCTGGAGTAGCGCCCACGCCATGTCTTGACGCATCAAGCAGGCAGCCTGTGGATCGCTCTCACACCGCTATCCGATGGCCCCCATACCCATTTTTTTCTTCTACTTTCATCACGTCTCCACTATGTACTAATCCTTAGTTTTATAAAAATCATGAACAAAATAATCTCTAGAGTTAGCCTCTCCATCAACCGGACTTATTCATTTGTTTCATCATGACCAACCTTGGTCTAATTTCATTTCAACTCAATTCTCAATGCCGGGGAGACTTAGCTACTCTAGTTCGAATTTCATTTCACAATCTTCAACTTGAGTACTTACAACTCATAAGATTCATATTCATAGCCAAACAAATTTCTTTTTCTTTTCATCTACATGATTTTAATTCCATAATCATACATGAACTCATGCACTTCATAATTTCACATTAAACATCCATACTTCATATTTTGCACAATATTCTCAAGTGAGAATTAATAATATCATGTCACACAACAAGGTTCTTTTTGCCAATTACTTTCTAATAAATCCACTTCAATTTATCTTTATAACCTATACTTTCATAAGTGTGTATCTTAGAACCATAGTTCTAATTGTGCCTTTTGTTCACAAACCATATTGTATTTTATTCAACTAATACCCAACTCAATCTTATAAAATTCCTTGCATTTTTATGAGAATTACCATATTTTTTCCACATTTTTTGGACACCTATAACTCCCCAAAAAAATATTTTTTATAAGTGCCGATGGGAGGAATCGAACCCAGGCACGGCGGAAAGAGAGCCAAGAGCACCCGCCACATGGCCGAACTGTGCTAGCGGTATGAAGGGGGCGAATTAAGTGTATATGCTTTCGGTCGAAAGCTACATATATATTCTTGAATGGTGAAAAAAAAGTTGTTGAACACATGGTTCGAACCGATCGACCCAGAGAAGCCAACCGCATTAAGTGACCGCCTGAGCTACTGGCTCGGGTTGTCACAGTACCCAGTTAAAATCCATATGTATCGTTTTACTACAGTTGTTAAAACAACTCGATGTTCAAGTCAATTTGGTTCATATTGCCTTTATACAAACTACTGAAAAATTCCAGATTTAATCTCCTTTACTAGATCTTCATAACAGTAAGTATAAAATAATTTTTTGTACTAAAAACATAATTTTTCCACACAATTTAATAAATTGTTCATTAAGACTACCAAATCTTTTATTTTCGACATTGAATAATCAATTAGTCTTCTAATCCCTTTTTTTTTCACAATTCTCTTATGATAATTCCCTGTTGTTAATCTTTATTCACAAATACATACATTTTTGGATTTGTCCATACCCATATCAACATCAAAGTTTATTTAGCACATGAATAGGTAAAACTCAAAACTACAAATTTTTGAGTGATTCTTCTTTAATGACAACAAAATAATTTTATTAGTTCATCTACGTCACAAAGTATACTATTACTCATTAATTAGTATAATTGTAACTCAATCATTCAAGAAAAATCATTCTTTTCAAATCAAAGTGTACTCTTTTCTTAATCAATTTCATGTTTCAAACATACAATTTACAAGCGATCTAATTGGGGATTTTCATACATCATGCTAGCAATATTCCACCATCATTCATTCAAATTAATAATCATGGAGAATTCTATATACAATTAAATTTCATGCTAGAATTTCACACACAAGTTAATCACATCATTTCAATCCATTCATACACTAACTTTTCAATTTAAGTGTGTTCTTATTAGTATTTTTCATGCATAGTGTTGATAATTAAAACTAGCATAGATTCCTACATTAGAAATATGAAAGTTTTACCCACCTTGTATGGAGAGAAAACACCAAAAAGCAACCAAGTCCTTGTAGATGAAAGCACCACCTCCTAGCCAAAAGCGCGCACAAGCTCCACACCAAGCCTCCTAGCACAACCGAATGCTTCTCTATGTGATAACCGGCCACTCCAAGCAAGCAAACCCACACAAACTCTCTATCTTTTATAACTCACACTATTACTACAATAATACTATAGCTTGGAAATATAATTTGCATATGAAAATTAGCCATGAGAGGGGGGGTATTTATACTAAAAGATAAGTGAAATGGAGGGCTAAGATTGCTTTGGTGGTTGTAGAATGAAGGGTCTAGATTAAGGTAGGAGTTAGAAAAACTACCCACAACTAAGAAACTACCTCCATGATCACCATGCCAAAAATCAAAATTCCCTCCAAAGAAATGTGCCAACCGGCCACCAATACAGAGTGTGCATTGCACGTGTACGTGTAGTGCACGTGCATGCAACTAGGCCAAAAATTTGTACATTTTAAATTTGTATAAAAATAAATTAGTAAAAAAAGTCTTCTACATGACAAGTTCTAATTAAAAGAGATTAATTCATGGGCTTTCTTTTTGGGCCAAAATAGTTTATAAAAAATAAATAAAATAAAAATACATTTGGGCTTTTAAGAAAAGGCCTTTTTAATTAAATCAAAATGAGGCTTTAAAGAAAGGCTTTTTGTACAAAATAATTTGAGAACAAATTTATATATATTTATACACATCATAATAAAAATAATTCAACCCAAAATATTGCACGTGCACACTACGTGCAAAATAAATAATTTTCCATTAATTGAAAAATCAGGGTATTACAGCACTCCCTCCTTAGAATAGTTCCGTCCCCGGAACTACAATCAAGAGCGAGAAACAAAAATAAAAACATACAACACTCATACAAGAACAAAGATACAAAAATACAATCAAGCAAAAAGCTCAGGATAGTCCTTCAACATCCTCTCCTCGGATTCCCAAGTAGCCTTTTCAACCAAGTGGTTTCTCCAGACTACCTTGACCATCGGTATCGTCTTATTTCTCAAGACTTTCTCTCGACGATCAACAATCTCTACAGGAGACTCGATGTAATTCAGGTCTAACTGCAAACCTTCCGGCACTTCAGGCAAATGATGACTCGGGTCTGGAATATAACCTCTCAGCATAGACACATGAAAGACATTGTGCACCTGAGACAACTCTTCCGGTAATTCAAGCCGGTAAGCAGTTTTCCCGATCCTTTTCAATATCTTATACGGGCCTATAAACCTCGGGGCTAACTTCCCGCCTTTGCCAAAACGAACCACACCTTTACTGGGCGATACCTTCAGAAAGACGAAGTCACCAACCTCAAACTCAAGGTCCCTTCTCCGGTTGTCTGCATAGCTTTTCTGCCTGCTCTGAGCTTCCACCAACCTTTTCCTGATCAGATCAATCTTCTCAGAAGTTAGTTGCACAAGCTCAGGACCAAACAACTGACGCTCCCCTACTTCATACCAACAAACAGGAGTCCTGCACTTCCTGCCATACAGTGCTTCGTACGGCGCCATCCCAATGCTAGCCTGAAAACTGTTGTTGTAGGCAAACTCTACCAAAGGTAAATGCCTTTCCCAACTGCCTCCAAAGTCTAGTATACAACACCGAAGCATATCCTCAAGAATACGGTTGACTCTCTCGGTCTGCCCATCGGTTTGCGGATGAAAAGCAGTGCTGAAATCTGTCTTGGTACCCAAAGCTGTCTGAAGACTCCTCCAGAAATGCGAAGTAAACCGCGCATCTCGATCAGACACAATGGTCGAAGGAACGCCATGAAGTCGGACAATCTCACCAACATACATCTCAGCCAACTTGTCCATCGAAGCAGTGAGTTTCATCGCCAAAAAGTGAGCAGACTTGGTTAGTCGATCGACTATAACCCAAATAGCATCATTGCCTTTAGAACTCTTAGGCAATCCCGTGATGAAATCCATACTGATGTTATCCCACTTCCATTCCGGAATAGGTAACGGCTGTAATAGACCTCCGGGTCTCTGATTTTCGGCTTTGACTTGCTGACAAACCTCACACTTCGCGATAAATTCAGCCACATCCCGCTTCAAACCTGACCACCAGAAATGCTGTTTAATGTCCTTGTACATCTTAGTACTCCCAGGATGTACCGACAAAAGAGTAGCATGTGCCTCCTGAAGAATACTCCCGTCAGGTCCGCCTGATTTGGAACGCACAGTCTATCTCTGAACCACAGCACTCCATCCCTGATTTGAAATCCGGGCAACCTGCCAGCACTGACCTGCTCCTTCATCTCCAAGATATCAGCATCAACCTCCTGACTTGCAATGATCCTTGTATTCAGAGTAGGCTGAAGCCTCAACTGAGCCAAAGATGCTCCCAATCCTTGCAAGACAACCTCAATACCTGCTCGGTCCAACTCCTCAATCAGATGCCTCTGAATTGTAATCAAACTGGCCAAACTGCTCTTGCGACTAAGTGCATCAGCAACAACATTAGCTTTTCCAGGATGATACTTGATCTCAGGTCGCATATCCTCAAGCAC
The DNA here is from genome assembly GCA_017893485.1 of Hemerocallis citrina. Lineage (NCBI taxonomy): Eukaryota > Viridiplantae > Streptophyta > Magnoliopsida > Asparagales > Asphodelaceae > Hemerocallis > Hemerocallis citrina. Next base: position 397,407,485 of record CM030359.1, read on the forward strand.
TTCCAACCATCTCCGCTGCCTCAGATTGAGATCCCTCTGCTGATATATATACTTCAAGCTCTTGTGATCCGTGTACGTGTTCAACTTCTCACCGTACACGTAGTGCCTCCATTGCTTCAAAGCAAAGATAATCGCAGCCAACTCTAGATCATGAGTCGGATAATTTTTCTCATGCAGTCGTAGTTGCCTAGACCCATAAGCGATCACTCTACCTTCTTACATTAAGACACAACCAAGCCCACGATGTGAAGCATCGCTATAAACGTCATACTCAACACCAGCTCTAGACAAAGCCAAAATAGGTGCAGTAGTCAGTCTATCTTTCAACTCCTGAAAACTCGCCTCACATTGCTCGGTCCACTTGAAGCTCACATTCTTCTTGGTCAGTCCAGTAAGCGGTACAGCTATCTGAGCATAACCTTGAATGAATCGCCTGTAGTATCCAGTCATCCCAAGGAAACTTCTGACTTCCTTCACTGTAGTAGGCCTTGCCCAATCTCTCACTGCCTCTATCTTCTGAGGGTCAGTTGCCACTCCCTCCTTAGAAAGGATGTGACCTAGGAATGCCACTTCAGATTTCCAGAAATCACACTTGGATAACTTGGCATACAACTCCTGCTCTTCCAACTTCTACAAAACTGCTGCCAGATGCTCAGTGTGCTCCTCCTCTGACTTGGAGTACACGAGGATATCGTCGATAAATACCACGACGAAAGAATCAATAAACGGCCTCAGAACTCTGTTCATCAAGTCCATGAAGATTGCGGGTGCATTCGTCACTCCGAATGGCATAACTAAGAATTCGTAATGCCCATGCCGAGTTCTAAACGCAGTTTTGTGCACATCTTCAGCTTTCACTCGAACTTGGTGGTAACCTGATCGAAGATCTATTTTGGAGAATACAGCTGCTCCTTGTAGACGATCGAACAAATCATCAATTCGAGGAATCGAATACTTATTCTGAACAGTGACCTTATTCAGCTCCCGGTAATCGATACACATTCTCATCGATCCATCCTTCTTCTTTACCAAAAGCACTGGTGCTCCCCAAGGTGACGCACTAGGTTGAATAAAGCCTTTTCCCAACAGTTCCTCAATCTGCCGTTTCACCTCATCCTGTTCCACTGGAGCCATCCTATATGGTGCCTTAGAAATGGGTGCACTTCCCGGTTGAACAGTGATGCTGAACTCTACATCACGATGCGGAGGTAACCCAGGAAAATCTTCCAAGAACACAGTCGGATAGTCCCGAACCACAGGAATCCCTTGCACTTCCACAGGAGTCTCTTCCTTGCGGATAGATGCCACCAGCTTGGAACACTTCTGCTTCCCTTGGAACATGACTTCAGGTCCACCTGGAGCCTTCACTGTCACCGTCTTGGTCTTACATTCGATGCTTGCACTGTACACCGACATCCAATCAATGCCAATGATAACATCGACTCCCAAGATAGTCAGCTCGATTAGATCAATGCCAAAGATTCTATCCCCAATCACAATCTCGCAATCAGCATAATACCGATCAGTGGTTAAAGTTTCTCCTGATGGAGTAGCTACTGCTAAGATCTTGCCTGGAAAAATCTTCGGTTCAACTCCCAACACTTTAGCAAACTTTGGAGACACAAATGTATGAGAGGATCCAGTATCAAACAATACGACAGCTTTCATTCCATTAAGATAGAGTTCGCCTGTTACATAATACATACCATTACATAACAGTCTCACTAAACACGGGAAAAGAAATGACAAAACTCTAAACACCAGCCCTCGTACCAGAGATGACCTGATCTGCCTCCTCAGCATCAGCTTCTGTCAAGGCAAATACTCGCCCTGATTGGTACGGCCTCTTCCCAGCCTGCTGCATTGGTGCGCTGCTATTATCATTCCGTAGTTTGGGACATTGAGATCGGTAATGTCCCGCCTCACCACAGTTGAAGCAAGTCACCGCAGGAGGTCTCACCACATTGTTCCCTGGTCCTCCAGCTACACTAATAGCGTTCGCCCCTGTCGGTTTGAACCTTTGTGCAGATGGTTGCCCCTTGAAACTCCCAGAATGTGCAGGCCTCTTACCAGACTGCCAGTTGTTCCTCCGGTTCTGAACAACTTGGAACTGCTCCATATCCGCCTCCGTCGCTGCCGCCCTCTTGACCAGCTTATCGAATCGCCTCATACCAAGAGGTATCATACGAGATCTCAAGCTAGGCCTCAGACCATGCTCGAACTTGCGAGCTTTCTTGGCCTCATCCATCACCAGTTCTGGAGCATACCTGGAGAGCTGAGTGAATTTGGTCTCATACGCTCTCACCGACATGCTGCCTTGCTGAAGCGACAGAAACTCCATCGCCTTCTTCTCCTGGACGTCGAAGGGGAAATAATGACTGCGGAATTCTTCCAGAAATTCCTCCCAGCCAAGCAACAGACCTCCCATGGTCCTCTTCATGGATTGCCACCAAACCGCCGCATCCTTCTCCAGCTGCAAAGTCGCCAACTTGACCTTGCTACCCTCCGGTGTCTCCAACACCTCAAAGATCGTTTCCACTTGACGGATCCAGTTGTCAGCCGCATCTGGGTCTGACTTTCCCTTGAATACGGGTGGTTTCATTCTCTTGAACGATTCCACCAGCTTAATCGCCTCGGGCACTGGATTCGCCGGCCCCCTTCCTTGGTTCTGAGCCACTGCATTCAGCGTCTGGTAGACCCTTGCAAGTTCAGTCTCCAGGTCCAACCCTTCCCCATTCCTAGCTCCTCTTCTCGACATATTCTGATGCAAAAGATCCGTCAAATTCGAAGTATATGACAAGAATTTAAACCAACTTGCATTTCATTGAATTCCAAAGTTTATACATTCGAATTTAAAAACATTTTTGACATCAGAACGAAAGAAATAGAAGCTACAACACTCTAACTCCTACGGGTCCTCTTCGCTGCTCGAAGTTCTTCCCGCAGTTCATCAACCTCATCCTTCAGCACATCAGTTAGGTTCTTTTTCTTCTCAAGTTCCCAAATCCGATGGCTAAGAACAGAATAGTCGGCCTTCTGCTTCTCCAGCTGAGCCTCCAACAATCCAACTCTCTCCTTCAGGGTTTCCACTTGCCTCTGAAGAGAAGTCACAAGACCACTTGGAACTGGTACTTCTTCTTCGTCAGAAGAAGAATCATTAGATGAATCCGGAGGTGGGGTGATCTCTCGGGATTCAGGCCATTCTTCACCGTCAGAATCAGCTTGCCCAGGATAGTACTCGTCCTCGGAATCAGCCTGCCCAGGATGGTACTCTTCCTCAATGATATGCCAGTCGTCGCCTCCAGCAGGGTCGAAGTGATCAGCCATCTTAGAAATAGAGAGGAAGAAGCATAAATCTTAGAGCAACACAAATGTAAGTCACTTACATTTAAATCTCTAGATTCAAACACACACTCTAATGTCCACATCTAGGGTGTCGTTCCCTATAAATTTCTACAAGTGTGAAAGTGTAGAAAACGTGGCTCTGATACCACTCTGTAACGCCCCGAATCCCAAATACACTGAATTCGAGATGTTCTACAGGATCTTTTCACTTTCTTTAGTACAATTTTACAGGGAAATTAAAACTTTTCATCATACATCAGAGATTACATCATAATTACATCTTTCTTTTGCACAGCGGAAGTAAAATACAACAATTGAATACAAGTACAACAGCTTGATATAATCTTTAAGCATCCAATCCTCTTTAATCTTTAGCATAACATTTACCTGCATATCAGACTGTGGGTACGTCAGTTTATTCAACCGACGAACATTATACACGGCCATCCTCTCTATGCCGAAAATAGTATAACTTAACTTTTCATATTTAGCAAACACAAACTTGTCACATTCAAACTAAAGGGACTACCCTATTGATGTCGTGTTGTGATTGTGCACTTAATCCTTAATGCATTTATTAATGTTATATGACACTAATGCGCACTTGTTCGGATTCTATGCATCCCATACTACATAGGTCCGAGGGCAAGTCCTTATTCGTTCTTCATCTTTATAGGGTTCAATCCCCCGTCATGTCTTAGTCTACTACTGTAATTACGGTAGTGTCTTAGATGTCCTATGATCTATGAGCCCATGTCCAGGCAGCCTGGAGGAGAATCCCACGCACTGTCACGACGCATCGAGCAGGCAACCTATGGACAATTCAGCCTCCGCCATGGAACAATGGCACCACCCATAGCCACTCGAACATCCCACGAGCGTCGCCACCGGGACGATAATTCTGGAGTAGCGCCCACGCCATGTCTTGACGCATCAAGCAGGCAGCCTGTGGATCGCTCTCACACCGCTATCCGATGGCCCCCATACCCATTTTTTTCTTCTACTTTCATCACGTCTCCACTATGTACTAATCCTTAGTTTTATAAAAATCATGAACAAAATAATCTCTAGAGTTAGCCTCTCCATCAACCAGACTTATTCATTTGTTTCATCATGACCAACCTTGGTCTAATTTCATTTCAACTCAATTCTCAATGCCGGGGAGACTTAGCTACTCTAGTTCGAATTTCATTTCACAATCTTCAACTTGAGTACTTACAACTCATAAGATTCATATTCATAGCCAAACAAATTTCTTTTTCTTTTCATCTACATGATTTTAATTCCATAATCATACATGAACTCATGCACTTCATAATTTCACATTAAACATCCATACTTCATATTTTGCACAATATTCTCAAGTGAGAATTAATAATATCATGTCACACAACAAGGTTCTTTTTGCCAATTACTTTCTAATAAATCCACTTCAATTTATCTTTATAACCTATACTTTCATAAGTGTGTATCTTAGAACCATAGTTCTAATTGTGCCTTTTGTTCACAAACCATATTGTATTTTATTCAACTAATACCCAACTCAATCTTATAAAATTCCTTGCATTTTTATGAGAATTACCATATTTTTTCCACATTTTTTGGACACCTACAACTCCCCAAAAAAATATTTTTTATAAGTGCCGATGGGAGGAATCGAACCCAGGCACGGCGGAAAGAGAGCCAAGAGCACCCACCACATGGCCGAACTGTGCTAGCGGTATGAAGGGGGCGAATTAAGTGTATATGCTTTCGGTCGAAAGCTACATATATATTCTTGAATGGTGAAAAAAAAGTTGTTGAACACATGGTTCGAACCGATCGACCCAGAGAAGCCAACCGCATTAAGTGACCGCCTGAGCTACTGGCTCGGGTTGTCACAGTACCCAGTTAAAATCCATATGTATCGTTTTACTACAGTTGTTAAAACAACTCGATGTTCAAGTCAATTTGGTTCATATTGCCTTTATACAAACTACTGAAAAATTCCAGATTTAATCTCCTTTACTAGATCTTCATAACAGTAAGTATAAAATAATTTTTTGTACTAAAAACATAATTTTTCCACACAATTTAATAAATTGTTCGTTAAGACTACCAAATCTTTTATTTTCGACATTGAATAATCAATTAGTCTTCTAATCCCTTTTTTTTTTTCACAATTCTCTTATGATAATTCCCTGTTGTTAATCTTTATTCACAAATACATACATTTTTGGATTTGTCCATACCCATATCAACATCAAAGTTTATTTAGCACATGAATAGGTAAAACTCAAAACTACAAATTTTTGAGTGATTCTTCTTTAATGACAACAAAATAATTTTATTAGTTCATCTACGTCACAAAGTATACTATTACTCATTAATTAGTATAATTGTAACTCAATCATTCAAGAAAAATCATTCTTTTCAAATCAAAGTGTACTCTTTTCTTAATCAATTTCATGTTTCAAACATACAATTTACAAGCGATCTAATTGGGGATTTTCATACATCATGCTAGCAATATTCCACCATCATTCATTCAAATTAATAATCATGGAGAATTCTATATACAATTAAATTTCATGCTAGAATTTCACACACAAGTTAATCACATCATTTCAATCCATTCATACACTAACTTTTCAATTTAAGTGTGTTCTTATTAGTATTTTTCATGCATAGTGTTGATAATTAAAACTAGCATAGATTCCTACATTAGAAATATGAAAGTTTTACCCACCTTGTATGGAGAGAAAACACCAAAAAGCAACCAAGTCCTTGTAGATGAAAGCACCACCTCCTAGCCAAAAGCGCGCACAAGCTCCACACCAAGCCTCCTAGCACAACCGAATGCTTCTCTATGTGATAACCGGCCACTCCAAGCAAGCAAACCCACACAAACTCTCTATCTTTTATAACTCACACTATTACTACAATAATACTATAGCTTGGAAATATAATTTGCATATGAAAATTAGCCATGAGAGGGGGGGTATTTATACTAAAAGATAAGTGAAATGGAGGGCTAAGATTGCTTTGGTGGTTGTAGAATGAAGGGTCTAGATTAAGGTAGGAGTTAGAAAAACTACCCACAACTAAGAAACTACCTCCATGATCACCATGCCAAAAATCAAAATTCCCTCCAAAGAAATGTGCCAACCGGCCACCAATACAGAGTGTGCATTGCACGTGTACGTGTAGTGCACGTGCATGCAACTAGGCCAAAAATTTGTACATTTTAAATTTGTATAAAAATAAATTAGTAAAAAAAGTCTTCTACATGACAAGTTCTAATTAAAAGAGATTAATTCATGGGCTTTCTTTTTGGGCCAAAATAGTTTATAAAAAATAAATAAAATAAAAATACATTTGGGCTTTTAAGAAAAGGCCTTTTTAATTAAATCAAAATGAGGCTTTAAAGAAAGGCTTTTTGTACAAAATAATTTGAGAACAAATTTATATATATTTATACACATCATAATAAAAATAATTCAACCCAAAATATTGCACGTGCACACTACGTGCAAAATAAATAATTTTCTATTAATTGAAAAATCAGGGTATTACAGTAGGAATACCATCAGGACCAGAGCAGCCTCTAGAGGAAGTCCACAAACTGCTTGATAAATTTCATCTTCCAAAAAAGGAGCTTCTAAGCAATCCAAATTTACACGTTGAGAAGGGGGATAGAGCTGATCCCAATTAATGTCTAAGAAAGTTTCACCAGGATCTCCCATAAGATTTTTATAGTAATAAAAAAATTCTTGATGAATCATAGGAGGATCAGAGGTGAGAATGTCATCAGATTGAATGGAGATAATATGGTTCAATCTCTTCCTATGGGAAGCAAAATTGTGAAAGAACCTAGTATTACCACCACCCAAAGTAAGCCATCTCACTTTAGCTCTTTGGAACCATTTGATTTTATCAAGTTCCAAAATATGAAGATACTCTTTTTTTCAGTTCTGATCTATTTATTCTATCGTTCAAGGAAATAGGATTATGTTCCTCCAGTAAATCCAAATTGTTAATCTCATTTATCAAAAAGCTTTTCCTTTCTTTCAAAGGACCAAATCTATCTTTAACCCACAACTTACACCCAGATTTAAGATTCTTAATTTTAGCAAGTAGACTTCTGAGTCCAGCTTGGTTGCAATTATTAACTGAGCTTAAGCAAGTAGAAATCATAGCTTTAAAAGGAGGATCTTCAAGCCAAAACTTCTCAAATTTAAAAGAAAGTGACTTAGGAGAAGGGGAAGAGGAGGATAGAATAAGAGGAACATGGTCAGAGACAGTATTAGGAGAAGCTTGAACAAAAGACTAAAAATGTATCCAGTTTTGCAAAACTAGGAACTAATCTATTGTTAGACCAAGTAAACTGTCTTCCAAGAATAGGATAGTCAACAAGATTAAGAGAATTAATAACATTGTTGAAATTATCAGAATCAGATCTGTGGTGGGGGAAGCCATTTCTTTCAGAAACAAAATGAACCGCATTAAAATCCCCTCCAAAAATGACCCAACCACTCATAACAGAATGCGATTGCTCAAACTCCGCCCAAAACTCATCCTTAAAAGATTGAATACAAGGACCATAAACAGATATAAAAAGAAGTGAGCAGTTGAAAGCAAAACAATATAATTCCACAGCAAGAAAGAATCTCTTCTTGTAAATCTTAGAACATTTAAATAAATGATCCTTGAAACCAATAAGCATACCACCAGAGGCACCCTCAGAATCAAGCGAAACCCATTCAGTGATAATAGAGCCCCCTAAAGATCTAAACAAAGAAGGAGAAGGAGAAGGCAACTTCGATTCTTGAATAGCAATAATATCAGAATGAGAAGAAACAATAAAATCAAAGACAGCTAATCTCTTATCTTCACTACCTAAGCCTCTAATATTCCAGGAAGATATAATCATTGGTAACATTGAGAGTCTCCTCTAACAATTTCCAAAGCCATAATTTTATTGAAATCATCCTCCGAAAAATTAGACAAACCAGCACAAGAAGTAAAAGATTTTAAATATTCAGATGAAAAGGAATCAAAATGACATCTAAAAATAGAACCAAGACCATTATCTTCTGAAGGGGAAGCAACCACAGGGACCGGAATCTCTAGGTTCCTGATCTTAGCAATAAGAGCCGCCTTCTGCAGGATAAGTTGATCACCATCATGTCTTTGTTCAACTCTCAGACTCCTTCTGATGGGTCCTTCAGATTTAGAGGAATGTTTTCTTTTTCTATAGACTTTAGAACATGAGCTCACACATTTTTGTAGAAAATTAGGATCAAAGGAATCAGAGGGACCAACATCAGAATCAAGATAAGAGACAGCCAAAGGAATAGGGGTGTCAAAATCATCCTCAACAGGCGGATCAGAATCCATAGAGGAAACAACAGGACTGTTGACATAATCAACAAAATCATCTGAAACAGAAGCCGGAATGTTGACAAGACCATCAGAAACATCAAAGTTAGGGGCACTAAGAGGAAAACCACACACAATAGAATCACCAGAGCTAGAACCGGACTCATCAGGACAAGCCCAAGAAGAATCACACTTAGTCAAAGAGAGCCTAGGGAGGTAAAAACCAGGATAATAAGGGATCTTATTAAAAAGATAGTCCATAGCCGAAGAAGGAGAAACACCAAAAACCAGGGATTTTAAAAGTTCTTTCCAAAAAGAACCTAGTGGAAGAGAACGTTGAAGACACATAGAGGCTCTCAAATGGGCTTCATAGGCCAACATCTCAAGGTTACAACCAGAAAACTCCACCAAAGCATTTTCGGGAAGAGGAAAAGACACAGTATGGGGTAGCACAACAGTTAAACTAAGATCAGCATTAGGAGCCACAGGTACTGAAGGAATAGAAACATCAACAATCTCTCCTTCCTCAGGAGAAGCTTTCCTAACCCAATAAGAGGACAATGCTTTACCCTTACCACCTTAAAATTTATCAGAACTAGATTTCCTAGGAAGGGGATTGGATGAAGAAGAAAAACCGTGTGGTCTATTGATCGGGGCACTCCAAGAATCCCATTTATTATTACCCTCCTTAGAAAGAACAGGATTAGAAGAGGATGAAAGTTTCAGATCCTGTTGGGGAAAGTCAGGGTAAGTAACAACAACTTTAAAGGCTCTAGATCCATCCCACAGGATATAGTCAAAAATAAGAGGCGCAGAGGGACAACGCAGAAAATCAGCAATAACTTCCAAATGACCATTGCTAAGTCTATTTTTAGCGGAAAAACCAACAAAATTCCCAATACAACGAGAAACATGACTAAAAGAGGCAAAGGATTCACAATACGGAGGGATACCAGACAAAATAGCTCTCGTCTTAACCAAACCAAGAGAGCGATTCGAGATACCAAACTGAGGCCAATTCTTAACAGTGAAAGATGCCTTACCAAACTTAAGTTCTTGTCCTTTGAGGTTTTCAAGACATTTGATATTAGGACATTTGCAAATAAAGTCACCGTTGGGAAGCATCCAGAGACCCCAATCCCACCCCGGAATTTGAAAACGAGCATCGAGGAAATTAATAAGGTCAGGGGCAGTAATAGAACCAGACAAAACAGAAATGACTCCTTCCGTATTTAACAAAAGACATATATCTTTCATTTCTTGCGAAAACTCACAGTAAACTTCAACTTTAGACTCACTAACTAAATCAGCATGAGATAAACGAGGATTCCCAGAAGAAGGAGGTGAACTACCGGTAAGAGGAACAGAAGAACCAGACGAAGGGGGAACAGAGGGAGAAGGAAGAGAAGGAGGAGGACCCAAAAGACTACCAGAACTCACCATCCTGTTGTCCCAAGCCCTAGCCACCACAGCTGCCGTTTCTGTCACCTTCTGGTCTAACGATTGAAGATCAGGAGACGCTAATCCAGAAGGTGGGTTTTGATTAAAACCACCTCCTGAACCAGATCTACCCGCATCATAGGGGAAACGACCACCACCACCCGATCTACCACCACCCGTTCTCTCCCTACCCCCACCAAATTTTCGAGAAGGACAAATATTCTGATGATGACCTTTACCCCCGCATGCATGACAAATAATTATGTTGCGACAATCTTTTTTGAAATGGCCTTTTTCAAAGCAGTTAAAACAACGATTTGAAAGAGAGGAGGGAAAGGAAGACGAAACCCTAGAAGAAAGGGAATAAGAAGCTTTATAAGAAGAAGAAGTGGAAAAGCCTGAGGAAGCAGATAAAGACTTCAGACCCAAAGGATGCGTAGAAAAAGAACTATTCGAAAGGTCTTTTTTAAAAACTTCCACCCAACTACTGCCTTCTGACGCACCAAGAAATGAGGTGTTTCTTGTTTTGGCGCCAAAAGCATCGAAACGAGGCGAAGTACTGGTGTGCAGTTCCCCAGACAACCACTCATTACCTCTCCTAGGGTTCTGTTCCCTAGACTCACTCAAACCACACGCAACAGAACTATCACGTGAAGGGCACGTGGAAAGAAGATGAAGAGCGTGAGGAGAAAATTCATGAATCTGAATAGGAAGAGAAGGAGATAAGGGAGAGGAACCATGGAGAGATGAAGAAGAAGAAATTTCTTGATTCAAGAAAGCCATCTGATAATCAAAATTTAATTTTTTTATATATATTGAACATGTATTACATGTGTAAATTACTATCCATCTATCTATCTAAAATATAATATATTTACTTACCATTTATTGAAAGAGTTTGTGACAATAAACAATTTTAAACATTTTTTTGTCACAAAAGAAATATCACTTTTGTTACCAAACAAATATGTGTATTGCACGTGCAACTCCAAATCTATTTTTAACACGTGCATCGCACGTATACATCAATATTTTTCCTTCTTAATTTTAAAAAAAATAAGTGCATCGCCCGTTCAACTTTATTTTTTTATAATAATTTATGTGTATCACACGTTTAACTCCAACTCTGTATCAAAACTTGCATCGCCAATATTAGTTATTATTAACCAAAGAAAGGTAGGGAGAAACATACCTCAAAATGTCGTATAAGCTTTTTTTTTAAAAAAAAATTGAGAGGAATGGAACATATTTATATCTTCCGATTGGAGTTATGACATTAGAGATTCTTACACAAGCATAACGTGTAAATCTCTCAATCACTACATGAGCTAATTAGCTAAAAAGAAAAATGAAAATTAGCGAAAAAAATTAAGTGCATGAACTTAAAATTTATGGATCTATGAGCAGATATAACATAACTTTAAAAAATAAATAGTATATCTAATCACGAAAACGATACCGAAGCCAGATACTACGTACAGTAGAAGATTAGTGAATAATTTGTTCAAAATAATTATTGCTTCACGTTCATCGGTTCATGTATTTTTATGCCAACACTGGCTTCTAATTACAGAGGGTTGATGATGCGGTTTGTTTTTGGAAGGAGTGTGGATGCACCAGGTGTGAGTTCGGACTCAATTTGTAAGGGGGAAAGAGCTCAGTAACGGACGGTGAGCTGGAGGCTCGCTCCGGCTCTGAAGGGTCGGCTCGGCTGGCCTTGCCTCGTGTACCTGCAGATGGTCTCGGAACACCGGGGTTTATCCCGGTGGCAGACCCTCCGACGATCTAGTCAGTCTCTGAGAGAGAGTAGCAATAACTAGGGTTTTAGTGGAAAAAGATTGATTACCTGTGAAGGTGAGTGAGGGTCTGGTATTTATAGATAACCCCAACCGGGTTTGGATCCGCTTGGGGGCCGGGTCTGGACCCGAAAGCCCATGGGCCTGACGTGGCAAGAGGCCCAGGGGGTTTAGGGCATACGTGGCAGCGCCAAGAGTGATTTAGGGCTGACGTGGCAAAGCCCCAAGTGGTTTTGGAGCTGATATGGCAGATCGTGGGGGCCCTGTGTTTCTGGGAGAATCGGAGGGCCTAGGTTGCGCCAGGTCATCCCCCTTCCCTACCCGGCTGAGCGGAAGGCCCGGGGGACGGTCGAGGATCGGGGACCGAAGGTCTGGGCGGATCGTCGGAACGAGGAGACCAGTTTCGTGGCAGTGAACTTACGGCTCGGCACCGAGCTTGTGGTGGTAAGGGGCCGAGCTGGCTTGACTTTGAGCGAGAGCCATCCTGGGCCCCAGGCCATTTTTACCCTACCTCATAAGCCCCCCACTCCTGCGGGGATCCGAGAGTTAGCCGTGGAGGAGTATTTCTGGTCGTGGAGAAGAGTAGGTGATACCTTCCGGGGGCCTCGGGGACCGTTGGGCCTTCGTGAGAAGGCTACCATGGTGCTGGACTTCACCTCGGTCTGGCGAGGGTTTTCGGACCGACCAGGGCGATGGCGAACCGTTGGGCCTTCGTGAGAAGGCTACCCTGGTGCGAGACCTTACCTCGGACTGGCGAGGTTTATAGATCGGCAAGGGCGATGGCGAACCGTTGGGCCTTCGTGAGAAGGCTACCCTGGTGCGAGACCTTACCTCGGACTGGCGAGGTTTATGGATCGGCAAGGGCGATAGGGAACCGTTGGGCCTTCGTGAGAAGGCTACCCTGGTGCGAGACCTTACCCCGGACTAGCGAGGGTTTACGGGTCGGCAAGGACGATGGCGAACCGTTGGGCCTTCGTGAGAAGGCTACCCTGGTGCGAGACTTTACCTCGGACTGGTGAGGGTTTATAGGTCGGCATGGGCGATGGCGAACCGTTGGGCCTTCGTGAGAAGGCTACCCTGGTGCGAGACTTTACCTCGGACTGGCGAGGTTTTACTGGTCGGTAAGGGCGATAGCGAACCGTTGGGCCTTCGTGAGAAGGCTACCCTGGTGCGAGACCTTACCTCGGACTGGCGAGGGTTTATGGGTCGGCAAGGGCGAGGACGAACCGTTGGGCCTTCGTGAGGAGGCTACCCTGGTGTGAGACCTTACCTCGGACTAGCGAGGGTTTACGGGTAGGCAAGGGCGATGACGAACAGTTGGGCCTTCGTGAGAAGGCTACCCTGGTGCGAGACCTTACCTCGGACTGGCGAGGGTTTACGGGTCGGCAAGGGCGATTGGCGAACCGTTGGGCCTTCGTGAGAAGGCTACCCTGGTGCGAGACCTTACCTCGGACTAGCGAGGGTTTACGGGTCGGCATGGGCGATGGCGAACCGTTGGGCCTTCGTGAGAAGGCTACCCTGGTGCGAGACTTTACCTCGGACTGGCGAGGTTTTACGGGTCGGTAAGGGCGATGGCGAACCGTTGGGCCTTCGTGAGAAGGCTACCCTGGTGCGAGACCTTACCTCGGACTGGCGAGGATTTACGGGTCGGCAAGGGCGATGGCGAACCGTTGGGCCTTCATGAGAAGGCTAAGCTGAGCTGCTGGCTGCCTTCATGGAGCATTAATGGCACTCCGGGATTCCTGCGGCGTTCCAACTTCCCGGAGTCATTAAATGGCGTCCTGTAATAAATGTACGGCGCTTCAGCTCCCCAGGCGTGATGGTTGGGCTTCCGTCGCTTGGCCTCCCAAGGGCCATAATGGCTGGTCTTTGGGGGAGGCTATAAATACCCCGCTTCCCCCCTGTAGCTTCGATCACAGCAAGGGTGGTTCATCGACCATCAGAGGTGTCTGCCTTGGGCGGAAGCCTGTTACTTGAAAAATTCCAACCCTGAGAGCGTCGGATGGGTGGTTACTCTGCCGCCGTGATCTTCTCCTGGTTCTGACGGCCCTGATACGGTTGTCAGACCCAGGGGAGATCAGGGTGGGAGGGATGACGACCGAAGTTCGGACCCGGGGGATAAGGCGCCTCGGACGGATGGGTCTTTTCCGATCTCTGTCTTCCTTCCGGGCTGACGGCTTCTGATGATTGTCAGCCCGAAGGAGTTAGAGATGGGAGGTGGGCCGATCTGCTTTCCGACAGGGTCCCAGGCGATGGTGGTTTTCCTCCCATCCTCGAACAGTTTGGGGTTTCGGCTTCCGAGGCCGTAAGCCCCGAGTTGCTCGCGGGTGAGAGGGGAACCGACCGAGTCCTGGGGCCCGGAGCGCTCGCCGAGGGCGAGTGCCTTTAAAACTTTTAAACAAAATTTTCTCTTGCTTCCAGGGGCAGATGCGGGGGTGTCCGGGTCCGAAGTGCTTCATCCGAACCGACCCTTGCGTCTGGTTTCCAATCTGATGCTGGGTGACGTCAGCGGCGCACGTTTCAAGGTGACATGGCGCGATTTTCTAGGTGGCAGTTTCACATCAATCGAGGAACAGTAACGCGAAAAACGAGGAGTCACTTTTTCCTCTATGAATACCCCCACCTCCCCCCATTCTGCTCATTTCTCTCTTGCTGCTTTCTCCAAAGAATACCCAAACACTTCGGCGCTCGTCATTACTGTTTGCAGCACCGGGCTCGTCTTTCCGAGGCAACCAAAGGTTAGTCTGTAAGTTTATTTAGTTTGGCATGTCTAGGGCTCAGTCTGGCTCTTCGGCGTCGACATCTAGGGGGGAAGGGAACCCTGTCACCGGGCTCTCAGACTCGACATCGTGGGAGGAGGAGACGGAGACGGTATATGATGTGAAGCCCCTTCGCTCCCGGAAGCCGTATGTGGTGGAGAGCAGCGATTCTGAGGAGGGGAGTGATAGCTCGGGCGATGTTCAAATACTGGATCCGGTTTCCGAGGAGGAGGAGGGTAGCCAAGGCGAGGGTGAAGCGGCCGAGGCTCGGACAGGAGGTACGGGGAGGAGATCCACGGTCCGGGGAGTAGGTTCGTCTTCCACGCCGACTGGTCTCGAGCGCTTATCCACTCCCTCGCCGGAGAGGGCCAAGAAGAAGAGGGTGCCAAGAAAGAAGGGGGCGAAGGCCGGTGGCCCGAGCCAGGCGCCCATCCTCCGGAATGTAGTGACGGGGTTGCCTGTACATTCGAACAAGTTCCGAGAGTACCCCGATGATCTCTCCGATAAGGTGCGGTATGGGGTTCAGCCGTCTTTGCCGAGTCGGAAGATGGTAAAGATGGATGCGCTTCCGACGATCTTGGAAGCTGGTGATTTGGAGGTTGCTCAGTCGGCCTTCCACATCGGGTCCGGTTACGAACTAATGTTGCCGAGGATAGGAGGGTTGGCGAGGTACTGCTTCAGCTGCTCGAAAGCTTCTTGTTGAGGGGCACCCCACTCGAAGCCCCCTTTTCCGCGCAGAGCTTTGAAGAAGGGGAGAGATTTCTCCCCTGATTTGGAGAGGAAGCGACCGATGGCCGCCAACCGGCCCGTGAGTCTCTGAACCTCCTTGACATTCCGGGGTGGGGCCATGTCTATTATGGCCTGAATCTTCTCTGGGTTTGCCTCGATGTCGCGCTGGCTAACGACGATCCCCAGAAACTTTCCAGAGGAGACCCCGAATGCGCACTTGGCCGGGTTGAGTCTCATGTTATGACGTCGGAGGATTCCGAAGGCTTCCTCGAGGTCGGCGACGTGATCCGGGCCGGCCCGACTTTTGATGAGCATGTCGTCGACATAGACCTCCATGTTACGGCCGATTAGGTCTTTGAAGATCCGGTTTACGAGCCGTTGATAGGTGGCTCCGGCGTTTTTCAGCCCGAAGGGCATAACACGATAGCAAAAAAGACCCTGGTCGGTGACGAACGAGGTCTTCGCGATGTACGGCGGGAACATCCAGATTTGGTTATATCCTGCGAAGGCATCCATGAAGGACAGCAGCTCGTGCCCTGAGGTCGCATCGATCAAAGCGTCGATGCTGGGGAGGGGTGAAAGGATCTTTTGGGCATGCCTTGTTTAGATCAGTGAAGTCTATACAGATTCACCATCCCCCGGTCGCCTTCTTAACCATGACGACGTTGGCCAACCACTCGGGGTAGCTGACCTCCTGAATGAAGCGAGCGGACAAGAGTTTGTCCCTGCTTTCACAGCTTGCTGCCTCTTCGGGGTGAACTTGTGCCTTTTCTGAGCGACCGGCGTGGATCCCGGGATGACGCTCAGCCTGTGCATGATCAGGTCTTCGGATATCCCGGGCATGTCAGAGGGCTTCAAGGCGAAGAGATTGACGTTGCGGCGGATGCAGTCAACTATGTCCGCCCTCAGACCTTCGGAGAGCGAGCGGCTCACTTGGAACCACTTCGATTCGTCTGTGGGTCCGAACGGGACCTCTTCCAGCTCGTCGGTTGGCTCAGGAGCGGAACCGTCATCCTCGGATCCGAGCTCGACGGCGTCGAGGGGGAAGACACCCCCTCCGACGGCGGTCGTGTAGCAGGACCGCGCCGCCTCTTGATTGCCTCGGACGACACCGACCCCTTGCGGGGTGGGGAATTTTAGCTTCAAGTGATAGGCCGACGGTACCGCCTGAAGGGAGCACAACCCCGGAGCACAGCCCCGGTCGGCCAAGTATGGCATTGTATGCCGCCTTGATGTTTACCACCATGAAGTCCATAGACTCGGTCCGCTGAATAGGAACCGAGCTTGCGGTGACGTCGAGAGTCATGATCCCTTCTATGACGACAGGGACGCCAGAAAACCCGTGCAAAGTGTATCCGGCCGGCTTAAGCTTGCCCCTGGGCAGTTTGAGATTCTCGAAGGCTTCGAGAAAGAGGATGTTTACCGAGCTGCCGTTGTCAACGAGGATCCGGCGTACTTCACAATTAGCCATGTGGAGGCTAATGACGAGGGCGTCGTAATGGGGAAGGCGAATGCCTTCGAGGTCCTCTCCGGAGAAGGAGACAGGTACCATTTGTAATCGGGGTGAGGGGAGATCTTGGACAACGTTCACCTCACGGACGAAGGCTTTCCGAGAAGTATTTGACTCTCCCCCCATTGGTCCTCCGTGGACACAGTGTAGAATCGCGGGGGTTCCGGTTCCCTCGGGGTCGGGATCTCGACCCTGAATGAGGTTCGGAGTAGGGTTCGGAGGCGAAGGCCTCCGGTTCCTGGTATCTTGCCAATCCCGTGGGTTCTCTCTTGTGAACTCCCGGAGGTACCCTCGTGAGATGAGGGCCTCAATTTTGTCTTTTAGGACCCGACACTGGTCGGTTTCGTGCCCATGATCCCTGTGGAAACGGCAGTAGAAGCGTTGGTCTCGCTTTTTGTTGTTGCTTGGTCGAGGAGGAAGTCGGACGAGGCCCTTGTCCTCAATTTCTAAGAGGATGGCAGACACGTTCTGTGTCAGCGGGGTGTACCTTTCGAAGCGAGGGACCGAAGGTACCCTCTTCGTGCCGACCCCTTCCTTAGCCGCTTTCCGGGCAGGTTCGATCTCATCCGTCATGCATTTGCCCTTTCCTATGACTTCTTTGCTGCCCTCTGGGTTCAGAGCTTCTTCTGCTCGTATGTACTTCTCGACTCGATTGAGAAGGTCAGGGAAGTCCAGAGGTGGCTTCTTCGCCAGGGAGACCTTCAGCTGATTGTGCCGGACATTGTGTCGGAAGGTGGCCGAGGCGACCCCGACGTCGAGGGCAGAGACGGATCTTGCCTCGGTTGTGAACCTTTTGACGAAGTCACGGAGTGACTCTCCCTCCCTCTGGCGGAAGTCGAGCAGGGATGCGCTCGTCTTCTCGGCTTTTCTGCTTGTGACGAAGTGACCCAAGAAGTTGGCTTCCAGCCGATCGAACGAGAAGATTGAACATGGGGAGAGTTTGGAGAACCACTCCCTGGCCGGACCCCGGAGGGTGGCCAGAAAGGCTCGGCACAGCAGGGGATCCGAAGCGCTGTGAATCATCATGAGGGTCTTGAAGCCCTCCATGTGATCAGCTGGATCACCCTCGCCGTTGTAAGTTTCGAATTGCGGAGGCTGGAAGTTCCGGGGGATCTCCGCTTCTAAGATGTTAACGGAGAATGGCGGCCGGGAAGGTGCTCGGCCTAGGACGAGGTTCAGATTCCCGTCGCCGATGCGTTCGAGGCGATTCTCCATCTCCATGAGGCGACGGAGTAGCTGGTCTGTGCGCTCCGGTGGGGGAGGTGGCGCACGAAAGTAGCTCTTTCCTTCGCTCATTTGACGGGGTTGGTCGGGCGTTGCGGACCTTGGCGCTCCGTGAAGAGCCTCCATGATTTCATCCCGGAAGCTCCGAAACTCGGCCCTGGTGACCGCGCCATGGTCAGAAGGGTCGGGTTGGGGCGTAGGAATTCGGCCAATGCGGCTGAGTACCGATGGCCTGGAATGGTTCGGGGCCGAGTTGGAAGCGGTCCCTCCCCTGGCCTGGCTAGCCCTTCGATTCATAATGACCCGACGATGGTCGGGTTGCTCGACGTGAGGTTCGCCTTGTTGGGGTCCAGGGTTTGCCCCCGGATTATTTGATCCTTGCCTTCCGTCGAGGGCGTCCTGAAGAGGAGGCCCGTCCTGGCGGGCGGAAGAAGCCGGTCTCCGGGCCCTGGGAAGCATGGGAGAGTGGGTCGGAGGGAGAGCATCGGTGGCGAGGCTCGGACTGTCGTCCTTACCGAATAAGTAAGAGTTCCCACAGACGGCGCCAACCTGATGCGGTTTGTTTTGGGGAGGAGTGTGGATGCACCAGGTGTGAGTTCGAACTCAATTTGTAAGGGGGGAAAAGCTCAGTAATGGACGGTGAGCTGGAGGCTCGCTCCGGCACTGAAGGGTCGGTTCGGCTGGCCTTGCCTCGTGTACCTGCAGACGGTCTCGGAACACCGGGGTTTATCCCGGTGGCAGACCCTCCGACGATCTAGTCAGTCTCTGAGAGAGAGTAGCAATAACTAGGGTTTTAGTGGAAAAAGATTGATTACCTGTGAAGGTGAGTGAGGGTCTGGTATTTATAGATAACCCCAACCGGGTTTGGATCCGCTTGGGGGCCGGGTCTGGACCCGAAAGCCCATGGGCCTGACGTGGCAAGAGGCCCAGGGGGTTTAGGGCATACGTGGCAGCGCCAAGAGTGGTTTAGGGCTAACGTGGCAAAGCCCCAAGTGGTTTTAGAGCTGATATGGCAGATCGTGGGGGCCCTGTGTTTCTGGGAGAATCGGAGGGCCTAGGTTGCGCCAGGTCATCCCCCTCCCCTACCCGGCTGAGTGGAAGGCTCGGGGGACGGTCGAGGATCGGGGACCGAAGGTCTGGGCGGATCGTCGGAACGAAGAGACCAGTTTCGTGGCGGTGAATTTACGGCTCGGCACCGAGCCTGTGGTGGTCCGGGGCCGAGCTGGCTTGACTTTGAGCGAGAGCCATCCTGGGCCTCAGGCCATTTTTACCCTACCTCAGTTGAGATGTCATTTAGGGTTGGACTACACAGTTGTCTAATCTGACAAATCCAGCGATTAGCAAATCACTGGATAAAATTAAGGAAACTTCCTCGAAGCTAGCTTTAATATCTTATTCACTGTTGCCAATAAAGAAGACACCCAGCAATTTTCTTTTCAAAATTCTGTCCCCCTTATCCTACCCAGCATTTTTCAGTTTTCTCATATGGGTAGGCTTACATTAACGTAGCACCTTTATGTCTAGAATTTTTACCAAAATAATCCATTTTTTGGAAGTATTTATCAAAATGACCTATTTGCTGTCTCAGACAACGAATGTGGTGAAAAACTCATCTCTATCTGAGATAGCGAGTGTATATTAAGGTGTTTCTCCATCACTTGAAGAAAAATATGAACAAAATACCAAGTTTAGACTCGTTATCTGAGATAGTGAGTGCATGTTAATGTGTTTCTCCACCACTTGAAAACTTGAAAAAAATCTCAAGTTTAGACTCGCTATCTGAGATGGCCAGTGTAATGAAAAAATTATCGCTATGTGAGATAGCGAATGTATGTTGAGCTGTTTTTCCATCACTTAAAGAAAAACTTGAAGAAAATACCAAGTTTAGACTCGTTATCTCAGATGGTGAGTGTCAATTGGATAGTTTTTCAAGACAAGATTCGCTGTTTCAAGTTCTCTCTTCACTTCTCTCTTTTTATTCTCTCTCCCAATTTTGAAAGAAACCCAAAATCCTAGACTCCAAAATTCGTTATTTCACCAACAAAATCTGTCCAAAATCTATCCAAACGATTTAGAGTTGGGTTTCGGAGTTGGGAGAGAGTGTAGAGAGAGAGATAAGTGAAGAGAAGAATGAGACAGCAAGTTTGAGTTTATAAAAATCCTCAATTGACACTCGTTGTCTCATTAACAGCGAGTCTAAATCAAGCATTTTTCGAGTTTTTCTTAAAGTTAGACTTTCTATCTCAGACAGTGAAGGTATTTTCACCAAACTCGCAAACTGAAATAGCGAGTGAATTATTTTAGTAATTAGTTTCGAAAGTGGATAGTTTGGTAAATACTTTTAAAAAGTGGGTCATTTTAGTAACAATTTCTTATGTCTAGGCCTTGGGATGACAGTAGGGCTGCAAACGAATCGAGCTATTCGCGAGCTATTCGGCTAGAGCTCGGTCTGTCACGCGGAATGCAAGCACGTGACACGGCCCAGCGAATGACTTGCGTCATTCATAGGCTGTTATTGATCCAATTCAACAATATAAACAAGTAATAAAAACAACCACGCATGCAATAAAAGAATAATCACATAAATAACAATATTGAAAATTTAAGTATAAAAATAACCAACATATAAATAACCCAACATCTGAAAATTTAACAAACAATATTCGGGTCGAAGCCCACAATACAAGGAAATAGCATTTGTCCAATTTTATTAAAGTCATTAAATAAAACAATATTTATTTTAGCGGCGCAGTAAAACATCTCCTTCATCAATGCTGCTCTCTTATTCCGTCAAGTAAATCTCCTTGATTACTTGTAAGTTGCTCATCTAAAGAGAGGAAAAAGAAAGTCCTTAGAGCAAGTCGTGGACATGCAAGTAGAGAAACAGAGAAACAATGACAATGATGGTATAGCAATGAATTCAATAAACGATGAAATCAATAGTGTTGAATAGTGACAAAGAGATAATAGAATAATATGCAATAACTATGATTTATCACGATAACGATAAACAATATCAATAATGGCAATAATAACGATAATACTGTTCAATTAGATAACAATATGCAATGATAATGTGATGAGAGCCTTAAGTCAATTATTTATTTTTAATCCTAGCTAATGCACGTACTGCTGTGTCCCATGTGTGCCGTACCACAGGTTCGATGCATACAATCAATTTCGTTTAGACTAAGGTGGTAGATTCTATAGTTCATGTGCTCGGGGACAATATTCAATAATGACCGATGACCGAATCAATCGAGATACTGAGTCAGTAATCTGCAATTAACCGATGACCAATATAACCAATAGATCGATAGACCGATAGACTGATAATTAGGAAAACACGGGCCCCTCTTCCGAGTACAGTCACTATGTCATCAACTACCCTAATCAACCCTTAACCTCGGCTTGATTTACTTTCTTTATTCAATTAACATACAATAATGCGCTTAATAAGGGACACTAGTAAAGGTGACAAAACAAGCCTAAGATCATGCAATATACTCTATACAATTAAATACACTAAAAATAACATTATAGATATAATTATATATTATTAAACATAGGAACCCAATTCTGGACAGCAGTAGATTGCTGTACCAAAATCAGAATTCCAGTTGCTACAGGACATCAAATGTGGATCCGTCAGGTGGTCTAGAAACTAGACTCCTGTCCGGTTCCAATGCATACTTAAAGTCTACATTCCGACAACGATAGCTAAGCGAAATTCAATGTTCTTTACAGATTTTAGTTTCTGGCTGGATGTCGATGTTGACTAATTTCAGTTATAAAGGTAGTGAATAATCATTACAAAAATCAGTAAAAATAATTTTTATCACCCTAAGCATGTTATCTACAAATCTGAAATTTATCTTGGCCATATTTGATCATTAGTCCACTAAATTTATTAGCCTAACATGGTAGGTACATGAATCTGAAATTACAGCGCAGCTGTAGTAAAAGGGTCATAACTCGGGCGATATAAGTCGGAATTCGAAAATTCTGGTTTCTATTGACATCTAGACAATTAGAACTACGTTTCATTTTCAGGAAGCGACTGATTTTAGTGAAGTTATCTAGGTCGAAACTGCACAACAAGATTCAGGTTGGCGTAATTTTCAGAATAGTCAACATGTTCATTTTGAATAAAACGGTTAAAAAGTTAAGAATGATAAATTGGAGTTTAATAATCATAAATCATAGCGAGCCATTTCTATGTGAACATGGTATTAAGATAGATGGGGTTCATAATTCTACTAATTACAATTCAACTAATTTATCAATAGCAATCACATTAACAATCAACCCTAATGTACAATCTACAATAGTTGTCTTTAATGTCATGAGATGAAATGTGATAATAATTTCCTATTCTTATATTCAATAACTAACTATATGGGTGCATGTAAGATCCCCATACATTAGAGGCAGAAAGACGGTACGAAGTCGAGATTACCACTTGGATTCGCTCGTGTAAATCCGTGGCATCCCAACGATAGAATACAATAAACAGTATACGATAATCAATTTGGATCTACTTGTGGGTTTCAATAAAAAAATCGAATATGATACAATAAACATTCGATAAGAAATGACTTGCCTTTTTGACGATTAGATCCGAAAGAGAATAATCCGGCAAACTCTGAAAATTACGTGCAAATTACGTGCAAGAAGGTCCAAGCAAACAACACAGCAACTAGAGCAATACTCCACACCAAGATCTTCTTGAACAGCAAATAGGATCTTCGGATTTGCCGTGCGCCGAACACCAAACAGCGACGACAGCCAATCAAAATCTTCCCCACACCGGATCGGCCAAACAGGGAACACCAAATCTCGGATCTGTTGTGGCCTAACACAAAACAGCGGAGTGAACCACTCGATGTCATCTTCCTCCTTCGATTGAAGAGAGAGAGAAGAGACATCAGCGACTCTGCGGCGCGACGGCGGGGGTGAAGCAGCTGAGCTGCGATGGGCGACGCGCGGCGACGGCGCTGGTCGGGAAGCGATGCAGCGCGAGAACTTCCGACGAAGGCGAAGCTCTGTCTCGCGCTCAAAATAGAGGAGCGGAGAATGAGCGCCGACGGGGCTTGGATGGCGATTAGGATGACTGGGAAACTTCGGAGATGTATGGGGGCAAGCGGAGAAGGACTTCGACGGTAATAGGGTGCACGGAGTGGGGGAAATGGTGGTGGCAACTTCGGTGGATTAATGGGTTCGAGCGGTGAGTTAATGGCGAAGCTTGGTGGGGTTGGGGTGAGATGGCGGAGAGTTTGACGATGGTGAGGTGGAGGTGGTGGCGATGGCAATGAGGGTGACGGTCGGAGTTGACGATGGTGGAGGCGAAGGTGATGGGTCACGGTGGATGGAAACAGGGAAGAGGGAGAGGAAGGTGAGCGGGAGAGAGGGGCGGAGGGGTTCAACAGTGCGAAGGGTTGGGTTTGCACAGTATGGGTTCTTTTGGGTATGCGGCTGCACAATGGGGGTTATTAGGTTCGTATTAGGTGGAATTGGTAATGGGGAGAGATTTTAGGGCTTAATAAAAGGGATTTAGTTATTCAAATTTTGGGGGTTACAGATTGTGGAGATTGCGGGGAGTGATTAGGAGAAATCATAGGGATTAGTCCGTTAGGAAGAATTTGGGGGTTTGATTTGGGTTATTGGGTTTGGGTGAGAGATTTCATAGGAGGTGGATATTGGGCTTTGGGTACAAAGTGGATCAATTTGGAGGACAATTCACAACCCAAGAAGACAAGGCAATTTTATAAAATTAAATCTGAATTTAGAATACAAGGAGTAGATTTTAAATGATCAATTGAGATGAGGAATAATTTATAAATAACATTCGAATAAATATTATTGAATACAAAATACGAAAAATGAAATGAATTACAATTACAATGGCAATTACAATTGGGATCAATAACAGAAAAAGGAAAAAATGAAAACGGGAGTTACAATCCTACCCACCTTATAATAAAAATTTCGTCCTCGAAATTTACTCAAGTGGTGATAGAATAACCCCGAAGAACAGAAAAGAATCACACAAAAAGGTGGGGAAACTTCTTCTGGATCTCATCCTCAAGTTCCCAAGTCGACTCACCCGGCGAGTGAGGATTCCAACCATCCCGAACCAACCTGAAGACCTTTCTTCAGAACCTTCTCCCGTCGGTCCAAGATCGAAATCGGATGGATCTCACAGGACAAATCTGGTCGAACAACAACTCCGAGTAGTCGATGACATGACTATCATCCCTGACATACTTCCTGAGTTGGGAGACATGGAAGACATCATGTACTCCAGATAGTGCCGACGGCAACGCGAGTCTATAGGCCACCTTGCCTACTTGCTCTACGACATCAAACGGCCCAATGAATCTAGGGCTTAGCTTGCTCCCGCCTCCAAACCGGATAACTCCCTTCCACGGTGATACTTTGAGGAACACATGATCACCCACTTCGAACTCTAATGGCCTTCTGTGAACATCTGCCCATTTCCTCTGCCTGTCCTGAGCTGCCTGTAGGTGCTTCCTGATCTGAGCCACGGCATCAACAGTCTTCGTGATCAGTTCAGGCCCCAATAGCTTCCTCTCACCAATGTTGTCCTAACACACTGGCAATCGACACTTCCGACCATACAAGGCTTCAAAGGGAGTAGCTTTAAGACTTGCTTGGTAGCTATTATTGTACGAGACTTCTACCAAGTGTAGGTGATCTTCCCATGATCCTCCAAACTGAAGTACACAGGACCGCAACATGTCCTCTAATGTCTGAATGGTCCGTTCTGATAGCCTGTTTGTCTGAGGGTGGAAAGCTGTACTGTACTTCAACTTGCTCCCCAAACTACTCTGAAGACTCTCCCAGAACTGTGATCGAAATCTAGTGTCTCTGTCTGATACAATGCTGACAGGGACCCCATGCAATCTGACAATCTCCTGCATGTACCTCTCTACGAGACTCTCAGTAGACTGACCAACTTTGAACAGGATAAAATGGGAACTCTTCGTCAGCCTGTCAACAATCACCCAAATGGCATTGTGACCCCTGGGACTTCTTGGCAAAGCAGTAACAAAGTCCATGGTGATATGCTCCCACTTTCACTCCGGAATGGAAAGAGGCTGGAAAAGTCAGGCGGTCCTCTGGTGTTCTGCCTTCACCTGCTGGCAGATTAAACACTGAGACACAAATCTGGCTACGGCCCTCTTCATACCATGCCACCAGAAGTGGAGCTTCAAATCCCGATACATCTTGGTACCACCGGGATGAATAGAGTATGTCGACTGGTGGGCTTCCTCGAGTAATTTCCGCCTGACTTCACCCTTTGGGACACACAACCTAGCACCAAAGCGAAGTGACTCATCTGAGTGAATGACCATATCGGTCCTTGTACCTGCCTCAACTTCTGCCGTGAACCCCTGTAACTGATCATCACCTGCTTGTGCTTCCTTAATCTGCTCTACCAGAGATGACTGCATCTGAAGAATCATACAACTCCGATCGGTGCCCGACAAAATCACATTCAAGTCCAATCTTCTCATTTGCTTAATAAGCTCCTTTTGCTAAGTCAAGAACATGGCGACTGGTCTTCTGCTCAACGCATCTGGCACCAAGTTCACCTTACCGGGGTGATACTGCAAATTGATGTCATAGTCGGCCATCAACTCCAACCAGCGCCTCTGTCTCATGTTCAACTCTTTCTGAGTGAAGACATACTTGAGACTTTTGTGGTCGGTAAAGATTTCCACTCGGTCTCCAAGTAGGTAGTGTCTCCACAACTTCAGAGCGTACATCACTGCTGCCAACTCCAAGTCATGGGTAGGGTAATTTTTCTCGTGCGGCCTCAACTGTCTGGATGCATAAGCAACAACCCGACCCTTCTGCATCAACACTGCACCTAGACCTCTGCCTGAAGTGTCACAGCGAATCACGAAACCACCCGATCCATCTGGTATAGTCAGCACTGGCACTGACGTCAATCTGTTCTTCAACTCTATGAAAGCTTCACTGCAGGCCTCATCCTAAGCAAACTCCTGATCCTTTCCTGTCAGTTTAGTCAACGGTGAAGCAATCTTCGAGAAGTCTTGGACAAACTTCCGATAATACCCTGTTAGCCCGAGAAAACTTCTCACCTCTGATACTGACTTAGGCACTGGCCAATCTTTAACTGCCGCAATCTTGGACGGATCAATAGAGATTCCCTCGCCCGAGATAATATGCCCTAAAAAGGCAACCCTATCCAAGCAAAACTCGCATTTGCTAAGCTTCCCGTATAATTGATGTTTCCTCAATGTCTGCAAGAAAATTCGCAAGTGCTCAGCATGCTCATCACGACTCTGAGAATAGACGAGGATATCGTCGATGAACACCACGACAAACTTGTCCAGGAAGGGAGAGAAGACCCGATTCATCAAGCTCATGAACACGGCTAAAGCGTTAGTAACTCCGAAGGGCATGACCAAGAACTCATAGTGGCCATAACAAGTGCAGAAAGCAGTCTTCGGTATATCTTCAGTCTTCACCTTGACCTGATGGTACCCAGAATGCAGATTTAGCTTTGAGAACACAGAAGCACCTCCCAATTGGTCTAACAAGTCGTCAATCCTTGGTAGTGGGTATCGGTTCTTCACTTTGACATTGTTCAGCTCACGGTAGTCCATGCACAACCTGCGACTACCATCCTTTTTGTTGACGAACAGTACAGGAGCTCCCCAAGGCGAGACACTTGGCTTGATAAAACCCTTATTCAACATCTCCTAAATCTGTTCCTTTAACTCCGCCAATTCAACTGGCGCCATCTACCGAATTCTTAGAAATAGGAGCGGTACCCGGCCGAACTTCAATGCCAAATTCCACCTCTCGATCTGGAGGTAACCCGGGCAATTCCTCTGGGAACACATCCAGGAATTCCCGCACTACAAGAGGTGCAGCCTCACAGTCTATGTGCAACTCCATTGCACAATCTTCCTCAGCTGCCACCTTCTTACCGCGTCCAAGGGGTGTCTCCCCAGCATGGAACTCGAACTCTGAATGCCCTGGAATCCTGAACACAACCTTCTTCGCTCAATAATCAATAACAGCATGAGATTCTCCCAGCCAATCCATGCCAAGAATCACATCAAACCTTGAATTCCCGATCAATATCAAATCTGACTTGAAATCTGTGCCCCCAATAACCATAGGGCTCTGCTTGCACTCCCTAGAGCAAACGACAACACTGCCACCTGTGGTGATGTTCCAAGCTGCTGGCATAGCACTGCACTCCAACTGATGTTGATCCACAAAGCGGGAAGAGACGAAAGAATGGGTCGCTCGGGAATTAAATAGGGCATGGGCGGGAAAAGAATGAACTAAAATGATACCTATGATAGAATCAAAAATATGGGAAGAGATGAATAGGGCAGGATAATAAGGATTAAGAAATACTGATGTAAAAAGAAACTGTATATATAATGAATGATGCAAAGATAAATAAATAAAGCAGGGAACAGATAATAAAACAAAAAAACACAAATATACCCGCAACGACTTCCTCTGCGATCTCGGCTTCCTCTGCAGTCAGGTTGAAGGCATGACCACGACCTCCAGATGGACCACCCTGAGGAGCGGCTTTCCTCTGACCAAAAACCTGCCTCTGAGGTGGGAGTGGTGGTCCGCCCTGACACGCCCAAGCGCTCCCTGTGGAGCAGAACCTCCAACTGGTGCAAGGGTCCTGGACTTTGGGCAATTGCGAACCATGTGGTTGCTACCACCACACAGGAGACACTGACGGTTGGCTGCCCTGCAGTTCTCGAGCGAGTGTCCAGTCCTGTGACAGTACGAACAGAGTGGGTTTGCCCTCTGAGCGGCAGGTGCATAAGGCTGTGCTCTGGAGGGAAGGTCGGTGTTGGCCTCCTGATAGGCCCTCCAGACGGCCTAACGGTGACAGAATGCGGAGCGGACTGCTGAATGGCACGCCTCCGCCTACTAGTCTGCTCCTGGCTTCTGGCAGCATCCAGGATATCTGCATAGGATCGGAGCCGCAAGGCAGCCAGGCAGTCCTGAATATCAATGTCCAACCCCAACATGAAACGGCGGCCTTTATCCCCATCGTTCGCCACCATGGAAGTGGCAAAACGGCTCAGTCGGGTGAATTCCGCAGCATACTCATCTACGGTCCGACTTTCCTGGTTCAAGATAGCATCTTAGTTAAACATGGGTATTATTTATGAAATAACAATGAAAATTGCATACAAACACCATCTGACTAACCTGTGCAAGTGCGACAAATTGCCGTTCCATCTCATTCCTTGTTACATCAGGAAAGAACTTTGTGAGAAAGCTTTCCCTGAAGATGTCCCAAGCGATGGGGCGCACTAGCCTTTCCATCTCAGCTCGCCACCAGATCTGGGCATGGTTAACGAGCTGGATGCTCACGACATCCACTCGGTCAACATCTGTTATCCTTACCGTGATCAACAACTGTTCCGTCCTAATGAGTCATTACTCGGCTTCCAGTGGACCTTCCGTACCTGCGAATTTGTCTGGATGTAGCCTCATGAAATCCGCTACATTGCCAGGCCTCGGTGGCAACACTGCGGGCACAGGTACAATAGGCTCTCGATTGGCAGCTCCCAAAGCCATCCTTATCAAGTCACTATATTCTCATTGCATTTGCATCATCTGCTGCATCATCAGCTCGTTCTGCTCACGCTGCATTTGCATTACTTAAGCAATAGTAGGCTCCTCTGGCTGGCTGGAAGAAGAAACACCTCTTCTAAGCATTTCCATAATCTGGGTAATGGTGGGCTCCTCGGGCTGATCATCCCCAGCACGAGAAGTAGAAACACCTTGTCTACCCATGATCTGAAATAAGAATCAAACAGTTAGCATCCAGATTTATAAGTTGGTTATCAATTATCCATGTGATTCACGGGTTGTACATATTGTTGAGTCAGACCGGTTAAACTCTAACTAATCAGGGTCCAATCCCAACAAGTTTCTAACCTGACTCTGATACCACTAAAAACCTTGTCACGCCACGCTTCCCAAAAATGCGGAATGCAAGCACGTGACACGGCCCAGCGAATGACTTGCGTCATCCATAGGCTGTTATTGATCCAACTCAACAATATAAACAAGTAATAAAAAAAACCACGCATACAATGAAAGAATAATCACATAAATAACAATATTGGAAATTTAAGCATAAAAATAACCAACATCTAAATAATCCAACATCTGAAAATTTAACAAACAATATTCGGGTCGAAGCCCACAATACAAAGAAATAGCATTTGTCCAATTTTATTAAAGTCATTAAATAAAACAACATTTATTTTCGCGGCGCAGTAAAACATCTCCTTCACCAATGCTGCTCTCCTATTCCGTCAGGTAAATCTCCTTGATTACCTGTAAGTTGCTCATCTAAAGAGAGAAAAAAGAAAGTCCTTAGAGCAAGTCGTGGACATGCAAGTAGAGAAACAGAAAAACAATGACAATGATGGTATAGCAATGAATTTAATAAATGATAAAATCAATAATGTTGAACAGTGAAAAAGAGATAATAGAATAATATGCAATAACGATGATTTATCACGATAACGATAAACAATATCAATAATGACAATAATAACGATAACACTGTTCAATAAGAAAACAATATGCAATGATAATGTGATGAGAGCCTTAGTTCTATTATTCATTTTTAATCCTAGCTAATGCACGTACTGCTGTGTCCCATGTGTGCCGTACTACAGGTTCGATGTATACAATCAATTTCGTTTAGACTAAGGTGGTAGATTCTATAGTTCATGTGCTAGGGAACAATATTCAATAATGACCGATGACCGAATCAATCGAGATACTGAGTTAGTAATCTGCAATTAACCGATGACCGATATAACCAATAGACCGATAATTAGGGAAACACGGACCCCTCTTCCGAGTACAGTCACTATGTTATCAACTACCCTAATCAACCCTTAACTCCGGCTTGATTTACTTTTTTTATTCAATTAATATATAATAATGCGCTTAATAAGGGACACTAGTAAAAGTGACAAAACAAGCCTAAGATCATGCAATATACTCTATACAATTAAATACACTAAAAATAACATTATAGATATAATTATATATTATTAAACACAGGAACTCAATTCTGCACAGCAGTAGGTTACTGTACCAAAATCAGAATTCTCGTTGCTACAGGAAAGCAAATGTGGATCCGTCAGGTGGTCTAGAAACTAGACTTCTGCTCGGTTCCAACGCATACTTAAAGTTTACATTCCGACAATGATAGCTAGGCAAAATTCAATGTTCTTTACAGATTTTAGTTTCTGGCTGGATGTCGATGTTGACTAATTTCAGTTATAAAGGCAGTGAATAATCATGACAAAAATTAGTAAAAATAATTTTTATCACCCTAAGCATGTTATCTACAAATCTGAAATTTATCTTGGCCATATTTGATCATTAGTCCACTAAATTTATTAGCCTAACATGGTATATACATGAATCTGGAATTACAGCGCAACTGTAGCAAAAGGGTCATAACTCGGGCGATATAGTCGGAATTCGAAAATTCTGGTGTCTATTGACATCTAGACAATTAGGGCTACGTTTCATTTTCAGAAAGCGACTGATTTTAGTGAAGCTATCTAGGTCGAAACCGCACAACAAGATTCCGGCTGGCGTAATTTTCAGAATAGTCAACATGTTCTTTTTGAATAAAACGGTTAAAAATTTAAGAATGATAAATTGGAGTTTAATAATCATAAATCACAGCGAGCCATTTCTATGTGAACATGGTATTAAGATAGATGGGGTCCATAATTCTACTAATTACAATTCAACTAATTTATCAATAGCAATCACATGAACAATCAACCCTAATATACAATCTACAATAGTTGTCTTTAATGTCATGAGATGAAATGTGATAATAATTTCCTATTATTATATTCAATAACTAACTACATGGGTGCATGTAAGATCCCTATACATTAGAGGCAAAAAGACGGCACGAAGTCGAGATTACCACTTGGATTCGCTCGTGTAAATCCGTGGCATCCCAACTATAGAATACAATAAACAGTATACGATAATCAATTTGGATCTACTTGTGGGTTTCAATAAAAATATCGAATATGATACAATAAACATTCAATAAGAAATGACTTGCCTTTTTGACGATTAGATCCGAAAGAGAATAATCTGGCGAACTTCGAAAATTACGTGCGAATTACGTGCAAGAAGGTCCAGGCAAACAACACAGCAACTAGAGCAAAACTCCACACCAAGATCTGCCCGAACAACAAACAGGATCTTCGGATTTGCCGTGCGCCGAACACCAAACAGCGACGACAGCCAATCAAAATCTTCCCCACACTAGATCGGCCAAACAGGAAACACCAAATCTCGAATCTGTTGTGGCCTAACACAAAATAGCGGAGTGAACCACTCGCTGTCATCTTCCTCCTTCGATTGTAGAGAGAGAGAAGAGATAGCAGCGACTCTGCGGCGCGATGGCGGGGGTGAAGCGACTGAGGTGCGACGGCGGTGCGCGGCGGTGGCGCTGGTCGAGAAGAGATGCAGCGCGAGAATTTTCGACGAAGGCGGAGCTCTGTCTCGCGCTCGAAACAGAGGAGTGGAGAATGAGCGCCGACGGGGCTTGGACGGAGATTAGGACGACGAGGAAACTTCGGGGATGTATGGGGGCAAGCGGAGAGGGACTTCGATGGTAATGAGGTGCACGGAGTGGGGAAAATGGTGGTGGCGACTTCGGTGGATTAATGGGTTAGAGCGGTGAGTTAGTGGCGAAGCTTGGCAGGGTCGGGGTGAGATGGCGGAGAGTTTGACGATGGTGAGGTGGAGGTGGTGGCGACGACAATGAGGGTGACGGTCGGAGTTGACGATGGTGGAGGCGAAGGTGATGGGTTGCGGTGGATGGAAACAGGGAAGAAGGAGAGGAAGGTGAGCGGGAGAGAGGGGGGGGGG
Organism: Hemerocallis citrina; assembly: GCA_017893485.1. NCBI lineage: Eukaryota > Viridiplantae > Streptophyta > Magnoliopsida > Asparagales > Asphodelaceae > Hemerocallis > Hemerocallis citrina. The sequence continues at coordinate 397,439,629 of CM030359.1, forward strand.
GGGGGTTCAACAGTGCGAAGGGTTGGGTTTGCACAGTATTGGTTCTTTTGGGTATGTGGCTGCACAATGGGGGTTATTAGGTTAGTATTAGGTGGAATTGGTAATGGGGAGAGATTTTAGGGCTTAATAAAAGGGATTTAGTTATTCAAATTTTGGGGATTACAGATTGTGGAGATTGTGGGGAGTGATTAGGAGAAATCATAGGGATTAGTCCGTTAGGAAGAATTTGGGGGTTTGATTTGGGTTATTGGGTTTGAGTGAGAGATCCAATAGGAGGTGGATATTGGGCTTTAGGTACAAAGTGGATCAATTTGGAGGACAATTCACAACCCAAGAAGACAAGACAATTTTATAAAATTAAATTTGAATTTAGAATACAAGGAGTAAATTTTAAATGATCAGTTGAGATGAGGAATGATTTATAAATAACATTCGAATAAATATTATTCAACACAATATGCGACAAATGAAATGAATTACAATTACAATGGAGATTACAATTGAGATCAATAACAGAAAAAGAAAAAATGAAAACGGGAGTTACAAGGTCAAAGCTCGGTTCGAACTGAGCTCGAGCTCAAAACCGAGCTCGTTTCGTAAACGAGCTGAGCTCGAACTTAGATTTTTTATTTTTTTTTAGGCTAAGCTCGCAAGCTATTCGGCTCGAATACGGTCAAAGCTCAGTCAAAGCTTGGCTCGAACCGAGCTCGAGCTCAAATCTGAGCTCGTTTCGTAAACGAGCCGAGCTCGAGCCTGAAGGTATTCAGCTCGGCTCGGCTCGATTGCAGCCCTAGATGACAGGAGTAAGCAATATTGTAAAAATCGGATGGCATCGAACTAATTTACAACCATCCTTGATTAGTCGATTGAAGTGGAACTGAAAAAGTAAAAAATCTTTGTACAGAAAACAGATGAAGGAGGGTTCAACTGTGAACCGACGGAACCAAGTTCAAGTTGAATTTCAGTGTAAAATGGAGTACACAATTTTTTTTGAAGTTTGAATCTTTAATCTAACATGAGAAGAACGGTTTTTTGCAGAATGACCCACTTTTTGAAAATTTATACCTAATTGGCCCACTTTTTGAAACTAATTACCAAACTGATCAACTTGTTGTTTCAAACAACGAATTATTTGATAATAAGTTCCACTATTTGAAATAACGAGTTTAGTTATCAGAATTTTTCCAACACTTGGAGAAATCTCGTCAAGTCTCAAAACATTAAAGCTAAACTTGCTGTTTCTAGGACTGTAAATCGGACCGGACAGAATCGGACAAATATATATTCAAGCTCGAACCGAAATTCTACTTGGACGGGCTTATGTTCGGCTCGATCTAGGTCGGGCAAAATTTGTATAGTCCGAACTCGGTTCGATAAAGCATTGGACCGCAATAATATTCGGACGGATTTATATCCCGCTCGAGCTCGGTAAAGAATCGGACCTAATAATTTGTTCGAGTTCGGTTCGTATAACAGTTCGGAAGGTCCACGGTCGGACAATTTCTCGAGCCGGACTTGGACGGACGGCGGACCATCCTGTTCATTTTACACCCCTAGCTGTTTCGAACAACGACTCTAATTGAACTAGATTTAAAACATCCAGCTTAGTTATAAGAATTTCTCCAAAACTTGGAGCAATCTCGCCAAATCTCAAAATACTAAAGCTAAATTCGTTGTTTTTGAACAGCGACCCTAATTGAACTGACTCGCTGTTTGAAATATCAAGTCAATTTGCTAATTAGTTTCAAAAGTGGGCCAGTTTGGTATTTATTTTTGAAAAGTATGTCATTTGGACAGAAATTCTGAGAAGAATTAGGTCAACAATGAATTAGCTTTGGAGCCTTACATGATCCTAAATGTTTGGGGCCTACATGACCCTTAGCTGATAACTTTTTAAGTTTTATAAGTTTAAATTAAAAAAAAATTCCAAAGAGACTCCAAGAGTCCAAATCTTCAACGGTAATTGTATTTAGGATCTTGCATTGGTAATGATGATAAGTAATTATGATTTTTGGTAATCATAAATGAAATTTTTTAAAAAATTTAATTTAGCTTATTGGGCATCGTTATTATTTTTTATATTCAGCTTTGGTTGAATTACTTGAAAGTATTGGTGACACTAAAACATATAATAAAGCTTAAAGTTTAATAAAAAATTTTGTGTTCTTATTAGGCAAGATTATCATGCATTAGATATGAAAATAGAACATGTTTTTTCTAAAAAAACATCAAATTTAAAGAAAGAATTAGTTTGATGAGAATGCACATGAAGATAACACACAATCTGCTGAAGATTTTTTTAAAGCTAATTATTTTATTGTTGTAGTAGATGTTGCTATTGCTGCCTTGAAAAATAGATTTGAACAATTGCAAGTATTTGCTGACATTTTTGGTTTCTTGTTTGAGTCAGAAAACTTTTAATCTTTAGATGATAATAAGTTGAAAATTTGTTGTGTCAATCTTGAAAATATTTTAAAACATGGTAGCTTTGTAGATGTTGATTCAAATGATTTATTTTCTAAATTAAAAGTGTTACTAGTAACTTTACTATAAAAAAAAAACGACCTTTGAAATTCTGGAGTTCGTACATTTTTTTTATTGTTATCATAATGTTTCGATTACATATAGAATATTGTTGACCATACTGCTGAAAGAAGTTTTTCTAAATTACAAATGTTAAAATCTTACTTGCGATCGACTATGTCACAAGAGATTAGGTGGTTTAGCAATCTTATGTATTGAAAATGATTTGTTGGAAAAAATTTAATTTAAAAAACATTCTTGATGAATTTGCTTCTCAAATTGCCGGAATAAGTCATTTTAAATGATAATTGGTACTTTTTATTTTATTGTCATTTTGTTTTGCAATTAGAAATATTTTGGAGCTATCAAGATACTTTGAACTGGTAGATATATTTGTGGTCATTTATTATAATATTTGTATGACGATTTTTTTGAATCTTTGGAACTATTTTTAAGCTTTCATACCATTTAAGTATTTAAGTACTTATATATAACTATAATTCTGTGGTAATTTTGGACATATAATTTTTTTCTATATATTAATGTATTTTTTAATTACTAAAAGAAGGGCATCTTAATCTTTTGTTAGCTCAGAGCCTCCAAATTTTCAGGACCAGCTCTGGTTATAATAATAATGTATGCTACTATAAAATAATAAAAAAAATTGTTTGAACGGCCACTTTTTAAATTATAATACATGTAATATAAGTATCAATCATTTGTATTTCCTACTATAGGAATACGAACTGATAATAACAATTATACAGTGAAAAATAAATAATCTATCACCAAGAAATAAAACATGTACATTGCACAGGTTAAAACTTAAAAGTTCAGCAAAGATGTGTCTATCCCTCCCTACACTATAAAGTTTCTATCAAGAGTGAAATAGTTTTTACTGTATCACTGACCTCTCTTTCTATCTACCTTTGGAGAAAGATAAAGAGAGAAAGAGGCACTACAAGACACAAGACAGAGAGGCACAACACACAATGCCAGGTCTCTGCTGAGATTATATAATAAAGATACTGAGAGAGTGTGAGTGAGTGGAGAAGAAAACTCCATTTTAGAAGCAAGAAGCTATATCTTTTTCTCCACCTTCTTTGAAATTGCAATCAGCTTCTTCTATTCTCTTCACTTCTCTCCTCCCAACTCGAGAAGAAGAAGAAGAAAATGACTAAAGACAATGATGACTTCAAGCTCCTCAAGATTCAGGTACCCTCTCTTTCTGTCAATCATACAACCTAAAGTGAATGAGATTAAGTGTTTTGTAATTTGGTGTGTTTATTTTTTGAATGCAGACCATCACCCTCAAGGTTAGCATACACTGTGATGGGTGCAAGCTCAAGGTCAAGAAGCTCCTTCAAAAAATTGAAGGTATTTCCATAATCTCTTCACTTTTTTTTGGTACAAACTTTGCAAGTAAACTAAACCAAAGCCATGAACCCAGTCCATCGAAGGTCTGGGGTTAAGTTATGATAACTGAAGTTTCCTATTGTTAGAAAATAAAAACAAAACTAGCTCCAAAGGATTTCATCGACTAGGACAAAACACATTAGATGTTCATTTCACATAAACCCATGTTTCCATTATGTATTTTCAACTTGTTTATCTTACAACATAACCACAAAAAAAAAACCTTAAAAAAATTATCCTTATTTTCTCTTCATCATTGCAGGAGTGTACTCAATGAACATAGATCTAGAAAACCAGAAGGTTACAGTCTCAGGGACTGTGGACCCCAACACCCTCATCAAGAAGCTGGCCAAGTCAGGCAAGCATGCTGAGCTCCTCTCATCTCAGAAATCCAACAATCAAGCTCAAAACCCCAACCAAAACCAAAAGCACCAGCAGCAGCAACAGCAAAAGCAACAGAAGAATGCTCCTCAGTCTAATCAAGTGAAAGATGCCAACAAGAACAACAACAAAAACAACAAAGGCCCACAAGCCAAACAGAGCCTTAGTATGTTCAAATCTCAGCCCAAAAACCTCACTGCATTCGAGTCAGATGAAGAGGGCCTCTATGGAGATGAGACCGAAACCGAATCGGAAAGTGATGACGACGAGATGAGACTGGTCACTGAGAAGATGAAGCATCTCAACAGCCTCAATATGATGAGGCACCATCAACAGCAACAGCTGCAGCAGCAGCAGCAGCAGCAGGCAAGCAAGAATGCTAACAATGCAGGTATAAAGAAGGGCCCAAGTGGGCCAGCCCAGAAGGCCCAGATGAGTGGTCTCAACCCAGCCCAGATGAATGGGCTGATGGGCCTTGGCATCAATGGCATGCCATCCATCAATGGTGGCCATCATCATCATCATCAAGCTCCCATGATGGGACCCACACCACAATCAGCCATGATGATGAACACAGGAAGAGGAACTGGTGGGCCCCCCATGAATGGCATGAACATGATGATGCAGCAACCTCAGATGATGTACAACAGATCTCCTCAGATCTCTTCTCCTTACACTGGGTATTACCAGCAGCAGTACTATCCATATCAGACTCCTCAGTATTTCAGCAACAATAATCAAGCAGGAGCAGACAGCAGTAGTGACTACTCACACCTCTTCAGTGATGAGAATGCAAACAGTTGTGTTGTCATGTAGTAACTGTAAGGGTCAATAAGAAGTAGCATTGGTCTATAAGTTTATGGAATGTGGTTATCTTTTTGCTGTTATTAATAAATATTATTAATTCCCGTCAACATGGTTTATCAATGAATGGTTGGTTGAACAATTTATTTGCTGTTATTGCAGGTATTAAAGCACCAAAAAGTACAAACAAAATACGAATGAAATCTTGTGACAAAAGAAATTCTCCATAAACCTTCAAGTAGAAACTAAGTTCCGAAGAGACTGAAAGGAGAGATTCATCGTAGAGTTAAGGGTATGATGTTTACATTTTAACACGCTCCCGCATATTGAGGGCTATTTTTGTGAGTCATGACCTAAATTACAGATTATATATATATGGGTAAAAGGGATATGAGCAACTTGCTCATTTAGTAAATGAGTGATTATGTGGCATGCATGTAATACATTGGACAACTAACCCTTTTAAGAATTTTTCAATCACATGCATGACACATCATCAATTGCTTATTTACTAAATGAGCAAGTTGCTCATACCCCTTTTTCCCTTTTAATATATATATATATATATATATATATATATATATAAATTGTGCAGTGAGATTCGAATCTAGGTGGTTCTAATTCTATGTAAAAGACGTTAGCGATTGACCAAAACATCGAATCTAGGTTGTTACCTTAGCGATCGACCAAAACTTTGAAGTTGTGGTAAGAGTGTTGATAGAATATTTATATTCTAACAATAACATTGACAATTTAAATGTTAATTTCGGGCAGATTTATAACCTATATAAACAGAATTTGAATTTGGGAGCGATGATGAATATCTCGGATTGAATTATGAACCCTCCGGTCAATACAAAACCTTAGCTGTGAAAAGTAGCAATATTCAGTGAATTAAAAATCTATATGAAAGATTCATTTACTACAAATTATAGGTTTTCAAGAACAACAATCCATCTGTGTAATTATAAAAGCGATAAATAGAGTAGCCTTCTCTAAAACGAATATTCCAAACCTACTAATATTAAATCAGAATCAAGAGAAGACATTAAAGCATTAAGGATCCTCAACAAAATTTAATAATGAAAGAATTCAACAAAAACAGAGTCATGTAGGGTTAGTTCAGAAAATTCTAAAACTTTAATTAGTAGGTTGAAGACACACTTTACACAGAAACCAAGTTTGAAATTTCAGCTACTGGGCTTGCTCAATAAGCTACATTTTTAAGATAAAAATAAGCTACATTTACTTTGCCCATGTGAGCTTAATATGTAATTAAGTAAAAGATAATAAATTAAGTGGATAGTTTAGTCTACATAGTCAACTGTCACATATGTCTCTTGCTTTAAGAACAGGGAACACATTGGTACATGAAAGGAGAGTATCCCATGTGAGTCACCATTATTTTACGAAGGGGAGTGGGTGGATGGATGCACACCTTTTCATGTTAGCTGCTTCTCTTCTAGGCTCTCTATCTTCTAAAATGTCACACTGGAATAGTGTCATCTGAGACATGAAAAATGATTCTTTCACTACAAATATCTTACTTTTCATAGTAGTTTTTAGATATTGTTAAGGATATGTATTAGTAGTATAACAGTTGTAAAAATAGGCAATTTTTCATAGTAGTTTTTAGATATTGTTAAGGATATGTATTAGTAGTATAACAGTTGTAAAAATAGGCAATTGGATTGGTGATTTCTATATTGATGAATCTTGGTTTTGTATATGTTCCTATATTGCATAAGTTTCCTGCAATCATGGGAGAACCGGGAAAGGAACATGTTGCCGCTGAATTCGGGTGTGGCGGCAATAGATGAGATTTGTAGGTTCGTGAGGAACTCACAAAGATCGACCCCTTCTTCTTCCTTGCAAATTGATTGGCTCCTTGGTGCTCCCTCGAAACCTGCACCAACGTTCGAGACACCGGGATGGATTCCGGCGACGAACCCTCCGACGATCAAGTCAATACACAGAAAAAGACAAGGAAAAAAGCTCAAGTGTGCAAAGTGTGATCACCTTTAACAGTAGGAGGCCAGGGGGGTTTTATAGTCGCCATGAGAATCCTTTTCAGGATGAGATCGAGTAGATCCCTATTTTCCAGTGTGGGAGGATAAGGGTGGTTGTAACCACCTCCTCCAAATCAGGGGAGCCAGGATTTCCTCCAATCCTGTTGAACTGCACGTAACTGGTCGAGACCCGTTCTCAACTGGTCAGATCCGTTAAATGGGTTAGCGGGTCCAGGAGGAGGGGCCTGGTTCCCAATTCAGACTCGTCTGTAGGCGAGATTACCATCTTACCCCTGGGACTTTGAGATTCGTGCCCGTTTTGAATGGTTTCGATTTAACCACATTTTTAGCTATATCAGAACAGTTTTAAGATTATACCTTGCAAAAAAAATTTGAAAGTCGAGAAGATCATATAGCTTCAATGGTTGTAGTCTTTTCCACCAATTCCTGTAGTTCACAGGCTGACCATAGGAATCCTATTGTGCAAGTATACCTTATGATTTTGCTGCAATATAAGTTTAATCAGAGCCTTAAAACTACAATTTTAGTAGATCACACACCTTTAAGTAACCTTTTAGGAAAATTATAATGGCTACGAAAGGTTCCAGATCTTGGAAAAAGAAGGAAAACTCAATTTGCAGGATGGTGTTCATATAGATTCTCAAATTACAACCAAATTTTGCAAAGTTTCAGTGTTACTGTGATAGAGATTCACAGGCTCTATCAGGTAGACTCTATTAACTTCAGATTTACTTACTGAGATTTGTTCAGGAATGTCGGCCATCAATAATGTCTGTTCAACAACTCTAAATCTGTAAGAAAAATAAATAAATAAATAAATAAACAAGAAAAAATATATTTAGCAGACAGGTCTGAAGAAACAGCAAAATAGATATAAAGAAACAAACAAAAAACAGGACTTAATTAATCATTAGTTTGCTGGTTGTATCAAATTGGGTAGCAGTAAGTACTACGTGAACTAATTCAGGTCTTATCTAATACAGTTTATTTATTTTTTTAATGTAATTATCTGATACAGTTTTCTATCCAAATTAGTTGAATTCCCACATGCCGGTAACATTATTTTGGGGAAAACTAGAAATAAATTGATTTAAACCCACCAGTAAGATAAAAATATGAACTACTTGATATAAGAAAAGAGTTAGATTCACTTTATTATTAGAGCCTGTTGATTTTGATGGATTGAAATGTTAAAGGCCAACCTTAGCATTGCTCATCCAACAAGTTCCAGTTAGCTTGTTTTCTAACAAAATGATGTCCAAAAAACAAGAACAGGAAGTAAATGGAGAAAGTAAAACAAATAGGCAGCGAGTAAGAGTACTATCTCATAGTTTTGACACTTTCAACATATGTAAGAGCATCCACAGCGGTTTCTTATAATTGGCAATTTGCCATTTTATAAGAAACGATCGTCTGCAGTGGTTTTCTATTTTCCCATTTTTTAGCAAACTCGCTATATCTGTTTCTCATATATGAGAAACGAAATACCCATTCTCAAATTATAAAGGACGGGATATCATATACCGTCGTTCAGATTTTATAATATTTTAATCACGTCAAACGGGAAAACATATACCGTCCCTCCGATTTTTTTTTTTTAAAAAAAAAAACTCCTCAGACGGGATATGTTATCCCGTCTGAATCGGACGGGAGAACATATCCCGTCCCAGGAGATTTTCATTTTTTTTAAATTTTTTTTAAAATGAACGGCCAAGATTCGTCCGATCGAGAAAAGAAAAAAAAATAAAAATAAAAATAAATTTAATTCTCGGACGGGATATGTTATCCCGTCCTTGAATTGGGGTATTAGTTAGGTAGTGGGTAGGTTTAGGGGTATTAGTTAGGTATAGTTAGTTAATTAATTAGGTTTAGGTATTATAATATTATTTATTTTATTTAATTAATATATTTTAATAGTTAATTAATAATTAAAATTTTTAATTTTTTTTAAAACGAGAGAGACGGTATAATATATACCGTCCCACGCAATTTTTTTTTAAAAATTGCGAGACGGTATATGTTATACCGTCCCACGCAATTTTTTTTAAAAAAGCGCAGAATATAGCAAACAACCACTGCAACGTTCTTCGCTATTTGCTATTACTGTAGCATCCATTTTTTACAAAATGAGAAACACCATTGTGGATGCTCTAACTGCTATCTATATCTTTACTATGAAACACACGAGATTTTTCTCCTACTTTATTTTTGTGAACAAAGGATTTAATCCTAAGGGACTCTAGCCAATAACCATAAAAACCTGAAAATAGTTCATACTGCTAACATCGTCACTGTCTGTAGCAGAATGTAGCGTATAGCCACAACAAACAAAATAGCCACCGGTCAGGAAAGAATGTACCAATAAAAAGACATAACAGAGTATCACACAAAAACAGAAACCCAAAGCGCAGAGTTGCGGATCTAAGACAATAGGAGGATTCCCTTCATTAGTGATTTCATTTCTTTCATAAGCAGCTTGAAGGAAAGTCACGTGCAGAATTCCCGAAATATACTCTTGTTGACGAGGGGACAAAGCCGCAATCGAATTTAAAGTGGAAGAAATAGGATCAACCTCATTAGCATGACCACTAGCTTCAGCAGAGCCAGTAATGGTAGAATTGAAGCTATCAACAATATCTTCACCACCTTCAATAGCCACAACCACATCATTATCAGAGATATCAACCACTAGAGTAGGAGAAGGAGCTGCTCCCTGCAACCCATCAGAACTAAGACCCAGGGCGGGCCCTAAGTTTCCGGGGGCCCGAGGCGAAAGGCCCAAATAATTATTTTTGGGGCCCCTAATTACAATATAATTTTTTTACCCGCAAAATACGTACATATATTTATAAGGGAAATACAAATTTTGAAGCTCCTAAAATTGCAAAAAATTTGGACTGAGGCGACCGCCTCACTTGCCTCTAGGTGGGGGCCGGCCCTGCTAAGACCCACAGGAGAATTGGCTAAAACCTAAAGAAAGAAAGAAATAAATAAATAAATAAATAAATACGTTAACAGTCGGTCATATAAATTTGCATTGACATATGTATAGCTGGATCATTGTGAAAATTGTTGACTTGTTATCTCTCTATTGGAAATTTTCAGTTCTCATTTCTGGTTGCACATGAGATTAAAACTTAAGATTAAGAAAATGTACAACAAATTAAGTCATTCTTGTTTTGATAAAATATTTAGTCATCTCTAATATTATAATGGGAGAAGGCCTTAATGTCATTTGTAAATATTTGTCATTCTACCAACTTGTGCAACGCACGTGTTGGTAGATTTTTTTTTTTTTTGTTCTTTTTATTTTTCCTCTCCATTTTTCTCACGTGCAACGCACGTGTATAATACTAGTATTTATAAATGTATAAGAAAACACTTGGAAACCCCAAAAGAAAAGGAATAAACAAAGCAAAGGTTGAGGCCATGCGCAACTGAAACACCATGATTAACTCACTCAAAATCATTTCCAAATATTTGAAAAGATGATGGTCAACCCACATGCATGCTTGGTTTCAGATCTCTACAGTCCAAAATGGTTGGAAAAAAGAAAGAGAATAAAAAAGGAAAGAGAATACCACCAAAGCCAATGCATGTAATATCAAAAGCAAAAGTATAGCTCACAGCTGAAGGTCCAAAGTTCACTTTATGTCTTTATCTACCCTGTTTCTTTTGTACTGGTAAGAGTTAGCCCACCTACAGTCCTTTCCTTGAAAGCTACAATGAAACTGTAGTGTTTACAATGTGATTCTACTCATAGAGAACCAAGTGAGCTCCCCCAAAAATCTCACATGGTTTTATTTTTATCTTTTACTTTTCAATATCACCTCCAAAATTCTTAAAACTTTCATGAAATTAGGGAAGGCTTTGTGGTACAGTAGAAAATTCCCTCATATAACCCACTAAAAACTCAATCTCCGTTATGAAAATCCACGATTCACACCGTTCAAGTTGATCATCATATCCTAAGGCATCGAGCATTTGAACATGTTTTTCCCACTCATCAAAGATGTTGCAAAATGAACGGTTTTTCAGCTATATTTGTGTAGATCTTGATCTTGATCAAGATCAAACAGTGCTCACGAACCCAATGTGCAACCAAAGCTGGTCATATATATATATATATATATATCATATATATATATATATATATGTGTGTGTGTGTGTGTGTGTGTGTGTGTGTGTGTTGGGGGGGGGGGGGGGGGGGGGGTGTTGATCATGTGCTAACTCGCGCGCGCATCTGTTGATCATGATCAAGATCGGATGATCAATCCGATCATGATCATGATCGTGATCAATGGATGTGCCCCTTAGTTCGCAGGCGATCATGTGCAAATTGGTTCGCACATAATCGCCATTATATATATATATATATATATATATATATATATATGATCATGCGAGAACTCTTTCGGTGAGAACCAAGTGTTAACTTTTTTTTTTGTAACATAAATTGAAAATCCGAACAATTTATTTTGATTTGCATATCTAAATTAGTCTACGGATGAGAAATCAAGCCATTTGAGATTTGTTTGTCCATGCATCAAAATGTTACAAATTGTATGGCTGAATATCATTATTTTTTATAATGACATGATGGATGGACAAATAAATTTCATATGACCCGAGTTTACATATTTAGACTAATTTAGTCATTCTAAATAATATGAACGGTTTTGATCATCTATGTGATGGTTATGTAAAAAGTTTAGACGAAGCTTATCATGAGAACTAGTTCTCACTTAATTCTCATATAATCACTCTCCTATATATATATATATAGGGTCTAGTAATAAGGATATTTTGGTGACTTTTTAGAATGCAAATATGAAAACTGAGATTCTATCAAAATAGACAATTTGTTGGGGAACAATAAAAAGGAAAAGCTAAAAGAAAAAAAAGACACAGAGACCAAAACAGGGAAGCAAGACTCTATAAAAGTTGGTAGCTAGTTAGCTTTAAAGCTTACAACAACTAGCTAGGTTTTGTCACTTGGCTTTGAGTACAAGGGAGATGATGACTCAAAACAAGAGAAAGGAGCAAGTGAGATAGTGATCTAGGGTTAGGAGAGTGGGGATAATACTTGGGACAGGCAAGTGGCCAGTAGTGAAGTGAAACAAGCAGCAGGCTGTAAGTAATTGACAGCTAAAGACTTGAGACTTACGGGTGAAACCAAAGATTAAATATTTAAGGTTGGTGGGGTTTGTTGCCTTTTTGACTTGTAGGTGAACTTGAGAATCATACTCTAAGCTGGTAGAACAAAGCACACTGTTTGTTTAACTTTTAGCCTTGGACCGCTGGATTGACTGTTAGATCACAAACACAGGTTTTCAAGTGCTTACAAATATGGCTAAATTTCAGATAATTTCTCAAACATTGTAAACCTATCGCTTCCATTTGATTCAAAATTGTGACAGCACTAAGACCATTTAAACAGATATAACCTGATAATATATAAATCATAGATGGAGACAAATGGGAAAGTTATTGTGGGAGAAGCTTTAGAACTTGGCAGACCCATAAACATAGTTTTGATTAGAGGTGAAGAAGATAAAAGTTTTGCAATTCTTCCATAAAAATCTTGACTCAAAAGAGTTAAAAGTCATTGTAACCTGTTGTTTAAAACTGCCTCTAATCGTTGATTTCTTTTGCAACTGTATATAAGAATGAAAATAAATTTAAAACGGAGTTACCGGCCTATGGGGAAGTCGCGCGATACGCACTGCCCTAAGAGTTGATTCGCGGTCTTATGTGCAGACTCTTCACAGATGCTCCTAGTGGTAAAACCCCCGGTATCACCGGCGTCTCGTTGTCGCACACAACGTCGAGAGATTGACCCGAACTTAGCCTTGCCTAGAACGAAGGTGAAAAAGAAAGGGAGCGCGGAAGCAGCGAAGGAAGGGTTTGCGGAAGTAGCGAAGAAGGAGATTCAATTTGTGGATGCGATCTGATTTTTTCCGTAGTTGTAAAAGGAAGGGAGTTTGGAATATAAAGACACCAGAACGTGTGAATGTTGGGAGAGAAGGAAGCCAGTAAATTCGGATCTGAAAACTAATCCAATGTTTAGGAGGAATTAGTCAAAAGAAAAAAAATAAACAGCAAAAAGAAGTATTGGACCTCAACCCGAACCCAAAGAGCAATTTCGGATCGGCATTCGTGTCCGCAGATGCGGGCGCGCACACCCATGCCCACTACGCGCGCCGAACCGAACCGGGCCGGGCGGCGGCGGCAGCGCGCGCGTGTGGCCCACGGGTTCTCTCCACACCACACAAGACTACAATGGGGTAAAGGATGGTTTGTATTATAACCATTCATATGGCATACCTTCCCACCAATGTGGGACTAAAAAAGGAGAAGGGAATCTTGGTTTTGAGAAGGAAACAGCCAACATAACCATCAATGCCTGTGTTTTTTTACTTTATAAATAATTTCTTATTAAAAGAAGCTGTATTTTGTTTTGAAAAATTCCATAATTTCAAGTACTAGAATACAATGCAAAAAATATATTTTCTACTACAGACATAGATATCTCCAACAAGAATCTCCCAACAATGCAGTTTTGATCGTAAAATAAGCAGGGCTCATTAATTATTGTCTGGATCATGACAATTACTACAGTTTACTGTTTCTCTTGTTTTATTGTCTTATAACAGTACTGTTGGGATGGGGGCGTCAACACACCCGTGGTCGCAGCGGAACTAAATAGAACAATGAAGAAGTCGAAGTAGATAAGACGAATCAATTGAGCAAGCAAGTAGATCCACCAATCCAACACAAACACAACCAGGATTAATCCCAGTTGGTTTTTGCTTAATTCGGGAGGAAATATAGGAAGATCTGATATTTAACTAGAAGAGATTATAAGGAGTTAATGATTCACTTAATACAAGGAATTAAACTCACTCACCAAGAAGAATCTCTTTCTCAAGCCTCTCTTTGCAATGGAGAAAATATCAATGAAATACTATCCTCTCATATTGGAGGAGTTTACAATATATATAACGAAGAATAGAGAGAACCCTATGTTTAATATTGATTCCCAGTCGTCAATCTGTAGAAGAAGTAACTGAATAGGAGCCGTACGATCTGACTTGAAGTTGAAGATTGGGCTAAAACGACCTAACAAATCGAGGGACAGAAAATACACAACACCGCGGACGGCCGACCATCCCACAAGACCGGTCTGTTAGAAAAATAAATATTAAAACCCTCATCCTTACCACAACTTCGAAGTTTTGGTCCATCAGTAGGGTCATTAATATGGTATCAGAGCAACCCAGGTTCGAATCTCACTAGCTACGCAATTTAAATGCGGTTAAAAAAAAAATACCGCTGTGTATAGTCCAGGTCTTGGCCCAAAAAGATGGCCCTCAACCTGGGTTTTAGCATACAAATGCAATTTCTCTTAACCCTTCTACAACTTCGATGTTTTAGCATAGTGGCAGGGACTTTCACATGGTATCAAAGCAATCCAGGTTCGAATTGTAATACCCTAATTTTTGAATATATGAAAGATTATTTAATTTTACATATGGTGTGCATGTGTAATATTGTTGGCTATTATTTACTTTCATGATGAGTAAGAGCATTGCTTTAGAAAGTATTTTTCCCTAAAGCCCAAATGTTAATTTACGTATTTACTTCTAAAGATACTTTTTCTTGGCCCAATTAATTTAAGCCCATGAGTTTAATCTTTTCTTATTTTTCTATAACTTGGAGTGTGTAGCATTCCTTTTCTTTTATTTTTGTTTTGATTTACAAAATTTTGTAGGGGATTTGTGTGTGCACGTGCCCTCTATGTACATGTGCAATGCACACTTCCCTAATGGCCGGATTGCTTCTTTTGGAGGGATTTTCAAATGGTTGACTGGAGATCATGGGCGGTTATTTTGAGGTGTAGGTAGTTTTACAACCCCCTAGTCAATCCTAGCCTTTGATCTTATAACCATCTAATGAATCCTAGCCTTTCATCTCACTCCCCTTGGTGTATAAATACCCCCCCCCCCTCTCATCTATTATTCCTTACACTAAGATTTGTTTTATGAGATTATTATTGTAAAGAGAGGTATTTTGTGAGTTGTGTGTGTGCTTTTCTGTGGAGGCCGAGTAGCATTCTGAAGACTTCGGTGTGGAGCAAGGAGCAAGGAGCGAGGAGTCGTTCACTATAGTAAGGAGCTTTTGGCTGGATTTCGATTATTTCGTCAAATAAGGTGGGTGTTTCTCAGGACTTCTAGTGTAGAAATTATGCTATAATTATGATGGTTGTTGCTATTGCTTATGAAGTAAATTCAAACGTACTAGAATTGCTCGAATATATTATGATAATAATTGTGGAAGACAATTAGTGAAATAATGACACTACAAACAATGACGAATTGGGTCGGTACAATCGACTGCCGTAAGGATAAGTCGACTGGTACGAGACATCTGTTACATGTTTGTTAGAAGTTTCATGACAAATATGTGTATTATTAAAATGAAGTAGTAAGGCTAAACTCATATCCTTCATGATGTACATGGCTAAGTAGACATGGGCATGTGGAAAAAGAATTAGGAGATAATTAATAAAACTGAGAATGACTGGTACAGTTGACTGATGTTCGGAGTAGTCGACCGATGCATTGATTAAACTATGAGTATGCCTGAAATTCCATGAAATGAGATATGTTTTCATTGTGATTGTCCTAGTGTAATTGAGAATCATGTTTTATCTCTGCACGAAAGTTATGAATAAGTGTGAATGCATGTTTAAAATATTTCCTCGAAGAAAAGATAATGTTAGTAACTTGAAATTCCATGCTGCGATGTTACTGAACAGTAAGAAGCTTTGTGTTTTTGAAACATGAATATATGCATATTGTGATTTAACATCATGATGCAAGTGTATGTAAGAACTGTAAGAAAGATAATCCCTTAATTTGAAATATGAATCTGTCCAGTCGACTGAATGCGCGTAGCAAGTCGACTGAGCTGAACCTGATAATGTACTGTTAAAAATCCCAGGACAGACGACTGATGGATGAACAGTCGACTGTCACGTGGATAACATTTTGAACATGAAAAGTTGCGGGTCAGCCGACTGGCCGTGTGCAGCAGTCGACTCTCCCGAGTGTTTATGAAGAACTTGTATTGACTGTACGAGTCGACTGGTATCCTTCCAAGTCGACTGTACAGAGTAGATTTTGATATGTCAGAGATTTCAGTTTTGATTATTGCTGAAAGTTGTGAACTTTATGATTGATGTCAATGAACTCTTTTATGGCTGTATGAATTTATATGAAAAGAATCATAGATGTGAGTTGAGAATTAAATGAACATGAAAGGCTAAAGTTCATGATAAAGAAAGTCTGTGAGACTCTAAAATAAATTATGAGCTGAAAGTGCTCAATTGGAAATCGTAAATTGGAAATTGAAACCAAAGAGTAGCTAAGTCTCCCCCGGCATTGAAAATGAAATGAAATGAGAATTTGAAAGACCAAGGTTGGTCATGTATTGAAATGGATGAATAAGTCCGGTTGAGTGGAGAGGCTAACTCTAGAGCTTTGATTTTTGTTCATGATTCTAATAAAAACTAAGGATTAGTGCATAGTGAAGATGTGATGAAAGTGAGAGAAAAACACGAGTATGAAAACTAGGATTTACGGTGCGGGTGTGTGAGCCACAGAATGCATGCTTGATGCGTCAAGACATGGCGTGGGCACAACTCAGAATGATCGGACTCTAGTCACGCTTGTGGGATGTTTGGTGACTGCAAGAGGATCGTGTGCCATGAAGGAGGCTGAAATTGCCACAGAATGCGTGCTTGATGAGTCAAGACATGGTGTGGGGTTCCCCTCCAGGTTTTCTGTACACGAGCTTGTACTCATAGATCATCTAGGACACTCACCGTACTTACAGTAGTAGATTAAGTCATGGCGAGGGATAGAACCCTACAAAGTTGAAGAACGATTAAGAGGCTTACCCTCGGACCTATGTAGTATGGGATGCATAGAATCCGAACAAGTGCGCATTAGTGTCATGTAAATTAAATAATTGCATTAAGGATTAAGTGCACAATCACAACACGACATCATTAAGATTTCCCTCTTGTCTTTTATTTTTGAATGTGAATAAGTGTGTGATTTGTTAAGAAATGAGAATCGTTATACTGTTTCTGGCATAGAGAGGATGGCCATGTATAACTATCGTCGGTTGAATAAACTGACGTACCCACAGTTTTGTATGCAGGATAAATGACATATTACATGTTAAAGAGGAATGGATGCATAAAGATTTTACCATGTTGTTGTACATTTATGTAAATGTTGCAAATTTTTACTTCCGCTGTGCAATGTAAATGTAATATATGATGTAAACTTTGATGTAAAGTGAAAAGTTTAAAATTCCTTGTAAAATTGTACTAAAGAAAGTGAAAAGATCCTGTAGAACATCTCGAATTCAGTGTATTTGGGATTCGGGGCGTTACACGAATCTCACTGGCTACGCGATTTAAATGCGGATTTTAAAAAAAAATACCGCTGCGTATTGTCCAAGTCTTGGCCCACAATTTGTTGGGTATTTATCATTTTTTTTGGCCCATAAAAAAAAGGGCGCTCGATCTGAGGGGGCGTGTTAGAATACAAGTGCAATTTCTCTTAACCCTTCTACAACTTCGAAGTTTTGGTCCATCGATAGGGTCATTAATATGGTATCAGAGCAACCCAGGTTCGAATCTCACTGGTTGCGCAATTTAAATGCGGATTAAAAAAAAATACCGCTGCATATAGTCCAGGTCTTGGCCCAAAAAGATGGCCCTCAACCTGCGATGGCGTGTTAGAATGTAAATATTAAAACCCTCATCCTTACCACAACTTCGAAATTTTGGTCCATCGGTAAGGTCATTAATACGGTCGACCATCCTCCTCTCGGCCAAACCCTGTACAACTGCGGTCGGCGGTGCGGTCGACCCGTCACATTGCCAGCACGTTGTTGCTGCTGTTTTTCATTATACACTCTTCGGTGCTTTGACCTCCGTGATTTATCTTACCTTCTTCTAATCTGAACCACGAGTATTCAAGACACAATCCTAACAAGTACTTAATTCACTCGTGGAGTTTTTCATTTGTTGCTCCTTCTCCATAGATTTCTTAAAGAAAATTTTATGATGCACATCAATTAAACCCAAAAGCTAAGGGATTATATTAACTATTTACACTACACTCAGATTTTAGTTCATGTATCAAAACGATTTATGCACTATTGCATGACCCAATCGACCAAATCATTGAATTTAAACTCATTTCAGATACTTCAACCTCTGATTTACCTCATCAGATGTAGCGGTTCTTTTTTTTTTTTTTGATAAAAGATGACATCGTCATCGTTTAATTAATAAAAAGTTAACGAAATAAAGTAGTGCCTATTACAAATCCCAAATCCAAAAGTCTGAATCTGTACAACAGTTCAAATACAAACTATAATCTCTAGTACATAAATGAAGATACAGATACAATGAAGCAGTGGTCCTCGACTACCGGCTCTCAAATAACCTAATCTGAACTACTTCGTGAGAAGTCTCTTCCTTGCACCTGCCTGACTTGCCCACGCGTGAATAAAGGCAAAGATTTTATGCATTAGAACAGAAAATCTATTATTGATATTGCAGAAACACAAGTTGTTACGGTCTAGCCACAAGTCCGACATCGCAGCTTCCACAGAAATATCCCACACAGTTTTATCCTCGTTTTTTATTATATCACCCCTCCATTGACCCCAAACCTCGATACTCGACTTAGGACAATCTAAACTCCCAAACCCTAGACAACCTCCCAAACTAGCCTGACTTTATTGCAGAGGAACATAATATGATTTGTCTTCACCGTCGTTGTTACATCTCGTACATCTAACATCAATTTGCATATATCATTTCTGGAGGTTGATCTTGGATAAGATCACATCGTTCTTCATCAGCCAAAGGAATACTTTGACTTTCAGCGGTGCCTTAGAATTCTAGATAGCTTCGGCCTCCTTTCTTCTTGTCCCACCATCATTGAGCCATTTGTACAATGATTTCACAGAATAAATGGAACTAGGATCTAAGTTCCAAATCCTCTCATCCTCTGTTTTGTTAGTGTAGCCTTCGATCCGAATGAAATTGTTGAGGTTTTGCAACTGATTAAGACTCTCATGCGACAGTCCCTCAAAAACATCGATCCTCAATCTCTCATTGCACCAAACATCAGCCACAAGCGTATCGGTATTTATCGTAGCTGCAGCAGCTTCCGAAAATAGACTAAAAAGAGTATTGCTTCCGCTGTAAAATATCCAGGCCCAACATCAAGTAATCCATAAATAATATTTTGGGCTTCCATAAGTATTGGGCTTCTAAGAACATGCTAGTGGTTCTAGATTCATCATCAAGTGCATAAACTTAGATCAATGTTCATCAATGAGCATTAATGAATGTTCATGAAGGAAGTATGAAGATTCATGAATGAGCATTAATGAATGTATCTAGAGGTTTCCTCCTTGGCCTATACAGGGAGAGGACATTTGCTCATTCCAACAATACATGGTGAGAGAATCATCTTCATCCAAGTAGAGAGAAAAAAGTGTCCACTCCAAGTTGAGAGTGTTGAGTGTTATAGTAGCAAAACAATTGTAAGAGAGAGTTTCCTTCAAGTGGTGTTCTTGAAGTTGGATCTTTTTGTACCCATTGCTTTCATAGTGGAGGTTCTTGTTTCCCCGTGGGCGTATGCACATTGCCGAACCATGTTATATTTGGTGTTCTTTATCCCTTGCTCTTTTATTTTCTTGCATATTTCAATTTGTGGTTTGAGTTGGTATTTTCATTCTACTATTATCGATCATATTTTTTCCCAACAGTGGTATCAGAGCACCGGGTTTGTGGTGCTAGCATTAGAATGGAAGGCTCAAGAAGCACTATGGTTCGCCTCAACCACTCCAATTGGATTACATGGAAGCCAAGAATGGAGGACATTCTTTATTATAAGGATTTGCATGAACTTATGGAAGGAGTGGAAGGCAAGCCGAAAAATACTACCGATGCCGAATGGAAGAAGTTGAACCGCAAGGTTATTGGTCATATTCGTGAATGGGTGGATAATAGCATGTTTCACCATGTATCCAACGAAACCGATGCACATGCTCTTTGGTTGAAGTTGGAGTCGTTGTTTGAACAAAAGACTGCCTCCAAGAAAGCATTCCTCATCAAAGAGTTGGTCAACATGAAGTATAGGGAAGCATCTAAACAACTTCCAGAGCATCATTAATCAATTGGCCACGAAGGACATGAAAATTGAGGACGAGTTACAAGTGTTGTTACTTCTTAGATCGTTGCCCGACAACTGTGAGACCTTTGTCATCACCGTAAGTAACTCTGCTCCTAATGGTGTGTAATCTATAGATAATGTTAAAGATAACATGATGAATGAAGAAACCAGAAGAAAGTCTACAAGTTCCGATAGTAGCCAAGTGTTTGTGGCGGAGAATCGAGGAAGGAGCAAGAGTAAAGGTCTCAGTCAAGATTGTGGAAGAAGTGCAAACCGTTCGAGGACACGTTTCAATGGGAAGTGTCATCATTGTGGTTTCTATGATCACATGATAAAGAATTGCAACATATTGAAGAATAAAAAGAGGATGGAAAAGATGACTCAACATACCAAAAGGACACAAGTAGTACCGTCGATGCCGTATCTGAGCAAGTATATGAGTTGTTGGCTCTTAAAGGTGAATGCCTACATGTCGATGAAGATAAAGGCGATTCATGGGTACCTAATTCTGGAGTATCTTTCCATGCCATAGAGCACTCGGAATTCTTCACCACATACAAAGCCGTAGACTTTGGGATAGTGAAGATGGGCAATGATAGCTATTCCAAGATTGCAGGAATCGGTGATGTTTGGTTTGAGCCGATTTGGGCTATAAGCTACTGTTAAAAAATGTGAGATATGTTCCTGGCCTACGTCTCAATCTATTGTCAACCGACGTGCTTAATCAAAAGGATTTCATCATCATGGAGGTGATGGAAAATGGAGGCTTACCAAGGGATCGCTAGTGGTGGCGAGAGGAAAGTAATGATGACCCTCTATAAGACATGACAAAATTTACAAAGGATAATTGAATGTCATGGATGATTCATCTCCAAGCCTATGACATAAGAGGTTAGGCCGCATGAGTGAGAAGAAATTGCAAGTTCTGGCAAACAAGTCTCTCATTCCCTTTGCCAAAGGTACCTCACTAGACTCTTGTGATTATTGTTTATTTGATAAGGAATACAAAGCAAATTTTTTTGGCACCTTCACAAGAAAACAAAATATATTAGACCTAGTACATTATGATATTTGTGGCCCTATGAAAGTTGAATCACTAGGTGGTAATAGATATTTTGTTACTTATATTGATGATGCTTCACGAAAGGTTTGAATGTATTTATTGAAATCAAAAGCCCAGGTGTTCAAACCTTCAAGCAGTTCCATGCCATGGTGGAGAGGGAGACAGGGAAAGCCCTCAAAGGTATCCGTAGTGACAATGGCGGAGAGTACACTTCAAACGAGTTTGGAGATTATTGTTCGAAGCATGACATTAGGCATGAGAAGACAATTCCTGGCTCCCCACAACATAATAGTGTATCTGAAAGGATGAACCGCACCATTCTAGAGAAGGTCAGGCGTATGCTGAAGACGGCCAATCTATCAAAACATTTTTGGGCCGAAGCTGTATCAACCGCTTGTTACCTCATCAACCGATCACCAAGTGTACTGTTGGGCTTTGAGACTTCTGAAGGTGTATGGACCAACAGAAGCGCTTCTTAGTCACATTTGAGAGTGTTTGGGTGCAAAGCATTTGCACGTGTATCCGAAGTGAATAGACTGAAGATCGATAATAGAGGCACACCGTGCATCTTCCTCAGGTACGGTAATGAAGAGATGGGCTACCAAATGTGGGATCCAAAGACCAATAAGTTATTGAGAAGCAGAAATGTGGACTTTTTGAGGATCAGACTGTGGCAAACATTGACAAGCAGACAGTAGAGAATACAGATCAGTTCACCAATGAATCACCGATGCAACAAGAACCCAAAGACAAACCTCAAGAAGATGTACATGAAGATATTCCTGAGATGGCTGAAGCAAGAGGCACTAAGATAGTGTCTGAACCTGAAGACAATGATTAGGAGGATCATGATCAAGTGGAGCCTAATCAGGGGGAGCCGAGTCAAGGGGAGCAGCTAGAGATTGCCCAAGAACCAGTTCGGAAATCAACTAGAGTGGCAAAGCCAAGTACCAAGTATCCTTCTTCACAGTATATCCTTGTGGAAAGTGATGGGGCCCGTATTCCAGATAAATTATGTTGACTGATAATGGAGAACCCGAAAGCTTTGAAGAAGCAAAGACTCATGCAGACTATGATAAGTGGATGTTGGTGATGAAGTCTGAGATGGAGTCTTTATTAAAGAATGATGCCTATGAGTTGGTGGAACTTCCTAAAGGCAGAAAAGCACTCAAGAATAAGTGGGTGTTAAAATTGAAGAGGGACGAGAATGAGCAGTTGACGAAATTCAAGGCTCGCTTGGTTGTCAAAGGTTTTGGGCAGAAGGAAGGAGTAGATTTTGATGAAATATTCTCACCAGTGGTCAAAATGACTTCTATCCGACTTATTTTGGGCATGGCAGCTAGCATGGATCTTGAGGTGGAACAATTGGAAGTGAAGACGACATTTCTGCATAGTGATTTGGAAGAGGAAATTTATATGGAGCAACCGGAAGGTTTTAAAGCCGAGGGAAAAGAACACATGGTTTGTAAGCTGGAGAAAAGTTTGTACAAGCTAAATCAAGCGCCAAGGCAGAGGTATAAGAAGTTTGTCTCGTTCACAGTGGGTCATGGGTATAAAAGAACAGATGCAGATCCATGTGTATACATCCAGCAGTTCACTGGAGGTAACTTCATCATTTTATTGCTCTATGTTGATGATATGTTGATTGTGGGCCAAGATGTTACTATGATTCGCAAGTTAAAATCAGATTTGTCAAAGTCCTTTGAAATGAAAGACTTAGGGTCGGCTAAGCAGATTTTGGGTATGGAGATTACTCGTGACAGGAAGGCAAAGAAGTTGTGGTTGTCACAGGAGAGGTACGTTGAACGAGTACTTGAAAGGTTCAACATGCAAGGAGCTAAGCCAGTGAGCTCACATCTAGGTAATCAATTCAAGTTAAGCAGAATGTTATGCCCAGATACTCAAGAGGAGAAGGACAAGATGGCAAGTATTCCCTACTCATCAGTTGTCGGTAGTCTTTTATGTATGCTACGGTACGCACTCGCCCAGACATAGCACATGCAGTTGGTGTTGTTAGTCGATATCTATCTAACCCTGGAAAAGAGCATTGGGAAGCAGTCAAGTGGATACTCAGATATTTGAGAGTCACTTCAAAGTTGTGCTTATGCTTTGGTGGAGCAAAACCAATTCTAGAAGATTTTACAAATGCAGACTTAGCAGGGGATCTTGATGCTAGAAAGTCCACTTCTGGTTACATATTCACATTTTCGGGGGGAGCTATTTCGTGGCAGTCCAAGTTACAGAAATGTGTTGCCTTATCCACCACAGATGCTGAGTATATTGCTGCAAATGAAGCGAGCAAAAAATGGTTTGGATGCAAAGGTTTATTTAGGAGTTGAGTATGAGACAAGATAGTTATGTGGTGCATTGTGATAGCGTGTCATTCATTTGAGTAAGAATTCAGTATATCACCCTCGCATTAAGCACATTGATCTTCGTTATCATTGGATCTGAGATGTAGTGTCAAAGAAGCTTTTTCAGTTGAGAAAGATCCACACCCACAATAACACTTCTGACATGTTGACTAAAGTCGTTTCGCCACAGAAGCTAGAGTATTGCAGTAGGTCCGCTGGGATGGACTTCAAGTAGAAGTCGCTCATCGTATTGACCTGATTGGCCTGGAAGGGGAGATTATAAAATATCTAGGCCCAACATCAAGTAATCTATAAATAATATTTTGGGCTTCCATAAGTATTGAGCTTTTCTAGAACATGCTAGTGGTTCTAGATTCATCATCAAGTGCATAAAATTATATCAATATGCAAGGTTCATGAAGGAAGTATGAAAATTCATGAATGAGCATTAATGAATGTATCTATCTAGAGGTTTCTTCCTTGGCCTATATAAGGAAATGCCATTTTCTCATGCCAACAACACATGGTGAGAGAATCATCTTCATCCAAGTAGAGAGAAAAAAGTGTCCACTCCAAGTTGAGAGTGTTGAATGTTATAGTAGCAAAATAATTGTCAGAGAGTGTTTCCTTCAAGTGGTGTTCTTGAAGTTGGATCTCTTTGTACTCATTACTTTCGTAGTGGAGGTTCTTGTTGCCCCGTGGACGTAGGCACCTTGCCGAACCATGTTATATTTGGTTTTCTCTATTCCTTGCTCTTTTATTTTCTTGCATATTTCAATTTGTGGTTTGAGTTGGTATTTTCATTCTACTATTATCGATTCTATTTTTTCCAACATCTGCACCATTTATCCTTCCAAAATATTGTATCTTTTCCGTTCTCAATCCTACATCTAGTGTTACTGTGGTAAATCTCCCCCACTTTCGCCACGCCTTTTCAGAGATAAAATGCCTTACCTTTGTTACTTCTTCCCCCGTATCTAAATTTCTTTCTTACTCGGTAAGCTGCAAAGGATTTACACCACCAATTGTTGTGACTCCTTTTCATTTTCCACCACCACCACTTACGCAGCAATGTTTTGTTCATATCTCTTAGATCTAGTATACCAAGTCCCTCATTTTCTCTCCTTTTACAAACTCTCCCTCATTTAACCAGGTGGAACCCTTTGTTAGTCTCGTCTGCTCAGAACTGCATTTGTCTATTTTGTTGATAACCTAGTTTGGGATTTCACAAATAGACATCAGATATGACGGGATACTACTGAGTACCGAGTTGAGTAGTGTAATTCTTCCCCCCAAAGATAGGAAACGACCTTTCCAACCAACTAATCTCCTTTCAATCTTCTCAATTAACGATTGCCAATTCTCTCTCCTCATAGGCCCTGGTTTGATAGAGGTTCCGTGATATAAAAGTGGAAATTGACCAATAATAATGCTTTTGACCATCTCAATTGGAGTGGTTAGATTTTCACTAATTGGAATAACACAGCTCGTATTCGGAATAACTTCCATCCCTGCCCAAGCCTCGAAACACTTCAGAGCCATTCCAACTGCAACAACTTTATCTTCTCTTGCTGTTCCAAACATTAAAGTATTGTCTACGTATTGAAGGATTGAGATCGCATTAGGGATGCCCTTAATTATCATTCCTTGAATAATGCGCTCCTGTCTACCCTTCTTAATCATTTCTGCAAGTCCATCCACCACAATGGTAAATAACATGGAAGATAGTGGATCCCCTTGTCTGAGGCCCCTACGACATCTGATTTCTTTTCCGAGATTCCCATTCACCTGAACAAATGGTTTTCTTCCTCTGACGCATGTCTTGATCCACATTCTCCACTTATCTCCAAATCCTTTGAGTTGTACACCTTTTGAAAGTCCAACTTTGGTAAGAATCCATCTGCTTTATCTTTGTTTCCTCTATACACAATCTCGTGTGCTGACGCAATGCTGTCCATAATTTCTCTTCTTTTGATAAAGCCACTCTGTGATTCACTCACCACATCGTTCAGGTCTGGTGACAGCCTTTGTGCCAACACCTTAGTAATGATCTTGAAAGAGCCGTTCAACAAGCTGATAGGTCTTAAGTCATTTACTGTGAGAATCTCATTCTTTTTTGGGATTAGTATGATATTCACATAATTCAGACGGTCCAAATTTGCAACTCCATCATAGAACTCTTTGAATATTTTCATGAGGTCCACCTTGATGATTTTCCAATAAATCCTATAGAAAAAAAGAGGGAATCCATCACTAGGAGCCCTGTCCTGTCCCAAAGTTTTAGTAGCAAGCAGGACCTCCTCTTCCGTAAACATGCCCTCAATTCCTTCACTTCCATCTATCCTGGATGAATTCCACATGTCAGAAGTCAGCTTGCATCTATTAGTTTTACTGCCTCCCAGAAGCTCCTTGAACCTTCCATCTATATGCTGTCTAATCACATCCTCGTTCTCATTCCAAATTCCCCTCACAAACAATCTTGCGATCTTGTTTTTCTTCTTTCTTCCATTTGCTACTTCGTGAAAGAATTTGGTATTTGCGTCGCCCTCTTTTAACCATTGGACCCTTGATCTTTGTCTTCAATATTGCTCCTCCATGTTCCCTATATGTTGAATCTCGTGCCTATTATTAGCTAACTCTTCCGTCTCTGCGGCATGCAGATTCCTCTCCTCTTGTAGCGCTTCTAATTCTTGAACTTTAACTCCGAGCGCTTCTAATTCTTGAATTCTAACTCCTAGATCTTCCCTCCTTTTAATTTGGCCGGATTCTTGCTTAGCCCACTCCTTCAATCGTTTACAGAGTCATCTCATCTTTTCTATCCATATTCGGATTGCAGTGACAGCTTTGGTGTTTGCAATCCATGATTCTTCAATAGTCTTACGGCTGTCACTGCACATAGTCCAGGCTTTCTCAAACCAGAACGAGTATCTAGCCGCCCTAGATTCGTCGCCGCAATCAAGGGCGAGCGGGATATGATCCGAGGTGAATCACATGATTGATTTAGCCCCTGCTAAGGGGAAAGTGTCCTCCCAGTCAGTGGACACCAAAATCCTGTCCAGCTTAGCAAGAATAGGAATCGCTTGCATGTTCTTCCATATAAATCTCCTATCTGTTGGTTCAATTTCCATCATTTCTAACTCGTTGATGACGAAATTGAAGTTATCCCCCTCTTGGGTGCTTTCTCCTCTTCCTCTATGCTCATATTGGAATCACACTTGACTCCTGCCTTGGGGGAATCAATCGCCGTGGGAAAGCAAGAGAACCCTTCCCCGAGTACTTCTAGAGAATCACTTCGCCTCATTCTACTTAGGTTGACTTTAGAAAGTGGATATTTTCTATTAACCGTATACCCACTTGGGTATCCGCGCTCGGCAACAAAAGAAGGAGAGGAACCCTATCTAGCCGAGCCTACTCTCGTCTTTCGAATTAAGCTTCCGATTTAGTTGGTGCAGACCAGATTTAGTAATATTGATATCCCCCCGATAACCCATGGACCAGCCCATGTAGCTCTTACAACTCTTAGTTCAGCCCAAAATAGACCTCGTAGTCTAGAATCGTATGGACCGTAAACAAATGTAGCAGCTTTACCACCACAGTGAAGAAAAACCTCCTATTTTCATGCATGCCTTTTGATTAGCAATGAGATT
The DNA here is from genome assembly GCA_017893485.1 of Hemerocallis citrina. Lineage (NCBI taxonomy): Eukaryota > Viridiplantae > Streptophyta > Magnoliopsida > Asparagales > Asphodelaceae > Hemerocallis > Hemerocallis citrina. Next base: position 397,467,121 of record CM030359.1, read on the forward strand.
CTTCAAGTATTCTTTACCGTAAAAAAAAGACTTTTTAAAGTGTTATACAACACAAATGTAATTATATGACACAAAATGTAATTATACGACACATAAAATGGCCTCTATAATAGTTTACCTCACATGGCCAGACCATAATCGTCGATGAGTTGTCATGTAGGTTATCTGTGTTCATGAAAAGGTTTGAAAATATAAACACAGCTGTACCGACCAATATATGGTCATCACAGGTCTATTCATTCAAAATAAATGAAGAGAAATTATATATTATTAGCACATGTGTGGCAACCATGAATGTGTAGTTGATAGCATCTGCAACGGGAGACCGAGACCTTTGATTGCAGATGTGGCAACTACTATTGACATAGTCGATGCAGTTACAATGAACAACAACAATCGCAACCATTATTGATTCCCCATGGGTTTACCCCCGTCTTCTTCTCAATATTTTCCATACATACAGATGATTCTATCCAGTGTTAAAATCAACCAGAAAAACCATTATAAAATAAAGACTAGTTGACAACTCAAACCAGGCACTAAAACTACGCAAAGCCTAGGATTCTACACAAAGTACAGGCCATCTAATTGATGATTAAGGGGATGAGGAACACAGGACAGCAAAAGGAGAATTAAAAAGGTGATACAGGCCACTTGTCAAGCAGTGGTAATGGCGAAAGCAATGGTGAAGAGAATGGCGAGAGAACTGAGTGCGAAGGAAGGAAGAAGAAGCATCTGCAGGTGGGAGATTGGGTATCTGTATCTGAGTGTATCAGATAGTGTGTAATAAGCTGTAAGAATAGGGGGTTAAGTGTAAATGTAGCAGGTGAAGGGGTATGGGGAAACAGGAGCCATTGGATCTGATGAGAGTGAGTTGTAACCATCGATTGTGATGGGGCCCATTTTGTAACGAACTAACGGCCTGTCCATCTACGGACAGTGCACGTATAATCGTCTATAAAAAGACCCACAGCTGATGACTGTGGGGTGTGTGTGATTTGTTCAATTCCTCTCTTCTTCTTGAATACTCTGTTTCTTACCTTCTTCCTCAATCTAGTCTTTTCTTCTCTTCTCCTCTCCGCCATGGCCAGAAGCAAAGGTCGAGGTGTATCAATGGTATCAGAGCCGCAAGATCCTGCAGCGAATCTAGAAGAGGATGGAGAGATTCCTCCAGAATCAATCGGTGAAGGAGTTCTTGGATTCGCTCCACCTTTTGGCTGGCAATTAAGCCACCAGTTCTTGAATGATAGAGTATCAACCATGGAGAACCAGATCAAGGACATTGCTGCTCAGGTCTCTCAAATTCCGCTGGTTCTAGCTCAGATGCAAATGTTAACGCAGCGGTTGGGAGAGATGCGATCGAATCAAGAAACTTCGGAGGATCCACTGTCCAAGTCAGTCGGTAAGCAGAATTTAAACCCTGGCTTTGATGGAGGTGGGAATTTTATGCGTAGTCATCATGGGGTGGAAATTCTTGATAAAGAGCAAGCAATTGGGGGAAATTTTTTTTCAAAACCACCAAAACTCGAAGTTCAAATATTCTCAGGGTCTGGAGATGTCCTTAATTGGATATTTCAGATCGAACACTATTTTGAAGTGTATAGAATTCAAGGGGATGAAAAGGTGAGGGTCGCATTTTTCTTCCTCAAAGATGAGGCAATCCAATGGTGCCGTTGGTTGCTCAAGAATAGTGGTGGTGTGGTGACGTGGAAGGAGTTCAAGGAAGGGATTTGTAATAGGTTTGCTTTGGGAATTTATGAAGACGCAGCCAAATCTCTTTGTAGACTTGATCAAACAACATCAGTTCTTGATTATCAGGTTAAGTTTGAGAAGTTGCAATGCTTAGTTGAAGGAGTTAGTGAAGCTTTCCTCGTTCAGCAGTTTGTAAGTGGGCTCAAGGAAGAATTGCAACATGATGTTGCGATGACTGAACCACAGTCTTTGAGTGAAGCATTCAAAGTTGCTCTTCGATTTGAGAAGAAGTTTAATGCCATTAAGCAGTACTACAAAACACCATATAAGTCGTATGTCAGGGGGTCTCAATCAACTACTAATCCGCTACCTTATCCGACTCAATCAACCTCAAGTAATACAGTAGGGAAGTTTTCTAGCAATACAAACCCAGAGAAACCAATCTTGAAGAAACTTACCCCAAATGAAGTGTGGGAAAGGAGAAAGAAAGGCCTGTGTTTTCATTGTGATGAAAAGTTCTTGCCGGGGCATTTGTGTAAAACAAAATCTTATATGTGTATAGAAGGGGATTGGGATTTGTTCACGCTGCAAAGTGAAGAGGAGTTGAGTCAGTTGCTTACTGAAGAGGATGCAGGGAAAGTGGAAAATGATGCTGATAATTTGCAACTCCTTAAGGTGGAGTCAGAGGGCAATACGGAGTGCTTGATTCTGAAAGCTCAGTTGAAAGGTATCGATGTGCATGTATTGGTGGATAGTGGGGCAACACACAATTATATAGATCCCTTTATACTGGAAAGGGTGGGATTACCTATGACACTTAAGCAATCTTTCAATGTTAGAGTTGCCGGAGGTAAAGAGGTGGAAGGGAGTGGATTGTGCTCTAATGTGAAAATCAATTGTCAAGGATATGAGTTCGTTGATGATTTTTTGGTATTCCCTATTGGGGGTCATGATGTTGTTCTTGGAGCTAAATGGATGAAGAAGGTAGATGAAATTACAGTTAATTTGGTCCACAAGCAGCTGAAGTTTCAACACAAGGGTGTTAATTGGGTGTTGCAAGGACTAAATCCAGGTCCTACACAGGCATTATCAGAGAGGGAGGCCAATAAGATGTCTTTACAAACACATCGAGGATTTGTGCTATACTTCATGGCTTCTTCTGAGAAGCAGTCTTCACCTATTCATGAGAATTCCTGCTTGCAGAAACTACTGAGTGAATTTCAATCTTTATTTGAAGAACCAAAGAGCTTGCCTCCTCCACGATCTTGTGATCATCAGATACCACTTGAGAAAGAATCCAAGCCTGTTTGCATAAGGCCGTATAGATATTCATTTGAGCAGAAAAATGCAATAGAAGAGATCATTGAAGAGATGCTGAAACATGGTACTATTCGACCAAGCCACAGTAGCTATAGCTCACCAGTTGTGCTAGTCAAAAAGCATGATGGTTCGTGGAGGTTTTGTGTTGATTATAGGTCTCTCAATCAGCAAACGATTAAGGATAAGTATCCAATCCCTATTATTGATGATCTACTCGATGAATTGCATGGAGCTAATTTTTTTTCTAAGCTAGATTTGAGGTCTGGCTATCATCAAATCAGAATGCACCCCGATGATGTTCCGAAGACGGCGTTTAGAACCCATAGTGGACACTATGAGTTCCTTGTAATGCTATTTGGTTTGAGTAATGCCCCTGTCCACATTTCAATCTCTTATGAACGATATTTTCAGGCCCCATTTACGGAAATTCATTTTGGTGTTTTTCGATGATATATTGATCTTCACTAAGACTTGGAGTGAGCATTTGCAACACTTGAGAGAAACTTTCCTTATATTAAAAAGGAATCAGCTATTTGTGAAGCTGTCTAAGTGTACTTTTGGGCAAAGAGAAGTAGAATATTTGGGGCATATTGTCTCTAGCTTCGGCATTGCAGTAGATGAAAAGAAAATAGCTGCAATCAAGGAATGGCCTACTCCCACATCTGTTAAGTCCTTGCGTGGATTTCTTGGTCTCTCAGGGTACTATCGCAAGTTTGTGAGAAATTATGGCTCAATAGCATCTCCCCTAACTGAATTGACCAAGAAAAATTCTTTTATTTGGAGTGAGAAAGCTGCGGCAGCTTTTGAGCAATTGAAATTAGCTTTAACTACAGCCCCAGTTCTCCAATTACCTGATTTCTACAACACCTTTGTGGTAGAGTGTGATGCCTGTAAAGAGGGAATATGGGCAGTCTTGTTGCAAAACAAACATCCCATAGCATATATCAGCCAAGCTATTAAAGGAAAGTGTTTGTATTGGTCTGCGTATGAAAAAGAAATGTTGGCGATACTATTGGCAGTAAAGAAGTGGAAACAATATCTCTTCGGCAGAAAGTTCATCATCCGCACTGATCATAAGCCACTTAAATACTTGTTGGATCAGAGATTATCGACTGCAGCTCAACATTCATGGTTGATTAAGCTTTATGGGTTTAATTTCGATGTGGAATATAAGAAGGGAAGTGAGAATATTCCAGCAGATCGACTTTCTAGAAGAGACCTTGATTGTTTTCTCTTGCAGCTGAGTTCTCTACCTCCAAACTAGTGGGAGGAGATTGTGAAGATGAATGAAACTGACAGCTATTTTGAAGAGTTGGCAGCTAAGGTTGCTCAGCAGATTAATACCAAGTTTTTCCTACTTAGAGGTGTTTGGTATAAAGGGGCCAAGGTGGTTATCAGTCCAACATCCTTTCTCAGGAAGCTAATGATAAATGAGCATCATAACTCACCAATTGGAGGCCATTCTGGTTATGACAAAACGTTGCAAAGATTGAGAAGATCGTTCTGGTGGAGAGGAATGAAAGCTGATGTCCAGCAGTATGTACGGGAGTGTACAATCTGCCAGACTAATAAGTATTCTTGCCAGTCACCTTCGGGGTTACTCCAACCATTGCCTATACCTAATCAAATTTGGGAACAAGCTAGTATGGATTTTATAGAAGCTCTTCCTCTCAGTCATAGGTATTCGGTCATTCTTGTGGTGGTAGATAGGCTGAGCAAGTACGCCCATTTCTTTCCTATCAAACATCCCTATACTGCTGCTTCAATTGTCCAAGTCCTCATTGATGGAGTTTTCAAGCTGTATGGCATGCCCATCTCCATAGTCTGCGATAGAGGAACAATTTTCACAAGTGCTCTTATAAGGGAAACATTGCGTCTGCAAGGAACAAAATTGCACTTTTCAACAGCGTACCATCCACAAACGGATGGCCAAACGGAGGTGGTTAATAGGTGTTTGGAGACCTATTTACGCTGCTATTGTCATCACAAACCAAGTGATTGGAGCAAGTGGTTATCCTGGGCTGAATTCTGGTACAATACATCCTATCACACTTCTATTAAAACGACTCCTTATGAAGTTGTCTACGATCGAAAACCACCTACAATCATTTCCTACATACCACATACTGCTAAGATTCCCTTGGTTGAAGAAGCTCTGTTGGCTAGAGATGTGAATCTCCAATTGTTGAAAGATAATCTCAAACGGGCTCAAGATAGAATGGCGAAGCAAGCTAATAGTCATCGACGGGATAAGGAATATCAGGTGGGGGAATTGGTGTATGTCAAGCTTCAGCCCTACCGTCAAGTTTCGGTTGCGACAAGAGCTGTGCACAAGTTTGCTCCTTTATACTATGGCCCTTATTCAATTCTTGAACGTGTGGGAGCGGTAGCCTACAGATTAGCCTTGCCAGCATCTTCCAAAATCCATCCGGTCTTCCACATTTCTCTCCTTAAGAGGCATTTGGGTCCCAATGTGCAGGTTCAACAATTTCTTCCAGACCAACCTTCTACAGCTCTACTTGAACCAGATTGTATTTTAGACCGCAAAACTGTTATCAAGGGGAGGAAGTTGGTATCAGAAGTTTTGATCAAATGGAAACATCACGAAGTGTCTACTGCGACCTGGGAGTCTTATTGGGATTTGGTTCGAAAATTTTCTCTCTTCGACCTTGAGGCAAGGTCTCAATATAGGGGGGGAGGAGTTGATACAGGCCACTTGTCAAGCAGTGGTAATGGCGAAAGCAATGGTGAAGAGAATGGCGAGAGAACCGAGGAAGAAGAAGCATTTGCAGGTGGGAGATTGGGTATCTGTATCTGAGTGTATCATATAGTGTGTAATAAGCTGTAAGAATAGGGGGTTAAGTGTAAATGTAGCAGGTGAAGGGGTATGGGGAAACAGGAGCCATTGGATCTGATGAGAGTGAGTTGTAACCATCGATTGTGATGGGGCCCATTTTGTAACGAACTAACAGCCTGTCCATCTACGGACAGTGCACGTATAATCGTCTATAAAAAGACCCACAGCTGATGACTGTGGGGTGTGTGTGATTTGTTCAATTCCTCTCTTCTTCTTGAATACTCTGTTTCTTACCTTCTTCCTCAATCTAGTCTTTTCTTCTCTTCCCCTCTCCGCCATGGCCAGAAGCAAAGGTCGAGGTGTATCAAAAGGCTTGTTAAATTTTGTTTTTATTGGTATTTAAATCTGAACGGTTATGGGACAAGTGGTGGGTGTGGTTGGTACCAAAATGAAAGAGATTCGACAAGAAAAGGGTCGCGTATTCGTATTATATATTTGAGTTATGAGATTTTATTGCATTGAATTAGAGGGGACCATTTCATAAAATTGTGGGTACGTATCTGTCAATGAATCTTGGTATGTGCATGAATCCAAGGGAACATTGTAAATTAATGTTACATGGTCTCTTATTAAAGAGATATCGTGGTTGGTTTGGTTCGTCTGTTTATATAACTAATGGATTAACAATGGTTAATTATTTTTACGGGGATGGTTAAACTTGTGATAACCGACAAGAGAGATCATAAATTCAGGGCATATTTTTACAACTGGCGTTTGCTAGTAGGAAATGGTTTTTTATCTCGCAGAGGTGGCCCTACACTCGCAATGCAATGTAAAGAATGTGTTTTCAATCAAGAATTTCACCAAAAATCTAAGAAACTGGTTAATTGATTTTGCATCAAAATTTACTTGGTTTCCTGTATTCCTAAGGAACCGAGTTGCATCATGGTGCACATTCTATTATCTTAATATTTTAGTCCATGAATGGCTCATGCATTTAACTGTCGCTATGCCCGGTTCAAATTGTTATCCATTCAACAACCATCTAAGTGTATAAATGCATTAGAGGAGATCATTTTAATTTCTACATCTATAACTTGTCAGATCTGAAGGTACTCGATCGCTTTAATTATATACAGGGACGGTGAGAATTTTATAAACCATAAACTATTCAAGCACCATATGAATTAAGTGCCAACTGCCAACACCCCAAAAATGCCTAAGTGCCCTTTTTTAGAAGAGGAGGAGGAGGAGGAGGAGGGGGGGGGGGGGGGGGGGAACACTTCACTAAAATGTAAAAATCACATAGCAGTTTCACTAAATTCCCACTTCCCGACTATCTAGAGCTAAAAAGGGAATAGATTCATGCAACCAAACCAAAAAAATTAGGGAGAAAAACTTTGTTTCTGTTATTGTTTACATGTAAAACGACCAGAGATCTAGAATGAAAAAAAAAAAAAAAAAAAAATCGTGGAAGGGTGGGTAGATCTATGACAACAATAATGAAATGTCCTCAACAAGTGAATATCAAACAACATTGTACAGAAAGGAATTTCCAATTGGAATTTCCTCAATACGAACAACTTTCATAATTGGCAAAAAATAAGTAAGAAACTGGAAAGTATTAGAAAATAATCTCTACTATATTAATGGGAGAGTTGGGGTTCAAACAAACAAACAATTTTTTTTTTTTTTTATTTTTATCACCAAACAAATCCGTGCGTCGCACACACACCTCGATCTCCATTTATTAACCTACATCTCCATTTATTAACACGTGTATCACACGTGCAAATCAAACTTTTCAAACTTTTCAAACAAACAAACATTTTTAAAATATTTTTTTCGCCAATCAAGCCCGTCCATCGCACGCACTCCTCCATCTCCATTTATCTCTATTTATTAACACGTACATCACACGTGCAAATCAAAGTTTTCAAAGCTTTTATTAAATTTTTTTGGAATTACGTGTATCACCCGTTTAACTCATACGTACAACTCCAACTCTATTTATTAACACATGCATCGCACGAGCAAATCAAAGTTTTTTCTTCAACATCCTTTAAAACTTAAGAGTATTGCTCGTTCAACCCCAATTTTTTTTAAAAATTAAGACATTCATCGCGTGTGCTAATTACTACCGACTTACATATATCGCACGTTTAACTCCAAGTCTTTATTAAAACGTGCATTGCACGTAAAACTTACTAGTAACTGTAATGGTACAAAAATAACCAAGGAAAATGCATATAGAGAGAAACTTTATAAACTTAACTAGTTAACTGAAACATATTGACCAATATAGAAGAAAGGGTAATGTAAATGCAAACTCGGGCTAACATAGAACCTTTATAAATTGATGATTTCATTTGCACCAGAAACTATTATTATTGTTAGATGATAGATATTAGATTAGCCCCATATCGAATAATGTATTGGTTTAGTTTTTCCTTCTCTTCTATAATATAGGAGACATATTGTACTCAGTTAATTCAATCAATTCAATAAACTATTTATTCATATCCATAAATCTATCATGGTATCAGAGTCTCTACTCCTATAAGGCCATCATCGGGGGTCAAAGGTGGAGTGGTTCTCGCCTTCATCAGAATCACTTCACCTCCAGTCACCGACATCCCTCTCCCGATCAAATCCCCAAACCCTGCTTCGCTGCCTTCTCTCATCTCCTCCACTAATCAAATCAGTCATCAAACCCTAACCATAATTCACAACAACAATAATAGCAGCAAACTCATTTTCGACAACACAACAACCACAGTGGGAGACGAACCCACAACCTTCCAGCGACAAATCTCAGCAATCCCGATCGTCAACAACCTACCGACGACAACAACCCCAACCGCAATCCGGAAGAACTCCATCGTCGGCACCCTCATCGTCGACATTGCAACTCCGAAACCTATCCTTTTTCCAGCCACTCCAACAACAACAGCAACCTCTCAACTTCCCCCACCACCCGAACAACAACATCATCTCCTTCCAATCTTGATACCTAAGATTTATAAACAGAGAGTTTAGTCACCGCCGTCGTTGGTAGTATACGCCGGAACCGGAGCTGCCGCAAAACTTTGTCGTGGTAGCCGCGACCACCGCCAGCGACTACCCACTCCGCAACCCCCCTCTGTGATCGGGCTCTGGATCAGCCCATATCTATTTTTTCCATTGGGTGAAATCGTTGTTTGGTGTTCGGGAATAGGATCTAATCCAGATCCGATCCAAACTCTTATGTTTCCATTGGGTGAGGGGTTGTTGTTTCGTTTTGGGGCCAAGAAAAGTATTTGTTGCACTGATCCAGATCCAATCCAAACTAAGACTTCCTATTGGCTAAAGGTTTGGTGTTTCATGTATGGGGCCGAGAACAGGATCTTCGGCTGCTGTTGCTATAACTCAAATCCAATTTTTCTATTGGGTGGATTTTGTTGTTTGGTGTTCGGCCCCAAGCAACACTCTATTTTTCTTTTACTTTGCTGATTGATTCAGATCCAACTCACATACCACTTGATCTTCATCAAGATTTGGCACTTGTGTTTCTCCATGGAATCCCTATTGGTAGTTGTGGATCCAAAAATACGATAAAGGGGTTGAAGAAGACAGACAAGAAGAAGAGTCGAAGATGGAGCAAACATGTCAAATAGGGCTGGCAACGGGCCGGATTTGGGTCGGACCTATACAGGCCTGAGCCCGAGCCCGAAGTTAAAAACATAGGCCCGAACCCGACCTGATTTTTTTTCAGGCTTAAAAAATTAGGCCAGAGCCCGGGTCCGAATTAGGCCCGAAAATAGGTTCGGGCCTAGGCCCAAACTATTTATGCATTTTCTAATATATAATTTTCCCATAAAATAAAACTATATCAAGAATAATATACGATAAAAAAATAACAATAATAGGAATACTATAAACTTTAAGATTAATTAACATCTAATTTGTCTATTTTAATTTAATTTTATATATAAGGCATAATTTCTATATCTAGAAACTTTAACACTCATTTCAATTTACTTACATGAATATTCTCTTTTTAAAAAAACCATACATAAATATACATGATGTATATAAAAACATACACATGCACGTATAAAAATTTGATTCGAGCTCATCGGATCTAAGCACTTGGGTCCGAACCCGGCCCGAATTTTCTTCGGGCCTAAAAATTTGAGCTCGAGCCCGGCCCGAAATGAGAATTATTAGCCCAAACCCGCTAACATAGAACCTTTATAAATTGATGATTTCATTTGCACCAGAAACTATTATTATTGTTAGATGATAGATATTAGTTTAGCCCCATATCGAATAATGTATTGGTTTAGTTTTTCCTTCTTCTATAATATAGGAGACATATTGTACTCAATTAATTCAATCAATTCAATAAACAATTTATTCATATCCCTAAATCTATCATGGTATCAGAGTCTGTACTCCTATAAGGCCATCATCGGGGGCCATCGGGGTGGAGTGGTTCCCACCTTCATCGGAATCACTTCACCTCCCGTCACCGACATCCCTCTCCTGATCAAATTCCCAAACCCTAATCTCCGCTACCTTCTCTCATCTCCCCCACTAATCAAATCAGTCATCAAACCCTAACCATAATTCACAACAACAACAATAGCAACAAACTCATCTTCAACCACACAACGATCACAGTGGGAGACGAACCCACAACCTTCCAACGACGAATCTCAGCAATCCCGATCGTCAAAAACCTACCGACGACGACAACCCCAACTGCAATCCCGAAGAAATCCATCGCCGGCACCCTCATCGTCGACATTGCAAGTCCGAAACCTATCCTTTTTCCAGCCTCTCCAACAACAACAGCAACCTCTCAACTTCCTCCGCCACCCGAACAGCAACATCATCTCCTTCCAATCTTGATACCTAAGAAAGTTTAGTCACCGCCGTCGCTGGTAGTATACGCCGAAATCGGAGCTGCCGCAAAACTTTGTCGTGGTAGCCGCGACCACCGCCAGCGACTGCCCACTCCGCAAACCCCCTCTGTGATCGGGCTCTGGATCAGCCCATATCTATTTTTTCCCTTGGGTGAAATCGTTGTTTGGTGTTTGGGAATAGGATCTAATCCAGATCCGATCCAAACTCTTATGTTTCCATTGGATGAGGGGTTGTTGTTTCGTTTTGGGGCCAAGGAAAGTATTTGTTGCACTGATCCAGATCCGATCCAAACTAAGACTTCCTATTGGCTAAAGGTTTGGTGTATCGTATATGGGGCCGAGAACAAGATCTTCTGCTGCTGTTGCTATAACTCAAATCCAATTTTTCTATTGGGTGGATTTTGTTGTTTGGTGTTCGGCCCCAAGCAACAGACTCTATTTTTCTTTTACTTTGCTGATTGATTCAGATCCAACTCACACACCACTTGATCTTCAACAAGATTCGGCACTTGTGTTTCTCCATGGAATCCCTATTAGTAGTTGTGGATCCAAATATACGATAAAGGGGTTGAAGAAGACAGACAAGAAGAAGAGTCGAAGATGGAGCAAACATGTCAAATAGGGCTGGCAACGGGCCGGGTTTAGACGGGATCCATATAGGCCCGAGCCCGAAGTTGAAAACATAGGCCCAAACCCGACCCGATTTTTCTTCGGGCTTAAAAAATTAGGCCCGAGCCCGGGTCCAAATTAGGCCCGAAAATAGGTTCGGGCCTAGGCCCAAACTATTTATGCATTTTCTAATATATAATTTTTCCATAAAATAAAACTATATCAAGAATAATATACGATAAAAAAATAACAATAATAGGAATACTATAAAGTTTAAGATTAATTAACATCTAATTTTTCTATTTTAATTTAATTTTATATATAAGGCATAATTTCTATATCTATAAACTTTAACACTCATTTCAATTTACTTACATGAATATTCTCTTTTTAAAAAAACCATACACAAATATACATGATGTATATAAAAACACACACATGCACGTATAAAAATTTGATTCGGGCTCATCGTGCCTAAGCACTTGGGTCCGAACCTGGCCCGAATTTTCTTTGGGCCTAAAAAATTGAGCTCGAGCCCGGCCCGAAATGAGAATTATTAGCCCAAACCCGCTAATTATCGGGTCGGACCTAGGTGGGTTCGGGCCAATTGCCACCCTTAATGTCAAAGCAGCAAGCAGCAGTAGGCAGGGTGCGGTCGCCTGACTGCCCACCGCCTTATCGATCGCACAGTCGACTGCGCGGTCGATTGTCCCGCTCGTTGTTACCACCCATTATTCTTGAAGGAACGACCAGTCGACCATGCAGTCGACCGACCCACTCTCTGTTAGATCCTGTGGAATCGAAGGCATGAACCGGTCAACCGTCCAAGAGTTGCGGTCGACCGTCGCAGCACCGATTGATCTGTGGCGGAGATTAGATTTTGTGTAAACCTATATATATTGTATTGTGTACGATTTTAGAGTTAAGTAAAAAGAAAAGAGAGATCTATCAGCTCTCAGAATGAGAGATAGGGAGAGAGAGAGAAACCCTACACCTTGATGGTGAATTCTTGAGAAATTTGTAAACTTGTTCTTCATATTTCTAGTGAAAATCATATGAATACCTCTGCGCGGGGAAGTAGTCATTGCATTGAGTGAATCTCGAAAAAATCTCGTGTGTTCTTGTGTGATTGCTTTTATTTGTTTTTGTTCTCTTGCTTTTGATTCTATTGTTTCGCATCTCGTTGGTGAATTAAACCGCAATTAGAACTCAACAATCCCAACATCATCCCAAATTTAACTTCCGCATCCAGATCTCAATACAAACTCACATTGTTTAATCCATCGTGAGTTTGAGAGGGGGAGACCTACATCCCAACTCAGTTCGTCATTACAGTGCACAACTCCTTCTACACTATACATTTCAAGATCCAACTACTATTAGTCTATTACAACTTCTTCAGTGTCAAGAGCCGACACAAACTCCTACAACTTTCCACTTCTACATCTTTCAAGATCCAAGAGCCGGATCGTCCATGCGCCATAGTGCACCATCCCATGCGCCATCTACTTGAGCGCCTTCCCTTCACCATGCTTCGTCACCAAGTACATCACCGTGTCCCGTCCCTACCATATGAACACCGTCAATATTCTAAACTCATGTTGCTTGAACCAACTTGTGTTTGAGAAGGGTTGTTGGATGATAGATATTAGTTTAGTCTCATATTGAATAATGTATTGATTTAGTTTTCTCTTTTCTCTTATATATAAGAGACATATTGTATTCAATTAATTCAATCAATTCAATAAACTATTTATTCCTATCCCTAAATCTAACAATTATCATTATTTGTTGCAGGACATAATATATAATTGGATTGAACACCCACCAAACAAAACATTCTTTCCAAATAAAAATCAATTTTATTCTGAAAAATATATAACGCCATCATATTTTCCCCTCTAATGAACCAAACTGCACTACTGTGGCTTCAATATCCAATTCATTCACTTAACAGGAAAAGTTTTATACATTAAAAAGAACAAATGGTCAACATATGGAATTTGTTAGAAAGGAAGAAAAGGTGATGTTTTCGTAGAATATCTTCACTGATCCCTCAAAAGGGAAGGAATAAAAGAATGCAAGTTAAAGTAGCAAGCACAGAACATAAGGCAGTTAAAAGAATAAAACTATTGTCAGGAACAAAATCTAAAACAAAGCATTCAACAATTTGCTAATAGGTTGAAAATAAGCAGCAAAAAAACAAAAAAAAACTTGAAAGTGCTAGCAAGCAATTGTTTGTGAATACCCCATGTATTCAGCAATTTTACAGCGTGTTATTTAACAATTTTAGAACTATTATATTGTTTACTTGTAAATGAATAAGGCGGAAGTTCTGTAATACCTTGTACGAAGACATTACATTTTCTTCCGATCTTTTGGGGGAGAAGTCTCTTCTCTGCTTTTAAAATCTCTGCAAGGGTTCGGAACTTCGGCATTTCAACTAATTACTGTCATCAGCGTTTAGTAGATCAAAGTCTTTCCTTTGCTGTCTGGTGCACCTTTTTCTTAAATTGCCCTATATTTTAAAATATCTTTAAGATCATCCACATCACAACCTCCAAAGGCAGTCATCACTATCTACAGCTTCAGCCCAGGCTTTTCTGAACACCTGATCACCAGGTCTGATACAACAAAATAAGTCATAGTCAGTGTGGTTTCGAGCATTGGAAATTGCTAGTGGATCATGGGACAAGGGATCAAATTGAGATCAAATTAAAATACAAATTTGTGCAATTTAAACATAAACATTACATAAGAAACAGATTTGAGAAAGTCACAAGTCATAACTTTCCCTCAAAACTCCTAACATGACTGTATGGAAATCAACTGAATGCAGAATCAGAGGATTAAGTGATATTTACATTGACCGTTTTCATTATTGTTTGTGCACTTTCTCTTAATCAAAGGAAGACTTTTCGAACACCCAGAGTTGAGGCAATGCAGATAAAGTAACAGGGATCTAGACAGCAACAGAACTTTTATACAATGTAGAAAAGGAAAATAGAGATAAAACTAGTAACTGGAGATCGACTGTTTCTCGATCCTTGGGTGATTACAAGGGCTCTCTTTTACACACACGAGAAGATCTACAAAGACTATGTCTCTATTGGCATCTCTAATGCAATGATCAACCACACATGTACACACTATATACACACAGACAGCCCAAAATTAACATATTTGCACATCAGAACACGCATGCAGTCGACCGTAAAAATGTGACAGCAGCGGGATTAATGCATTCAAAGTCATGAATCGCCCTGAAGTGCATGCACGCTTTCTCAGTGATATATGGTTTTCCTTGAGGTTGAGATTCTAGAATATAGTTTTCATTGATTCATTCCGAAATCCAACTGCTAAACTCAGACTCAAATGTGAGATATAAACATGCACAAACCCTACAGAACATTACCAAGAAAACATTTAAGAAATTTAGCCTATTTTGTGACCTAGTATACCATCTTCATTGCATATTAATCAATCAAACTATGCGCATCGAAGAGACTTAGAACAAAAAAGAGTGGAAGAACTTCAAGGGATAAAAAAACAAAAGAATATGGACAGGACGATCCGAAGTACTGGAGAAACCAACCAGATGAAATTAGACAAGTAAGCTTGGCAGTAAATCAGTCAATTATCTGTAAATCAGATTTTCATTGGTCAACTCTTTTTTTGTACTTCTTTTTCAAAAAATATTAAATATATAAAATTAATAAGAACCATCAAATTGTATAACTGAATATCATCTCTACATCAAACACGGATCACAAACTTAATACAGCATTTCGATGGTCTCAACCTTACCAACAGAGTTCCCATCTTCTTTTTTCACAGCCTTGTGGATGTCATTAATGGGGACCTATTCCACATCTTTGAGGAGATGTTTGAGAATCGGGTTCAGATAGAGCGTCTTAATTATGCGAATATCGTGCTAGTTCCCAAATCCAATGGCGCTAAAGTGATTGGGAATTTCAGGCCCATTAGCCTTTTGAACTAATCCTTTAAAATCATTACTAAGGTCTTGGTTAACAGATTGAACCCGTGGATGAATTCTATCATTCATCCAGCCCAAAGTGGTTTTATCCATGGGAGAGATATCTTAGACAGTATCGTTACTGCCCACGAGACCATCTTTCAATGTCATAGAGCTAGAGAAGAAGGGTTTATGCTTAAACTCGACTTCGAAAAAGCATATGACACTGTGGAATGGGAAAGTGTAGTAGAGGTACTACATTCGAGAGGCTTCGGGGCCAGATGGATTGGGTGGATCAATTTGTGCTTAACTGGTGGTAAATCCGCCGAGTTGATTAACGGGACCCCAAGTAATCTCATTTTTTGCAGAAGATGGCTCCGGCAGGGTGATCCGTTATCTCCTTTGCTATTTACCCTGGTCTCTTACGCATTGTCAGAAATGATTTTACTGTTGGATATATTGGTATATTCTCTCTATATAAATATTACATGTGCATATGAGTAACACGTGAATTGAACGTACAATTGAATGGATATTGGAACGCGCAGGGGCGGAGCTATGTGGGGGCCCGGGGTGGCCCGGGGCCCCCCAAAATTTTGAAAAACACCTTAAATTTTTTGAATTTTTTTTTAAAAAACCCCTTAAATCTATTAAATTTTATTATTTGGCCCCCCTAAAAATTATGGAAAATACCTATATATTTATATATAGTTGTAGCATTTTTTCTTGGCCCCCCTGAAAGTTTTGTTCTGGCTTCGCCCCTGGGAACGCGGGTTTTGTGGGCTTATAACCCGATACCCAAACCAGAATTTAGAGATAAATACTGGCTTGTGATAGCAGTCTAGGTATTCCGATCTTGATACCTAGGGTGAATATCTCAAGCAACTTAGATCTAAGATATTAACCCTAATTCCCAATTGTTAATTTCTCACAAACCTAACATTTACATTGTACCAATCAACATCTTTTACGTGGTATTGGATGTTTGGATGGCTCTAGTGGTATTCCTATTCTGCAATATGCAGACGACACGCTCCTTTTTGGGAAGAACGACACTAACGAGGTCCTGATTTTTAAAGGTATTCTTCTGTTCTATGAAGCCTAGAGCGGACTGAGAGTTAATTTTGAGAAAAGTAATCTCATTGGTCTTGGGAGAGGTGACGCTACTTCTACTGCTCTTCTGGCTAATGTCTTGGACTATAAAGTGGGTAAATTTCCCATTAAATATTTGGGAGTTCCATTGCGTCCTGGGAAGCTGACTCGGAATGATTGGAATCATCTTTTGGAGCGTATTCAGAAGCGGCTTCCTGGATGGAAGAAAAATCACGTGTCCTTAGGAGGTAGAATTACCCTGATTAATGCGGTTCTTTTTAATATACCTATTTATTGGATGTCCATTTATGAGTTTCCCTCCTGGGTTATCGACCAAATTGACAAAATCCGTAGAGATTTCTTATGGAAGGGGAGTGGAGAGGATGGTAGGGTCCTTCCTTTAGTTAAATGGAGTTTGGTCTGTAGAAGTAAGGATTTCGGGGGTTTGGACATCATTAACCTCCGACAGATGAATCAAGCCCTTCTTTGTAAGTGGTGGTGGAAAATTCATTCCCGCTATTGTACCAACCAAGGCTTTGTTTGGGCTCGTTACCGAGGGCGTAGACGATTCAGGTTTGGGGGGGGCAGCATCGTCGAAGAATTTCTCCAGTTTGGAAGGAGATTGACAAATTGGGAGATATCTTTCATGTCAACGCTCCAAGTAGGGTAGGGAACAGAGTCGATACTCGATTTTGGTTAGACTCTTGGGTGGGTCCCAATACTCTGAGTTCTCTCTTCCCGGAGATTTTCAATCTCGCACGTAACAAATTTGCCTTCGTTGCCGACTACTGGATTAGTTCAGCTTGGCATATCAACTTGGTGGTTCCCAGTGATGTTGATGTTCAAATTCTGTGTGGCCCCCTTTTTACACTTTTAGAGACTTCGGACTCTCCTAACTTGAATTCTCAAGATAAGAGGAGTTGGCGATTGGATTGCAACGGTCAGTTCACAGTTAATTCCATGTATCGAGCTCTGTGTGATGGGGGTACGACAAGTGCGAAGAATCGAATAATCTGGAGGACGAACGCTCCTCATAAAGTTAAGGCTTTCATGTGGTTAGTGCTAAAAGAAGCAGTTCTAACTAGAGTAAATTTATTTAAGAAGGGCCTCATCGCGTCGGCTTTGTGTCCAAGATGTAACCTTCTAGACGAATCTATTGACCATCTTTTCTTGGAATGTACAGACTCTAAAAGTATTTGGGATTTCATCCTCATGGGTTTTGGTTGCAGTAGAGTTCCTAGCAATGTCCCCCCGGTGTGGGGAGATTTTAGAGGTTCAGAGGTAGCAAAGGAGAAGTTGAGGGAATGAGATTGCGTTGTGGCTGCATCTTTATGGGCCATTTGGCTTGATAGAAATGATTTATGCTTTCGAAACCATTCCTCCAATTTCGTGCAGTTGATTTATCGAATCGTTTCTCTTACCACTTCTTGGTTTAAAATTCCAGGTATTAGGAAGAAAGTTCGAGTTGGTCCTCTGTTTCCAGGAGATGGTGTCAACAACTGATCGGGTTTGGTAAATTCGGTGGTAGACATGGAGGTGTTTTCGGATCCTGGACGGTTTAGTATATATACCGTTTTTTGTACCGAAATCTTTTGTATTTTGGAGTATACTTGTAACTATTTTGATGTTGTTGCCGTATCTTGGATGTAACTATTCATGTACTTTTTGATGTATTTTGGATGTATCTTTTGATGTATTTTGGGTGTATCTTTTGATGAATATATATAAGAGTCGGATGGCACATCTCATGCCATTCTTTATTTCAAAAAAAAAAAAAACCTTACCAACAGAGTTTAAACCCTTAAAACCTGGGTATTTAGACCTATACAATAATAGAATTTAAAATCTATCCTATTTATTTCTAATCTTAGAAACATATCTTATTCACATATTCTTCAAAGGTTTGCCTGTTTGCCTTTGTTACTAAATAATATCTTCGTTATGCTGATAGTGATTCCTGTGTGGAAGTGTTCAATAACATATTTTAAACTGCATTCTGCAATTTTCACTGCAACTTGGAAATTTCGGAGGGCGCCAACTAATCATTGTAGATTTGTGGGTTACGGAAAGCCTCACTCCTATAAAAAGTCTCCATGATCAGGGGTAATACAACAATGAATGTTTTGGACATCCTTCTAAACTAAAAAGGAACTTGAGGAATGCTGGTAAGCTATGTCACACGAACAATGACACTACAGTTCCCCCAAAAGGAGATGGTAGTAACACACCTGTAAAAATAATGTTTTTCCATACAACCGCAAACACTGATCACATAAGTTTTTAGCCATATACACCATCAAATGTTAGTTCCGTTGGTAAGTTTGTATTGTCGGGTTTACATCCAAATTGCTCATACCGAGAACTAGAAGAGACAAAGCATTACTATGCCACAATCATGTAATATATATCATTTAATGTTTTGGAAATAGACGCCACTAACTCTATGTACTTTCAGCTCTGACACTAAATTTTACCCTCTCATTATCTTAACACCACTCCGGCCGCGCCCGGAACGAACCACTTGGGCCATGCTCCGGAACTCGTATCAGACATTTACACAAGGCCTATTCAGGAGTGTCGTTGTAGCATAGTGCGTAAGTCATAAAACTTGTCTACAAGAGACCACTAACTTCAAATTTTGCTATAAAACACCACCCCAATATTAATGGAACAACATAATTATTATCATGGGTCTTCTGGTCCCTTTTTTGCACATATTAGTTTCTCTTTTGTACTTGGGTGGCTTGTATCATTTTGGGCAGCATGAGCATCATTCACATACTTTTTGGCTGTTGTGTTTCGTTAAAATATTATTAATGCAATGCAAATGTTTTTGTTGGGCCACACCGTTTTAAGATAAAAACAACAACTACAGAAAGTTTTCCATTGTCTAACACTTAGGGGTGTTTAGTTGGTTGTAAAACTTTTTTAAAGTTGTAAGATTGCTGTAGAGAAGAGAAATATGTAAAAATGAGTTCTGAAGAAGTGGTTTGGTTGGATGTAGATATACTGTAGCATAAATAGTTTTCCATGAAAGAATAGGTTTGTTTGAGTTGTAAAAATACTATAGCGAAAGTAATTTAAAATATTTTTAACTTTTGATTCTATTTGAAATTAATCACAATTAATTAAGATTTAAACAAATTAAACTAAATTAATATTAATTAAATTAAACAAAAAAATAGAAACTCAAAAAAGAAACTTCAAAAAAAATAAAGCTAAAAAAAACGAACCCAAAGAAAACACAATTGAAGCTTTAAAAAAAAACCAAAGCAAAAAACCGAGACAAAAAAGACGAACCAAAGTTCTGGGTATTTAGTCCCGCATCGGCCAAGACATGGAAAACTTTATTCATTTAAATACGATTATGTCGATTATATAAATAATGTTTTTGAACAGAAGAAAGTTTAGGGTGGGAGAAAGTATGGATTAATTGCATGGGTGATTAATTATGTTGGGTTTATTTTCGAAAGAGGGAACTGGTTTTGGAAGGGAGACTTTTTAGTCCTGCATCAGAAAGGAGCGGAAAACTTCTAACTGTGTCGAGGAAAACCAAATAATAAACTATTCGCAAACAGTGTTCCCAAACGTTTTCGGGCCAAAATGGCGGAAGTGGATTCGTGTTAAATGATAAAATTTGTGTTGTATTGTGGCTACAGTACGAAACCAAATCCGTTAAAATTAATGCCAAACAAACCGAAACCAAATCCGTTAAAATTAATGCCAAACAAACCGTGTGAACAGTGCTCTCCCACTGATTTCACTTCCTACAGTGAATCTACCCCTAAACGAACACCCCCTAACGGACCATTTCCTTCAACAATAAAAACACTTAATGTACCACAATTATGAAAATCCATATGGGCATTTACACAACCAAAAGATGGGCATTGAGGTTTTTTCCTACAGTAAATCTACGACTAAACAAACACCCCCTAACATACTGATATAAGCCAGAGAATTGATTATGGGAGAGAATAAAAGAGCTGAACAGAAGAGCAGGTGTTTGGTATCTGATATTGAGTTGTATCGGTTGGAAATATAATAGATGTAAGTAGCAGGGTTTTAGTGTAAAAAGGTAATCGAATCGGTATCTGTAAATATCGATCATTGGATGTATGTGTGATTAAGTCCAGGACGTTGGATGTGTGTGGGATCCAGTTGTAACTGCCATAACGGCATGTCAAGTTACGCGTTGAGCGTGTGTTTCTCTTCTATAAAAACAGATCGATCCGTTAGCTGATCGATCATGAAATTAGCTGAGATCTTTTCTTTCCCCTCTCAAATTCTTGAGTTCTTTTCTTCTACTTCCACTTCCACTTCCACTTTCTTGACATAGATCTTCCTGTGATTTCACAGCAATGGCGAAGAACAGATCCGAAGTTGCATCAATGTAATTGTGAGTAGCACCACTGTCTACTAGAATATGGATATCCACACCTCTGAGTTGAGCATTGAGGATTAAGCATTCAGTGTTTACTACTAAACCCAAAGCTGCAGTGCGAAGTTGAAGATTATCTGCATCCTTGAGTAACTATATTTTCTCATCATCCACTATCAGCTGATTTAATTCCTCCTCATCCTGCAAAGAGAATAAATCCCAGTCACCTTCTATACAAGTGACTGAGGTTACAATGAATCTAGTCGACAAACAGTCGAAGTTCAATCATAGGGGAATTAGTTAGGTCTTGCAGGGTTTGCACCCAAGCTCAACTAAGCTATTAACAGATAAGGAAGTTAATAAAATTGCTCTCCAGACACATAGGGGGTTTGTTTTGTATCTCATGTCATCTGAAGAGGAGCATAACACTTCACTGGAAGTTGTCTCTCAAGGCTCAGACTCAACTAAGCTATTAACAGATATGGAAGTTAATAAAATTGCTGTCCAGACACATAGGGGGGTTGTTTTGTATCTCATGTAATCTGAAGAGGAGCATAACACTTCACTAGAAGTTGTCTCTCAAGGCTCAGACCTTCATCAATTGCTGGAAGAGTTTCAAGAGATATTTGAAGAACCAAAGAAACTTCCATCCACAAGAGTTTATGATCATCAAATACCCTTAGAGAAAGGCTCCAAACCTATTTGCATCAGACCATATAGACACTCATTTGAACAAAAAAATGCAATTGAAGAAATTGTTGAAGATATGTTGAAGCAAGGTATTATTAGGCCCAGTAGCAGAAGCTATAGCTCACCTGTGGTACTTGTGAAGAAGCATGATGGCTCATGGAGGTTTTTGCGTGGATTATAGGTCTCTAAACAGGTAGACTATCAAAGATAAGTATCCAATTCCAATCATTGATGATTTGTTGGATGAGCTACATGGATCTAAATTTTTTACAAAGTTAAATCTGAGATCTGGTTATCACCAGATAAGAATGCATGCAGAGGACATTTCAAAGACTGCATTTAGAACCCATAGTGACCACTATGAACTTTTAGTCATGCCTTTTGGATTAAGCAATGCACCTTCTACCTTTAAAGCTCTTATGAATGATATCTTTAGGCAGCACTTAAGAAAATTCATTCTTGTGTTTTTTGATGATATTTTGATCTTTAGTAGCTCTTGGCAAGATCATTTGCATCATCTGAGGGAAGCCTTTAGGACACTAAGGGAGAACCAGTTGTTTGTTAAGAGATCTAAATGCACATTTGGTAAAGGAGAGTTAGAATATTTGGGTCATGTTGTTTCTGACAAGGGCATATCAGTGGATGAAAAGAAAGTAGCTGCGGTTAAAGAATGGCCAATTCCATAGTCTGTTAAAGTATTGAGGGGATTTCTTGGTCTCACTGGGTATTATAGGAAGTTCATTAGGAATTATGGCTCAATTGCTGCCCCATTAACTGAGCTAACAAAGAAAGATGCATTTAATTGGAATGAAGAAGCTGCAATTGCTTTTGATCAACTTAAAAAGCTCTTACCTCAGCTCCAGTGCTTCAATTACCTGATTTTAATGAGACCTTCGTAGTGGAATGTGATGCTTGTAAAGTGGGCATAGGAGCTGTGCTTTTACAAAAGAAACATCCCATTGCATATATTAGCCAGGGAATCAAGGGGAAATGCTTGGATTGGTCAGTATATGAGAAAGAGATGCTCGCAATTTTGTTGGCTGTTAAGAAGTGGAAACAATACATGTTTGGTAGAAAATTTGTCATTCGTACAGATCATCAACCACTCAAATACTTGTTAGATCAAAGATTGTCAACCGAAGCCCAACATTCTTGGTTGGTAAAGCTCTATGGGTTCAACTTTGAGGTAGAGTATAAAAAGAGAACTGATAATGTACCAGCTGATAGGTTGTCTAGGAGGGAAATGGATTGCTTTCTTATGCAGTTGAGTTCTTTGCATTTCTGGATGGTGGGAGGATATCTTGAAAATGAATGAAACTGAGCCTTACTTCAAGGACTTAGCAGCTAAAGTTTTGAATTCAAGTAATACCAAGTTCTCTCTGATTAGAGGAGTTTGGTATAAAGACAACAAAGTGGTGATTAGCCCAACTTCATTACTTAGGAAGCTGGTCATTTCGGAGCATCATGATACACCTGTAGGTGGACATTCTGAATATGACAAGACTCTGCAGAGACTTCGTAGATCTTTTTGGGGGAGAGGAATGAAGTTGGATGTTCAAAATTATGTGAGGGAATGTTCTACTTGCCAAAATAGTGATGTTGAATTTTTGCAAGAGTACAAAATCGCACAAGTAATATAGATAGATGAGTAGAGTGTCGAACCCACAGGGACTAGATATTTTACTGAGTACCGATATCACTAGATGAATCACTATTTGGAAGGTCGAAATCTAGAAATGATAAAACAACTAAATTAACTTATTCTACTTAAATCTAACTAAATTGGTAAAGAGGGAGAGGGCTGTGAAACAGTGAAGCTCTTGTAATTTGTTAAGGGTAAAATTAGTTCTAGGGCTCTTGGTTCACCTCGTTTATCACACACACAAATTATAACTCCTTATGAATTAAAGATATTATCTTTCCCAAATTGTAGACCAAAATCCTAGAGATATTAACCACTATATCCACATAGTCTAAAAATTATTCTCAACTAATTCTTCGCCTATCCATCAAATTATTAATTGAGAAATTGGATTTCTTAATGGTCACGTCCTCCAATATACGGTTTTAATTTTTATTAATCACAAATAACCTGTTCGGTCTCTTTATGATTTGAAAAATCATATAAATGTCTATCCACCATGTTGTACGCATAAATAATAAAAATTAAAACACAACTAGGAAAAAATAGAGTAATAATAAGGAATTAAAATTTGTGTTCTACAAAACTCGGCTACATCTTAGCCTCTAAAACAATAAATTCAGTTCACGTTCATTGGGATTGCATCTAAAAATTGGAGAAGAAGAGATACAAAAATAATACAAAATTTAATGCAAACCAGTCCTTTCTCTCTCTTTCTGTCTCAAAAATTAAACCCAAAAGATGTCACCTCGGAATCGGAGCCAGTCAAAGTCGCCACGTCAGCTTTCCGGCCTGTCACACCGATGCTTCGTCCTGTGGCTCTTCCGTGGGACCCCTGTCGCCAGCTGTCGCGTCGAAGACCTCGTCCACGTCAGATCGCACAGAGCCCGTGCTGTTCTGAGCCGTCTCTGTCACGTGTGGGACCCAGCGGTCCCTTCTCTCCCTTTTGTTTGATCTGAGCGCTCGTCCAAGAGACAGAGAGAGAGTTGAGTTGCTCTCTCTCTCTCTTACTTTCTGCTTTCTCTTTTTTTTTTTTTGTTTATTGATTATTATTCAGCCGTCACCTCTTGGCCATCTCTCTCTTCTTTGCTTCTTCTTATAGAGAACGGGAAAGAGGAATAGGGTTTTCACTTTTTGCAGAAAAGTCCTCTTCTTTTATTTATTTTCCTTCCTTATTTGATATGAATTTTATTTCTTTCTCTTTTCTTCTTTTCTTCCTTTTTTTGCTAACCACGTGCTCCTGCATACACAAAATAATATCTGAAATTAGGATTTTTAAATAAAATAAAATTAATTAGTTTAAAATTAATTAAACTAACTTTATATCATATTAGCGTATAAAAATCCTTTTAAAATTTATTTGTCGCAATTTTAACTCAACAAAACAATAGAATCGATAAATCAATTATTTTACTTTGTTTGTTGATTTTTTTCCACAATTCTTTACTTTTTGCATCAAAAATATTATTTCTTCAAAAATAATTAATTAAATGAAATCATATAGAAATAAGATGAATTATAGACAATATCAGCAAAAACAAGCCATTTTAATAGGTAAATGAGTACAAATATTTGTATATAAATTAGACACATCAAATACCCCCAAACTTAAGATTTTGCTTGTCCTCGTGCAAAAAGTAGAATCATTAACAAGGGAATAATAATAGTAGACTCAACCCATCACACCAAGAGATCTTATCATGCAAGCATCAAAATTTCAATTAAAAATATAAACAATTGCAAATAAAGTAAACCTAAGCATACCCACTTTCTCCAGTACAATTATTTATTCATAATTCCCAACCCAATCGCATTTGTCATGCAATTAATGTAATTATTGTATGCAACAACTCAATCTGTGATTATCCCTTCTCTCTACTACAAACCGAGTAGCAAACTAGAGTTTTTTTTTTTTTAGTCGCTTCTTTAAGTTGTCACTTGTCTTTTGACGCGAATGTAAAACATTTGTGATAAATTCACCCGGTTACTCAACAAGTCACAAACTTAAAGTGCTTTGCATACTCGTATTTCAAGTTGCCGTTTTACGTAAAAGTAAACATTTGTGATGAATACCCCTAGTTACTAAGCAACTCAAAACATTGGAGTAGATTGACTTTATTCATAATACATTTTTTTTTTCATTATTACTCTATTTACTTAAACTCTGATTAGGACTAGATCAAAGGGGATAATCACAAGAAAAAGCATCACATTTATCTTTAATGTATAATATCATGACCCACACAATTTTGTAAGGAATTTTGAAACTCAATAATCCTAAAGTAAATAAGTATGCTTACTCTTGCTTTATAGGAAATTGTTTATCCCAAAAAAATTATTTCAATGCTTATCTCAATGAAGAACTCAAAAGTGTAATGGTGAGCTTAATAGAAATCCTTTTTAAAATTTTGTTTTTCTTTTCTAAAAATAAATCATAAATTTGTAAACCTTCCCCCCAAACTTGAATATCACATTGTCCTCAATGGGAAAGAAAAAAGAAAAACAAAAAGAATGCAAAAAGTTTAGAATATCTCCCCTGATTCGTCTTTAAATTTCTGCACGCGCAGCGTTCAGTATTTTGGCGATATCTGGAGCTGTAGATGTCCAAATAGGATGAATTTTTTTTGGGTGGAAAGCTAAGAAGATAGGCTACAACTTCTCTTTGAATCACTTTTCCAGATTTTGACTCCAAACTGCTCAAAAACAGCCATCAATGCATGTGTTCAAAACAGCTCCACCCGGTGACTTCCAAAATTTATGCAATCCTACAAGATAAAATCAAAAATTAAAATAAAATAAACTAAAATATAAATCAAAACTAAATGCAATAAAAGAAAACATGGGTTGCCTCCCAAGAAGCGCTAAGTTTTAAGTCTTCAGCCAGATATGGGGGTGAGACGGTTAAGTAACGCCAAGATCCAACAACATTAACACATCCTTTCTAATTTTTCTCTTCAGATGTGGATAAGGTTCAAGCTCCAATTTGAGGCGTTTCCTTTTAGATGATGATGTCTTTGATTCCCCCACCTCTTTGAATTTATGCTGCAAAAATGAATAAATAGAAGGTTCAGCATCCAAATATATGACATGTTCAAAAATATTTTCTTTCTGAGTTTCAAAAGTTTCTGAATTTATTGGACATACTTCGATAGGTGATTTTTCAATTTCAGCCTTATGTTTCTCGTCCACAATTAAATGAGTTTCACTTACTTGAATAGATGACTGTTCTTCAGGGGGAAATTTTATGGAATTAAAAATATCAAAAGTTACTTGCTCATGCTGAATTTGTTGCTCCACAATTTGTTCAATCTCACTTTGCTTTTCAACCACATTCTGTTCGCAATTTTCTTCTTGTGGTTGTTCAATTGTCCTCCCGCTTCCTAGTGTTATAGCCTCAACATGCTCCTTGGGATTGACAACTGTATTGTGTGGTAATGTTCCTGCAGTTTTTTCGTTAATAATATTTGAAAATTGACTAATTTGTACCTCAAGATTGTGAATGGAAGCCGAAGTTGAATTTGTAACATTTCGGATTGCCAAATCTGCCTTTTGCATGTAGTGCATAAACATGTCTTCAAGTGTCGGCTTCTTTTCTTCCTGTGAAAAATTTTGAGGGTGTATAACTGCTTCTTGATTGTTGTTCCATAAAAAATTGGGGGTGTTTCTCCATCCTGAATTGTATGTATTTGCATAATGATTGTTTTGCATTTGAAAGTTTGACACAAAATTTTCATGTTCGGCATTTGATGGAGCAAAAGGGTTCCCCACTTGACAATCTGAACTTGAATGATTTCCTGCACAAAGATCACAAATCATATTAGAGTGAATTGCATGAAAATTCTTATTTTCTACTTGTTTAGATAAAATATCATTTTTTGTATTTAAAGTAGAAAAAGGATCAAGTTCAAAAACTCCAGCCACTTTACTTAGCATTGCTCTCTCTGAAGACCACTGATAATGATTTTATGCCATCTCCTCTAAAAGATCATAGGCTGCTATGTAAGTTTTGCTCATTAGTGCACCACCAGCTGCTGCGTCAACCATAGATTTATGTGTAACTCCCAAACTATTATAGAATGTTTGCATTTGCAGCCATTTTCGGTAGTTCATGATTAGGACAATTTCTTAATAACTCTTTAAACCTTTCTCATGCATCATACAAAGACTCAGTCTCGAATTGAATAAATGTGACAATATCATTCCTTAGTTTTGCTGTCTTTACTGGAGGAAAATACTTGGCTAGAAATTTTTGTGCAAGTCCCTCCCAAGTAGTAATACTACATGGTGGTAAATAATGTAACCAAGCCTTCGCCTTATCTCGTAATGAAAAAGGAAAGAGTCTCAATCTGATCGCATCATCTGATACTCCGTTGTACTTGAAAGTGTCACAAATTTCCAGAAATTTTGAAATGTGAGCATAAGAATCTTCGTGCGGTAATCCCCAAAATTGAACAGTCCGATAAATCAATAGAATTATCTCCGGTTCAATCTCAAAATCGTTAGCTTCAATTACCGGCTTCTTTATGCTTGATTCATAAATTGAGGGCATAGCATAGTCTCTCAAAGGCTTGTTCTCATCGTTCCCCATGATAATGTACGTGTATGTCCTGAAATATCAGTATCGAAAAAGAAAAAAAATAGAAAAACTAAAAAAAAATAAGAAAAATAAATAAAAGAAAAAGTTAGTCAAAAGAAAATAAAGATGTAAATTAATAATAAAAGAAAAATAGTTACAAAAAAAATCCAAACTAACAATAATCTAGCAATTTTCAATATCAATAAAAGAATAACTAATCCCCGGCAACGGCGCCAAAAACTTGATGTTGAATTTTTGCAAGTGTACAAAATCGCACAAATAATATAGATAGATGAGTAGAGTGTCGAACCCACAGGGACTAGATATTTTACTGAGTACCGATATCACTAGATGAATCACTATTTGGAAGGTCGAAATCTAGAAATGATAAAACAACTAAACTAACTTAATCTACTTAAATCTAACTAAATTGGTGAAGAGGGAGAGGGTTGTGAAACAGTGAAACTCTTGTAATTTGTTAAGGGTAAAATTAGTTCTAGGACTCTTGGTTCACCTCGTTTATCACACACACAAATTATAACTCCTTATGAATTAAAGATATTATCTTTCTCAAATTGTAGACTAAAATCCTAAAGATATTAACCACTCTATCCACGTAGTCTAAAAATTATTCTCAACTAATTCTTCGCCTATCCATCAAATTATTAATTGAGAAATTGGATTTCTTAACGGTCACGTCCTCCAATATACGGTTTTAATTTTTATTAATCACAAATAACCTGTTCGGTCTCTTTATGATTTGAAAAATCATACAAATGTCTATCCACCATGTTGTACGCATAAATAATAAAAATTAAAACACAACTAGGAAAAAATAGAGTAATAATAAGGAATTAAAATTTGTGTTCTACAAAACTCGGCTACATCTTAGCCTCTAAAACAATAAATTCAGTTCATGTTCATTGGGATTGCATCTAAAAATTGGAGAAGAAGAGATACAAAAATAATACAAAATTTAATGCAAACCAGTCCTTTCTCTCTCTTTCTGTCTCAAAAATTAAACCCAAAAGATGTCACCTCGGAGTCGGAGCCAGTCAAAGTCGCCACGTCAGCTTTCCAGCCTGTCACACCGATGCTTCGTCCTGTGGCTCTTCCGTGGGACCCCTGTCGCCAGCTGTCGCGTCGAAGACCTCGTCCACGTCAGATCGCACAGAGCCCGTGCTGTTCTGAGCCGTCTCTGTCACGTGTGGGACCCAGCGGTCCCTTCTCTCCCTTTTGTTTGATCTGAGCGCTCGTCCAAGAGACAGAGAGAGAGTTGAGTTGCTCTCTCTCTCTCTCTTACTTTCTGCTTTCTCTTTTTTTTTTTTTTGTTTATTGATTATTATTCAGTCGTCACCTCTTGGTCATCTCTCTCTTCTTTGCTTCTTCTTATAGAGAACGGGAAAGAGGAATAGGGTTTTCACTTTTTACAAAAAAGTCCTCTTCTTTTATTTATTTTCCTTCCTTATTTGATCTGAATTTTATTTCTTTCTCTTTTCTTCTTTTCTTCCTTTTTTTGCTAACCACGTGCTCCTGCATACACAAAATAATATATGAAATTAGGATTTTTAAATAAAATAAAATTAATTAGTTTAAAATTAATTAAACTAACTTTATATCATATTAGCGTATAAAAATCCTTTTAAAATTTATTTGTCGCAATTTTAACTCAACAAAACAATATAATCGATAAATCAATTATTTTACTTTGTTTGTTGATTTTTTTCCACAATTCTTTACTTTTTGCATCAAAAATATTATTTCTTCAAAAATAATTAATTAAATGAAATCATATAGAAATAAGATGAATTATAGACAATATCAGCGAAAACAAGCCATTTTAATAGGTAAATGAGTACAAATATTTGTATATAAATTAGACACATCAACTAGCAAGTATATATGTCAATCTCCTGCAGGGTTGTTACAACCTCTTCCTATACCTAACCAAATATGGGAACAAGCAAGCATGGACTTCATTGAAGATCTTCCCCTCAATTGTAATTTCTCAGTAATCCTAGTGGTGGTTGACAGATTGAATAAATATGCCCATTTTGTGCCAATCAAACACCCTTACACTGCAGCAACAATCATTCAAGTCTTGACTGATAGCATTTTTAAACTCTATGGGATGCCAATATCCATAGTATGTGATAGAGGAGCAGTGTTCACAAGCTCTCTCATGAAAGAATCCCTTCGGTTGCAAGGTACTAAGCTACACTTTTCAACCGCTTATCATTCACAGACTGATGGCCAAACAGAAGTGGTGAACAGATGCTTGGAAACTTATTTGAGGTATTTTTGCTATTATAAACCTAGTGATTGGAGTAAGTGGCTTCCTTGGGCAGAGTGTTGGTATAATACCTCTTATCACAGTGCTATTAAATGCACTCCATATGAAGTAGTTTACGGCAGACTCCCTCCTACACTAATGTCATATATTCCCCACACTGCAAAGAATCCCCATGTCGAAGAGACATTATTGGCAAGAGATGTCAGCCTCCAATTGCTCAAGGACAACCTCAAAAGAGCACAGGATAGGATAAAGAAGCAAACATATGGCCATAGACTAGATAAAGAATTTCAAATTTGAGATTTAGTGTATGTTAAGCTCCAACAGTACAGACAGGTCTCAGTGGCTACTAGAGCTGTGCACAAACTATCCCCCCTTTATTATGGTCCCTATGCAGTGTTAGAGAGAGTTGGAGATGTGTCTTATAAGTTAGACTTACCTATGGAGTCTAAAACTCATCCAGTATTCCACATTTCTCAACTTAAAAAGCATCTAGGACCAGCTATGGAAGTGTAGCGCAACATTCCATTAACAGAGTCAACAGCTTTGCTGGAACCAGAAGCCATAATAGATCGCAGATCAGTGATTAGAGGGAGAAAGTTAGTGTCTGAAGTACTGATTAAATGGCAGCATCAAGATAGTACTCACGCGACTTGGGAACCCTATTGGGAGTTGGTTCACAGGTTTCCTTCATTCGACCTTGAGGCAAGGTCTCAAATTAGGGGGGAGGAGTTGATATAAGCTAGAGAATTGATCATGGAAGAAAAGAACAGAACTGAAGAGAAGAGCAGGTGTAGCAGATGAGAAGAAGAGCAGGTGTGTTTGGTATCTGATATTGAGTTGTATCAGTTGGAAATGTAACAGATGTAAGTAACAGGGTTTTAGTGCAAAAAGGTAATCGAATCGGTATCTGTAAATATCGATCGTTGGATGTATGTGTGATTAAGTCCTGGACGTTGGATGTGTATAGGACCCAGTTGTAACTACCTTAACGACATGTCAAGTTACGCGTTGAGCGCATGTTTCTCTTCTATAAAAACAGATCGGTCAGTTAGCTGATCGATCAGGAAATTAGCTAAGATCTTTTCTTTTCCCTCTCAAATTCTTGAGTTCTTTTCTTCTACTTCCACTTCCACTTCCACTTTCTTGACCTAGATCTTCCTGTGATTTCACAGCAATGGCGAAGAACAGATCCAAAGTTGCATCACGTACCATTTCCCTCAACAATAAAAAAACACTTAATGTACCACAACTATGAAAATCCATATGAGCATTTACACAATCACAAGATGGGCATTGAGGTTTTTGCGTGAACACTTTTCTTAACACCTGGTTAGCATTACTTGTCAGGTTTTGGGTTACGGTGGGATCGAGATCGGGTCATGGTTAAGAGTTTGAAGGCTAGGGTTGAAGACGAAGAGAATTAGGGGAGAATTGAAAAATATTTTTATTGATTCCCTCCACAACGAAAAGTATAGCTCGTATAGGTAGGGGATGTTAGAACGGTATTGCTGCAAGACAAAATCCTGAGAACACGTGCATAGTGCACCAAAACCCCTTTCCCGCCATCTACCCTTTCAATTACAGGCGCTATTCTCTCATTCAAATACAATAGTGCGTATTGCACGTAAAAGACTGATACACTACTACTCTGATACAACTAATACTTTGCTATTGCAGAACCCATTAATGGCAGCCTTCGCAAGTATCCTTCTACTGCTCAGAGGTGCCGATGATCGGAGATACTATGCCGACGACGACCCTAACAACTACTTCCTTCTTACAGAGAGCTTGTCCCAAGCTCGAAGGTAGGAAATCTGACACGGAGGTCATCTATATCCACCCAGGAAGTATTCTCCATAGCGTCATTCTTCCATTTGATCAACAACTTGATGCCGACCCTGTTGTTCTTTTTGAACATTCGCCGTCCCAAAACCTGCTCTGGCTCATCTTCTTCGTTCACAGGAACCCACCATTGTGGCAACTCATGCGCAACATCTGGCAGATGGTTCCCATGACAGTGCTTAAGTTTAGAAACATGGAAGATAGGATAGATTGATGCATTCGGGGGTAACTCCAGACGATAAGCTACTGTGCCTATCCTTTCTGTTATGCGATAAGGACCAAAAAATCTGAGAGAAAGCTTCTGTGGAATAGATCCTCGTACGGTCACCTGTTTGCATGGTTGAAGTTTCAAGACCACAGTATCCCCTACTGCAAATTCCCTCTCTGTTCTCCTCTTGTCTGTAAACAATTTCATCCGCTGTTGAGCAACTATCAAATTGTCTCTCAATAACTCCAACACTTCGTCTCTCGATAGTAATCCATCTTCTACCGCTTGTACAGTTGTCGTTCCTTGTACATAGCGCAGCAATGTAGGAGGTGGTTGCCCATAAACTCCCTGAAATGGAGTGATGCCTGTTGACACATGCCAGTTGTATTGTACCAAAACTCCGCCCACCCCAAGAACTTACTCCACTCTCTAGGCTTCTGTCCACTCAAACACCGCAGGTAGAGTTCCAAGGCTTTGTTTACAATTTCCGTTTTCCCATCACTCTGTGGGTGGTAAGCGGTTGAGTGTCGCAGTTTACATTGTTTAAGATAGAAGAATTCTTTCCAAAACTTACTCATGAATATGGGGTCTCTATCACTCACTATAATTCGTGGCATACCATGGAGACGATACACCTGATCAACGAAGATTTGCACTATTGACTCCACAGTCGAAGGGTGTGATATGCCAATGAAATGGGCATACTTTGTCAAGCGATCCACCACTACTAACACAACATTTTTCCCCCCGCTCTTAGGTAATCTTTCAATGAAGTCAATAGAGATATCCTCCCAAATTCTCTCAGGGATTGGAAGAGGATCGAGCAACCCCGCAGGCAACAAAGTCTCATACTTATTTCTTTGACAAACTAAACATTCCTTGATTCCCACCTTCACATCCTTAGTGATTCCTTCCCAAATGAAGGTTTTTTTTATCCGATACAAGGTTTTATGTTATCCAGAATGTCCCCCAGTGTTTGAGGCATGAAGATCAAGAAAGATCAGCTTCTTCACTTCAGCATTGGGACTAATAAGGATCTTCCTTTATAATACCACAGTCCCCCCACGAATTTATAGTGATTAGTGTCTAGCTTCCCCAACCTTTGTTTTTCCTTCAATTGATGAAAATAAGGGTCTTGTACCACCAAATTCTTAATATCATTAATCCACTGAGGTAGTACCACTGAAATCTCAAAGCAAGTATCTAAATCTCCCTTCCTTCGTGAAAGGCCATCTACAGCAGAATTGAGAATTCCCTTTTTATATTCAACTGTAAACGTAAATCCTAGCAATTTCCATAACCATTTCTCTTGAATTTCTGTGTTGATCATCTGCTTTAGGATGTGTTTAATACTTTGTTGGTCTGTGCGAATCACAAATTCATTCCCCAAAAGATATTGTCTCCACTGTTTGATTGCTTACAACATTGCCATTACCTCATTTTCATATGTGGATAGTGTCAAGTTCTTTCCATTTAAAGCTTTACTCATATAGGCAATGGGGTGGAAATCATTCATAAGAACTGTACCTATGCCTTCCTTGGATGCATCTGTCTCTACTACAAATGGCTTTGCAAAATCAGGAGCTTGCAAGACTGGTGTTGTGGTCAAGGCCTTCTTGAGTCTTTCAAAAGCTTGAGTAGTTATAGTCGACCACTTGAAAGCATTTTTCTTCAAGAGCTGACTGAGAGGTGTCGCAATTCTCCCATAGTTTTTCACAAACCTGCGGTAATATCCGGTGAGACCAAGAAAACCTCTCAATTCCTTAACAGTACTTGGCTCTGGCCATTCCTCTACTGCTTTTATCTTATGAGAGTCGACTGCAATCCTTTTTTTACTAATAGTGTGTCTCAAATAATCCACAGTTGTTCGACCAAAACTGCATTTACTAGCTTTGGCAAGTAAATGATTATCCCTTGGCACAGTTAGAACTTGGACTAGATGTTGCAAATGACTCTCCCATGAAGGACTGTAAATTAAAATGTCATCAAAGAAGACAAGTACAAAGTGTCGGAGGTGCTCACTGAAGATTGTGTTCATGAGATTTTGGAAGGTAGCAGGTGCGTTAGTAAGCCCAAATGGCATTACCACAAATTCAAAATGCCCATGGTGAGTTCTAAACGCAGTTTCGGGTATATCCTCACTGTTAACTCTGTTCTGATGGTATCCAGACCTCAGATCTATCTTGGAGAAATACTTAGCTCCATTCAATTCATCCAACAGCTTGTCTATAATTGGAATAGAGAATTTAGCCTTGATGGTTTAATTATTGAGAGCTCTATAGTCGACGCACATTCTCCGACTTCCATCTAACTTTTTGATCAATATCACAGGGGAAGAGTAAGGGCTGTTGCTTGGTCTAATCAAACCTGAAGTGAGCATTTCTCTGACTTGTTTTTCAATCTCTGCCTTGTGGGAATGGGGGTGCTTATAGGGCCTCAAGCAGACTGGTTTCTGACCATCATGTAAGGGAATTTTATGATCGACACTTCTATGTGGGGGTAAATTCATTTCCTCAGAGAACACCTCTGAAAATTGTTGAAGGATGTTATGGATGTCAGGTGTAAATGTTTCTTCATTGCTTCCTTTCTCTTCCACTATGTCTTGTACTTGTCTCATATACGCCTGGCAGATACAATTCCTGATACTCCCCAATTCTGCAGCTTCCATCATCTGCAGTTGGGAAGGCACCAAGCCTTGCAGTCTCTTCATCTCTCCTGCCACTTTAAAGTCCATGGTCATCTCGCTAAAATCCATAGTGACTGGTCCCAATGTACGAAGCCAATGAGCTCCTAAAACCATTTGCGATGGCCCTAAGGGTAACAGCAGTAACTCCGCTTGTAATGGCACTCCCTGGACTGAGAAAATTACATTCTGCACCTTCCCTTCACTGTGCATCACCTGACCATTCGCAACTGTTACATTATATCTGAGCTCCTTGTTAACCTGCAGGTTTGCCTTCACAGCTGTGTGGGGGTCGAGATAATTATAAGTAGATCCAATATCAATTAGAATATTCACCTCTTTGTCATTGATTATCCCCTTAACTCTCATGGTTTGGGGGTATACTTGCGTCCCTATCAATGCGTGAAGAGATATTTCTGGTTGTTGTATGCTTTGGTTAAGGGAGGAAAGACAGTGGTAAGTTTGCGAAGGGTTGTGTGATGAGGATGTAGGCACTGGTGAGGTGGTAGGCGTAACTGGCAATTGCTCCTCTGCAGTGACTGCATTCATATGAACTTTTTCTTCTTCACCTTCCTCTAAGCATTCGATGTAATAGAATTTTTGACTCTTGCAGATGTGACCTGATGTGTATTTCTCTTCACAATTGAAACACAACCCTCTTGCTCTCCTGTTCTTCATCTCTTGGACACTTAACCTTCTAGGCACAAAATTTTGGCTGGGAATTTTCTCAGTTGAGGTTATAGCAGGAACAGGGGCCATAGGTATTTGCTTGGACATAAAAGGTACTCGATAACTCTTCTTGAGACATGCCAATTTTTCTTCGAAGCCTCTAGCTAAACCCACAACTTCATTCACATTCTTAGGTCTCTGCAACTTGACATCCCATCTAATTTCTTCCCTTAATCCACTGATGAATGTGCTCAAGTAATGTTTTTCAATCCAATCCTCCACGAAGTTGGAAAGGCGATCAAATTCATGAATGTAGGACTCAAGTTCTCCTTTTTGTTGCAATTTGGAAAATATTCCACTGTAGTCTTGAAATTTCGTAGGACCAAACCTAGTGAGAAACTCCTCCAGGAATTGAGGCCAAGTGATATCTTGAATTTTTGGTTTGACGTGTCTGTGAAACCATTGCGCAGCTCTCCCCCTCAAATTTAATGATGCATATTTTAATTTCTGCACCTCAGGGACCTCATAGAACTCCAAGAATTGCTCCACTCCACAGATCTATTCAGTCGGATCTCCTTCATGAAAAAATGGGAACTCTACTTTGAAAGGAGTTCTAAATAACCCTCCACTTTCCTACACTCCTTTTGGGTTAGGGAGTTGATAGTTAGGGTAGATTACATCTCTGTGGGTATTCAGTGGTGGAGGATTTGGGAGTATGGGTGGATTTGAAGGCCGATGTGAAGACTGTTGCATCATCGCTAGCATTGCATCCAATCTAGTATTCATCCTTGCCTCCATTGCCGAGAAGCGATCACTGATACCCTTTTCTACTGCTTCTACTCTCTCAGTGAGATATCCACTCCGCAATTAGACCTCTGCCATTTGACTCTTAAGATTTACCACGTCGCCTTCCATCACTGTACTCCCCTCATCACGACCATCGCCTTCGGTAGAGCTTAGCTCTGATACCAAGTTGTCAGGGTTTGGGTTACGGTGGGACCGAGATCGAGTCATGGTTGAGAGCTTGAAGGGTAGGGTTGAAGACGAAGAGAATTAGGGGAGAATCGAAAAAGATTTTATTGATTCCATCCACAACGAAAAGTACAGCTCTTATAGGTAGAGGAGGTTAGAACGGTTTCGCTACAGGACAAAATCCTGAGAACACGTGCATAGTGCACCAAAATCTTTTTCCCGCCATCTACCCTTTCAATTACATGCTTTATTCTCTCATTCAAATACACTAGTGCGTATTGCACGTAAAAGACGGATACACTACTACTCTGATACAACTAATACTCTGCTATTACAAAACCCATTAATGGCAACCTTCGCAAGTATCCTTCTACTGCTTGGAGGTGCAGATGATAGGAGATACTATGCCGACGAAGACCCTAACATTACTAAATAAAGTAACTACCTCGTTTTTGCATGAACACTTTCTTTAACACCTGGTTCTTCTCTCCGGGTTCCCGATTTCTGAAGAGAGTGATGAAGGTTACAAGACGCGAAAATTAAAGCAAAGAAAATCGGAGTCCAAGAAAGGAGAAGAGAATTTAGATGAAGATGGGTAGAAATAGTTAAGCAAACATTTAAGGCTGGTGTTTGGGAGTGGAGTGGAGTGGAGTTAGTTAAAGTTAAATTTAATGCAGAGGGAGAGCTTCCCAAAGTTTAGTTATCACACCTCTATCTCCACTCAAAAAGTTGTATTAAAAAGTGAAAGTCAACTAAAGTTTAGTTAACTAAATATTTTAGAGAGGAATTAAGCAAAGTTTAGCAAAGTTTAGAAAAATGAGGTTTGAGGGAAGTTGAGATAACTAGAGTTATCCCGACTTTTGGGATTAAAAAAGTTGAGATAACTATGATTATCTTAACTCCAAGTTGGATCACAAACAATCCAAAATTGAGAAAACCATAATTTTGGAGATAACTCTTCAAAAGTCAACTTTTCTTAACTTCACTCCATTCCCAATCATAGCCTGACGAAATTTGCAAGCTATTTATGCGTGGAATATTTGAATGGGGGTGGAATTAGATTATTTTGACAAAGAGGTGAACTCGGTCGAACCAGTAACATTTGCAGATATAGTTGACCTGAACCGGTTAATAGTGTAACACCCCGTGATTTTCAAAGATTATATATATATATATATATATATATATATATATATATATATATATATATATATATGGAAATGCTCCATTGAAAATGGGTCTAGTTTTCACGGGTTGGAAAACACTAATCTGAGCCGTTGGATTGCTCATGATCGTGATCAGCGGCTCAGATCGAGCTCCCCATAACCCGTTTCAATTGATCAGCGGATGGTTATTTTGAAAATTTCATTCCAAATAACTCTTCGCTGAACAGATTCTAAAAAAATTGATATAACCTAGGCCGTTGTTCCCAACAACGACCTAGGTTATAAAAAATTGAATTATAGGCCGTTGTTTGGAACAACGGCATTGTTCTAAATTTATATAACCTAGGCCGTTGTTCCCAACAACGGCCTAGGCTATAAAATTTTATAGAAATTTTATAGCCTAGGCCGTTGTTGGGAACAGCGGCCTAGGTTATAAAAATTTAGAACAAGGCCGTTATTCCAAACAACGGCCTATAATTCAATTTTTTATAACCTAGGCCATTGTTCCCAACAACGACCTAGGTTATATTTATTTTTTCAGAGCAAACCAGGCGAAGAGTTATTTGGGACGAAATTTTCAAAATAACCCTCCACCACTTAAGTGATATTGGGTGATAGGCGGGGGCGATCTGAACCGCTGATCACGATCAAAAGTGATCCAACGGCTCAGATTGGTGTTTTCCAACCCATGAAAACAAACCCGTTTTCAATGGAGCATTTCCCATATATATATATATATATATATATATATATATATATATAGAGAGAGAGAGAGAGAGAGAGAGAGAGAGAGAAATCTTCGGTTGCACACTACTTTAGTGAGCACTCCGTGAGCACTCACGAAATAGAGAACCTATGACAAATCCGAACCGCTCATATTGTTCTATATACCTTAGATAGCCTAACAATAAAAAATCAAGTAATTTGAAGTTTATTTGCCCATGATTTACATCATTACAAAATTGTATGGCTGAAAATTCTAACAGCATGATGGATGGGCAAATGAACTTCAAATTACTTGATTTTTTATTGTGAGGCTATCCAAGGTATATAGAACAATATGAATGGTTCAGATTTTTCATAGGTGCTCTATTTCATGAGTGCTCACGGAGTGCTCACCAAAAGTAGTGTGCAACCGAAGGGGACTCTATATATATATATATATATATATATATATATATATATATATATATATATATATATATATATTGAATGTTATAAGGTGGATGTTTGAACTACATGCATGATGAGTTGGCAGTATAGGGGGCCCCACGTTGAAGTGTAAATCAGCATTGTATGCTGATTGTGAGGGTTGACTTCGGTCAAAACATGCCCTGGCTTTGACGTGGGCTTCCTTGGGCCCACCCAGTTGCATTGAATTCAGAAAAAAAAATGAAGGCAGTGAATATAAAATCCCATATCGGGAATGGAAACTAATATAATATAATATAAATAGTATTAGCCCAGGATCAAGAGTCACCTAATCGGTTAACCAACTTTTGAGAGGTAGCCTGTGGTGAGAAATTGTACTACATAGAATCTAATTTGTCTTATAAATTGTATAAATTGTCTGAGCTAGGGGCAGGGGCGTTACA
The DNA here is from genome assembly GCA_017893485.1 of Hemerocallis citrina. NCBI lineage: Eukaryota > Viridiplantae > Streptophyta > Magnoliopsida > Asparagales > Asphodelaceae > Hemerocallis > Hemerocallis citrina. Next base: position 397,506,237 of record CM030359.1, read on the forward strand.
AATGGTATCAGAGCTGACTTTCGACACCGAGTTTGGGACATATCTTATAGTCGGGTGGTGGGTTGACTGCGTCAGCAGCGATTCATTGGGCGGTGGGTTGACTGCGTCGGCAGCGATTCACCTGGGACTATAGACCCATTCGTCGGACTGTGGTTGCCTGTTATAATTAGTCTGGCGAGACTATACCATTCGTCGGACTGTGGTCTATACCATTCGTCCTCAGTGAGGAATTTCTGAAGGGGGGTGTGTAACACCCTATGATTTTCAAAGATTATATATATATATATATATATATATATATATATATATATATATAAGAGTCACCTAATCGGTTAACCAACTTTTGAGAGGCAGCCTATGGTGGGCAGTTGCACTACATAGAATCGAATTTGTCTTATAAATTGATAAATTGTCTGAGATAGGGGCAGGGGCGTTACAGATAGTTTTGCAATCGGGTCCATGCGGTTATGGTTTTATCTTTATTTTATTTTTTGACTTAATAGGATAAGGTATAATAACTCCAGCCTGTTATACACTCCCTCCGTTATAAAATATAAGTCATTCTAGTTTTTTTTTCTCACAATATAAGAAATAGATGTCTTATCATATAGTCTTGTCATTCTTAAAGATCTATTAATTTTCTAAGAGATTTTCAATTTTACCCTTATCTCATTATATTCTTAAAGGTTCATTAATTATAGAGGAGGGTAAGTATGACAATTTACAATACCTAGCTCATTTAAGAGCTTAAATAACCAAGGAAGTCTACTACTTTTACACAATTATAAGTTGTTCTTAGATATTTGTGTAAAAAACTACATTGACTTGTATTATGGAACGGATGGAGTATATAAAACCAAACAGTACAAATATTTGATTTTTTTTTTGATAAAAAAGATGACCTCTGTCATCGTTTCATTAATGAGTGTTAACAAAACTAAGTAGTACAACATTACATGCAAAACAGGGTCTTACCGAACCCTTAATACAACTCCACAGAGTATCAAGTAAACGAACTAAAGTAGCATCAAGAGAACATCAAAAACAACAAAACACATCACAACAATCAACTAGTCACGTCCTCTAATGTGGTGAGAAACGCGCTCTCCTCCCTTTGACTTGAAGCTCTACTCCTCCCCGATTAGCTTTAACTTCTTCTTTGCTCCCACGAACCCTGACCAATCATGTATAAGAAAAAAAAAATTATGCATAGAAGTTGAAAATCTATAACTAATGTTTCAGAAGCATAAGTCTAGTCACAGACTCCATAGGATTGCCGCTACTGCTATCTCCCAAGCCTTAATGTCCTCACTCCTAATGAAACTCTCTCTCCACCTACCCCACAAGTCTAAGGAGAAGGTTGGGCGCTGTGCACACCCGAAACCTCTACATACTATTTCCCACGTAAGTGCCGCCTTAGAACATGTGAAAAATAAATGTGTTGTGTCCTCGTCCACGCTTAAGCAGTTAATGCATCTGGTGTCGATTTGCATATTTCTTTTTCTAAGGTTGACCTTAGTTAGAATGGCATCATTGTGCACCAGCCAGCTAAAGACCTTAACTTTTAGGGGTGCCTGAGTACTCCAAATGACATTCTCCTCTTTGCATCTTATCCCTCCATGATTTAGCCACTTGTACATTGAGGCCACTGAAAAGGTTTTTGACTCTTCGATATTCCACCATCTTTCATCGATCTCGTTAGTCAATTGTCCCCCTTCTGCTTGTATGTACCTATTTAGCTCTTTGAACTGGCTGATGATATCTTGCGATAGAAGATTTGAAACCGTAAGCGTGAGCTTTCCTCTTTTCTAAATATCTTCCACCAATGCGTCGGTGTTGACTGTCACCGCCGCGGCTTGCGGAAATAGGTTTTCTAACGATCTACTCCCGCACCATTTATCCTTCCAAAACACGGTGTTCTTCCCGTTCCCAGTTTTGCACCGTGTATTTGTGTTAAAAATATCCCCTTGTTTGGCCACCCCTTTCCAGAGACAGGATACCCTTCCGAACGCACTCCGCCCCGAATCGATACTTTTTCCTCTTACGAGATCGAATGAGTGGGACCACCACCCTCTTTGTCGTTTGTTGATCTTCCACCACCACTTGCTTAGCAGTGCACGATTCATGCCGTGAAGGTTAAGGATTCCTAGTCCTCCGAATTCTCTTCTCTTGCACACTCTATCCCACTTGACTAGGTGAAAGCCTTTGTTTCCCTCGTCGGTTCCTTTCCATAAGAAACTTCTTCTCATCTTATCTATTTTTTTAATAACCCACTTTGGCAGTTCGTAGATCAACATCAGGTACAATGGAATTGCGTTTAGAACCGAGTTGAGTAATGTAATTCTTCCTCCTAAAGAGAGGTATATACTCTTCCATCCAGTCAACTTCTTAGAAATTTTCTCAATAAGGGGTGTCCAGTCCTCTCTTAACAATGGTCTCGGCCTGATTAGCATCCCTAGATATTTGATTCGGAATTTTTCCCTCTCACACCTAAGATTGCGGTGATGGTGTTTGTCGGGATTGAAAACTGATCACGAATAGGGATTACACAACTCTTCCGCAGATTTACTTTTAATCCTGACCATCCTTGAAAACAATCCAACGTCACCTTAATCGCAACAACTTCTTCAACTTTTGCCCTTCTAAATAAGAGTGTGTCGCCGGCGTACTGCAGAATAGTCATGGGTTGAGCTATCCCATTGATCTTAATTCCCCTAATGAAATTGTTATCTTGTGCTCTCTTGATCATCTCGGCCAATCCATCCGCTATGATGGCGAATAACAGTGAGGAGAGCGGATCCCTTGCCTTAGACCTCTTCTGCATCGGATTTCCCTACCTTGCCATCCGTTTACCTGTACACATGATTTCCCTCCTTGTAAACATAGCTGGATTCATGATCTCCATTTTGCTCCAAATCCTTTAAGTTCGAGTGCTTCATCCAGACAGTCCCAATGTACCGAATCATAAGCTTTTTTGAAATCTAATTTGAGGAGGAATCCATCTGCTTTCCCTTTGTTACCCTTGAAGACGATTTCGTGGGCAGCAGCTATACTGTCCATGATGTCTCTTCCCCGAATGAAACCACTTTGCGACGGTGCCACCACCTCCTCCATACACGGTGCCAATCTTTGGGCGAGAACTTTCGTGATAATTTTGAACGAGCCGTTTATTAGGCTGATTGGCCTGAAATCCTCTGCCGGTCGAGCTTCCTATTTTTTAGGGATAAGAATAATAGAAGCATAATTGAGCCTATCCAAGTTTACGTTTCCATCGTATACTTCTTTAAAGATGTTCATCAGATCCTCCTTGACAATCTACAAGTATATCTTGTAAAAAAATATAGGCAACCCGTCCGGTCCCGGTACCTTATCCTGTCCCAGCTTCTTGATTACTTCGTACACTTCCTCTTCTGTGAATATATTCTCAATTCCCTCACTCCCATCTATCCTAGAAGAGCACCACATATCTGTCCTGAGACCGCATTTTGCGTTGCTCCTTCTACCTAGCAACTTGCGATACTTGTTATATAGTTGTCCTCTGATGAGCTCCTCGTTCTCCGTCCAGATTCCATCCACGATCAGCCCTGCTATATGGTTCTGTCTTCTTCTTCCATTTGCCACCTTGTGGAAAAAGCTTGTGTTGGCATCCCCTTCCTTTAACCACTGAATTCTCGGTCGTTATTTCCAATGCATTTCCTCCATAATTTGTATATGTTGTAGTTCTAGTCTCCCATTTGCCAACTCTTCCTTCTCTGGTCCTGTCAAGTCTCTATCCTCTTGGAAAGCTTCCAGGTCATGGAGCCTGCTGCCGAGCATCTCCCTTCTTGAGTTGACGTTACAAAGTTTCAGTCTAGCCCATCCTTTTAGTTCCCTCCGAAGGCGTCTTGTCTTTTCCACCCAGATTCCTACGGCCGAGTTTTGCGATGTTGAACGTTGCCAGGACTCCTGAATCATCTGATGCATTTCATCCATTGTAGTTCAAGACTTCTCGAATCTAAAAGGAAAGAACTTGTTCCTGTAGTCCCCAACGCAGTCTATGACTAACGGTAGATGGTCTGACGTGTAACAAATGGCAGATCTCATTTTTACTAGTGGGAACATCTCCCAATCATTTGATACCAATACTCTATCTAGTTTCGCTAGAGTAGGATTTTGTTGCATATTGGACCAAGTGAATTTTCTGTTTGTCATCTCTAGTTCCATCAATTCCAGATCATCTATAACATTATTGAACATCTCTTGCTCGCTACGGCTGTGACCTCTACCTCTATGCTCGTCCCATCTACTCCTGATGTCTCTAAGTTCTGTCCAGAAGTCTTTGCGCAACCTAGAGTCATAAGGACCGTACAAATTCGTAATGACGTGTTCCCAATCATCGCCTCTCCTTCTAATTCTAATTGACACCATAAAGTTTCCAATAAACTCTTCTAAAATCTCGAAGGTCCGTACGTCCACCCCAAGCGCTATGCCACCGGAGTATCCCACAGCCAATTTAAATCTCCAATCAAAGTTGATTGGCCATCTAAGGCAATTGAAATCACCTATGGAATGCTTCTCCATTCTAGTTTCTTGCAACCCACAAATGGTTGGTCGAATATTATTAATAGATAACGAAATTGTTCTTTTTTTGCTGTTTTGCCTCCTACCCCTAACGTTCCAAAAGATGTACACCATCACAACAATCGACTCTAAGCACCTACCTTCTACCCCCAAAGAGACTCCCTCCGTCTTAAGTCAATGTCAACCTAGACTCCCCTCTAATGATTGCTACATTTTCTAGTTGTTCCACCCTGTTAGAGTCCATGGCTAAACCGTAGAGACTAGCAAAATAAATAAGCGAATCATCATTTAAAGAATTTAAAATGGAGAAGTCATGATTGAAAATACCTCCCGCCGTCGGTTCCAGGTCCATAACTTTTGACGACCCTTTATTAGCCCCATCCTGGCTAATTATCTGCACTTCCCCCTTGTTATCTGACTCTTTCTCTTCCTCTGATATTCAGTGAATTTCTTGCTACTGCTGCTGCAAACACTTCCCTTAGTCTCCTTACCGCCTATCTCAGTCTCAGTATCCGAAATTATGTTGTCCTCCCAAACGCCGTATAGGGCTCCAATCATCCCCCCCCCCTCCGAGTATCTTGGTCAGGCGATTGCTGACTCTCAATATCTTGAATTATAGATCCAGCATCTTTGGTTATAACCACCTCTTTATCTGCCCCCTCTTTCGTTGTAGGTGTAGACTTTTCCCCGTGGAGTTGATGTCCAGACGCTCTCATATTTACTAATGAGTTCATAGCTAGTCTAATTGATTCTTCAACTTCTTCTTTTGTGAAATGAGTCCATTCCTCTTTCCCAAAACCCATCTCCTTACTAGCCTTGATTCCATCACCTTCACAGTCTTTTTTTTTTAGAATCCCAGCTTTAACATTGTTTGTTGTGCTTGGCTTTAGTGCAGAAGTCGTTGTCAGCTCCTCTGCTCCCTCGTACACGGCATTGCCTATTGGATAAGAACCCTCTGTACCACCTCGTACTTCAGTCTTGTCCATCATGCGAGATTGCTTTTGGCACTACTAGGTCTTCCATGTTTTGTCTTTCGCCACGTCATCGAGCCCATCCCGCCTCATCTGACTTTGAATTGGACAACTCTGATCATCCTGGATCTTGATGAGCGGCTATGGAGCATGAAGAGCTTGATTTGTTAATAAACGACCATGATTGATCTCTCCCCAATCCAACGGCCTGAGCTCATCTTCAACCTCCAGCAGTGAATCTTGCCCGTCGATTCCTTCTTCGTTCGCCAGATCCATTCCACGAAATGACATGGATTTTTTTTTGCCTCGACGGCGACGAGCACTTCATAGATTTCGTTTTCGATGTCCACGATAATTTTGGAAGGGATATCGACTATGCTTGCAACCCCAACGCGCACTCTTGCAAACTTGTGGCATGGGTGAGTGATTGTCCCCTTGTCGACCTCGATCAACATTCTGAATTGGCGTACGATGTTTTGGAAGCCTGTAGTAACCCAACAGTGGAAAGGGACGTTGAAGAGTCGAATCCACACTAAGTTGAGCGATTCCGCTTTGAGAGCTCCAAACTCGCGCGACCATGGCCTGAGGGTAGCGAAGAACTCCATGCACTGTGACTCTCTTCCCATCAGCCCCTTCATATTGAGCACGTCCACCATCACTTCAGCGTCGCTGCAATGGACGAAGAAGTTGCTGTTGGAGATCTCTTGCACTACCCAGGTCGGCGTTGGCGTCGGTGACACCGCTGCCACTAACAGATCCGTAATATCTTTGGTCGTTGGGTTGCCCGTCTGCACCTTCACCAACATACCACCTTTGTATCTTCTCTCGAAATCCGCCATTAACGGAGTAGGTGTGATCGTCGCCTTAATCACTTTTCTATCCCCTGCGATGCTCTCTTGAGTTCTACTTGCTTCGGAGTTTGGAGGCGCAGTGTGAGAGCTAGAAGGATCCTTGGTGGACGACGTCGCTTTGTTTCTTGGACATGTCGTCGAAATGTGGCCGGAAGACTTGCAAACGTAGCAAAACCAGTCGTTTTTGCAGTTGTTGATAGAGTGGCCGGTTTGAGCGCATTTGTGGCAGCTTGGCCTGGCGTCCGCCTTCCTATCGCCGGAGTAGCTACGAGTAGAAGCTTTTTTCGGGGCTTTACTAGGCTTGACGAGGATCCATTCGCCGTCTTCGTCTTCTCTTTTCCTAGGCGTCTCTTTCTCCACAGAGGGTGATCGTCAGCGAGCTCTATGCCCCACCGTGTCTCTTTTAGCGCCTCTAGTCACCTCCGCGAAGGTTCTTTTGTTGCTCTTCGCCGCCCTTGCTTCTATATGACGTTCCTTTGGTGAAGGACGACGACCTCATGTCTCCCTCGCGCTTGACCGGTCTTTATGACCAGTCGGGGAGCGAGCTGAATTCCTCGCTCCTGCTTTGCTTCGATAGTGGTCTTCGTCGTCTACCCTCCTCCTTCCATGAGTTTCGTCTCTCGGGCGCTTTGGCATGGTCAGGGAGATGTGGTCGTTGCTCCTCTCAAGCTTGTCGGCGTGGTGATGGTAGGAGTGGTGATGGTGGTAGTAGTAGGGTGAGTTCTCATCGTAGGGTTATTCCTTTACAAAAAGTTAGAGAAGAAGCTCTAGTAGTAGGGTAAATTCCAGCAGTTTTATTAACTCATAGAGTTTGTCATGTGAGTGTGAAGTCTAAACACTTACAAATATCTGATGTTAGTTACAACCAAACTAGCTATTCATTCTCTAACTAAATAAAAATAGTTTTGTATTACTAGCTATTCATTCTCTAACTAAATAAAAATAGTTCTGATCAAAATACATCTTGAATTCAGCAAACAGACGATACTACTAAATAAAGAGCTTATGTCAACTTTTCTTGTACTTGAAATCACTAGCAAAACATCAGAAAGCTTCAGATATAACAACTAGCATCAATAACAATCCATCAGCAGCAGCAAGCAGAGTAGACAGTATCAGTATCTTCAAGCATCCACAGCATTCATCAGTCAAGGTTATCAACGGCAACCAAGTATTAGAGATCTCCATACAGCATCATGAAAAGAGAAAGGCCTAAAAACGAAAGGGTAACAGCAGCATCCAAAGTTCATGGATCAATCAGAATGATATCTGTAAATACAATGAAAATTTAGTACAGAAAACAGCTATATCAAAGAAGAAATCGAATTACCAAGAGAAGCTTGTTTCTCTTGTCAATGGGAAGCAGTTCAGCCCATAAATGAATAAAGTACAAAAAGTTATCAATAAGATCAGAAATATAAGCATATATTTTAGCAAAAATCCTGCTATTTCTTTCCTTCCAAACATCCAAATAACAGTCATAGATGTTGAAAATTATTATGCCAAAAGTTAATTTCGAAAATATAATTATAAATTAATGTAATATTGATTTTGACCACTCAAGCTTTATTTAGTTCCTAGATTTGCCCGTGGGCATGTGCCTACGGCACGTCTTCAGAATGATAGAGCATATGAAAAACATTGTAGACAGTAAATCAACAATTATATAGCTCAAGTTTGCATAGTATGACAATAATTAGTTGTAGATAAAAGTCCATATTTTCATTAGTATATGTTGAAAAATAATTATAAATTTGGGTATAAAAGTCCATGTTTCCATAAGTGTGCATATATATATATATATATATATATATATATATATATATATATATATATATATATACACACTATTATAATGGGAGAAGGGGTTAGTGTCATCTGTCATTGTTGTCATTTTGAAGCCAACACGTGCAGCGCACGTGTTGACAAAATGACCCACTTTGGTAAATATTTTCGAAAGTGGACCAGTTTGGTAAATATTTTCGGAGGTGGATCAGTTTGGAAATTATTTTCCTTTTTTTTCTTTTTCCTTCTTCCTCCGCGTGCACGTGCGAAAGTGGACCAGTTTGGTAAATATTTTCGACAGTGGATCAGTTTGAAAATTATTTTCCTTTTTTTTTGTCCTTTTCCTTCTTCCCCACGTGCATCGCACGTGCATGATACTAGTATATTATAATGGGAGAAGGCCTTAGTGTCAAATGTCATTTTGTCATTTTACCAACATGTGCAACGCACGTACATAACTAATATAAAGGAGGTTTCCGGTTCAAATCCTCCCTACGTCAGAGTTTTAATTTTTATTTTTTGAAATTATTAAAACGTGCATCGCACGTGTAAATTACTAGTAATATTATAATGGAGAAGATGAGTTGTCATTTGTAAATCTATCAACACATGTAATGCACGTGCATAACTATTATAAATGAGGTCTTAGGTTCAAGCCCAGACTATGTCTGAATTTTTTACTTTAAAAAAATATATTTATTAAGACGTGCATAGCACGTGTAAATTACTAGTGTATATATATATATATATATATATATATATATATATATATATATATATATAGAGAGAGAGAGAGAGAGAGAGAGATAATTAAATAAATAAAGGAGTTGTTTGGGGGATTTGAATTTGAGTTTTGGGGGAAAACTTTGGGGGGGGGGGGGGGGGGAGGGGAATGTATTTTGTGAGATTTGATCTAGGCCTTTGATTTTGGGGGGATTGAAGGAGAGACACTTGATAGCTTTCTTTGTGTTTTATAATATAGATAGTCAAACTAGCCGTTATAGCTAATTATGACTAATAATTTTTTGGTTAGATACTCTTGTAAAATAAGATGATTATTGTTTGATTTATGGCTCTTTAATATGGTTTGTTATTAGGGATCAATAGATGTCTCTTATAAATACTAGCTTCTCTTCATGAGAAGAAAATGAGGGAAAATAAGAGAAGGAGAAGGAGAGAAGATAAGAGAAAGGAGAAGAGAAAAGGAGATGAATAAGAAAGATTTTCTTCCTGTTCGGATTTCTTTCAATCCTATTTCCAAGATCACAATGATCTAATATCTAATCTAATCTTAAATAAAATAATAAAAACAAAAATTAATAAATTTTACATTCAAACATTGATTTTTTGTTACTTTTTCTCCTTCAATTCTAACTCCAGTTCTTCCTCTCATTTTCTTCTATATCCTGGTGGGAGGCACAAGAGAGACTACAAGGTTTTACCCTTATTCTCATATTTATAGAGGAGATGAAAGCCTAGGGTTAGGAACTTTAGGAAATCCTAGTTAGGATAAAATTACAATACTGTCTACTATGTATTTGTATGTTGCTTCCCAACTAAAATCTAAATTATTATTAGACGCTGTCACAATATAGCTCTACAATACACCCCTCCTTTACCGATATTAACAAACGCACCCTTAGAATTCGTGATACCACCTCCATGGGTCAATTTGTAACTTAAACCTTGTTTTCATATTAAACCTTTTATACAATCTGACAATGACTCTAAATTTTTATTTTTATTTTACCAAAAAAAATTGTATATAATAAAATATTTTTTCTGTAAAATATACCCATGTGATTTTACTGTCAGATTATAACCTTCGTTAAATGAACAAGGAAATATCTTCTCATTTAGAGATGGGATTCCGTATTGCAAATACATGTTCCCATATTTCTAAAGAAGACACATCCAATGCATCGAAGTATTGGTCTAGAAGGCCTCACTCTTTGATTTATCAAAATGCGTGATATTAAAAAAAAGAGTGCACTATATGCTCAGGATTTAGAGGTCATGTTTATATTGCCTTTAACGATAACACTGTCTTGTGGTTATTTATAAGTGTAATCATTCTTTATTCCATCAATTTGTATTAAACGAACTAGCACAACAAGTTTGAGTCGGCGCTCTCACTTGTTGTGCTACGGTCTGCCAAATAGAATGCCCAAATCTATTATAGACTGTGAATATGTTCTTTGTGCATAGACTTAATTACTATACAACAAGGACCTTGTTGATGCACAATACCAATATTTGTGAATAAACCAAAAATTGTTCTATTAATAAAATGACAAATAAATAAATTTATTTCTGTCTAATCATATAATCCTACACTTCCTCCTCCAAACAATACTTCTACTATATATATATTTATCTTCTTTATTGGCCATATTCTAGCTTAAATCTTGAGGTAAACTCTCTTTTCGTGGTTGTGCACGCAAGAGATACCCACGGACAAGGGTTTGTACATGTATTGGACAAGTTGTCATGGAGCACTGCACGAGGTCAGCAATAAGTCATTTAGGGCAGTGCTAATACACGCATACTTTAAGGCCAATAAATTATGTTTTTTTTAAATATTTTTTAGGTAATTATATTTTCCCCATTCTTATCCAACAATCTAAAGGACATTTTATTTATATGATTCCCTACATATAGAATTATCAAACTGTATCGTGGTATCTTTATGCTTATTATTAAATTGTTTTTGAAATATATATGCACACATTTTATTTTTGAATTAAGAAAATTTTATTGCAATTACTGGTTGTCGAAATTTTTCTTATATGATATCTAAAATTTCATGCCTCAAGTAGATGAATAGTTATATTATATGGAAATTCTTGATCTTGTATGTTTACCGTGCACCTTTGTCATTTTATTGCAATTTATAGTCAAATATTTTCTATATTGAAATGAGATATATCTTAATTTTGTCTTAAAGGAATTCAAATACGTATTTATTTGACTTATTTGGTTCCGTTATACATAGTGATTTGATTTTCTTTAAGAATTTCTTATATCCAAAAAAAAAAAAAAAAAAAATTGTCCACGTTTCCTTAGAAAGTTACTGAATTGATTTATGATATGTTTGTAGATATTATTAATGTAATATCAAACACCCTCTTGAAAAGTGTAAGAGTTATTATATTTGTGAGACTACAATGTCATGATTTTTTGTGTCACTCTGAGTCCTCAGATTATAATGTTACAATGAGAATTACATGTTTGGTAATTTGTATGTCTATGGCTGCATATAAATCATCATTCCTTGTAAATACAATTTTTATTTTTATTTAATTTTTTCCCAATTATATATCGTGCACCTTGGCATTTATTAGAAACCAAAGATATTTTGCATCATGACAATAATTTGTTGGTTAAATACTTTATATGTTCTTAGCATAGTAATTTTATTTATTTGGTGATAATAATGTATTTAGTATTACCTTCGTATTTTACTATAGTCATTATTGTTTATGATATGTCCATTGACTTTCTCTTATACAATTTGGCTAAATAAAATTTATTGTTACTAGTGTTTACTTTAAATATTGGTGTTTATTGCTATTATTTCAGCTAATTAATATTTTAGTTACAATCTCTATAATGATATGATGAATGCATATATGAGTTATTGCATATGCACATTAAGGTGTTAATGAGACTCTCTTTTATGTTGATGTATAATTTAGTATATGTATTCTACTATTAATCTGGTTGATATGGCTAAAAATAGGATTAAATCGGGACCGTTCAAGTCGAGCACGAATCTTAAAAGCTCTCAAGGGTAAAACGGTAATTTCACTTACAAACGGGTCCGAAATGGAAACTGGGTCTTTCTACAAAGCCCAGCAACCCAAAAACAGATTTGTCCTAGTGGGTATGGGTGGCAACCCATTTCAAACCAACCCAGATATTTAAAGAGTAATTTAAATTCGTGATAATCTCTAAGAGGCGGTTTAAATCGCCTCTCTTATCATGAAACGAGTTTAAACTCTACATCTTATCCAAAAACACCGAGACATAGAGAAAATGATTATCTCTAAACTGTCTCCAAAGGTGACTATCAATACCCCTCTCCCCCACCATAACAAGGTAATCAATATTTTTCCGCAAAAGCGCTCTCTCATAATCTTCCTGATTACTGACTTGAGCGTCGGAGAGTTCGTCGCCGGGATCCATCCCGGTGTATCAAACTTTTTGCAAGTTAACGGCAGTAACGAGAAACAATCAAATGCCGGCCAAAAGTCAACAGGTTTGCCTTATTTGTTTCCAAAAGAATCCACAAATTTATTTGTTTGCTCCTACACCAAAATCAGCAGTAACAGATTGGCGCCGCCTATGAGAAACATAAAAAGCAATCCAACCGTACTTCACTGGTGAGGTCAGTTTCCAAGCCATGCCTCCGAAGGGGAAAGGAAAAGCAGCGGCCTCCATCCACAGAGCCACTCCTCTTCCTCCTCCTCCTCCACTCCATGATGTTCCTCTTCAACTCGACCAGCAAGTTCAGCAGCCACAACCTGAACAGCCTCTTTCCCAATAGCTTCTCCTCAGCAGGCCCCTCCTGGGTCTCGGGGGGCTGCCTCGAGCGGCTCTCGTCGACGTAGTCCCAAGAAACACCCTCATCATAACCATGTCTCGATTCATAATGCTTCCTCCTACTCCATGGCCTCCTACAGTCCCCCAGGGCCGCGAGATCTTTGTCAGGTCATCGTCGACCGTCAGCAAGGGATAAATCTCCAAACTCACTTGAATGAGAGGCGAGCCACCGAGGAAATCCCTCACCCTGAGCACCAAAGGGATTCTAGAGGACGGTCCCCTCGCAATCCAGGGCCTAGAAGATCGCACTCCCCCAGGAGGCAAAGAGAGTCCCCTCCCCACCGTCGTCGCAAGATTCATAACCCGACAAATCGGCCAGCACCGAGGGACCACTGAGATGAAGGGGCGCCTGTCACTCGAGCAGAGCTCCAGAATTTCAAAGAGGACATTCTGCGGGCCCTCAATATCGCCACTAGTCGTGATCGACGCTCACCTAGCCCTCGCCATGCTCCAAGTCATCACCAACACACACCTAGCCCTCGTCGCGTCGCTCCTTATGAAGGAGAATCCCGAGGGTCAGCTAGATCCCACCAGGTGGAAGACTCGGTCCATCATCGTCTCCATGATATGGAGCGGCGCCTTGGCAGAATGGACAAAGAAGAAGAGCAATGGGCGAGGAAATTCTGTCCAAGCAGGCCTCCATTCTCCCGAACCATCATGGAAGCCCCGGTGCCAGAAAACTTCAAACCCCCTCACTTTGAGTCTTATAATGGGGAGTCAGACCCCGCTGACCACATCGAGAGTTTCAAAACTCTCATGATGATTCACCAGGCTTCGGATGCGATCCTTTGCAAATCCTTCACAGCCACGCTGAAGGGACCTACGAGAGAATGGTACTCCTGACTCACCCCTGCCTTCATCTTCTCCATCGATCAGTTCGAGGAGCTCTTCCTTATACCCATTTTGTGAGTAGCCGTTGGGCCGAGAAGACAAGCACATCTTTGTTGGCACTCAATCAAAGGAGGGCGAGTGGTTAAGAGACTATGTCAAGAGCTTTACCACCGAGGCTCGGTCTATCGCCTCCTTAGATTAGTCGATAGCCTCTGCTGCGTTCCGGCACAACATTAACCACACCGACTTGAAGGCATCTCTCGCTAAAAAGCTGCCCCAGGACTTCTCGGAACTCCTGCTGAGGAGCGAGAAATATATTAGGGTGGAGGAACAAAAGGAAGGGTGCAGACGAAGAAGGGACTAAGAAGATTCAGAAGGATAATGGTGGATAGCGCCGCCCTCCTCCCCTTTTTGAGAAGTTTACCCCGCTAAATGCCAGTGTCTCTACCATCCTAATGGATGTCGGAAAAGAAGGGCTGCTCCAACCACCTCTAAAGATGAATACACCAGGTAAGAAAAGGAACGGGGACAAATGGTGCCACTTTCATATGGACCATACCCATGACACAAATGACTGTCGGACCCTCAAAAATGAGATCGAGGCCCTCATTCAAAGGGGACAACTCGACAGGTTTGTAAGGAAGGACAGAGCAGATCCTATGCCTCCCCAAGGGGCTAATAAGCAAACTGAAATACCTGTTGAGATCCCAAACTCCGAAGCTGAAGCTATCTTACACCTCATTCACGGAGGCCCAATTGGGGGAGATTCGAACTCCTCCCGAAAAGCCTTCGTCCGAGAGGTAAACTCACTGCAGAATCATCATCCCTCAAAAGCCTTGGGGTTCCTGTCACCTTTTCATATAAGGATTTGGAAGGCATCCGAATGCCTCATTGAAATGCTCTTGTGATAAACCTCCATATGGCTAACTTCGAAGTGCACCGAGTCCTGGTCGACAACGCAATTCGGTCAATATCCTCTTCCTAGAAGCCTTCTGGGGCCTCAAGTTGTCTAAAGACCGCCTCAAACCCACCGGTTACACTCTCCACGGATTCTCTGGGGTGCCAGTGATGATCGAGGGAGTTATAACTCTTGACGTAACCGCTGGCAAAACCCCAACTACCCAAACCGAACCGATGGAATTTATGGTTGTTGACGTAAAGCCCACTTACAATGTCATTCTGGGCCAACCCGGCCTAGCCGCTCTTCAAGATGTACCCTCAACCTACCATATGAAGATGAAGTTTCCCACCACAGCTGGGGTGGGAGAGGTCAGAGGGAGCCAGGAGATGGCTCGCAAATGTTACATGACTTCGGTAGGAGGGCCAGTCCTCTCTCTTGAAGCCCTTGAGCTCCCTCAAGGGAGTAGTCAAGCTATCTCAGAGTTGGTCGATGAGTTGGAAGAAATAGTCTTCCTAGAAGAAAATCCAACCAAGACATTCCAAATTAGTAAGGTCCTTCCCCCTCCCGTCAAAGCCGACATTATTCGATGTGTAAGGGAAAATTGCTACCTATTCGCTTGGACCGCAACGGACATGCCTGGAATCTCGGAAGAACTTCTCATGTCACCTCAGTATTGCTCCCAAGGCCAAACCTATCCAGCAAAAATGTCACAAGTTTGCGCCAGAATGCCAGCAGTCAATCAAAGAAGAAGTAGAGAAATTCTTGAATGCGCGGTTCATGCAGGAGGTTAACTATCCCGAGTGGCTGTCCAAACTATGATGGTCAAAAAGGCCAATGGGAGGTGGAGAATTTGTATTGATTTTACGGATCTGAACAAAGCTTGTCCAAAAGATCCGTTCCCGCTTCCTAGCATTGATGATCTGATTGATGCGACCTCTGGTCACGAACTCTTGAGTTTCATGGATGCCTTCTTCGGGTATAACCAGATCAGGATGTCCCCCCTGATATTCAGAAGACTTCGTTCGTAATAGACCAAGGCCTAAATTGCTACTGGGTCATGCCCTTCGTGGAACTTATCAGCGCCTTGTCAACAAGGTCTTTGTAGAACAGATCGGCCAAAATATGGAGGTCTATGTGGATGACATGTTGGTAAAAAATATCAGCAAAATGAACCATGTGACTGACCTTCAGGAGGCCTTCGATGTGTTGCGGAGTCACAACATGAGACTTAACCCAACAAAATGTACCTTCGGTGTCTCATCCGGAAAATTTCTAGGGTTCATGGTTAACCAAAGAGGCATAAAAGCCAACCCGGAGAAGATCCAGGCCAATCTGAACATGGCACCCACTTCCAATGTTAACGACGTACAAAGACTTACACGATGCCTCACGGCCATAGGGCGTTTCCTCTCCAAGTCAAGAGAGAAGTTTCTCATGTTCTTCAAGGCCCTTAGAGGAACGAAAGGCTTCAAGTGGGAGAAACAGCAGCAAGAGTTCTTCGACCAACTCAAAACCTATCTGGTCAACCCCCCATTCTTGAGCAAGCCAAAACCTGGGGAAATCCTCTACATCTACCTTGCCACCTCAGAACAGACCCTCAGCGCCATCCTGGTAAGAGAAGAAGATAAGATGCAAAGGCCAATATACTATGTGAGTAAGGTCCTCAGAGATGCCGAACTCTGTTACCCAAAGATAGAAAAGATGGCTTATGTGTTAGTCATGACTGCTCGAAAGCTCTGCCCTTACTTCCAATCTCATTTAGTGGTCGTTCTTACCGACCAGTCCCTCAAGCAAGTGCTCCACAAGCCCGAAACTTCAGGGCGCCTTATGAAGTGGTCTATAGAGCTGAGCCAACATGATATCAACTATCAACCAAGAACCGCTATCAAGGCACAAGCCCTAGCAGAATTTATAGTAGAGAGCACTATCCCTGACCCCAGCAAGGCAAGAGAGGAACCCCCATTCTGGATTGTGTACGTCGATCGATCCTCATGCGCTGATGGGAATGGAGCAGGGGTCATCCTGACTGGCCCTGATGACTTCGTTCTTCAGTATTCACTCCTCATTAATTTTTGGGCATCAAACAAAGAGGCAGAATATGAGGCTTTCATAACCGATCTATGTTTAGCATGCAAGGTCGGTGCCCAGTGCATCAAAATATTCAGTGACTCACAGCTGGTGGTGAACCAGGTATCGGGAGAATATGAGGCAAGAGATGATTGCATGGTAAAATATTTGGCCAAGGTCAAAGAGCTTCTAGCTACTTTCAACGAAGTAGAACTCCAACGAATCCCACCAGAGAAGAATGGGCAGGCAGATGCCCTCTCAAAGTTGGCTTCCTCTTCCCTCCAGGGGCTTGAACATACCTTCTTAATAGAAGTCCTTTTGAAACCCAGCATCGAGGAAGAAGGCCCCAAACTAATGGAGACACCGCCCCTTGTACTCGGGAAGAATTGGATGAAGCCCCTCCTCGAGTTTCTCAAAGACAGAATCCTCCCTCTAGATCCTAAAGAGGCTAGAAAAGTCAGAACCAGATCCGAGCGATACACGCTAATCGAAGGGGTCATGTACAAGCGCTCTTACACTCAAGTGGACAGTAGACCCTACTTGAGATGCATCTCCCCCGATAAAGCCCAGTACGCTCTAAAGGGGGTCCATGAAGGAATAGGTGGTGCTCATTTGTTAGCATAGTCCCTTGCCCGCAAAATCCTAAACCATGGTTATTTCTGGCCCACACTTAGCGACACCGAATAGCACGTTCGCCAATGTGCCCTCTACCAAAAGTTCTCAATAATTCGGCGCATACCATAAGCCTAGCTGTCCTCCCTATGCAATCTGATTCCTTTGGGATGGACTTACTCGGACCATTTCCTCCAGCGCCTAGCCAGCTAAAGTTCCTTGTCGTTGCAATCGATTACTTCTCTAAATGGATTGAAGCCAAACATTTAGCAACAATCACTGAGAACATAGTCCAACAGTTCTTTTGGAAGAACATCATCTGCAGATCTGGTGCACCTCGAATCTTAGTAATGGACAATGGGACCCAATTTACAGGGGCAACCTTCCGCAATTTTTGTATGTACCTTGGTATCCAGCAACAATTCTCCTTAATATCCCACCTGCAATCCAACGATCAAGCAGAGAACACCAATCGGCAAATTTTCTTTGGCCTAAAGAAGAGACTGGATAAGTCTGCCAAGGGATTATGGGTCGAGCAACTCCCCAATGTGCTATGGAGCGACCGCATTACTAAGAGGACCCCAACAGGAGAATCTCTCTTTAACCTTACATACGGCTCAGAAGCCATCATCCCACTGGAAGTTGGCATACCCTCTCCCCGCTTGATTTCCTTCAGTGAAAAGCAAAATTCGAACCAACTTCGGGGCAACCTGGACTTCATCGATGAGATTCGAGAAAGATCCTCCATCTGTCAAGAGATCTATCTGCGCAGGATCGAGCAGTCCTACAATAAGCGAGTCCGCCCCACAAATCTCAAAGAAGGCGATATGGTTGTAAGAAAAGTATCACTTTCTTTCCCAAGCAAGAAAGGGAAACTATCTTCTAATTGGGAAGGACTGTACAGGATCTCCAAAGTTTTTCTCCTTGATGCTTATCAACTTGAAGACACGGGGGGCAAGAGAGTACCACGAACATGAAATGCAGAACACTTGTTGAAGTACCAAGAGGGTGTTCAAACACCGCTCCAAGCAACTTCTACCTAAAGCATTTCTAAGTTTGTTTTTTATTCTTATTACTTAGTTTATTTTCTCAAATGTAATAAAGGCTTGCAACTCAGAAGCAGCCACTTAGTTCTTAATAAAAGCAATTTACTTTCTCAGAAAACCTATTGTCTAAATATTCTGGTTGTCTTACCCTAAAGCGTACACTCTAAGTACGAAAACTCTTTCAAACAACAAGTTCAGAGTCCAACACTTGGTTCGATACCACTTTAGCTGCTTGCGAACAAGCAAGTGCGAAGTAGCTCACCATTCAAAATTACTCCCACAACTGTTGAAACTCACTTAAAATGAAAAGTTTGGAGTCCAACACTTGGTTCGATACAACTTTAGCTGCTTGGGAACAAGAAAGTGCGAAGTAGCTCACCATTCAAAATTGCCCCCACAACTGTTGAAACTCTCTTAAAATGACAAGTTCGAAGTCCAACACTTGGTTTGAAGCCACTTTAGCTGCTTGCGAACAAGCAAGTGTGAAGTAGCTTACCATTCGAAATTGCTCCTACAACTGTTGAAAACTCAATTAAACAGAAGTGTTAGCAAACACTTAGAGAAACGACAAACTCTTAAGCCAAAAAACGCTGCTTGTTCCACAAGAAAAGAATAATTAAAAGTGTTATTAGACGAAAGAGGCCTGTTACAAGATCGAAAGATGCAATCAACAAAAATATTGCTCGAATACTACAAATATCTTATTCCATTAAAAGTTGGGATACAAGTCTTATTCAAAGATCATACTACAAACATCTTATTCTGCCAAAGATGGGGATACAAGTCCTATTCAAGCCTAAAGACTCCTATAAAACTATGAAGTGCCGCCCTAACTCCTCCTTGGAAGTGGGACACTCCTATTAAGAGAAACACGGAGATGGTGAGCGCTTTTCTGCTCCCTCGTTGCTTCCGAAGAAATCTCTAAGCCTGCAAGCCGAGTCGTACCATCGGGACCCATAGACCTAGCTGCCGCCACAACCGATGCTCCGCTCGACGAGCTGGCCGCTTCGCTTTGAGCATCCCCAGGGTTCCGCTTAGCATTTGCCATGTGTAGAGCCAACTCATGGAACGATCTCCCCTGTGAGTACTCCCCATGCAGGCAAAAGGTGCTCCTGACGTTGCTTCCTTCGGAAAGTCGCTTTATGCAAAGATTCTCCGCCTCCAATTCGACGAGCCGCTCTTTAAGAGAATCGTCTGTTACTCTGAGCTTCAAACGAGGCACCCCACTCGTGCTCCCCCCCCCATGAGAACTCAAAGATGGTCCTCCGCAGATGAGCCGCTGCTAAACTCTTCTCGAGCACAACATTTTTAAGCTCATCCCTTTCCGATGTCATCTTGAACAAAGAGTTCTTCCGCTCGTCGTCACAAATAAAGAGTGCCGAAAAATTTTAGCCTTGAAGCATTACATGCAGCCATCGAGGGGCGACCTCCCTTCCCTTGGGGGGTACTTCTTGGAGAGTCTCCTCAAGATGCCTCATCTCGATATCTCTTTGAGCCAAGGCCAGTCGTAATTGGCAAAGCTCCAACTCCAACTTTGAGAGCATCTCCCGAGATTCAGCGAGTCCCAACTTAGTAATGTAATGCCTCGAATTCCAAATAAAACCGAATTCGAGATTTCACAGGATCTTTACTTCACTTCGTACAATTTTACAAGTAAATTAAAACTTTTCAATAATACATCGGAGTTCATTACATCTTTGTTTACACAGCGGAAGAATAAAAGAAATACAACATTGAAAATAAAATACAACTTATACAACTTTATCAATATAAATCATCAACTGCATCATAACATCTTTATTTCTTCATAGAAAGTCCATTACCTGCATATTAAGCTGTGGGCACGTCAGTCACTTACAACTGACGAAAATGTTATACTCGGCCATCCTCTTTATGCCGTACATATAACGATCTCATTACTTTAACAAACTACAAGAATTGAATGAACAATAAAGTGTTAAATTGTGACTACGCTAACATATAAGTGTATGTCATGCCCTAATGCCTAATGCACACATTTATACTAGGATGACAATAATGCATACTTATTCGGATTCTATGCATCCCATACTACATAGATCCGAGGGCAAATACCTACGTACTCCACAATAAAGGGTTCGATCCCTCGCCATGACAACTACCCAGTAGTAAGACAAGGTTTAAATCATTCCACGAATTAGAATCCCAACCCCGGAGTCCACCGCTGACTGTTAAAACAGATCCCACATCGTGCAAATCATCCCGCAAGTAACCCTTTAGCCCCGGTATATGTATATACATTGGAGAATGGCAAACTATCCGCCCGACTACTCAAGATCCCGGAGTCCACCACTGAGCCGTCCTCATAATCCCGGATTTAAAATAAAAGCCTGTCTCCCACGGAGCAACCACAATCCCAGAATCCACCACTGACTTGGTCTATAGCCTCAGAATCCACCGCCGACTATATAGAGCGCCCCACTTACGTTTTCCCAGGTTTACTACATCTTCACATATGTGCCTAGTTATTTAGTTCAAGACATGAATAAATTTCCATACCTAGAATTAGTCTTACCACCTACCGGACTTAATCAACAAAATATGAGATAACTTCATGGCCATATCTCAAAATATATCTCAACTCATATATAAACCAATAGTGCCGGTACCCGAGGTTTCACTAACTCTAAATCATAACTTTTTCATGTACAAAAAATCATGGGTACACATACCCTTCAATAAACATGTCTTAAACTTAGATTATTTTCATCTTCAATTTATTCACAAATTATCAATAACTTGTCTTAACACACAAAGTACTCATTTTCTTAGTCTTGACACTATTCATGATCTAGTTATTTATTCCCATTCTTTATTAACAAAACATTCCTTTCGTGAACACAATTTCATCACATGAAATGTTATAACAAATCTAAGCTATCACAATGTCTCAATTCACTATAAAATATTTCTTAAACAAGATACAAGTGTAATCTCTTTAAAAGATCACTTCACAAAATACTAATTTTCTTTTCTTCACCACAAAATTCTATTCTCAAAATTTCATTTCTTTTTATACTTCAAAAATATACAAGAAAACTATCTCTTAATATTTTTCATTTCATTTTATATAAATAATAAAGTTCATATCCAAAGTTTTCCATACAAAAATCTCATAAGAAGCAAAAAGACTCAAAATAATCAAATTGGGGTGCTCGGGTTCGAACCCATGACCTCTGGTCAACCACAGTCAACGCCCAGACCCAGACCCGCTAGCCAGTGAGTCCAAAGGACTCTGGCATCAAAAACCTATGCCGAAAGGGTCATGTACCGACTCTCAGTCTCGGGATTAAAATAAAAGAATTAAAAATAAATGTGACTGTCAAGTTTTGAACCCAAGATCTCTCACAACAGTGCTCTGTGTTGCACTAGCTAACCAGTAAGTCCAAGTGTATTTTCTATTTAGAAATCATATTTATTTATTTTTGTTTAAACTGTCATAAATTGGTTCCTTTTCATGCAACTCGTTTGTTCAAAGGTCAAATCTTTCTAGGAATTTGAAATAAACTTTCTCTTGACTGAGATTAAATTTTAAAAACAGTAAACAACAATTTTAAATTCATTTAAGCCCTATTTCCATTCCCTTAGACAATTCTTCTTCTCAATTTATACATAGGCTTGCAATTCTCAAAACTTGAATTTAATAAAATATTCTTCATGAAAATTAGTTTATGTTCCTCTTTATACAAATCAGAAATTTATAGCATGCCAACATGTCTCTCAATCATCAGAATTTCACAAAAATCTCCTTCATGAAAAATTATTATTTTCAAATGCAATAATGCAAAATATACATATGTCAACACTTTTCATAGTACTAACTAAATTTATTTTATTTTCTTTCTTCTTTCTTAGTCATTAGATCCTAAGGCATGGTTTGCATATGACATTCATTAATAAACTTCCATATACTCAACAAGTACAAAATTGCAAGCACATTAACATGATTCATAGTATAAAGCATTTCTTCTTTTTAATTAACATGGTATCTACTATTTACTTAATCACAACAAGACTATTCTCATTCATAGAAAATTACTCTAGTATGAATTTTATCTACATATTTCACATCAACATTTACTTATATTACTCATTTATACTTTTTAGCATGCATATTCTACAACTAGAAAGTATGAAACCACCCACCTCAATTGAAGATTGAACAAAGTGGAAGCACAACTCCTAGCTCCTCCCAAGAACTTCTCCTCCTAGCAATTTCTCCTCTCCTAGCAAGACCTCCTCCAAGCACAAGAACTCTCTTACTCTCTTTCTTTTTTTTTCTTTCTCTTATTTTGATTTGTTTTGGTGCAAAAGAGAAGGAGAAATGGAGTGCTATTTATAGGATATTGTTAGGGTCTAAAGTGCAAAATTCCCAACCTAATAACTCTCTCCTTAATTGCCCCTCAACCCTTCATTTTCTTAACTCCTAAACTCCTAACTTTTCATGCTCCCAACCTTTCAAAAACTCAACTCCCATAACCCCGAACCTTTCCTCTCCCCTCTAGCCTAAACCCGGCCTCCCTAGGGTTCAAAACCGGCCAAAAATCAACTAGTGTGCATATGCACACATGCACATACAAAAATAAATACATTTTTGTAGTTCTAAATGTGTACAAAAAGGTTGTAACTTGTCATGTATTAGTCCAATCTCAACTTAATTTAGGATTTTACTATTGGGCTTGATTCATGGGCTCTCTTTTAATTTATTAACTTAATTATTCTAGTGGGGTCTTCTTTTAATCAATCTAATGGGCTAGGATTTAATCTTTTGGTCCATGGGTCAAAAGAAGGCTAATAAGATTATGCATGCTTAAAATTCGTAAATGAGAGTAAGGAAAGAGATGGATAAATTACCTCGTGGATCATACGTGCAAAAAAAATCAAAAAATGCATTTTTAATTAAAATAAAAAATGTGAGGTGTTACAATACTCCCTCCTTAGAATAGTTCCGTCCCCGGAACTACACTTAGGAGTGAGAAAATACAAAGAAAGAAAAGAAAAGGTTTACAAAGATTTTAGTTAAAGGGTTCAAGGTGATCTTTCATCATCTTTTCCTCTGATTTCCAAGTGGCCTCCTCAACAAACTGGTTCCTCCAAATGACTTTGACCATAGGTATCGTCTTGTTTCTCAAGACCTTTTCTCGACGATTCACGATCTCAATAGGACACTCAGCATAGCTCAGATCTAATTGCAAAGCTTCTGGTACTTCTGGCAAATGATGACTCGGATTTGGGACATAACCTCGTAGCATGGACACACGAAAGACATTGTGCACTTGGGCCAACTCTTCTGGTAGTTCTAACCGATAAGCTGTCTTCTCAATCCTCTTCAATATCTTGTAGGGTCCAATGTATCTCGGGGCTAATTTTCCTCCCCTTCCAAACCGAATCACCCCTTTGGTCGGAAACACCTTCACGAAGACATAGTCACCTTCATCAAACTCCAGGTCTCTCCTCCTGCTGTCGGCGTAACTCTTCTGCCTGCTCTGTGCATCAACTAACCTCTTGCTGATCAGCTCGATCTTTTCTGAGGTTTGCTGCACAATCTCTGGTTCATACAGCTGCCGCTCTCCTACTTCACACCAAAAAACCGGTGTCCTGCATTTCCTTCCATATAGAGTTTCATACGGTGCCATCCCAATGCTTGCCTGAAAGCTGTTATTGTAGGCAAATTCCACAAGAACTAAATGCCTCTCCCAGTTGTCACCAAAATCCAACACATAGCACCTCAACATATCTTCCAGCACCCTGTTAACCCTTTCAGTTTTTCCATCAGTTTGAGGATGAAATGCGGTACTGAAATCAGTCTTCGTCCCCAAAGCTGCTTGAAGACTTCTTCAGAAATGAGAAGTGAAATGCGCATCTCGATCGGACACTATAGATAGCGGGACTCCATGAAGCTTTACAATCTCGCTAACATACAACTCTGCCAGCTTCTCCATTGACCAAGTAAGCTTCATTGCCAAGAAGTGAGCTGATTTGGTGAGTCGGTCCACTATCACCTAAATTGTATCATTGCCTTTGGAACTCTTCAGTAAACTCGTAATGATCCATGCTGATACAATCTCATTTCCATTCTGGGATGGGTAATGGCTGCAATAAACCGTCGGGCTTCTGATTTTCTACTTTGACTTGCTGAAAAACTGCACACTTGGCAACAAACTCGGCTACATCACACTTCATCCCTGGCCACCAGAAGTATAGCTTTATATCCTTATACATCTTGGTACTCCCTGGATGCATGGATAACAAAGTAGCATGCGCTTCCTGAAGAATACTCTCCTTCAATTCTGCTAGATCTGGCACACACAGCCGCTCGCCACACTACAGCACTGCATCCTTTGCCTGGAACTCTGCTAACTTGCCAATACCAACCTGGTCTATCATCTTCTGGATCTCTGGATCTGTCTTCTGACCGTCGATAATTCTGTCTTTTAAAGTAGGCTGAATCCTTAACTGAGCTAAGGAAGCTCCCAAACCTTGCAAAACCACTTCAATCCCTACACGATCAAGCTCCTCTGCCAATTCCTTCTGAGTTGTGATCAGTTAGGACAAACTGCACTTCCTGCTGAGCGCATCTGCCACAACATTTGTCTTGCCTGGATGGTATTTGATCTCAGGTCGGATGTGTTCCAACACTTCTAACCATCTCCTCTGCCTCAGATTCAGGTCCCTCTGTTAATAGATATATTTCAAACTCTTGTGATCCGTGTACATGTTGACCTTCTCTCCGTAGACGTAATGCCTCTATTGCTTCAAAGCAAAGATAATTTCTGCCAGCTCCAAATCATGGGTTGGGTAATTCTTTTCATGCAGTCTCAGCTGTCTAGACCCATAAGCTATTACCTTTCCCTCCTGCATCAGCACACAGCCCAATCCACGATGGAAAGGATCGCTGTAGATATCATAGTCGACTCCTGCTCTTGGCAAAGCTAAAATGGGAGCGGTAGTCAACCTTTCCTTTAACTCTTGGAAACTAGCTTCACACTGTTCTGACCATTTGAAACTCACATTCTTCCTTGTGAGCTCTGTGAGTGGCACAGCTAGCTGGGCGTAACCCTGAATGAACCTTCTGTAATATCCAGTCAAGCCCAAAAAGCTCCTAATATCTTTCACTGTGGTCGGTCTTGGCCAGTCTTTCACAGCTTCAATTTTCTGCGGGTCAGTAGCCACTCCCTCTTTAGAAAGGATGTGACCCAGGAAGGCGACTTCGGTTTTCTAGAAGTCATATTTGGATAACTTCGCATGAAGCTGATGCTGTTGTAGCTTCTTCAGAACCTCTGCTAAGTGGTTGGCATGCTCTTCCTCTGTCTTGGAATAGACCAATATGTCGTCAATGAATACAACGACAAAAGAATCGATAAAAGGCCGCAAAACTCTGTTCATCATGTCCATTAAAATAGCTGGTGTATTTATGACTCCAAATGGCATGACTAGAAACTCATAGTGAACATGCCTGGTTCAGAAAGCCGTCTTGTGCACATCTTCTTCTTTCACTTAAACTTGGTGATATCCTGACCGTAAATCTATCTTGAAGAAAACTGCCGCTCCGTGTAGACGGTCGAATAGATCATCGATTCGAGGAATTGGGTACTTGTTCTGCACAGTAACCTTGTTCAACTCTCTGTAGTCGATACACATCCTCATTGATCCATCCTTCCTCTTCACCAAAAGAACTGGGGCTCCCCACGGTGATGCACTTGGCCTGATGAATCCTTTGCTCAATATTCTTCGATCTGCTTCTTGATCTCATCTTGTTCAACTGGTGTCATTCTGTATGGTGCCTTGGAAATAGGTGCACTCCTTGGTTGAACAGTGATGCCGAACTCTACATCTCGATGAGGGGGAAGCCCTGGTAGATCATCAAGAAATACTGTTGGGAAATCTCGGACAACTAGGATCTGCTTCACTTCTTCTGGAACTTTTTGCTCTAACAAAGCTGCCACCAACGACTTACACTTCCTCTTACCTTGAAATGTAACTGCTGGTCCCCCTGGACCCTTCACCACAACTTTCTTGCTCTTGCATTCAATAGTGGCATTGTAGACTGATATTCAGTCTATGCCAATAATAATATCGACTCCAAAAACTGCCAATTCAATGAGGTCGATGCCAAAGAGCCTGCCTTCGATTTCAAGATCACACCCTTCATAGTATCGATCGATTGTTAAGTTCTCTCCTGACGGAGTATCCACAGATAAAACTTTGCTAGGAAAAATTTTAGATTCGACTCCCAACCTTTTTGCAAATGAGGGTGACACAAAAGTGTGCGATGATCCCGTATCAAACAATACTGATGCTTTTATTCCATTTATTAGAATGTCTCCAGTTACATATGAGTGCTCTCATTACATAACATTTACTACATAAGTGAAAAAAGCAACAAAACAACTAGGCTTCATCATCCATACCAATGATCACATTATCCACATCGTCAGCATCTGTCTTGGTCAAGACCGAATTCGAGATTTAACAGGATCATTACTTCACTTCGTACAATTTTACAAGGAAATTAAAACTTTTCAATAATACATCAGAGTTCATTACATCTTTGCGGAAGAATAAAAGAAATACAACATTGAAAATAAAATACAACGTATACAACTTTATCAATATAAATCATCAACTGCATCATAACATCTTTATTTCTTCATAGAAAGTCCATTACCTGCATATTAAGTTGTGGGCACATCAGTCACTTACAACTGACGAAAATGTAATACTCGGCCATTCTCTCTATGCCGTACATATAACAATCTCATTACTTTAACAAACCACAAGAATTGAATGAACAATAAAGTGTTAAATTGTGACTACACTAACATATAAGTGTATGCCATGCCTTAATGCCTATTTATACTAGGATGACACTAATGCACACTTGTTCGGATTCTATGCATCCCATACTACATAGCTCCGATGGCAAGTACCTACGTACTCCATAATAAAGGGTTCGATCCCTCGCCATGACAACTACCCAGTAGTAAGACAAAGTTTAGATCATTCCACAAATTTGAATCCCAGCCCCGGAATTCACCCCTGACTATTAAAACAGATTCCACATCGTGCGAATCATCCCGCAAGTGACCCTCTAGCCCCGGTATACGTATATACATTGGAGTATGGCAAACTATCCGCCCGACTACTCAAGATCCCGGAGTCCACCACTGACCCGTCCTCATAATCCCGGATTTAAAATAAAAGCCCGTCTCCCACGGAGCAACCACAATCCCGGAATCCACCGCTGACTTGGTCTATAGCCTCGGAATCCACCGCCGACTATATAGAGCGCCCCACTTACGTTTGCCCAGGTTTACTACATCTTCACTTATGTGCCTAGTTATTTAGTTCAAGACATGAATAAATTTCCATACCTAGAATTATTCTTACCACCTACCGGACTTAATCAACAAAATATGAGATAGCTTCATGGCCATATCTCAAAATATATCTCAACTCATATATAAACCAATAGTGCCGGTACCCGAGGTTTCACTAACTCTAAATCATAACTTTTTCATGTACAAAAAATCATGGGTACACATACCCTTCAATAAACATGTCTTAAACTTAGATTATTTTCATCTTCAATCTATTCACAAATTATCAATAACTTGTCTTAACACACAAAGTACTCATTTTCTTAGTCTTGACACTATTCATGATCTAGTTATTTATTCCCATTCTTTATTAACAAAACATTCCTTTCGTGAACACAATTTCATCACATGAAATGTTATAACAAATCTAAGCTATCACAATGTCTCAATTCACTATAAAATATTTCTTAAACAAGATACAAGTGTAATCTCTTTAAAAGATCACTTCACAAAATACTATTTTTCTTTTCTTCACCACAAAATTCTATTCTCAAAATTTCATTTCTTTTTATACTTCAAAAATATACAAGAAAACTATCTCTTAATATTTTTCATTTCATTTTATATAAATAATAAAGTTCATATCCAAAGTTTTCCATACAAAAATCTCATAAGAAGCAAAAAGACTCAAAATAATCAAATTGGGGTGCTCGGGTTCGAACCCATGACCTCTGGTCAACCACAGTCAACGCCCAGACCCAGACCCGCTAGCCAGTGAGTCCAAAGGACTCTGGCATCAAAAACCTATGCCGAAAGGGTCATGTACCGACTCTCAGTCTCGGGATTAAAATAAAAGAATTAAAAATAAATGTGACTGTCAAGTTTTGAACCCAAGATCTCTCACAACAGTGCTCTGTGTTGCACTAGCTAACCAGTAAGTCCAAGTGTATTTTCTATTTAGAAATCATATTTATTTATTTTTGTTTAAACTGTCATAAATTGGTTCCTTTTCATGCAACTCGTTTGTTCAAAGGTCAAATCTTTCTAG
The DNA here is from genome assembly GCA_017893485.1 of Hemerocallis citrina. Taxonomy (NCBI): domain Eukaryota; kingdom Viridiplantae; phylum Streptophyta; class Magnoliopsida; order Asparagales; family Asphodelaceae; genus Hemerocallis; species Hemerocallis citrina. The sequence continues at coordinate 397,534,873 of CM030359.1, forward strand.
GAATTTGAAATAAACTTTCTCTTGACTGAGATTAAATTTTAAAAATAGTAAACAACAATTTTAAATTCATTTAAGCCCTATTTCCATTCCCTTAGACAATTCTTCTTCTCAATTTACACATAGGTTTCCAATTCTCAAAACTTGAATTTAATAAAATATTCTTTATGAAAATTAGTTTATGTTCCTCTTTATACAAATCAGAAATTTATAACATGCCAACATGTCTCTCAATCATCAGAATTTCACAAAAATCTCCTTCATGAAAAATTATTATTTTCAAATGCAATAATGCAAAATATACATATGTCAACACTTTTCATAGTACTAACTAAATTTATTTTATTTTCTTTCTTCTTTCTTAGTCATTAGATCCTAAGGCATGGTTTGCATATGACATTCATCAATAAACTTCCATATACTCAACAAGTACAAAATTGCAAGCACATTAACATGATTCATAGTATAAAGCATTTCTTCTTTTTAATTAACATGGTATCTACTATTTACTTAATCACAACAAGACTATTCTCATTCGTAGAAAATTACACTAGTATGAATTGTATCTACATATTTCACATCAACATTTACTTATATTACTCATTTATACTTTTTAGCATGCATATTCTACAACTAGAAAGTATGAAACTACCCACCTCAATTGAAGATTGAACAAAGTGTAAGCACAACTCCTAGCTCCTCCCAAGAACTTCTCCTCCTAGCAATTTCTCCTCTCCTAGCAAGAACTCCTCCAAGCACAAGAACTCTCTTACTCTCTTTCTTTTTTTTTCTTTCTCTTATTTTGATTTGTTTTGGTGCAAAAGAGAAGGAGAAATGGAGTGCAATTTATAGGATATTGTTAGGGTCTAAAGTGCAAAATTCCCAACCTAATAACTCTCTCCTTAATTGCCCCTCAACCCTTCATTTTCTTAACTCCTAAACTCCTAACTTTTCATGCTCTCAACCTTTCAAAAACTCAACTCCCATAACCCCGAACCTTTCCTCTCCCATCTAGCCTAAACCCAACCTCCCTAGGGTTCAAAACCGGCCAAAAATCAACTAGTGTGCATATGCACACATGCACATACAAAAATAAATACATTTTTGTAGTTCTAAATGTGTACAAAAAGGTTGTAACTTGTCATGTGTTAGTCCAAACTCAACTTAATTTAGGATTTTACTAATGGGCTTGATTCATGGACTCTCTTTTTAATTTATTAACTTAATTATTCTAGTGGGCTCTTCTTTTAATCAATCTAATGGGCTAGGATTTAATCTTTTGGTCCATGGGTCAAAAGAAGGCTAATAAGATTATGCATGCTTAAAATTCGTAAATGAGAGCAAGGAAAGAGATGGATAAATTAGCACGTGGATCATACATGCAAAAAAATCAAAAAATGCATTTTTAATTAAAATAAAATTTGTGGGGTGTTACAAGTAACACGGAGTTAGGCTCGAAGATGTGACGCTTCACTACCCTAGGGAAGTCAACCAAAGAGACAGCGTAAATTACTCTAAGTCTAAAAGAGCTACAAGATAGTTCTATGGCTAAATAGAGCTACTACAAGATGGTTCTAGGGTAAAGCAGACATATAATAAGTTTAAAGTCTCACACGACACTTGTCCTCAAAAAGAGATATTTCATTAACTCCAACGAAAGTATAAGAGTGGTGGTCAGTCCGCTATTAGGCATCGATACGAAATACCTAGACTAAAAAGGAAATGAAAATACAACTAAGTCAGGGGTTGACCTTTTTCGAATGATCTGCAGCCATAGAAACCTCGACCTCTTGAGCTTTAGTGGCGACCACTAAGGGAAAAGAGTCTGGAGATGCATCTGCCTCAGTCATGCCTCCCTTGACCCCTTCCTTTTGGCCCTCTTCTTCGTCTTCTTCGCCTCCCTCCGAAAGGTCGTCGAACCCGGGGATTGGATTGGGGAACGGACGCCACCCAGCACAGTCGACGTTGGGGAACTTCTTCGTGACCTCGTTTATGGCTCGGGCGTAGGCTTCCGCCATGTTCACAAAGAGAAATCCCTTGGCCTTCTCCATCGCCTGCTCCTCGGCCTCCTTCGCCACAGCTATCTTCGCAGCCGCAATCGCCTCCTTCTTCGTCTTTGCAGCGAGCTCCTGCTCCTTCAGCAACCGAGCATTGTCCGCCTCTAACCTGGCAACAACGGCCTCGAGGTGCTCCACCCTCAAAGTCTTCCTTTTTACCTGAATCCTCGACTGCTCGAGATCTTTGGCGATCCTAGCTTTGTCAACCTGACCTCTCTCATACTCAAGCTTCAGTTCCTTCTCCTGCTCGATCATCTTCTCCATTAGATGCCTGAAGTGGCAAGTGATATGCAAGAAAAGTCGACCCTGGTAATTCTAGCTAGAAGAACACCCACACTTAGAAAAAAAAGGTTGGAAGATGATAGAAGACTTACCTATATGGCAGCTCGAGCTATCTCGAGCGCATCGTCGCCAACGGTCCCTGCCTCCATGGCGGCCTTGTCCTTCTGTAACACCTCGAATTTGTGAAATACCGAAAATGTCTGTTTTTATATATTTTGAGTGATGAAAATTATTTTTGATGTATTTTATTTAAATATTGATATTGGTATGGATATTTGTGGTAGACTGGTATTAATGATATATTGGAGTTATGGGTCGAGTTTTATGTGAGGAAATATTATTTCCCTTATTTTCTACTTTTGGAAAAATTTTATTAGACAAATTTATGTATTTGGTGTTGTTAGTATTTTTTTTGTGAGAGAGTTAGGGGTCTATTTGAAATATTTTGAAGAATGGGGGCTCATATGCAATTATCCCCTTCTAATTATATTATTAATAATATATTAATTTCCAAACCCCCCCCCTGCCTATCCCCATTCCTTCCTCCTTCTTTCCCTCTTCTTCTGTTTTTTTTCCCGATCGAACAAAACCACCGAAAACCCATTCGGTTGGCAATCCCCCCTCCCAAATCCGATCCGTTTCTCAATTATTTTCAAATTAATTTGGGGGGATAGCTAAGTGGAGGGTGCTCTAGCTCGTGGCGAAGTCCGTTTTTCGAAAGGATTTCGAAAAGGAAAACCCTAGATTTTATTTTTGTATAAAAATTAGTGTGGTAACTTTATTTTGAGTAAGAGTATTTTGGTAGGGAGATTAGGAGATGTTGGGAATAGTCGAGATGAGAAATTAGCACATTATGGGAGATTTTGCAAGTTGCTAATAAATTAGGGTTTTGGGTTTGTAAAAATAATTATATATGTGTGAGAATTATTTCTTTTCTAATAGTAGAAATTCCTGTTGAGCCATTAGAATACTTTAGGGGTGATTTTAGAAACTAATTGGGGATAAAAATCTCATAGTAATTTGAATATTACGTGCAATGCACGTGTGCATCCCAGACGTTCGATAAAATGCCTGAGTGATATTAGAAATAGTGTTATTATTTTCTGTGATTGATTTGGATGATTTGAGCCTTAATTGTGTTGAAATTTGATAATAGGATATGTTAGCAAATTTGGATGTGGAACGGCGTGCTGGCGCATCGGGTCTTCACGGGATGTTATGTGAGTATGAATGTATTTATGTGTTTGTTACTTTAAGAAAATTTTAGTATGATCTGAATGATTGATATGAATCCCGGAATGAGGTGTATGTGTAAAGGGAAATTAGTGTTCGGTGTTGGTATGCGATATGACGATTAAATACTTGTCTCGCGTAGTGATATAAATTTATAGACGATAGATTAGTTATATATATATATGGGGGTGAGTTATATGTATATATGGATGTCGGTATATGGTGGATCGATGTGATTTTAAATATTCAGGGTGATGGTAATGTATTGTGTATATATATCTATGTGTATATGGTGTTGTGATGTGTTAATCTACTGGGCGTATGCAAATGTGTGGAAATGAGATAATAAATAGTATGGTATATTCACGATGTGTGAGGTAATGATCAAATAAATAATACAGTACCATTGTGATGTGCAATATTATGATGTGATGATTTTATATATTAATTACAGTGATATTTTCTTGGTGTGATGCATTGAAAGGGTAAGTGAGATGGTGATCATTGGTTATGCGAATAAGTTTAAATAAAAGAGGAGATGCTATGAGGATAAAGGGTGGTGTTAACATGAAAAGAAAATGTTAATAGCAATAAATTCGGTTAACTTGAGAGATGATACCCCAGGATGGACCTGGGAGAGTAGATACCTCCGCATAGACCGGAGAGAGATATGATACCTCAGGGTAGACCTGAGAGAGAGATGATACCCCAGGATGGACCTGGGAGAGTAGATACCTCCGGATAGACCGGAGAGAGATATGATACCTCAGGGTAGACCTGAGAGAGAGATGATACCCCAGGGTAGGCCTGGGAGAGTAGATACCTCCGGATAGACCGGAGAGAGATATGATACCTCAGGGTAGACCTGAGAGAGAGATGATACCCCAGGGTAGGCCTGGGAAAGTAGATACCTCCGGATAGACCCGGAAAGAGATATGATACCTCAGGGTAGACCTGAGAGAGAGATGATACCCCAGTGTAGGCCTGGGAGAGTAGATACCTCCGGATAGACCGGAGAGAGATATGATACCTCAGGGTAGACCTGAGAGAGAGATGATACCCCAGGGTAGGCCTGGAAGAGTAGATACCTCTGCATAGACCGGAGAGAGATATGATACCTCAGGGTAGACCTGGGAGAGAGTTGATACCCCAGGATAGATCTGGGATAGCAGATATCTCCAGATAGACCAGAGAGAGAGTTGATACCTCAGGGTAGACCTGAGAAAGAATTGATACTCCAGGCTAGACCTGGGATAAAATGAATATGATATGAAATGTGAATGAGAAAGAGAAGAAAGTAATTGGTGTAAGATGAAATGAAATAGTGAAGTAAGGGTATGGGTCGAAATGAATAAGTAATTACAAGATGAGATTTAGAAAATACGAAAAGTGTATTAATATGGATTAAATGAAGAAATTGTGTTGTGATAATGAATACGGGAAGTAGAAAGAATGCATTATGTATCTTATAAATAAAAGTGAAATACAGGATGATTTGAGTTGATACACCTTGGAATTGTGTCGAAGAACTACCCGCCCGCTACTTCTGTGGAAATGATGGGAACTACCTGCCTTGACATAATTCGCAGGGTGAGTGGCATGATATCGGTGATGAATAATGGAAATGAAGAATAAAGTAAGTGAAGATGAAAGTAAGTTAGTCATCAATTAGCTTGAATAATAGCTAAATGATATAACGGGATGAGAATGAGTTATAAAACATATTTTTGATGTGATAAGAATGATTATTTAATAAGTGATATGTTCATGATGTGATGAAATGTGAGTAAATTGCAATGGGCAATGAAGTGTTATATTTTTGTCATAAGACATGAATTAATGTGGTATTATGAGGATATATGCATACGTGATGATATGGGTTATAAGAAATAAATGAACGCGGTGTTATGAAATATGAAATTGAGAAAGAAAGGGTTTATGAATGAAAATGAGCATTAAAGAATATGAGTCGTGAGTTCGTAGATGTAAATGAATGGTAAATGAAGTGCGTAGTTATAAAAGTATGAAGAAAAGAGATAGGGACCTTATGTGAGTATTTATGAAAATAAAGAAACGATGAGGTGGTGGAAATTATGAAATGATGAGTATTGGTGTTGGAGAATTCAAAATGAAAGGTAATGAAATGTGAGTCATTATGTTGCCTTGTAATTGAGTGTGAATTGAAGGAGTTGTATTTATATATATGTATATTTATGTATATACATAGTTACATATTAATATGATGTGTTTAGTGAAGGGGGTGAAGTTATGGATACGTATGTAGACGGATGCAGAATTTTCAAGTACTTGATATAAAGTTGTATTTGGATGCTTTAATGCTCCGATTTAGGTTGAATCTTCTTACCTTGATAATTAAAAGTTTAATTTATTTTATTTATATAGTTTAATTTATTTATTAAATTAGTAAATTATACTCACACCAGAAATGGCTAACCCCTTAGTGTTTGGGGGGTTAGGGGAGTCTGAGGACTACCCTAGATCCCCTACTGTCATAGGTTCCCATCAGTGCAGAGAGGAGGCGTAGATTGTAGGGTGAGGATTTATTTTAAAATTTTTGTATTAATTAGTTAGGATGAGAGGTAATTTTATGATTTAAATTGAATTATGGATGTATAAGTATGTAAATGATGATGATGGGTATAGTGTGGGGTGGTATGGTATGTTTGTGACCCGTACCCATCTCGTTGTGGAGTACCGGGCTCTGTGGTAAGGTTTACAAAAAATTTTCTAAATTTTTACCTCATTTTTCAAAGAAATTTATAGTTTTTATTTGATATATGATAATTCGTTATGAGTTTGGCCCCCAGAGCATTATATTATATTGCCTGTGTGTTTCTGCTCATTTTGGCCTGGAGAGCCCGTGAAATGATTGCATGTATTGTGAGCTACGGAATTTTGAGCAGAATTCCGTAAGCTATTTGTGTTTCGGGGCAAAATTTACAGGGGAAACTCTGCCGAAATTTTCCTTGAAATATAATTTTCTTAGTTTATGTTTAAAGTGATATAGAAATTGAAAGAACTGATTTTGGAGTCAAAAAAAAATTTTGGGGCGTTACAGTTTGGTATCAGAGCCTAGGTTAACTAGGAATATTATACCTGTTTCTAGTGATCTTGACTTGTGTGTATGGGTTTCATCTCGCTAAGTAGAGAAGGTGATGTTTGTGTGAAGTTTGCTCTATGCTTTGATAGCATTTTGCTAAGTATGGATTTAGCTATTGAGTGAAGTGATCCCAATTATTTTTATCTGACTTTGGGTCAGTGATATCTTTTATAAGTCCATGTATACGATCTGCTTTATGGCACTTTATTGTCCTTTTTAGAATCCCCGGTAAGAATTTGTGTGCTATTGGAGTGTTCTATTATATTAAGTGCTGTGTGCCGAGAGGTGTAATTTCCTTGGGGTTCCACTGTGGGTCATATAGGCTGTGGGGTAATGTGTGGTAGCAGTTATTATTTTATACGTGGAGATGGATCAGTGTGAAGGCCTTATGCTTAGTTGGAGTGAATGCAGAGAGGATTCGGGTGAGCAAGCCTGAGGAAACTCGGCATCTAATTGAATGTAATGCCTTGGACGATGTAAATATGTCCGTTGGGTTTGGTGGTAATACCCAAGGAGAAGATCAAGAAGGTGGTTGGTAAACTCTTTTATATATGAGAAGATGGTTCCCTAAGATTGAGTATTGAATATCGGGAGTTGAATAAGGTAACCATTAAGATTAGGGTGACGGATGTCTGAAGTAGAAGAAGAACATTGGCATTTATTACGTCCCAGGAGTGGACAATGCTAGAATTATTTAGTCAATTTGGATTTTTCTTCAACCATAGAGAGTGACGTGACCTTGTAGGTGGGCAGTTTATCAGTACAGTCGTCTATTCTACAGCTGATCAGTCGAGCTTGGATTCAAAATTTCTGCTTATTACTGAGGATCCGTGATCTAATTTTGGATGAGATTAATGAATGTCATACCGATTGGTCAGAAGGTAGTGAAGAAAGTTCTTATCATCGTCGTAGATTTGGTATTTTTGATGTGGATGGCTTATGGTAGAGTGAGATGGAGATTGTTTATTTTATTAAGTATATTGGTTATCCCGGTGACAAGAAGAGATATCGAGAGTTTAGAAGGACTTTTAAGTGGCCTGGAACGAAGAAGGATGTCAGTTATTTGACAAGAATGGATAAGCCTCTTTTGAGGTGTGTAGTCGACAAAAGAATTATGCAGATTAGCTGCGACCAAGGCTTCAAGTTGCTCAGTTGTTGAAAGTTCAGTGGTGCATTATAGTAATGACTATAATTAGGAATCTGGGAAGATGGTGAGGAGAAATTATCGATGCTCCAGATTGCGCCATGTCGATAATTAATTGATTAATTCTTTTATTTTAATTATTAAATCGAATTAATTATTTAAAATTTGTGAAAAGTAACTAAAAATTCAACAACAAAAAAATTATAAATTCAAAAAATAATTATAAATTCGGAAAAAATATTTTGGAACTCCTGGAAGAATAATTAATAATTAGAATGATTAATTGAAACTTTTGAAAGCAGAGTGTTACTTCGCAAAATTGAATAAATGATTCAAAAAATAATTTAAAAATTAGAAGAAAAAAAACATTGGAAGATCCAGAAGATCCCACAAACACATCTTAGTACAAGGCAAGCTCAATTAAACGCTGTTAAGCCCCGTGTGCAATTTTGAAGCTCCTAAAGAACTCAGATAAAATCCTGTACGCCATTAAAACAAGAAAACTACTGCACTATGGCTGTTAAACTCAATCTTCAGGAGTGGGAGGCTCGTGATATGGCTAAAAATATGATTAAATCGGTATCGTTCAAGTTGAGCACGAATCTTAAAAGCTCTCAAAGGTAAAACTGTAATTTCACCTACAAACGGGTCCGAAATGGGAACTGGGTCTTTCTACAAATTCCAGTAACCCAAAAACGAATTTGTCCTAGTGGGTATGGGTGGCAACCGATTTCAAACCAGCCCAGATATTTAAAGAGTAATTCAAACTCATGATTATCTCTAAGAGGCGGTTTAAACAGCCTCTCTTATCATGAAACGAGTTTAAACTCTATATCTTATCCAAAAACATGGGGACATAGACATAAATGATTATCTCTAAACTATCTCTAAAGGCGACTGTAAATACCCCTCTCCCCATCATAACAAGGTAATCAATATTTTTCCACAAAAGCGCTCTCTCATAATCTTCCTGATTACTGACTTGAGTGTCAGAGGGTTCATCATCGGGATCCATCCCGGTGTATCAAACTCTTTACAGGTTAATAGCAGCAGCGAAAAACAGTCAAACGCCGGCCAAAAGTCAACAGGTTTGCTTATTTGTTTCCAAAAGAATCCACAAATTCATCTGTTTGCTCCCACACCGAAATCAACAGCAACACTGGTTTTCTTCTACAATGTGCTTGATGACTATTCCTCTTATTCAATTTATTTCATCATAGGATTATATAGACCAATGTTGATTATTTTCACTTACCCATATTGTTTAAAAGATTTATCTAATATTGTGAGAAATACAAAGAGTCTACAGATAATAAATGAATGCAAGGATATCGCAGGAAGATTTTGGTTTAAATCTGGTTAGTCGCAACTAACTTAATTTCATGTGAATTCTAGATTTTGATATTGTATAATTCTTATTCTCACGTGCATACTGCATAGCTTAATATTTGTTATTTGGCATATACTTAATTCATATCCATATCTCAAATCTTAAAGTTATAATATTAAGATGGATCAATTGTAATGTTCCTTTTCAGTTTATTTTCATATCAATTTAAATCATGGTTTGCTCAAAGAAAGTAGATAGATCAGCTACAAGGAAAGCAAAAAAATTTCATGTCAAGATTGAATGGCTTACATTTTTGTAAGCAAACAATTGCAGTCACAGGCATAACATCAATATATTTAAATACTTCTTTGAGAATATATCATCATTATCTTGATATAAGGTAAAAATACTAAATGTTTTAAGTATAACTGAAATATCTCGATTTATTTATAGTCACTAAAAATGTTGTCTTTGTGACTATATTTGTATCATGTATAAATATGTTACTCTTTTTTTTTCCTTTTCTTTTTTTTTTTTTTGAGGGGGGGGGGGGGGGGGGAGGGGGGGGGATTATGTTTCAACTATATTCTTGTGATTATCAAACTTCATGTATGACATGAGAAAGTTGTTTCTCAAAATTTATATGTTTCCTTTTGTTGGGTTTATATCTTGCATACACATGTTCGATGAAGAAGAAGTTGAAAGGATGATAGAATCGAAGCAAATAGTTGAAGAAAGAGAAGAAAGCAATCAGCAGCATCAACAGTAACAAAGAGATGCACAGTCGACTGTCACCCCTCGGGTTTCAATATGGGAGATTGCGGTCGACCGCAGCTTGTGCAGTCAACCGTCTTGCGCGCTAATGAATTTTTGGGTCGAGTTTAGAGATTGGTGTGAAGCTCAACTTCGTCTTCAAGTTAGATCGTACGGCTCTTAATTCATGGTTATGTCTTCAGTTGTCATTGAATGATTAGTATAAAATATATCAAACTAGGGTTTCTCTAGATCTCTGTATAATCAATTGTAATGGCTCCAAGAACGATATGATTCTATTGAGTACCGAATAGGAGATGAGAGTACTTCATCTAAGAGGTGAAAGACTTCTCCATTTAAAATAGAAAGTAGTTCCAGTTAGGTTTGAAAGAGGTTCGTGGTGAGAATTGTAATATTCTTATATCTTCTTTAGTTGAATAACATCTCGGTTCTTCCTCCCCCGGATTAAGGCGAAAGCCCCAACCAAGAAAATTCTTGTGTGCTTTGTGTGATTGGTGTGATCTAGTATTTGCTAGGTGGTTTGTATTGATCGTGTCGAAGACTCAACAAGATCCTCTAGAAGGAATAATTCCCGAACACCTTTTATCATAATTTCGTGACTAACTTCCTTTCAAGAATTATTGTATAGATTATTAATTCAAGAAGTTTGGAGTATAATCTAAAAGACCTTGCATGAAGAAATTATATCTCAGGAGTGAGAATAAAAAGTGAAAGGCTATAAGCCAAACTTGTGACCCCGATTTTTTTAAAATACATATATAAATGGTCTACCTGGGACCTGAGTCCTAGATTAATCATCGAAGGGGATGGGGTTAAGCCCATAAAGAGGTCATCGACGGTAGCAATTGTAACACCTGTAATTTTAAAATTTCTTAAATATTTGGTTTATTTTATTTTATTTTATGATTCTGAGCATATTTTCTTATATTAATTGATTTTATTATTTTTTAGAATGATTAAATTGGAATTCGGGGTCAAATGGGAAAATTTTGAAATATAGGAGTTTTGAGATGAGTTTTCTTAAAGGAGATGAATCTGTATTAACCCGAAATTTTTCCCGAGTGCTTGTATATAATAGATGCCAGGATATTGGCTAATTTAAAGTAATTGCATGGTCCTAGCAAGAAGTTAGAACTTTTGGAGTTCTAGATTGAAATAACCCTTGAAACATTACTTTTATTTGGATATGGGCTTAGGCCCAAGACCCAATACCCTTCTAATTAATAAAAACTCCCATTTTACAAGTATGCAACTCCTTCTCCCCCTCATTTCCCTGCTGGCCAAAACCCACCATCAGAAACCGAAACCCATTTTTTCCCCAAAAGAACCAAGATCAAAATCAAGCCTCCATCGACTTCAAGCTTAAAATTTTTTGGGGGATTCTTGGAGTTTTGAGAGCTTTTCAGCGTGGTGGTGTTGGTTTTCGAGAGGACTTCGTGGAGGTATATTAATTTGTACTTTTGGTTCTTGAGTTGTGTGTTTTGCAATTTCTTACATAAAAATCATAGTAGAAAAATGTGTAGGGCATGTAGAACATGCTAGAGGTGAAAGATTTCAATTTCTATGGTAATAATGTGGAAATTTTATTAAACCTAGGGTTTGAGTTTAGAAAGGGTAAGGAGATTTGCATTTATTGTATGCTAATAATTATTTTGGATGATGTTGAAGTATATGGGATAATTTAGAAGCATTCATGATGAATTTTAACAATTGTTTGATAATTATAAGGAATTTTCCTGGTATCGGGAAATTATAAAATTAGAGTTAGTGGTTTAAAAATAGAATAATTGGGGGGAAATATGTATAAATAATAGACTCTATTCCCGATATACTCATATGAGTTAAGTTTGGGATATAGAAGTTAATTTGAACTTTTTACCCTTAAAAATATGAAATATTGTTTAGAACTCCTCTGATCGAGGGGTAAAATTGGAATTTGACTATCAGACTAGAGAATGGTTGACTTTTTATGCTTAGATATGTTGTATGTGAGGTATGAGCACGTTTGATGTGAATTCGGAGAATAGATAATGTGGGTTATGAGTTAATGACTTACAGGCCGATAATTTTCTTAATAGGTATTATAAAGTGAAGTTTGAGTAGCGACTAGGCGAGCGAGGAATGTCTTCTAGCTAGTTCATCAGGTGAGTATGATACAACTATATATTCTTTATGTTGTAGTCGGCCTTTGCATCTCACCAGGTGAGTATGATTTCTTATATTATATGTATATGTTTTGCTATGTAAAATTTTATATATGATGATTTGCTTGGTGTGATGCGTTATGTGCATCGTATGTATAAATTCATAAGTATGATACAGAGTGAATTATTGGGTGTAAGAAATTGATATATATATGTGTATGCGAGTGTGTTGAGATTTGTATATATATGTGTGTTACGGAAGATATATAAATATATTGACAAGGTTATATTTATAAAGTTGTGTATTTTATTTGATAAAGAGAATATAAGAAGATTTCAGGGGAGATATATATACATAGATATTTATACATTGACGATACTATACAATTAAAGTTATGCTTGTCCATATGTGATATAAATATAGTTATCTACCCTTGTGGTGAGAGTTGTGTATTATATACATGTTCTTAAAGGCGAGTATATGTATGGAGTTGTACAATCATATGTAGCATATGGATGGCGTGTATATGCTTATAAATTAATAGAGTTGTAGTATCTTGTGGTGGACTTGTTAAACACCCATATCATGTTGTTTTGGACATCTATTATACCATGCTTCGTATTTTGTCATAATTTGGATTTGTTGCATATGAACTATTTGATTTAATGCATGAGAAAGATTTCTGTTTTTGCTACTGCACTGTTTTGTTTCAGTAATTTAGATCCTGTTAAGGTCAGTAATCAAACTAATTGTGAATGTAAATCGTGGACCCCGTTGTCTATTTTCCAGAATTTTCGATAGATCCCAATTTCGATTTGTGAGGTGTGAGTTATTGTTGTTTTGCTACCGACGTGCTGAAAATTCCAAATTCTATTTTATGTGACTTCTGTATAGTATTTATTTTAATACTGATGTTAAAGGTAAGATTTGAATCTAATATTTTTCTGGGTATGACCAATCATGACTGGGATTAACCGCTAATTTTTTAAGATTTATTTAAAGACTTTTATAAACTATTCCATGCTTGTGAACAAACTAATATATTTCCAAACTGCATGCTATTCAGTAAGGAACCATATTTTCAATCTGATTCTAGTCGCTGTTGATAAAAACTTTGTGAATATGAAATGTAGCCTGCTGTATCTATTTCATAAACCTTTTGACAGATTTGGATTTCGAGTTATACTTTACGATCTATTGCTGTTTTAGTACTGCTATGTCAAAAAGTTTAAATTCATAAACATGTTGTATCTCGCTGTTTTCAGAATTTACTTGACTATGCTATCTGTATTAGAATATTATGAAAATTTATTTGCTGATACTAGACATACTAAGGAATCTTCCAAATTTTTCTTAGATTTAATCAGTAAGTTTTTATGCTATTTTCATGCTGATAAATACAACTTTACGATTTCTAGTTGAACATGAATTCTATAAAACGCTGTTTTGAGCCCTGTTTCTGTAGTTTTTTTATGACTTGTGTATATGTGTTAGATTCGGCCGAGATTCTATTTTCTAGATTTTCTGACGGATCCAGATTTGCATTTCTGTGGTAACAGAAATCTCAGATTTGGTGCAGTAGTGTCCTATTGTCCAGAATTGAAAGTCTCGTTGTCCTAGTCTATTATGAGTTGTTTGTCACCTGTGCATGTTTCTGTCCTACCTGAACCTTTCTCTTTTTCTTGCCATGCTTTTCTTGTCCCATTTGTACACGTGTATGCCTGCTTTGATAATAATAATAATTAACCAAGACGGGGTTAAGAGAAAGACTTTAGTAGTGGACAATATAGGTATGTGTACTTAGAAGGGATGCCGTGTTTCCCACTTTATGTTTGATTCATGAACCTGTTTTACTTTATGTTAATTCATGAACCTGTTGTACTCATGGTTTTAAATCTCTGATTTCGGACTCGTCTCGGCAAGGGGTGTTTCGTCTCGGATCGGAGATATCGGAGGAGATCTTGGGAAAATGTGATTATATCGGAAGTTCATTTCCTATACTCAATAAATATTTTTTTTGTTACTAAATAAGATATAATATGTCCTACATATCATTTATCATATAAAATATTGTATAATGTAACTAATGACATGAATCAATTATGGTAAATCTTTGCATAATTTAACAATAATATAGAAGAGAATGTAATATAAGTACATAACTAAATTGAATTTGCATTGATTAGAAAAAATGTATTAGTTAATAAACTTACTTGATTTTGCATATATACAAACATTAGCGATACGGAATCCTCACATTATTTTAGCTTAAGGTCATATATTGAAAGACATATATGCAAAAAGTAAAACAGAATTTTTTAATATATTCACAATAACATTTGTGTCTATTTCGGCTGATATTTCGCCAATTTCGGCAATATTTCGGCCGATATTTCGGTAATTTCGGAGGAAATCTTCACATTTCGGTCCAAAACGATGTAGAGTATAAAATATGTGATTTCGTATCGGCAAGCTAGCCGAAACGAAATATCGGCCGAAACTTCGGCCGTATCGGAGGAAATTTAAAACAGTGGTTGTACTTTATGCTTTGATTCATTAACCTATTGATTCATGAACCTGTTATACCTGATTCATGAACCTGTTACCTATTACCTGTGCATGATACCTGAATACACGGCCCTATAGAAACCCACCACTAGATCTAAACGTAAATTGCATGTATGTAGCAACCATGTGGTAAAAATTTGGGACGCATGAAGTGCTACCTAGATATAAATAAATACAAGATTTGAAATAACATGATCACCTGCATATTCATGTTACATGTTTACCTGTACATGCTACCAGACACCTGTTACATGTTTACTTGCTTGCATGATACCTGCTACTTGTCACATGTCACATGCACCCTGTTATCTCATCATATTATTTGATTATGTCCCTGATTTATGTTAGTCATTGTGTTTTGCTGTTACTCATTCCATGCTTATTCAGTACTTGCTTCCGCTGTTACCCTATTCTTGTCTATCTATTTTTTCTGTACTTGTTGCATGCACTACAAGCGGCCCGTAACTTACATTGACGGACATTTTTTTTTCTTTTTCCTCTTCCTGCAAATTGTTAAACTTGCAGACTTTGGTGATCAGCTGCCCGAGGGAGTAAGTGACCAAGTATTGTAACTGCCTGGAGTTTCTTGCATGAGTTTATTTCCTGTCTAGAATAAATTGTATTTTTCTACTTGGATTTTGTATTGGGCAGTTTGTCCCAGAATTTATAACTTGTTTCCAGATCTGGCTATTTGAGATTAAGTGTTCTTATTTTCAAGTAATTTTGTTGGTTTTATCAATTTATTCATGCATGCGTGGTTGATTATCTTCTGTTTATTTCTTGTTTATTCCTGTGTATTGTTGTAAAAATCCTTACAGCTCATGAATAGTGAAAACCATTTGCTAAACTTAATCGCGTATCTGTATTCCGTATTCCTTTTTGGGAAGCGGGGCACGACAAAATGATATCAAATGAATTTGAGAAAGTATAAAAAGTGTATAATACGATATAAGAATGAAAATGTAAAGTAAGTATGTTTGTGAATTAATATGAATAAAGTGAAGAAGATGTATTATGATAATGAAACGTATAGCAAAGTGAGTTATGCAATAAATATTAAAAGTAAGTGGTATTATGTGATGGGAATGGTTGATAAAATACAACCTGATTTGAAATGAGTTGATGCACCTTGGAATTGTGTCAAGGAACTACTTGTGTAATACCCTGATTTTCAAATATATGAAAGATTATTTATTTTCACATATGGTATGCCTGTGTAGCATGTTGACTATTATTTCTCAACATGATGATTAAAGAGTATTGTTTTCTATAAAGCATTTTCTTAAAGCCCAATGATTAGTTTGCTTATTTTTGAAATAATTATTTTGGCCCAAATTAATTTAAGCCCATGGGTTAATCCTCTTATTTTTACAACTTGTTTTGTGTAACATTTTTTTATAAGACTTGTCATGAGTGTACAAGTTTTATTAGTGTGGTTTGTGCATGCACGTGCATTTCGCATACATGTGCATTGAGCACTCTTTCTTGGTCGGTTTTGGGTGGAGTAATGGATTGGAATCATGGGTAGTTGTGTAGAGGTGTGGGTAGTTATTTCAACTCCCTAGTGCATCCTAACCCTTGATCCTATAACCATCTACTAAATCCTAGCCCTCCATTCCACTTATTTTCTAGTATAAATACCCCCTCTCATTCCCTATCTTTTTTACACTAAGATTATTATTGTAAGAGAGGTATTTTGTGAGTTGTGTGTGGGTGCTTTTCTGTGGAGGCCGAGTAGTATTCTGAAGAGTTCGGTGTGGAGCAAAGGAGCAAGGAGCGAGGAGCGAGGAGTCGTTCACTACATTAAGGAACTTTTGCTGGATTTCGATTATTTCTTCAAATAAGGTGGGTGTTTCTCAGGACTTCTAATGTAGGAATTATACCATGATTATTATAATTGCTACCATGTTATGAAAAGTAAATTCAATGTATTAGAAATTGCCTGAGCATGCTGATGATAATAAGAACAAAAGGGTCGGTACAGTCGACTGTGGCATGAACCAGTCGACTGGTACGAGACAATTATTTTCATGATGTGGTAATAAACATGTACGCAAAACAGACGTAATAGTGCGATTACTAAGTTCATATTCCCTATGACACATATGATGGAGGGAAGGTAAATGGATAAAAAGAACTAGCGATGATTAACAAAACTAAGAACGGTCGGTGCAGTCGACTGACGATGTGTTCAGCCGACTGGTGCATCGATTTAATTATGATTATTCGGCAACCCCATGAAATGAGATATTCCATTATGTTGACCTAGTATAATGACTTGAGATTTATATCTTCATCTTCGTAAGAAAGTTATGAATAAGTGTGAATGCATGTTTAAAGTCTTTTCCTTAAAGAAAAGACAATATTAGTAATTTGAAATTTCCATGCTGCGATGTTACTGAACAAGTAAGAAGTGTGGTGTTTATGAAACATGAATGTATGCATACTGTGATGAAAGTGCATATGTGAACGGTTGGAAAGATAATTCCTGATTTTGAATTCTGAAACTGTCCAGTCGACTTAGTGCGTGTAGCAAGTCGACTAAGCTGAACATAGAAATGTACTATTAAAAATCCCAGGACAGACGACTGATGGATGAACAGTCGACTGTCACGTGGATAACATTTTTTGAACATGAAAAGTTGCGGGACAGCTGACTGGCCGTGTGCAGCAGTCGACTCTCCCGAGTGTTTATGATGAATTTGTATTGACTGTACGAGTCGACTGGTATACTTCCAAGTCGACTGTACAGAGTGGATTTTGATATGTTAGAGATTCTAGTTTTGCTTATTGCTGAAAGTTGTGAACTTTATGATTGATTTCAATGGACTCTTTTATGGTTGTATGAATATACATGAAAAGAATCATAGATGTGAGTTGAGAACTAAATGAACATGAAAAGGCTAAGATCATGATAAGAAAGTCTGTGAGACTCTAAATTGAATTATGAGCTGAAAGTGCTCAATTGAAAGTTGTGAATTGTAAATTGAAACCAAGAGTAGCTAAGTCTCCCCTGGCAATGGAAATGAAATGAAATTGAAAAGAAGACCAAGGTTGGTCATGTGTAAATGAAATGAATAAGTCCGGTTTGGTGGAGAGGCTAAATCTAGAGCTTTGATTTGTATTCATGATTCTAACATTTAGTACATAGTGAAGAGGTGATGAAAGTGAGAGAAAAATATAAGTATGAGAACTAGAGTTTACGGTGCGGGTGTGTGAGCCGCAGAATGCATGCTTGATGAGTCAAGACATGGTGCGGGCACAACTCAGAATGATCGGACTTTAGTCACGCTTGTGGGATGTTTGGTGACTGCAAGAGGATCGTGTTCAGGGAGGAGGCTGAATTGCCGCAGAATGCATGCTTAATGAGTCAAGACATGGCGCGGGGTTCCCCTCCAGGGGCCAGGATACGTGCTTGTACTCATAGATCATCTAGGATACTCACTGTAATTACAGAAGTAGATTAAGTCATGGCGAGGGATTGAACCCTACAAAAATGAAGAACGGTTAAGAGGCTAGCCCTCGGACCTATGTAGTATGGGATGCATAGAATCCGAACAAGTGCGCATTAGTGTCATGTAAATTAAGTAATTGCATTAAGGATTAAGTGCACGATCACGACACGACATCATTAAGATTTTTCCCCTTTACTTTAATTGTTATGTGAACAAGTTTGTGATCTGTTAAGAAATGAGAATCGTTATACTGCTTCTGGCATAGAGAGGATGGCCATGTATAATTATCGTCGATTGAATAAACTGACGTACCCACAGTTTTGTATGCAGGATAAATTACATGTTAAAGAGGAATGGATGCATAAAGATTTACCATGTTGTTGTACATTTATGTAAATGTTGTATATTCTTACTTCCGCTGTACAAAATGAAAAGTGTAATATGATGTAAACTCTGATGTAAAGTGAAAAGTTTAAATTCCTTGTAAAATTGTACTGAATAAAGTGAAAAGATTCTGTAGAACATCTCGAATTCAGTGTTTTGGGATTCGGGGCGTTACAACTTGCCCGCTATTTTCATGGGAGTAGTGGGAACTACTTGCCTTGGCACAATTCCCATGGGTAAATTGGTGGGTTGTTGATATGATAGTGTAATATGAGGCGTAAGTGAAAATGAAAAATAGATATATTATTAATAAGAATGAAATGTAATTTGAGTTGTGTATGACATGTGAATAAATTTGATGCTAGGAGAGGTGTTATAAGATAGGGGAAATGTGGTATTATGATATTAGATCAACGTGATATTATAAGATTGAACGAATGCGATATTATGAGACCGAAAGAATATAATGATATGTGACGTGAATGTGATATTATGGGACTGATTACATGTGAGCTTATGCGATGAAAATGAATGTGTTGTTATATAATTGAATGAATGGTAAATTGTGTGATAAGTATATATATGAACATGTTATAAAATGGATATGTGGCGGATCGAAGATTCAAAGGGTTAATTCTGTGCAAAGTCACCTTTATGATGTTTTTTACATTTAAATTCAGGTTCACTTAATTATCTTGGTATTCGTAAGTTCTTTATATTTTCCTTATATAGTTTAATTCATTTGCTAACTAGTAAATTATACTTACACCAGTTATGCCTGACCCATGTTGTTTTCTGGGGGTCAGGGGAGTCCCTCCCTGGGGGTGGATGTCCCTAACCCTCTTGCAGGTACTTAGCAACGAGGTGGATACCGTAGTAGTTGTTTGGTTTTGATAGTTATATTTTTCCCATAGTCGGATGAGTTGTATATGTATCTATATATTTTTATCCTAAGTTGTGTAGAGATGGAGATAGTAGTTGGGTGATAGTTTGTATTATGGAGGAATATGTGTGCAACTAACTGTAAGAAGAAATAATATATATAGTTCTGTGGGAATATGAATTCCCGTACCCACCTCGTTGTGGAGTACCGGGGTCTGTGGTTGGTTTTCGAAAGGTTTTTCTAAAGTTTTTACGAAAATCCTATATTTTTTCGAAAGAATTTATGGTTTTTAAATTGTATCTTGAGTATTATGAGGAATTATGCTCCCAGAGCCCCATATATATTTGCCTGTGTGATGTTGAATGACTTAGCCGGGGGAGGATTGATATATATTATAGGTACATTGATATTTATAATTGTTTGCAGAATTCAGTAAGGAATCTCTGTAAAAGGGCTAATATTTCAAGGAAAACTCTGCCAAAATTTTTAATAAAATCTATGAGTATTTTTCTAAGTAAGAAGTGGTATAAATAAGAAATAAATAAAGTTGGAAAGAATTTGAAAATGGAATGGTTACAAAAAAAAAAGGGTGTTACAGCAACCATACTTATTGATTGGATGCATCCATAGAAGTTCAAGGGGTAGAAACAAGCTGTACTGGTGATCTTGTGGGAGCACTAACTTTATTTTGGAGTATTACCTAATACGCTTACTCCAACTCCATTCCTATGGTGATATAGTGCTCATAAAAGTGACTTTGTTAGGTTGAGTTAAACTCTTAATAAGTCCAACACGTGAATTGCAAGGGTATCTTTTTTCCCAGTCACAAGTACCTTGGTAGGACTTACCTATATGAAAGGAATCGTGATGCCACGGTTGGGGGAATTGGGGTTGATCCCTAGAAACTCTCATGAACTTATTTGGTAGTGAGCATGGTCATAACGCTTCAACCCGCGACCCAATGATGTAAGCCTTCTATGTGTACTTTTATTAATATCTGGCTCAAGGACATACTTCTAGGCATAGTCTACTATTTTTCATTAGGTTGCAACAAATGTCACTATGTGTAGGTTCGCACCGATTGCATTAATATATGTATCAATGAGGAATACGTCAAATTTTATACCAAATTCTATTCTTCCTTTGCCTAAAGAAATATTTATGATTTTTTTTTTTTTTTGGTTGGGGGGGGGGGGGGGGGGGGGGGTTCAATTTCTGCAATATAATTATGAATTAATTTAATATTGATTTTGACCAAGTCAAGCTTTATTTAGTCATGGTCAAACTAGACATGATAGCTAATTATGACTTAAAAGCTTTTGGTTACTTGCTCTTGTAAATAAGATAATTATTGTTTGATTTTATGGCTCTTTAAAATGGTTTATTATTAGGGGTCAATAGATGACTCCTATAAATACTAGCTCCTCTTCATGAGAGTAAAATGAGAGAAAATAAGAGAATGAGAAGGAGAGAAGGAGAGAATGAGAAGAGAAAATGAAATAGACAATGATGAACTTCTTCCTCCTCCAAACAAAATTTCTACTATATATATTTATTTATTTTATTGGACATATTCTAGCTTACATCTCGATGCTAACTCTCCTTTCGTGGTTGTGCACTCAGGGTAATACGATGAATAAGGGTTTGTACCTCTATTCGACAAGTTGTCATGGAGCGCTGCACAAGGTCAGCAATAAGTTCTTTAGAGCTGTGCTAAAACATGCCTACTCCGAGGTTGGTAAACTTAAGGGTGGCAAGTGGGTTGGGCTAGGCGGGCTGGGCCGGGACCAAGCTTGCTAGGCTGTAGGCAAGAGCAGGCGGGCTCGAGCAATTTTGGAGGCGATGGTGGGCCGGGCCGGGCCAGGCCGGATGTGGGATACCCCGGCCCGAGTATTGGGGGCCAAGGCGGGCTGGATATATTTTTTTTAATATAAAGCAAAAAAATGAAAGAAAGTATAAAACAAAATTGAATGACTATAGAATTATGGGGAAAATCATATATTAAATTTTGGGAATGAATTACAAATTGAATCAAATGAACTTGTAATAATTCATACAAAGTGGCGGAATTTTAAATTTCAAGTTAAGGGGATGTTTAGAGTTCGAGATGGCCTAGGGCTAGATTGAAGAGAAGACACTGAACTATTGTCGTGCACATCTACTTGACCTAGGCCTAGAATATCATCGCCCTAAATTCCCACATTATTTCCACTCATTGAGACTTCTTTAAAGTAGGCATTCAATCTTCATTCATCACAACTCGATCCATTTTGGTCCGTTTTGAGTAAATATTGAGTCATGCCCTCCACTTTCATCCAATCTAAAGTGCATACGAGCATCTCCAAATTCTTCGATACCAAACGATTCATGTTTAGGCTCATAATCCTAACACCAAGAGAGAAAGTACTTTCAGATGCAACGGTTGATACCGGGGGAGTTAGCAAATGCTTAGCTATATGAGAAAAATAGGATAGGTTGATTCATTGTGTTTCCAAAATGTTAACACATCAACTTCATCTTCACTGGCAGGTTGTTAATTATACCAGTTCAACTTATTATGTGCATTTTTCCTATGTTTTTTTCGATTTTATAAGATTCTAAACGTCACTTGCAACAGTGGAAAATGCAAGACCCTTACCTTTAGACCCGGAAGAAGATGATGAATTAGCATGTTGTGTATGAGTAGTAGAAGCAAAAGTTATGTCATAACTATCATAAAGCTATTCAATACAGATTCAAAATTAGCAATAAATGTAATATGATCATAGTCTTCTATTTCATCATATTTCATCATGGGGAATGTATGTATAGAAATTATCAATCAAATTTTTGTGCCCTCTAACCTAATTACGATATTCATCACACTAGCAACACAATACAATATAGGAATAGGATGAAAATATTTCAAAATTTTAAGATAAGCAAAATAAACCATTGTTTCAATTAAAGGATCACTTATCAAATTTTGTATAGAAGTCATCATAGTCATTATTGTAAGTAAAATATCACTAGAAGTAGAGGAATAAGATTTTGAAAATTGTAAAGTTACAGCATTAAAAATTCTAAAAATTTCAACAAACGATCGGCAAACAACCAAAAATAATCATCTAGTCTACAGTTTTCCATACCATTTGCAATACAAAATCCCTTTAAACTGGATCCATAATGAGTAGAAACACTATGTAATTCATAAGTCGAATTCCAACAGTGTCTAACATCCTTAGGAATTGATTAAAGCTAATGTATTTAATCTTACACTAATGCCGACCCCAACTAGTTGGGAAAAATGCTTTGTTGTTGTTGTTGTATTTAATCTACACTAATCATGGAAAGATTGATATACGGGACTACTCAAAGTAATAAAATTTACATAATCTCTCATTGCACTAATCCTATTATTACCGTGTTTAAGTGCATCTTGCACACAAAGGATGAGAATATGACAAACACATCTAACATGAAATATCTTAGGCTCTATAGGATTTAACATAACCTTCAAGGAAGAAATAGCCCTAGTATTATTAGATGCATTATCAAAACCAATTGCAAAAACCTTATCATGAATACCAAAATTATTGCATGCTTCTAAGATATGTGTCGCAATAATCTCAATCCGAATTGTATAGTCATCTTTTGAAGTAAGCAATCTGTATCTATCCAATAAAAAGTAACACACCTCATTGGCATACTGTTACAACCTACCCAAACATTGGAAGTCAACGAAACCCTACAAGTTAAAGAATTAAAGGTTGCAACTAACATCTCTTTGGCCTCTTCGTAACTCCTTTCACAACGTTCCTAGCAATTCGTTTAAAATGAGGGTTTATGGTGGTTTGGTTAAAACTCTCCAGATTTCTACTTTCGGCATAGAAAAATGGTAACTCGTCCTTAATAACTAGTCTAGCCATTTTCCTACCAACGGTTTCATGATCATAGCTATGGCTATCTACGTGACCAGTCTTAGGGTTGATCTTTTGTTGGGTTAGAGTGTCATGTGAAAGCTCTCTCTAAATGCCGCTTAAGTGTACCTATCCCGACACCTATTTTCCACTTGTAAGCGGTTTGACACTTAATACATTTCTTATGTCCTCTCAAATTGGATTGAGATGGGATAAAAGTAATTTATTGGTGGACTTCGGAAGTGGATGTTAGGTTTCGATGGTAATCTCATATTAAATACACAGTAGAAAATTTACAAAGAAATATTGAAACCTAGCCATGGATCCATGTGAAAACCATAAATCGTGTTTAGGAGTTATACCTTGAAGATGGATCTGTTGTCTCCACAGTATGCCGATCACAGTACTACAATATTGCGGTGGCTCTACGGTATCCACACGAACGGATCAAATCAAGTTTTTCCTCACGCAGCGGTGCTAGCTGCAGGAAGGGATGTTCCTCACGATCTCTCTCTCACAATTTCTGTGACGGCCGTTTTCTCATGTGTATCTTATCCACAGATACGTATCATATATATAGCTGCAGAAAAACAATCCTAAGAAAGTAATGAGGCTGTTGGACTCACAATCTGACCTAGTTCAGATTCGTGTGTGGGCCTTTGATATTTAATCAACCCATTTAATCTAATTAAATGTCCAACCAATGTCAGGAGTTCAAGTTTTACTTGGATCTTTAATTAAATTCATCTTATGAATTTAAATCCCAATTTCGATCATATTCTAAGTGTGTGACCCTGTAAGTTCTCATTACGTTGACAATAATACTAAAATCATATTCTAGTGTTACAAGCAGTGAGCGGTATCTAGCAATACATCACTGCTACTCAAGTAATGGGAATGTCAGTGATTAGACGTAACATATCCGTGACCAATATTACCATGTAGTCTGATCCCTTTGTCCAGATATCTTAATTGACCACAAGGCATAGTGTGTGTCCCCCTTGTATAATTCAATCTTTGGTTTCTTGATGTCCGAGTAGACTTACTAAAACAAATGAACTCATTGACTCACTTGAGTATGACCATACATTTTGCAGTCTCATTCAATCAGAAGGCACATAGATATCGCTCTTGTTATGTAAGAGAGACAAATCCTATCTAAGTTACTCACATCCCGCCGCATGATTTGCAGTATATCCAATAGTCGACTTTATAATCACCTTATTATAGGCAACGTTTGACGACATTAAAACATATAACTTCTCATATAGGAAACCATAGTGACTTCAAGTCAAAGGACTACATACACCATGGTCACTGTGAGAACCGCTTATGACACTCACGTAACGATCCATGCAGCGTTCTCATGGTAGGTTACTCCAGTATATTATTACTCTAATATGTACTCATGTGAAGACTTGATATCTCATATCCATGACCCGTGAAATATGGTCATCAGTCTACGCACATACTAGTCTATATGCATTATTGTTATCCTAATTCACAATATTACTTGACTAGGGACATTTAAGAATAATGTTCTGATTACAACCAATAGGATCTCACAATCAGGTCATGCACTTGATATCCCATGGTATTGAACCTATTATTCTAAGGACTTTATTATGCTCATTTAATCACAATAAACAACACAATAAATGAAACGTGTCATATATGAAATAAATATCATGTTACAATGTAAACTAGTAATGTCAATACACAACTGGTCTCTAGGGCATACACCAACAGTGGATCCTCTATATTAATGGGTAGAAGAAGAGAGATTTTCAGTGTCTTGTGTGTGTGTGTCTTCTACTACATTTTCATCTATGTGTGTATCGGGAATACTCTCAAGATCGGGAATAGTATCAAAATTTTGAAAACTATCTTCGCTCTCTAATTTTGGTGGAAAATAAGGAGTGCGACAAAATGTGGTGGATTCTTATCCACTTTAGCTACGGCCTCTACCGCATGATGATGCCATTATACTGGACTACTGTATGTAATTAAAAAAAGTTATAAAAGAAAGAGTTCAAAGAAAAAAATTGAAAGAGAAGAAAGAGTTCAAAGGAACCCAATTGAGAGAGAAGAAATAGTTCAAAAAAAACAACTGAAAGATAAGAAGAAAAATATATATATTAATTGAACTAATAAAATGATGCCGTAAAAATTGCAAGAGAAGAATGAGACTTGGAACTTGAAAGCTTGAGAGAGTTGATCACTTCCACAACTTGCAAGAGAAGAGCACTGCCTTGAAAGAGTTGAGTATTGATTTGGAATTAATATGGATACTATTGATGTGAAGAAGAAAAAAATGGAAATAGGGGGGTTTTTATAGATTTTCTTAATTTGCGGATTTCCAATTATACTCCGAAAAACTAACCAGTATATAGTCGTTATGTGGGTTAAAATGGAAGTCTCGATTATTTCAGAATTTTTATATTAAAAAAATTTTGGCCAACGGCCGGTCTGGTTTCGAGTTCGAGGTAGTCCGGGCTACCCCAGGCTCATTTCCCCCTTCCCGATCCCGCAATGGACCCCCATGGCTAATATGGGTTAGGCCAGGTCCGGTTGCTGGCGGTCTAGACCGAGTTGCTGGCAGTCCAAGCCGGGCTGCTGGCTAGCCGGGCCAGTTCTGTGCTGGCTGCGGGCCGGCTCGACCCACTTGCCAGTCCTAGGTAAACTATGTTATTCTATTTTATATTTTGTAAGTAATTGTATTTTCCTCAATTCTATCCAACAGGAGTCTATTTTTAACCTTGATTCTTTTCAATCTATATGAAATCCACCATGATTCATAGTACCAGGTTTTACTTTAACTTTCCAAGCTTGTTTGCACAAAATCCATGAAGGTTGAATGGAGCTACAACGAATAAATAGATGGCTAGCAGATTCCTCATAAGAGTTGCATAGAATACACTTTTGACCAAAAGCCAAGTTTCTTTTATTAAGAATTTACATAGTGAAAAGTTTATTATAAACTTCCAGCCAAAAAAATGATATGAATACAACAAAGCTTTTGAGATCCATGTATGATAAATGTACTCCAAACCGATTGAAAGTTGAGACATGATGAACAAAGTTCTTGTCGAAATCTACGAAGAAATATATGAATTCAAAGGCTATGCTTTTTGTGAATTACTTCTCCGTCATAAGAGCATCCACTATTCGTTGGTTCTAAATTATAGGTATTTAGAAATGAATGGGTTGTGCTACTATCGTTGAAGCTAAAATTTGGCTTTAAAAAATAATAAAATATAAAGACGAAATAATATCCTTCGTCTAATAAAAAAAACTAATTTTTTTAATACTCAAAATTGGATAGACAAAAGATCTTCCGTCTGCTTGCTATTTTAAAAAAGAAACTATACAATATTAAAAAAGGTGTAGAGGGGTATTAAATATTAAATGAGACAGACAGAAGAACTTATTCCGTCTATTAATTTTATTTTATTTTTTAAAAATAAAAATTAATTTGGAGAGACGGAAGAAGATACTTTTGATCATTCAACTCTTCAGACGGAAGATCATCTTTCGTCTATTTTAATTTTATATTGAAAACAATTGAAAATTTTTTAGAGACAGAAGAACATCTTCCATCTTCTATATTTTGAATTTGCTATTTCGCTCTGCTATATATAGCAATCGACTGTTCACGATTTGGCCAAAAAATAGGTTTTTGGCCAACGATAGTGGAAGATTTTTCGTTAAAATTTCTATACTTTAGGTTTTTAGCAAACGACAGTGGATGCTCTAATGTATGGCATTCTAGATTTCGAGATACATATATTAAGAAACAAGGTAAAGTGTTGTAAAAGAAATGAAAATTTTTCTTCTAATTGAAGATATTAAATGATTTTTTATAGTAAATTTTCACAAATATCATCCTTTATAATGAAAACTATTAAATTATTTACTCATAACCTCAAGGGTATATTTGGTACTTTGTTAAAAATATTCATTAATGATATATTTAAAAATGTTATGATATTCTCTTGAAAACCTAATGTGGCAAACAATTTGCGACAGATTCCGAACTCCACTTCCGTTATTTGGGGTTCATTTAGAGAGGCTTTTATTAAAATAGAAGATAGGAGGGCTTGGGATATTGCAATTGCAGCTTTAATCTGGAATTTGTGGCTAGAGAGAAATGATTTACTTTTTAACAATGTTTCGTACAGATTTTCTCATTCAATGCATAAGATTTTCCTGTTTATTCATGATTGGGCAGGTGCACACGAAGCTGCGAAGAGAATCAGGATTACTGATGGAGAGTAGTTGGGAGCTGCTTGGTTCCTCCTCAGTGGATCTACAGGGATGGGGGGGAGCTTTTACCATTTTGAGGCACGGTCGTTTTTGCAGGTGGCTCTTCTAGTCCGACCCGATGGGTTCACCAGGGCAGTCCTTTGTTCCTACCTGGAGACGGTGGCTGTGCATTAGGACTCTGTTGTTTTCTTTTGAACTCGACTAGACTCGGGTCGTTTTGATGTAGCGTGTTGCTTGTTGCACACGTGTTTTATTATGCTGTTTTTATTTCTGTTGTACTGCTGTGTTTCGTTATATGCTTATTAATGGAACGATGACGATAGTCATCTTTTATCAACAAAAAACAATTTGCGACAGAATAAAAAGACCAGAATGACTAACAAATTTTTTAAAAAAGAATTTCAATAGGTTTCTAAAATTTAACTACTGTAGCAATTGCATGAATTTACAAAAGAAATCATCTGAGTATTATAACAGCACTCTGCTGATACAAGCATTATTACAAGCCTTCAGCATAGAGAATAATATCCAGAACATGCATAATTATGAAGACTGAACAATTCACCTTTCGCTGTTCAAATCGTAAAGAACCATAAAAATAAAATTTTATAAAGAAAATCAACTCATTGTTTTAGTAGAGAACAAATCAACCCAACACAATGAAGCCAAAATCAAAAACCAGCATTGCCGAGTTCTCTATAAACTCATCTGATACAAATAACAAACACAAATGACTCAAATCACAACAAGGACAAACTTAGCCAAAGGTTAAAATCCAAGGAGTCTACACCGTATGAACCCACAGATAAAAAAGACTGGGAACTGCTCAAAGGCATTACCTGAGATTAAACTATCTACAATGCCTCGAGTGATGGCATCAAAATGAAAATATTGGGAAAAAACACTTTATTTGTTGGACCAAAGTTTCAATCATTAACATGAGAAAAGAAAAAAAAATCTAGAATAGGCTACTGAGGAGTCAGCGTCCATAAGCGTACACATGCATCCTCTCCTGCACTCACAACGGTCTTCTCATCAGTGAAAGCCAGTCCATAAACCCCTCCCAAGTGAGCGCCTTTTATAGTTATTCTGTTGGTGAGAGGCTTGTCCACTTCATACACAATCACGCACGTGTCTAGAGAGCCAGTGGCAATCATGCGATTATCAGGAGACCAAGCCAGGCAGTTGATGCGGGCAGTGTGATACAGCATGTTCTTTAGTTTCACCTGATCATAGGGATCACCAATAAATTTTGAAAGTGTAGTATAAACCAAATATGATACATATCACATTAATAATAATAATAATAATAATAATAAACAATGTCTAGCATTCATCAAAGGCACAAAACTGCAGAAGGAATTTTGAAGAAAGGGAAATGCATGCCAGTGTTAGTTGTTAATACAATTAAAAAATGTACTTACCCGAAACTTTTGGCCTGTACAATATGTAATAATTTTTCTCAATTTGACTATGATAAGAGTTCTCCCCTCTTCCTCTTTACACACACTATGCACTAGTCCTAGCATTCTAAAGAAAGTTAAATTGCATTAACTACTATTCCTGAGTACATATTATAAACTAGGAAGTACCGATTCGGGTGCGGGAATGCGGGTGCGGGAATGCGGCAATTTCTAAAAACAGTAGGATGCAGGTGCGGCTGGAATTCGGCTAATATTTAAATAATTAATTTTCATATTATATATTTATATTAATATTTATAATGATCGTCTTGAGGAAGATTAGATCCGGTAGGAGTTGTACCAGTGGAACTCATACTTCCTGTATTCATTTAAATGACCTACATAAGTGCTCAATTTATAGTCTCTGTTATATTGTTATTCAAATATTCAATAAATTTCAGTATTATTCATATTTTTCTTTCTTCTCGTTTTTTTACAGGAATCGAGAGTCGAGACTCAAGCAATAAATTCACAACAAGCATAGCATTATGGCAAGCAGAATAGCCAGCAAGCAAGAATAGCTTTATATAGCAAGCAAGAATTACATTATAGCAAGCAAGAACAGGAAGCAAGCAAGAACAAGCATGCAAACAATTTATACTTAAGCACAGTTCCAATAATATCTATACTTAACCACAGTGTAAAACCACAACCAAGTATAATATCTATCTTTTTGTTTGAGCAAGTGTACAATGCAAACAATTAAGACGACGGTGTAGATATTATAGGAAATAGGTGAATTGTTTTGTTCATGCAATATATATGGAAGGCTACCCATTAGTTTTTTCTTTTCTTTCTGTAATCTTTAAATAAGTAGAAGAATGATATATAATTGAATTTTTAAGTTTTGGATGAGATTTAAAAGTGAATAGTTGATATAACTTCAATTAAAACATGTGTGATTAAACAGATTCAAAGCATAACAATCATCATCATCATTTTTCTCTAAGTATGACAAATAGTAGTGTGTTGTATACATTTGAGGTCGCTTTATCATGTCCATTACCATGACCCAATTTTCTAGTCACAGTAGCAAAAGATCTAAACTTTAAAGAAAAAAAACCAAGAAAACAGCAAGAACAGCAAGAAAATAGCAACAAAACAGCAAGAGGAGCTCATACCGGCGGCATAGAGAAGACGACGACGGCGGAGGAAGAAGACGACGTCGAAGAGAAGACGACGGTGGTGGAGGAAAAAGTCGACGGCGGAAAGAAACTTCGACGGCGGTGGAGGAAGTCAACGAACAAGAAAGACGATGACGACGGCGGAGAGAAGATCGACGACGTTGGAGGAAGAAGACGATGGTGGCGGAGGAAGAAGTTGGCGAATTAGGGTTTTAGAGATTTGGGGATTTGAGAAGACGATTTGGGGGATTTGAGCCGCGCCCTAGATTTGGGGAAGCAACGACACGTCGGAGTCTCGGCTCGGAGAAAGACGATTTGAGAAATTTGGGGAAAAAGGATTTAGGGTTGAAAGAGAAAAGAGAGAGAGAGAGCGGGACGGAAATGAGACTAGGAGAGAGGATGAAATGAGTTATCTTTTTTTTTTACCGCACCCGACCCACACCCATGCCGCACCCGACCCGAACTCAACCCATTTTTTTTATTAAAATATAAGGGGTGCGAATCTGCCGCACCCCGTACGAACTGTGCCGCACCCGAGTCCGATTCGGGTGCAGGCTCACCCGTACAGAGTCCATGCTTCCTAGATTATAAATCTAATACTGATGTATGGCTGCATTTGCACTCCACGAGTAAGAATTCAAAAAGTCGTACAGTTTCAAAAAAAATGTAGATCATATAATTGTTATCATAATAGTGTGCCTTGGTCAAATATACGATTAAGCTCACAACAAGATGGTCTCTATGACTAGGAAAAATGTGTTACACATTGCTATCAATTATATTCTGGAAGATAGCAAGTTTATTTAATTAAAGTTTAGAACTCTGTTGCTACAATCAATTTTCATGGACTAAAATGTACCGAGGAAATCTGTCACATTCAAAAAGTGAAAGGTCAACCTCACCACAAGGTCAATGCCATCTGATGATATATGGCAAGCAACGAACGTATCGCATTTGAAAATCTAATTTTATGTTGCTACCAACTCAAAAGATTAAATTACCAGAATTCCAGACAGCAGGCCTTATATGATGTTATGTATGTATCAGATTTAATAAATTTCATCAACAGGGTATCAAATGACTAATCCATCACTCTATTTGTGCCTAGAGCTAAATGCAATTTGTTAATAGTGAATCTATCATATTTCCAACTCTTGCAGACTTTTACAATAACGACTCCTCCGTGCACAAGCTTTAAACTGCACAAAGAACCAATAAGGTAGGTTACTTACATGCCAGCTAACTATATGACAAGCTCCTCTCTTATTATATATTTCCCATATAGGAATTTTGGGAATTGGTGCAAGTTTAAGTGGCTAACAATAGGTTGACAACCAGTTATAAATAAATATTCTCAAATCCTTTCTCCCTTGTGCTCCAATTCCCAGAAATGGTTTAGATAATGACGATGAATTAAACTATTCTTTTAGCTGTGGTAAATTATGATACATTATAGTGAGTATTGATCGGGATATCAGATTTTATATATTTATTCAACTGGAGGTGTTATGCTTTAATCCATTTCTTTATTTGTGCCTTGAACTAAACACAATCGCATAACAACAAACCTATCATATCTGCAACTGTTCTAGACTTTTCCAGTTAAGACTCATGTGTGCACTAGCTTAAGCTGCATTAGCATAACCAACCAAAAAAGCTAGGTTATGTACATGCCAACTAGCATATAAGGACATACGGCAAGCTCCTCATGTAGATAATTCCATATAGAAATTTAGAACCACGCTTAAATGGCTCACAACCTGTTACTAAATACTAGTGTTACCCTGTGCAAATTGTACAACCTAAAATAGTTTTGAGAGACTCATCAAATTATATAGAACTCACAAAAAAAGTGAGAATTGGGAGAAACTTAAACTTATGAATATCATTCATACCGATTCATACCATGATAACTGAAATCTTCATTAGCATCCTCACATAAGCTGATGGTAAAGAGAATCATTTCTAGACACATACAAGTATCACATATAAAAATTTCAACTTGAAATACCACATAAATAGAGAGATGATTTTTTGAAATAGGACTAGAATCAGTGCTCACCAAATTTTATGAATTTTGGACATTGTTTAGTATTTTAAATTAACTTTGAACTCATGACTGGTTGGCAGTTTTTGCCAAACCATAATGTTATACTATTAATATTACTACCGGGGGGTGTGGGTGGGAAAAGCCATTAGATTTTGTGGGATTGGGGAAGTGAGAGGGGAATAGACTATATTTGAGGGATTGAGATTTTTATTTTGGTTTGGTTTTTTAATAAAATCGTGTGTAGTGCACGTGTTAGTTCAATAGAAAAATTTCTACATTTCCTCTCATTTCTCTTTTTCAAAATAGAGGGAAAAAGAGGGGGTAGACTCTCCCATATTAGTATAAGATATAGATATAATTGTCAAATCAATCTAGTGCTCCATCGCTAACTCCAATTTGTCAGAAAAGGCTTGGATAATGATGACAAATTAAAATGTTTCAAAACCATCGCTACATTGTACTAGGTCACAACAACAACTGTTCTTTAGACTACATGTATCACACAACTTTACCCAAGAAACCAAGACAACACAAAAAATTTCATGTATTTCCCTACTTGAATCTACTTGTCCATAATTAGGCAAATTCGGTGTTGAAGGACTGCAAAGTTATTTAATATATTTGGCTTCCATCAGAAGCAAAAACAACCATCATGCCATTGTGTTTTCTCCTTGGTGGTGAATGTTGTGGTCGGTGGGTTGGGTTGGGGAAGGGGGGTTGCACTCATCATAAAAAAGGAGAATACTTCACATGATCTACTCCTTCCAACTCCCTAAATCCCACTCTTTATTCACTACTAGTACAGCAGCCAATGCAAAGTGGTCCATGAGGTAAAAGCAAAGCACAAGCATGCTACAAGGTCATTTCTTCATAACTATGTTCATGTTTTTCATTTTGTGTCACCACTCAGAGTTTAAGGTTTAAAGGCGATCACATGTTTTAAATAGATTTCCAAGTATTGGATGGCCAGTTGCAAATTGGTCCCCTCAAAAGTGACACTATATGGTAACATGACTGGACTCCAACAAAGCTTACAAGCGTGCAACACACAAAATTGCATAAACAACAGTAGATTTGATTTTAAAAAGAAAGGAAAAAGGTCACAAGATTTTTCTTTCTTTGTCCTCTATATGGTCAAATGGTGATCATTGTTAAAAGAAGAGTTTGGCCATACAATATATTATATTATTCATCATCTTTTATGATGTATTGTGCTTTTTAAGCTCTAGAAGCAGAGATATGTAGTTCACTGGGTATCAACTATTAGTCCTAGAACAATCATAAGTTGGTTTGTTTTTTTGTTTTTTTAATGAGGTGAATCGACTAGTCAGAGTAGACAATTAAGTAGCGGGTAGCTTTCAAAGATACCGATGAGACGTTCTTCAAGTAAAGGTTCTGAATATGAGGGAGAAAGAATGTACAATGGTATCAAGGTTAACATATGTATCAAAGAATTTTTTTTATCTTCTCTAGTTCAGCACTATGAAGCACGATGAAGCACGGACACTTCTACTTGGTAGCCATGTCATGTCGTGTCGTACACGTGTCTGACGCACGAATCCGACACAATGAAACTACTTTAGTCTAATTTGTTTCTAAAATTCCTCACGCCGGAACGTCATGTCACATGTGGTCCGTGTGGGCATGTCCATGTTTGTGCTTCGTAGGTTCTTCTTAAGTTCGGCACCATTTGATTTCAGTGACTTGTCTAGAGTTGATATGATGTGCATTAGTTTTGGATAGGGAAACTATTGTAATCTTTTATTAGCAAAAACATGTAAAATAACTAATATTTTCGCTAAGTCATTTTATATGCATTAAATTTTTAAAAGTTAAGGCTGCAGCAAACACGAATCGGGTATCAAAACGAACCACTCAAAATCTATAATACCAATTTTGCAATCAATTTCTCCACCTAAGAAACTGGTAAGTTTATAAGTGCATAGTTATAAAGCTAATTGTAAAACCTAAAAACTATGCAAAAGCATTTAAGGAGATGATGGGAATTGTAATAAGCTTCTTAAATTTGTCCCTCACATCCCACCTAAAACTAAGTTATCCCATTTTCAGTTAATGAATATTTAAATTTTAAATGTATAAACAAATGACTCAAACACGGAAAAGGTTATCCTTTTAGCTCACAGCAAGTTTGAATGCATAACAATTATAGGTTAACTTAAAAGTTAAAATGTCTGGGAAATACATGGCAATATGAGTTTGATGCTACCTCTCTAGATGCACGATCCCACACCACAGCTTCTCGATTGGTATCAGCCGAAGCAATCATGGAAAGATCAGGGGAGTAAGCTATAACAGTAATAGCACCTCGGTGCTTCTCAAGGACGGCTTCTTCTTTAAGTGTGTCTCCTTCAATGCAATATATGTGGAGTTTTCCATCCTGGCCGCCTACAATGACCTCATTGCCGTGAGGGGCAATTGCAGATGCTGACACAGCAAACCCAAGGTCAACAGTAGATACCACCTGTAGGCCACGTAGTAAGACAACTCCTGAATCAGTTGAAACTAAAGCAAGTTCCGGAGACTGAAGTGCAAAGTGTATATCCATGGGTTGGGAGCCAACATCAACCGGCTCTGCCTCTCCACAATGATCTCCATTTAAAGGAACTCTGCTCACCTAATTTAACCAAAAATAATGATAAATTAATAAATATAATAATATGAAGTAAGAAACACAATATCCAACATAAAGTGCTAATTGACCGGCCACAGCAAAGCAAAAAGGTGTGAAGTACAAAAAAGGACGAGATTATTTAGGAAACTTAAAAAGCACAGTAAACATTTGAATGATTTGTTATGCCTCTAAGCAATATCTAAAAATATGAGAATACTTCTTTTACAAAAGAGCAAAGACAACTTAATGCTCCAATAAATACCTCCTTTTTTTTATTCTTTTTTCTCCCTGGATTAAGGCCTTAGCCACACACACCCACACTTTACCCGAATATATATTAATTGGGGATTTTTGGTGCAAGCGGGATTTGAACTCGCGACCTCTTGTTCACCAGCGAAGAGGCGGACCACACTACACTTGCATTAAGACCTCCTTGTGAGTTGGCAGAGTAGACAAGTATAAGCATTCTTGTCAGCAGATGAACTTAACGTGAAATATTAATTGCTTTCATGAAAAACATAAGTATTTTTGTCATACATGTGCTTCACCTGTGATATAATTATTTTCATGAAAAACATAAATATTTTTGTCATACATGTGCTTAAGCTTCAATATTTAAATATGTTTTTCTCATATACTATATTGCGCAGGGATTTCATGGAGATGGTTACATATCTGGGTTGTAATTTGTAACTGTAATCTTTGTGTTAGATGTTTTACATTTGTGATATATAAAGTATAAACCGGGTTTCTAATAAGTAGAACCACTTCACTAGTGTGTAACTCTAGCCAATTCAACTAGGGTGACAACTCAATTTCAATTATCGACCATCCAAAATGAAAATCCACACAACTGGACATGATTAGCATCAAATTTCACATAAACTTGAGTCACTTGACAAGTTTTAACCTCCCATCATGCGACTGAAAAATAGAGAAATTCCGGAGTCTTTTTAAAATGTCGATTTTAACTTCTCAGATCAAAGATTCGTTCATTGTGATATAAGACTTACCTTCATACAAGACTACTACTCACATCAAGATTGGTTCATTATGGAGGAGAGATCTAAAATGGGATGAATCCATGAAAGAATGAGCAAATTGTAAAACTAGACATCACCATCATATCATCTCATGTTGATATGCCAAGCACTTGTAGTGCAAGTAGCAAGGCTTCTCACTCTTAAGTGAGAGGTCACAGATTCGATTCCAGCCTTACACGGAATTAATTTGGGATGTTGGAAAATCTCTCCCCCCAATGAGGCTGGCTACTGCCAAATGCCAAATAAAATAAAATAAGATAAAATCCCATGTTGATATCAAATACCTGCTCAAGAAAACTATGGCAGTAATGGGTATAAATGAAAACAAGAACATATTTTCACGGAAAAAAAAAACATGAGACTCTAAGTCAGGAGGGAGGAAATGTTTTTAATTCGATATAGAGAACTGTTAATCTACCAGAAAAATAAGAACCAAGGTAACTTATCAAAAGTCCTTTGACCATAGCATACTTTGGCTTTAACAATCAAGACCCTGATAACGAAGGGCCAAAAACTCGTCACAGTTTTTTGCCACTAGATCCAATACTTGCCTGAAAATGGAGTTTCCATAGCATCGACGCTGAATGGATCCAGACAAACAAGAGAGCACATGAAAGACACAACACAAATGTGACAGCTCAAGCAAGAGAGACCGATGATAAAAATTTTATTTTAAAAAAAATCTTTGTAGCACATCTCTAATTTATATTTTGTGTATATTTAACATATATTTTATTTAAAATAATATGTTTATACTACATTTCTATAACAAGATAAATTATATATTTTATAGATGAAATTTCAATAAGCAAAAGCATAATCGCTGTTTTCAATTCCGGCCGATATGGCAAAAATTTTGGCAGGAATTTCATTTCGACTAGCTTGCCAATACAAGATCCCAGATTTTATACTCCATATCGTTTTGGACCGAAATGTGTAGATTTCGTCTTAAATTGCCGAAATATCAGCCGAAATAGACACACTAATGTTATTGTGAATATGTAATTTTTTTTGTTTTACTTTTTGCGTATAAGTTTTTCAATATAGGACATTAAGCTAAGATAATGCTAAGATAATGTGAGGATTTCGTCTCATTATTGTTTGTGTATATACAAAGTCAAGTAATACTATTAACTAATACATTTGTTCTAATCAATACAAATTCAGTTTAGTTATATACTTATATTAGATTCTCTTTTATATTGTTGTTAAATTCTGGAAATATATATTTACCGTAATTGATTCATGTCATTAGTTACATTATACAATATTTTATATGATAAATGACATGTTGAACATATAATATATTCTTTAGTAACCAAAAAATATGTTTATTGAGTGTCCGAAATGAATATCCGAGATGATCACATTTCCCCGAGATCTCCTCCGATATTTCCGATCCAAGACGAAACACCCCTTGCCAAGACGAGTCCGAAATCCGAGATTCAAAACCTTGAGCATAATAACTTATAATATATTGTTACACATTTAACAACAAGAAAAGTGAGTTTCCATAGTGTCCTCGGCGCTGAATGGATCCAGACAAACAAGAGTGCATGAAAAAGACAGCACAAATGTGAAGGCTCAAGGAAAAGAGACCGATGAAAATAAAATCTTTGAAGCACATCTCTAATATATTTTTGTGTATATATAAAATATATTTTATTTAAAAATAATATGTTTATACTGCATTTTCACAACAAAATAAATTATAAAAATATATTTTGTACAGGAAATTTCAATAAGCAAAAGCATAATAATTTATAATATATTTTACACAGTTAACAAAAAAGGAATTTCTGTTATCTTTATGATTTGAATATTTTACATGTTCTTTAAAATATTTACATAACCACCTAAACAAAGCACTTCTGAAAAGCTGATACAAAAATATCCGAAAGACCAAGTCAATAAGCCCAATATCTTTGAGATGTTGAAACCAACACCAAAATAAGAAGGTGCATACCAAGTTAGCAAGTTCTCAAATGATATACCATAGTATCCAACAATGGCCAAACAGAGAATTTATTAAGATAGGGTGCAGGAGAAGCTTCAGATAAAGGTTTGCAAGGCATCAGAAGGTAACCTCGTGATTAGAATGAAATAGGCTCTCGTACAGCATGCTGTTAAGCAAAGAAAATGCACAATATGATATCTGTTAACAGTTCCAGAACATGGTCTCTTCGAAATGATAATATGTCGATAATTATTTTTGTATCTTACACACATTTGGCATACCAAAGGATTTCCAAGTTGGCTAAACAACATACATGATTCATGGTAGAGGTAGGATTTCTTACATAATGACAGAAATCAATCGTAACAACACATTCACAACCATACCTACAATTTAATCCAAGATGCACTGTTCGATATCGTAACACAATAAATGTGTAAATGGAAAACTATTTCCAAAGCACCAAAAAAGTAACCGGGAGGTACTACTTAAAGGCACGAACAAGAAGTCATCAACTTCGCCAAAGTCTTCTTACATTGTATTGTAAATATATAATTTTGTATTCGGTGATTAACTTTTCAACAAGTTATTAATGTTCTCTCGACTTATTTATGGAATAATAGTATAATACCCTAAGCTATCACTGCTTCTGAGGAAAAATTATTCACAATAGTCCTTTGTGTTTCAGTCTGCAGCACAGTGATAAAAGTAGGTCCACGACAACAATAGTAATTGCTGCATATGAGGTTACGTTTTTTTACAAATTAGAGCTTCAGGTTTTGGAACATTAGGAAATTAAGTTTAGGGTTTTTCTCATTATCACCGTCTGACTTTCGGTTTAAAGGATTAAAAAATAAAGTCAAGTTAAACAATAAAACCAGATTCACATATAATTTAAGGTCTCCTTTAAAGATCTAATGTTTCCAATAAGCCATTTAAGCTAAAGCAATCAATATAAGAGTATAGATCCCTTGAGCAGGTTTCTAATGGATTCTAAGTGAGATGCTATTTCAATTTCGACAACTGGGATTTTGAGAGATGGACTTTCATGGATTACCAGAGGCATGGCCCACAAAGAATCCAAGTACAGGTTTTTTATTTGTGGCGGGATCTCTGTCCCTCAAGGAATGAAAACGTTACAAGTCGGTTCCATATTGTATCCCTATGACAAGCTAAACTCGCTATTGACACTGATTTGAGATTTTTTCCATAAAGATATAATCATACTACCAAACACGAGATTGAACACAGAAACAGATAACTTTCAAAATCCCAACCTCCTCTTGATGGGTTCCATATTTTATGAGTAACTAATTATCTAATGACCATGGTAGATAACCTTCTAAATTGGAAGAAATTATTGGGAAAATAACAAGCAAAAAATGTATCCAAAGACCCTTCAATACTATCTTTATAAAGGCAAGAAAAAGATTGGAAGTGAATGGTCTCTAAGATTTGCTAAAAGAACTGATACTCAAGAATGTCAACTAATTCCAATTAAAATAGAAGAAGAAGCAGAGTATATATCATTACTAACCTTGTTGTCAAACCCTGATGTAAAAACTTCACCTTCAACTGCAGAAAAACATTTAATTTGAGTATTATCCGTCCTCTGTAGTTTACCACAGTACCCAACACCCGGTATCCATCTTGATATAACACCATCATAGCTGCTTGTCAATATTACTTTTTTGCCATCTTCTGAAAGACAAGTTAAAGCATTGATGCCCTTCAAATGACCAGAAAAAGATACCGGTGGTTTCACCGGTTGACTTGCTGAAAATACACTTATTGTTCCACCAAGAGAAACAGTAACAAGATAGTCATTTTGCCAGAGACAGCCAACTAGCATGTCCTCTAGTCCACCTGATCCAGTTGCAGGCAATGTTCTATTCACCTTCCCATTTCCTTCTTCCGAGATATCCCATATCTTTGCAGTTTTATCTGCAGATACAGTCAACACCTATAATTGGAGGCGTAAATATCAGATTTTTGAATTGAAGGCTTAGTATTAAAAAAAACCGACTTAGATGTGATAGATTAAAAATTAAATCATAGGAACTTGGCATTTCTTCAACTAACATTCTGAATACTACCAATAGAGAATGTAGTTACTATTAGGAAGCATGTTGAAATAAAGCTGTGAGCCAAAAGCTGTGGAAAGCAGAAAGCAGATTGAAGCAGAAAAATGCTTCTAGATCTTTAGCGGAAAATGTGTCAACAATATGTTAGAACTAGGTTTGCTCGTGGCACGTCTTTGGAACGATGCAACATATGAAAAGTCCTATAAACAGTAAAATATATGCAATCTGTTTGACTAACAAATCACATAGGTATCAACATTTATACGCAATACCACCGGGCTAGAAACTCCACGAAAAGTTATAAAAAAAACAATTAGAATGTCATAAAACATTCACACAAAACACATAAGCCCAACCGTCAGGCAATCCACCAGTAAAGTATTGTCCAACACATCATGGAGGTAAAAATATTTGACGATTAACTCTGGTGTTCTCAGTGTATTCTACTACAAGATATT
This sequence comes from Hemerocallis citrina, assembly GCA_017893485.1. Lineage (NCBI taxonomy): Eukaryota > Viridiplantae > Streptophyta > Magnoliopsida > Asparagales > Asphodelaceae > Hemerocallis > Hemerocallis citrina. The sequence goes on from CM030359.1 coordinate 397,575,222, forward strand.
AATATACTTTCAAAGATGTAGACTATAATAATGTTCATGTATAATATTGGATACATTTACTTTCCAGCCTTTCCGATGCATTAATCTGAAACTTCCATCATGAAGTTTATGTAGCTCAAGTTTGAATAGTAAGACAACAATTAGTTGTAAATAAAAGTCAATGTTTCAATCAGCAAATGTTGAAAAATAATTATAAATGGGGGTGTAAAATCCAACTTCTTAAAACTTTGGAGAGTGCAAAATGATGAAATTTAACTTTTGAAGGAGAAATTTGTTATTTTCAGTGTAACTTTAGAGGATGAAATTTACTCAAGTGAATATCTACATGAGCAATCAAAAAAAGCATTAAAAATTTGTAAACTCCGAAAATTTACAAACCTGAAATCTAAAAATCTAAATTTCTAGGGAGAGAGAGAGAGAGAGAGAGAAATCTGAAAAAGTGGATAGGAGAGAGAGTAATAAATTGAGGGGATTTAAGTTTTGGGAGAAAAATATCTTTTGGGAGGGTGAATCTGAGCCATTGATTTTGTTTCAATTGAAGGAGAGTCACTTGATAGCTATTTTTCAAATTGTCTTGTGATTTATTATATAGACTAGATTTGCTCGTGGGCACGTGCCTTCAGCACGTCTTCGGAACGATACAGCATATGAAAGTCTTGTAAACAGTAAAACAACAATTATGTAGCTCAAGTTTGAATAGTAAAACAATAATTAGTTGTAAATAAAAGTCCATGTTTCCATTAGTATATGTTGAAAAATAATTATAAATGGAAAAATAATTATAAATGGGGGTGTAAAATCTAACTTCTTAGAACTTTGAGTATGGAAAATGATGAAATTTAACTATTGATGAGATATTTGCTATTTTCAATGTAACATGAGCAATAAAAAAATGCATAAAAAATATGAAAATTTACAAACCTGAAATCTGAAAATATAAATTCCTGAGTAAATAGAAAGAGAACGGGAAAGAGAGAGAGAAATAAATAAAGGAGTTGTTTTGGGAAGATTTGAATTTGAGGTTTGGGGGGAAACTTTTGGGCGGGAAAATATATTTTGTGAGGTTAGATCCGGACCATTGATACCCTATTGAATGAGAGCCACTTGATAGCTTTCTTTGTGTTTTATTATATAGATATAAAAAATTTAAATTTAAATTTTAAAGTTTGAAATTTTACAAGTACATAATTAGATTAAAGGGGTAAATAAAAATCAGAACTACAAAACATGAGAAAGAACAAAACGTAAAAAGTAATCCACAAAATCAAAGAACGAAAATCGTAAAGAAACTATAACGAATGTTAAAGTAGCCTTAATTTTGGTCCCACATCTGAAATAAACTTGGAATTAATCATTGTACTCTTATATATATAGGAGGCAGTGTATTCAGTTATAATCATCCAATAAAGTACTCCTTTCAGTCTCTATACTTTATCATGGCATCAGAGCCTACAAAAAATTAGGATTTCCTCTCTTCTCTGAAAAAATTTATTATAAAAAAAAACACTATTGTTCCCCCTCCTTCCTCTGAAACCCTAATCTATCCACCCAACCCTAGCCTCCTCTTCCTCCCGCCACCACCAACACCCCATCCCGATGCAGTCGTCGACCTCCTCTACTCCCGATCCCGACGGCCTCCTCCCCACCACCACCAAAACCCCCTCTCCTCCCAATCCCGAAGGTCTCCTCCCCGAGCCCCCATCTCCCGAACTCCACCCCACCGCCACCAAAACCTCCCACTCCTCTACCTCGCCACTGCCGCCTCCTCTGCGCTTCATCTCTCTCCTCCACCGACATCCCCCTCCCGACCTCTACTCCTCTCTCTCAAAAAAATGATGAAGCTTCGTGATGCGTGCTATTCTGGATTGCGTGTCAGTGTTTGATGCCCTCTTCAATCCTCATCTATCCCCCTCACTCGTTCTCTCCTTCAAATCTAATCTAGATTTGCTCCTATGATGACCTCCGATAATTCAATGATGACATCTCCTACTCCTCAACAGATGACTGATTCCCGTTCTCTCTTGAAGGCCGAAGCCGAACACATGACCACTAAGAACCTCTTCGGAAGCAACTTCATGACATGGTATCATTCTATCATGCGTTTCCTAAAAGGGCGCGAGATGTACCATCACCTCACTGACCCCCTCACTGATCTATCTACAGATCCCACATTCAAAGTCTGAGATCGTGATGATAACTTGATTTTTCATATGATGACCAATTGTAGGGATCGGGAGATCTACACCTCCATCACTTTTCTCGACAAAACCAAAGAGATTTGGGATATTCTTCATAACATATACTCCTCTTCCAATAACATGCAGCGCCTATATGATATCGTTCGTGATGCCATTGGGACCAAGCAAGGTGACGACATTCATGCATATCTATCTCGCTTCACTCAGTTCTTAGAAGAATGGAAGATCTATCACCCATATTCTGTTGATTTTGCTGTCCAACAACAGCAACGTGAGGCCCTTCTTGTCGTTCCTGCTTTGGGCAATATTCGCTCATATCTTGAAGGTGTTTGCTCTCATATCCTCGCCACCAACGTCAGTTCCTCTCTACGTAATCTCCATGTTCAACTACTCCGAATACCTCCTCATGCTCTTATTGAAACTCCAATACCGTCTGCACTCGTCTCTAGTCGTGGCTGTGATTTTTTTGATCCCTCACAATTATTATCATCGTCCTCCAGGGGTCGTGGTTCTTATTCTTCACGAGACTGTGGTAATCATGGTCGTGGCCATGATAACAGTCATTGCAACACTAAGTATTGTACCTATTGTCAGGACCGGTCTCATGACTATGCGATATGTTGGAAACGCATTGGTCGTTCTCCTGCTGCTCATCAGTCTTCCACTGTGTGATCTTCTTCCGCTACTGCTCCTACAATTGTGCCAACCTCCTCCCAGTATACTCTCTCTGCTGAAAAGTATCAGGCATTTCGCAATTTGTTGTCTCCTCCTGATAAATCTGTTTACTCAGATACTATCATGTTTCTTCACATCAATAGATTATACATTCAGGTGCTTCTGAACATATATCTCCTTTACCGCTTTCTTCTTTTTCTTTGCTTTCCAATTATCATGTCCGTACTGCTAAAGGGAAAGGCGATATCTCTCTTTCTCCAGCACCTTCTTTTACATCTGTTTTACGTGTTCCTACATTCTTTCACAACCTATTATCCGTTCCTAAACTTTCACAGGATTTAAACTGTTCAGTAACATTTTTTCCTTCTCACTGTGTTTCAGGATATTACGACGAGGAAAATGATTGGAACAGGTCGTAAACAACAAGGGTTATACATCTTGAATTTTCCTGTCTCGACTTTTCATTCTTCTACTGATCAGCGTTTGGGGCATCATTCCCTGCCTACTCTAAAGCATTTAGTTTCTGGTTGTGATTCTTCTTTTCAGCTATCTTGTAAGTTTTGTGAGTTAGGTAAACATTATTGAGTTTCCTACCCAAAACGTGTCAATAAATGCAGTGATCATTTATTTTAATTAGTACATTCTGATGTTTGGGAACCTATTGGTTTTTCACATTTAATAAATATCGTTATTTTGTTACGTTTATAGATAATTTCTCCCGCATAACATTGTTGTTTCTCTTACACAATGGTTCAATAATATTTCTATAAGATAAAAACACAACTTGGTACTACTCTTAAATGTTTTCGTTCTGATAATGCAAAAGAATAAGTGAGTTATGATTTTCAAAAATTCTTTTCTCAACATGGAATTATACACCAAACATCTTGTGCATATATTCCTCAACAAAATGGAGTGGCCGAACGCAAAAATTAATATTTACTTCGCAATGCTTGTTCTTTGATGTTTGAAATGAATATTCTAAAGTTTTATTGGAGTTTTGCGGTTCTCACTGTCTGTTTTCTTATTAACCGCATGTCTACTCCTATTCTTCAAAATTAGTTACCTTTTAACCTTGTATTTCTATCTAAAGATCAATTTTTTCTACCACCTCGTGTTTTTGGATGCACTTATTTTATTCAAAACCTCCAACCGGGCATGGATAAACTTGACCCACGTGCTATAAATGTGTATCTTTTGGCTATTCGTATTTTTCGAAAGGTTATCTTCGCTATTGTCATTCACGACAGAAAATGTTTACCTCGGCAGATATTTCAGTTTTTGAACATTAACCTTTTTTAGAACAAATTTCTTCCAAAATTTCCGATTTACCAAGGACTGTTGTTGAATCTTAATTTCCAACCAACACCACCACCACTTTCAATACCGTCACCATCACCACCACCACCACGTCGGCCAATGCAGGTTTATGTCAGAAGACGTACGAATCATTTTGACTCGACCATCCAAACTATACCCTCTATTATTCAACCAGTGCCAACAAGTTCTATTGGTAATATTCCTACCATAGATGATTTACCTACTGCTCAACGTAAGGTTAAACGTTCTTATGCTCACTATCCTATTGCCCAGTATGTTTCTACTTCTAAACTGAACAGTTCTTTTCAAGCCTTTACCGCTTCCTTGGATTCCATCTCTATTCCTAACAATGTTCAGAAAGCACTCAAGCACCCTGGTTGGACAGTAATCAAGAAAGAGAAAATGCAGGCTCTTCAGCAGAATTGTACTTAACAGTTGGTTCACCTCCCTAAAGGTGGTAGGTCAATTGGTTGTAAGTGCGTGTTCACAGACAAACACAATCCTGATTGCACAGTTGAACAACTCAAAGCTTGCCTTGTCGCTAAAGGGTATACACAAAAATTTGGGGTCGACTATGCTGAAACTTTTTCTCCGGTTGCAAAACTCACATTTGTTCATGTTCTTATCTCTCTTGCATCCAATTGTTCTTAGTTTCTTCATCAGCTTGATGTCAAGAATGCATTTCTTAATGAACTTGAAAGAAGTAGTGTATATGCAGCAACCTCCTGATTTTGAGCAACAAGGGGAGAATCTTGTCTGTTCGCTCAAATCTCTTTATGGCCTCAAACAATCTCATCGAACTTGGTTTGAAAAATTCAGCAAAGTTGTGTGCTCTTATGGATTCTCAAGAAGGCACATTATTCTCTCTTCACAAAGAAATGAAGTAAAGGAATTGTTATTCTGTTAGTCTACGTTGATGATATCATTATCACAGACGGTGGTTCCCAAAGAATTACAGACATCAAGTTGCGATTAGCTCAAACCTTTCAAACAAAGGATCTTGGTCCGCTTCGATATTTTCTTGGCACTGATGTTGTACGCACAAAGGATATCTTTCTGTCTCAAAGAAAGAATGTCCTTGATATTTTTACCGAGACGAGATTGTTGAGATGTCACCCCGGTGACACACCTATGGATCTCAATATTAAGTTGTCCTCCTTCTTCAATGATACATTGTTCTCTGATCCAGGACGATATCGCAGGCTAGTTGGCAAACTCATATATCTTTCAGTAACCAGGCCAGATATTATCTTTGCAGTTAGTCGAGTCAGTCAGTTTATGTATGCACCGACTATTGCTCGTTGGAAAGTGGTGGTTCACATTCTTCGTTATCTTAAAAAAGCCTCATGGCAAAGACTTCTCTTCAGACCTGGTGAATCTCTTTCTTTACAAGGATATTCTGGTGCTGACTGAGCAGGATCGATTGATGACAAGCGATCTACTAGTGGATACTTTGTATTCTTTAGAGAATCTGGTATCTTGGAAGAGCAAGAAGCAACTTGTTGTAGCTAAATCAAGTGCAGAACCTGAACACCGAGCCATTGGGTATTTGGTTTCTGAAATTTTATGGCTCAAATCTCTCCTTCAAGACTTGGCAATTTCAGTATCTTCTCCAATTCCACTGTATTGTGATAACCAAGCTGCTATGCATATTTTTAAAAATCCAGTGTTTCATGAATGCACAAAACTCATCGAGGTCGATTGTCATTTTGTTCGTGATGAGTTGGAGAAGAAAGTGATCTCATTTTCATATATCTGATCTGGTGAACAATTTGATGACATCCTCACTAAAGCATTACCTTCTAAGCTCTTTCAAACTTTTTTGAGCAAGCTTGACTTCGACAATATTTATGCACCAGCTTGAGGGAGAGTGTTAAAATAGCCTTAATTTTAGTCCCACATCTGAAATAAACTTAGAATTAATCATTGTACTCTTATATATAGGAGGCAGTGTATTCAGTTATAATCATCCAATAAAATACTCCTTTCAGTCTCTATATTTTATCAAAGAACAATTGTAGAAAACAATTTTTATTGTAAATCTTGTGTAAGAGTATAGTGATGTAGGAAAAGTAGGAGAAAAGGGTCCAAGAGAGCTTTTCACAACAATGCTTTGAACTACCACTCAAACAGTTAAAACACCTTGTAAAGAAAGGATGAGCATGATTCACAACCATTAAAAAATACATAAAATTGTTTTCATAAGAAATTAGATTAAGTTAAAGAGCTAACCTTTAAAAAGAGCTAAACTACAAAAGTTCATGCCTAGGGAATTTCCAACACTCACTTGTTTACTGTCCGGGCTCCAGCTAACAGCATATATGCTTCCTGCGTGACCATCTTCCAAGGATAACTCTCCAATCTTGTCTGCTGTCTTTCCATCGTATACTAACCCTCTCTTATCTGAGCTTACAGTGATAAATTTATTTCCATCGGGAGAATACCTTACACAGTTAACAAAGTTCGTGTGATCCCTAAAATATTATGGAAACATCAAGTTATTAACTTCGAAATATAGATAGTACAATATGAATAGATAAATTCTTCGACAAATAATGAAACACAAAGAAAGCTATCAAGTGACTCTCATTCAATATGGTTGAAATCAATGGTCCAAATCTAACCTCACAAAACATATTTTCCAGCCCAAAAGTCCCCCCCCCCCAAAACTCAAATTCAAATCCCTCCAAAACAACTCCTTTATTTATTTATTTATTTATTTATTTATTTATTTATTTATTTATTTATTTATTTATTTCTCTCTCTCTCATTCTCTCTCTATTTACTCAGGAATTTATATTTTCAGATTTCAGGTTTGTAAATTTTCAGATTTTTTATGCATTTTTTTATTGCTCATGTTACATTGAAAATAGCAAAAAATTCATAAACAGTTAAATTTCATCATTTTTCACGCTCAAAGTTCTAAGAAGTTGGATGTTACACCCCCATTTATAATTATTTTTCAACATATGCTAATGGAAACATGGACTTTTATTACAACGAATTATTGTCATGCTATTCGAACTTGAGCTACATAATTATTGTTTTACTGTTTACAATGCTTTTCATATGCTGTATCGTTCCGAAGACGTGCCGTAGGCATGTGCCCATGAGCAAATCTAGTTTGTTCATAAGTCTTAAAAGAATACAAAATTAGAAGTCAATTTTCTAATTTGATGTCTGGTGCGTAAGTGAAGGCGATCATGTGATATTATCAAAATGATATTAGGTCTTCCTTAAGCAATGTAAATCCCCAGGCTAGCGCAGCCCATTTTGATTTTTTTTTAAAGGGCTTAGATTGTGATGATTGTATGCTTATCATATCGCCTATATATGGCACTAGCAAAGAATGGTGATATGAAGCAACAGACCTAATAGTGTTACCCTCAGTTGCAAGATATTCCCTAATGTCTATCAAACTGTAAAATATGGTAAGAAACAAAGTGAAAATAATCTTGGGTAAACAGCAGCAAATTTTAAGAGATTTTGGCTAATCCCAAAACTAAATTAAAGAATAAGCTTAGTCACATCAGATTGGCAGGTCAGAGTATCACTTTTCCCAGAGCCTGATATTTAATGGATCCAAACCAGATCCGACCCATTTTCTATTGGTTCGGGTATTGATAGGTCCAGATCCTAGGCAGATCTTCTACACTCAGAATTTTAAACATTACCACCATGATCTTAAATTTATATAAATTGTATAACGAAAGAAGTAAAACAAAAACAAAGATTTTATCGAAACTTGAATTCAGCATATTAATCCTTTTTGGTCATTGAACTATATTTAGGGATATCTCCTCTCTCAAATTAAGAACTGTCATATTAAACATACTAAAGAATGATAAGAATCATAATCTATATGCTTTTAAAACCAGATCTGGTTGAGAGACTGATATCAAAAAGATCATAGACCTAATTTATTTCAGGGATTCATCAAGTTCATTTTCAAGCAAACACAGAACTGGGTGATCTATCTTTGCATCGGGCGGGGACAGATACAGCTAAAACAAGGGCTGAGTAAAATTTCATTTAGGCAGATGAATTATTTCCAAGGCCTTGATGCATATCATGTGGAACAATGGGACCAGATGAAGGTTGCAGAAAATCACCACTTTAAAGAAAAAGTTAAACAACGTGCATCTTAGGAATTGCTTCATGATACTTGCACTTGCCAGGTTGATCCCAATGTGATCAAATTCAGATATGCAACATTAAAGAATTTCCTAAGTTTCCTCATCATGCTTATTATAGTGTATCATAAAATAAATTGCTAGATTTTTGAATAGAGAGAAATACGTAACCACAGAAACTCCAAAAGAAGTAATACTCTGTTCATCATCCACGATATCGTTTTGCAGACTATCATACTCTATCATGAGCGACAGAGACAAAAACAAATCTTAATTGTGTGCATCAACTACCGTTGATTTAGTATTGCATATCAAATTATTAAACTTCCAAATTCATGCATGCCACCTAATAGACCACATTAACTTACTGACCATCTATCAATTCAATCAGGGAAGAAAAAGAGAGAAAAGAAAAAGGAAAGAAAAAAGAGTATGAATAATATTGCAAAAAACATCGAATTACAAGAACAAACCTGTGAGAGAGCTTGAATTTAAATGGAGGTCCCTCGTAGAAGTTCACAATGAAATCTTCCCCACATGTGACAATCCGGAATGGTCTAGTTGGCTTAAATGTGCAACTCAGTACCCTCTTTGAATGCCCATCAAACTCCCCAACATTAGAGCCTGAATCCCACCTAAGAGTAACAGGTCAAACAGTACATTATAAGCATGGAATTACTAATAAGAATATACAAAATAAAAAAAACCCAAAAGAAATATTAGATTTTCTTTTTCAAGTAAAATATTTCTATCACGTAAAATATTTCTATCACCAGAGTATATTATACACCTTATAAAAACATCCACAGACATGCTCTTAAACATGAAGTGTTAGGCAACTTTATATTTTATTGACAAATTTTAGGCAGTAAACTTCTTTCATTTTTTAATCCCTTCTTTGTTACACGGGCATTTGGATTTATCTAGCTTATCTTTACAATTATAACCCAAAGTTCATCTGTGAAGCCAGACTATTTTATGTGCGAAACCTAGGTGAAGCCAACCTGTTTATAGCACGTGCACTACATATGCTTTTTTTTCTTGCAAACACAAACTCACTCTTTTCTAAGCACACACTTTTTCCCTTTACCAAGCAAAAACGTTAGGGAAATGACACAAATTTCCATGTGATATCTACAAGCTTTTTTAGAAATATTATTAAAAATATATATGTATACTCGTATTGGTCGGCTTCACACATTCGAATGGTGAAGATTGGCGACAAAAGAGTTTGGGTTATACCAGTAAAGATAGACTTGAAATTAATAATAAGAAAGCATGTGCAGATAATCTAGTATTTAGGGTGCGTTTGGCCTAGCTTTTTTTAGCTTTAAAGCTACTTCTAAAGGAGAAGCTAGAAAGTACAGCTTTGAAATTAAAAGCTGAAGCTGTTTGGATAGTCAGCTTTTTTTTTAACTTTAAAGCTACTTTTAAGCTAGAAGTTGTTTGGCATATATCAATTAAAAGCTACTTTTATACATCATCTTCACCAAATCCCAAATCCCTAATCCCTAATCCCTAATCTTCACCTAAACCCTAATCTCCACCATCCACGGTCTGGAATCTCTGCCATGGCCACTGGAGAAGACAGATCTGGATACTCTCTTTCTGCCATGGCTGAAGAAGAACGAACGAAGAAGACGATTTATCTCAGATCTGGAATGAAGAAGAAGAAGAACGACGAAGAACGATTTTTGGGACGAAGAACGACGAAGAACGACTTTTGGGACGAAGAACGACGAAGAACGATTTATCTCAGATCTGGAATCTCTCTTTCTGCCATGGCCGAAGAAGAACGAAGAAGAAGAAGATGACAGAACGAACGAAGAAGACAGACGAAGACGAAGAACGAACGAAGAAGACGATTTTTGGGTTTTGATTTGTTTTTTTTTTGTTGGTTTTGACCTAGAAGCTAGAAGCTAGAAGCTAGAAGTAGGTTTTGGGAGCTTCTTTTAGAGCTCCTTTTCTTCATAAAAAAAAGCTACTTTTTTTTTTGTAGAGCTTTTCAAAATGTGTGTTTGGCCCAGCTTCTCCTTCTAAAGGAGAAGCTAAGCTAATTTTAAGCTGGGCCAAACACTACCTTAGACACCACTGAAACAAGAGTACACTGTACAAATATCTCAATATTTTACCTCCTTTGCACTTGTATACCTCATTGTTATTTTCCTGTGCTTGTACACCCCAATTTACCAACTTTACATATATACCTCATTGTTCATTTTTCTTGCGTGTACCACCAGTGTTTCAAAATTTGTGCATTGGCAAACCCTCCATTATCCCTCCATCAAAATATTTGGAAAAGTTTGCACGTGGAATATGGTGTTTATAAACACTACTGCTCCTTCCATGAAATCAAGTCAACAAACCCTGTTTATAAACACTACTGCTCCTTCCATGAAATCAAGTCAACAGACCCTTTGCTAAATCTCATTCTCTCCAGATTGGGTTACATAAACGCAACAAAAAAGAACACAGTATAAAAGCAAGAAAAATAATAGTAAGGTACATAAGTGCAAAGTAAGTTCGGGTATATCAACTCATGTGGGAAAAAAACACGAAGGGATATAAGTGTAAAGTTGGTCAAACATAGAGGTGCTTAAACGCAATTTACCCCAAAAACAATTTAGGCAGGGGTTAGTCAATGAAGGTTAGTGAAGGTTCGTGGAGATGGAATGTATATCTACAGTTATCTAAACATTGAGCGCTGTTTGGAAACGTAGGTGAGGTAAGATAACCAAAGGTAGCTAAAATACCTATAGTTATCCTGCCTATGGGTCCATTTGGAGAACTTTTTAGAGGAAGATAACTATAGGAAGATAACCAGATGTATCTAAAACAAGACAGTACCTATGTGAAGAGTAACTGAAATAGGTCGTATAAACACAAGAAAAATAATAGTCAGGTATAAGTGCAAAGTAAGTGAAACTATTCGGGTATATCAACTCAAGTGGGGAAAAAACACAAAGGGGTATAAGTGCAAAATAGGTGAAACATAGAGGTGAAAAACACAATTTACCCGAAAAACAATTTAGGCTTTGTTTGGATACAGAGGTTATTAAGTGAAGGTTACTGGATGGCTTGTATACTTATTATCTAAATGTTGAGCGCTGTTTGGAAACGAAGGTAAGGTGAGATAACCAAAGGTATCTAAAATACCTACAGTTATCATGCCTATGATAACTATAGGAAGATAACCAGAGGTATCTAAAAGAACAGTACCTATGTGAAGAGTAGCTGAAATATGTTGTATAAATGCAAGAAAAATAATAGTAAGGTACATAAGTGCAAAGTAAGTGAAACATCGGGGTATATCAACTCAAGTCTCAAGTGGAGAAAAAACACGAAGGGGTATAAGTGCAAAGTAGGTGAAACATAGAGGTTCTTAAACGCAATTTACCCGAAAAACAATTTAGGCCAGAGGTTAGTCAATGAAGGTTATTGGATGGCTTGTATACCTATAGTTATCTAAACGTTGAGCGTTGTTTGGAAACGAAGGTAAGGTAAGATAACAGAGGTATCTAAAATACCTATAGTTATCCAGCCTACGTTTGGAAAACTTTTTTGAGGAAGATAACTACATGTATCTTAAATTTTTTGGGCCCAAAAAATTTAAATACCTATAGTTATCTCACCATCAAAAAAATTATCTTACCTCTGAAGCCAAATGTCATTTCAAGGGCCGAGTATAAGTATCTAAACTTTGTAGGTATAGACAAAGCTACCAATAGATTGTACACCTCTACCTTCACTTCAAAGATGCCCACAGGTATCTAAACTTTGAATCACATTTTGGAGCTACATTACCTCTATTTGGATTATATTATAGAGTTATGTTACCTTCGTTTCTCTCACCTCAAAATTAAGATAAATCGTAGATATCTAAACTCCAATCCACCCAAATTTACTTTTTAAGTAAAAAACGAAGGCAAAGGCATTCCTCTCCCTCCACTTAAAGATTACCAATAGGTATTTTACCTTTCCATCTAAACACAAAACAGAAAAACATAAACAAAAAATCAAGAAACGAGAAAATGTACCTAAATGTCACATAAACACCCAACAAACAACTTTCCCTTTCCATCCCTAATAAATGTATCTAAATGTTTGAATCTCCTATTTATCCCAAAAAACGTGTAATTTCATATTTCACCCCAACAACGTGGGTCAATTTCATATATGTCCCTCCGTCTGTTTCAGCTCTGTAGATTCCGTAAAATTTTGCAAAAGGTTCTACTCCAATAAATTACAAATAACTTAGAAGGGCAACTCAGACATGGTTAAAACATCATTCAGGACAAATACGAAAATATAAATATGAGATACAAACATTTTGGTAGGGGCCTATACATTAAACACCCACACACAAACAAAACAAACAAAAAATCAAGAATCAAGAATCAGACTCACATAAACGCCCTAACGAAGGACTTCCCCTTCCCATCACCGGACGCCACGATCCGCATCATATCCGGCGACCACTGCAGATCATCGATCCTCCCCGACAAAACCCTGAACTCATTCTTCAGCGCCCGATCCCCATACCTCCCCCAGATCCTCACCGTCCCCGACACGTCGGCCGATGCGACCCACTCGCCGTTGGGGGAGAATCTGGCGATGGTGGCAGCGTGGGAGTGCTCGGCGTAGACGGAGGCCTCGAGGGGGTTGGCGAGGTTGCAGATGATGACGGAGCGGCCGTTGCAGTAGGTGATGGAGTTGGTCTTGGGGTCGCCGGAGATCAAGATGCCGCGGCCGCGCTCCGTCGAGGGGGCGCACGCATAGGTTTCCGCGAGGGTATGATTCGACATTTCTAATTGGGTTTTCGGGGTGGATTTCGATCCGGTTCTTGAATTGAATTAATTTTGGCGAAGGGGAAGAGTGAGGTTGGGGAATGGGGATGAGTGACGCGTGCAAGTTGGAGCAGTTTTATCTTTATCGTGTTTTTTTTTTCTTTTTTCTTTCTTTCCACTCCTTTTTCAAATCTTTTTGGAAACTTTAAAATATAAGTGCCCAACAAATTAGAAATAATTTTTTTCATAAGACACTTTTCGAAAATATTTGCAGAAAAATGACAGTTGTCAAAGTATTTGCATTTATGGTCTCAACGACTAAACTCGTCATTGCCAACGGCGAGTTTAGTTGTTTCATCCTCGCCGTAGGGAAACAGTGTGTTTAGTGCTAATTTTTAGTTCAACATTTTCAAAGAAGACTCGCTGTTCCCAACGGCGTTGACATTTATGCTAGACTCGCTGTTGGGAACAGCAAGTTTAGTTCAAAATTTTCAAAGAAAACTCGTTGTTCCCAACGGCGAGGACATTTACACTAGACTCGTTGTTTCATCCTCACCACAGATCCGAGGCAGTGTGGGATGGGACGACCCGGAGGTGTAATTTCCGCACTCACGAGACTATGCTTGTGCACCCACGTATCGTCGAGTACCTCGTCCAGGTCGGTTTCTACGGAATCAGTATGATGGGTCATGCGAAACTAGACTTAGAACTTCTTGCAGCACTCATCGAGCGATGGAGGCCAGAGTCGCACGCCTTCCATCTACGGGTCGATGAAATGACGGTGACGCTACAAGATATAGCGATGATGTCCGGTCTTCTAATAGATGGGATGGCCGTGATGAGTAATATAAACTTTGATAAGAGAGAGCTGTGTAATGAACTCCTCGGTACAGAGTTTAATAAGAATGACGAGGACAATAAGCTTATTTTGTCGGACAATCAGTCCGACTATCTTGGTTGGAAGAGTATTTTGAAGATTGGTTGACTGACCAATCGACCGACCACGAAGTGCAGTGCTACACCAGAGCGTACATTCCAACGGTGCTTGGAGGGGTTCTCTTGCCTAACTCATCCGAAGATACCGTACCGCTTATGTATCTACGATTGCTCGCCGACCTAGGCCTAGCTGGCTGGTACAGCTGGGGAAGTTGCGCGCTAGCAACGTTGTACAGGACGTTGTGTTCGGTAGCGTTAGATGGAACCGAGATGACCGGTCCAATGGTCTTGTTACATATTTGGTCATGGGAACGTCTACACTTGGGTCGTCCCTGAATTACGAGAGCAGCGGTCGGTTGGATGGCCGAAGCACCAAATGTGGATACGTTAGCACTCTTAGGTGTATATTGGCCAGGTAAACGGAGTTATAGAGATAACCCAAAAGGTGTACTAACTTACTACAGAGACGAGCTCAACCAACTACGAGAAGAGTTCGTGATTTGGGTGTCGTATACACCCGAGCGGGTAGGAAGACTACCACCGATGTGCACGACCGAGTCGCAGTTGTGGATGACGACAGATCCACTCATCAACTTTGGTATAGTGGAGCATCCGCAGCCGGAGAGAGTCCTTCGGGCAATTCGGTCTTCAACAAAATCTACCCAAAACGATGCGCAAACATATACAACTTTGAGTTACACGCTGTGAGGGGTATCAGTCGTATGCCTACCCATGATTGGGCAATTTTCCACCGTGTTCATATTGCAGATTGGAATGAGCGACGGTTTAAACTCATAATTGTTGATGTTCCCCCGTACGATGGCACGTAGCAAACGAAGTACATGGAATGGTATAAATGTATTACACGTTTTTACATCTCTCCCTGTAGCACCCCGAATTTCCAATATAATATCTGAGAAATACGTGGCACAATTCCAGAATCAACTTCAATGTAATCATATACATAGCAAACACATACAGGGAAAAATTAAAACTTTTTATTACATCAATTGTTTACAAAGTATAGCAAAAAATTAAACACCTTGATTACAATTTCTTCTTTTACAGCACATTCTTTTACAATTTGTCTAAGCCATATTATCATTCTACCACATGAATTCAAATCCCAAGTTAAAGATACCTACCTGTAAAATATGAGGCTAGAGATAACCCTAACCCCCAAAACTACAGGGGTCAGCCATAACGGTGTGAGTGACATCAAAAAATATATGCAACATAAATAAAAAATAAGGCATAGAGTCATAAACAATATGTATTAACAGCAAGAATAAATGAGATAAGAGATAACAATAAATAAACATGAATAGTAAATAGTATGGCATGAAAACATTAAGTGAAACTAGACAAAGTGTCAAGTGTAGAAAAACAGAAAACAACATGCATAAAACCAAGTCAAGAAAACATCAATGCTATATGTTGACTCTCTAATGCAAACTTGTTGGATTTTATGCATCACATAATACATAGGTCCGGTGCAAGCCCTTATCGTTCTCCACTTTATAGGGTTAAATCCTTCATTATGCAACTAATCCTACTACGATGACTACTACGAGATATAGATAAACTTTGAGTATTAGCCCATGCCCCGATAATTCCGGAGATCAATCTCTATCCACAGATAATTCCGAAGACTATTTCACTCACACCTAGGAATTTTCGAGATTGCCTCACACCGCAAGCTATGGCTATAACACCCCACATTTTTATTTAAATTAAAAATGCATTTTTTGATTTTTGCACATATGATGCACATGCTAATTCATCCATCTCTTTTCTTGCTCTCATTTACAAATTTTAGCATGCATAGCCTTATTTAGCCTTTTATTTAATCCATGGACCTAAAGATTAAAAGAAGATCCCACTAGATTAATTAAGTTAGTAAACTTAAAATAAAGGCTCATGGGACAAGCCCATTAATAAAACCCTAAATTTAAGTTGAGCTTGGACTAATACATGACAAGTTACAACTTTTTGTACACATTTAGAACTATAAAAAATGTATTTATTTTGTATGTGTATGTATGCATTTGCACACATGTATTGGCCGGATTGTGACCTAGGTTTGGCCGGTTTTGAGTGTGGAAGGAGAGGGGTTGGGAGTTAGCATTTTGGAGAGGTGGTGAGATGAAGAGTTGGAAGTTTAGGAGTTAAGAAAATGAAGGGTTTGAGTGGGCAATTAAGATATAGTTATTAGGTGGGGATTTATGCAAATTGAACCCTCACCTCACCCTATAAATACAACCTCATTCCTACTTCTCTTTTGCACAAAAAACAAATCAAATTAAGTGAAAGAAAAAGAAAGAGAGTAGAGTGTTCTCATTTTGGAGGAGTTCTTGCTTGGAAAAGTTCTTGCTAGGAGGAGAAGGTCTTGCTAGGAGCTAGGAGTGGGTTCCATCTTTCTCATTCTCAAATCTTCCATTAGAGGTGGGTGGTTTCATACTTTCTTGTTGTAGAATACGTATGCTAAAAATTATAAATGAGTCGTATAAGTTAGTGTTAATGTGAAAAATATAGATAAAATTCATACTAGTGTAATATGCTATGAACGAGGATGGTTTTGTTGTGATTGAGTAAAAAAAATAGATACCGTTCTAATTAAAAAGAAAAATTCTTTTATGCTATGAATCATGTTAATATGTTTGCAAAATTTTTGTACATGTTGAGAATATGAAAAATTGCTGAAGAATGTCTTATTCAAATCATGCCTTAGATTTATGATGACTAAGAAAGAAGAAAGAAAACAAAATGAATTTAGTTAGTACCATGAGATGTGTTGACATATGAATATTTTGTCATGTTATAATTGGAAATATAAAATATTGCATGAAAGAGTCTTTTTGTGAAATTCCCATGATTAAGTGACATGCTAGTATTGTTATAAAATTGTAATTTGTAAAAGTAGGAACACAAACTAGTTTTATGAACACTACTCAAGTTTTATACAAGTCTATGTGAAAAATGAGAAAAAGAATTATTTAAAGAAGTGGGAATAGAGTCTTAATGAATTTAAAATTTGTTGTTTACTATTTTAAAATTCATTCTCAGTCAAGAAAAATTGTATTTCAAATTCTTAGAAAGATTTGATATTTGGATAAACAAATTGCATGAAAAGAACAACTTTCTGAATAGTTTAAACAAAAGTACATTAGTACAATTCCTAAATAGAAAATACACTTGGACTTACTGGTTAGCTAGTGCAACACAGAGCACTCTTTGTAAGAAATCTTGGGTTCGAAACTTGATAGTTACATTTATTTTTTTAATCCTTTTAAATTGATCCCGAAACCGAGAGTCAATATGTAAAGGTTTTGGCATAGGAATGTAACGCCAGAGTCCAATGGACTTGTTGGCTAGCGGGATCTAGGTTGGGCATTGATTGTGTGTGACCAGGGGTCATGGGGTTGAAACCCGAGCACCCATTTTTGATTTTTTGAGTCTCTTTTCTTCATATGTGAAGATTTTAATACGAAAACTTTAGATGTAAACTTTACTATTGATATGAAATGAAATGGAAAATATTAAAAATGTTTTCTTGTATATTTTGAGATACAAAGAGAAATGAAATTTTGAGTATGGAACTTTGTAGTGAAGAAAAACAAAGTATTATTTTTGTGAAGTGATTTTTAAAGAAAATTATACTTTGATTTTGTTTAAGAAATATTTTAAAGAGAATTGAGACATTGTGATAGCTTGGATTGGTTATAAAATTTCATGTGATGAAATTGCGCCCTTAAAAGGAATTATTTGCTTATAAGGACTATGGATGAATAACTAGATCATGAATAGTGTCAAGACTGAGAAATGATGACTTTGTGGATAAGTGCTAATACAAGACATTAATCATCTGTGAATAAGTTGAAGATGAAAATATCTAAGTTTAAGACATATTTATTGAAGGGTATGTGTACCCATGGATTCTTATACATGAAAAAATTGTGACTTAGAGTTAGTGAGACCTCGGGTACCGGCACTATTGAATTGAAACAAGTTGAGTTATATTTTGAGATATGGTCATGTTGATTTAGTCCGGTAGGAGGTAAAACTAATTCTAGGCTTGGAAATTTATTCATGTCTTGAATTAAATAATTAGGCACATAAGTGAAAATGTAGTAAACCTAGGCAAATGTAAGTGGGTTGCCTCTATATAGTCGGCGGTGGACTCCGAGGCTATAGACCCAATCAGCGGTGGATTCCGGAATTGTGGTTGCTGCGTAGGAGACGGGCTTTTATTTTTAATCCTGGATTATGAGGACGAGTCAGCAGTGGATTCCAGGATCTTGAGTAATCGGGCGGATAGTTTGCCATACTCCAATGTATATACGTATATCGGGGCTAGAGGGGCACTTGCGGGATAATTCGCACGATGTGGGATCTGTTATAACAGTCAGCGGTGGACTCCGGGACTGGGATTCAAATTCGTGGAATGATCTAAACATTGTCTTATTACTGAGTAGTTGTTATGGCGAGGGATTGAACCCTTTATTGTGGAGTACGTAGGCGCTTGCCCTCGGACCTATGTAGTATGGGATGCATAGAATCCAAACAAGTGTGCATTAGTGTCATCCTAGTATAAAAATGTGTGCATTAGGCATTAAGGCATCACATACACTTATATGTTTAGAATAATCACTTTTGACACTTTATTGTTCATTCAATTTTTGTGGTTTGCTAAAGTATTGAGATCGTTATATGTACGGCATATAGATGATGACCGAGTATAACATTTTCGTTAGTTGTAAGTGACTGACGTGCCTACAGCTTAACATGCAGGTAATGGACTTTTGTGAAGAAGTAAAAATGTTATGATGCAGTGATGACTTACATTGTTAAAGTTGTACAAGTTGTATTTTATTTCATTGTTGTATTTCTTTTATTCTTCCGATGTGTAAACGAAATGTAAAGAACTCTGATGTTGTTGAAAAAGTTTTAATTTCCTTGTAAAATTGTACGAAGTGAAGTGTAAGATCTTGTGAAATCTCGAATTCGGTCTTATTTGGAATTCGGGGCGTTACAATGGCGCCTCATCACACGAATACCCCATGAGCGTCGCCTCAACCCCGATAATTCCGGAGATCAATCCCACACCGCAGGTAATTCCGGAGACTATTTCATTCACACCTCGATAATTCTAGGGATTATCTCACACCGCAAGCCATAGAGAGGTCCATAACCCATGTTCTTATTTCATCATATCACCATCTAGTGCATGTCTTTATTTTGTGAAGTTAATTAATTAATTACGAATCTCTTAGAGTTGGTGTACTCTACCGCACTTAACTCAACTGATCAACGACAATGCCACAACTGGCCAAAACTCAAAAATCTTAACTGCCGATGTACTAGGGTCCCACGCATCCTCTAGAGACTCACATCTCAACCATCACTACTAAAATTTCCATCAAAACTTGTAAATTCATCATCAAAAACGATTTTATGAAGAAAGCTTCTTAAATTGATAAAATACAAATCTTATATAATATACCCAGAAAATTCCAGAATTCAAATAAAATATTAAATCCATTAAATAACTGAAAACCATATTTTTAAGTCGTAGAATATCACAAAGCATCAATTCCTTTGAAAACCACATATATCTCTTTAATAGGTCATAGGGAAGTAATCACAACAATATATATATATATATATATATATATATATATATATATATATATATATATATATATATATATATATATATATATATGTATAACTCCTCGTAAAATACTATAATTTGTAACAAAACGATATTTAAAACAGTAGGTTATCAATCTACAATATCGAAGAACTAGTCATTTAAAGAGAACATCAGAAAACTCAAGAAATCCATCAGTTAGAGCAGTAGCAGTCGACTATATAAGATAGTCGGTCGACTGTCCTGCGTAAAATCCAAAACTTAAGAAAACACTGCACCCAGGATAGCGAAGGTCGACTGTCGAAACTAGCCAGTCGACTGTCGATCCTACAACTGCAGTTTGGGTTTTGTGCATGTTTTAACCGATACGTTGTTTTACTTTATAAAAATGCCATTTGTAAAAAATACATTCCTGAGATGATCAAATGTGACTTGTATAGCGTATAGGAGTTCATAAAACAAATCAAAACCACTTCGAATTAATAAAAATAGCAAGTTGATGAATTTCTTCAAAACATCTAATGAACATGGGTATATATGAGTATAGGGTATTTGAGAATCAATTATGCGTCAAAATAGCTTCGTATGAAGGGTATATGTTATTCAAAATTATATCAGTGCTAAAAATAATCAAGATTAAATCAAATCTCCACAAAACATACGAAAACTCAATTCTTTAACAACAGTGTAATGGAGTGTAGGCATATATGTGTATGTTGTATATCTAAATCATCAAGAAACCATTGAAAATACGCAATATATAATTCTAATCCACCTTAGTAATTGAAAATAACTCAAATCCAATTGAAGACTTCACATAATTACAAAACCAAAACTTGGTCATAATGTATCAGACCCGAAAACCAAACACCTTTCTCAAAACTTCAAAACTTGATTTTTAGATTCAATAGCCGTTCTTGTAATTCATTAAACTCATTCACAATCATTCACAATAGTTTACCCATGCATATAAGCAATTATAACGATCATTAATCAAATTTTACTCCACGAAGAATCCCAAACAGAGCTTATGCATTTCATACACAGTGAAGAGTAATCATTTTATCCATTTTTATGCAATATCATCATACGACACATCATAACAAGTCAAAATAGATAGTATATGGAGGAAAAAAACATACTCATGATTTCTATTAGGTTCTTTAACGATCTCAAGTCATCCATATGAAATTTTAAATCATCAAAGCATGGGTTTCAAGTAAAGATTCAATTTTTAACTCATCTATTCATCAAATCCATTATATTCTCATACCAACCCCTAACATGCTTTCTAATAGATAAATCATCACATACAACATTCATGGGATAATACAAAATAAACATATGTCACTCACCTCAATGAAGAAATCAATCGAATAAATACAGAATGAGAAAAAAAGTCCTTCTTTTGCAAAATCCAAGATCATCGCTTCGAAACTACAAGAAATCCAATAATAAAAATATATTTTATTTTTGCAGAGGAGAGGAAAGACTGCAGTGGCCCTAATATAGGCCGAAATCTGGAGTTTTTAGGGTTTTAGAAGTTTATGGAAACATCCCTTAACAAATTATTACTTTACATATATAAACCTTTCTTTAATAAAGTAATTGAATAAGTTAAATAAATAAAAACAAAACCAAATCCTTTTACTAATGAGTTATCCAACCATCAAACATAGCCCAGAAATTAAAAAATTTCGTATATGTACTCAAAGTGTAATTTTGCACAAAAGTCCATCTTTTTGTAATATTTACAAATATGTCATAAAATATTTGTAAAAATCCAAAAAATTCAGAAATAATATCTAATAATACATATTAAAGTTTCCAATTAAAATTTCTGACTTTTACTTCCCAAAAAAATATTTGCATAAGATCCACTTAAATTCCATATTTGCAAAAATACCATATTTGTTCAAATCTTTACCAAATCAACTCTAAATAAAACATAAATAGGTTTTATTTTCAATGATGACCATGGAAAGCCAAAAAATTAGTAAAAACAAATTTTCACTATTTGTTTGAGATCTAAACGGCTTTTTACATAAAAGCCCCTCTCTTTCGAAGTATTTATAAAAATAGTTTTTTTACTCGGAAAAATTCCAAAATTCAGGACATACTTAATTATAAATAGGAGAACCTATCCAGAAATTTAAAATTGGATATTTGTTCCAAAAAATATTTGCACGTGTAAAATTGAGAAATTCATAAAATAGTCAAATAAATTCAAATAAATCTGAAAATTAAAATACAAATAAATGAGGAAAATTAATCATTATCCATAAAATTTCAAGAATTCAAAATTCCTAACTTTGCACGCGTGTTGCATGTGCAAAATTGTAATTTCAAGAAAATAGTCAAAATAGTCAACTTTACCAATGTAATATTATTTAGTAATGCAAAATAAATTTTTTTATTTTGCGGGGTGTTACGCTCCCAATACAGAACTACCTGCTAGTATTAAACTACTAATTAAGGAAAGAAAGATTGAACCACTACCAGCGTATTCTAGTTCACAGCCCATGTTCCAACCAAAGGCGTCACCTATACGTACATTGGTGAGTA
Organism: Hemerocallis citrina; assembly: GCA_017893485.1. NCBI lineage: Eukaryota > Viridiplantae > Streptophyta > Magnoliopsida > Asparagales > Asphodelaceae > Hemerocallis > Hemerocallis citrina. The sequence goes on from CM030359.1 coordinate 397,597,489, forward strand.
TAATGATTAAATTTTTTTGAAATTTTCTTATTTTTAAAATGATTAAATTGATTACAAATCCGAATGTATGCTATGTCTGAAGCGTTATTTAGCGTGAACTTCCCAAAATGCCCACCCGCTCTAATAGAAGCTCAGCTCTGAATCTGAGCAGCAGTGATCTGAGCCGTCGATCTAGATCAAGAGCGATCCAACGGCTCAGATCGTTGTTTTCCAACCCGTTGAAAATGAAAACTATATATATATACACACACTTATGGAAAAATGGACTTTTATACCCCAATTTATAATTATTTTTGACATATACTAATGAAAACATGGACTTTTATTTACAACTAATCATTGTCATACTATTCAAACCTTGAGCTATATAATTGTTGATTTACTGTTTACAAGGCTTTTCATATATTGTCTCGTTCTAAAGACGTGATGTAGGCACGTGCCCACGGGCAAATCTAGTCTATATAATAAAACACAAAGAAAGATTTCAAGTGGCTCTTTTTAATTCCCTCAAAATTAAAGGCCCATATCTAACCTTATAAAACCCCTTCCCCTCCCCCCCCCCACCTCCCCCCCACCCCCCCCCCCCCCCAAAAAAAAAGTTTCCCACAACAACTCAAATTCAAATCCACCAAAACAACTCCTTTTATTTATTTAATTCTCTCTCTCTCTCTCTCTCTCTCTCTCTCTCTCTCTCCCCCTCCCTATATATATATATATATATATATATATATATATATATATATATATATATGTGCCGTAGGCACGTGCCTACGGGCAAATCTAGCATGCCGTAGGCACGTGCCTACGGGCAAATCTAGCATATATATATATATATATATATATATATATATATATATATATATATATATATATATATATATATATATATATAGTAAGTCTATTAAGAGCTGGGGAGCTGGAGATTTCAGCCATCCGATCGCGTTTGATCGCGATCGAACGGCTAAGATCTCCAGTCGCTCATCTTCAGAATTGATGAGGGGTAAAAGGGGTATAATCGAAATCCCCCTCTCTTATCTTCTCACGCTCTCCTCTCTCCCGTTCTCTATCTTTGTCCCGCTCTCCAGCGAAACCCTAATCCCTCTCTTATCTTCTCACCCTCTCTCTCCCGCTCTCGATCTTCGTCCCGCTCTCTTCGAAACCCTAATCCATATCTCTTCTCTACTCACGCTCTCTCTCCCAATCTCTATCTTCGTCCAGCTCTCTTCGAAACCCTAATCACCACCAAAGTGGAGCTCTCTCTCCCGCTCTCTTTCTTCGTCACTTGTGTAAACCCAACTCCACGAAAAACCCCATCTCCAGCCGCTTATCTTCAGATCTGTTGAGGGGTAAAAGGGGTATAATCTACTCGATCAACCCCTATCTCCCTTATCGTCTCACGACCAAAGAAGAGCTCTCTCAAGTTCGTTCTCTCTCTCCGACGGAAAACCCAAACCGCGATAAGGGTTTCGATTTCTACTCTCAGTGGGTTCTGCCTCTCTTAGATTCCAGAGGGAAGTGTTTGATTCTCATAAATTCTTTTATGATTTCTGTTTAATTTTGTGCATTTTCATTCGGTTTTGTGTGTAGGCAATGATGAGATTGATTTTGATATAAGTTGGTTATTAATTTTTGGGGATTGAAATTATTGTTTTTGAAGCATATTTGGTTGTGTGCCATGATAATTATTCAAAGTTGAATATAGTTTGGGGTATGACCGGGAGAGAAGATGGGGAAGAAATGAAATAAAGGTTTTTGAATGCCCAATGCCCTCAACACTTACCTTACATTTACGTGATTTGAGTCTAGCTCAATTCATCTGATTTTTGGGCAGTGATGCAAAACACCTTATGATCTGAATAATTATTTCAAGCTTGTTGTATTTATTCTTGATTATATATCTATCATATCCTAGTTGGCACGGTACCCCAATGCAGCCCTAGTTATGAATTGTGTGTTTTGAGCCTACTGGTTTTTTTGAGTCTATATATATTCATGAGTAAGTCTATTATGTGAGCTTGGTCGATTGATTGTGAGAAGATAAGAGATAGGGGTTTTTGATTTTACCCATTTTACCCCCAAACATTCTGAAGATAAGCGGGATCGAATATGAGTCGTTCCATCGCTATTAAGGCGAACGAATGGCTAAAACCCCCCGCTCTGGATAAGGATTTCAGCCCTCAAGCTCGTAATAGACTTACTCTATATATATATATAAGACAGTTGATGATAAGCTCCGAACAACATAAACAGAACATGAAGTATCAAATAAAGTCATTTCAGAACAAACAGAAACTATATTTTTTTGGTAACTGATGTTGGATGTGTATGTGTTGGATACTCATTTTAGCCTTTTGGTGGTTGATTCTCTCCTTCGGTGTGTTGGTGTAGGCAGTGATGCAAAACACTTTATGACCAGAATAATTATTTCAAGCTTATTGTATTATTCTTGATTATATATCTACCATATCCTAGTTGGCACGGCACCCCAATGCAGCCCTAGTTATGAATTGTGTGTTCTGAGCCTACTGGTTTTTTTGAGTCTATATATATACATGAGTTAGTCTATTATGAAGGAGGTCGATTGATCGTGAGTAAGAAAGAGAGATAGGGGTTTTTGATTTTACCCCTTTTACCCCTGAAACATTCTGAAGATAAGCGGGATCGAAGATGAGTCGTTCGATCGCAATCAGTCGCGAACGAATGGTTAAAAACCCCCGCTCAGGATAAGGATTTCATCTCCCAAACTCTTAATAGACTTATTATATATATATATATATAAGACAGTTGATGATAAGCTTAAAACAACAGAAATATAACATGAAGTATCAAATTTTGTAAGCTCCAAACAACAGAATATATATTTCTTGTAACTGACGTTGGAAGCGTATGTGTTGGATACTCATTTTAGCCTTTTGGTGTTTGATTCTCTCCTTCGGTTTGTTGGTGTAGGCAGTGATGCAAAACACTTTATGTTCTGAATAATTACTTCAAGCTTGTTGTATTTATTCTTGATTATATATCTATCATATCCTAGTTGGCACGGCACCCCAATGCAGCCCTAGTTATGAATAGTGTGTTCTAAGCCTACTAGTTATTTTTAAACCTCATGTTCAGTGTCTGTTGTTCCGAGTTTACACATTTTGAACTAAACATGTTCAGTTTGTGTTGTTGTGAGCTTACAAAATTTGAAATTTCATGTTCAGATTCTGTTTGTCTTGAGCTTACACAATATGATGCTTCATGTTAAGTTTCTACTATTTTGAGGTGAGCTTACAAAATTTGATACTTCATGTTCAGATTCTGTTTGTCTTGAGCTTACACAATATGATGCTTCATGTTAAGTTTCTGCTGTTCTGAGGTGAGCTTACAAAATTTGATACTTCATGTTCAGTTTCTGTTTGTTCTGAGCTTACACAATTTGATACTTCATGCTCTGTTTATGTTTGTTCTGAGCTGAGCCTTCACAATTTGATACTTCATGCTCTGTTTCTGTTTGTTTGGAGCTTACACAATTTGAACATCGTATTCGGAATCTGTCGTCCTGAGCTGAGCTTACACAATTTTAAACTACACATGCTCAGGTTCTGTTGTTCTGAGCTAACAAATTTTGAACTTCATGTTCAGTCTCTGTTGTTCTAAGCTGACCTTACACAATTTGGTACTTCATGTTTAGTTCCTCTTGGTTGAATTGTTTGGTCTGGTGTCAATCATGTTTTAGTGTGTTGGTCATGTATGGATTGTAATGGAAGTGATGGAAGTTGAAAGTTATAACTGGTATGTGGTCACAAATGTATTTTTAACACATTGGTTTGTGACACTGATATTGCTGTTGCCGCTGTTTCGAAACAGTTTATGATCTAAATGTTTTGTTGTTCTGAGCCTACTATAATTGCTGAATGATATTTTGTGTTCTGAGCCGACTATATTTTTTAAACATTTTGTATTTTCCAGGCTAAATGAGCTATGTTTAATTTTGATTTCAGGTTGATTTCAGCATGAAGTGCTTCTTGGAGCTATTGACTACTCGACAACTCGACATCAGTTGATATGTGGAGCAAAAAAATTGTATTTTTGTTGACACTATACAAAAAACTGTATATTTGGAGCAAAAAAAGTTGTATACTTTCAGTACCTGTGCGTTATTGAACATTATATTACTTTGTAAAGTTTTTGTTAAGTTTCAATTTTTTGTAAAGTTTCATATGTCAAGAACATTGTATTACCTTGCAATTCTATGATGATCGAAATTCTTCCATATATTTAGTTCATTATTGTTTTGGTGTCATGCGATGGTATGATGTATACTCAATGTGTAAGCCGAAAATGTGTCAGCTCAAACTGTGTAAGCTTATAACAACGGAAACTGTACATGAAGTATCAAATTGTGTAAGCTCAGAACAAACAGAAACTGTACATGAAGTATCAAATTTTGTAATCTCAGAACAAACAGAAACAGAGTATGAAGTGACAAATTTTGTAAGCTCAGAAAAACCAGAAACTGAGCATGAAGTATCAAACTTTGTTAGCTCAGAACAAACAGAAACAGATAATGAAGTATCAAATTTTGTAAGCTCATAACGAACAGAAACAGAGCATGAAGTGTCAAAGTTTGTAAGCTCAGAACTGACACAAATAGAGCATGAAGTATCAAATTTTTTAAGCTTAGAACAAACACAAACAGAGCATGAAGTATCATATTTTGTAAGCTCAGAACAAACACAAACAGAGCATGTAGCGTCAAATTTTGTAAGCTCAGAACAAACAGAAACAGAGCATGAAGTGTGAAATTCTGTATGCTCAGAAATAACACAAACAGAGCATGAAGTATCAAATTTTGTAAGCTCAGAACAAACACAAACAGAGCATGACGTATCATATTTTGTAAGCTCAGAACAAACACAAACACACCATGTAGTGTCAAATTTTGTGTTGTGCTATCTAGATACCTAAATAAACAGATAAACTAGACACAAATTAAAAACTTCGCAAGTGCACGAATCGTTTATAAAAGCGTAGCAATAGCAAGGGTCGATCCCACAGAGATTGTAGACTTTAACTTACTAATCAATAAAAAGACTAAGAATCATAAAGAGTTGTTTTTTTAAAAATCTAAAAGATTAGAACTAAATTAAGAAGTGTTGAATCACAAGTATTTATGAAGTAGTTGGGTTTAGATATCCACCAATAGTCAATAATGCTAAGTTACCTTCTGAACTTCTTCTTATTACTCATGTTTGTTCTCTTCAAGGGCATGGTATCTACTCCTTAAAGTACTGTTTCCCTAAGCCAAGAATTAGGCATGGTATCTACTCTAATTCGTTTCTTTCATTAAGTGTTTAGCATGGTATCTACTAAGTTGTACTTAAAGAAAACATAAGATCAGTGGAAACGAACAAACACTCAAGGTTCTAGAAATTGGTATCAGATCTAGATCCCTTAAGTTGATTGAACCAAGAACCCCAAAGGATTCCCTTGTTACAATTTACGGGCACGAGATTCGGGTCGTCTCAATATGCTCATATAACAGATTCAGATAAATGATAATGCAAACTTGATATTCTCAAGCTCTGTATGTCAGTCGACTGGCTCTCACCTCAGTCGACTGCTCTCAGAACTTCGAGAACAAGTTTGATTATCATTAATCTATACCAATTCAATCAGATTCAAGCAATAAGTAAAGTAGAAGATTTCAGAAGAATATAGCATTACATAGCTATGGCTTCAATCTACCCAACTATGAAATTAGTTCCACATAATAATACTTTTATTAATCAACAAGTTCGAATACATGACCAATATAAAAGAATAGAAGAAGAAGAAATAAACTAATGAAGTCCGGCAATGAGGTCGACTGGCTGTCACACAGTCGGCTGCCTTCGAATACTTGATCTCCTATCTCCTTCCTCAATGCTGATAGAATAATGCCCCTGTTGATGACTTGAACGCTCAGAACTCTTGTGATTCGGTGGTGGGTGTTTGTGGAAGATGATGATCAGAAGATCCTTGAATAATGCTTTCTTCCTGATATTTATAGAATACGGCCAGAGAATTAGGGTTAGCACTTTTTCAGGAAAGTCCTTCTTTGATTTGATGATTTATTTCTTTCTCGTTTCTTCTTCCGTTCCTTATCTGTTAACCACGCCTTTTGCTAATTCCCCGTCTCTAGATTTGGTTTGTTGGAGAATTCGCATAAAATCTGGATTCAAATAGATTTGGAATTAGATGTGGGTGTATCTTCGAATATCTTATCTGTTAACTCCGCTGCAGACCAGTCGACTTGTCTTCGAACCAGTCGACTGTGTCGAGACTTCTGAGGATTTCTCAATTGATCAGCCCAGTCGACTGGTGTTGGAGTAAGTCGACTGTGTCGAGACTTCTGAGGATTTCTCAATTGATCAGCCCAGTCGACTGGTGTTGGAGTAAGTCGACTGTGCCGAAACTTCTGTGTAAACTTGATTTCTCTGTTCAGTCGCTTGTGTGGAAGACTCAGTCGACTGATGCTCTGTAATATTCTGTGTATCATCCTTGAAGTCCTGGATCTGCTTTGTTTTGCTGTTATAGGCTGTTTCCTATGGAAAAGAGAAAATAAGAGTTAAATACCACATATAGAGCTTTTAAATGTGCATTTACAATAAGATTATTGCTTCTAAATGTGAATAATAATGTGTTCATCAAATACCCCCAAACTTAGATTTTTGCTTGTCCTCAAGCAAAGTAAAATTATGAACAAGGGGAAAATAATAGTATTCAACCACCAAGAATTCTTATTATGTGAGCATCAAAATATAAAAATATAAACAATTTCAGATAAAGTAAAATTACACATACCCATTTTCCCTAGTGCAATTGTTTAGTCATAATCCAAACTCAATCATATTTGTCATGCAACTAATATAGTTATAGTATGCAACTACTCAATCCGTGACTATCCCTTTTCTCTACTACAAACCGAGTAGCAAACTAGAGCTTTCTTTCTTCTTTTTTTTTTTTTTTTTTTTTTAGCCTCTTCTCTAAAGTTGTTGCTTGCCTTTTTACGCGAATGCGAAACATTTGTGATGAATCCACCCGGTTACTCAGCAAGTCACAAACTCTAAAGTGCTTTGCATACTCATATTTTAAGTTGCCGTTTGACGTAAAGGTAAACATTGGTGATGAATACCCCTAGTTACTAAGCACTCAAACATTGGAGTAGATTGACTTTATTCAAATATATATATATATTTTATCACTCTATTTACTTAAACTCAATTTAGGACGAGATCTAAAGGGAATAATCACCAGAAAAAGTATCACATTTGTTTGTTATGTATAATTGCATGACTCATATAATTTTGTAAGGAATTTATGAAACTCAACAATCCTAAAGTAAATAAGTATCCTTCTTCTTACTTTATAAGAAATTGTTTATCCTAAAAAATTTCAAAAGACTCAAAAAATTAAATTAAATAGCCCTAATACCCCCAAACTTAGATGGAACATTGTCCTCAATGTTCGAAAGAAAATGTAAAAATAGACATGTGTCACCATCTAGTAAGGAGAGACTGAAAATAAAAGATGAAAATAAAAAAAATGAATGAAAGAAAATAGAGGGAAAGTGTAAATACTCCCCTGAAAGTTGGGTTGCCTCCCAATAAGCATTGTGTTTTCTGTCTTCAGCTAGACATGACGAGTTCATGCGATGTATTGGATGGTTTGAAGATTCAAATCTTCCTCTTGCGGTTCTATGCTCATCTCTATGTATGGCTTCGCTCTATGCCCGTTCACCTTAAATGTTTGATTCTTCTCTTGGCTATGAACCTCCAACGCGCCATGTGGAAAGACTCTTGTGACAATTTATGGCCCATACCATCTTGACATAAGCTTCCCTGGAAAAAGTCTCAATCTTGAGTTGTATATCAATACCTTCTGTCCTTCATAAAACTCCTTCCTTGCTAGCTGTTTATCATGGTACAACTTGGTCCTTTCCTTGTACAATTTTGCATTTTCGTATGCGTCGTGCCTCAACTCTTCAAGCTCATTCAGTTGCAATCTTCGTTTGTCGCCTGCCTGTTTCATGTCAAAATTGAATCTTTTAATAGCCCAATAAGCTTTGTGTTCCAACTCCACTGGTAAATGACAAGATTTTCCAAAAACCAAACGGTATGGTGACATGCCGATGGGTGTTTTGTATGCTGTTCGGTAAGCCCATAATGCATCATTCAAGCGCAGCGACCAATCCTTTCTCCTTGTGTTGACTGTCTTTTCCAAAATGCTCTTGATTTCTCTGTTGCTAATCTCTACCTGCCCACTAGTTTGAGGATGATATGGGGTGCCCACTCTATGTGTGATTCCATATTTCTTCATCAAAGAAGCAAACGGAAAGTTATTAAAGTGGCTCCCTCCATCACTAATTATTGCTCGTGGTGTCCCAAACCTAGTGAAAATATTCTCCTGCAAAAACTTGACAACAACTTTGTGATCATTAGTTCTTGAGGGGACAGCCTCGACCCATTTAGACACATAATCCACACCAACAAGTATATATAAATAACCAAATGAGTTAGGAAAGGGACCCATGAAGTCCATTCCCCAAACATCAAAAAGCTCAATCACTTGGATGTTTTGCAGTGGCATTTGATTTCTAGACGAGATGTTGCCTGTCCTTTGGCATTTGTCACAAGTCCTGTAAAAAGAAAAAGCATCTTTGAATACTTTAGGCCAATAAAATCCAGATTGTAATACCTTGAGTGCTGTTCTTTTTGGTCCAAAATGTCCTCCACATGCATATTGGTGGCAATGTTGTAGAACACTCATTTGCTCTTCTTCTGCCACACATCTTCTTATAATTTGATCAGGGCAAAATTTGAATAAATAAGGATCATCCCAATAATAGTGCTTGCACATAGCCACCAGTCTCTTCCTTTCCTGACTTGTCATACCTGGAGGGAAAACATGAGCAGTGAGATAATTTACAATGTCAGCAAACCATGGAAAATTTGAGCAATGAGATACCAGTCGACTGGTCCTGTTACCAGTCGACTGTCCCGAGGATAAGTTTATTTCAAAGAGATGTTCATCTGGGAAATTTTCATTAAGTGGGGGCACAATTCTCTCTTCCTCATGCAGTAGTCTGGACATATGATCTGCAACAACGTTGTCGCTTCCCTTTTTATCTCTAATCTCAAGATCGAATTCTTGAAGCAACAACACCCATCTGATTAACCTAGGCTTAGCCTCCTTTTTAGCAAACAAATATCTCAAGGCAGCATGGTCAGTAAAAATAATAACTTTTGAACCAATTAAATATGATCTAAACTTCTCTACAGCAAATATAACAGCTAACATTTCTTTTTCAGTAGTGGAATAATTTAGCTGTGCATCGTTTAGAGTTCGAGAAGCATAGTAAATAACATGGGGTTTCTTATTGATTCTTTGACCTAACACAGCCCCTAAAGCATAATCACTTGCATCACACATGAGCTTGAAAGGATGGCTCCAATCTGGTGCCATGACAATAGGTGCAGAAATGAGAAGATTTTTTAATGTAATAAAAGCATTTGTGCACTCTTCTTTCCATACAAACTCAACATCCTTAGCCAAAAAGTCGCAAAGGGGTTTGGAGATTTTTGAGAAATCTTTTATAAATCTTCTATAGAACCCTGCATGTCCAAGAAAACTCCTAACACCCTTAACTGTAGTGAGAGGGGGTAGTTTTGATATTATATCGATTTTCGCTTTGTCTACCTCTATGCTTCTTTTAGACACCACATGTCCCAACACAATACCTTGTTGTACCATGAAATGGCACTTTTCCCAATTCAGCACTAAATTGCATTCTTCACATCTTTTAAGCACAAGCTGCAAATGGTTAAGGCATTCATCAAAACAAGATCCAAAAACACTAAAGTCATCCATAAATACCTCGATGAACCTTTCCACCATGTCTGAAAATATGCTCATCATGCATCTTTGAAATGTTGCTGGTGCATTGCACAATCCAAAGGGCATCCTCCTGTATGCAAAAGTACCAAAAGGGCATGTAAAAGTGGTTTTTTCTTGATCTTCTGGAGCAATAGCAATCTGATTATAGCCACTATAACCATCTAAAAAACAATAATGACTATATCCTGCTAATCTTTCTAACATTTGATCAATAAAAGGAAGAGGGAAGTGATCTTTCCTGGTTTCGTTATTCAATTTTCTGTAATCAATGCAAACCCTCCATCCTGTGGTCACTCTTGTCGGGATAAGTTCATTTTCTTCATTTGTTACTACTGTGACTCCACTTTTCTTAGGCACTACATGTATAGGACTTACCCATTTGCTATCTGAGATAGGGTAGATGATGCCAACATCTAGTAGCTTCAGAATCTCTGCTCTTACCACTTCCTTCATGTTTGAGTTAAGCCTTCTCTGTGCTTCCCTGCTTGGTTTTGCGTTGTCTTCAAGAAGTATTCTATGCATGCATTTGGATGGACTTATTCCTTTGATATCTGCAATGGTCCATCCTATTGCGCTTTTGTGTTCTCGTAATACCTTTAGCAGCTTGTCTTCTTCATGTGCACTCAAGTTTGCAGCAATTATCACTGGTAGTGTCTGGTTCTCACCCAAATATGCATGCTTCAAATGGTCGGGCAACTGCTTAAGCTCTATGTCTGGAAGTCTCAGTGCAGTCGACTCATCCTGTCCTCCAGTCGACTTGTCTGGTCCACCAGTCGACTTGTATAGTACACCAGTCGACTTGTCTGCAGAAACAAAAATGTCATCAGTCACTAATTTTTCAAACACAGGTGCAATCTTACCTGAGTATGACTTTGGAGCTTCCAGGTGATGTACTGTCTCTGCAATCCCCCAGTCATCGTATTCCTGTTCATCATTAGATAAAGTTAGAGATTGTGTAATTGTGGCTTGTAATGGTTCAACGCTATGCACCTGAAATGTTTGATCAACAATATCCTGCACCACATCAACATTATAGCATTCATGATTATCATGTGGTAATTTTAGTGTATCAAACATTTTAAATTCAACCTTCTCTCCATTTATTTTCATGCTTATAGTACCCTTTTTAACACAAATTTTTATGTCAGCTGTACTCATAAAGGGCCTACCTAAAATGATTGGTAGAGAAGATGGCATTGAAGAGTCCTCCATGTCTAACACAACAAAATCAGCAGGCAAAATGAAATCGTTTACCTGAACTAGGACATCTTCCAAAATACCTCTAGGTCTTTTAATACTGCGATCCGCCAACTGCAACGTGATGGATGTTGGTTGGAGTCCCCCCAATCCTAGCTTTTCATAGATGGTGTATGGGAGAAGATTGATGCTTGCCCCCAAGTCTAGTAGTGCTTTCTCAAAGAAGTGCTCGCCAATCCTGCAAGGAATGGTAAAACTACCTGGGTCTTTTAATTTAGGAGGTAATTTTCTTAATAAGACCGCGCTCACTTCCTCTGTCAAAGCCACATCCTTCCTAACCTGAAATGTTCTTTTGTGAGTGCAACATTCTTTCAAAAATTTAGCATAAGAAGGAATTTGTTTAATAGCATCAAGTAGGGGGATATTAATTTCTACCTTTCTGAGAGTTTCAAAAATATCAAGTAAATGTTGTTCTTTCTTTTGCTTGACTAACCTTTGAGGGAATGGTGGCAAAACTGTTCTTTCGTTTTCACTTACCTTGCTGGACCCCACAATTTTTGATGGTTGTGTTTCTGCTTCTTCTGTGTGTGTTCCAACTTTGTTGTCAATTATCTTACCACTTCTTAATGTTGTGATTGCCTTGAGCTGTTCTTGGTCTCCAGGGTTTGGTATAGTTTGTGATGGAAGTTCCCCTGCCTTTCGTTCGCTTAATTCTTTAGCAATTTGGCCAATCTGTGTTTCCAACTTCTGAATTGCTTGCCCTTGTTGGTTGCTTGTTTGATGTTGTTGTTGGAGCAATTGAAGAACGGTGGATTCAAAATCCAACTTCTTCTGTTCTTGAACTGGTCGATCAAACCCACTTCCTATTTGAATGTTCCGTGCAGGTCCTTGTGTGAATTGAGTCCCTTGATTGTTCTGATTATTGCTCCAGGAGAAGTTTGGATGGTTCCTCCACCCTGGGTTGTATGTATTTGAGAATGGATTGTTCTTTGGTGGAAAAACTCCTCGACCAACATAGTTTGCATGCTCCTGATCTGTAAAAGAAGACATGGGACATGTATCAGTGGTATGATCTACATGAGAACAAATTGCACAAATTTCATTTGTTTGATTTTTAACTCCACCCATCATCGACATTGCATTAACAAGCATATCAATTTTCTTATTCATGTTTACCATTTCTAGTTGAATGTTATTGCTATTAGAAATTTCGTAAACTCCCTGTTTTTTCGAAGGGCCCCTCCTTGTTGAGAATTGTTGTGAATTCTCACTGAGTTCTTCAAATAGTTCTATGGCCTCTTCACCGCTTTTCCTCATTAAGATCCCGTTGCAAGCTGAATCCACAATTGCCTTGTTAGTATCGTTTAAACCTTCATAAAAAGCTTGTACCTGATCATCTTTAGGCATATTGTGCGTAGGGCATTTGAGAAGTTTGTTCTTGAAATCTTTCCATGCTTCGAAAAATAAGTCTCCATCCTTTTGTTGGAAGAGTTGAATCTCCCTTTTTAGCTGTTTGGTCTTTTGGGCTGGAAAGAATTCTTTTAAGAACTTTGTCGCCAATTGCTCCCATGAGTTTATTGATCCTGGTTCCAAAGAATTATACCATAGTTTAGCATTAAGTTTTAAGGAAAAAGGAAACAAGATTAACCTGATTTGTTCTGGGGTAAGCCCTTGGACACTTTGTGTCCTGCAAAGATCGAAGAAATCTTGTAAATGGAGGTGAGGCTCTTCATCTGGTTTGCCACTAAAGTGGGGAACCATACTAAGTAACTGAGGAGATAGATGCATGTTCTTAGGCGTGAATTTGTCCTGCATTGGCACTCGATTGGTTATTTCTTCAACCATTGCTGTATGTGAACTGGATCTCTGTGCAGTCGACTGGGTTCGTGCAACAGTCGACTGGTTGGTCGCAGTCAGTCGACCTAATCTATGCAAGGTACGTTCTGTTTCTGCGTCAATTGGTAGTAGCTCTGGACGAAGTGATCTCCTTCCGTGCATCCACCAAAATCCTGTATCCTAAAAGAAAAATACTGATTAATAAAATTAAAAGAAAGAAAATAAAAACTTCCTACTGATCTGTAAGTTAAAATACTAGACAATCCCCGGCAACGGCGCCAAAAACTTGTTGTGCAATCTAGATACCTAAATAAACAGATAAACTAGACACAAATTAAAAACCTCGCAAGTGCACGAATCGTTTATAAAAGCGTAGCAATAGCAAGGGTCGATCCCACAGAGATTGTAGATTTTAACTTACTAATCAATAAAAAGACTAAGAATCATAAAGAGTTGTTTTTTTAAAAATCTAAAAGATTAGAACTAAATTAAGAAGTGTTGAATCACAAGTATTTATGAAGTAGTTGGGTTTAGATATCCACCAATAGTCAATAATGCTAAGTTACCTTCTGAACTTCTTCTTATTACTCATGTTTGTTCTCTTCAAGGGCATGGTATCTACTCCTTAAAGTACTGTTTCCCTAAGCCAAGAATTAGGCATGGTATCTACTCTAATTCGTTTCTTTCATTAAGTGTTTAGCATGGATCTACTAAGTTGTAGTTAAAGAAAACATAAGATCAGTGGAAACGAACAAACACTCAAGGTTCTAGAAATTGGTATCAGATCTAGATCCCTTAAGTTGATTGAACCAAGAACCCCAAAGGATTCCCTTGTTACAATTTACGGGCACGAGATTCGGGTCGTCTCAATATGCTCATATAACAGATTCAGATAAATGATAATGCAAACTTGATATTCTCAAGCTCTGTATGTCAGTCGACTGGCTCTCACCTCAGTCGACTGCTCTCAGAACTTCGAGAACAAGTTTGATTATCATTAATCTATACCAATTCAATCAGATTCAATCAATAAGTAAAGTAGAAGATTTCAGAAGAATATAGCATTACATAGCTATGGCTTCAATCTACCCAACTATGAAATTAGTTCCACATAATAATACTTTTATTAATCAACAAGTTCGAATACATGACCAACATAAAAGAATAGAAGAAGAAGAAATAAACTAATGAAGTCCGGCAATGAGGTCGACTGGCTGTCACACAGTCGGCTGCCTTCGAATACTTGATCTCCTATCTCCTTCCTCAATGCTGATAGAATAATGCCCCTGTTGATGACTTGAACGCTCAGAACTCTTGTGATTCGGTGGTGGGTGTTTGTGGAAGATGATGATCAGAAGATCCTTGAATAATGCTTTCTTCCTGATATTTATAGAATACAGCCAGAGAATTAGGGTTAGCACTTTTTCAGGAAAGTCCTTCTTTGATTTGATGATTTATTTCTTTCTCGTTTCTTCTTCCGTTCCTTATCTGTTAACCACGCCTTTTGCTAATTCCCCGTCTCTAGATTTGGTTTGTTGGAGAATTCGCATAAAATCTGGATTCAAATAGATTTGGAATTAGATGTGGGTGTATCTTCGAATATCTTATCTGCTAACTCCGCTACAGACCAGTCGACTTGTCTTCGAACCGGTCGACTGTGTCGAGACTTCTGAGGATTTCTCAATTGATCAGCCCAGTCGACTGGTGTTGGAGTAAGTCGACTGTGTCGAGACTTCTGAGGATTTCTCAATTGATCAGCCCAGTCGACTGGTGTTGGAGTAAGTCGACTGTGCCGAAACTTCTGTGTAAACTTGATTTCTCTGTTCAATCGCTTGTGTGGAAGACTCAGTCGACTGATGCTCTGTAATATTCTGTGTATCATCCTTGAAGTCCTGGATCTACTTTGTTTTGCTGTTATAGGCTGTTTCCTATGGAAAAGAGAAAATAAGAGTTAAATACCACATATAGAGCTTTTAAATGTGCATTTACAATAAGATTATTGCTTCTAAATGTGAATAATAATGTGTTCATCATTTTGTAAGCTCAGAACAAACTGAAACAGAGCATGAAGTGTGAAATTTTGTATGCTCAGAAATAACACAAACAGAGCATGAAGTATCAAATTTTGTAAGCTCAGAACAAACACAAACAGAGCATGTAGTATCAAATTTGGTAAACTCAGAACAAACAGAAACACAGCATGAAGTATCAAATTTTGTTAACTCAGAACAAACAGAAAATAAACATGAAGCATCAAATTGTGTACGCACAGCTGAGAACAGCAGAAACTTAACATGAAGTATCAAATTGTGTGCGTTCAAAACAAATAGAAGCTGAACATTAAGTTTCAAATTTTGTAACCACAAACTAGTTGGAGAGTGTTCTGAAGATTATAGAAAACAAATAAATACACAATTGTAACCACAAACTATTTGTATCTTTCAATTTCCACTATTTTCATTACAATCCTTACATGACCAACACACTAAAGAATTCCATTTGTCGGAGAGTGTTCTGAAGGTATCTCCGGTTCTCCGCTAACGACCTTCTTGTTCTTCCTTTTGAATTCCTGCACAAAGTGATTCATCAAATAAAAAAAATGCAAGTACGTATGTAGTATGTTCCTGTCGGGTGTATGTTGAACATGTTGAAGCTGGTAATTTAAAATGACAGGACATCATCGAATTTTGTATAGAAAGGGCATCATCAAGTATAAAATTTCATTACGTAAAAAAACTTGTAGGCTCAGAACAAGTACAACAAAAAACATAAAACTGTGGACTCGGATGCAAAAATCATGTAGGCTCAGAATGACACCACCATAAACTACACATGAACCTCAAAATTTGTAAGCTCAGTACAAGTGCATTTGAAAATGAAGTTGAAAATAGGTAAGCTGAGAATAACTTTTATTGAACAAAAGGGTGAAGTCTCAAATAATTTCAGCTCCCCAGCTCAAAACAGACACAAACTGAACATTAAATGGAACACCATCCATTAAAAATTTCAATACCAATTGCCGAATATATAATCATGAATAAACAAAATCATGCATAAACTTTTCATCACTGCCGCATAATAAATCAAATATAAGTGAGTCAAATATCCTTATTTTTAATTTGTCACTAGGGCTGCTTTATTAAGCCACGCCCACTAGCTTCCAAAAAAAATCTCATGCATAACCTTTTCATCATTGCCTACTAACTTGGAATTATAAACTATAAACCAAATCTTTTTACCAACTTTTCGGATATAAATTTCAGATCATGCATCTATTTTATGTACATCATTATTTTACCTGCACACAATGAAGACATAACGGTTAATTTAATAAATGTGCTATAAGGTATTAAAGAACAATAATGACATATATGGGTCTGAAATTATTTTAAATCATGTATGACACATACTTGCAAAATCCACAGAAATAAATTAATAAAGTTCATGCAATATTTGGAGCCTCTTCTGTTATGGGTTCCATTCTTGAAAAAGTAGTAGAAGCTTGTGACTCATTCCTATTAGAGCGATTAATATTCACAAAATAAAAATAAGATTATATTATATATAACAAAAATTGAAATAAAGTTTGTATTTAAATACTAACCTTTCCTTTAAAGGACAAGTGCGACTGTCATGATTAACAAGCTCTTGCACAAACGACACTTCCTTAGTGGTTTCACAGCCTTCTCCAATGCTTTCTCCTTTCCCCCTTTAATTCACTTCCCACTACCTTTGGTCTTTGCAATATCCGGTACATGAATATGGACTGTTTTAGGTAGGAAAGTACTTGTGGCTTGTTGTAATTCTTGGGGCACATCTTGTTGCAATTCAGCAACAACACCAACTAATAATGTTTTAGCCTTCTGGCGCATCTCCTTTGATGAGCGAGCAATCCTCATCACTTTGCTGATTTCATTTGACAACTTCACCATATCCAAATCTTGTGGACTACCGTAGCTACCAATGATTTCTTCACCAGCATCATCATATACAATCTCGGTAGTTACCGAAGCGGTCCACCTTTTTAAAATATAAGATTGAGGCAGGAAATCAACAAACTCATTCCTCAATACCACAATGATGTGTCTACAAGGAATTCCCTCCACTTCAAATTTTCTACAAGTGTAAGACCCAGCATTGTCCATTCTCTTATAGAACACATCTCTTGTTTTATCAGATTTTACTGACTTTCCCATTCTCCTCACAATATAGTGTTGCACACTACCATCATCAACTTTCATTAAAGAGGCATAATTCAAGCTTTCAACTAATTCAGCTTGAAATACATGAAATTTTGCTTTAGTGTAGAGCTCAGACATTTGTGTCTCAATTTCAAAATCTGTTTGCAGTTTTGGTTTTGTATGAAGAGTTGTGTAGTCAGCTGCTAACTGATTTTGTCTTTATTTCCTTATTGCCCTTTCAAACCTCGTGATAAATTCATGTAAAGAATTTTTGCTATTAACATACTTATCCACAAAAGCATTCATACTTTCTGATCTCTGAGTTGTGCGAATTCCAGCAGTAAAAATATGCTTAGCATAAGCTGGTATCCACTTCTCACGAAGCTCATAAATGTCAGAAAGCCAAGGATTACCTGTTATTATAATATGTATCAAGTATTAATACTACTAAAAAATGGCCAAACATAGCTATAATTTATTGAAACAAGTAATACCTGCAATTTGCACATTAGCGTTCATTACGTCATTCCATCTCATCTCAAACTCTTCTAGGGTCTCTGATTCCCAAATGCAACTATGGAATGGAATGCTAAAATCACTATTAAGGTCCGGACCACCAAGCTTATTGGGAAGCTTTTTAAGAATGTGCCACATGCATAGCCTGTGGCTCGAACCAGGAAAACACATACGGATTGCATTCTCCATTGCAGGATATTGATTTGTAATGATAACTTTAGGTGGAGACCCACCCATTGTTTCACCCCATTTTTCAAACAACCAAACAAACGAGTCAGTGGTCTCTTTATTTATGAAAGTCGCACCAAAATTGACAGATTGACCATGGTGATTAACTCCAGTAAATAGAGCAAAAACCAATTTGTATTCATTTGTATCATATGTGGTATCAAAAATTAGCACTTCACCAAAATGCTTATAAGCCTTCCTGGCAATAGCATCAACCCAAAACACATGGGTTAATTTGTTATCTTCATCAACCTTGTAATGAAAACAGAAAGAAGGATTCATCTCTTTTTCCTCTTGCAAGTGCTCCAGCAATATGTCAACATCATAAGCTCTCATCCATCCTTCTCTCTTTGCAACGAATTCCTAATGTCTTTTTCAGTACAATTAATATTACTGAAACCTTCATTTTCTATCTCCATGAAGGACATAAACTCTGAAGTTCTTATGTTAGCCTCTTTGAAAGAACTAAGTAAACTTTTTTGCGCTTCGGAAACAGTTCTATTACATCTTAAGAATTGTTGTTTTCTAGGTGTAACACAAAGATGGGTGTGCACTTCAACAAACCTTCGAATTGACCATCTCCCGTCATCGTCCTTTTGAATTCGTATTTGAGCCATACACTCTTCTTTCGTCACAGCCCTTCTCCTTCTCTTTATCACATTTGAAGAAGACGATTCTTCAATATTGGCAACATTCACACCAACTGTATCTACCGGCTTACCTTGCTTTGAGCATACAAATTGTTGTGAATACCTCTCCTTTGTAGTAGTGTCAACCATTGTTGCGAACTTGCGCACTGAAAAACCAGATAATTTTGCATATCTTTTATAAAATTCATATCCTTCGTCTAATATTGCAAATACTAAACCAACAAATGGTTTAGAGGCATCATCAACGTCCCCCCAACAGGTATGAACATCTTGGCTTAGTAACTCTTCATTTTCAAACTTCGTCCTTCATAGGAGAATGAGACAACAAACATTAAAAAAAAGATACAACTTTAAAAGTAACACAAAGGAAAAAGTCTAACAGACTACATTATGAAGCTACAAGTAATAAAGTCTTCATACTGAGGGGATATGAAACTTAGTGTTGAAAAAATTTAAGTATGTACACATTTTGGACAGTTAAATTTTTTTTTTGGGAGAAAAATCCATAGTTAAATGGGAAACATCCCTTAGCTTCTTCCTCTAAAGTATTAGTACACGTACACAACACGCAAAGGATTTGACTTCGCAATTTTTATTTGATGCAATGGACAGGCATAAAAAATGCCCCTCATTAACAAAACTATAAGCAGTGATTTAAGCAAATCTCAAAAGAAACAGAAACTAGGCTTCATATTACATGCATTATGTGTGCTTATATGCATGTGTCATGTCGACATCTCAAAATTCCAGATAATAGTACGAATATTATTTGTTATTCTACAAAATATGAAGCATTCACAAATGCAACTTTACTGATCTTACAAATTTCTGACATGGCTTAAATAAATTTCAAGAAATAAATGTGTTACCGCTGAATATGGTGTGGGGGCAAACAGATAGTATTTGTGGATTCTTGGAAAACTCTGAATAGCAAACCTGAAACCTGTTCCGCCGGAGTTTTGACCGTTGACTCCCGCCGTTCACCTGCAAAAAGTGCGAGACACCGGGGTTGATCCCGGCGACGCACCCTCCGACGCTCTTGTCAGTAATCAGAAAGATTATGTAAGAGCTTAATGTGGAAAAAGATTGATTACCTCTTAATGGTGGTGGATGTGGGGTATTTATAGTTGCCTTAGGGATCAGATTAGAAATGTAATCCCTGTGATCAGATAAGGAATGTAATCACTAATTTCCAGTAAGCGGATAGATATGAATCAGGGTCGTTGATTTGGAGGAATCAGAAACCCTAATTCTATCCTGTTGGACCGGGTTCATTTCGGATTGGGACCTGTACCCAGTTGAGATGGATCCATTCGCGGGTTATTGTACCTCTGGGAAGAGGACCCAGTACCCATTCCAGACCCGTTTATAGGGGAAATTGCCGTTTTACCCCTGAGCTTTAAGATTCGTGCCTAATTTGGATGGTTCCGATTTAACCCAATTTTTAGCCATATCAAAATGTATAGTTGTTAAAGAAATGAATGCATAATTTAAGGGATAAAAATATAACAACAAACTAGAAGCAATTCTAAAGGAAATAAAATTTGAAAAAGACAGTAGAAATCGAAACCCTTATCGCGGTTTGGGTTTTCCGTCGGAGAGAGGGAACGAACTTGAGAGAGCTCTTCTTTGGTCGTGAGATGATAAGGGAGATAGGGGTTGATCGATTATAACCCTTTTACCCCTCAACAGATCTGAAGATAAGCGGCTGGAGATGGAGTTTTTCGTGGAGTTGGGTTTACACAAGTGACAAAGAAAGAGAGCGGGAGAGAGAGCTCCACTTTGGTGGTGATTAGGTTTTCGAAGAGAGCTGGACGAAGATAGAGATCGGGAGAAAGAGCGTGAGAAGAGAAGAGATAGGGATTAGGGTTTCGAAGAGAGCGGAACGAAGATCGAGAGCGGGTGAGAGAGGGTGAGAAGACAAGAGAGGGATTAGGGTTTCGCTGGAGAGCGGGATGAAGATAAAGAGCGGGAGAGAGGAGAGCGTAAGAAGATAAGAGATAGGGGGATTTTGATTATACCCCTTTTACCCCTCATCAATTCCGAAGATAAGCGGATGGAGATCTCAGCCGTTCGATAGCGATCAAACGCGATCAGATGGCTGAAATCTCCAGCTCCCGATGAGATCTCCAGCTCCCCAGCTCTTGATAGACTTACTATATATATATATATGTATAATAATAATAATAATAATAATAATAATAATAATAATAATAATAATAATAATAATAATAATAATAATAATAATAATAATAAAACACAAAGAAAGCTATCAACAACTCCTTTATTTATTTAATTCTCTCTCTCTCTCTCGCTCTCTCTCTCTCTATATAGCTTTCTCTGTGTTTTATTATTATTATTATTATTATTATTATTATTATTATATATACTAGATTTGTCCATGGCCATGTGCCTATGACACGTCTTCAGAAGAATCAGAACGATACAGCATATGAAAAGCATTGTAAACAGTAAACAACAATTATGTAGCTGAAGTTTGAATAGTATGACAATAATTAGTTGTAAATAAAAGTCCATGTTTCCATTAGTATATGGGGAAAAATAAATATAAATTGGGATATAAAAGTCCATGTATATATATATATATATATATATATATATATATAGAGAGAGAGAGAGAGAGAGAGAGAGAGAGAGAGAGAGAGAGAGAGATAATTAAATAAATAAATGAGTTGTTTTGGGGGGGATTTGAATTTGAGGTTTGGGGGGGGAATTTTTTTTTTTTTTGGTGGGGGGGAGAATGTGTTTTGTGATGTTAGATTTGGACCTTTGATTTTTGGGGAATTGAATTGATTTTGGGGGGATTGAAGGAGAGCCACTTGATAGCTTTCTTTGTATTTTATTATTATTATTATTATTATTATTATTATTATTATTATTATTATATATATGGCAGAAAAATGGGATTAAATCGGAACTGTTCAAATTGGGCACGTATCTTAAAGTCCAAGGGGCAAAACGGTAATTTCACCTACAGTCGGGTCCGAAATGGAAACCGAGTCTCTTCTCTTGGGCCCAATAACCCGTGAACGGATCTGTTCAACTGAGAACGGGTCATAACCTGTTAAGGACCAGTTCAGTAGGATATGAGGAAATCCTGACTCGTCCTTATCTACTGGAGGTGGTTTTAACCACTTCTATCCGTTCACACCGGGAAGTGGGATTCGTTCTTATCCCGAAACAGATCCCCACGGCGACTATAATTATCCCCTACCTCCTATCGTTACAAGGTGATCACTCATTGCCTACCAAAAGTTCTTTTAATATTCTTTTTCTGAGCATTGACAAGAGCATTGGAGGGTGCGTCGTTGGAATCCATCTCGGTATTTCGTACTTCGTGCATGTCAACGGGAGCAGCTAGAAGCCAGCTCAATAGCAGCGAAAGAGGTCAGATTTGACCCATTCGAGTTCTTGCGAATCCACAAATTCATCTGATTGCCCTCACACTGAAATTAGCGGCAACAGATTGGTGCCGTCTGTAGGAACTCTCGAATAGCAACCTGACCCTCCTCCTTCAACCAAAGCCACTCCTAACTATGCCTTCCAAGAGGAAGTCCGCGACCTCCAACCGTAGAACAACCTCCACTCTCCCCCTCCTCCAGAGGGTCTCCCTCCGCTAACACAAAATCTTGGAGCATTTGGTGGATGTGAGTACACTATTAGCTTGTTGGCTTGTAATTCGTTGCACTCTGCTTGCATAAAGGTATAAGTTGGAACTTGGAAGTCGTCGCTGGAAGTCATCGCTGTTAGAGACGACTTTTAATTGTGTTGGCCTAATAACAGTGATTCATGTTCTTGGGTTTAGTTGGGTTTTTTATGAAGGCTTTTTCTTGATTTTTTCTGCTTAAAGTGAGTAATAAAAGTGATTCATATAATTTTTTTAATAATCAGAGACATCAGGTTATGGCATTAAAAGATCTTCCAGTAACTTTCTGATCTGGGTTAACTTTAAGACGATTAATTTGAAAGGTTGTGTGTTTTTCACTGGGTTTTTCAGTGACAAACACTCCCATCAATGACCATATCTAGACCATTGTAGTTTTTTATGCTTATATCTTTACTACTGTAATTACCGGCCCCGCAGCTTGAACAACCCATTCCACATTCTGTTTAGCAGCCTCTAGGGCCCCAAGTGGTCGTAGGAGAACCCTCTCGACGGAGCCGTCAGAAGCAACTCATGCACCAGGTCCGTGTCTCCATCCACAATGCCTCCACAGATTCCATGGCCTCCCATAGCCCTCCAACACCGAAGGATCTGCGAGATGTTCTCAACAACCGGCAGAACGATCCAGATCTTCGAACCCACTTGGATGAGAGGCGGACTCGTGAAAGGAACCCTCGCCGGGAGCATCAAAGGGACCGGTCCCCCCGCAGGACAGACCGCAGAGGGACCAACTCTCCCAGGAGACGGAGAGAGTCACCCCAACATCGCCGGAGAAGAGGCCCTCCCCGACTAGCCGTCCTGCACCTCGGGCTCAACGGGAGCAGGAGGCACCCGTCACGAGGACGGAGTTCCAACAATTCCAGGAGGCAGTCCTTCGGGCACTCAACGCCGCCCCCAACAATGCCCAACGAGCTCCTAGTCCTCAGTCGGCTCCTAGCCATCGCCGCCATCTCCTGACCATCGTCGTCGCTCCCTCAATCCTCGACCAGCTCTGGGCCATCGCCGCTGCTCTCGCAGTCCTCGGCCGACCCCGTGCTATCACCGTCGTTCTATCAGTCCACGACCTACTCAAAGCTATCGCCGTCGCAGCCCTACCCCTCCTCTATGTGAGGACGAGTCTCGGAGCTCAGCGAGGCACGACCGAGGGGAGGACTCGGTCTACCGCCGTCTCCACGAGATGGAGAGGCATCTTGGCCAGCTGGATAGAGATGAAGAGCAACGGACGAGGAACCTCTGCCTGAGAAGGCCCCCTTTCTCTCGCACTATCATGGAGGCACCCGTTCCTGAGAACTTCAAGCCTCCACACTCCGAGTCATACACCGGGGAGTTGGACCCACCGCTGATCACATCGAGAGTTTCAAAACTCTCATGATGATCCATCATGCCTCCGACGCTCTTTTATGCAAGACCTTCCCGGCCACGCTCAAGGGGCCCGCTCGGGAGTGGTATTCCCGACTTGCTCTGGCATCCATCTTCTCCTTCGACCAGTTCGAAGGTCTCTTCCTCACACATTTCGTGAGCAGTCGCCGCTCCGAGAAGACGAGCACCTCATTGCTCTTCCTCAGCCAAAAGAAGGGCGAATGGCTAAGGGATTACGTCAAGAAGTTCACCGCAGAGGCCAACCCATCGCCTCCCTAGATCAGTTAGTAGCTTCGGCTGCTTTCCAATCCAATGTCATCAACCCTGATCTCTGGGCGTCCCTGGCCAAGAAGCATCCTCGGGACTTCTACGAGCTCCTCCTCAGGAGTAAGAAGTATATTCGTGCTGAAGAGGCTCTCAATCGCCCCACTCTAGAGGGGTCGTCTTCCGGGAACAAATAGAAGACTGCTGAGGAAGAAGGAGCTAAGAAGCTCCAAAAGGATAACGGAGGTCAACGTCGCCCTCTTCCCCGTTTCGAGAAATTCACTCTGCTTAACACGAGTGTATCTACCATCTTGATGGAGATCGGGAACGAGGGTCTCCTACCGCCGCCTCCGAGGATGAACACCCCCGGAAAGAAGAGAAATTGGGATAAGTGGTGTCGTTTCCACCGGGACCATGGGCACGACACAGATGACTTAAAGGACGAGATTGAAGCCCTTATTTAGAGAGGGCAGCTCGCTCGTTTTGTGAGTAGGGATAGAGCCGATCCACCTCCACCCCCCAGGGGGGCTAACAAGCGAACAGAACAGCATCCAAAGACCCCGGATATTGAAGCAGAGGCCATCTTGCACCTTATACACGGAGTCCCAATGGGGGGAGATTCCAACTCCACCCAAAAAGCCTTCGTTAGGGAAGTCAAATCCGTGCAGAGCCATTCTCCCCCCAAGGGCCTTGGAGTCCCTGTCACGTTCTCCGATAGAGACTTGGAGGGCGTCTGCACCCCTCATTGCGACGCCCTCATCATTAACCTCCGAATGTCCAACTTCGATGTACGTCGGATCTTGGTGGACATTAGCAGCTCGGTTTACATCCTCTTCTTAGAGGCATTCAAGGGCCTCCAACTATCAAGGAACCGGCTCAAACCGGCTGGCTACATTCTTCATGGATTCACCGGGGTGCTGGTGACGATCGAGGGAGTTATAACCCTCGACATCATCGCTGGAAAAACTCCGGTCACCCACACAGAGCTGATGGACTTCATTGTGGTGGACGTGAAAGCCGCCTATAATGTCATCCTGGGTCGACCAGGTCTCGCCGCACTCCAGGCCATCCCTTTGGCTTATCACATGAAGATGAAGTTTCCCACTCCTGCAGGGGTGGGAGAAGTGAGAGGAAGCCAGGAGGCGGCCCGTAAGTGTTATATGACGTCGAAGGGAGGCCCAGTCCTCTCCCTAGAAGCCCTCGTACTCCCACCGGAAAGTAGCCAGACCATCTATGAGCCAGTGAACGAGCTAGAGGAAGTGGCCTTCTCAGAAGGAGACATCACCAGGACCTTCCGGATCAGCAAGGCTCTTTCCCCTCCATCAAAAAAGACATCTCCCAATGCATAAGGGAGAATCGCGATCTCTTCGCTTGGACCGCAGTGGATATGCCAGGGATCTGAGAGGAGCTCTTAATGCACCACCTTAGCGTTGCCCCGGGAGTCAAGCCCATCCAGTAGAAGCAGCGTAAGTTCACTTCCGAGCGGCAACAGGCGATCAAGGAAGAAGTCGAGAAGCTCCTGAATGCCAGATTCATCCAAGAGGTGAAATACCCCGAGTGGTTGTCCAATGTGGTGATGGTTAGAAAAGCCAACGGGGGCTGGAGGATATGCATCGATTTTACCGACCTCAATAAGGCGTGCCCAAAGGATCCATTCCCCCTCCCGAGTATCGATGCTCTGATCGATGCAACCTCCGGCCACGAGCTACTCAGCTTCATGGACGCTTTCTCGGGGTACAACCAGATCCGGATGTTCCCCCCAGACATCCCGAAGACCTCATTTATGACTGATCAAGGCCTGTACTGCTACTGGGTCATGCCGTTCAGTTTGAAGAACGCGGGTGCAACCTACCAGCGCCTAGTCAACAGGGTCTTCTGAGACCAGATTGGATGAACATGGAAGTCTATGTGGAAGACATGTTGGTCAAGAGAATCCAAGGACAAGAGCATGTCCTCGACCTCCAGGAAGCCTTCGGGGTGCTGAGGAGGCACACCATGACGCTGAATCCGAACAAGTGTGCGTTCGGAGTCTCATCCGGCAAGTTCTTAGGGTTCATGGTCTGCCACAGGGGCATAGAGGCCAACCCCGAGAAGATCCAAGCCATTCTCAAAATGGCTTCCCCCTCCAGGGTTAAAGATATATAGAGGCTCACCGGGCGCCTCTCGGCGATTGGGCGCTTCCTCTCCAAATCCGGGGAGAAGTGCCTCCCGTTTTTCAAGGCATTCAGGGGGGCTAAAGGCTTCGAATGGGGGCAAGCGCAACAAGATTCCTTCGACCAGCTCAAGGCGTACTTAGGCAACCCCCCACTCTTGAGCAAGCCAAGGCCCGGAAAGGTCCTCTATCTATACCTCGCCACTTCAGATCAGACCCTCAGCGCTGTCTTGGTAAAAGAAGAAGTCAGGACGCAGAAGCCCATCTACTACGTGATTAAGGTCCTCCGGGATGCTGAGCTCCGTTACCCGAAGCTGGAGAAGATGGCCCTTGCGTTGGTCATGGCGGTGAGGAAACTCCGACCGTACTTTCAGTTTTATTCGGTGGTCGTTCTTACCGACCACCGCTGAAGCAGGTGCTCCACAAGCCAAAAACGTCGGGTCGCTTGATGAAGTGGTCCAGAGAGCTGAGCCAGCATGACATCAGCTACCAACCCAGAACCACTATCAAAGCGCAAGCCCTAGCGGAATTCATTGTGGAGAGCACTATCCCCGACCCATGTGAGTCGGCTGCCGAACCCCTGGTCTGGACCATTTATGTAGATGGATGCTCTTGCGCCGACGGAAGTGGGGCTGGCGTCATCTTGACCAGCCTAGATGCTTTTGTCCTGCAATACTCCCTCCGCTTAAACTTCCCTGCATCGAACAACGAAGCAGAGTACGAGGCCCTCATAGCGGGGCTCTGTATGGCTCGCAAGGCAGGAGCCAAGCGCGTCAGAGTCTTCAATGATTCACAGTTGGTCGTCAACCAAGTGTCAGGGGAATACGAAGCAAGGGACGAGCGCACGGCCAAGTACTTGGCGAAGTTTAAGGGGCTACTAGCCTTATTCGAAGATGTTCAACTCCAGCGGGTTCCTCGAGAGGAAAACACACAAGCGGATGCCCTCTCTAAGATCGCCGCCTCTTCCCTCCAGGGTTTGGAACGGACCGTCTCTATAGAGGTCCTCCTCAGACCAAGTATCGAGAAAGACAGCTTAGAGCCAATGGAGACTATGCCCCTTACACTTGGGGAGAATTGGATGAAGCCCTTACTCGAGTAACTTAGAGATGGAGTTCTTCCAGAAGACCCAAAGAAGGCGAGAAGAATCAGGACAAGAGCCGAGCGGTATACACTTCTTGATGGAGTTATGTACAAACGCTCCTACACTCATATTGACGACTGACCCTACCTGAGGTGCCTTTCCCCCGAGGAAGCACATTATGCCCTGAAGGAGGCCCGCGACGGTATGTGTGGCATGCACTTGGGAGTGAGATCCCCCGCCCGCAAACTCCTAAATTATGGCTACTTCTGGCCTACGCTCCTAAGTGACTCCGAAGAGTACGTTCGCCAGTGTGACTCCTGCCAGAGATTCTCTTCGATCCGTCGCCTACCGCAAGCCCAACTCTCCTCCTTGGCAAGTTGTAATCCCGTTTGCAATGTGGGGGATGGACTTGCTCGGACCCTTCCCTCCAGTGCTGAGCCAGCTGAAGTTCTTGGTCGTGGCGATAGAATACTACTCCAAATGGATCGAGGCCGAACCCCTTGCAACGATTACCGAGCACAAGGTCCAGAAGTTCTTTTGGAAGAACATTGTTTGCCGCTTCGGTGTACCCAGTGTCCTCATAACCGACAATGGAACCCAGTTCACGGGGGCGACGTTTCGCAACTTCTGCACTAACCTCGGCATCAAGCAGCAGTTCTCCTCGATATCCCATCCTCAGTCTAACGGCCAAGCAAAGAATGCTAATTGACAGATACTCTCTGTCCTGAAGAAGAGGCTCGATAAGTCCTCCAAGGGATTGTGGGTCGAACAGCTCCCTAACGTGCTTTGGAACTATCACACCACCAAGAGAACTCCGACAGGGGAGTCCCCCTTCAACCTCACATATGGTTCCGAAGCCCTCATCCCCTTAGAAGTGGGCCTGCGTTCACCCCGACTGATAGCCTACAGTGAAGCACAGAATGCGAACCAGCTTCGCAATAGCCTGGACCTCATCGACGAGATCCGCAAAAGATCTTCCATCAGACAGGAGACATACCGACGTAGGATCACTCAGTCCTACAACAAGAAGGTACGGCCTGCTAATATTAAAGAGGGAGACCTAGTACTCCGGAAGTTGTCGATCTCCATTCCGAGCAAAAAGGGCAAGTTAGCACCCATTGGGAAGGACCGTATAGGGTCTCCAGAGTTATTCGCCAAGGAGCGTATCAACTTGAAAACCCGGGGGGGCAGGAGAATACCGAGGACATGGAACGCGGAGCACTTGATAAAGTACCAAAAGGGTGTCTAAACACCACTTCAAGCAACTTCTCTAAGAGAACTCCATAAAATATGTCAAGTTTTTTTGTATTTTCCTTATCAAAGTGTAAGAGCGGCTCGCAACTTAGAAGCAACCACCTAATTGTTTTTAATAAAAGCAATCTTTCCCCGCAAGTTCTCTATTTTGAGCATTCTAATTGTACTACTTTGGCGCTTACAAATTTTTTTTGCATTAAAACAGCATGCTCAGAGTCCAACACTTGGTTCGATTCCGCTTCAACTACTTGCTGTTAAGCGAGTACGAAGTTGTTCACCCTTCAGAATTGCTCCCACAGCTGCTGATATTCTTCAAACGACACGCTTAGAGTCCAACACTTGGTTCGATTCTGCTTCAGCTACTTGCTTTTAAGCGAGTACGAAGTGGTTCACCATTCGGAATTGCTCCCACAGCTGTTGATATTTTCTAAATAACACGCTTGGAGTCCAATACTTGGTTCGACTCAGCTTCAACTACTTGCTTTTAAGCGAGTACGAAGTAGTTCACCATTCGGAATTGCTCCTACAGCTGTTGATAATCTCTAAACGACAAGTTCGGAGTCCAACACTTGGTTCGACCTAATTTTTTATACTTGCGAACGAGTGAATACAAAGTGGCTCACCATTCGGAATGGCTCCTGCAACTGTTGACAATTGCAAACGCTAGCAAAACACAAGTTCAAGAAACAAGTACTATTTCATTAAAGTTTGAGATACAAGTCTAATTACAGACTAACAACTCATCTTTACATCGAGATACAAAACTTGTGAAACAAAGATTACAAAATTACAGAGAGGTACTTTAACCCCTCCTAAAGAGTGGGACACTTCTATTAAGAGACAACCGAGGTCGACGAGCGCAGTGCTGCTGTGGCCTCACTTCCGTGGAGATATCTAGACCGGCGAGCCAAGTTGCGTCTTCGGCGCCTAACAGCCTAAGTGTCGCCTCGGCAGATGCTCCACTTGACGAGCTGGCCACTCCGCTCTGCGCGTCCCCTGGGCACCTCGAGATGGGGGTCGAGCGTAATGCCAACTCGTGGAATGACCTTCCTTGGGAGTACTCACCTCGGGGACAAGAGGTGGTTCTGACGTTGCTCCCCTCGGACAGCCGTCGTAGCCGATGGTTCTCTGCCTCTAGCTCAACAACCCGTTCCTTTAGCGAGTCTTCTCACTCTAATTTTCAGTCGAGGCATTCGGCTAGAGCTACCCTGACGAGAAGCTTCGGTAATAGCCCTCCGAAGGTGCACCGCTTCCAAGCTCTTCTTGAGCACGACGTTCTTTAACCTCTCTTGTTCGGCCCTGACATCAAACAAAGATTGACAAAGATACTTGAGCCGCAGGCCTTGGGTAAAGGCCATCAAGGGACATGTCTCCTCCCCATCGGGAGGGCACTTCACGAGCCGTCTCTTTTAGACGCTTCAGCTCGGAGTCACGACGAGCCAATGTCAGCTTAAGGTGGTTCAGCTCCGACTTGGCTTTGAAAAGCCTTACTCGAGTCCGAGTGAGCCCCAACCTCATTACCCATAGACCAGATCTTAGGCATGCTACTTCGGCCATCCGAGGCACTTCAACAATTTGTAATGCTTCGCTGATCTGAAAAGGCCAGAACACGAAGGTACTAAGTTTAAACGACTCCTACTGAACAACTCAGCACAACTCAGAGACAAAGTTCAACGCGAATACAACACTTGGTCAAAAAAGTTCTCATTTCATTGAATACGAAATGTGGTGGCCAGTCTGCAACAAGGTAATACAAAATCAAAAGAAAAAAAAAAGTCAGAGAGTCACCTCGAGGTGCTACTTAAGGCACTCCCGCTCGGCATCGTCACGAGTGCCCCCTCAGGATTCGCCACCTCCACCTCGACCCCCTCGACTTCTTCCTCCCCTCCTTCAGGCTCGACCTCTGCTAAGGGTATAGTCTCCTCGCCTACGATCGAGTGGTACAGATGATACCCTGAGCTTTCGAAGTCGGGGATGCGAGCCGCAACATGCTTAAGGGCACGAGCGTAGGACTCTTCCATGTTTGTCAGCATGTGGGCCTCCACCTCGGCATGGATGGTCGCCTTTGCCTCGGCTATTGCTGCATCCCGCTCCTTCATCGTCTCCTCTGAGGCTTTTAAGGCCTTCTCCATCTCCGCCTCGGCTCGGGTCTTCCCCCTCACCAACTCATCAGCCCTTGCCGCTTCGGCCGCGATGTGCTCATGCACCTTGGCTAAGGCCACCTCTAGGACGAAGATCTCGGCAGCACGGGATTCCAAGAGCCGTTGCTCGGCCTCAAACATCTTCACTGCCTTAGCTCGCTCCGCCCGGTCCCTGTCGCTCGTCGTCTTCAGCTCCTTCTCCTGCTCAGCGAACTGTTCTGGCATGTGGCTGAAGTGAAAAGTGATCTGAAAGCCGGAGAGAAGGCTGTGACAATCAAAAACCATAAACTTCGAAATTCAGAAGAGCGTAGTAAGAACACTTACCGACATCGTGGCCCGGGCAATCTCGAGCGCGCCGTCGCCGACGGTACCCGCCTTCAGTGCCGCTCGGTCCTTAGGGGTCGGCAGGTGGCGCACGGCCTGCATGCTCATCGCCGCATCGCCGAGGTAGCCGTCAAGCTTTATCACCCTCCAGTCAGGGATGAAAAGCTTCTTATGCTCCTCGGTCAGAATGGCCTTTGCCTTGGCGGTGAGGGGCGGCACCTCAAGCGCTAGCGCGGCACCGACGGAGAACGCCCCGCTCAAAGAATCGGCAGCCGTGGTCGAGGGAAGTGCAGCTTGGGGAGCGAGCAGAGGGAGATTCGGAGACCAAGTCCACAATGGTTGTAGGAGCCGAGGGTGTCTGAGCTGCCCGGCCGGACAGAGGTCCCATTGTCGTCCTCTTCCTCTTCTTGTTGTCCGTGGTGGCCATGCTCCGCTTCGCCAACAAAGCTTTGCAGTCCATGCTGGGGGGCCTCTGAAAGACAACAATCGAAAGGAGTTAGCGCCAAAAGAGAATGATATATAAAAAATAAAAAAGAGACAAAATTAGACGGAGCGTACTAGGGTCGATCGGACTGAGACCCCCACCGAAGAGGACCCCCTTGGTGATATCTTTCCAACCCAGGTCGGAAGATTGAGGATCTTTGACACGACCCCCTCTTCCTCCTTAGTTAGCACCGGCTCAGCCTTCGCCCACTTCGGAACATCCTCGTTCCAACTCGTCGGAAAGCTCCACGGCTCGGGACCTCGGATCAAGAAATACTTCTCCTTCCAGTGCTTGATTGAGTCCGGATTCTCGATCATCTTGACCCCTTTCTCGAAGACAGATAATACCGGTACTCCATCTTGCTCATACGGCAGATTCGGTAGAGGCTGCGGAGTGTGACGAGCTGAGGTTGGATGCTTACGGCCTGACTTTGAAGGATGAAGGAGATGACGTGCCACCACATGTTCGGTATGAACTGCACCAGGCTCAAGCCATACCATTGTAGCACTTTGACTATGAACGGAGGCAAAGACAGTCGAAGGCCGGTGTTGAGTGCGTCGTATGGGAACACGCAATGTCGGGCACTATCTCCATGCATGCTCGGAAGCCCGGATCAGGGAGGAGCAAGGCGTACTCCTTCGGGATTCGGAACCCCTTCCTGATACGATGAAGATCTGCCTCGATAAGAATCGAGGGGATTTCATCTACCTGGGAAGGATCCCTCAGACGATTCTCCACGTAGGTGGCAGACCTCCCGTTTACCACCTTCGACAGAAGGTCTCCGGAGTAGTTATTAACCCTCCCGAGGTTCGATAGTGTGGACGGTAGCCGACCCAATGCATCAGCCCCTTCACATTCTCCACGATGGTCTCAATGATGGCCGACCTCGCTACTTCCTTCCCCTTGCCCACTACTGGGGGGATCACTAAGGGTCGGTCGCTGTCTCGGTCCGAGGTGGAGGTCTCACTCCCCGATGACACTCTAGACATCTCTAGATACAAGTTAAGACAATTAATTATTTTGATGTGATGGCTACGGTCGGAATAGTTCGTCGGAATGTTGAATCGCCTGGCCACGACCGCTAGCAGCGTTGATCGAGAGCAAAAAATAACTGAGAGTGAAAGCAAAAGTGAGAAATGAGAAGTAGGGAGAGAGCGATGAAGACTTATAGTACAAAAGGGGGTTCGGGTGGGCTTTCAGATGTCTTGGGCCCCCAGAGAGGCCCACTAGAAACCTAAACGCCTAATTCCTCGAGATTCGCGCCTGATCTCCGTCGGACGACCATGATTGTGCCACATCGTTCGGAACCCAAATTCGAGCAATCGGGGCACCGAGCTGCGTATTGGAGAAAAAAGACTTTCTCCTCGTAATTCGCGCTCGATCTCAATCAGACGGCTCAGATCTAGCCACGTCGTCAAAAATCAGTCTCCTCTCATGATTCGTGTCTCTTGCATCGTGATTCGTGCCTGATCTCCATCAGATGGCCATTATTGTGCCATGTCGCTCGGAACCCAAGTCCAAGCAACCAAGGCACCGAGCTGCATATTGAAAAATGACTTTCTCCTCGTAATTCGTGCCTGATCTCAATCAGACGATTCAGATCTAGCTCCGTTGTCAAAAATCACTCTCCTATCGTGAGTCAGCGTGGTTCAGGCCTCTTGCATCGTGATTCGCGCCTGATCTCCATCGGACAGCCATTATTGTGCCACATTGCTT
This sequence comes from Hemerocallis citrina, assembly GCA_017893485.1. Lineage (NCBI taxonomy): Eukaryota > Viridiplantae > Streptophyta > Magnoliopsida > Asparagales > Asphodelaceae > Hemerocallis > Hemerocallis citrina. The sequence goes on from CM030359.1 coordinate 397,630,478, forward strand.
GGAACCCAAATCCAAGCAACCGAGGCACCGAGCTACGTATTGGGGAAAAACAACTTTCTCCTCATGATTCGTACCTGATCTCAACCAGACGGCTCAAATCTAGCCACGTCGTCAAAAATCACTCTCCTCTCGTGATTCATGCCTCTTGCATCGTGATTCGCGTCTGATCTCCATCAGACGGCCCAGATTGTGCCACGTCACTCGGACCCAAATCCGAGCAACCGAGGCACCAAACTGCGTATTGGAGAAAATGACTTTCTCTTCGTGATTCGTGCCTGATCTCAATCGGATGGCTCAGATATAGCCACACCGTCAAAAATCACTTTTCTCTCGTGATTCACGCCTCTTGCATCGTGATTCGCGCCTGATCTTCATCAGACGGCCATGATTGTGCCATGTCGCTCGAAACCCAAATCCAAGCAACCGAGGCACCAAGCTGCGTATTGGAGAAAAACAACTTTCTCCTCGTGATTAGCCCCTAATCTCAATCAGACGGCTCAGATCTCGCCCGTCGACAAAAATCACTCTTCTATCGTGATTCACGCCTCTTGCATCGTGATTCACGCCTGATCTCCATCAAACGATCATGATTGTGCCACGTCGCTCGAAACCCAAATCCGAGCAACTGAGGCACCGAGCTACATATTGGAGAAAAACGACTTTCTCCTCGTGATTCGCTCCTAATCTCAATCAAACAGCTCAGATCTCGCCACGTCGACAAAAATCACTCTTCTCTCGTGATTCATGCCTCTTACATCGTGATTCACACCTGATCTCCATCAGACGACCCAGAATGTGCCATGTCGCTTGGAACCCCAATTCAAGCGATCGAAGCACCGAGGTGCGTATTGGAGAAAAATGACTTTCTCCCCGTGATTCGCGCCTGATTTCAATCAGACGGCTCAGATCTCACCACGTCGACAAAAATCACTCTTCTATCATGATTCACGCCTCTTGCAACGTGATTCGCGCCTGATCTCCATCAGACGGCCCAGATTGTGCCATGTCGCTCGGAACCCCAATCCGAGTGACCGAAGCACCAAGCTGCTCATATGGGGAAAATGTTTCCAAGCCACACGAATCATCAGATCATCTCAAAATTCATGTCACAACCTGATGGACGTCCCAGATTCAGCCACGTCGCCAAGCACTGATCTACCATCTGATCGCCAAGACATTCACATCGATGGCAGATGGACGTTCCAGATTGTACCACGTTGCTCAGAACCCCAATCTAAGCAACCGAAGCACCGAGTTGCTCATGTGGAGAAAACACTTCCGAGCCACCCGAGCTGTCAGATCATCTTAAAATTCGTGTCACAACCTGATGGACGTCTCAGATTCAGCGACGTCGCTAAGCACTGATCGTCCAGATATCTACGCCGGCAAATGGATGTCCCAGATTGCGCCACGTCACTTGGAACCTCAATCGAGCGACCGAAGCACCGAGCTCCTTATGTGGAGAAAATGCTTCCGAGCTACGAGAACCGTCAGATCCCCTCCAAAGTCACGTCACGACCTGATCAACGTTCCAGATTCAGCCACGACGCCCAGCACCGATCTACTGTCTGATAGTTCAGAATTTCGTGCTTACGACTGATGGATGCCTCAGATCGTGCCACGTCATAAATAGGGTGATTAATTCCTTTTTATTTATTTATTAATTCGAATTATTTATTTAAAAATTGCAAAAAGTTGATTAAAAATTTAGGAAAAATAATAAAAAATTCTAAAAAATAATTATATATTCAGGAAAATATTTTTGAGCCCTTAGGTAAATAATTATTAGTTAGAGTAATTAATTAATGCTCCCGGAAAATAAATCACCGCTTTGCAAAATTGAATAAATGACTCGAAAAAATAATGTAAAAATCGAGAAAAATCACTAAAAATCCAGAAGAGCCAAAGACCAAACTTGGGCATGTTACCAACTTAGGAAAACACCGTTACCCCTCAAACAAGATTTGAACCCCCTTTTTGAACTCCGATAAAGTCCTATACGCCATTGAAACAACAAAACTACTCCCCAAAGGCTGTAGCACATAGTGTCTGGGAGTGGGGGGCTCGTGATATGGCTGAAAATGGGATTAAATTGGAATCTTTCAAATTGGGCACGAATCTTAAAGTCCACAGGGGCAAAACGATAATTTCACCTACAGACGGGTCCGAAATGGGAACCTGGTATCTTCTTTTGGGCCCAATAATCCGTGAACGGATCTGTTCAACTGAGAATGGGGGTTATAACCCATTAAGGACCAGTTCAGCAGAATATAAGGAAATCCTGGCTCGTCCTTATCTACTGGAGGTGGTTTAACCACTTTTATCCGTTCACACCGGGAAGTAGGAAATCGTTCTTATCCCAAAATAGATCCCCACGATGACTATAAATACCCCTACCTCCTAACATTACAAGGTGATCACTCTTTGCCTACCAAAAGTTCTTTTAATATTCTTCTTCTGAGTATTGATAAGAGCATCGGAGGGTGTGTCGCTGGGATCCATCCCGGTATTTCGTACTTCATGCAGGTCAACGGAAGTAGCTAGAAGCTAGCTCAGCAACAGCGGATGAGGTTAGATTTGACCCATTCGAGTTCTTGCAAATCCACAAATTCATCTAATTGCCCCCACACCGAAATCAGCAGCAACATATATATATATATATATATATATATATATATATATATAAAGCTTTGGTTGTGCACTCCTCTAGTGCAAACAGCCATGTGCACTCCTTCGTAGCCGTTCGATCTGAGAGCTTGATCAAGATCGTCATCCAATGGTTGGATTCCGCTCCCGCTCATCTGACTTATGTGGGGGGGGGGGCGCAAATGCATCATTTCACACCCCACCCCCAAATTTCCTTTCCTCTCCTCACGATCTAAGTCCCCCATGCTCTCATTCTTCCTCAAATCTCCTTTCCTCTTCTGAAAATCCTAGCTCCCAAAAATCCCCAACCAAAGTTCATCCCCAATTCTCCTCGCGCTCTCATACTCCTGACACTCTCAGCATCCTCATGCTATCACCTTCGTCCCTCTCCTAGTCGCCTTCTCAAAACCCTAGCTCCAATAAATCTCCAAATTGAAACTACCCACCTCGACGATTCTCCTCTCCCTCTCTAATCTACCGACTAATCACCTCTCGATATCCACCAAACCCTTGCTCCGAATCCATTGTAAGACCTCTCTCTTGGTCGAAGAAGCTGTCCCATTTTCGATCGACGCTGTCATCTCAAAAATCAAAACCCCAAGGTATAAAATTTTTCCTTCAATTGAGTTAAATCGAAACTCTAGTTTCTTCTTAGATTAATCTTGTTTAAAAAAATTTTGGTAAGTTGCAGAGCTTCATGAAATTAGGTGGATTGGGGGATAGATTTGGGATAGTAATTTGCAAATTTGTTAGTTTATGGTTAAAAAATATTCTTAGGTTAATTTGATAAATCGAAACCCCAATGTATAATATTAGGTAGATTTTAAACACTTTAGTCATTCAGGTTTTTTTATTCAATCAAATCTGAACGTATACTGTGATAACTATTTGATTATATATTGGATTTTGTAATAGGTATGGAGAGTAGGGAAGGTTGCTCACAACTGGGTGAAATTTTTTTGTGTATTCAGGAAGGTGATTTTACACCCACTCTTGACGAGCATCTACTACCAAAGTTAAGTATGATATTTGATATCCTTGAGCTAGCAGAAAATTATTATGATAGCTATGCAAAATGTGCGGGTTTTCAAATGCGTAAGGGACCTCATAAATTGAAGAATGGTGAGGTAATGGAAAAACGTTTCTTTGTAATAAAACGGGGGTATCAAAAAGTAAGAATAATGAAATTAGAATGGGTACTACATCTAGAACTGCTTGTAATGCATTGGTTCGTGTGAAATTAAACAAATAAACGAATTCATGGTCTTTTATTCTTTTCATGAGGTACACAATCATGCATTCACCTCACCCGGTAGACTACATTGGTTGTCCCGTAACCGTGTTGTGTCAAGTTCTGATAAAGTCATAATGGAGCAACTTACGGGTGCTAATATTCCTACATGCAAACAAATGCTTTTTTTCGAAGGTTCAAGTGGGGGATATGATAGGGTTGGATTTACCGTAACCGATGCCAGAAATCATGAAAGAGACTTGAGGGAGTCAATGAAAGGTCACGATGGTCAAATGTTGGTAGACTTTTTCAAATGGCAAAAGAAAAAAGATCCTTCTTTTTTTTATGAATTCGAGCAAGATGAGTCTGGTAGATTGCCTCATTATTTTTGGGTTGATGGGATTGCTCGTATGAATTATGAGCTACTTGGTGATGTAGTTTCCTTTGATGCAACACATAGTACAAACCGTTACGGTATGTTATTTGTTCCATTTGTTGGAATTAATCATCATTGGCAGTCTGTTTTTCTCGGTTGTGGTTTCATCCTAAATGAAACGACTTCATCTTTTGTCTGGTTATTTCAAAAATGGGTAGAAGTCATGAAGAAAGCTCATGTTGGCATTGTAACAGATCAAGACCGGGGTATTGGTGCTGTAATTAAACAAGTTTTCCCTCAAATTTGCCATAGATATTGCATATGGCATATTTTAGATAAGATTCCCTCAGAGGTGCCTCGATTGGTTCAAAATGTTAAGTTTTTAGATGTTTTAAAGATAATATTTGGAATTCGTATAATAGTGTTTGTTTTAAAGAACAATGGAAGTCATTGGTTTTGGAATTTGGGGCAGGAAAACAATAAATGGTTGAATGATTTTTTGAAATTCGTGAGAAATGGCCCCCAGTATATCATAGGGCTCATTTTTGGGCCGGCATGTCAAGTAGCCAAAGAAGTGAAGGAATGAATTCTTTCTTAAAAAAGCACACGCAAAAGAAGTATTCACTTCATGAATTTGCCTTGATATTCGAAAGAGTAATTAGTAGACAAAGAGAAGAAGAACTTAAAGAGAACCATCGTACACTTGATTGAGAACCTAAATTGAAGACCAGATGGTATATGGAGGAACAAATGGCCCAAATCTACACTTTGGCAATGTTTTATGACTTCCAAAAGGAACTCAAAGCAAGCCTATTATATAATGTGAATTTAGTGGAAGGTGATGTCAATGCTACTAATGCTTATTATATAGTGACATTCATTGGTAGGTCAGAAAAGGAGACCATGATTACTTATTCCAAGGATACTCACTTTGGTTGTTGTTCATGCTTTATGTTTGAATTAGTTGGCATCCGTTGCAAGCATCTTTTGGCTTTTCTTAAATTCTCTAATTGTAATGAACTTCCGAAGCAATATATTTTAAGAAGATGGAGCCGAGAAGTAATTAGAAGAAGCTACACATTCACAAATTTTGGTACATATGAAGGCAATAATAGCGAGAATTTTGCTTCCCGCTATTGTGAGTTAAACAACTTATCCAAAAAACAAGTTGAGATTGGACTATCTTCCGATGAAAGGTATTTGTTCATGCGTGACAATATGATCAAGTCTATTGAAGGCTTTAATATAATAACACCCGAAGGTTGTAGTGGTGGGGCTAAAGGTAGTGGAACAAGATTACATGGGAAGGACTTGGTATTGTCTCAAGTCTCGGTAGAAGAACCTCGTCAATGTAATACCAAGGGAAGACCAAGTGGAAAGAGGTTGAAACCAATGCGCGAGAAATTAAAAGGATAACCAAGGAAGTGTAATTGTTGCGGATTGCGCGGGCAAGGCCATGATGCAAGAACTTGCCCAAAGAGGCTTGATAGGTATATCATGAATTTGTCTACATTTGATTTGTCTTAATTAAACATACACTTTCTTATTATTTGTTTAAAATTAGCATAATGACTTACTTTTGCTTCATCTTTTCAATGTCACCAGGGCATTCAATGAAGAAGAGGTGAATTCCTCTACTGAAGATAGTTCCAAGTATGGTAATGATTATATGAACTCAGGGAAGTATTTGACTCGCAAAAAATTTGGTAAATCTGATGCCTTACTGTATTTTATTTTGGAGATGAATTGGTAGGCAGTGATGAATGCATGGAACATCAGGTTGAATTTTTTGTTTTCCCCACCTACCAAGTCAAATATATTTTTGTGCTTCTCTGTTTTTATATACTTACTGGACTGGTGCACACAGCTGTGTGCACTCCTCCTCAGCCGTCTGATCTTACACTTGATCATGATCCATATCTAGTGGCTGGGTAACACTCCCGCTCATCTCACACTTAAAAAGGGGAATTTTGTATATTTACCCTTCTTTGAGCTCGGATTCAAAACTGGAGCTCTATTTGAAATTGAGCTGTGATAGTCTAAGTTTTTTGATTGGTTAAAAATTGAGCTCTGTTTGACCTCCCTTGATATTAATTGGTTATTGATCTCTGTTAAAAATTGAGCTCTGTTAAAAATTGGTTATTCATCTCCCTTGACATTAGTATTAGCAAAGGAACTCAATTTGACCTCTGTTTTATAGTTAGCTTTGTTGGTTTTTTCAGTTTACAGTCGGGATGTGTTTACGATTGAGCTGTGTTATTATTTCTGAGCTCTGTTAAAATGTGAGCTTCGGAAAAATATGTGAGCTACAATTATGCTGTGTTGATTTTTGAGAGAAGGCATAAATTTGATTTTGGGAGAGGTAGGGGTTTGTGAAGGTTGCAGCTATTTGGGTGTGGCAATCTACTGCAGCCATAGTGCTAAACCCAAACACTTATGCTTGATACACTTATGCTCCCCCAGTGAAGATGTTGTGATCATTTGAGAACATTGTGTTGTGAATGAATGTGATTTCTGAGCCTAATTAAGTTCATGTTATGAACTCAATCATCCTCTCTGTTAATATTTTTTCCTGTTATCTAATAAATCGGAGGTAAATTCATCTACCTTTATGTATTTTTTTCCAGTGGAAGATACGTAGAAACTCATATGAAGAACTACAGCAATAGCAGTTTGTTAGAATGACAGTAGAAGCATTTATATTTAAAAGAGCAGCAGCAGCGGTTTGTCTGAGCTGAAGGAACAACTTTTTTGTAGAAGCAAAATTTTTATGTAGTAGCATTGATATGTGAAGAACATGAGTTTGTTCAATTGGGTAAATCCTTCAAATTTATGTGTTGGATTTAAATTTAATCTACCTTTTGTTTTCTTCCTTGTATGCTTCTTTCTTGGAAGTGTTGTGCTCAACCTTGAAAAAATATTTGTTTTTGCAAACCATGAAGTAGTATTAATTTCTAATGAAAGCCTGGATTATGTTTAAGTACCATTTAATAGCACTTGCTAGTTTTGCCTTTACTGTACTAAAAGGTCTGGGCCAAGTATCTAACTGGATGTTCTTAATTAAGGTTTGAAAGTATAAAGTGATGAGGTTGTGTTGAGCAAAGTTCTAGGATTTTGTTCAAACTGGAGCTGAGCTACAACCTTTTCTGGAAATAGACATAAATATTTGCATTAGAGCCCGTCTAATTGAAAAGAAAGCTTTTATTTATTGATTGCTTGAACTAGATTGCCTTGAAAAATCTGCGCCTCAGTTAGCGTACCTATGAGAACCAGATCGTGTCATTAAAATGTTCTTACAATACTGCAAGAAGGTTTTTGGAATGTGTTTCTCATCTGATAGTTGTTGAAATGAGTAACGGCTGTGTCTGCAGCAGCTGCATGTATTTTTTTTCTTTCTTGAGTTGAATATGCTCCTTAATGAGTGGTGTTTTTCAAAGGATATAGAGTGATTATTCTTACTCCCCCTCACTTCTAGTGATTAGGGTATTTTCCTATTCAAACCCCTATAGGGCCTTACCAAGAAAGACAAAAAAAAACTATGGCAATCCTATTGTTAGTTTAGATGAGACAACGGGATTGGTGGGATTGAAACGGTTGATACAATTTACCTTCTTGAAGTTGACTGTGTCATCAACAAAGAAAATGGGAGGAAATGTAGCATATACTACTCCTATACCCACTTCAAAAAAATCATCTTTCCTTTTAAATGCATGATCAATACCGTTCATTATGTTCAGAATCTCATAAAACACGAAGAACATGAAATACTCTCAAAGTAGAATTTGTCTTGCGCATTGAGTAGTCATAACTGTTCAATCAAAAAAATATCATTTTGTAACTTCACTAAATGAACAAAACATGTTTGCATTCACGTTTTATGGTATGAAGTTCAGGTTTTAGCTTTTCTATAGTTTATCCAAGTGTGTTGCTACTGACCTTAGTAGAGCTGGCTTTACACATCATAGATCAGAGACACCACCAGCACCAAGCAAGCAAATACATAATAACATTCTCAACTTTAATTTAGCAATAAACTGCATAGTAATTCAGCTATTTTATTTAAGATAACTACTCTTATTTGTCAGTTAAATTAACAAAAAAAAATATTACATACTTAGCAAGATGGGATTACTTAACAAAAAAATAATATATTAACCATCAAATTCATACTTAGCAAGATGGGATTACAAAATCCATGCATAACCTTCTCATGCATAACCTTCTAGTACCCTTCACAAATTTACTAATAATTAAACATTACATACTATACCATACAACATACAAAAATACAACATAGAAAATAGATACATCCTCCAAAATACATCCAAAATATACCACCACCACCAAAATACAACATAGAAGATAGATACATCTACCAAAATATAAACATCCACCCAAAATACACCACCACTACAAAATACCAAAGATAAACTTTATACTTCAAGGGACACCACCACCACCACCGCACCACTACTTCAAGTACGCAAGAAACAACAAGATCGACACCAATAACCCACAGAGAAATCCAACCACCAAATAATGCTTTGCACCCGCCCAGTAACCACTCTTCCTCACACCGGCACAATCTTCTGACCTCAGCAACGACTGAATCACAAGCTTATCATACAATTCTCTAATTGTCGCATCTTTATCCTCTTCTTCCCCATAATTCTCTACCCAACAAAAAAATTCACATCCACTAGAAAAATTAGGACAGTTGTAGTAGGCTTTACCTGGGTTCTTCCCCGAAGTGGAATATTTGACCATTGTATGCATTCGACAAAAACATTTGGGAGCTCTAATTCTCTGTCATGAACTGGCTCTGGAACACCTGGAGCTACCACCATAGTACTTGTGGATTTGGTTGGAAGAGTGGTTCGATGCCATCCTACAAGAATCTGTCAGGTTTAAGCCACTAAACACACAAAAATCACATTCTATTAACTTATTGTAAAATATACATTACGTTACTTGATATTATAAACAATTCTCATTCTAAGAAATACCAGTCCAATCAAGCATTTTTTGCTGAAATTTAGATTTTCAAAAATCTAAAATTAAGTTCATGCTCAATGATTTGTGATAAAAATACCAGTCCAATTTAGCAATTTTGTAAATGATAAGGGATTTGCGATAATAAATCTCTAATTTTGCAACTAACTATCCTTAATCTTTTCCCTAATGATCAATGATTTGCGATAAAAATTCTGCACATTACTATCACTAATCTGTCCCCCAATGAACAATGCTTTCCGATTAAAAGTCTGCAACTTACTATCCCAAATTTTGGGATTCCTGAAAAATTATTACTTGAAATATTTAAGATACTAACATGAGATCCGATAATTCAATTTTATGAAGCTCTTCAATAGCTATAAAAAAACCTGAATAACCAAAGTGTTTAAATTCTACCTAATATTATACCTTGGGGTTTCGATTTTTCAGATTAACCTAAGAATATTTTTTTTACTATAAACGAACAAATCTACAAATTACTATCCTAAATCTATCCCCAATCTATCCCCCAATCTACCTAATTTCACGAAGCTCTGCAATTTACCAATTTTTTTTAACAAGATTAATCCAAGAAGAAACTAGGGTTTCGATTTAACTCAATTGAAGGGAAAATTTTATACCATGGGGTTTCGATTTTTGAGATGGTAACATCAATCGAGAATGGGACAGCTTCGTCGACCAAGAGAGAGATCTCACAATGGATTCAGAGCAAGGGTTTGGTTGATTTCGAGAGGTGATTAGTCGGGAGATTAAAGAGGGAGAGGAGAATCGTCGGGGTGGGCAGTTTCGATTTGGGGATTTATTGGAGCTAGGGTTTTGAGAAGGCGACTAGGAGAGGGACGAAGGTGATAGCGTGAGGATGCTGAGAGCGTCAGGAGGATGAGAGCGCGAGGAGAATTGGGGATGAGCTTTGGTTGGGAATTTTTGGGAGCTAGGGTTTTCAGAAGAAGAAAAGAGATTTGGGGAAGAATGAGAGCGTGGGGGACTCAGATCGTGAGGAAAGGAAAGGAGATTTGGGGATGAGGCGGTGTGACATGACGCATTTATCCCCCTACATAAGTTAGATGAGCAGGAGCGGAATCCAACCATTGGATAACGATCTTGATCAAGCTCTCTGATCGGACGGCTACGGAGGAGTGCACAACCGAAGCTTTCCCTATATATATATATATATATATATATATATATATATATATATATATATATATAAATGTTCCATTGAAAACAGGTTTTTTTCACCAGGTTGGAAAACAACGATCTGAGCCGTTGGATCGCTCTTGATCGTGGTCAACGGCTCAGATCGCTGCTGCCCATCACCCATCTCACTTAAGGGGAGGAGGATTAATTTGGGAATTTCGTCCCAAATAACTCTTCGCCTCATGGATTTTAAAAAATTGAATGAACCTAGGCCGTTGTTTGGCCGTTGTTTGAAACAACGGCCTAAGTTATAAAAATTGAGAACATAGGCCATTGTTTGGAACAACGGCCTTTTATAACCTAGGCCGTTGTTCCCAACAACGGCTTAGGCTATAAAATTTTATAGTCTAGGTTATTTGAAACAACGAAATTTTATAGCCCCAACAACGGCGTAGATTATAAAAGGTCGTTGTTCCAAACAACGGTCTGTATTCATTCAATTTTTATAACCTAGGCCGTTGTTTCATTCAAACAACAACCTAGGTTCATTCAATTTTTAGAGCGAATGAGGCGAAGAGTTATTTGGTACGAAATTCCCAAATTAACCCTCCGCCACTTAAGTGAGATGGGTGATGGGCGGCAGCGATTTGAGCCGTTGACCACGATCAAGAGTGATCCAATGGCTCAGATCGATGTTTTCCAACCCGATGAAAATAAACCTGTTTTCAATGGAGCATTTCTGGGACGAAGAAGCTCGTCGGAGAAGAGAACGGAAGGGATGGGTCTGGCTGCTGTCGACGAGAGCGGAAGATGAGGAGAAGGGAGATTGGGAGGGTTGTGCTAGCAGCGCTGGGGCTGGCACGACAGCGGACGGAGACATGGGGGTCGCCAGAGGAGATGATCGGAGAGGTGAACAGGTTGGGTTTGGGGTTTTTGGCGGGAAACATAGCGGAAGAGAAAGAACGGGAGGAGAGAGGAGAGAGAATAGACGGCTAGGGTTTCAATGGTGTGCAATTTTTAGGGTTTGCAGTAAAGTTGTATTTATAGGGTAAAATTAGGGTACTAGGTTAGTGAATTAAGGTCCAATAATAGCGAATTTAGGTTAAAAACAATTGAAATTGGGTTTTAAGGTTAAAGTAAGAGATAGATCTAAATCAATAGGGTTCAAATAAAAATACACACAAATAAATAAAAGAAAATAAGCTCAACTAGAATCTTTCAATCACGAAGAACGAATAATTTCATGAACAAATTTAATCAATAAGAAAATAATCAAGAAAGAAAAATAGGGTATTTAAAATATATATATATGTGTGTGTGTGTGTGTGTGTACACACACACACACACACACACACACACACACACACACACACACACATATATATATATTAATCAAATAGTGGAATGCATATAAAATTGAGCATGTTCGGGCTTAAAACAAAATAATAATAATAATAATAATAATAATAATAATAATAATAATAATAATAATAATAATAATAATAATACCGATAACAATAATAATAACAACAATAATAACAAATATTAATACCCATAGCAATAAGAATAACAATAATAATAATAAATAACGATAACGATAACGATAATAATAATAATAATAATAATAATAATAATAATAATAATAATAATAATAATAATAATAATAATAATAATAATAATAATAATAATATGCATCAAAGTAGGATTTGAGTTTAATAATTTATTAAAATTTGAAAATTAATAATATGAATAGTCGATCAATTAGGGATAGAAAACAAGTTCAAATATACCATTATTCAAAATGAATAAAATCTCGATTAGAATATACTTTAATACAAGATCCGAAATGAATCTAGCACAAAATAAATTTATAAAAAATCAAATTGTAGAAAATACACGGAAAATACTAATTGTCGGGAATGGGAGTTACATCAACGATCTTGTCAGTAACTGGAAAAGGAAGGAAAGCTAGGGTTCAGGTGCAGAAGTGTTGATTACCTTTTGAAAGAGAGAGGAGGTCTGGTATTTATAGACAGTGAGAGATAGGAGAAACTCTAACCCTAATGGACCGGGTGACCCTATTCTATGGGCCTGAAGCAGCAGAAGGCCCATAGGAGTTGTGGGCCTGCATCTGTAGGAGTCTGCGGATTCTGAGGAGATCAGATGGTCCAGATTGAGCAAGATTATTTCCCATTAATATATTTTTATTTATTTATTTTTTTTTTTATAAAAGATGGTCGAAGCCATCGTTTCATTAATGATTAATTAAGGAAACAGAGTAGTACAGTACATCAGCTAAAAACAACAACTAAAGGAAGCCAAAATAGTAAAGACAACAGCATCTAATAGCAAAGAAAGACAACAACAAAAGGTAGCCTAAAGCTAGAAAAGCAGCCATCCATCTGATACAACTAACATCAAAAGAGTTCCCTCCACTTGAGGCACCAAAATACTGATAGACCGTGCATGAAGTCCTCAATCTGCTCTGAAGTCAGCACGTGCTCCCGTCGATCTAGTCTCCATCATTGATCCTGAACCTCTTCGCTTCCTCCTGTGCTCCTGCCCAATCATAGATAAGAAGAAAAATCTTATGCATTGAGTTATGAAATCTATAGACTTTGTTGCGGAAAATAAAATCATTTCTTTCTAGCCACAGGTTCCAGATTGTAGCGGCTGTAGCTATGTCCCACGCCTTTATATCATCTACTTTGATGTATGTCTCTCTAATATACCCCCATATGTCAGTGGTCGTGCTAGGGAAGTGAGAACACCCGAATCCCCTACATACTATCTCCCACCCGAGACGAGCTTTGGGACAAAGGAACAGGATATGGTTGACGTCTTCTTGGGCAGCTAGACACATATCACATGTCGCGTCTATCTGCATGCTTCGTTTCTGCAGGTTTAGTTTGGAAAGAATAACGTTGTTGTGGGCTAACCAACAGAAAACTTTAACCCTGTACGGAATGTTGGCCCCCTAAATAACCGATTGGACTTGACATCTCGTACCCCCATCATTGATCCATTTATACATGGATGAGACCGAGAACACTTTTGAATTGTCTCTATCCCACCATCTCTCATCTGGTAAACTATTAGCCCGTCCCCCTTCCTGCGTGATCATCTCGTTCAACTCTTCGAATTGGGCTCTGCTTTCTGTTGTTATATTGTGTGATACCTTAAAATTAAAAGTACCATTTCTTCTAATGTCTGCAACTGTGAGATCTAGATCCAGAGTAGCTTCAGCTGCTTGTGGGAATTGGTTTTGCAATGTTGTTGCCCCACACCATTTGTCTTTCCAGAACCTAGTGTTTTTCCCATTTCCTACCTTGCATCTGGTGTTGGAAAAGAAAATTTCACACTGTTTTGCTATTCCCTTCCACATTATGGACACTTTTGCCGACGGACTTCTTCCTCCAAATCTGTACTTTCTTCTTTTACGGTACAGCTCGAACGAGTAGCTCCACCATTTCTTTTGCTTGTTACGGATCTTCCACCACCACTTACTTAATAGGGCTCTGTTCATATCGTGCAAAGTAATGATACCCAACCCTCTATATTCTCTTCTCTTGCAGACTCTTCCCCAGTTCACTAAGTGAAAGCCTTTGTTTCCCTCCCCGGTGCCCTTCCATAAGAATCTACGCCTCAATTTGTCTATTCTATTGATAACCCACTTAGGGAGTTCGTAAATAGACATGATAAACAGCGGAATCGCACTAAGAACTGAGTTGAGCAGAATGATCCTTCCTCCCAGTGAAAGAAACCTATTCTGCCAACCTGCTAACTTCTTTTTGATCTTTGCGATAATAAAGTTCCAGTCATCCTTGAGGAGGGCTCCTGGCTTAATGGGAGTACCCAGGTATTTGAATGGATATATGCCGATCTTGCAATCTAATATCTCCTTAATATCCCCTATCGCTGTCTCCTGCTGATCATAGATTGGGATAATACTAGTCTTGTTCAGGTTAACTTTCAACACTGACCATCCTTGGAAGCAAGCCAAGATCATCTTATAGGCAACCGCTTCCTCAACAGTCGCGCTCCCGAACAGAATTGTGTCGTCTGCATATTGTAGAATAGACATAGGTTCTTTTATTCCCTTAATTTTGATGCCTTTGATTGTGTCGTTTTCCATAGCTCTTCTTATCATTTCCGCTAGTCCGTCGGCCACGATTGCAAATAGAAGGGACGATAGAGGATCCCCCTGTCGTAACACTCTCTTGCATCTGATCTCTTTCCCCAACCATCCGTTTACCAGAATGGACGATTTTCCGCCGCGAATGCACATATTCATCCATGATCTCCATTTTGGGCCGAATCCTTTAAGCATAAGCGCCTCCTCCACACTATCCCAGGAGATTGAGTCATATGCTTTCTGAAAATCGAGGTTCAGTATGAATCCTTGGACTTTATCTTTGTGACCTCTGAAAACAATTTCGTGTGCTGCCGCTATGCTGTCCATGATGTCCCTCCCACTAATGAATCCACTCTGCGACTCAGCGATCACCTGTTGAAGGTTTGGGGCTAGTCTTTGAGCTAGAACCTTCGTTATTATCTTAAACGATCCGTTGAGAAGGCTTATCGGTCTAAGGTCCTCGTGGGAGATAACCTCGCGTTTCTTCGGGACTAGGACAATCGTAGCATAATTTAACCTATCCAAGTTCGCTACTCCATCGTGTAACTCGTGGAAGATATTCAAAAGGTCGACTTTTATGATATGCCAGTAAATTCTGAAGAAGAAAATAGGGAACCCATTTGGTCCGGGGGCCTTGTCCTGACCAAGCGTCTTAATTGCGTCCAACACCTCAGCTTCGGTAAATCTCGATTCGATCCCATCACTCCCCTATATTCTTGCGGAACTCCACATATCCTGAGCCATAGCACATCTACCAACCGGATCACCTCCTAATAGCTCGTGATAGTGAGAGTCTAGATGCTCTCTGATCAAGTCTTGGTTATCCGTCCAGATTCCATTGACATTGATCCCCGTGATATTGTTCTGTCTTTTCCTGCCATTGGCGACCTTGTGGAAAAATTTTGTGTTAGCATCTCCCTCTCTCAGCCACTGAACTCTCGCTCTCTGTTGCCAGTTTAATTCCTCCATCTTCCCTATGTGTTGTAGTTTGAGTCTTTTATTGGAGAGTTCATCTTTCTCCGAGTCCTGTAAGTCTCTATCCTCTTGAGCACCTTCCAACTGTGATATTCTACCAGCTAGCGTCTCCCGTCTAAGATTGGTATCCCTCGTTTTTTATCTGGCCCAATCTTTTAATCTCTTTCGTAACCGTCTTGTCTTCTCAACCCAAATTCCCACAGCCATGCCCTGGGCGGTAGCAGCATTCCACGATTCGGCTATTACCTGCCTAGTCTCGTCGCAAATTGTCCAAGCTTTCTCAAATTTGAAGCTGGAGTGTTTCTTTCTCTCTTTCAGGCCACAATCGATCACCAGAGGCAGATGGTCTGAAGTGTATCGTAGTACGGACTTTACCTTTGCAAAGGGAAAAACGTCATCCCATTCGTTTGACACGAGAACTCGATCTAACTTGGCCATGATGGGGTTATGCTGCATATTTGACCAAGTATATTTCCTGTCAGTCATCTCTAGCTCTAGTAACTCTAAATCATCTATCGTCTTGTTGAAAGAGTCTTGATCATAGCTGCCATGGCCCCTCCCTTTATGCTCATCGTGAAATCTAGTGATGTTGAAATCCCCCCCGATGACCCATGCCCCGTCCCATTTGCTCCTAATGAATCTTAATTCCATCCAGAACTCTTCCCTCAGTCTACTGTCGTATGGCCCATAGACGCTAGTAATTGTCTGTGACCAATCGTCACGTCGACGTCTAATTCTAATGGAGACCGTAAATGTCCCAATAAAATCGTCTACAATCTCGAATGTAGTGGTACTAGCTCCTACCGTTATGCCTCCAGAGAATCCCCTAGATGGCTTAAAACGCCATTGGAAGTCTGTTAACCCTCTAATCGAAGTGAAATCCTCCTCTATTGGCGTCTCTATTCTAGTTTTCTGAAACCCACAAATGTCTGGTCGGCTCTTGGCAATAGTTACACCTATCGCCCTTCTTTTCAACCTTTGGCGCATTCCTCTAACGTTCCAAAATATGTATACCATAAAAAACCGTAACCACCTATTCTAGAGTGCCCCCTCCCCTGATTATCCTAGGGATATAAAGTGACTAGTTTGATATCTTCTCTAATGATAGCTAGGTTGGATAATTGTTCAGCCTTAGAGGAACCCATGGCTAGACCCTACAGACTAGCGAAGTAAATGAGCGAATCATCAGATAAAGAATAAAGAACTGAACAATTAAATGTAGAGGTACCTTCTCCTGACGCAATGTCCTCTGGTGGTTTGATTTCCCTATAAGTCCATCCCTCCTGCTCGTTGTTGTGGCTATCTATGCTGACCACTGTCTTTTTCCCTTCCTCCGATATTCAGTGATTTTTTTAGTGGCCGAGCTCCCCACGCTGCCTCTAGCTTTCCTATCGTCGCCCTCTGTTTGTGTAACGGAGATGATATTGTCCTCCCATTAATATATTATTATTCTGATGGGTTCAGTTGAGTTAACCTTGTTTTCAGGGTTTAAGAAAAGTTCCCTCCCACTCGTGTGCACGATCTCACCACCTCCTAACCTTCTTCTTAATTTTATATTAGGATAAAGCAATAACTTTGTGCTTTTTTGTTCTTAAAAATATCTTAGTATTACAACTCACAACTTGATCTTCTAATGCATAAATAATCCGGTTCTTAGAATAATAATAATAATAATAATTCTTAAATGGCTTGTTGAAAATAATTTTAGACTTAAAAGATGCAAACTGAGAGGAATTTCTTCTACTTTGGAGGACATGAATTATAACTTTTGAATTATATTTTTAAAAATTCAAAAACTAAAAGTTAAAATAAGAGAAACTAATAAGTATTAATTCTGTTATAAAAAGTCGGAATGGTTTGACAGGTATAACGTTTAGTACGTGAATTGAAGGATACGATAAAACTACTAAATAGAAGTATATGTACTAAATAGAAGTATATGTACCTCATATAGCGAAATATATATAAAATCATATTACTAGTTATTCCGCATTAGACACTAAACTCTGCTGTAATGGCCGATGTATGTAATGACCTTAGGCCCAAGCAAAAGGAGAGATGAACCGAGAGCCCACAACCACATACCACCTTTGTGAACAGACCATGGTCTAATCTGATGATTAATATAACCCTTTCGGACATTCAACAAAGCATGCTCCTCTCATATTGCTCAACTACTCCTTGGGCTTTTATTAACTTCATTGGGACTTGAGATGTCTCCCTCAACTGGAAAGTATTGATCGTTGGCATTTCTTTCTTCTTCTTCTTCCGCTTCTTTCGTAAACATCTTTAATCCTTCTATAAAAAAATTTAAAAAATATAATGTTGTTATTGCATATGAAGAATTTCAAATCCGTGTATTCATTTTGAGCACGATAATTGTTACTAGTAATCCTCAAAGAGAACTCGTGTAGACAATTCATATTGTGCGAATTTAGCAATGATGTGTGAATTCTATCAAATCATGTTTATCAGTTTAAGTAGAACCCTACTATTTGAAAAGTTATTCATCTTTTTCTCCTGTAACTGAATATTGCTTTAATATTCTTGTCAGACTGTTATTATCTTATTATAAAGTAGAATCACATTTGATAATTCTAATTGTTGGATTTATGTCTTGCATACTCGATATGAAGAGAAGACGATAAAGCGAGAAGATGTATGAAACGTCATTGGTGGAAGAAGAAAGGAGCAATTGCAGCAAGCGGGAAGCAGCAAGTCAGTGTGCAGTTGTTTAATGCAGTCGAATGTGATTTCTCTCTAACTTGGCTGAGTGATTAGTAATCGACTACTAATTAATGCAGTCAATTGCAACTTGATGCAATTAGCAGTCGAATTCATTTGAAGCTCATCTTCCTCTTCAAGTTAGATCATACGATTCTTATCGTGTAGCTTTCTTCAGGGTATATCAGACGATTATTGTAATAAGACTATAACCTAGGATTTTTTTGGATCTCTATATATCATTTGTTGCCGCTAAATTTGGTGTGGGGGCAAACAGATGAATTTGTGAATTCTTAGGAAAACTGAATAGTAAACCTGTATACCTGTTCCGTCGGCCTTTGATCGTCGATCCCGCCGTAGACCTGCAAAAAATGCGAGACACCGGGGTTGTTCCCGGCGACACACCCTCCGACGCTCAAGTCAGTAATCTGAAAGACTATGAGAGAGCGCAAAAACTGGTGAAAGATTGATTACCTCCTAATGGAGATGGGTGGGGGGTATTTATAGGCGTCTCAGGGAACAGATTAGGCATGTAATTCCTGTGTATACAGATAAGGAATGTAATCCCTAATTCCCAGTGAAATGATAGATATGAATCAGGGCCGTTGATTAATATTAATCAGAAACCCTAATTCTATCCCGCTGGACCGGGTTTGTTGCGGGTTGAAACCCACACCCAGTTGTGGTGGGTCCGTTCGCGGGTTATTGGATCTGCGAGAAGGAGACCCAGTACCCGCTTCGGACCCGTTTGGTAAAATTACCGTTTTACCTCTGAACTTTAGGATTCGTGCCCAATTCAGACGGTCTTGATTAAACCCCTATTTTTAGCCATATCACGACCCCCCCACTCCTAAAGACTGAGGAGAATCAGTCTTTGAGGAGTAGTTTGACTGTTTTAGTGGCTAGGGGAGTTGTGTCGAAGTCCGAATGGGTGTTTTTGAAGCCCGAAGTGGATGGTAAGGTAATTCTTTCTTCTTTCCCGAAGTCCTGTGGTATATCAAGTTTTTATCTATCTTTTCAGACTATTTATCTAATTTTGCGGTGCGTTAGCTAGTCGTTCGGGGGTTTTAGCTGTACATCCTAGGCAATAATTGTTCGTTCGGAGGCTCAAAAATGTCCCCCGAATTTTCCATTATTTCCTATAATTTTTAGCTAATTTTTCCGAATTTTTAGAAATTTTTCGTGATTTTTAGATAAATAAAATGATTTAAATAAATAAAAATTGATTTTTTAATACCTATTTATGACGTGGCGTCATCTGAGCCCTTGATCAGGGCGGAGCGCGAGTTTCGGAGTGATCAGACGGTCCCTGCTCCTCGGCGAGTTTTTTCGCCGTATACGAGGGTCGGTACCTCGGTACCTCGGCTCGGCTTGGTACTTCGAGGACCAGCGCCTCGGCTCGGAGAGTTAGTGCCTCGGCTCAGAGAATCCGAGGTACGTGGCATCATCTGGGCCGTCTATTTCAGCGCGGATCTCCATGAAACGCTATCTTGTCATTTAGTGGACGTGGCCAAATCTGGGCCGTCCATCATGACGAGCGCGCTTTTTTACAAGATCCAACGGCTGATATGGGTCGGCGTGATTTTTTGCCATATACGAGGGTCGGTACCTCGGTACCTCGGCTCGGAGGGTCAGTGCCTCGGTTCGGAGAGTCGGTGCCTCGGCTCGAAGGATCCGAGGTACGTGGCATCATCTGGGCCGTCTATTTCAGCGTGGATCTCCATAAAACGCTATCTTGTCGTTTAGTGGACGTGGCCAAATCTGGGCCGTCCATCATGATGAGCGCGCTTTTTTACAAGATCCAACGGCTGATATGGGTCGGCGTGATTTTTTGCCATATACGAGGGTCGGTACCTCGGCACCCCGGCTCGGAGGGTCAGTGCCTCGGTTCGAAGAATCCGAGGTACGTGGCATCATCTGGGCCGTTCATCATGGCGTGCATCACGAGGATGGGGTTCATACATTAGGGGAAGGGGTAGGATTTTTCGCGTGACATAGGATGAAATTTCCTCCTATGCCATGACACACACACACACACACACACACATATATAGAGAGAGAGAAAACAAGGAAGGTAAAGTATCACCCTGGCTATGTTAGCTACAGAGACATCCCAAAACTCATACCTCAGCATTTCAAAATGAAAATCAACACCATTAGATATAATCTACACCTTAAAAAGTAACTGTGTGCAAATTTTCAAAATGTTTTAATAGATTTAACCATTTATCATGTGACTAAAAAATCAACATTTTACAAATGGTTTAGAATTACTCTATTATTAGGTCGCAAGATGAGTGGTTAAAATTCGTCGAATTCATTTCAAATTTTGTACGCATAGTTTTTGTAATGTAAATTACATCTAACGGTTTGAATTTTTTATTTTGGATGATTGAATATGAGCTATGAGATGTCTCCTTACTAATTTGGGTTGGGTGACACCCTAGCCCCCCTTATTCTCTTATTATATATATATATATATATATATATAGAGAGAGAGAGAGAGAGAGAGAGAGAGAGAGAGAGAGAGAGAGAGAGAGAGAGGAATTAGTGGAGGTAAGGTGCCACCCTACATGAGAATCATACACACTTGGCCATATTTGGAGGTAAGGTGCCACCCTACATGAGAATCATAGACATTTGGCCATATTTGGAAGAAATAAAATGAAATTTTTGATCCATGCCGTTGAGATGATCTTGATTTCAGAAACATTGGTGATACAAAATCACTATACTTGCATATGTTCTGCTCATCCATGATGTGATCTCATTTGTTCAAGTCCAGAAAAACGGTTCATTTTGCAATCGCATGATGGATGAGCAAAACATGTGCAAATTTAGTGATTTTGCAAAAGCCTATGTTTAATAATATGAAGATCATTTTCAACGACATGGAGTGTCTCATTAGTTCTATAGCAGAAAAACCGTCCATTTTGCAATTACATGATTGATGAGCAAACATGTGCAAATTTGGTGATTTTGCATCATCCTATGTTTAATAATGTGACAGATCATTTTCAACAACAATGATCAAATTTTTCTTTTTCATTTCTTCCAAATATGGCCGAGTGTGTACGATTCTTAGGTAGGGTGGCAACCTACCCCCATAAATCCCATATCTTAAGTGATAACTCATTTGGAAATAACTATATAGAAACCCTATTTTGGGACATTATTTGAACAATCCGAACAATTCAAATCAATCTACATGACTAAATTAATCTAAATGTCTAAGATTGTAAGATCAAGTTAATTGTGACTCGTTTTTCCACACATTCTCTCAAGTTGTATGGCTGATCATTGTTATTTTTGTAACTTCATATAAGGAAAAATGGAATATGAATGATTTAACTTGACATCTTCAAAACGACTTGATTTGACATATTTAAACTAATTTAGTCATGTTAATCAATGCACATCATCCATAGGATGGCCATGCATAGAGTTCTTATGATGCTTATCTTGAGAATGGTTCTCAAGGTGCCCGAGCTCATCATGGTGGGGTCATCCTATAAACGATCCAAAATGTTCATCTTGTTCTAAACATCCAACATAGACTACGCATGTGAGATCAAGTCATTTGCACTCTCTTTTTTTCTTTGCATTATAAAAAACAAAGATATTTCAGCCATATAATTTATTAATGTTTTAATTACAGAGGCAAACAGATTTCAAATGACTTGATTTCATATTCTTAGACTATTTGAAGCATATATAATAAAATCGACGGTTTAGATTGCTCATAAAATGCCTCCATAATGAAAGCGAACCATAAGCTCGAGCACCCAGAAAACCTCCCATATAACACACACACACACACACCCCTTCTGTTGTGCACTCGGCCTTTTGGCCTTCGTATCGACCATCCGAACCATTCACATTGATCTACACGTCTAAATTAGTCTAGATATGTAAAATCAAGTCATTTGAAATTCATTTATCCATGCATTGAAGTGTTACAAAATTGTATGGCTGAATATCTTTTTTTTATAATGACATGATGGCTAAGCAGTTAAAATCCAATTAATCGCTAATCGGAGGCTACGCGATTATTTTTTTGTATTTTTCAATATTTCTGTAACCTCCGTTCCTATAAATACTTACTTTCCAAATATTTTCAGTATTTTTAATCATTTATAAATTTATTTTGTGTTAAATTCGTTTTGAGATTTTCTATTTAAATATTTTCCGATCGAAAATTTTATTATTTCGAGTAATGATGTATTTTAAACTTGTTTTATAATCTTAATTTATCGGTTAATTGTATTTGAGCCCAAATCATGTATATTATAATTATTGAAGTATTTTAATAAAGTTGTTAAACCCGAATATTATTTTATTGTATGGTTTTATTATTATTATGATTATAATTACTAATTGTTATTTCTTGATTTCTTTAATTAAAAATTCATCTATCAAATTATTTTATTTTTATACCCGATCTGATTTTCTTGGCGAGTTCCAATTTATTTTAAGCACAATTCTTATTATTTCAATTGTGTTATTTATTTATGTAATTGGGTTGAAATTTTCGTTCATGAACTATTTTTCTTTTTTATTGGGTTATCTATCTTGTGGATTTTATTTATTGAAATTGTGGGTATTTTTATTTGAACCGTGTTGATCTTGATCTATCTCCTAATTGAACCCTAAAACCCAATTTGATGTGTTCTTGACCCAAATCCGCTATTATTGGACGCTAATTCTTCAACCCAGTACCCTAATTGTACCCTATAAATACAACTCTACTGTAAACCCTAATTTCTGCACACAAATCGAAACCTAGCCGCCTATTCTCTCTCCTCCTGTTCTCTCTCTCCTGGTTACTATTCATCTTCCCCAGATCAACTACCCCCAACCCTCTCCGGCTTCGTCCCCGACCTTCTCCGGTGAGCCCATCCCCCTCTGGCGACCCCCATCGTCGCTGCCCTCTACCAGCGCCACCCCCGAAACCCCAGATCCCGATTCCACTCCCCCCTCCTCTCTTCGACAGTAGCCACAGCCAAAATCCCAACTCCTTTCCTCCCTCCTCCCTGTTTCGATCACCGGCACACCGAGCCACTAGCGCCACCCCGTGCGCCTCCGCCGGAGACGTCGACCTCGTCCCTGGCCGCCAGTCGCCGCGAGTCCCCCTTGCCCCTGCCGTTCTCTCTTGCTGGTGTTGCTGCAGTCTCTTTATGTGCTGTGTTGGGTTCTTTTGTGCACGTATATTGCACGTATTATTGGTGGGTCGAACTAGTTCGTGAGTTCGTTGCTTCGGGATTCTCATCCTGTTATTCTTTATACACAAATTAACCATCTAACAGGTAAGTCACTGTCCTCTTGAATTGCTAATTGTATCAAATTCAAGTGTTATTGAAATTCTTGCAAGTAGATCTCTTTGTTATCATATTATTCTTTGTTTATCTTTCTCGTTGGGTTTATTAAGGGTTTACATGAGCTAACCCCAATACTCTTGACATCGTGCCAATTTGACTCCAAAAGTACTGAATCTTGCATACATCATATAGTATGGATATTAGGGTTACACAAATAGTCACGATACAACTAAATTATTCTAGAGACAAATTGTTAGGTTGTATGTTGTTTGATCGTTTGATGATTAATTGATGTTAGACTTGTATATATATGTGTTCTAATTTTTACTTATCATATTTGGACACCTATCATGCTAGATACACAATTTATTGACTATAGAATCGATACCCGACATGTTCAATTAATTTTATTTTCAAGAAATAACCCTAAAAAACTGTACATGTTTGCTGACCTGAACTTTGATCGCTGTTTTCGAACAGGTAAATGACCTTAAAATAAAATATTTTTTGAATAAGAAATGTAGCCCCGAGTGTCTAGTTGCCAATAACATCCAGAATTTTCGAATTTCGGGCTTTGTATCAAAAGTTATGTCCGTTTTACTATAGCTGTGTTTTTACTTTCAGATTTTCAGATTCTCGTACCATTCATGTTCAAACAGTAAAAAGGTTGATCAAATGATATAATTTTGCTATGAAAATTTCCAGATTGATGTTTAACATGTTTAAGAGTCTAGATTATATTTTTACTGATTTTAATGTTGAGTTTTTGCTGATTCGAAAATTAAAATAACAAGATGTCGAATTTCTGCCTGAACATAAAACCTGAAAAGAAATATGTGTTTGACCTAGCTACTGTTGTCGGAATTTGAACTTTAAGTATGCGTTGGAACCGTATGAAAGTCTAGTTTCCATATTTTCTGACGGATTCAACTTTCGATTCCTGAGTCAGCGGGAAACTGCACTTTTGTACAGATTGCGCATGCTGTCCAGAATTTTAGATCTCTCTTTTTAATGGATTAATAATTCCTATGTTGTACTATTGTATGATTTAATGAATGTATGTTGCATTGCATGTTCCCAATGAGTTATTATCACTATTCTAACCGTCTTATCCATGTTATCAACCTATTATTTTCTTATTGATACTACTGTTCACCTCTTGTCCCTTAATTGCATATTGTGTTGTTGCATTGGTAAATAATTAACAAGCCAGGGTTTAAGGGTTGACTTTTAGTAGTGGACAATATAGAAACTGTACTCGGAGGAGGGGCCCGTGTTTCCCTAAATAATATTCCGGCTATTGTTTTATCAGTAATTGTGGTTATGGCCGTAACCAATCTATCGTGTATTGTATCGTTGCCGATGACCGTACCGTACACGGAAAGGTGAATAATGTTTAATGTTGAAGAGTATATGAACTATAGAGCCCATTACTAAGTCTAAAACATAACTTGTTCGTATGTAGCAACCATGTAGTAAAATGATGGATGCATGAAGTGCTACATTAGTTAGGATTAAAATAATTAATAGACTTAAGGATCACACTACATCGACACTGCATATTGTTCCTAGTGGTATCGAATATTGGCTAAGTGTTACCGTTATTGATCATTGATTATTGTTATTGATATTGCATCATTATTATAGCCATTTTATCGACTATCATGATTTTTGTCCCATGTTATTGATTCCTATTGATCCATTGATTCATTATTATATCGTTATTCCATTGTTCTCTGCTTTCTCTACTTGTTGTCCATGACTTGCTCTAAGGATAATTATTTTTCTCTTTTTAGATGAAATATTTACAGGTAATGATGGAGAATTACCAGATGGATTGGCAGAACAACATTGGTGAAGGAATTGATTGCATCGCCGCTTAATAAATAATTATTGCTTTGTTTGGAGACTTAATTATTGGATTATTGTTATTTTATTGTATTGGACTTATGATCCGAATATTGCTATTTGTTTCCAGACGTTGAATTATTATTGTACTTGGATATTTTATATTGTTTCAATTCAAGTATTATTGTTCATGAGATTATTATTGTCTGTGCAATTGTTCTGTATTGTTTATATTGTTGAGTTGATCGATTAAACAGCTTATGGGTGACGTTAGTCATTCGCTGGACTTTTGTCATGTACTCGTATTCCGTATTTTTGGGAAGCGGGGCGTGACAATTTCAATAGTTAACGATTTAATCAGATATAATCGACCGATTAGTGGTTAATCGGCCAATCTTAAGTGGCCAGTTAACAGATTAAATCTCCTCATTTAATTTTCATGCTCGTTTGCATTATTTGGGCTCAATCCGACCCAAACTCAAATCCAAAATCCAAATCCCTTATGGTCGTTGCGCAAACTCAAACCTGACTCGCCGCCACTCTCTTCTTCTTCCTCGTGCAAACCCAAACCCAAACCGATTCTCTTCTTCATCCTCGAGCAAACCCAAACCCGACCGTCATCACTCCCCTGCATCGTCACAAACTTGACCCAAACCGCATCTACTGCACCTCCTACACGATTTTTTTTGATTTAATGCTCGATTATTTTTTGAATAACCTATTAATCACTAATCGTTCCTAGACGATTAGTTCTAAAAACCAATTTTAACTGCCTAGCATGATGGATGGGCAAATGAATTTCAATTCACTTGATTTTACTTTTAGACTAATTTAGATGTGCAGATCAATGTGAACGGTTCGGATTGTCGATACGAAGGCCAGAAGGCCGAGTACATACGGAGGCGAGTGCCCAACGGAAGGTTTGTCGATATATATATATAAAGAGAGAGAGAGAGAAAGGAATGCTCCATTGCAAACCACTAAAGCCGTTGTTGGGAACAACGGCTTCAGTTATGTTAACACTGAAGTCGTTGTTTCCAACAATGGCTTAGGTTATAAAACTAAGTCGTCGTTGGAAACAACAGCTTCAGTGTTAACATAACTGAAGCTGTTGTTCCCAACAACGGCTTTAGTGGTTTGCATACCCGTTTGCATGAGCAATGCTCCATTGCAAACGGGTATGCAAACCACTAAAGTTGTTGTTGAAAATAACGGCTTAGGTTATAAATCGAAGCCGTTATAAACCTAAGCTGTTGTTCTGAATATAACCTAAGCCGTTGTTCCGAATATAACCTAAGTCGTTGTTCGGAACAAGGGCTTAGGTTCAAAATAAACGAAGTCGTTGTTCAGAACAACGGCTTCAATGGTTTGCAATGGAGCATTGCTCTGTGTGTGTGTGTGTGTGTGTGTGTGTGTGTGTCTTTCTCATGGTTGAAAATCATGATAAGGATTCTCAGGATTTCCATAAGGTATTTTGATACAAAGGTTGAAGCTTCTGTCACCCCTCGGGTTTCTATTGATTCTTCTTGATCAACAAAAATATTATATTTTGAAGATTTATCTTCTTACTCACTGGGACACTTTATGTCTATAGACTAAATATTTTTTTGCTCAGTGAAGCCGTCTGAATCAGTGGTTATAATCAGTAGATTCTTGTATTGATTCATAAAAAGTTTCACATTCCATACTATATCCAATATCATATTCATGTTTCTCAAAATAATTTATACATGGCTAGTATTGCCGCTCCCCACTCTATACTTTTATTTTTGTCATTAGCCTACATAGGTTTTACTTTCACCCAATTTGCTTCATCGGTTCTCCAACTCGCTCCCCTATTTATTTTTCTAGGTTCTCTTCTTGTAAAAACCTCCACCCATGTTGTCTTCCCCTCAATCTTTGCTTGTCTATGGGTCCATCATGCTTCCTTAGCTTAGGTTGGCTCCATCCTGCATGAAATCGTTGTTGATAGTCCTGGTTGGCGATATCATTTGCACAGGGAGTCCATAGACAAGCAATATAATGATTTATTCAAGATAAATTTTGTAGCATAAAAAATATAACAAAAGGTGATTCAACAGGGGCTGAGAGTAATTTCAACAAAGAAAATTCTTACTGGTATCACTGCCCCTTCCAAGCTGACTATGCGCTCCTTTATATAGACAATACACCTTCGGGCTCCAAATCTCTCCTCTAATCAACATAAAGCCTTTTCAAGGATAATTAATTGAGTAGCTTAACAACGTTTAGTAGCCCGAAGAGATATTTTGATTGGTTAGTTATGCCATTTGGTCTAAAATGCACCGCAAATATTTCAGAAATGGATGGACAGTATGTTTGGACACCTACCATTTATAATGTGTATATAAATGATATTCTAGTTCGTTCTTCTTCCTCGGAACATAAATAATACCTATTACTATCAGAAAAATTCTAAATAAGAACAGAGCGGTTTTTAAAAGAGAAATTAAATACATATATAGGGGGTGAGGTGAAGAACCTATGAAGCAAATTAGGTAAAACCTACTTAGGCTATGACAAAAATAAAGTTTAGCTATGTTATGTTTGATGGATAAGATATGAGTGGTGAGTGGCATACTAGCCACGACCAATGTACTGTTAACTTTTACAAAGAGAATTAGCTTTACGTTGATTAGAGAAGAGATTTGGAGTATATGGCTCCTTTTATATAAAGGAGACCAAAGTCAGTTTGCAAGGGGCAAGTGATATGAAAAAGAATTTCCTTTGTCAAAATCATGGTTTTAAAGATTGGCTAATCTCGATCTGATTCGGCCAATCTGGATCATCTTTCAAGTGGACGCTCTGATATAACCCCTAAATCTCGAGATTGGCGAGATAACTGGGAGATCAGCCGAGTTAGCAATTGGATTGGATGGGTCGGACGGATCTGTAATACCCCTAGTATGTACTACTTTTCTTACAATAAAAATATATATGCATTGTTATATATATATACATGTGCATTGACATTGTTATTTTTATTTTTATTTCTATGTTTATTTTTTGTTTAAAATATCCATATGTTTAACTTTTTTCTTTCTTAAAGAGCCCAATCCAATAAGGTTATTTAGGAGTTAAGTGAAATTACATAAAGACTAAGGGGGTTAAATGCAAATAAGGGGTACACCTAAGCTATTCCTAGAGAATTTCACACTCCTTTCCTTCTCTCTTGAACTGGCCGGCAGCAACAACAGCAGCTTCTTTTCCCCTTTCTCTATATATATGTGTTACTACTACTACTCTTACTACTGCTATATTACTACTCTTACTGCTGACTATAACTACTACTACTGCCTACTATTACTGCAGTCTACTACTACTATTAGTGTTGTTTACCACTACTATTACTGTTGCTGCTACTGTCTACCATTACTACTGCTGTTGTTGTTGCTATCTACTGCTGATGCTGATGCTGTCTTTCACTACTTCTACTGTTGTTTACTACTGCTTCTCCTACTACTACTTCAACAACAACAACTACTACTACTACTATACTACTTTATACTACTACTATTGGATTGGAGCAAGAAGTCAAGAAGACTAAAGGTGTAAGGAGGAGGAGATAGCAACTTGAAGCTTGCAAACAAATCAAAGTGGATATTCTTCACACCTCATGTATTATTATTTTTCTTTATATATTTTTTTTATATATGGAATGAATGATTGATGCTTACTAGACATTATAGTGGGTGTTCTCCTTTCTTACTTATGAATGTTATGAAATTATATGTATAAAAATGCTAGTGAATAAATAAAGATTTAATCTTTGTGTTAAGGATGATAGAAAGTGTAAAAGATGAATCTTTTATGCAAGATCATGAATAAAAACCAGGTCTTGGGCATGATAGATTGCATGGTTAATTATTAAACATAAAGTTGTGATTGTATGATGTCTTGTGTGGTGGTTGTTAATCAATAAATTGTTCTAAATAAACTTTTCATGCTTGAATGTTTAAAGTCTTTTTATTAGCAAGTTAGCAAACTCCTAATTTTGTGTTAGTAAGCTACTAATATTGTATTAGTAAGCTACTAATAAGTTAGTAAGCCTAATATGTGTTAGTAAGCTCCAATGTGTAGTTGAGAACTATATAAGGATTTTCTTGTATAAGTAGTGATCATGTTAGTAAGTTAGTAAGTTAAATAGGTTAGTATGGTAGTAAATTAGTAAAGTAAATTGTAGTAAAGTAAAGAACTATGGGTAGTATAGAAGAGATTGTAGGCATGAATGCGGTGATTGATGGAATACCGTATGCATGTGTATGCGAGTATGCATACTTGAATATTTACATATGGTAGTATTTTGTGCACATTAAGTGCACTAGTATGGTGCATGTTGGGTCGACCTCTAGTATAATTTGAAAGCTAAGTTGAACCCAAATTAAATCAAGATAAGACTTGTTGAGATCTAACTAGATTGAATTCACTTAGAACCTAGTTAGTGAATTAAGTTAAATTAGTTATGTAAACTTGCTCAAGGATGAAAGTGGAAACTAGGAGCACAGTTTAATTAACTTAGAAAATAGAAATTGTGTTAATAAAGCAATTAGAATCGAGTAAGTTGGTGAAATAAGAAATTAATTTAGGATGATTGGTAAGGGCAGACACTAGTTGGGCGTGTACTCACCTGTCAAGGGGACACGTGCGGCGGTATCTCGTCTGGGACACGCGTGGCGTGATCTCGACTGTTAATTTCTGGGATTTAGTGATAAGAACATGATGTAAATGTAAGTCACAAGTCCTGTCGGAACTTAGAAGATGGACTCTTAAATTTCTGTCAATGTTCTGGGTTATCAATACGAACAAGAAGCAAGAGTGTAACTCTAAGTCTCTGGACGGAGTAGAGGTGACCCTATCGATTCGCCTTATGTTCATGATAACTTTGATAGGGATAGGAGTGGAAAAAGACCATGATTCCGGCAGAGCTGATGATCACCGGCCTAACCAGGAATGGAGAGAGACCACGATCCTGTCGGAGTAGAGAATGACCATGATCTGAACGAACAGAGTGATCACTACCGTTCGGAGTGGAGAAGAACCATGATCCAACTACAGGAGCGGAAATGAACCGCATGTACTGCAGACTCTACCAGTCACTAGATGAATATCAGAAACAGAAAAGAGTACAAGAGTAGGATGCATGGCGAGGGATAGAACTCTATCATCTGGAGAATACGAACTCAATTTGGGGAGTATGTAGTATGGGATGCATACGTTTCCAAATCAAGTTTGCATTAGATTAAGCGCATAGTGTGCATATGAGTTGTACATTAAAATCTAGATCATGGCATACACTGATACTTGTGGATTGATTTTCACATTTTTCTTCTGCATCAATATTGATTGTTGAGGATTTTGGAGATTGCGGATTTCGTCCTCATTGCGTCAGTTGTATTCAACTGACGTGTCCACAGTTTGCTAATTACAAGATTGCTGATCGTGGAGCATGGGACTCAAGCTGCGAAAAGCATCCAAGTAGAGGATATAGTTTTCTTACGCAATGTAAGTTTCTAATTTCCTGTGATTTATGTATTGTGTACTCATTGAAGTAAAGATTTTGGGTAAGTATCACAAACTTTCATTGTGTAGAACACGGGACGCTACAGGATCGGCTCGGTTCCAACCTGAAACGACCGATCCTATGATTAGAAAAGTTGAATGTTTGAATTTTTTATTCATGTGGATCATTTAATCCAAGCAATAAAGATATAATTGTGTAATGAACATTAGTTCACATATAGTTTTTTTTTTCTTATATGTAAATAAAATTTTGTATTATTTGGTCTTCCTATTTCTACTTAGTTTTATTCTACATTAATAATGCTCTAAATCTAATTAAAATCTTCAAGTCTGTAATTAAAAATATTAAATTTGTAAGAAGAATTATTTAGATTCATCAATTCATTTTTTTAAAATTAATTATTATTTAAAAATAATTTAAATATAAAAATATATTAGATAATTATGTTTTAAATTTTAAAATAATGCTCGACCCAAAAATTTGATACACTGCTCAGATTCTACCGATCCGGCTGATACTGTTCCCGATCCAAATGTTTGGAAAAACCTGGTCCGGCTCCGACTCCGGCTCCCGAGTTTTGAAACCTTGGTTAAAATTACTCTAAACTCTTTCTCTTTGTCTTTTCTCTGCTGCAAAATTTTGTATATATATAGAATAAGGGACTAGGGCTTCACCCTTGCTAAGTTAGCTTGGGAAACATCCCAAAACTCATAAATCAACATTTCAAATATCGTGCTCGGGAAGGAGATAGAAAGTCAAATGTTCAAGTAGGCTCAGATATTACAAAGTATTAAATATGCTACAAAAATGAAACTTTTGTAGATGGTAATATTAACTTACATCATTGTGCATATCCTTTGATTTCTGGGGCTTTGTATCCTTAGCCATGTTAGTGGAAGATACTTTTCCTTTTTCAGATAAGAGACCTATATAAAATAGACCGTTATAGATACATGAATACAAAAAAGAATTCAAAGAAGCAAAAAAAACTAAAGAAAGTCTAAACATGTAGAATCCTTTTCCTTTTTTGGGAAAGTAAACTCCTTTTATGATTGCGCCTAGTTATAGATAGAATAGCATGAGGGCCAAAGCCGTAATCTAGTACAATCTATTGATACGAGAAATAACACTCTTACGACAAAAAAAATTCACATAACTCATTACAAAAAGTTCCAATAATGTGAATCATCTCTTTACTACGCATTCTCCATTACAATGCATTAAAATTATATGAGCAAAGGGAGTCTCATATGTGTAGGACCTAGCAAATGGGACGCGTAGGGTACCTATGCGTATGGGTCACCAGGGTTCCGGGTTCGACGACCCAAGTCAAAAAGTAACCGAACTTTTCTCACTTCGGACCCAGCCAGCAGGTACCCGCTAATTTATGGGGTTTTTTCTAACATATATATTTGATAATTTTATTTATTTAACTTAAATAATTATTTGATAAAATCAAGAAGAAAAAGCATCTCGAGAATCAAATTAATCAAATAAAACCCTATATATAAAAGATGAAAGAAATTAAATACAAACCATATCTATCCATTATTTGAAAGAAGTGGAGATGCCTGAGAGGGAGAGCATAATAAAAGGGGGAAGAGAGAGAGATAGCTTTGCCTTCGAATCGAGGATCTCACATCCACAATACAGAATAGAGAGATCTCAAAGAATAATGATAGAAACTATAAAAACCCCATATCTAATTTAGTTTTGATATGAATTGGGTAATGAGTTTGTGGGCTTGGGTAGTTAAGAAAGAGATGTTTATTGGGTTTGGCTTTATAATTAGTCGGTTAATGGATTTGGATAAAAATATGATGGGCGTGTAAAATATTTGATTTAATTATTTAAAAATATGGGTACCTGTGGGTACCCGCGGGCATAACCGACCTAACCGGCATTTTAACCTTTATCGACAATCCGGACCATTTACTTTGATATTAATGTCGTAATATGTATGCCTATAAATTATCAAGTGATTTGGATATCATTTATCCATGCTTTAAGTGGTTACAAAATGAATATTTTTCAATAACAAACAAAACTGGACTCTGCGATGCATAGGCAAGAAGTCTCCACACGAGTTATTTTTTATACACATACATCGTATGACATTAGAAACAAAATAAACAATATTGATTGTTGATATAAAGTCTCACATGCATATGAGGTTCTCTTTCCTCACTTTTTTATTTATTTCTTGAACATCATAAGTTTGTTCATTTCTTATTTAAAAATTCTTTGATTTCTCTCTTGCCAAATATGCCAAATATTTGTCGTTAATGTCGGGCAGGAGAGACAAAACACCTTATTCTTTTCCTTGAAAGAGCCATATATTATTTGCAATAACGTTAACCTACCCCTTTTAGGCCTATTATCCTAATCTATTTCGGCTTATGCTCCAAATATGTTTTGAGAATTGACATTCAAAGAACAAGTGATTAATATTTTGTTGTTTAGCACGCATAACACACAAATTATGTATAGTTTGGGAATTTAGTGAGCAAAATGTTTGGGGTTCAAACCCCCTCTTGCCCCAATATGGTTCATTCATGTCCATAGCCACTTTGGTCCATTCGACTCAAAAAGTTGCGGGGTATTTTTCCCCAAAAAAATAATAAACAGGGGATGTAATAAAAATGCATCTTCTGGAGATTCCCATGATGAAGAGATATTAGTTGCTTCTCTTGTTGGAGAGATAGAGTTGGTTGCTCTAGGGAGGATTTCACTAACCCTCATAGGCTAGAAATTCCCTCTTGCTTAGGCTGCAAGTAAGTCATAATTGTGGATCCGGTTGAGCTTGTAGGCCAAAAAATGACCCATGTTCTTTGCCCTTTTGGTCATGCATGTAGCTTGGTGCACGATAAATTGACAACACCCATAAAACTTAAAAAGAACTTATAGAAATAAAAACAAAATGTAAGATTGTGGAAAAAGAAAGTGTAGATTGGGATGGTTGGACGAGGGATCTTCGTGATATGGCAGAACTTTTGAGTTGCTCTTAAACTGCTAAGAGCATTGGTACTGCTATGCGGGAGAATTTTGATGTGTGTGGCAAGGTGATCGTAGTAGGGATGTGTAGTGTTTCACTGTCTGGAGATATTGTGAAGGTGTCGTTAGTATAGAGAGGGCTTTAGCCTTAGAGGTTTTGTACAATGTCCAGTGTTGGCACAGAGTTTGCGAGTTGGAGAGTTTAGCAACACGGTATCGACACTGTGAAAAGGGGAGAGAGTTTCTCCATTATGCAAGTCCTATGTGATAGATTTTGGGATCTGTCCTTCAAGAGTTAGTGAGGGGGTGTTTGTGTCCTCTACGTGTTGGAGGGTGTGGCATGCTCTTCATGTGAGGGGTACTCTATTGGATATGAGTGGGAGGCTAGCAGAGGTAATGCGTAAGAATCAAGAAAATGTAAAAAAAAATTGTATTTTTTGTATTGTCTCCAATTGGGAGATTGTTGTTGGTAGGGTTGCAAACGAGCCAAGCTACTCGGCTCAAGCTCGATCAAATCTCGGCTCGAGACGAGCTCGAGTTGAGCTCGATGGCTTAACGAGCCGAGCTCGAGCTTGGATTTGTTGTGATTGTTAGGCTAAGCTCGCGAGCAACTTGGTTCGAACTCGGTCAAAGCTTGGCTCGAGACGAGCTCGAGCTTGAAAACTGAAATCAATTGCTTAACGAGCCGAGCTCGAGCCTCAAGATACGCGGCTCGGCTCAGCTCGTTTGTAGCCCTAATTGTTGGGGTTTTTTGTATTTATACACAAAGTGGGGGGGGGGGGGGGGGGGGGCTAAATGAAAATTTTGTCAAACCAGAGGGCTAAATATGATATTACAAAAGAAAAAGGCAGTTGTGTTTTGTTTTACTTAAGGTGAAAAACATCAAAATTCAAGGAATTGTTAATCATGGAGTATATCCAAACATTTAGTGTACCGGTTTTCAATGCACGTGATAGGTTAAGTGTGTGAAATTCAGCTATTGGGCGATTGACTTTAAGCAGACGGTTAATAATTCCAACCTAATATCATGTGGTTGAGATTACTTTAAGTTGGTTGTCTACAAATTACACAACTTTAAGCATGGTGCTCGAATTACATAAGTTGATTGACTTTAAGCAAACGGTTAATAAGTATATATATATATATATATATACATATATATATATATATATATATATATATATATATATATATATATATATATACGGTGCTCAAATAATTTCACCATGGGTGGTTACTGGTAATAGTCTCATGAAAGTATATTTTAGACTTAACAGATTGCCACTCGATTAACATATAGTTTTTCTACTATAGACTGTTTTCCCTTGATTTTCCATCTTCAAACGAATAGTAACCTCAGACGAACAGTAACCGCACACCAACGACTCCAGAAGCCCTCTTCTATACACCTAATCGGAGACTCCGACGAACACACCTCCGCACCGGTGATGGGGTGGGTGGGGGGGAGGAGGAGGGCGAAGGAGGACTCCCCCCCTTAACCATTTTCTTAATTTAATACCATTCTCTTCTATTCTTTCATCTTCTTCAATTTCTCCATTATTGTCTCACATCTTTATAACAAATCCTAACACAACTCATACCTAATAAAATTAAAATAAAGAAAAAACACATCATCCCAATCACCACTTCAATATATGTTATCTCTCTTTAATTAACACCATATCCTAACTTCTAGCCTTCAAATTTCTATGATCAAAAAAGATTTGCTGAAAATAGAATCTAAGGTTTGTTGGGGAGAAATTGGAGGAATTGAAGTTTGATGGCTACATGGGATTGTTATTGCAAGAGATTTAAAGGGACATGAAAAGGATTGCTTGGATTTTCTTCTATTTGATGAAGAATTAGTGAATGAAAAAGAAAGGAAAATGGTAAAATAGTCCTTTGAATACTAGGACTGTTTTTGGATATTGATTTGAGGTGGGAAGGTAGAATTACCAAGAATTTGGGTGGGAACATGGAAATACAAATAGAAAAGATTTGAGATGTGGATATTAAAAAAACAAAATTTAATAAGAAAAACAGGAAATCATTGATGAACTATCAATTACACACATGCTCAAACCAACTCACTGTCCATGACTAAAATAATAATATTCATCCTTTGCTAAAATAAATTTTAGAGTAGAAAATAAAAGAGAAGATTAATTAATAAAATCCATGAAAATTCAAAGAAATCAATGATTTCTTTCCCAGTTTGGCCCAAAATTCCAAAGAGTAAATAACTAAGGTACAGATAAATCACTGAAAATTAAATAAATTACCAGAGATGATCCGTGAGGGAAAGAGGAGGAGGAGAAGGCAGCGTCGCTGTCCACGGCAGTGGATTGGAGGGTGCGATGCGATGCGATGCGACGCGACGTGATCGAATTGGAGAGAGAAAGAGAGCAACGGCGTCGGCCTGACTACGGGCAGGTGGAGAACTCAGGTGATTGGGGGCTAGGGATTTTATTTAGAAAAATATTTAAGAAATTTATTTGTATGGCATTATATCTATTTATATATATCTATATAATAAAACACAAAGAAAGCTATCAAGTGGTTCTCCTTCAATCCAAAAAAAATTAAAGGCCCAGATCTAACCTCACAAAACATATTTTTCCCCAAAAGTTTCCCTCCAAAACTCAAATTCAAATCCCCACCCAAAACAACTCTTATATTTATTTAATTTTTTTCCTCTCTTTCTCTCCCTCCCTCTTCTATTCAAAAAATTAAGAAAATAAAAAAAAATTAAAATTAAGAAACTGAAAAAAATTAAAAAATTAAAAACTTTTAAAATAATTCAAAAAAATAAAAAAAATCATATAATATGTTTTTTGCTGAACTCCGAAAAGTTTCTCATATAATATGTTTGCTACTTCAATTAATTTGCTGGACCTCCAAAACTAATTTGTTATCAAACTTCAATTAATATGTTATCAAACAAGGTGCACCGTTCCGAAGACGTGCCGTAGGCACGTGTCAACGGGCAAACCTAGTTATATAATAAATTACAAAGAAAGCTATCAAGTGGCTCTCATTCAATTTCCTCTAAAATCAATAGTTTAGATTTATTCTCACAAAATATATTTTTCCGTCTAAAATTTCAAATCCTAAAATTAAATTCCCCCCCCCCCTCCCAAAAAACTAAAATACTCATTACTTTATTATTATCTCTCTCTTCTCTCTTCACTTTTTCATATTTCTCTCTTTCTCTCTCTTCCTCTCTTTCCCATTCTTTCTTTATTTACTTAGAAATTTAGATTTTAAGATTTTAGGTTTGTAAATTTTAAAGAATTTTTATGCTTTTTTTATTGCACATGTTATATTGAAAATAGCAAATATCTCTTCAGCAGTTAAATTTGATCATTTTCCACCCTTAAAGTTCTAAGAAGTTGAATTTTACACCCTCATTTATAATTATTTTTCAACATATACTAATAGAAACATGGACTTTTATTTACAACTAATTATTGCCATACTATTCAAACTTGAACTACATAATTGTTGTTTTACTGTTTACAGGGCTTTTTGTGTGTTGTATTATTTCGAAGACGTGCCGTAGGCACGTGCCCACGGGCAAATCTAGTGATATAACAAGAGAAGAAATGTGTACGGTCTAGATCTGTTCTGGACATATGCAAAGAAAGAAAAGAAGAAAAAAAGTAAGGGCCCAGTTTTTAGAATTTTTTGCCGTATTAGGCCACTTTTTGAAAATATTTGTGTTTAAGGGATACTTTTCAAACTATTAGCGCTCGTAGGCTACTCTGTGCCATGTCAGCAGCGGCAGATATTTTCAATAGTGGCTTCATCATTTTCGATGCCGCTAATGGGAATAACAACCTATGTTGTCAATTTGATGGGGGAAAAATTTATCTGTCGCTATTCCTATTGACTACCTTGGTAACAACCACTAATGCAGTGTATTCTCCACACTTGGCGAAATTTAGAGAACTTCTATTCTCTGGATTTTTTTAAAATAATAACTTAACTGAGGTCGCTATTGGGAATAACGACCTAGTATAATCGTGGTCGTTATTGTTGGATCCTGTAGGTAAGGCAAGAAACACTAGAAGGGGGTGAATAGTGTTTTATAAAAAATAAATGCGGAATTAAATTTTTCTTCTGACCAGTCGACTTGAAGAAATAAATCAGCCGACTGGAGAGATGCTAAAGAAGAGTATTTTAAAGTAAGTCTGATCAGCCGACTTATAGAAGAGCCAGATGACTTATCACGCAAGTTTACAGAGAAAGTAGTACAAGTTTGACCAGTTGACTTACAAATAGACACAGTCGACTGTCCAGACAAGTTTTACAGAGAACTTAAAAAGCAAGAAAGTGAAATGCAAGTTCAAAGAGATACAACCACAGAGTACATGCGACGTATTCTGGTTCGGTCCCCCCGACCTACATCCAGTCCCCAAGCAACCCACTTGAGATTTTTCACTATTGAAATAATTACAAGAACACCCTACGGCGTTAGACAACAACCTTGTCCAACCCATAGTCCTTTCTCACAACTAGAGAAAGCAACCCACTCTTCCACCAAGAGTGAAAACCTGACTCTATACCCTAGAGCCCTACTCTCCAACCGAGAGGAAACCACTCTCACAACCCGAGAGTGAAGAACAACAACAAAAAGTTTACAAACAACCTATAGCCTTATTGTGGATGTGATTTTATGTGTGGCTATTAGGTCAACTTCCAAAATCAGTCTAAAACGAAATCACTGTTATGCTAGACTGATTTCAGAGAACCAAGACTTAGATAGTGAATGCTTTTGAATGCTTTTACTTGTTAAAACCAAAAGCTTGAGAACTTGAGAAACAAAAGCTTGGAAAAATAAGTTGTTAACCTTTTCCAAGTTATTTCTATTCTCCATTTATAGAGTTCGAATCACTGGACGTTGAGAGGCAGTTGTATCAACTATCAACCAACGGAAATAAATTGTTGAATTCGAAAAATCAAATTTTGAAATCAGCAAACTGTCGAAACAAATTGAACAGTCGACTGGATTGCCGTTATGAGTCGACTGGTCAGAGTTTGAATAAGTTCAGTCAGTTTCGTACTAAGACAGTCGACTGGTGCCTTATGGCGGTCGACTGGTACTTAACAGCTGAGCTTTTTCAATCTTTGTTTCGATCTTTTTAAGTTTGAAAAATAATCAATTATTTTAAAGATAATGTGTGAGTATGTGTGACAAGGCTTTTACAGAATTTCTAAGACTCAAAGAAAATAAAAAGGTTACAACTGTTACAAGACACTTAATACAATAAATTGAAGCATATGTCTTGTTCTTGAGTCTTGAGTCTTGAGATAGCTTTTAGCCTTCGTCTTTTTCTTGTAAGCTGGCAACCTTGTAGCTTTCTTGATCAATTAGCTATAAGAACTTTGTTTGTAGCTGTGCTTGATCAACTTGCTTTAAGATGCTTGTTAGAACATTTGCCTTTGTATATCCTGTAATATGTAAGAAGTAGAACAACAACTTTGCATTGTGTTGTAATCATCAAAATTAAGAATCAACAGTTATTCCCAATAGCGACCACAAGTGGGACCGACCGCTAATAAGGTCCGGGTCCCACTCTCTTTCTCTCTCTCT
Source organism: Hemerocallis citrina (assembly GCA_017893485.1). Classification (NCBI taxonomy): domain Eukaryota; kingdom Viridiplantae; phylum Streptophyta; class Magnoliopsida; order Asparagales; family Asphodelaceae; genus Hemerocallis; species Hemerocallis citrina. Next base: position 397,670,013 of record CM030359.1, read on the forward strand.
CTCTCTACACCTCACTTTAATTTCATCTTCCTCATCTTATTCTCCCCAAAACCTAGTCCTCTACTTCACTTCTATAGTTCACAACTATCCCAAATTATGCCGACTAAAGTGAGAAAACCCCCTTAGCAATCTACTAATAATAAGAAGTTCAAAGAAATGCAGTTGCTGCACCTTAAAACATTCATAACTTTCAACATACAAGTTGGAATTGCATGATCTTACCAATTCTGGAAAGCTATGACTCTATGCTACAAGTCTCTAGTTAACCATTCCTTCGTATTCAGCCATCTAGATGCTATAAAAATCCTATATGTTCTCAGTTGTACACTGTTCAATGCAGATGCTGCATCTTGTTATTAACATAAAAACTTGATCACTTATCGAAATTACTAGATCTTGGAATTTATAGAAAGCTGAAAGTGTCTACTACAACTTCCTAGTTGATCACATTCTCGGATTCATCTATTAAAATACTCTAAAACTCCAATTTCTATCAGTGTAAACACAGGGAAATGAGTTCCTCTACAAAAAACAAGTCCTTTTTATTATGACTGGTTCTGCCCCAACTTAGAAAAAACATAACTTGTGCTATGCAAACTGGAATTTCATTATTGGAAAGATAAGACTCTCTACAATAAATCTCTAGTTGATAGTTCTTCCAGATTCTAAACACATCAATCCAGAAAATCATAAGTTCACACACTAGCTAACCTGAGCTAAAATTGAACCTGGTCTATTTAAAATTCAATATCAATTCAACCACAGTTCCAATACTTATGAAATTTTGGATTCATTAACTATACATATACAAGTCCAACATACTTAAAAATTGCATTCAGATTACAAAGACACCGAGAGTTAGTCCTTTGAATTTAGTGAAAAACATTCTTCTGCTCTCAACAATGTATAGAGCCCCTGGTTACAAAATAATTTTGAAACTCCATGAAATATTATCTAACAATTCTGAAAGTTTAGAAACATGATCTAGACTCATACCAAATACTACAATAAAAATTTCATTGCAAGATTATGCACCAATAAGTAGTTATGAATTATTGATCTTCAATTCAAAAACAGGGTAGATTCAGCTTCCGATTCCGGACCAGTTGCAAACTTATATTTTTTTGAAGTATCAAACAAACTCATAAAAATGTGAAATTTGAAACTATGATTGTTAACACATTCAAGAACACCTAGTAAAAAATTGGGCTTAAAATGCCATACCAATTCTGATATATATTTTTTGGAAGAGCACCCAAGTTCTCACAACACAGCTGTTTCTTACTGCTCACTACTCCAAAAATGACACATTGTTTGAGCTACTAAATGAACCCCAAATATTATGAAAAAAATCAAGCATGCTCTACTCATATTGAACATACCCTAGATTCTAAGCCATTTGTAAGATAGAAATTCCGTCACATACAAAAAAAAAGGAAAATAACTAGATTATAGTTTGAGAACACCCACAATTGAAGAATCTCCAAGCTCTTGTTTTGTTAGATCTTATCCTCCTCTCAACTTCTTCTTCACCCCCAAAACTCCAAGAACCCACAAGCAAAAATCAAAAACCCTTTTATTTCCTTCTTGATAATAGGAGATTAGAAGAAGTAGAAGAAGATGTAGAAGAAATTGAGTTTAGAAATGATGAGATGGGAGTGGAGACGTAGGGATTTTGGATTTCGGCCATGGGGGTTGGGTTCTTTGCTATCGAAATGGAAAGGAAAGAGGGAGAGAGTCTAGATTGGTGGAGAAAGATGGGGAAGGAATGGGTGAGGTTGGGGGGGGGGGGGGGGGGGGGGGGTTGGGGTAATGGACATTTAGAATCAATCATAGCCCTAGGTTTGTGTTTGATCATCATGATCAAAAGAGAAATCTAGATTAATTTATAAGCATACAAATAATCTCTAAAATACATACACTTTCATATATATACAAATACATTTAAGCATACAAAATATATACATACACTCCAACATTTATATATATTACAATTCACTTCAACACAATTTAATTAAATATGTATACACAAATACACACACACACACACACACACACACACACACACACATATATATATATAGAAATGCTCCATTGAAAATGGGTTTGTTTTCACCAGGTTGGAAAACAGCGATCTGAGCCGTTGGATCACTTTTGATCGTGGTCAACGGCTCAGATCGCTGCCGCCCATCACCCATCTCACTTAACTGGCGGAGGGTTAATCTGGGAATTTTGTCCCAAATAACTCTTCGCCTCATGGATTCAAACAAATTTAATGAACCTAGGCCGTTGTTTGGCCGTTGTTTAAAACAACGGCCTAGGTTATAAAAATTGAGAACATAGGCCGTTGTTTGGAACAACGGCCTTTTATAACCTAGGTCGTTGTTCCCAACAACGGCTTAGGCTATAAAATTTTATAGCCCAGGTTATTTGAAACAACAAAATTTTATAGTCTAGGCCATTGTTCCCAACAACAACCTAGGTTATAAAAGGTCGTTGTTCCAAACAACGGCCTATGTTCATTCAATTTTTATAACCTAGATTGTTGTTTCAAACAACGGCTTAGGTTCATTCAATTTTTTAGAGCGAATGAGGTGAAGAGTTATTTAGGACGAAATTCTCAAATTAACTTTCTGCCACTTAAGTGAGATGGGTGATGGGCGGCAGCGATCTGAGCTATTGATCACGATCAAGAACGATCAAATGGCTCAGATTGTTGTTTTCCAACCCGTGAAAACAAACCCGTTATCAATGGAGCGTTTCTTATATATATATATATATATATATATATATATATATATATATATATATATATATATATATATATATATATATATATATATGTATGTGTGTGTGTGTGTGTCTAAAAATAGGGTTAAATCGGAACCATTCAAATCGGGCACGAATTTTAAAGCTCAGGGGTAAAATAGTAATTTCACCTATGAACAGGTTTGAAATGGGGACTGGGTTTTTCTTCAAAGCCCGATAACCCATAAACGGATCTGTCTCACTGGGAACGGGTTCCAACCCGTAAGAAACCCAGTCCAACTGAATAGGAGAGGATTCAGATTCATGATTATCCTCAAACGGCGGTTTTAATCACTTCTATCCATTTACATCGGGAAGTAGGGATTTGATCTTATCCTGAACTGATTCCTAAGGTGGCTATAAATACCCCTCTCCCCCCACTGTTATCAGGTAATCAATCTTTTGCCAATTAAAGCTCTTTCTTAATCATTCAGATTACTGACAAAAGCGTCGGACGGTGCGTCGCCGGGATCACCCCCGGTGTCTCGCAATTTTTGCAAGTCAACGGCGAAAGGATCTTGGTCAAACTCTGATGAAATAGTTTAGGTTTGACTATTCAACTTCCCTCGAATCCACAAATCTATCTGTTTGCCCCCACACCGATTTCAGCGGCAATAGATTGGCGCCGTCTGTGGGAACATCGAATAGCAGTCCAACCTCTTCCACCGGTCGAGATCGCCTCCAGCCAGGCCGCCAAGAAAAGTAAGATCTAGAGGGTCCAACCGTGGCCCCACTCCCATTCCTCCCCAACCGCAACCGGAGGCTCCCCTCCAACCCGTCCAGCAACAGGGATAGCTCCTTCCTCAACCTAATCCGCCGCTACAGCAGGGGCAGCCTCCTCTTCAAAATCCTCAACCCCAGCAGGCTCAACTCGGGCCCCAGAACACTAGCGTAGGAACCTCTCGTCCTAATCCTCAGAAGCAACCTATTCATCGCGATCATATCTCGGTACATAACCCTTCCACCGACTCCATGGCATCCCATAATCGTCGACCTTCAAAAGATCTCCGCAACATCATAATCAATCGGCAGAAGGAGGAAGACCTTCGCCGCCATTTGGATGAGAGGAGGACCCGAGAGGGAGCCTCCCACTCAGAACTTCCAAATGCGCGATCTCCTCACTGCCGCGATCGCAGAAGGTCCCCTCCTCCTAGGAGGCGGAGGGAGTCCCCAGCGTACCGTCGAAGGGGGAACCGTTCTCCCGCTGGTCGACAGGCCCAGAGGGACTAGAATGGACCCATCACTAGAGCAGAATTCCAAGACTTTCAGGCAGCAGTCTTGCGGGCCCTCAGTGCCCCGCCAAACAACAACAATAACATTCAGTGGGTCCCCACTCCTGAGCCGGTTCGAAGCCCTCGTCATTGATCCCAAAGTCCTCCTCAAGCTCCGAGCCACCGACCTAACATCCCCAGTCCTCACCAGTCTTCGAGCTACCGTCGTCGTAGCCCACGTTCCCCTTCGTACGAAGATAAGTCTAGAGGCTCACCAGGATATCGTCGAAGGGAGGATGCTGTCTACCGTCGTCTCCACGAGATGGTGAGGTGCCTCGGTCAACTCAATAAGGACGAGGAACTAAGAGGGAGGACCCTTCGTCCAAGCAGACCTCCATTCTCTCGTACCATCATGGAGGCCCCCATTCCGGCAAATTTCAAGCCTCCGCAGTTCGAGACAAACACAGGAGAATCAGAACCTATGGATCACATCGAGAGTTTCAAAACTCTCATGATGATCCATCAGGCCTCCGATACCCTCCTATGCAAGACATTTTCGGCCACTCTCAAAGGCCCAGCTCGGGAATGGTACTCCCGCCTCGCCCCATCCTCCATCTTCTCTTTCGACCAGTTCGAGACCCTTTTCATAACCTACTTCGTGAGCAGCCGCCGCTCCGAAAAGACGAGTATTTCACTACTCTTCCTTAGTCAGAAGAAGGGCGAGAAACTGAGGGACTATGTCAAACAGTTTATTGTAGACGCCAGGTCCATCGCCTCCCTCGACCAGTCGGTCGTCGCGGCCGCCTTTCAATCCAATGTCCTCAACTCTGACCTCCGGTCATCCCTAGCCAAGAAGCCCCCACGAGATTTCTCTGATCTTCTTCTCAGAAGCGAGAAATGCATACGGGCAGAGGATGCCATCCACCATCCCACATTCGAGGGATCCTCTTTTGGAAGCAAGAGGAAGGCCACTGAAGACGAGGGAGCTAAAAAGCTCCAAAAGGACAAGGGGGTCAGTGTCGTCCACCTCCCAGATTTGAGAAATTCACCCCTCTCAATGCCAATTTCTCGGCCATTCTGATGGAAGTTAAGAAAGAAGGAATCCTACCTCCTCCCCCAAAGATGAACACTCCTGGAAAGAAGAGGGATAAGGAGAAGTGGTGCTGCTACCATCAAGACCACGACCACAACACCAATGACTGTCGGGCCCTGAAAAATGAGATCGAAGCCCTCATTCAGAGAGGGTAGCTCACCAAATTTGTAAAGAAAGACCTGGCCGATCTTCCCCCACCCCCCAGGGGGGCTAACAAGCTGCCCGAAAGGCGTGAGGAGACTCCCGACTCTGAGGAAAAGCGCATCCTGCACCTCATCCATGGAGGTTCAATGGGTGGAACCTCCAACTCCTCCCGAAAGGCCTTCGTCAAGGAAGTCAATTCGGTGCACAGCCCCCCCCCCCCTCCCAAAGGTCTTGGAGTCTCAGTTACTTTCTTGAATGATGATCTAGAGGGCGCCCGAATCCCCCATTGTGATGCATTGGTGATCAATCTCCACATGGCCAACTTCAAAGTAGAAAGGATTCTAGTGGACAATAGTAGTTCTGTCAACATCCTCTTTCTAAAGGCCTTCCGAGGGGTCCAATTATTAAGGGACTGGCTCAAGCCCGCCGGTTACACACTCCATGGGTTCACGGGAGTGCCAGTGATGATCGAGGGTGTTATAACCCTCGATGTAACTGCTGGCAAAGCTCCTACTACCCGAACGGAGCCAATGGACTTCATGGTTGTTGACATCCCAACCACCTATAATGTGATCCTAGATCGACCGGGCCTATCTGCTTTAGAAGTCGTCCCATCAGCTTACCATCTAAAGATGAAGTTTCCCACCAAGGTGGGCGTAGGAGAAGTGAGGGGAAGTCAGAAAATGGCCCGCAAATGCTATATGACCTCGACTAGAGGACCCATCCTCTCCCTCGAGGCCCTTAAAATTTCCCAAGGGAACATCCAGCCTATGTCGGAACCGGTAGACGAGCTAGAAGAAGTGCTCTTCTCGGAGGAAGATCCGACTCGCAAATTCTTAATCAACAAAACCCTCCCTTCTGCCCTCTGCTCCGACATAGTCTAGTGCATAAAGAGAAACCGTGACCTCTTCGCATGGACAGCATCCGATATGTCGGGGATTTCCGAAGAGCTTCTCGTCCACCATCTAAGTGTCGCTTCGGGGGCTAGACCGATCCAGCAGAAGAGGCGTAAGTTTGCCCCCGAGTGCCAGAAGGCCATAAAGGAGGAGGTGGAGAAGCTCCTCAAAGCCCGGTTCATACAGAAGGTCAACTATCTAGAGTGGCTCTCCAACGTCGTGATGGTAAAAAAGGCCAATGGAAGTTGGAGGATTTGTATCGACTTCACAGATTTAAATAAGGCATGCCCCAAGGATCCCTTTCCACACCCTAGCATCGACACCTTGATCGACACAACTTCGGGTCATGAGCTGCTGAGCTTCATGGACGCATTTTCCGGATACAACCAAATCCGAATGTTCCCCCCAGATATCCCGAAGACGTCCTTCGTCACAGATCAAGGTCTCTATTGCTATAGAGTGATGCCATTCGGGCTTAAAAATGCTGATGTCATCTACCAACGTCTTGTCAATAAGGTCTTTAAAAATCTGATCGGGCAGAACATGGAGGTTTACGTCGACGATATGTTGGTGAAAAGCATCAATGGTTCTGACCATGTCGCCAACCTCCAAGAGGCCTTTGACGTGCTAAGAAGGCATAACATGAGACTAAACCCGCATAAATGTGCATTCGGGGTCTCATCGAGTAAATTCTTGGTTTTTTTGGTCAGCCAGAGGAGGATTGAAGCCAACCCTGAGAAGATAAAGACCATATTGAATATGGCTCCTCCCCTCAAACGTGAAAGAAGTGCAAAAGCTCACCGGGCACCTCGCGACTATAGGGCGCTTCCTCTCCAAGTCCGGAGAAAAGTGTCTCCCATTCTTCAAAGCGCTCAGAGGGGCTAAAAGCTTCGAGTGGGGCCAGCAGCAGCAAGAGTCGTTCGACCAACTCAAAGCTTACTTGGTCAATCACCCACTCCTCAGCAAGCCAACCCCCGGGAAAACCCTTTACCTCTACCTCGCCACCTCCGAACAGACTCTCAACGCTGTCCTAGTGAGGGAAGAAGACAAGGCACAGAAGCCTATCTACTACGTGAGCAAGGTCCTTAGAGATGTCGAGCTCCGTTATCCGAGGTTAGAGAAGATAGCTTACGCCCTGGTTATGGCGGCCCGAAAACTTCGTCCCTTTTTCCAATCCCATTCGGTGGTCGTCCTTACCGACCAGCCGCTCAAGCAGGTACTGTATAAGCCCGAGACCTTCGGACGTCTAATGAAGTGGTCAATTGAGCTGAGTCAACACGACATATCCTATCAGCCTCGGACCGCTATCAAAGCTCAAGCGCTAGCTGAGTTCATAGTGGAAAGCACGATCCCTGAGGTCAGTCAAGCGGAAAATGGGCCACCCATCTGGACGGTGTATGTGGATGGGTCTTCTTGCGTCGAAGGGAGCGGAGCCGGAGTTATCTTGGCAGGTCCAGATGACTTCATCCTCCAATACTCCCTTCGCATCAATTTCAAGGCTTCCAACAATGAGGCCGAGAACGAAGCCCTAATAGCGGGCCTGGGCATGGCTCGCAAGGGAGGGGCGAAGCGTGTTCGAATGTTCAGCAACTCTTAGCTCATGGTGAATCAGGTCTTGGGAGAATACGAGGCACGAGATGATCGTATGGCCAAGTACCTAGCCAAGGTCAAAAGTCTCATGGCTTCGTTCGAGGAAGCACGACTCCAGCGGATCCCCCGAGAGGAGAACGCCCAAGCAGATGCCCTTTCGAAACTAGCGTCCTCCACCTTCTAAGGCCTCGAGCAGACCGTCTTGATCGAAGTTCTATTAAGGCCCAATATCGAAGAAGAAGCCCCCGACTCAATGGAGTCGCTATCGGTCCAACTCGAAGATAACTGGATGAGGCCTTTAGTTGAGTTCCTCAGAGACGGGAGGCTTCCCAAAGATCCCAAAGAAGCTCACCGAATCCGAACAAGAGCGGAGCGGTACACCCTTATTGATGGAGTCTTGTACAAATGCTCCTACACCCAAGTAGATGTGTAATACCCCGTAATTTCTAATATGTAAATATATATAAGATTTGAATATATAAAGGAATTTGAGACTTGTCCTATAGATTTCTATAGGAGGATTCTATAAGAATCCGGTTGTTAAGGTGGGGGCCCACCGGTTTGGAAGAAGAGAGCACATGACGTGCTGTTGGAAATTTGTGGAGGTGAATGATGAGATGACGTCATCATCTCATGGTGGGGCCCAGCTTGATTGAGAAAAGATTTGATGGTTTGGTTAAGAATATGTTAAATGATTTGATTTGGTATTGAATGCTTACGGGAATTTGAGAATGGGATTTGAGAAATATAGTCCCACATGGGAAATATACAAAAATAGTTTGAGTATAAATATAATTGCCTATGATCAAGAGTCACCTAATTGGTTAACCACCTTTTGAGAGGCAGCCTGTGGTGGGCAGTTGTACTACATAGTATCTAATTTGTCTTCTAAAAATATTAAAATTATCTGAGTATTGGGGCAGGGCGTTACAAATTGTATTAGAGCCGACTTTCGACACCGGATGTAGAAGAGGGCCTCAGTATGATCTGCGGTGTTGAGAGTCATTTATCTCCGGGGTAGGGTATATTTTGCGGTATTAAGAGTCATTTATCTCCGGGATCGGGTATGATCTGCGGTGTTGAGAGTGATTGATAGCCGGGTATCCGATCTGCGGTGTTGAGAGTGATTGATCTCCGAGATCGAGGACGACGCTACATTGGCTAGAAAGACGGATCCTACACTAGATGTGTGTCCCGTACTCAGCGAGGATGCTGATTTCTAAGGTGGGGTGTATGTAATACCCCGTAATTTCTAATATATAAATATATATATGATTTGAATATATAAAGGAATTTGAGACTTGTCCTATAGATTATTCTATAGGAGGTATCTATAAGAATCCGGTTGTTAAGGTGGGGGCCCACCGGTTTGGAAGAAGAGAGCACATGACGTGCTATTGGAAATTTGTGGAGGTGAATGATGAGATGACGTTATCATCTCATGGTGGGGCCCGGCTTGGAGAAAAGATTTGATGGTTTGGTTGAGAATATGTTAAATGATTTGATTTGGTATTGAATGCTTACGGGAATTTGAGAATGCGATTTGAGAAATATAGTCCCACATGGGAAATATACAAAAATAGTTTGAGTATAAATATAATTGCCTATGATCAAGAGTCACCTAATTGGTTAACCACCTTTTGAGAGGCAGCCTGTGGTAGGCAGTTGTACTACATAGTATCTAATTTATCTTCTAAAAATGTTAAAATTGTCTGAGTATTGGGGCAGGGCGTTACAAGATGGTCGACCCTACTTGAGATGTCTCTCTCCAGAAGAAGCCATGTATGCTCTGAAAGAACTCCACGAAGGGATAGGCGGAGCCCATTCGGGATCAAGGCCCCTCGCCTGAAAAGTCTTGAATTACGGGTATTTCTGACCTACCCTCCTTCGGGATGCCGAGCAACATGTCCGGCAATGTGGCCCTTGTCAATAATTCTCCACTATCCGTCGCCTAACACAAGATCAACTCTCTTCCCTCTCAAGTCCAACCCCCTTTGCAATGTGGGGAATGGACCTGCTAGGTCCGTTCCCACCGGCTCCAGGCCAGCTCAAGTTCCTAGTCGTGGCGATCGACTACTTCTCCAAGTGGATTGAGGCCGAACCACTAGCAACTATTATTGAGAACAGGGTGTAACAGTTCTTCTGGAAGAACGTGATCTGCAGGTTTGGCATACCTCGAGTCTTGGTGACAGACAACGGAACACAATTCACGGGGGCAACATTGCGCTCCTTTTGTGAAGACCTCGGCATTCAACAGCGGTTCTCCTCTGTCTCCCACCCTCAAGCCAATGGCCAGGTAGAGAACGCCAATAGGAAAATCCTTTCGGGCATCAAGAAGAGGCTAAATAAGTCGGCTAAAGGATTGTGGGCAGAGCAGCTTCCTAACGTACTGTGGAACTACCGCACTACAAAGAGAACCCCCACAGGAGAGTCGCCCTTCAACCTCACCTACGGTTCCGAGGCCGTAATCCCCTTAGAGGTTGGTTTGCCATCCTCCCACCTAATTGCATATAATGACGAGCAGAACGCACAAGAGCTCCGAGCCAATCTGGACTTTATCGATGAACTCCACGAGAGTGCCTCGATTTTCCAAGAGAATTATCAAAGAAGGATCGAGCAATCCTACAACAGAAAAGTCTGTCCCAGAGATCTTAAGGAGTGAGACTTAGTCCTCAGGAAGCTAGCCATCTCGTTCCCCAGCCAAAGGAGTAAGCTAGCCCCAAATTGGGAAGGACCATACAAGGTCTCCAGGGTTGTTCGCCCCGGAGCGTACCAATTGGAAGACCTCGAAGGCAGGAAGATACCAAGAACATGGAACGCCGATCATTTACTGAAGTACCAAGGAAGTGTTTGAACACCTCTCCCAGCACCATCAGTTTTTAGGCTATTCTTTTTGTTTTTCTATTGTAATAACGGTCCGCAACTTAGAAACGGCCGATTAGCAATAATTAATAAAGAACTTCTTTTGAATAATAATTTTCTTATGATCAGTTTATCACTGTTTAGTACCCCAATTGTATTGTTTTAAAGACGAGTTCGGATTCCAACACTTGGCTTGATTCCGTTTCGAATAACTTGCTCTTAAGCAAGTTGGAAGTGGTTTGCCATTCGGAACTGCTCCCACAACCGTTGAATCTCTCTTAAACGATGAGTTCGGAGTCCAACACTTGGCTCGATTCCGCTTCGAATAACTTGCTCTTAAGCAAGTTGGAAGTGGTTCGCCGTTCGGAACTACTCTCACAACCGTTGAATCTCTCTTAAACGACGAGTTCGGAGTCCAAAACTTGGCTCAATTCCACTTCGAATAACTTGCTCTTAAGCAAGTTAGAAATGGTTTGCCATTTAGAACTGCTCCCACAACCGTTGAATCTCTCTTAAACAACGAGTTCGTAGTTCAATACTTGGCTCAATTCCGCTTCAAATTACTCACTCATAAGCGGGTAAGAGATGGTTCGCCATTCAGAATTGCTCCCACAACCGGTGACACTCTCAAAATGACAAGCTTGGAGCCCAACACTTTGTTTGACTCCACTCCAAGTACTTGCCAACAACTACAAGTGCCAACAAAACATGCAAGTTCACAAAACAAGTATTATTACATTAAAGTTTAAGGAACAAATCTATTTACAAGACCAACTACTCGTCCTTATTACGAGATACAAAAAAAAGAAGAAGAAGAAACAAAAAAGACTGAAATCAAGGTGCGACCTCTTTGCCATGACGCCTCACGGCTGTAGGGTCGGACTCCTCCGAAGGAGTGACGATCGCCAGGGGGTCACCTCGGATCCATGACGCTCGTCGACGACTTCGACTTCGGCATCTGCATCCTCATCCCCAACTTCATCCTCATCTGACTCTTCGTCAAAGCCATTGACGTGGTCGAGGAAAAGGCGCCACCTGGAGCAGTCGCCCTCGGGGAGGCGCTCGGTCACCTGCTCGATGGCGCAAGCATAGGCCTTGGCCATGTTGGCCGCGAGGAACCCTTGGGCCTTCTCCATGGTCGCGGCTTCGGCTTCCTTCGTGGCCGCGATCTTAGCAGCTTTGATGGCTTCTGCCTGCTGCTTTGCCTTCGCCTCCTTCTGCCGGAGCAGATCATCCTCGAGCTTCTTCACGAGGCCATCGAGGTACTCCAACCTCGTTGTTTTCCTGTCGGCCTCGACCTTCAGCTTGTCGAGCTCATTCGCAATCCGAGCGTTCTCGGCCTGAGCTCTGTCGACCTCTTTCTTCAGGTCTTTCTCGAGTTCGGTGATCTTCTCCATGAGATGACCGAAGTGACAAGTTATCTGCAGCAAGAAGATAAGTTAGACAAGTTAGCAAAATAAACGAGTAATTCATCTAACAAACGAAACCAAAATACTCACCGACACCGCAGCTCGGGCAATCTCGAGGGCATCATCTCCCATGCCGCCGGTGTCCATAGCGGCTCGATCCTTCGGCGTCGCCTAATGTTTGACGGCCTATATACTCGACGCCAAGTCGCCGAGGAAACCATCCAACTTCCAAACCTGCCAGTCCGGAACAAAAATTTTCTTGTGTTCCTCGGTCAGGAACACTTCGGCCTCAGCCGTCAACGGGCCCGCCTCCATCCCGGGAGCAGCCGCCATCGGGAACTCGCTTGCCTCGGCCGATACCGAGGTTGTCGCTGTTGCCACCCTCGGGGTCACCATTGCCGAAGCCGATGCCTCTTGGACAACACTGGTAACTGTCTTCGGCTTTGGGGCAGTCACCTTCGTGGCGATCCTCTTTCATTTTCGCGGGGCCTTGCTGCCGAGCACCACTCTCTGAGCCAATACCGCTTCGTAATCCATAGTTTCTGCGACAGAAGAAAATATGATTAAAACGCAAGTTAAAATTGAATGGGGAAAGAAAAACTAACAAGGAAAACCGCATACTAGGGTCTATGCGGCTGAGTCCCCCCCCCCTCCGTTAGGTCCCTCCAATCGAACTTCAGCCGGTTAAGGAGAACCTGAACGATCTCTTCTTCAATAGGGTAGAGTACCAAAAGCTCTTTCACCCTCTTCATCACTTCATCAACCCAATATGAGAGGATACACCACGGCTCGCGACCCCGAATAATGAAGTACTTATCACGCCAATGTTTTATTGAGTTAGGGTAGCTGACGAGCCGAGCACCATGCCTCGGGGCCAAATAGTACCTAAACTCTGACTTGTGCTGCTGATGAAGCCGGTACAGCGTTCGAAGCACCCTTAGGTCTGGCTCGATCTCGGCCGTCTGGCAATGGAGTGCGAATCCATTGATGACCCTCCACCCATTCGGCATTAGCTGGATGGGGCTGACCCCGAACCACCGAAAGACTTGGACGGCGAAGGGGTGGAGTGGCAGGTGTGCTCCGGCGATGAAGGCGTCGACCGGCCAGAAACACATGTCCACCGGCATCGGCGAATTGGCCCTCACCCCGGGACCTGGCAGCATCAGCTCGAATTCTTTGGGGATCTGAAAACATTCCCGGATCGCCACCAAGTCCGCCTCGTTGAGGATCGAGATTGTGTCGTCAACTTCCGAAGTCTCCCTCGCGGCGTTCTCCTCAAAACTCCGCCCCCTCCCGTATACGATCCGTTCGGCATGCTCCTCCGGAAGTTCCCGAACTCTGTGGATCCCCGTTAGAACACCCGGCAGTCTACCGAACTCCCCCATTCTTCTCGGATTCTCCACTATGGTCTCCACTACCACCGAAGCAGGAATCTCGGCTCTTTTGCCCTTGTCGACGAAAGGAACCTAGCTCGGAGACGACTCGTCGCCAGCAGAAGGGGAGGGCTCCGAACATGGGGAGAGGGAAGACATTTTGACTAAAAAATAAACTAAGTGTTAAGTTACCTTGAAGTGACAACTGCGGTCGGGAAGATCACCGGAAAACGGTCGGCGGTCGCCGGAAGCTCTCGTCAGTGAGAATTGTTGTCCGAGTAAAAATTTTGAGAAGTGAACAAATGAGGGGGGGGGGGGGGTGGAGTCTTATAGAGAACAAATGAGGGGGGTGGAGTCTTATAGAGCTGGCACACAAAACGAGAATAGTGGGCTCCAAAAACCCAACAGTCAGGCCCATTTACCACAAAACGACAAAAGAATTTTACCGCCTCCTTAATGGCAAACGGTTAAATAGTCAGAAGTCCAACGGTCAAACGGCCAGCTATCATCCCCAAGCTGTCGACAGGTCGTCTTGGACTTCGGCACCCATTCGCCGAGCGTTCTTGGCACCGATGCTCAAACGTGAGAAAAAACTCTCACTTGGACTTCGGCACACTTCGCCGAACGTTCTTAGCACGACGCTCAAACGTGAGAAAAAAAACTCTCACTTGGACTTCGGCACACTTCGCCGAGCGTTCTTGGCACCGACGCTCAAACGTGCGAAAAAACTCTCACTTGGACTTCGACACACTTCGCCGAGCGTTTTTGGCACCGACGCTCAAACGCGAGAAAAAACTCTCACATGGTATTCGGCACATCTCGCTGAGCGTTCTTGACACCGACGCTCAAACATGAGAAAAAAACTCACTTGGACTTCGGCACACTTCACCGAGCGTTCTTGGCACTGACGCTCAAACGTGAGAAAAAACTCTCACTTGGACTTCGGCACACTTTGCTGAGCGTTCTTGGCACCAACCCTCAAACGTGAGAAAAAAACTCTCACATGGTCTTCGGCACATCTCGCCGAGCGTTCTTGGCACCGATGCTAAAACGTGTGAAAAAACTTTCACTTGGATTTCGGCACGCTTCGCCGAGCGTTCTTGGCACCGATGCTCAAACATGGAAAAATGGCTCGTTCGGACTTCGGCAAGCCTCGCCGAACCTCTTTTGACACGCGTCGCCACCTCGAGGCATCGCTAGACCTCGGCAAGGGACCCCGAACCTCCCTCAACTTCGGCCTTCTTCCTGACATGCATCAGCTCCCCGAGGTGATTGGCGGGGGTCGGCAACATTGCCGAGGGTACTTGCCACCGACCCCCAAATAGGGGAAAATCCGCTTTCATGCAACCACAGCCATTATATCTCCCCGAAATTCGCGCCCGAAGCTGATGAGGAGCTCAGATTGCTCCACGTCATAAATAGGTATAAAAATCTATTTTTAATTTATTAAATTCGAATTATTTATTTAAATTTTTTTTAAAAATGATTAAAAATTCAGAAAAATTAATTAAAAATTCTAGAAAATAATTATAAATTCGGAGAAATATTTTTGAGCCCCTGGGTAAATAATTATTACTTAGAATAATTAATTAATGCTCTCGAAAAATATATCACCGGTTTGCAAAATTGAATAAATGATCCGAAAAATAATTAAAAAATTAAGGAAAATCACCAAAAATCTAGAAGAGCTCAAGAATAATCTTGACTGCGCTACTAACTCAGAAAAACATCATAATGCCTTGTATAAGATCCGAAACCCCCCATTTGGACTCCGATACAACCCCGCAAGCCATTAAATCAATAAAACTACTCCTCAAAGGCTGATCAAACTCAGTCTTCGGAAGTGGGGGGCTCGTGATGTGGCTAAAAATAGGGTTAAATTAGAACCATTCAAATCGGGCACGAATCTTAAAGCTCAGGGGTAAAATGGTAATTTCACCTATGAACGGGTCTGAAATGGGGACTGGATTTTTCTTCAAAGCCCAATAACCCATAAACGGATCTATCTCAATGGGTACGGGTTCCAACCTGTAAGAAACCCAGTCCAACTAGATAGGAGAGGATTCAGATTCATGATTATCCTCAAACGGCGGTTTTAACCACTTCTATCCATTTACATCGGGAAGTAGGGATTTGATCTTATCCTGAAACTGATTCCTAAGGCGGCTATAAATACCCCTCTTCCCCCACTGTTACCAGGTAATCAATCTTTCGCCAATTAAAGCTCTTTCTTAATCATTCAGATTACTGACAAGAGCGTCGGAGGGTGCGTCGCCGGGATCAACCCCGGTATCTCGTACTTTTTGCAGGTCAACGGCGAAAGGATCTCGATCAAACTCCGGTGAAGTAGTTCAGGTTTGACTATTCAACTTTCCTCGAATCCACAAATCTATCTGTTTGCCCCCACACCGATTTTAGCGGTAACAATATATATATATATATATATATATATATATATATATATATATATATATATATATATATATAGACACACACACACACACACACACACTTTTATAGAAATATGGACTTTTATTTACAACTAATTATTATCATACTATTCGAACTTGGGCTACATAATTGTTGATTTACTGTTTACAAGACTTTTCATATGCTATATCGTTCTGAAGACGTGGCGTAGACACGTGCACATGAGCAAATCTAGTGTGTGTGTGTATATATATATAATTAGAGAGTGCCCTATAGAATTTTCTTCGGATTTAATGGATTGATGGGGGCCCAAGGTAAGGCAACATGTGCTGCTTGCTTGTTGTTATCACCTGTGTGACGTGATGAGCACGTAGGGCCTGCCCAGAAGATAGGAGAAGCAGCTGAGTGCTGTTTGCCTGCTGTGCCACGTAGGCAGTGGGGCCCGCCTCAGGGCTTTGTTGTGTGTTCTTTCGCAAGTGAGAAATTTTTTCCCCCAAAATGACCCATTTTTTGAAAGTTTTCCCCAAGCCGACCTACTTTTTTAAAAAAATCCCAAACTGACCTACTCGCTGTCTCAAAAAAACGAGTTTGGTATAAATTCCATCGCTTTTTTAGACAGCTAGTGCGAGGGTTGGGTTTTTTTTATTTCTCTCTGGCCAAGACTCGCTGTCTCAAAAAGCGAGTGGGTTTTTCCCAAACTCGTTTTTTGAGACAGTGAGTGTCATTTGGGGTTTTTAATACCCCAGGCTCGCTGTTTCGAACTCACTCTCTCTTTCAACTCTCTATCTCCCTCTTCCTCTTTTAACCTCGAAACCCTAACCCATTTTGTCATTTTTTTCCCGTTGTTTTAGAAATGTCTTATCATATGAACTATCTATTGTTAGAAAATATAAGGTAACTTAACTTGTATCAGTATAATTCCATTGCAATATGAACTTTTCTATTTTATCTTTGAGTCATACAGTAAGACAACACGATTATACACACATACATGAGATGATGATAATAGAATAGAAAAGTAATGCTTAATTTGAAATCATCAGAATATATGTAAGATAACATGCTTAATTATACACACATATATGAGATGATGATGATGATGATGATGATAACAGAAAATAATGCTCTGAGATCATCAGAATACATGCATCATACTAATCTCACATATAAAAAAAGAAATGTATCATATTAATTAATCATTAATTCATTTCTGAATTTCCTATAAAGAGACATAAAACTAATGAATTAATGAAGCACACAAGAAAGTTTGGCAACCAAATTAACAAGAAAGATCGACAAAATGGGTTAGGGTTTCGGGGTTAGAAGAGGAAAAGGGAAATAAAGAGTTGAAAGAGAGAGTGAGTTCGAAACAATGAGCCTGGGGTATTAAAAAATCCCAAATGACACTCGTTGTCTCGAAAAGCGAGTTTGGGAAAAACCCACTCGCTTTTTGAGACGGCGAGTCTTGGTTAGGGAGAAATAAACAACCCAAACCTCACACTCGCTGTCTCAAAAGGCGATGAGATTTTTACCAAATTTGCTTTTTGAGACAGCGAATAGGTTTTAATCCCACATTGGGAGTGTTTGAGATTATATATATATATATATATATATATATATATATATATATATATATATATATTTGTTTGATATTAGCATATATGCCATTTGATAGCATTTTGTAAATGCTATTAGAGATATATGACAGCGTTTTGCAAACGCTGTCAATGCCCCCACTATGGTATCTTCATAGCGTTTCCAAGAAACGCTATAAAATGTATAGCGTTTCGAAAACGCTATAAAATCGAAACGCTATCGTATATATAGCGTTTTGAAAACGCTATGGTATTTATAGCGTTTCGAAAACGCTATGCCTTTAATAACGTTTCGAAAATGCTATTATTTGTAAGAGTGGTGTTTTCTTTTTCACAGCGTTTTAAAAACTCTATTTATTTTGACGTGTATGTTAAAAAAAATTCTACAGATGCATATAAAAGTTTTGAAAATTCTCCAGATGTATATATATAAACCATCAAAATTGAACATATACCAAACAGTCAAAAGCTTTTTGCTAAAAATAATTTAAAAATGTACTACAATTAGTTGAATCTAAACATGAAACACATGAAAATCACAGTTATCAGCCCATCATGATACAGAGTACGACCTTCCATGGGCTATATGTCAAAAAGTGCATATACTAAAAAAGATTAGTTATTAATCAAAAAACACTAAAAGCAACACAGTTGACTATTTAAGCCCTTCTAGATCCTCCTCCATTCATCATCGGCCCATCACGTCCTCTCTTCCTCGGTTTTGACCTCTTCATTGCCCACGCCCGCGACCATGACCTGCAATAAGAGTTGAAGAAATGAGAGTTGCAGAAAAACATTAAGTATAAAAGGAGGATGAAAATTTCCCAAATGGGAAAGTTAAAATCGAAAATTCTGACAGTTCCATGTTCTGGTGTGCATCTCAAAACTATACAAGCGGTAGCAATGCAAAGATACTCAGATGTTTTGAGATAGGACATATGATCAAACCCACCAGTTATGCTACATAGACACATCCTCAATTCTATAATGAGTAATGATATGGTCGCTGCACTTCATAATGCGACATTATATCATGGATCCTTAGTAGCAAGTAAAAGGAAGGTGAGCCACATCCTGTAGTGTCCAAGAATCAATGCCCAAATGAAGGCAATCTATCACCCTTCTTAACATGTAACATGCTCCAAAGGCAAGGGAAGGATCTAATGGAATTCTGTACCTATACCTTTACTAGTTGCTCCACATACTAAGTCCACCAAAAATCCAGATTTTTATGGGTTGTATCTATGTAATCCCAATGTTTAATGACGTATTCTATGACAATAAAAAAAAGACCAACCAAACTGTATCTTAAGAGCCTGTGCTTGATAAAGAGTAGAGTTGTAGATGAGAGTGGGAGTAATTCCATGATAAAGATTAGTAAATATGTTACAAAATTTTATGGGTTGTATCTCAACCAAATTCAATATTTACAAGGAAGAACTAGATGCCAACTTCATTGAAACTGGAGAAAAACAAAACCAAGATATAGATGAGACTGGGAGTAATAGTGTACAAAGCTTACGTGTTCCTTAGTCTCCTACTATATGGAAATAGCTTGTGAGGTGGATGAATTCTAATAGTCCGACCCAGGTATTTGCCTAATGCATCTTTGTTAATTTCAATTTTCTGTAATTTCTTAAGACACATTTATTTGCTTGGTTAAAAAGTAAGGTTATTCCATATAGTTCAGGATAATAAATTTATACATCTCTTGTCATGCTGGAACCAAGTCTGATTACAGGTATATTACCAGTTTGCCACTCTCATAGCTTTATATCCTTGTAGTAATTCCATGATAAAGATTAGTAATTAAAACTAGACATTGTACGAAGTATAATAAGAAAATCAATTCCAGTCTTTTTTTTAAAATTTCTCATGACCTAATGCAATTTCTCCACTTATATTCATTGACTGTGGTTGAGAACTATATTGTTTAACTGACATTAAAATAAACAAATAAGGTTAATTCAAAATCAATATCTGAAGTGTTTGCCTTAGACACAAAGAAACAAGTAGGATCAATAGAGAGGGAAAGCAGTGATGAATCAAGACATTAGTATTTTCATGCTAAGTCAAATTTGTGCATTGTGAAATAGGCCTCGTTTAGATCATCAAATGTTACTTTGTTAGCATAGTTAGTGTGGCATGTATGGGTTAATGTTACTAATATGAGGCATAGAGCATATAGTATAAGAAAAAGATTTTGTGCAAACCACCACAAGTAAATCCCTTAAAGAGTGCTCGTTAGGAATATATTAATAAAGAGGATATAAAACTTACGCCTTCATAATTGGTAGGAGCTTTCTGCAATATTGGGTCAGAAATAATCACATTCTCCAAATGCTTGAGAACTGCTTCCCCATACTGACGGAAAGATCTGGACCAGCAAATGAGATGTAAGAACTTATCGTTATCATACTCAAATAATTGTCAGGTTTGCAAAAGATAGAGATTGTCGGTGCGCGTGTGTGGCATCAGTAGATTATTCAGTCAGAAGATATTCTTAAATCATGTGCTATCCACATTAGCTTTTAAGTTTTGTTCTTTACTACTGAAGCAAGTAAATTATTGCAAAATTAAGTATACTATGAACCAGAAGTAGCCTGAAGAAAAAATAGATTCACATCAATGTTCAATCTAATCAAGGACATAAGCTTACCCTCTTTTAAGATCTGGATGGTTTTGGTCTATCTTTAGCCTGAGTTCCACAGCCACACCTGGTTCCTCAAGCCCCTCTACCAAGTCTGTGAGAACTTTGTTGCCACCAGTTGAGCCAACAGCTCTTGCAGAAGCTAGTTCGTTTAATAATTCGACCTACAACAACACAAATCCTTCAATTTTGGAATAGACATTTTCAATGATATTATACTTGGATAGTACAACCACCTTGCTAAGCTTTATAATCCTTTAATATATCAATAGAGGATGAGAGAAAAGGCAAAAATATTCAAACTGTGCAGAGTTCTTTAATGGATTAGAAATAGAAGTTCGTACAAACTACAATAAGAACTGGAAGGTATTTCAGAATGAATAAAGGGTATACTAGAATCTGAACTTTAACAAACGCTTCCATTCCTTAAACCAAGTTGAAGAAAATCTTCAGTAACAACCTACATCGAGATGGTATAAATATTAATTAAAAATGAGTCAATATATATAAATCTTACCAAGCGAATTGCCTCGTCAATGACATATTTGTATCCTCTTTTGAACCGATGATGTTTTCCTCCTGTCCAAATAAATGAATCAAACTAATAACTGGTTCTCTGAAATGAGTAGATAATATAAATAGTAACTTACCCAGTTTCTTCTCAATAAATGTAGTCAGTCCATCTGAAGTTACACTGTCAGTGACGATAGTAGTTCCTGGATGCTGCTTGCAAGTACACACAAATACATGGGAAGTTAAAAAGCTGTGGCTATAAAATGTGTTCTAAGTCAAAATTAGATTAGTAGACTACTGATCTCTTATTTCTTCAAGAACAATGGCAGACATTAAAGCTATCAGTCAATTTTGATTGAATTCACGGCCACTGGAGTCCACAGCAGCAGATCTAAAAGAAAACTTGTTAAGAAACAATCAAGTATGCATCTCTTGAAATAGCAAAAGTAAAAGAACATTCACTATCACTTGTCAACATCCATATCAAAGATGATACCTAGATTAGCCCTGTTCTCATGAACTGCCTGGGTTATAGCTTTCATTGCAATTTTATCTTCTTGGTTTGGAATATGGTTGGGAAACATACCTGATGCCATTAGAATATAAAATATGAGTATGTAGTTAATTCCATACTAGAAAATTCTTT
This sequence comes from Hemerocallis citrina, assembly GCA_017893485.1. Lineage (NCBI taxonomy): Eukaryota > Viridiplantae > Streptophyta > Magnoliopsida > Asparagales > Asphodelaceae > Hemerocallis > Hemerocallis citrina. The sequence goes on from CM030359.1 coordinate 397,691,233, forward strand.
AAGTGCATAGGTATTACCATCGGGCTCCAGGAACTGACTGCCAGAAGTAACTGCACCTAGAGGTTCCAACACTTTTCTTTTCCCTGCAAAAATCTGACAGTTCAACAAATTGAATGGCATGCAGGTCCAGTGTCCTACTCAGAAGCAAATTTATATTTCTTTACATGGTATCATTATGACTTTTCAAATCCTACACAACTTCTGCCTCCGAAATTTGCATGGATTTCAAATAATGTATTTACTGGAAAAATACTCTAAGAATTTTTTAAATTGGAAAAACAATTTGTCCACATCTCAGGATAATTAGAGACAATGTGATCCAACGAAGGACTCTGTAGCATGATATAGCAAGCTAAAGCTCTGTGGATGAGCTTGCATTACACACACACACACATGCTTCTTTGGCAGTAGTATTTGTGGAGAATCCAGACTTCCTCAGGCATATGAACAAAAGCCAGAAGATTATGCAACCTTTAATGGGTTTAATATTTCAAATATGTATATTTCAAAAGATATAGGAAGGAAGAGAGTAGCATTCCCGCAAAGAAACCACCTGCCCCATTTCTAGCATCAACAACTATATGAAATTCCTCTAGTGGCTTCTCTGAGATCAATGACGACAAAAATTGAGTAAGCAGTGACTACACATTAATAAACCATAATAATCAAGTGATCAACGAACCACCAAGTAATAAATCATATATGGTTAGTACTTAGTGAAGAATAATTTTTTCCATTTGGCCGTCATTATATAGTCACCCAGTGCCAATGGCAAGAGATAAAAACAGACCAAAAAGAATTGCGGCACAAGGGGGTCAACGGTGCAGGGGTGGGGGACGACATGATTGGGGATTCGGACTACGACGGGCGCAGGGGGAGGAAGACAGTGGCCCAGTGGTGAGCGGCGCGCAAGGGGGTTTACGGTGCGGGGGTGGGGACGTTGTGGTTGAGGGGATTTGAACTAGGGTTTGTGGAGGAGTGGAGGAAGGCGGAAGGGTATTGTTTGGATGGGGGGATTTGGTTTGAGATGAAATTGGATCAGTTGAAAATTTTTATTTTACCCCTATCTATTCAATTTATTTTTGGATATTATAGTGTTTTTAAAACGCTGTAAAAAGTATAACATTTCAAAAATGCTGTTGTAGCTAACAGTAAATTTTAAAATTACTAAAAGATAGCATTTTATTTACAAATGCTATTATTGATCACTTTCAACAGCATTAACACTTAAATGCTATAATAAATCCACTGTAGAAAGTCATATATGTTGTAGTGAGGTCACCAATCAGCTATAGCACCCTTTATGAGGCAAGCATGTGGTGTGTAGTTGTTAGAAAAATCGCTGTTTTCATGCCGGGGTGTTACGCTTCAAGTACAAAGGGTGTCTTGGCTTTGAGAGGTTTCATACCATGTTTGGTGTTAGCTGAGATTCTCGGAGATTGGAGAGTCTGGTGACACGGAATCCAGCACGGTGAAAATGTGGAGGTGTTTCTCCATTATTCGTGCCTATGAGATAAATGGTGGAGTACGTCCTTCGTAAATCTATGAGGTGTGTTTGTGCCATCCACATGGAGGAGGGGAGGGGGGGGGGGTCTTCATGTGAGTGCAGGGTGCTCGGTCTTTCACAGAGGAGTGTGAGACTGGGAGAAAGATACATTTTTTGAAGTTTTGTGTATTTTATCAAAGTTGGAGATTGTTAAGAATTGTGGTTCTAATACCAGCACAATAGTGTGAAGACGACACGATGGCAGCATCGTAGCAAGCACAACAGCAAGAGCAGCATACATGTACAGCATGGTGCAGTTGACTGCCAAATGTTGTGATGCAATCAACTGCATTTGTTTTATGTTTTGGGAAGATTCATTGCACTCGACCGCAATGTGCACAAGATATAGAAACGGGTCACATGTTTGGATTTGTTTTGGGTCGATTTTTGTTTATCTTTAAGGGTAAATCCCATGACTTCATTATAACATAACTGGAACAACTTCACGATTTTTTTCTTCTTCCGAGTGTTGTCCAAGGTTTGGGAGATAGTAGAGAGAGATCTCTTTTATATTATTGTATTTCTTGAGTAAGAAGTATTGGTCACCTTCGCATATCGTTTGTTCTTGCGTTAATGAGATATTGCATATGTGGTTGAATCTTGTTATTAGCATATCATGGTCTTTGTGGGCGTTGCTGGGCACTACATATTTTAGGTGTGTTGAGAAAAATACTAGGCTCTGTTTGGTATTATTGTGATTGAAAAACGCTTTCGCCGAAAAGTATTTTAGATTGAAACATATTTAATTGCAATTTTCTTAATAAGTAAAAGCACATGTTAAAAAGCTGAAAATATCATTTTAGGTTCTTAGAGAAAAATGCTAAAAAATAATAGTTCCGACAAAGTACTTTGAGTTCAACACAATTTTAAAAAAGATTATCAATCACCTAATTTGAATATGAAAGTGTTTTAGAGCTATAAACAATCTAAGAGCATCTCCAATTGTTTTTGCTATTTTTCCAATGACAAATAGAGTGTTTTGCTACAATTGTCGTTTGCTATAATATAGCAAATGAAAGAAAAAATTGAACGGACGGAACATGTTGTTTCGTCCAACCAATTAAAATAACTTATAAAAAAATATTTGGCAAAATGGACTTTGAAGCAATTTGTTTTTAACTTGGAATTGACAATTGATGAAAATTTTGAACAAACATGGTCATGGATTAAATCTTCCAAACCAAAGAAATGGAAGGACGGAACATGTTGTTCCGTCCGACCACTTCTTTTGGTTTTTTGAGTTATCAGACGGTACAACTTGTACCACCCGATGTAAACAATTTTTTTTAAAAAAAGGGCATACATGTTTTTTCTGTCCGATCTCCAAAATAGTTAAAAACATATTAAAAAATAATTCGACGGAACATTGTTGTTTCGTTTGACGCGTTTAATTTTTTTTTAAAAAAATAGAGATGAAACGACACCTATATTTGGCAACTGCCATATTCGTTTATCAAATTTGGCAACGCACTGTTCCTCTTTTGCTAAAATTTGGCAAAATAGCAAATGATTGCAAACGTCGTTTGCTATTTTTTTTGCCATTTTGTAAAAATAGCAAACGATTGGAGATGCTCTAAAAAATATTTGCCAAATGGAGCGTATAAATTATAGTCTTGGAAAAGCACTTATGATTAAACACACTTTAATTAGGTTTCCCAATCACCTTTTTTAAGTTTAAAAGTACTTTTAGCCCGAAAAGCACTTTTCAAAAGCAATAGAATAAGAGTCTAAATTAAATAGTAATCATTTTTTCACTAGTGAGCAAAATGTCGGGAGGAGCCTCGCTTGGGGGGGGGGGGGGGGGGGGGGGGGGGGGCTTTTCCCTTGTTCTAAAATATAAATAAAAAAATTGAAATATATAGGTAGTCAAATCCTACTATTGTGGTTCTTTATTCATAACATATATATATAGGGAGGAAGTTTGGGGTTAGGGTTTGGTAGCATGGTTGAGCTGTCATTTGAATATGTGGGCATCCACTTAATAGGTGGTCACAGTTTCACAATACTCTCCCTTGGATGCCCACTTTAAAGCATTGCTTCATTAAAGACTTTCATAAGGAAAAACCCACATTTGAGAAAATCCCTTAGCGAAATGAAATAGTGCAACTAATTCTTCAGAACTGTGACTCTTCAGGAATCCGATTCTTCAGAAATCTAAGTGGGTGCGACTTACATTGCCTCGTTATAAACTTTTCGAAGGAAAAACCCAGTGGGGAAAAAACTTCATCGAATAAAACAATACAATACACAACGACATTCTTCATGATGTCTCCATTAGTATCTTCATGATGATCCCCCTTAAAAACACTAAAAAATATTACATTTGGTTCTTACATAAACCAAAATGAAAAATGCGCCCCCCCCCCCCCCCCCCCCCCCCCCCCCCCCCCCCCCCCCCCCCCAAATAATATATTTGATCATTACATTCCAGCAAAGAAAAATTATCAGTTTATACATTTAGATGACTATTTGCGGAAATATTCTTATGCCAATCTGTTGTGCTGACTTTTAAAATTTGTACATTGGAGCGATTTTTTGAAGAGATCTGCAAGGTTTTTTGAGGATTTGATATGCTTTACATCAATCATAGTTTCTTCTTGAAGCTGGTGGGTGAAAGAAAATTTTTGTGCGCCTTAAGCTGGATAATCCTTATAAATGATTGTAGGCTTGTTTATGACTTTTGGAAGCTCGTAATTCCCCCTTATATGCTAAACTAGAGACCTTAACCATATACATTATCTACTTGCTTCATGAACTGCTAGTGTCTTAGAATGATTTGTCGATGTTGCTGCAATTGTTTGTTTGACTGATATCCATGAAATATATGCACAACTGTCAAGAAAAACATATTATGTTTGTGATCTCCCCTTTTGGAAATCAGATAAACAACATGCGTCTGTATGTCCAATAAGGTCAGCACATTCATATGAATAATATAAACCAATATTTAGTCCTTGTGTTAAAAAAAAAGGAGTGCGGCTGTTGCACTCAAATAAGGTACTTCAAGACCCAGAATATATTCATTTTCTTCTTTCGGTAGATATGGATCCTGGTTAACTTCTAGTGACCTTACCACTATAGATATATTAAGTAGATAACAATCACTCATATTGAAGCTCTTCATAAGATTTTCAACATATTTGGCTTGATGTAGAAAAGAATCTATTTTTACCGTGCTCGATCTCTTAGTGGAGACAAAATTTCATTTTACCCAATTCTTTCATATAAAATTCATTCTTAAGATAACCAATAGTTTTTTAAATCTATTTAGGAGTCCGATCAAGTTTATATCATTCCTTACATAAATATTCAATGAGTCTGTTGTACCACATTTTTTCGGAATGTTTTTGTTCATACACGACTCATTGTAATCTATTATAGCGCTACAAAACCCGGTTCACCTGCGAGCTATAAAACCCAAATCCAAACCCAAATCCAAACCTGACCCCAACCCCTGAAACAAAGTCACCACCATCCTACTTCGAGCCCAAGCCATCGTCTTCCCAAATCTCCATCGTCTTCTTCCTCATCAAGGTAACAGCCCAACTAGGGTTTCTTTCTGATTTCTTCACTTCGTCCGATTTAGGGTTTCCAACTCTTTCAAAAAAGGGTCCAACTTTTTCAGTCTCTCTCTTCCTTTGCATTTTAGGGTTTTAAGGCACCGATCTACTCTTATGTTTGATGTAGCGATCTATCAATCGTTAAAAAAAAGAAGAAACTTTGCAGACCAGTCCATGATTTTTTTACATTGTTGATTAGGATTTTGCATGATTAAAGTAATTTTGGTGTGTGTGCAAAGTTTGATGGATTTGTAGGTTTCACCCTGTTGAAAGAGTGATTGATGCTGAACCTACGGCATGTGTAGATTAATTGATTTTTATTTAAGGATTTGTGACTGTTATCGGGTAGTTTTAGAAGTTATATGGAATAATCGCTGTTAATTATTTTGTTTTGTACTTCGTTGTTGCTAATAGTTTGGGAGATATCTTTATCTCTTTATCGTCACCTTTTTTTTTTTGGAAATAAAAGTGACCAAAGTCACCGATCTCATTAATGAAAGATTAACGGGAATATGAATAATTAATCATCTGATGGTAGCAGTATCTCGCTTAATGATTTTGACTATTCGCATTCAAACCTATTAGGTGTATGCATCAGTTCTCTACGACCACACTTCTTTCCAAATATGGGTTTCCTCGCTGAGAAAGGGAAAGGCCTGATAGCATACTTCTGAAATATCTAGTCTAGGATTATAGTTCCAAGTATATTAGGCGTGGCTGATGGTATCTAAATGTTGACTGTGGTTACATCATTACATGGGCATTGCACATGCAAAGATATTTGTCTTATTTGGATTTAATTCATTGTCATCCTAGATTTATACACCCATTCAAAGTAATGTTTGGAAATTAGAAGTTATTAAGGCATCATTACGCCTTGTGTTTATTTGGAATTTGCATAGCCTATTCAGAAGGAAAATGTGTTGTACAAATGCGTGCGAAAAATTAACTTGTTAATATAAGTTGCATTAGTCAGAAGAAACTAGTTGAACTTTTGAACGGAAAGATGCAACTGTAGTTGTACTGCAACTATGTTTGCGTGCAAGGAAAATTGTAGTAAAATGAACTATGATTTTAGTTGTCTCATTGTCTGCAATTGCAGTTGTAACCGAGTTTCCTCTCTTATCGTCTTTCTCAGTTCCTCCCTTGACTTGCAACTACATAGTCCATAAATTGCAGTTTCAATGAAAGAGTTGTTTTACAACCACCTTAGAATGTACCAAATGCCTGCATCATACATTAAACAGTTAGAGACGTGAACAACTCACTATACTAGATCTCTTGGTATCTGCGCTTCATATGTACAAATCAGTTTGTGTATTAAACAGTTTGTGTACAAATCAGTTTGTGTACCAAATGCCTACATAACCATTGAATTGCCATGGCTACATCAACATTAAACAGTTAGAGACGTGAACAACTCACTATACTAGATCTCTTGGTATCTGCGCTTCATATGTACAAATCAGTTTGTGTATTATCTTTTCAATAATGCAGTGGTCACTATTGCATGAAGGTGTATTCATTCGCATTTGATTGCCAAATTTCCTAGGAACATGAGCAATAAAAATGTTCTACATCAGAGAGCGAGCACATGTAGTTTACTAAGGTAGTACTAGGGGTTGAACATCCCCACAGTCGAACGTCCCAATGTTTTTCAGGCGTTGTAATAGTAAGATTAAATTTTTGGCATATACAATTCAAGTAAATGAGTTGTTTGTTTTATAGTGTAACTGCAAAATGCAGCCAGAAATCACCAACCAGTTGCTACTGTTGGACTTATATGAGTTATCATATGAGGCTATAGAACCACAATATTCGACAACACATTAGAGTTACTGAAAGATGATTATAATTATGCTCTATAAGTGTTTGTCTTTTCAACTGGAGTTAGAGAAAGAGAGAGAAAATAAGGACCCATAGGAAATAATTGAAGGAGTTGAATTGGATAGAGGCATGTGGAGGTAGTAATCCACTCTCACTGGATTGATTTCCTACGTACACACCTCCTTGGATAGCTTGAGTTGTCTCCATTCCAGAAAAGTTATTAATTACATTAAGTTTAAATAGGAGTTATTTTAGATAGCTGCATCTATTACCTTACCTTACCTCCGGTTATCTTAACATGTATTTCCAATTATGGTCCTTGATAGTTAGAAGGTAAGCGACCTGACACTACCCAAGCAAATGCCAAAACTGGATCAAGAGGAAGGCCTAAAAGCTTGTCATCCCTTTTAAGCGGTGCCTTAGCTCCATTGGTGAACTCAATTTGACAAGAAGGTTCTGATGATGATGATGATGATGGTGCTTATTTTATATATTTGGAATATCTTGTCAATTGTTTATCTAGATGAGAAGTGTGAATGTTCATGAACATGTTGATAATAAAGCTAGTTCCTTTGTTTGCAGATTTCGATTTAACCTTAACTGTTTTTTGGTTTCATATTTCATGCCCATGTACATGATCAATGTTAATAATTTACAAGCTTCAACTTCCTTTAATGAATTTTGACTATGGTAGTTATATCCATGTGAGATGTGTAGAAGGAAGCATCAATTAGAATGAGAACTGTTAAAATTACGAAGAAAGCCAGATCTGTTCCCTATTACCAAGATTCCAAAGGATCAATATTAAGTCGTTACTCATTTGCATTAGTACCCATGACATAAGATATGTTGATCACCATTAATATTGTTTACTTGACGAGAGCTGGGAGGCAGTATTTGTTAAGAGAGTAATGCTGAGATTAAATGAATAGATATAGTTTCGAATTAGCCATAATAAATACGTTAATTGTGTTCCTTTTCCTTGTCCCTTTTTGTTCAATTTTATTTTCCTATAGTTTCCTTTTTATTAGTGAAGTTTTTCTGTTTCACTTTTATCTATTCATACCCCAAAATTATGTGTACACATGTGAGTTTGGACACACACATGGCATTTCTGATACACGTATATATTGCTGGGAGAACTAGACTTCCAAAATCAACATATTAGATGCTGTTTTTGAAGTAATTTGGAGACAAATAGTAATGATACACAGTCATCTAGAGAAGATAAGAGAACAGAAAGTAGGGAATAGAGGAACACAAGTTTGGCATCTTAAGAATAAACAGTGGAGGATTTTAGGATTCCAAGCTTGTTTTGTGCTTTTGCTAACAATTTTTTGAATTTGCTTGTTGGAGTGCATTTTTCTCATGAGTTTCATTGTGTTTCAGAATTGTTGATAATAATAAGAAGTATGGTTTGTTTTATCGGCATGTTTTGTGAATTTCAAAGCTGTTATCTGGGAATTTTTTGCATTTATCTCTTTTTTCCTTTGTTTCCATTCGATTACCCCCCGACAACATCTTTATTAAATTCCATATATGTATGTATTTCTTCTCTCTGTATGATTTACAGCCTTTTGCATGAAACTTTGTAATTTTCTATGTTTTTTAATGATTTAGCTCTGTATCTTTATATCCATAAACATGGTTGTTATGTCGTTGGGTAGTTCAGTTCTTTTAGAGAATTTTGGCTTAACAATGAGATTTATATGGATTTAGAGGAAAAGCCCTTAACAGTGTGGCAATAGTGACTGTTGAGATTTGATAATATCGGGGGAATTTGATGGAATTGGAAAATGGAAAGAATCGAGTGGAAAGGTCCGGACAAATTTCAGTAGTATGCAAATATTGTCCTTTCTTTCCATTTCCTATTTCTTAGAAAAGGAGGATGAAATTGCTTCTTGATGATGTTTAATGAGAATTATGAAATTAGGGCTTAAGCAAATAATTTCTTGTATTTCATTTGTTGACCTTGTCCCCATTTTACTCATTTGACCTTGTCCCCACTTTACAGATCCCGATTAGTCCATAAACAACAACTGCTCATGGCTAACCATCCACATTAGAAGAATGGAAATAATAGTTAGGGAATGGTCTGTCTTCAATTTAAATGTTATTGGTTTGTTAAACCCACTTCTCTTAAAATCAGTAATCACTATAATACTACACTTTCTGGTCTCATTTCCTTCCTTTTTCCTCCAAACAAATAGTGGAACATGAGAAAGATAAAATGAATTCCATTGTGCATTTCTTTAGTTCCTCTTTGTAACCACCTCAAATCCAGAATTGGGAAGTGTCAAAACTTCCTACTGGCTTTCACTGACTCTGTGATCGCCATGAGGAGAAAATAGGAAGATTGGGTTCTGAAGAAAAGAGGAAGAAAAAGAAGAAGGGAAGAAGGCACGTTCTGGGGGTATTTTGGACATTTACTAAGTCACGTGCATAGCACGTGACAAAAAACTAACTGAACCCTAACAGTGTGAAGGTGGGGTTTTTTGCACAAATAGTTCAGTGTGGTTTTCAGCACAATAAAAAGGTGAGTGAGATTTTCTGCAGATATGGGATAGTTTAGTGGGGTTTTTTCAATTTTAGCCTTAAATTAAATGGGTAGTGGGTTGGGTTGAGTTTAATTAACTTAAATAGTAGTGGGCTGGTTTGGGTTTTGATAGGTAGTGGGGTTTGTTTAGTTAATTTGAGTTATATTAACATGGGCTAGGTTTGAATTAAATTGTAATTTAATTTGATTTTATTATACTATATATTTGTTCTAATTTAGTTCTTTTGTTTTGTAGTATTAATATATAATTTAGGGCCTATGTTTAATTAGATATTTTATATGTGCAGATGAATATTCCAGAAAATAACTATTACACAGATTTTTTAAGTGAGTCAAACACTGAAGATAAATTTATAAATGAGGATTTTTATCAAAATGGTCAAATTTCATTGAATCTCGTGTTGTCATCTGAAGTCCCCAGTGAAGTTGAAATTCCAATGAGGCAGCAATCACGACGATTTTTTTTTTTGATTTTAGATATGAACATCGGTAAAATATGAGGAGATCCTTAAAAGAAATTTGATTTAAAAAATTATATAACATGTTTTATTTGGAAAATAATAAAATATTGGATAACTAGTCAATTTGGCTAGCATTGTTGGAAATGAAACAAAATAGCTAGCCAAATTCACTAGGCAAAATGACAATTTGGATAATTTGGCTAGTCATTTTGACTAGTGCCCTTGGAGATGCTCTTAGGAGTCCGATCAAGTTTATAACATTCCTTATACAAATATTTACTGAGCTTATTGTACCACATTTTTTCGGATTGTTTTTGTCCATACATGACTCATTGTAATCTATTATAGTGCTACGAAACCCGGTTCACCTGCGAGCTATAAAACCCAAATCCAAACCTGACCCCAACCCCTGAAACAAAGTCACCACCACCCTTCTCCGAGCCCAAGTCATCGTCTTCCCAAATCTCCATCGTCTTCTTCTTCATCAAGGTAACAGCCCAACTAGGGTTTCTTTCTGGTTTCTTCACTTCGTCCGATTTAGGGTTTCCAACTCTTCCCCAAAAGGGTCCAACTTTTCCAGTCTCTCTCTTCCTTTGCATTTTAGGGTTTTAAGGCACCGATCTACTCTTATGTTTGATGTAGCGATCTATCAATCGTTTAAAAAAAAGAAGAAGAAACTTCGCAGACCAGCCCATGAATTTTTTACATTGCTGCTTAGGATTTTGCATGATTAAAGTAATTTTGGTGTGTGTGCAAGTTTGATGGATTTGTAGGTTTCACCCTGTAGAAAGAGTGATTGATGCTGAACCTACGGCATGTGTAGATTAATTGATTTTTATTTAAGGATTTGTGACTGTTATCGGGTAGTTTTAGAAGTTATATGGAATAATCGCTGTTAATTATTTTGTTTTGTACTGACCGAAGTCACCGATCTCATTAATGAAAGATTAACGGGAATATGAATAATTAATCATCTGATGGTAGCAGTATCTCGCTTAATGATTTTCACTATTTGCATTCAAACCTATTAGGTGTATGCATCAGTTCTCTACGACCACACTTCTTTCCAAATATGGGTTTCCTCGCTGAGAAAGGGAAAGGCCCGATAGCATACTTCTGAAATATCTAGTCTAGGATTATAGTTCCAAGTATATTAGGCGTCGCTGATGGTATCTAAATGTTGACTGTCGTTACATCATTACATGGGCAGTGCACATGCAAAGATATTTGTCTTATTTGGATTTAAATCATTGTCATCCTAGATTTATACACCCATTCAAAGTAATGTTTGGAAATTAGAAGTTATTAAGGCATCATTACGCCTTGTGTTTATTTGGAATTTGCATAGCCTATTCAGAAGGAAAATGTGTTGTACAAATGCGTGCGACAAATTAACTTGTTAATATAAGTTGCACTAGTCAGAAGAAACTAGTTGAACTTTTGTACGGAAAGATGCAACTGTAGTTGTACTGCAACTATGCTTGCGTGCAAGGAAAATTGCAGTAAAATGAACAATGATTTTAGTTGTCTCATTGTCTGCAATTGCAGTTGTAACCGAGTTTCCTCTCTTATCGTCTTTCTCAGTTCCTCCCTTGACTTGCAACTACATAGTCCATAAATTGCAGTTTCAATGAAAGAGTTGTTTTACAACCACCTTAGAATGTACCAAATGCTTGCATCATACATAACCATTGAATTGCCATTGCTACATCAACATTGAACAGTTAGAGACGTGAACAACTCACTATACTAGATCTCTTGGTATCTGCGCTTCATATGTACAAATCAGTTTGTGTATTATCTTTTCAATAATGCAATGGTCACTATTGCATGAAGGTGTATTCATTCTCATTTGATTGCCAAATTTCCTAGGAACATGAGCAATAAAAATGTTCTACATCAGAGAGCGAGCACATGTAGTTTACTAAAGGTAGTGCTAGGGGTTGAACAACCCCACAGTCGAACGTCCCAATGTTTTTCAGGCGTTGTAATAGTAAGATTAAATTTTTGGCATATACAATTCAAGTAAATGAGTTGTTTGTTTTATAGTGTAACTGCAAAATGAGAAATCTTCAACCAGTTGCTACTGTTGGACTTATATGAGTTATCATATGAGGCTATAGAACCACAATATTCGACCACACATTAGAGTTGCTGAAAGATGATTATAATTATGTTCTATAAGTGTTTGTCTTTTCAACTGGAGTTAGAGAAAGAGAGAGAAAATAAGGACCCGTAGGAAATAATTGAAGGAGTTGAATTGGATGGAGGCATGTGGAGGTAGTAATCCACTCTCACTGGATTGATTTCCTACGTACAGACCTCCTTGGATAGCTTGAGTTGTCTCCATTCCAGAAAAGTTATTAACAACATTAAGTTTAAATAGGAGTTATTTTAGATAGCTACATCTATTACCTTACCTTACCTTACCTCCGGTTATCTTAACATGTATTTCCAATTATGGTCCTTGATAGTTAGAAGGTAAGCGACCTGACACTACCCAAGCAAATGCCAAAACTGGATCAAGAGGAAGGTCTAAAAGCTTGTCATCCCTTTTAAGCGGTGCCTTAGCTCAATTGGTGAACTCAATTTGACAAGAAGAAGGTTCTGATGATGATGATGGTGCTTATTTTATAGGTTTGGAATATCTTGTCAATTATTTATCTCTGTTATTTGATGTTGGAGGATTGTGTCCATCATCCACCATTGTGTTGTGTTCGAACTGGCTGCATGCTATGACAGCTTTCTCACCCCCCACGGCCCACCCCACCCCCCCACCTCCTTCCTGTCCAAACCCCCACTACCACAAACACACAAATCGGCAACACACAGAAAAGAAAAAAGAAAAAAAAAACCCAGTTCTTGCTGATATGCAAACATCGGGAGGCAGGAATGGGTTGATACAAATGAGGTGTTTAGTAGTTGGCCCAGTCACAGTGTGGGAATTACAATCTTATTTATCCCTCACTAGCTTCTATACATGATTGTATCCACAAATTTCCAGTGTTTGCGTATTAACAAGATAAACTAGGGAGGAGTGATCGGCATGTGGAGTGTGTGGCACCTCGAGCCGGGTTTGAGGAGTTATCACTTTTTGTAGATTCGGAGGCTTGGTTGTTCGAATCTTGTTGTAATTGATGTAATTACTCTGGTTTTTGGGTAAGGAGCTCGGGGAGTGAGGTTCATGGCCTACTTGTTGGGACTAATGAACATCATTTCCATTTCTTGGTTGTTGTTTTATTAAATTCTATTTAATGAAGTGCGGGGGGCTTCCACCCACCATTTATGATCAAAAAAAAAAAATGAACATGCCAAAATTATATTTACCAAAAAAGATATTGCCAAAATTGTAGTAGTTTAGTAAACACAAATTAAGCCTTGAGGCTGTTTCTGACAAAGTGATTTCATTATATTCTTCATTTTTAATCTAAAGATATGTGGTCAGATTGATGTATTGCCAATATCTATGATTCATTATTTAGTCAGATGAACTTCGGTTTGTTCTTCATTGTTTTATGTTTAATGCATTTATTATGTTATTTTCTATATGTTGCAGTGCTTTTCCCAAGATGTCACGCAGATATGATAGCCGGACAACAATCTTTTCTCCTGAGGGTCGACTATACCAAGTGGAGTATGCGATGGAAGCTATTGGGAATGCTGGGTCTGCAATTGGTATTCTTGCCAAGGATGGAGTAGTCCTTGTTGGTGAGAAAAAGGTTACCTCAAAGCTCCTCCAGACTACTAAATCCACTGAAAAGATGTACAAAATTGATGACCACCTAGCTTGTGCTGTTGCCGGTATCATGTCTGATGCCAACATTCTGATCAACACTGCCCGCACCCAAGCTCAACGATATGCCTTTGCATACCAAGAACCCATGCCAGTCGAGCAACTTGTTCAGTCCCTTTGTGATACTAAGCAAGGCTACACCCAATTCGGCGGTCTCCGCCCATTTGGTGTCTCCTTCTTGTTTGCTGGCTGGGACAAAAATTTCGGGTTTCAACTCTATATGAGTGACCCAAGTGGTAACTACGGGGGATGGAAGGCTGCCGCCATTGGTGCAAATAACCAGGCTGCACAGTCCATGCTAAAGCAAGATTACAAGGAGGAGATGACTAGGGACGAGGCAGTTGAGCTTGCTCTCAAGGTTTTGAGCAAGACAATGGATAGTACGAGCTTGACTGCGGAGAAGCTTGAGCTTTCAGAGGTGATGCTGTTACCTTCGGGAGGGGTGAAGTACGAGGTTTGCTCTCCAGAGAAGCTAGGGAAGTTACTGGTGAAGTCAGGAGTGACTCAACCTACTGCTGAGGACTCTTGATTAATTCGGTATGCCCTTTGGCCTTGTTTAATATGTTTTTATATTTTCTGCATTTGGAATGACTTGGATGCAAGGACTTAGCTGATAGTTTCCTCTTATTAAATATTCCTGTACCTGTTTGGAACATACGTCTTAGGATATATTAATATGCTTGCTTGAAGTGAATTGGATTGTGCATCAATTTGTACTATATTTTACATAAGATGTTTCAGACACCAAAATCTTTATCATTTCAAGTGGTTGAGTCATAAACATTGTAGAATTTTTTTTTCTCCTGAGGGAAAACAGTTATTGACAATCTTATTACACTATACTGTTTATTCGATAATGATACTCATACAAGACATCGTATTCTTGTGCGTTTACAAAAGATGGTGTTAACTTTAAGAGGATGAAGGAAATTTTAACGTGCTTTTATTTTACTAAAAAAAAATTCCATGTCACAAATTTTGACTTGCTTTCTTGGGTGTGAATATCTGGACCAGGCAACCAGCAGTGAAAGCTTATTTTGTGCTTGCTTTAGGACTTTCTGAGGTTGGCATGTTGAAGTGCATTTTTGTTATTAGAGTTTCTTTGCACTTCATAATTTTTGACAATGAGAACTAGTATGAGTTGTTCTAACAACTTTTTGGAAATTATTTAGTCTACAACCTCAAGTTTATATATCCTCTTGTGTGCTTATTCTGTAGTTGTGCATGTTCTAGCTAATGTGAAGTGTGAACATCTACTTTTCAACCACTAAAATTTTACTAGTATGTTGAGGTATCTAGATGAGAAGTGTGAATGTTCATGAACATGTTGATAATAAAGCTAGTTCCTTTGTTTGCAGATTTTGATTTAGAGCATAAGGAACTGTTTTTGGATTTCATATTTCATGCCCATGTACATGATCAATGTTCATAATTTACAAGCTTCAACTTCCATTAATGAATTTTGACTATGGTAGTTATATCCATGTGAGATGTGTACAAGGAAGCATCAATTAGAATGAGAACTGTTAAAATTACGAAGAAAGCCAGATCTGTTCCCTATTACCAAGATTCCAAAGGATCAATATTAAGTCGTTACTCATTTGCATTGGTACCCATGACATAAGATATGTTGATCACCATTAATATTGTTTACTTGACGAGAGCTGGGAGGCAATATTTGTTAAGAGAGTAATGCTGAGATTAAATGAATAGATATAGTTTCGAATTTAGCCATAATAAATACGTTAATTGTGTTCCTTTTCCTTGTCCCTTTTCGTTCAATTTTATTTTCCTATAGTTTCCTTTTTATTAGTGAAATTTTTCTGTTTCACTTTTGTCTATTCATACCCAAAATTATGTGTACACATGTGAGTTTGGACACACACATGGCATTTCTGATACACATATATTGCTGGGAGAACTAGACTTCCAAAATCAACATATTAGATACTGTTTTTGAAGTAATTTGGAGACAAATAGTAATGATACATCAGTCATCTAGAGAAGATAAGAGAACAGAAAGTAGAGAATAGAGGAATGCAAGTTTGGCATCTTAAGAATAAACAGTGAGGATTTTAGGATTCCAAGCTTGTTTTGTGCTTTTGCTAACAATTTTTTGAATTTGCTTGTTGGAGTGCATTTTTCTCATGAGTTTCATTGTGTTTCAGAATTGTTGATAATAATAAGTATGGTTTGTTTTATTGGCATGTTTTGTGAATTTCAAAGCTGTTATCTGGGAATTCTTTGCGTTTATCTCTTTTTTCCTTTGTTTCCATTCGATTACCCCCCTACAACATCTTTATTAAATTCCATATATATATGTATTTCTTCTCTCTGTATGATTTACAGCCTTTTGCATGAAACTTGATAATTTTCTATGTTTTTTTAATGATTTAGCTCTGTATCTTTATATCCATAAACATGGTTGTTATGTCGTTGGGTAGTTCAGTTCTTTTAGAGAATTTTGGCTTAACAATGAGATTTATATGGATTTAGAGGAAAAGCCCTTAACAGTGTGGCAATAGTGACTGTCGAGACTTGATAATATCGGGGGAATTTGATGGAATTGGAAAATGGAAAGAATCGAGTGGAAAGGTCCGGACATATTTCAGTAGTATGCAAATATTGTCCTTTCTTGCCATTTCCTATTTCTTAGAAAAGGAGGATGAAATTGTTTCTTGATGATGTTTAATGAGAATTATGAAATTAGGGCTTAAGCAAATAATTTATGGTATTTCATTTGTTGACCTTGTCCCCATTTTACTCATTTCATTTGTGAATAGTCCATAAACAACAACTGCTCATGGCTAACCATCCACATTAGAAGAGTGGAAATAATAGTTAGGGAATGGTCTGTCTTCATTTTAAATGTTATTGGTTTGTTAAACCCACTTCTCTTAAAATCAGTAATCACTATAATACTACACTTTCTGGTCTCATTTCCTTCCCTTTTCCTTTTTCCTCCAAACAAATAGTGGAACATGAGAAAGATAAAATGAATTCCATTGTGCATTTCTTTAGTTCCTCTTTGTAACCACCACAAATCCAGAATTGGGAAGTGTCGAAACTTCCTACTGGCTTTCACTGACTCTGTGATCGCCATGAGGAGAAATGGACAAGTTTCTTCATTTCATTTTTAACAATATATATTGGTTGGTATGCATAGACAAAAAACAGTAAAGGGAATGCATTTACTCCATCTCCTTTCAGTGCCGGGGCCCACGATCAATGTTTACTGATCCCGATTAGACCGGTTTTAAGCATATATAGTGCCATGGGCGAGGAAGAGCGGTTTTACCAACTGTGTTCCGGAGATTTTAGGCACATCTTATGTTATTTGTGTGGATCCAAACCAAACTGATGAACAAAAACACTAATAATGAGAAAATGGCAGACATCACGTGGGGCAAAAAATCCTTTGTCACTTCTATTTTTTATCTCACTCAAAGCTAACATATCCTTAGAGATCTCATTCCAAACAAACAAGTAAAAACCTGCATCAGTTTCATATTTGGGGCTCAAGATGTATTTCATTTTAAATAAACAACAGAATTGGGGGCAAAGTTCCAAGAAATGCAATACTACAACAACAACAACAACAACGAAGCCTTTATCCTAAAGTTTTGGGTTCGCCTACATGAATCATTCTCTTCCATGCAAATCTATTGTGGGTCATCTTCTTTGTCAAATTAACCCTATCCAAATATCTATTATTAGTTTCTACCCTAATTCGTTTCTGTCTACCCCTTGTCCAAATTTCGATCCAGCCCCTTGTCCAAATTTCGATCCAGTCAATTTTCCTACCTGGAGCGTTTATCAGTCTTCGTTGTAGATGTCTAAACTACCTCAATCGATTCTTGTTCATTTTATGTTCAATTTGGGCAACCTCTACTACCATATGCATGCATTTCTTATTTTGTTTTTAGTGTGTTTCCACTCATCCATCTTAACATCCTCACTTCGGCTACACATTTTTTGAACGTGCTATTTTTTAATTGCCCAACACTCTTATCCATAAAACATGGCAGGTCATATAGCTATCCTAAAGTTTTCCTTTCAATTTCAAAGGTGTCTTCCGATCACCCAATACTTTGTCGCTGATTTAACCAACCTGCTTTAATTCTGTGTGTAGCATTTCGTTGATCTCCCCATCCTCGTGAATGATCGATCCTTAATAATAGTAGTGGTTGCGCCTAGGTAATTTATGGTTCTCAATGCAAACTACACCTTTTCATCAACTCTCCTAGTTTACTAAAAGTACAAAACATATGATCTTCTTTAGTCCTAAAAATTTAGATCCCTTAGATTTAATGCTTCTCTCCGTTTCTTTAATTTCGAAGCTATGCCTTCATTAGTCTCACTAATCAAAACTGTATCATTTGCAAACAATATGCTAGAAATGCAATATGAATGAAATTAGCGATCCCGATTTCTCATGCTTTGATGACAAACAGATCGTACTGGAAAAGGGGTTATCCGTCAATCCAATTATTTGATAATTCTCTCCAAATGGGGAATTTTTTTAATTATTACCCTAGCATGATTCCAACCAAAACCAAAAAGCTATAAAGGGCTATTTTGTTTCTATGAAATGGAGATGGAATGGAGACCTGGCTCATTTCATTTTGGTTTTTTTTCCAGATCTTTTTACTTTCATTTTTTTCTTAGCTTGAGCCACGAACATGAAAAGAACATGGGACCCACAATCCTAGTCACAGAAGTGGGTAATGCCCAACTCATTGCCTCTGCTTTATATTTGTTTGGAGTCTTTGGACCTAGGTTCTTAGAGCATCCACTGTCGTTGGCTAAAAAATTAGAAATCGATTTAGAAATATGCCTCACAGTCGTTTGCTAAAAACCCATAATTTAGGATAGAAATGAACACTAGTCTGCTAAACTTAGCAGCGTCTTTAGACAATTGCTAAATATAGGAGACGGACGATGTTCATCCGTTTGACGAAAGGGACGGATGAAGATATGTCGTCTAGTTAAATAAAAAAAAAAAAAAGATGAGAGACGGATGATGGTGTACCGTCTCTCATTGATTTATAATTAAAAAACAACAAATTATTTTTTAAAAGCGTAAGTGAGTGACAGATGAACTTCATCCGTCCCTCACTTGTGCTTTATGTTTTGGCCCACACCGAAATGACAATTTTACCCCTTACACTCCAAAGGTATGAAGGTATGGTTTTAATGAAGGTAGGGGTAAAATCGTCTTCACGCCAACGGATTAAATAAAAAAACAAAAAAAAAACAAAAAAAAAACAAAGCAAACAACCATCCGTCTGGATTGTTTCTTTGTTTTTTTTTATTCTTTTATCCGTGTTTTCAACGAACCAAAAAAAAAAATTTACGACAGACGGAGGAACATGCACCGTCTAACACAATTTACATCAAAAAAAAATCTCAAACGGAGCATGAAGTTCCGCCTATTCATTTTTCACTATATTAAAAATCAACAAAACGGTAGACGGAGGAACAACATTCGTCCAATTCATTAGTTTATGAAGTTTTAGAAATAACGATAGCAGGGATCTTTCCTAAAAGCTAAACCCTCATTGCTAAATATAGAATACTTCTACAAAACGATAGTGGATGCTCTTATACATAGGTACGATCCAGGGTTGAAAGGAGATGGAAAAGGAAATGGCAAAACAATGACCTTTTTGTTTTCTAATCCTTTTTCCATCCAAACAAGTGAAGGAAAGGACAATGTATTCCCTCTTCTTCATATTTTTTCTATGCATGCTATTAGGAATATGTGAATCTGGCTACTCATCAAATGGATGGCAAAGCTGACATCAAATGGATGGCAAAGCTGACCTTCCATTTTCTTACTGAAAACTTTCCAATAGCAAGCAAGTGGTCCCTATGTTTCAGTCAAAGTCCTGTAGGAGTCTCAGCCTTACGACATGCGGTCGACTGGAGTAGAAGAAATGACTGAGTGGAAAGAAAATCATGCATTGAAAGCCAATCTCATCTCCTCCACTCGTGCATGACTCGAAGCTGACCTTCGAAGCGATGTCCTTCATGCTGACCGGGAGACCCTGAATCTTTCATGTAGGCCATATCCATCATTCTCGAAGATGGAATGGATTCATCTAGATCCGCGACGGAAAGAGAACACTATTTATTTATTGGATCTTTTTCTTTTTTTCTGGAATGGAAGAAAGCGGGACCAAAGAAAGCGATGCAAAGAGCCCAGGGAGTCGAAGATCAATCACTCGCCCTCACGATCCTACTAGTGAAAGCAGTGCTCGACTCACAGAAGAGGTGCAAGGAGTTCCAATGAGAAAGAAGGCAGTAAGCTGCTTGACCCAATGGAGAGTTGAGTTCTCTGTGTCGTCAAAATCCTATCTATGTTCTCGGTTATAAGACTGAATCATCCATGAGTAGCATGATATAGCCTTTTGGCGAAGCCCAATCAAGAAGGCAAAGACATTAATCCATAAGCTTTCTCACCTTGAAGGGTGACCCTGCGCAAATGGGTTGCAATAAAACCTATTTCTTCTGTTGACCTGCTTTCTACCATGGGCACTATCTCTTGTCCTCAACCTCGATCGGGATCCACTGCCTCAGTCCACGGTCCAAGAATGACTCCGGCCTACACCGGATTGGGCTTCGGATTGGATCACCGTCAGGATTTAGTTTGGCCTTCCACTCTCCTACCATGTTGTGTATAGTCAGATCAGAGCCTTGCTTGTCTCTATGATCTCACCGACTCCTTTTTATTAGTAATTGTGTCCTCACTACGTTTCGCCTGGCTACCTCTTGAAAGAAACAACTCTTGCTTGTTCGTTTTATAGCTACCTTAACCGGTTTTATTTATCTTGGCTTGCTTTATCCGTTCCCGAGGCTCTTTAAGACCTCGCTCACTCGTATCCTTTCTATTTTCTTTTTCTTGACCGCTACGTCAACTACTGAAACTCTTTTTTCAGAATCGCCTCGAAGAAGCGTATTTATTGGTACGTTTTCTTGTATCGCTTGAGATGGATTTTTGATCCCAGTTAACAACCCTAGCTATCGAACCAGAACGAAGAAAGAAAGACGGCAAGCTTAAACGATATGCTTTATTCGGATCCGGGGATTCAACCTTTAATAAATAGTTGCTATTGCCTAACTGGCTGTACTAAGGGACCAGACCCGGCTCGCTACCAACTAACCGGACTTGAGGCACGGCTCTATCGACGAACCCAGATGAAACAAGTCAAGCAGCCTATACTTTCGTGTAAGGTGTATCGAATTGATGAACTTGACTCATACTCGAATGAATATACCTGATAGCTCAGCGAAGGGGGATCGTGAAACTTTCTTTCTGGCCTTACATACACGAAGACTTAAAGCTGGTAAAGCAACGGGTCACCTATTACCGATGTACGGAAAGAGGAAAGAAGATCTCTTTCAAACTTGTCCATCACAGACTTGGGCACCCATCTATTAGACATGGTATACATGGGGATAGCTTGAAGAAGAGGCTTTAGTAGGACCTTAAAAGGAGAGGGTTTTTGCTTTCCAACCAGCTATGCGCTTCCTAACCTTCTCCAATAAGACTTTATTGTAGCATCTTATAGGAATGTGCTTGCTACCAAATACCAATGAAGATAGCCAGATCTTTCATGGGTAATTTCCTTTCGCCAATGCCCAATCCTCTAGAAACCTCTTATGCCTTCTATGAACCTTGCTACCAAGGATGACTTTTCAGAGTTCACCTTTTACCCGCTTAGGTTGCAATAATTCTTAATGATGCTGCCCAATTCCTCAGCGTCTTCAAGACTAGCTTTGCTAAAAATAAAAGAATCATCAGCATAAAGATGGCCATTTACCCACTCAGTGCCTTTGTTGCTTTGATTCCGCTTGCGCCTTTTATTTCAAAATTAGTAGGATTCTGGTAATGTTATGAATTCATTCTCTTGTCAGAAGAGAATAATGTCTATTTAGAAAGTAGGGCTTGTCACGCGAGAGATGCAGTCAAGGGCAGGGCAGGTAAGAACTCGACGATTTGTTGATGAAGCAAACCCCATAGGAGACGGGGAAGTTGTTGAAGTATGAAGTCTCAATTCCTCTTGTTTGTTCGAATGACGTCATGCGTGAAAAGTCATATGTTTTTATTTTACAAATGCAAGTCAAACGTCTGCTGCTTGTCCTGTCCCTATCGTCGGGTGCTGCTTCACAAGCCGAATCTATTCACCATCCACCAGCTTAGCTTGTTGAAGCCCCTAGGTCTTGCGTTAGATGAGTCCGTGACACCAGATTTCTTCTTCCTGATTGATATGCCAAATTGCTACGAACATCCACTCTCTATTATTATATGATTGTCAGTGATTCATTGTGTTTTCCTCTTCTTATTTTATATTTGGTTAACTCTCTTTTAGCTCTCATTCCATGTGTGATAGGTTGAACATAATGTCTGCGGCGCTATCTTCGTATGATAAAGAGAAGAGCTAAGAGCAAGAGAACAAAGCTATGAAATAAATGACAAACAATAACTCGCGTTATACTGTTGCTTGTTGGGTGAGAGGTCCAAGTGGGAGTAGTCTATATTCTTCTCACTCTTCGCACGAACCATTGCATCTATACTATACTATAGTAGTTCATACAACTTATAGACCGTCAGGTAACCGTGAACAGACAATGATGAAGCCTGTTCGCCCGGAGAGTTCATAAAGAATCAAGCTATCTATCCCTCGTGAAGAGTAGCATTATATGATCAATAGCGAGAACAGAGATCAAAACGTTGACGAACCAAAGAGTTCACCCCTGAGAGCCTTGCGAGGCTGGTGGACCAGTAACCGCTTAGCTGAGATCCTCGCTAAGGTATGCAATGGTTGCTTAGCATCTTTCAAGGGAATGTAATCGTTTCAAGAGATATACCTTCCCACCCCAGAAATCTGGTAGTCAGTAGCGGGAGTCTGTTCTGAAAAAAAAAGATGGAGTGACAGTCTTTCTCATTATAGCGTATAATAAGAAGGCTGATTCATTCAATCGGATAACCGATTGCTTCTAATGGGTAGCCAAGATAACAAAGTAGATCTCGCCCAGTAGTGCCTTATTAGGCCGGGTTGAAGCAACTTGCGCATGAAAGGGACAAAAGCCTCCATTTTGCTTTGATATGCTTAACACATGGATTCAAATAATTCAAACCACCCACTTTGATCTTCTCAATGATTGCTTTTTCCCTGCACATCCAATTCCGATCAACAACTTGGAGGTAGGCTGAGTGGCTTAAGGCATTGGTTTGCTAAATCGACATGCAAGAAGATTGTATCATGGGTTTGAATCCCATTTCCTCCGGCACGGAAGTGGAACGGGCGGGCGAAATGACGTGAGAGAAAGAACCTCTTCTTGATAGAGTCCCTTGGAGGACAGAATAGCACTACTTAGTGATAGGGTTGCAAACGAATCGAGCTATTTGCGAGCCATTCGGCTCGAGCTCGGTCAAAGCTCGGCTCGAACTCAAAACTGAGCTCGTTTCCTTAACGAGCCGAGCTTGAGCTTGGTTTTTTTTTAAGGCTAAGCTCGCGAGCTATTCGGCTTGAATACGGTCAATGCTCAACTCGAACCTAGCTCGAGCCGAGCTCAAAACTGAGCTCGTTTCCTTAACGAGCCGAGCTCGAGCTTGAAGATATTCGGCTCGGCTCGGCTCGATTGCAGCCCTACCTAGTGACTAGGTTCTGCAAGACCTTTCTTTTTCTTGGTGGCGTCTATAGCGAAGAACACCTGATCGAACGAGGGCCTTTCGTATAAGATCCCTGGCCGGCTCTCGGTTCTTGAGCAGGCCCTCCCACTGCTGGTAGGGCGCACATTGATGAAGAAAAGAGACTTTAGTTAGACATTAGAAATAGATAAGAATCGGGTAGCAATCTATTAGGGGGGAGCAAAAGACTGAAAATCCTTCTGTCAGTGGTTCGAATCCACTCCACTTCTAAGCGGGCTTTTGGTCCAAAGGACATGTAGCCGAGAGCGTGCCAAAGGAAGAAACGTGAAAGAGGCTTGGAGGCAGATGAGAACCAAAATCGGTGGTTCTTGCGGCCCTGTGCCCAAAGCGGGGTGGGCGAGTTCGGTTCGAGTGTTTATCGATCGGGTGGATCTATATGTTCCGGGGGGGAGACGAGGTGTAGTGCAGTCTGGTCAACGCATCTGTGTTGGGTATAGAGGGCCATAGGTTCAAATCCTGTCACCTTGATGTTCTGTTCAGTCAACTAATACAAATGAATATCAATCGACTGTGAACTTAACTAAGTACGTACACCTGACTAGCAAAAAAAACTCTTTTCTCGTTGCTAATCAATCAATCATTCATTGACTGGTAGTCAAATAGACAAGGTGAGCTTCTCGGGACTCAACCAAACCAACCGTAACAAGTAACGAGAAATGGTGTTCAGCTAACGAAACTGAACAAGCAAAGGAATGAATCTTCTTTTTGTAAGGGGCTTGCTTAAGCCCATAGGCCCATGCGTGAGGAAATGCTTGGACTTTCTCAGGCGGGATAAGATGACGGAAAGACTAAGAAAAGTTGCTGATGACCGATTCCGTCATTGATGCGAAGCCTGGCCGATTTGGAAAGTCGGCGAATACTAAAAAGAAATAGTCGAAATGCTCCTGAACATTCTTCTATCGTTGAGATGATTAATGCGAAGAGAAAGGGGAAGACTTCACTTCACCCAATTTCCCATTTCATTTCTTACTCTTCTTTATCACCTTCGTAAATTGCTTTAGTTTCAGCCATTTTGCCATGGAGCCTAAGATTCTTTCAGAGGTCCCGAATGTAGGAAAGCGGAAATGAAGGCCCTTGAAAAATAAAGAAGTTGCTTCACTTCAAAGTTTTCAGTAAAGAAAGGACAATGTATTCCCTCTTCATATTTTTTCTATGCCTGCTATTAGGAATATGGTTGGAAATTAAGAAAATGAGGGTTTCCATCCCTCAAAATACACAATCTACAAAATGCGGAGGGCAAAGATTTGAGTACTCACTTCTCCAAAGCTGGAGTTGAGGTGCTTTTGAAACAAATTCACCCTTAAAGAATTTCAAAGCAACACCACCCGTAAAATTCCTAATAGGCCCTATTTCATGATTTATATCTTGAAACTAGGAGACCTGTAGGTTGCAATTGCTACGTAGAATCTTGCTTTCTGGTGAGTTGAGATAATGGCTTCATGCTTTGTTTATTTGTCTTGTTAGTCACA
Organism: Hemerocallis citrina; assembly: GCA_017893485.1. Taxonomy (NCBI): domain Eukaryota; kingdom Viridiplantae; phylum Streptophyta; class Magnoliopsida; order Asparagales; family Asphodelaceae; genus Hemerocallis; species Hemerocallis citrina. The sequence continues at coordinate 397,716,164 of CM030359.1, forward strand.
TTTGACCCCTAACATGTTACTGAATTCAGATATTGTCTCTATCAAGTCGAGTGATATTTTCTGCATCGTCCTGTCAAGTAAATGATTGAAGAGGGTGTAGTGCGGGTTATTGGTAGAAAGCCTTGACCATGAGCTCCTGTTTGTTTCTGCTTAGTTTGTTTGGTAAATTTTATATTATCTCATTCTCTTTGTCTGTTGCTCTCTGCTAATTTTGATGTCTTTATAATGTTAGATTGTTCTCATTCCTATTATAGCAGTCCTTTCCAAATTAATATTATTTTTTTACAGGTTATCACATATTAAATTTACGAATAATGGACACTACTATTTGGAAGTTGTGTCATTGTGGATACACATACCCATCCCAAGTATTTGACACGATGTTAGTTATTCTAATGTATTTTAGAATCTTCCCGATGCCAGTATGCTGTGTTACATCAGTCTTGTGTTCATGCTTCTTATTATACAGCCTGATTTCTATTTCTCTTTGGAAAAGGTATTTTATACTGATATGTGGACACTGTTCCAAGTCCAGATATTCAATTACTACTATTCAAAACATAAAAAGTTGCCAGGTAAGGCTTCTCATACTCATGCGAGAGGTTGTTTTTGGCTCGATTCTAGTCCTAGACGGAATATAATTAAGGAAGTTGGAAAATCCCTGTCTCCGAAGTGGGCGGCTACTTATTATTTGTGAACCCTAATTTAGAGATCAAGTTTCTGAGTTTACTGAAACCATTCTTCATAGTATGACAACTTCAATTGTTCCCTTTCCTGGGAACATATGACTAAATAAGAACTTATGCTATTTGATCATGAATGGTTTACTTTTTTGTTGAGAAGTGATCCTGAAATATTAATGCATTTGAAACATTGTCGGACTCAAGTTGCTTTGCTTTTCATTTCAGGACTATGCTATGTTTTGAGTCTGAGAAAGCCCAAAAGACTCAAAGACCCGCAGACTACTTCGCATGTGTCTAGACAAGCTTTAAGATGTTTAAACTTCATATTTGTTTGAAAATATTTATTACTAATTCAGTTTCATGAATGGATTTTATGGTGCACTTTATTTTATATATTTATATCTTGTTTTGCAGTTGTCGGGTTATGCTGTATTGTATACTCAGACATATTTGATTATAGGAAGTGATTAGGTGATCAGCAATGGCCCATTCCATATTAAGGATTGGTCATAACTTGTAAAAGCTGAGAAGGCCACTCCGGTTTGTTGCATCCATCCGTGTAGGTCTGAATAATAAGTTTGTGATATGCAGTGCTGGTATTACCTTGTCTGTGTGCTGTAGTTATCGTAGTATATTATGATATCTTGCATCCAATTTCAAAACTGAGTTTAAAAGTTGCAATAAACCTTGTACTCTATGCAAATAGAAATTTATTGTTGTGCAGAACACCGCACTCAGAGCAGTGTTTTTGCATTAATAGCTCTTTTAACAGAAATGGATATTGATAATTGTAAATGGTGCAAGAAATAGATATTTACAGTTTATGTTGGTGTAGTTTGATTGTGTTTGGTATGATAGAATTGAATAGAGGCTTGAGGTGAGACATAAATCATATAGTCGATGCAAGGGGATTTGATAATGTCCCAACTGTTAATGGAACTTTAAACCTATTGTACTAGCTGTTTTTATGGCATGTAGTAAGGAGCATCTTGCTACAGCCTTCAGTAGCAACTGTGAGACTGTGGACATGTATTCTCCTTGCAATTCATGCCACGCTTTAAAACTGGTTTGCATCTCAATGTGCCGATGGATGACTTACTGGTGTTATCGACCTTTTAATTCACCCAGATATCCCAAATTCTTATGGTGAGGCTGTCTTTGAACTTTCAAATTCCTTCAATAAAGAAATGATTGTTTTACACTTTGGGCCTACAATATTTGGCTGGTTGTTATTTGTCTAGATTCGAATTTGTGAAGGGAAGAACAATGAGTCAATTATTTAACCCTTGAGGGAATGATGGCGAATGCCAGAAGACAAACTACACCTTGTCTGGTTGCTTTGTGGATATCAAAATCAAAGTCAGGACTGGCTCTGGATCCAGTTGGGTCTTCACATAAATTAATGGTGATGCTGATATTTCCTACAGAGACATGAGGACCTGCTAGCATTTTGGGTTGACCGAGTGTCAGCATGTGCGGTGTACCTGGGAGTATGCGTGCAATGCATGCGTCATATATGCTAATTCATCTCTATTTTATTTGCAGTTACCCTTTCTTAAACAAAGAGTGAGATTGATTTTTCTCCTATCGATAGGATTTGATCTCCAACATTTAGCTTCATTTTTGTGGTGATTGTTGTACTAAATTACACGCGGTTCTTCCTCAAATGATAAATCTGAGTTCAAAATGACAAGCGCAAGCACTGTCTGCACTTTGACTAATGTTTTTCATGGGCAAGTTGGCCAACAATACCCCTTTCTGAATGAAGATACAATAGTAGAAAAGTTTGACCCAAAAACTCTGAAAAAAGAGAAGATTCTGTGACGAAGTTGATCCTTTTGAAGGTTCATAAAGTAGGGAGTGGCAAATATCTTTGTTGAATTTGCCCGGAGAGTTTTCTAAATTGAGAGTGATGCTCTATTTGTGGCTTAGATTGAAATGATGCCTCTTTACACTTGTAGGAGAAGTGTGGGAGAATGGTCTAAGATTGGGATTGATGCCCCACTCCACCTCAATAGAATCAAACCTTGTGGTAACTAGACTAGTTACTTAGCAAGTCATTCTGCAACTACATGCATATTCTTGTAGATAATACTGTAAAAATGTGACCGACTAAATAATCCCTTCGAGATGCAATACAAATGATAAGCTAATGTTTCGGAAGTTGCTTTTATTTATTTTGAGCAAATAGGTCGCGATCGATCAACAGCTGCCAAAAAAATCCTATAAATGTCTTGCAGAGTCACCATAAAAACACCACAAAAAAAGTCATACAACTGCTACATCTCAGAGTCAGCATCAGAAAACAAAGAAGAAACTGAAGGCTGCATTGACACTACAAGCAGCTAAAACACAGATCAGCACAAAATGTATGACCAAGACAATATGTGATGCAAGCAGTAAGCAGATTGGATCTTTAGTCTCTTTAGTGAGAGCTCAAAGCATTCGGAAGTCACTTTATAATTCATTATATCGATCGGTAAAATTGTTGGCACATGCAACATATGTATAAGAATGCTTGTTTGCAATTCATCACTCCCTATTTTGGTGTTAAATTAGTAAAGATGCGTATATGATCAACATCCCAGCAGTATTAACTAACATTGGAAACATCCATCAAACGGCAATATTGACAAAGGATGAGATCCAAATTTATGGAGATGTTTCCTAAGTACATGATTCAAAAGCCAAAGTCATCAACATCCCATTATACCAAGGAAGATCCAGCAAGTGTCAATTCTAAGTATCTTGTTTCTTTTAGTTTTCTGTTAATTTAAGGCATACAATGTCAAACTTAGTTATAGCTTGCACAAGATATGCAAAACCCTAGATAGCACCCCAAGCCTTTAAAACATTCCAAGGTTGGATGCATAAATTGTGACTTGGTTGCATGTTTGAACATTGACTGAATCTACCTTTACAACCCTAAAAAAAAAGTTAAACTATAAGGTTAAAATGCTAGAGCTTAAACTTACCTTCCAAAATGAAAAGAAAAGTTAATTACAACTCAATCAAATTTACAAAGTGTTAGGGATTTCTACCAAAAACCCTCCTTAGGATCTTGTTGAGTTATTCGATGCAATTAACACGAACTACCAAGCACATATGAGATCATACCAAACACACTAAAGCACACACAAGTTTGTCCCGGTTGGGGCTTTCGCCTTAATCCCGCAGAGAAGAAACCCAAGATATTATTCAACTAGAGAAGATACAAGAATATTACAATTCTCACCACGTCCATCTCTTAAGCCTCACCAGCAAGTACTAGTTATTTACAATTAGAGAGTCACTCAATCTCTTCTTCAATGAAGTACTCTCTCTTTTGGCTCTCAATGGAGGCCAATAACAACAATATATAGAGATCTAGAGAAACCCTAGTTTGATATCTTGATACAATAGCCTTTGGATATTTTTGAAGAGATAACCCTACGATAAGAGCCGTCAGATTTGACTTGAAGAGCAAGTTGGGCTTATCACGAATCACCAAGATCCGACCCAAATAATCCACCAGCGCCGCTCGCGGTCGACTGCACCACAAGATCGGTCGATCGTCCCCCTCTCGGAAACTTCTGCAGAGTTGGGCGGTCGACCACACCCCATGTACGGTCGACCGCAACTCTACCTGCTGCTGCTGCTGACTGTTTCCTTTGCTTCCTCTCTGTCTCCGATCGTCTCGATTCCTCCATCATCTCATCGTCTTCATATCCAACATAGTATGCAAGACATAAACCCAACACTAAGTTGGAATTCAAAGGTAAACTTTCATCTTGAGTTGACTCCATTCAAACTGGAACTATGTGTAATTCTCATCAGAGAGTTGTAGTTCTCAAATTGTTTCACCGACTACTGAAAATGACCTTAGATTGGAAAAGATCTAAGGTTACTGAAGATCTCTTTTTCTGTTGGACAAATCATTAGGTCAAGAACTATTTGGGTAAATGTTTACTCATATCATCAGTTCATCACTCTTTTTAAACATTCAATTGCTTTCACAAGCTATAAAGAAGAAACTAATCTTTCCAAATTACTTGGTTTTTACCAGATAAAGTATACATTTTGGAATTCTTATCACTAAAGAACTAAAAATCAGTTTGAAAAATTGTCCAATGAAAAAGGTATGACCATCTCAATACATCAACACATTTTTTCTACAACAAATCAAAGAAGACTAGCTAGTTAGTTCTATGTGTTGGTGAGGTAATGAAGTACACATTATCTCCTTGTTGGTGAAGTAATGGACAAATTCAAGCCAATTTGTATGCACCTATGAGTGAAACAGAGAACATAAATAAGTACAGACAATGAAGATGATAGATACAAAAGAAAGGGAGGGAATCATAACTACTGAAAGATATGGTGGAGATTAAATCTCCTTGTTGTGATTTTTTCAAATAGGAAAGAGAAAGTAAGCATATGATTTTTATTTGTTTATTTATTTTTTGTTGTTTACAAAAAAAAAGGCATAAAGGTTTTGTGCACCAGGCACCTAAAGGTCCTAAACCTAACACCACATCTCTATAGGCATGAACAATGATCAATTGCTAAATATATAATATGCATTAAATTCATTTCCCATATCAAATGTCTTGCAAAAAGTTAAAGTAATAAATATTGCATTAAAAGGGAAAATTGAATATTTCAAACATATCACTGTTATACTAAAAGACGATCCAATAATATGAAGATATTAATGAACTAATACAATATGTGAAATTTTCTTGTCAAACACTAATATTTAAAGGGTATATACATGGAGCAAGTTTAGAAATTACTATATCTGATTTGGTTAATTTTTTTATTTTTTTTGAAAGAAATGACTGGGGTCATCGGTTTCATTAATGAAAATTTAACGAAACAGCAAGTAGCAAATATTACAATTTTAATCTACTCCAACTCAGTACATATAGTACAATCAAGATACATAAAGCCCACTCTGATCTGATTTGGTTATTAAAAGCAGATATATACATATACAAATATGAAGTCTTGCCTTCCAAAGTATGCATCTCTTGCCGAAGTGCAGTAGTGAGTTCAATTCCGAGGGTCGAATAATCAGTCTTGTTTTGGGAGCCGGGAAAGTAGATTTGTGCAAGACTATTGAACGCAACATTAATATTTGATCCAAACAATTTCAGGCTCGAAACGAACACAAATAGTAATAATTTAATAATAAATGAAAATGTCACATAATTAAATTTTTTTTATAAAGAATGTTTAACCGTGTATTTGATATTATTTTGGATTAACTATAGGTGAAAAATCAAGAAACCCTCTAAAGTTCGTTTTTAAATCCCCTATTTCGTTGAGTTTCCTTTTTTCTATTAATTCTGAATTGAAAAATGACGGATTTGCCAATTTATCTAATCAGGAACCTCATAAAAGTTTTACATTTTTAATCAAGAAACTCCTTAACCGTTTGCACTCTGAATAAAAAAATCCTCATGTCATTAATAGAGAAGAGAGTTTATATACCGAAAAAAAAAGTTAAGGGGGTTTGTTGATTTTTCTCCTTAATTCTAGGCTTCTAGCAATGTGCCATTTTGAATCTACCCCTCAAAACTTCTCCAAAAACACAAAGCTCCATAAAGGACTGAAATGCAAAAGAACCCTTCAGTTTCCTAAGCCTAAAAAACAAGGGTAATGCTACACCTAATACATAATGCTACACCTACAACCTTTACAACCTTACAACTTTAGGTGGCACAATCTCATTGGAGATGTGTACAACCCATTACAACCTACTCTACAATACATTCCAATGAGATTGTGCCACCTAAGATTGTAAAAGAAAAGGTTGTAAGAAAAGGTTGTAGGTGTAGCATTACCCTAGTGTGCCACCTAGGATGGTAAAAAAAAATTAGTAAATTAAATATTAGGTGTAGCATTATCAAAAAAAAAAACAAAAAAAACAATTGGCTCTACAAAGCCTGGCACATTTGGTATGAACTCAAATACAAAACCAGAGACTATTCTTCAGTCACAAAGAGACAACCATTGTCCTTCACGCCCTTATATAACCCCCACTCATCCCCTTTCCTCATCTCTTCAATAATTTAGAACTGTTTAGCCATGGCGAGTTTGGTGATAAAACCACTCCCTTATTTCCTCTTGCTTGCACTCCTCTTGATCAATTGTGGTACTGTGAGGGCTGGTGGTGGTGGTGGTGGTGATGATCAGTCTAATGTTGGGCTTGTGAGCCCTGCAAAGCTCGAGATGTTTGTTGATCAACTCCCCTGCATGCCCAAACTCCAAGGCTTTGAGGTTAGAGATGGGCTTCTTGTCTCATCTCATCTCACCATTGGCATGTTTGAGAAATCTTGGGTTAGTTCCATTTTTTTTCCCCTTCTGATTTTCTAGATTTTTTTTGTTATTTTTTGTTTGATAATTGGTTAAAGAAGATAGAGTTTTAGGTGTGATTGGAAATTTGGTTGCCGCTACTTTTGTGTAATCATATTAATTAGTTGTTAATTAAATTGATTATCTCTACTATTTGAATGGGAGAGTTGGGGTTTGTAACAAACAAATCCTAACTTTGTAATTATATAAACACGTATAATACACGTTCAAACTATATTCAACAAATATAAATGTGCACCGCACATGTAGCCCATATCAAAACATTCAAATATAAACCTTTTTTTCTTATTCAATATATATTCATTTAATTTGATGACTTTACTTTTTTTAGACGTGCATCGCATGTACATTATACTAGTTAAATTAATGGGTGAAATAATAGAGTAGAAAGCTGTAATTGTGTCAGTAGAATTTTGTTGTTGTTGAGGAAAGTGGCCACTAGATATTTTGGAATGCAACTGCTTTTTTGTTCGTGCTGTGGTTATTAAGACTCTTATTTGCTCCCCAAATGCATAAATATTATCATCACTTTCCAATGCTTGGCTAGTTTCTGATGTGTGAGTGTCATCATGAATTTCGAGTGTTATTTATAGTTAGTATGACAAATAGAGATTAACAGATATCGGCAACATACGTGTTTTTTTATATAAGAAGATGGCTAATGCCATCGTTTCATTAATGAGCATTTAAGGAAACAGAGAATTACATCGTCCACATATTACAATTAGGCTGTAAAAACAGCGATACAAAATAAAACATCCAAGTCCAACATCAAGATAGAGAAAACAGAATAAAGATAACATTCATCCCGCGTAGAAGTCCTGACTACGCTCCTTTCACTATGCTCCAGTCTGACTACTCTAGTGCGTTGCTCCTCATCCTCTTCGCTTGGTCCTGGGCGCCTACCCAATCATGAATCAGGAGAAAAATCTTATTCATAGAGTAAGGGAATCTATAAACTTTTTTGCGAAAAATTAAATCATTTCTTTCTAGCCATAGGTTCCATACGTCTTGCGAAAAATCTTATTCATAGAGTAAGGCAACATACGTGTTATTACAGTGTCAAAGCACGATCGTTTAAGCACAATCTTCTACCGTTATAGCATAGTACAAAATTCAAACATGGACTTTATTATTGTGGGTGCATTTGGAAGTTGCGACTGTTATCATCAATTTTCAGTGTTGTTTGTAGTTAGTACGACAAAAAGAGATAAACAGACAATATACGTGCTACAATTGCAAAGCGAGGTCTTTGAAGCACAATCTTCTCCCCTAATATCATACTAGTACGTACAAAGAAATATTCAAATATGAACTAAATTTTTTCGGGTGCATTTGGAATTTGGAATTTGTTTGTGGTCCCTACTATTTGCTTAACATCATTAAGGGTGCTTACTAAAATCTACTTATTCAATCCAACTAGATTTGCCTCATGCTTTACTTTTTTTTTTAAAAAATTAAAAAAATCATGCTGATAGGCATTAAAAATCTCCTTTAGTTACAAGTGGACATCACATATATTATCAGAGGTGCTGAAACATATATTAGCGTTTGATTCTAGATTGAGAAAGAGATAAAGAGATTGATTTTGGAAGAGGACATCACATAATGTTGTGAAAGAGGGGTCCATACACTTTTGAAATTATTGCTACCTTTTGAATTATAAACAAATTACTGATTGTTGCAACTTGCAAATAAACAAGTTAAAGATCATGCACGGTCAGATACTTTCACTTTTGCTTGGGGTCATATTTGTGAGAAGTATTACTTTCTCGAGGGTAGGACTATATAACATATTTTGTTTGCTGAAAATAAAGGTACAAAGTCCTCCTCATAAATTGTATTGCTGAAAAATTCAGTTCCATTTGTGTCATGGAAAAAAGATTTCTCGCTGTCAGTTATTTTCATTCAGTGCTAAAATTCAGTGTAACTCAAAAAAATTTCACTATCAAGAAAGAGGTTATTGGATTATTGACTGGCTGATCAGTGATTAATTTCAACTATATTACAAATTGATATGTTTTACTTTGATGAATTCTAGCAAACAGTAGGTAGCTCACTATATAAACAAATTACAGATTGAGCACTCCGTGAGCAAATATATATATATATATATATATATATAGGAAAAGGCTCCGTTGCACACTACCTTGGTGCTCACGGCGTGAACACTACTAGTTCGGGCGTTCAAATCGAAAATCCGAACCGTTCACATTGATCTACACATCTAAATTAGTCTAAATATGTAAAATCAAATCATTTGAAATTCATTTGCCCATCCATCACGCGACTATAAAAACAATGAATTTCAGCCATACAATTTTGTAACACTTCAATGAATGGGCAAATGAATTTCAAATGATTTGATTTTACATATTTAGACTAATTTAGATGTGTAGATCAATGTGAATGGTTCGGATTTTCGATTTGAACGCCCGAACTAGTAGTGTTCACGCCGTGAGCACCAATAGTAGTGTGCAACGGAGCCTTTCCCTATATATATATATATATATATATATATATATATATATTTATATATATATATATATATATATATATGAAAATCTTCCATTGAGCACTCCGTGAGCACTAGCCCTTCTAGCCATCGTATAGATGATCCAAACCGTTCACATTGATCTAAACGTCTACATTAGTCTAAATATGTAAAATCAAGTTATTTGAAATTCATTTGCTCATTCATTGAAGTGTTACAAAAATTGTATGGTTAAATATTGTTTTTTTTATAATGACATGATGGATGAGCAAATGAATTTCAAATGACTTAATTTTACATATTTCGGCTAATTTAAACGTGTAGATCAATGTGAACGGTTTGGATCATCCATGCAATGGCCGGAAGGGCGAGTGCTCACGGAAGTAGTGCTCAACAAGTTATATATATATATTGTGATAAATAGATGTAAAGGCAGGTATTAAATAGGTAGTAGTTTACTTGTTCTGAGATTAACTTCCAACTAGAGATGTAACAGTAGTGATAAGTCTACAATTTATTTATGAACTATTATTCTAAAATTAGTGTTTGATTCAGATAAAAGTATTGCTGTATCAGTGCCACCGTAACTCCTAGTCTTTTCTGATTAATCCAACCCGGATAAAAAACATCAAAATTTAAACCAAATCTTGAAAGAAAACTAGTTAGTCCCAACCTCGGCTTAGAAAATTGAACCCAGTCCCAAACCTAACCCAAAGTTAATCATTATTTCTCGAGAAAAAAAAAAGAAGACAACCAAATTTAATCCTATGGATAAAGCATTTTAGAGTTCATGTTTTAATAATATATGTGAATTGTAAACTTACCATCTTCATACATATTTTGAGATCATTCATATATTTGGCTTTAAAAAAAGCAGATACATTAAGTGTATTGGATTGGAATTTGAAAAGAATTTAAAAGAATTGAGAATCTCAGTATTTAAGGGATTTATGGAGAATTCACCGAAAACATTGACTGGGATTTATAAGGATTTTAAAATAGTTTGATGGAATTCTTATTATGAATTTGATGGAATTCGAAGGAATTCGATGACAACTCCTACACAAGATTGTATTCTAGGTTGTATTTGCAAGAAGAAATTTCATCAATGAAATGTCAACTAAATTTTGTACATAAAATTAAGATTACAAGGTCACAGACATTGTCTTCTGTGAAACACAGCTAAGAAGTTCGATCGTAATAAAAGCTCCTACCAAATATTTCACCTCACCAAAGCATGTTCTCTTTTCTCTCTACATGACTGTACAATGCTAATTAGAGGAAATTTGCCTCCTTACTAACATATGAAACAAAAAAGAGAAATACCCTTTGTTCTGCATCAAAATAAGGAATTTAGATATGTATGATCCCGGTAAGGCGGTAACGACTCTACTGAAGGAGACCACCATGAGTTCTATCCCCTACACCAATAAAGAGTGCTTCTGTGTCTGGACTGAATGAAATGCCTGAAATCTCACCAAAAAAATCGAGCTCCTGCTTCTTAGTGCATCCACTTTCCACATCAAATATGTGCACAAAGTCTGCAGGCTCTGCCATTTCCATGAACCGGCCATCAGAAGTGAATCGGATGGATCTTATCGCTCCAATGTTTCCTCTGATAACTGTGATTGGATTTGTGAGGTTCCGTGCATCCCAAACTCGGCAGGTTTTATCTTGATTGCCTGTGGCAAATATATGACCATCTGGATGCCAAGCTGAAGCAAAAGAGTAGTCTTTGTGACCTTGTAATTCTTTGACAGTCTGAAATAACGATTTAAAATTTAAATGTGAGTACTAAAACAAATCATAAAAGAACCCAAAAAAAAAACTGCATCTGTATAAATCATGATTACCATTCCAGTTTGGGAATCTATTAGAAGTCCCTCGGGATTGTCTCCGACGATGAGAAGAAGCTTCCCATCAGGCCTAAGTGATGTATGCTGCAAATGTAGAAACACCAGTAAGCAACAGGAAACAAGTATGTGAAGTTAACTTCACATTTAATTAGCATAACCACCTTGAAAAGTCTTCAACAACATAAAATTAATATGATTTCATATATCTACAAGAAGTCAAAATCACACTCTAAAACCAAAGTACTCAGCTTTAGAGGATCAGCTTTCTTTACCTGATGTTAACACGGAATCTCAATAAAGTCAAATCAAAGTAGCTTAGCTATTGCATGCTAAGTAATTGTCTCTTAACAATTCAAAATTCCTGTCATCCTATAGAAACAAGTATCTCGAGACTGTTTCAGCACATTGAATTTTGTTCATAAGTGTTCGTCGTCTCAAACTAACTTCTAACATCATGAGGTTGTTTAACCAAGTATTAAAAAATGAAATGAAATATGGAGCAACTTACGTTTACCGGCCAACCAAATCGAAGATTCTTGGAAAGTTGAAATGTCTCCATGTCAAAGTCTCGAAGTCCACAATCTTTGTTTGAAGCCAAGAAGTGCATGGCACCACTGCATAAATTCCAATTTATTGTTAACTCACTAGAGTTACAATGAAAACAACCCAACATAGAAGAGAGGAGAGATGGCGGTGGTGAAGCACCTATTACTGTCATAAATCTCGACAGCATTAGAGATCGTGTTTTCATCGTGTGTTGTCCGGCAACAATAGCTTATTCCCTCCCTATCTATATACTGCACCATGCATGAAATTAAGAACATTAGTCAGATACATAGATAATAGTGTACATTTTGTGGGCAGATTTAACTCTTGATTGTACATGTACCTACGTGATTGACATTAAATCACAACTATTCATCCAATTAAGAGCACCATCAACAGATTAAATTCTAGCCTCGCTTCGCAGAAGTTTAATAAAGAAAGGTGCAAATTTGGGGCATTCATGAAGAAAGCTTTTGCACGCAAGTAAATAATGAAGAAAAGCTACAATGATAGGTCGTGTTCATAATAATATTGCACTTCATATTTGAAATCAATTATGGATCGAATGTACGATTCAATTCAGAGAGTAACATTCAATTCTGATTTGAGCAAATCATGCATCCGAAGCATATTAATCAACACATTATAACAAACGAATATTCTAACTTTTAGGCCCATCCCAAATAGCTTGGCACGAACGGGGAAGGAGGACATGGTCGGGGTTGGGTGGCGCGTGTGGGGGGGGGGGGTGGCGACGGGGTCGCCGGAGGTAGGGGGTGGCCGGAGCTGGTCGGGGGAGAGGGGGGAGAAGATGAACAGTAACTGACAATCAATTTCTTCACAAGAGGGGTGGATGCAACTGTGGGGAAGGAGAAATGTCTAATGACTTGAAAGTTTCTACGGTAAACGTGAGAATTGTAAAGGCTTTTGGTATTTATACCTCAAACCCTAGATTCCATCTAAATCCTCCAAATTCTCAATTCTACCAAAATCAATAACTTTTTGAATACACCGAGAATTGAATAGGGTCATTTAAAATCTCAATTGAATACACTGAGAATTGAATAGAATCACTTAAACTCTCAATTGAATACACTGTGACTTTTATAAACTTCTTTAAAATCCTAATTGAATACACTAGGATTTTCACATTCTTTTAAATTCTTTTCAAATTCCAATCCAATACACCCTTGTAAGAAACTATGAAGGTATCAACCAAAATTTGGTCCACTGGAGTCTACTAAAATGAAGGGATGATTCGGATTTGTCTAATTCTAAACCTTAAACCACCGTAAATAGAATTTCTGTAAAAATATCATTCTTTCTATGAAGGTACATTGCGACAAAGGTTCTTTGTCCGCAACGGTCTGACACTTTTCTTTCTTACTAAACACGAAACTAAATTCTAACTTACTTGACAAATTCGCTTTTTGTCTGACCTCTGTTTTTTCATCGTTACAGAAATTCCACAGAGACCTTCCTCTGACAACTGTGTTCGCCTATGGGACATCCAACGAGACTGCCACCGTTCCAGGACCCACAATTGAGGCCATGCAGGGCATTGCCACCTATATTACGTGGGAGAATCATCTCCCGTTGCACCACATCCTCCCTTTCGACCCCACCATCCCAATTGCTGATCCCAAGTTTGGTGGGGTTCCTGCAGTTGTGCACCTCCATGGTGGTATCCACCCTCCGGCAAGTGATGGCAACTCACGTGCATGGTTCACCAATTCCTTCAAGTCAACTGGTCCCTCATTTGTTGGCACCACGTCGTTTTATCCAAATGTCCAGGAGCCTGGCAATCTCTGGTATGTTTGTTAGATTGCCTTTTAGTTTATTAATTTAAGAAATTTCAGTTTTGATATTATAATTAGTGTAATTTAATGTTTGTAAGAAATATATGAATTCACACGTATGAACTAAGACTATTAGGGATTTAAATATATCGGGGAGGTATATATACTATGTACAGCGGTCGTTCTAGATTATAATTTTCGTCTTTTTTATTCCTTTAGTGCAGAATAATTAGATAATTAATTTTGGTCTTTGATATTACATAATATTGTTATGATCGATGAAAAGCAAATGCAATACACTAGTTAGGCATGTGTCCTGTAAACTAATTTCTTCCCTATTTCCAAAAGGTACCATGACCATGCGATGGGCCTGACTCGAGTCAACATCCTAGCTGGCCTCCTCGGCTCCTACTCAATCCACAACCCCTCTACTGAGTCCCCCCTCAGCCTCCCTATGGGCCCTGAATTTGACCGCCACCTTATCGTCTTTGACCGCTCATTTCACATTGACGGCTCACTTTTCCTCAATTCGACAGGAGACAATCCCACCATCCATCCCCAATGGCAACCAGAGTACTTTGGCGATGCCATCATAGTCAATGGAAAAGCGTGGCCCTACCTCAAGGTCGCCCGTCGAAAGTATAGGTTTCGCATAATCAATGCTAGTAATGCACGATTCTTTCGCTTCTTTTTCCCTAATGGATTGAAATTCGTGCATGTGGGTTCCGACTCTATGTACTTGTCCAAGCCTGCTACATCGAGGAAGTTCCTTTTGGCACCATCAGAGATTGCGGATGTGATAGTTGACTTCTCTGAGTCTTCGACAGATTCAGTAGTTTTGTCCAATGATGCAGTCTATCCTTTTCCATCTGGTGATCCAACTGATGAGTTCAATGGTAAAGGAGTTTACCACAATTACCTTTTCTGAATCTCTGATGCTCTCTGTATACACTTTAATTTTGCCGCTATCCAAAGATTTTCTGGAAACCCTTTTGCTATTTATAAAGAATAGTTGAATTTGATAAAACTATACTGTTTTCGACTATGACACTGTTTCTATTGCATTCCGTTTTTAATGGAAAAATGAGATAAATTTAATTACTTTTCAGTGATTGTGTTTTAATCCACAGAAGTCTACTTGAATTGTAACTGTTCTTCCATATAAAGAGAATCACATCCAAGGATAGGTTAAGTAGTTATCTAATTAAAAATACTAGTAGTTAACACGTGCGATGCACGTCTTAATAAATATAGTTTTTTTAAAAGTAAAAATTCAGATGTAGTCTGGATTTGATCTAAAACCTCATTTACAATAGTTATGCACGTGCGTTGTACGGGTTGGTAGATGGACAAATTACACTAAGACCTTCTCCCATTATAGTAGTAGAGATTTGTTTGGTACTACTCAGTTAAATTAGGTGCAGCAAAATTAACATTTCTTAATATTGCATCACCACTTGACAGGTAAAGTAATGAAGTTTATAATTGAGAAACCGAAGGTGGATGACGCAGCACGTATACCAAAACGACTAATGAAGAACCCTCCCCCAGCTGTACATCGGGCAGCTAAAACCCGGTACATCACAATGTATGAGTTCGAGAGCAAGACCGGGGACCCCACCCACTTGTTGCTGAACAACAAGACATATGATGATCCCATCACTGAGACGCCTAAGGCAGGAACCAGCGAGGTTTGGTATGTTATCAATTTGACCGACGACAACCACCCACTCCACATACACTTGGGTTTATTTGTCGTGCTAGAACAGCAAGAAATATTGGACCTGGACGAGTTCAAGGATTGTATGGTCAAGCTGAACGATGCAGATCAGTGCAACTTAAAAGAGCATGCTAAGGGAAAGAGAGTTAGCGTGCCCGAGTATGAGAGGGGGTGGAAGAATGTGTTCAAGATGATGCCTGGTCACGTAACGCGAATCTTGGTCCGATTTTCGATGCTCAATACGAGGCTTTCATACCCCTTTGATGCAGCAGGGGAGCCTGGCTATGTTTATCATTGTCATGTAAGTTTCTTTATCTCCCATTCCACTTCATAGATTTCAATTTTCTTCTAGTTAAAGATCAGATTATTTGACGAGTGTTGAACTAAAACGAAAAATCACTAGTTTTTCAACTTTAAGATAGTTTTTGAATTTCTGGTGTGAAAACTTTCTAGTAATTTAAATTCTTGGAGGGTGTGTATATATCTGAATCATCCATCATCCACATTGTGGTATGAGCACAGTGGATCTTGAATATGACCGGAAGATTATTTTAAAAAAATTATAATTTTGCTTTAAAAAATTGTATTAACATTATAAAGTTATTAGGATGTTATGAAGATTCTAATTAATTTTACTTTAAATATGTCATAAGTTTCTGATATATTTATTTCTCTAATGGAATTAATGCAGATTTTGGATCATGAAGATAATGTGATGATGAGGCCCTTCCTGATTTTGCCGTAAGAGATGGTAACATTTCAGAAGAAAAGCGTATATAGAAGTAAATGGTTGGTGAGAGAACTAGAAAGTGATAAGCCTGTATTCAATTGATATTGGTATTAGGAATTTTTTGGTGCAAACATGATTCGAACTTCAGATTTCTTGCTCGCCAACGAAGATGCTTACTAGTAAACCATATTGAGACTTGCGTATTAATACAGATTTGAATAAAAATATAGATAGTTTTCCATATTTACTACACTTTGCATTATATGTACTGAATTTTTGGCATATATGAGATGATGCAAATTGAGTACACGGTGTTAGGGATTTTATCGAAAACCCGACATAGGATCTTGTTGAGTTATTCGATGCAATCAACGCAAACTACCAAGCACATATGAGATTATATCAAATACACCAAAGCACACATAAATTTGTTCCGGTTGGGGCTTTCGCCTTAATCCAGATGAGAAAAAATCCAAGATGTTATTTAATTAGAGAAGATACAAGAATATTACAATTCTCATCACGACTCTCTCTCAAATCTCACCAACAAGTACTAGTTGTTTACAATTAGATAATCACTCAATCTCTCCTTCAATGAAGTACTCTCTCTCTTGGATCTCATTGGAGGCCAATAACAACAATATATAGAGATCTAGAGAAAACATAGTTTGATATCTTGATACAATAACCATTGAATATTCCTGAAGAGATAACCCTACGATAAGAGCCGTAAGATCTAACTTGAAGAGCAAGTTAGGCTTATCACGAATCACCAAGATTCGACCCAAATAATCCATCAGCGTCGCGTTCGTTCGACCGCATAACAAGGTCGGTCGACCGTCCCCCTCTCGGGAACTCTGTGCAGTCGGAGCGGTCGACCAAGCCCAAGTGCGGTTGACCGCGCGGTCGACCGCAACTCCACCTGCTGCTGCTAACTATTTTTCCTGCTTCCACTCCGTCTCCGATCGTCTCGATTCCTCCATCGTCTCATCGTCTTCTTATCCAACATAGTATGCAAGATATAAACCTAACAATCTCCACATTGGATTGCATACTCACGAATCCGCACCTATATGATTTAAAACCTTCTAAACTTTTTTCCTTTTCTTCTTGCAAACAACTCGTTTCAATGACATCCTCTGCTAGTTGAATCTATTTTCACCTGTTTTTCTCCTGCTGTATGCCCCCTTTAAGGGCACACCCCAGTAAATGTAATCATGGAGGTGCCACCCTCTTCACAAAATCCACCTACCTCAAGGCTCTCTCCACCTTCCGACGATATTCGAACGTCGCAGTCTCGCTCGGATGATTCCAGTGACGACATAATAGATGATGCTTTAGGAACAATGGATTTCGAAACACTTGCGCAAGTTTTTCTGTTCCTCCAAAGCTGGTAGAGGTTGTGCTGACCCTGCTCAATCCCCCTCTCACCCTTCATCACCTCACGATAACTTTTCCAAACTGATCGAACTCCACCTGGATCTGTGTACCTTAGTCCCGAGCTTCTAGAGTTCTCATGGATATAAGGCTTTGCTTCATCAAAGGAATATACATGCCCTCCTCTAGTGTGTGTCCCCTTCCGTCTGTCATCTTCGACTCATTTGTTTTCTCACCCCTTACTTCACAAGTCTTGTTAATCTTCGTTCCCACACAACGACATGAGGCAAACTCGTAAGTAGAAACCGTTACTTCACAAATCTTATCAACCTTCGTTCTCACACGACGCATGTTGCAAATTTGTAAGTAGAAACCATCTCTCTCTCGGAGCAAACTTGACAAGAATAACCGACTCAAAACAACAATCGGAATTCACATATAAAGAACTTGAAACAAAAGCACTGTTTAAGCCATCACCTGATTCAGCAGCCTTTGATTTGACGCCCCTATGACTCAACCGCTTGTAACAGTTTCTCATGTAATGCTCAATCCCTTTGCACTGGTGGCTACGGACCTTACTCCTACATACACTTTTCCTTCCAATCAAGGTACAATTCACCTCCAAGCTACTCATAGAAGTTGACGCCAATTTCTAACTCTCCTTCCTAAGTGCATCCTCCTCCAACCCCCTCGATCATACCTGCTATGAAAAACTTTTCCTTGGTAGATTTCTCATCTAGCACGGTTATCATGTTGGATGGATTTGGTGATGAATATATCGAGTTGGAAACCCTTAGATCATTTGCGTTGAATGCCTTCAGTTCAGATAACTCTATATTGAACTCCACTTCATGATCTAGAAGAGCGGTACTTTCCTTCATTGAGAAACCCTACAACTTTATTCGCTGGTACATCCGTCCCTGTGATGACGATCTCGAGCAGTCAGTTCTGAATCTTGCCCAAAGACTCTCCATGCTTCTCCTATACCTAACTTCGTTCGTCGATGACAACCAGATTAAACCCAAGGTTTCTGAATAAATCTCCTCCCAATTCTCCTGCTTTTGCCGATTGGTCTCCCTTTATCTCCTTCTAGGACTAGATCCAAATTCTGTTGAACCGATGCTTCATACATGTCCACCTTTAAGAGATCAAAGTTGATCTTGCCTTTGAATCGCTTGATCTTCGTGATCTGATCTGCCATCTTCTCCAAGAAACTCGAACAAACCCTTGAACCCGAAGCTCTGATACTAGTCGTTAGGGATTCCTATCGAAAACCTGACTCAGGATCTTGTTAAGTTATTCGATGCAATCAACATAAACTACCAAGCACATATGAGATCATACTAAACACACCAAAGCACACACAAATTTGTCCCGGTTGGGGCTTTTGCCTTAATCCGGGGGAGAAGAAATCCAAGATGTTATTCAACTAGAGAAGATACAAGAATATTACAATTCTCACCACGACCCTCTCTCAAGCCTCACCAGTAAGTACTAGTTATTTACAATTAGAGAATCACTCAATCTCTCCTTCAATGAAGTACTCTCTCTCTCTCTCTCTCTTGGCTCTCAATGGAGACCAATAACAATAATATATAGAGATCTAGAGAAAACCTAGTTTGATATTTTGATACAATAATCATTGGATAATCCTGAAGAGATAATTATACGATAAGAGCCATAAGATCTGACTTGAAGAGCAAGTTGGGCTTATCACGAATCACCAAGATCTGACCCAAATAATCCATCAGCGCCGCGTTCGGTCGACCGCACCACAAGGTCGGTCGACCGTTCCCCTCTCGGGAACTCTGTGCAGTCGGAGCGGTCAGCCGAGCTCAAGTGCGGTCGACCGCAACTCCACCTACTTCTGCTGCTGACTGTTTCCCTTGCTTCCACTCCGTCTTCGATCGTCTCGATTCCTCTATCGTCTTGTTGTCTTCTTATTCAACATAGTATGCAAGACATAAACCCAACACACGGTTAGATTGCTTGCAACTGCACTAGTTGGAAGTAATTAAGCAGACGTGCATTTGACTTATAAGTTTGATTATGTGAGTCTGTACAATAATGCAAAGCTTCACCTTTTGGTAGTGATGTAACTCGGTGTGTATATATACGCAGTCCACCTTGATCCGAACTCTACAAGTTAATGCATCTCCATTCTTGAACAGTAGCTGAGAGACTAGGAAGACCATGTAATAATAGGGAAACAATTTTAAGTTCTTCTATTCAAAGCTTTCATAAACAAATTACCTTCACGAAACAATTAGACAATTGAAGTTCTTCTATTTTAAGAGACTTAAAAAAAAAACAACTTCTCTTTAGAATATCTAGAGAGAGAAGCTCTCCCCCAAAACCAAAAAAACTACAAACCCAAACCCTAGATTTGAGTTTGGGGGGCAGCGGCTAGGGTTGCGCCGCCCCCCTCCCCCGCTCCCGCTCCTTCTTCCCATCTTCTCTCTTCCAGATCTCATCATCTCTAACCTTCTTCTTGTCTCTCCAAATCCTGACTTTGGTTGCTGAGTGGGTTCGTCGGGTGCTGGCCTTCTCCTGCGAGGTGGGATGGAAGAAATCTGGTGGTTGCGGTCACCAGAGTTAATGTTCGTCGGGTGCTGGCCTTCTCCTGCGAGGTGGGATGGAAGAAATCTGGTGGTTGCGGTCACCAGGGGGGGTTTTAACTCTGGTGTCGGAGTAGAGCATGACTAGGGTAGGCGAGGATTGGAGGTTCGACTGAGCCTAGGGCAGCGCTGGCGTCAATCAGGGGTGGCAGGCAAGAGCGTTCGGTCGGCGATGGAGGAGATCGGCCGGGGAACGTGGCGATCGGCCAGCGTTGGAGGCGACACTTGGCAGGGCAGATATTGGTCGTGGGTGTGGGAGTTGCTGACTAGCACTGTCGACATCGGGGATGGCGACGCGCTTACAGTCGAGGCTCGAGTTGGTTTATTCGGGGCTTGCAGTGGGAGTGCTGTCAAGTAACGACGTCGGGGGGCATCAGCGAACTTGGGGTAGTCGGGACTGCCGTGGAGGCATGTGGGGGAGGTCAGTCAGAGAGTAGTGCGAGGGAGATTTTCGAATTTCAAAAATTGGTTTTGAAATTCGATTTTGATCTGGGAAGTCATGTCGTAGGGGGGAGATTTGAATTTCAAGTTGAGTTATGAAATTCGAATGAACGGTGAGGAGCTTCTAAGATCCAAACTCGTCCCTAATATCTAATTACAACCAATTCACAATTAGCAATGAAATGTACCCTAGTTGGTGTGGGCGATGGTTGTCAGGCAAATTTATAGTTTGTGCTCTACTTTGACCTTGGTTGGTCAAAGTGAAGGGTGTTTGTGGTTTCTTTCATGTCAGAAGGTTCGCAGGGGTTAGGTGCGACGTCTACCCTTGTTGCGAGGTTGCGGTGAGAGCCATCGAAGGTGAAGCGAGGGGATGAGAACGAGGACTCAATCTTGACATGGAGTTGTCAGATTGGCGGAGTGCCTGCGGTATCTCTAATATGGTGCTTACACTTGTCGTTTGGGTCACTGCTGGGGGTGACGAGGGAGAGCGTACGATAGTTGGAGTGGATAAACGGTGTACAAGCGAGAGACTGAGCCCAAACTGGCATGAGAAATTTGCTCTGGCAGGGGGTGGCTGACCAGTAGGACAAAATTTCTTTGTATTTTTTGTTTGTTAGTTGGGGTGTATACGGTCCACAATCCAGCCTGTTGGGGTCTGAACTTCATAAGCCTTATTTTTGATTGTATGTTTTGTTAAATCTTTTTTAATGAAACGTGGGAGTTTTTTACCCACCGTTTAACGATAAAAAAAAACAATTAGACAATTGACCATGGCATTTCTAAGATTTTTCATAGACGAAACTCTTTAAAATTCCATCAAATTAAGTCATCAACATAGAATAGCTTTTCTTATACGATCAGCATTGGTCTCATCATCATATAATCTTCATGATCTATCATCCGCATTCCATTAGATTATGAAAAATAATTCAAAAACAAAGCGTTAGAAGATTATGAACGGCAAATACAATTTCTATGTTAGCACTGGAAAAAGCTAACTTGACAATGGTAAACATAGCCTGGTGCCCCAGTCACGGTGAATGGGTATCCACCCCCAGTAGTAAGTAATGAAAATCAAACCAGAATCTTATCACGTAATTGGGCATGGTCTCGATTACATTTTCCCATCCTTACTCGTACATGGATGCATCGACTATTTGCCCTGTAGCATGCCCTGTCAAGTTGCAAGAAACTGTGTCTTGCATCTGGTTCTTACACTTCTGATAAGTGTCAAAATCCACAACTTCTCGCTGTTCCAGCACTGAAAACACTGCTAGATGTATGTGGATTGGGTGGTTATCAGGCGTAAGATTAATCAGATACCAAATCTCTCTACTCCCTACTTTTGGCATCTCTGTAACTGGATTGTCAAATGTCTTAATTCAATGCCAAATGTGTACGTAGGGTTGTCTGTTGCACTGTTATATGCATACAATGCAATGTATCGAGTAGTGATCGATTGATCAGCCACATGTATTGGGTATTTGGTATATGAGAATAACTGTAGCCGATCTTGATTCTTACTATTGAATTGATTACTTGCATGGTCTGGATATGGGTAAGGTGCATATTTGAAAGAATTGTTGAGTTTGTCATCGACTATGAAAAGTCAACAATCACTTTGGAAGTCTGCTCCTGCATCCACTTTTCTTCTATGTTATTTTGTTTAGATAGTCTTTTAAGTTTGTGGATCTGTATAATTTTGGTAGATGTATTGGGTATTGGTGCTGTTGGTTTTCTTTTGGGTGTGGGGATAGCAGATGTGAATTCTTGTATTTTGTGAAGCGGAAGGCACGACATTGATGTTGGTCTGATCCCCGGTCGTAGGGCCGGCTCGGGAGTTGCAGGAAGTAGGTTGAGGTTCGTAGCTCGGCTCGGATCTTCGGACCTGCACAATGCCCAGAGACATCGGGAGAGTTCCCGGAGACAGGCCCTCCGATGATCTAGTAGTCACTGAGAAAGCAAAAGTAGCTAGGATTCAGGTGGGGAAAAGTTTATTACCTTTTAAAGTGAGGAGGGGTCTGGTATTTATAGGCATGGGTAAACGGGTCTGGGGGATTGGCGGGTCGGGTCAGACCCGTTTGCCTGTGGGCTGGAGTTGGTAGAAGCCCGTTGGATTTATTGACCTGATGATCACAAGCGGGCTTAATCTGAGGAGATCCGATGGCCCTGATTGGGCCACGTCACCTATACCACATCATAAGCCCCTCACTCCTTGAGGGCTGTGTAACCCAGCCATGTAGGAGTATTCGGTCTCTGTGGGAAGTGAGGAGGGGAGTTTTTGGCGAAGATTTGTTGCTCTGAATCTCTAGGGCATGTTTATTAGAACTGGCCGCAACTCTGGTCGAAGGCTGAAGGCCGAGGGCCGAGACAGAGGGCCGACGGTCGAGGGACGGAGGACGAGGGCCGAAGGCCGAGGGGCGACTTCGTCCGCTAGGTGCCGAGCGCTTTGTGAGGGGGAGCTCAGAGAGAGGAGCCAGGCGGGTGCTTGCTATCGCCGTCGAGCTCTGAGTTCAGAAGGTCGGCTCGGAGAGTTTTGAGTGAGGCAGCTTTAGCGAGCTGAGCGGGTGCTTGAAGTCACTGCCGAGCTCCGAGCTTGTAGGGTCAGCTCGGAGAGCTTAGAGTGAGGCAACTTCATGGAGAAGCTGAGTGGATGATCGAGGTCACTGTCGAGCTCTGAGAATGTAGGGCCTGCTCGGAGAGCTTCGAGTGAGACAACTTCAGGGAGAAGCTGAGTGGGTGCTTGAGGTCACTGCCGAGCTCCGAGCTTGTAGGGCCGGCTCAGAGAGCTTCAAGTGAGGCAACTTCAGGGAGAAGCTGAGTGGGTGCTCGAGGTCACTACTGAGCTCCGAGCTTGTAGGGGAGGCTCGGAGAGCTTCGAGTGAAGATACTCCAGGGAGGAGCTGAGTGGGTGCTCGAGGTTAATGCCGAGCTTCATGCTCGTAGGGCCGGCTCAGAGAGCTTCGAGTGAGGCAACTTCAGGGAGAAGCTGAGTGGGTGCTCGAGGTCACTGCCGAGCTCCGAGTTCGTAGGGGCGGCTTGGAGAGCTTCAAGTGAAGCAACTCCAGGGAGGAGCTGAGTGGGTGCTTGAGGTCATTGCCGAGCTCCAAGCTTGTAGGGCCGGCTCGAAGAGCTTCGAGTGAGGCAACTTCCGGGAGAAGCTGAGTGGGTGATCGAGGTCACTTCCGAGCTCCGAGCTTGTAAGGTCGGTTCGGAGAGCTTCGAGTGAAGAAACTCCAGGGAGGAGCTGAGTGGGTGCTCGAGGTCACTGCTGAGCTCCGAGATCGTAGGGCCGGTTCGGAGTGCTTCGAGTGAGGCAACTTCAGAGAGAAGCTGAGTGGGTGCTCGAGGTCATTGTCGAGCTCCGAGCTTGTAGGGGCGGTTCGGAGAGCTTCGAGTGAAGCAACTCCAGGGAGGAGCTGAGTGGGTGCTCGAGGTCACTGCCGAGCTCCAAGCTTGTAGGGTCGGCTCAGAGAGATTCGAGTGAGGCAACTTCAGGGAGAAGCTGAGTGGATGCTCGAGGTCACTGCCGAGCTCTGAGCTTGTAGGGTCGGCTCGGAGAGCTTCGAGTGAAGCAACTCCAGGGATGAGCTGAGTGGGTGCTCGAGGTCACTCCTGAGCACCGAGCTTGTAGGGTCGGCTCGGAGAGATTCAAGTGAGCCAACTTCAGGGAAAAGCTTAGTGGGTGCTCGAGGTCACTGCCGAGCTTCGTGCTTTTGAGGTCGGCTCAGAGAGCTTCGAGTGAAGCAACTCTAGGGAGGAGCTGAGTGGGTTCTCGAGGTCACTGCCGAGCTCCGAGCTTGTAGGGCTGGCTCGGAGAGCTTCGAGTGCGGAAACTTCAGGGAGAAGCTGAGTGGGTGCTCGAAGTCACTGCTGAGCTCCAAGCTCGTAGGGCCGGCTCAGAGATCTTCGAGCAAGGAAACTCTAGAGAGGAGCTGAGTGGATGCTCGAGGTCACTGCCGAGCTCCGAGCTCGTAGGGCCGGCTCGAAGAGCTTCGAGTGAGGCAACTTCAGGGAGAAGCTGAGTGGGTGCTCGAGGTCACTGCCGAGCTCCGAGCTTGTAGGTTCGGCTCGGAGAGCTTCGAGTGAAGCAACTCCAGGGAGGAGCTGAGTGGGTGCTTGAGGTCACTACCGAGCTCCGAGCCTTAAGGGGTATCTTTGTTGGAAAAAGCTAGGTGGGTGCTCACCGTACTTGCCAAGCGTCGAGCCCCCAGACATGGCCTTTGATAGACAACTTTGATGGAAAAAGCTAGGTGGGTGCTCGCCGTGCTTGCCGAGTGCCAAGCCCCCAGGACTTGGCCTTTGATAGGCAGCTTTGTTGGAAAAAGCTAGGTGGGTGCTCGCCGTACTTACCGAGCGTCGAGCCCCTAGACTTGGCCTTTGATAGGCAGTTTTGTTGGAAAAAGCTAGGTGGGTGCTCGCCGTACTTGCCGAGCATCGAGCCACCAGACTTGGCCCTTGATAGGCAGCTTTGTTGGAAAAAGCTAGGTGGGTGCTCGCCGTACTTGCCGAGCGTCGAGCCCCCAGACTTGGCCTTTGATAGGCAGCTTTATTGGAAAAAGCTAGATGGGTGCTTGCCGTACTTGACGAGTGTCGAGCCCCCAGACTTGGCCTTTTATAGGCAGCTTTGTTGGTAAAATCTAGGTGGGTGCTCACCGTACTTGCCGAGCGTCGAGCCCCCAGACTTGGTCCTTGATAGGCAGCTTTGTTAAAAAAAGTTAGGTGGGTGCTCGCCGTACTTGCCGAGCACCGATCCACTAGGACTTGGCCTTTGATAAGCAACTTTGTTAGAAAAATCTAGGTGGGAGCTCCCTGTACTTGCCGAGCATCGAGTCCCCAGCCTTGGCCTTTGATAGGAAGCTTTGTTGGAAAAAGCTAGGTGGGTGCTCACCGTACATGCCGAGTGTCGAGCCCCCAGACTTGGCCCTTGATAGACAGCTTTGTTGGAAAAAACTAGGTGGGTGCTCGCTGTACTTGCCGAGTGTCGAGCCCCCAGACTTGGCCTTTGATAAGCATCTTTGTTGGAAAAAATCTAGGCGGGTGCTCGCTGTACTGGCCGAGTGTAACACCTCGCAAAATTAGAAATGACAATTTTGCCCTCATGTGTTATGCACGGGTATTTTGTACCGTTACGGGTGATATCCGCAACGTGTTTTCACTACGCATTTTTTTTCCGACTACTTGTGCATTTTTCGTATATTTTTATCCTATTTGAGTCAACTAAAATATTATATTTCAATCTCTGGGTTTTACGTGTTTTTTACGTGTTTTTGATGCATGTATCGATTATGTGTTTCCACCATTACATGTAATATTTTCTATGTGTTTTAATTATTTATTTAAGGTATTCAAATCTATTTTTATATACGGAATTTCATTTTTCCTTATTTTGATTAAAATAATTTTGTACGTGTAATACACGTGTTTTCTATGTACGTAGCAATTACGTCGTGGAATATATAAAATTAATAAATATGTTTTTCTTACATTGTTTTCAATTATATTTTAATAATTTTCTGTTGATAACATCGAATTTCGCATTTTTTATATTTTACGTGCGACGCACGTGTTTCTTTCGGTGTGCGTGCTTAAGAATATTTGTTTTTAAAATAATTTTTTGAAGTGTGTATATATTTTATTTTGTGCATGAAACATTATAGATTTTAATTAAACTTATTTTTTCATACATATTACATATATATATATATATATATATATATATATATATATATATACAATTTATGTTTTAAAAAATAATATATGTACAATTTATGTTTTTAAAAATAATTAATTTGTGAAAAGTGTGCACTAGTGCACGCACGTGCACATGTTTTGAACTTGAAATGAGAGGGAAACCGGACTGTTCTTGGGTGGAGGGAAAACAGAAATTTTTGAATGTGTGTGTGGATTAGAGAGTAGAGTTAGTGGTGTTCATGGGAGGTGGTTTTAATAACTACCATACTACTCTCTTTATAAAACACCCCCTACTCTTTCACATTTATCCATCATCTCTTCTTTTTTTCCCTGTTTCAATTCCGAAACCAAGCAAGCAATCAAATCCCATCAGACCTCCTTTGGTACTTCTCCACCTAAATACCTCTCTACTTATTGTGTCCATATATAATATATAAATGTATATGTACTCCTATCTCCTTCCCCTCTTGCTTTTTCCTTCTTCCTGTCAAATCTGCCCCAAGCCATCTAATCCAGCAGACCCCCATCAAAGCTCACTGTCCTTCTCCACCTATCTACATGGATATATATGTATATAATTCTATATATATGTACTTGTATGTGTAAGATGAGATGGGTGCTTTTCCTTCTTCCTGTGCATGCCGAAAGTTGAAGTTGGGGGTGCTCTTGCTGTTCTTGTAGCCAAAATGGAGTATTGGAGCTATTTCTTGCGTGCGGATTTTGAGAAGGCCAATCGGAGTTTCTAGGAGCTCTCATTTTAGGAGTTCATTTGAGTACATCACAATTTCGGTGAGTAATTCTAAAATCATTTCTAAATTAGGAGTAGATTGGCATGCTAGATAATATATAATTTATTTGTTGAATTTGAATTGGTGTGATGAGATTACATGCTAATTAATGTAGAGTTTAATTGCTAAATCTTAATTGGTGTGGTAGATATGAAATTGCTTAATTTATTTCTTTAGAATTTGTTATAATGGATGTTAGTATATTTGTATGCTAAAATATTTGCAATTTAATGAATCGTGATTGTATGATGCATGATTTGAATAATAGTTGAAATAATGCAAATATATGAAAAAAGGATTTTGTTGCTAGTGTGATAAAGAAAGGCGGATTTTGTCTTATTAGTTTATTTTACGAGTATAAGAAATTTTATAGAAAAGTTTTGGTGAAATACAACATTTTATTTGGAATATTGATTATGTGTTTTTATGCATTTTATTATATTGAAAAAAATGATAAACTTATGAATTTGAGAACATGTAAGATACTATTTTTCAAAGAAACACATTCTGGGAAAATTATTTATATTTTTGTAGAAGTACAAATCAATTGAAAGATCGAGTTTTTTCAATAAAACATCATCTTGTGGAAAGTGTGTTGTCAAATTGTGAAGAAATCATCGTTGCTTTTCAATGTCGAAAATATATTCATGATCCACTTTAACTGCAACTTGGTGCAATCGACAGTCGACCGAACTAGAGTCGACAGTCGACTGTCAAGTATTAAATTTTGAATTTTGTCAGCAGGACAATGGACTGTCTACTTTTCCACAGTCGACTGTTACTGTCTTGGCTATTGGTCCTTGAGTTTTGAAGCTTCGCAGGACAGTCGACTGACCCTTTGTCAACAGTGGACTGAACTGATTGTGTTCTTGAGTTTCAAAGTTTTGCAGACGGTCGATTGGACATTTTTCCATAGTCGACTGAACTGGCTTTTGGTTCTTAACTTTTGTGGTCTCGCAGAACAGTCGACCGACCACTTTTTAACAGTCGACTGCCACTATCTTGGTTGATGGATTTTCTTGAGTTCGGATTTGATTTTTGACATGTGAAAGTTGAGTAAGATTAAATATGAGATTTTATGATTATTAATACTTGATTGAGATTATTTGAAATGCATACAGCGTTATAAGTGATTAAATTGATCAAGGGGGTTGAATTGACTTATGTTGTGTTATGAGATTATAAAGAAATATTCTTTGAGAAAGAGTTTATGAATAAAAGAAATGGAAATATTATTTTGAGATTGATTATGAAATATTGTTGATCTCTAGAAAGAGATAGTTATTGGAATCTAGAGGCTAGGCGAGACCCTAGTGACCGGTAGTTTTTATTTATGATTTGAGAGCTAACCAGTGTTGGTTGAGTATCTCTTGAGAAGTAGCCAGGTAGGCTGACTGTCTGCTTTGGTTGATTTAAGTCCGGTAGGGTAAGCTAGCTCTAGGTTGTGATATTTTCTTTTAAAACAAACAAAATTGTAAGGATTAGATACATAGTGAAGATGTGATGAAAGTAAGAGAAAAATATGAGTATGAGGGCCATCGGATTGACGGTGTGAGAGTGATTCACAGACTGTCTGCTTGATGCGTCATGTCATGGCGTGAGCACTACTCCAGAATTATTGTCCCGGTGGCGATGCTTGTGGGGTGTTTGGTGACTATGGGTGGTGCCATCATTCCATGATGGAGGTTGAATTTTCCAAAGTCTACCTGCATGGTGTATCATGTCAGTGCGTGGGATTCCACTCCAGGCTGTCTGGACATGGGCTCGTAACTCATAAAACATCTAGGATACTTACCGTAGTCACCGTAGTAGTTTAAGTCTTGGCGAGGGATTGAACCCTACAAGATGAAGAACGATTAAGGGCTTGCCCTCGGACCTATGTAGTATGGGATGCATACATTCCGAACAAGTGTGCATTAGTGTCATTTAATATAAATAAATGCATTAAGGACTAAGTGCACAACACAACACGACATCAATAGGACAGTCCCTTTGTAACTAGGTTTATGATCAAGTATGTGTGTTTGCTAAAGTATTTAAGAATCGTTATACTTCTTTCGGTATAGCGAGGATGACCGTGTATAATATTTCTTCGGTTGTAAGCAACTGACGTGCCCACAGTTTTACATACAGGACTTGGAGTTTACAAGAAGATATAAAGATGATTTTGATGCTGTTGATTACTTAAATGTTAAAGTTGTTACAATTGTACATTTGTTATTGTTGTATTTTATTTATTCCACTGTTTGTTGATGTAAAAGGCTCGGATGTAATTATTGTTGAAATAAAAGTTTTAAATTCCTTATAAAATTGTACGAAATGAAGTGTAAAGATCCCGTGGAACTTCGAATTCAGTCTGTTTTGGAATCGGGGTGTTACAGAGTGGTATCAGAGCCACGCTTCAATAAGTAGTATAAATTTACATGGACGACATATTATGGTGGACATTAGAGTGTGAGTTCAGTTTATAGAGATTGAAATGTAAGTGATTTACATTTGTGTTGCTCTATACACAGATGTTTTCTTTTCCCTTTTCCTTTAGGATGGATGGAGTCGTGAATGAAGTAGTTATTGGACCTTCATTCAAGATGTTCTCCTCGTATACATTGATGTGAGATTGTATGCGAGCACGTTTTCCCTGAGTATCAAGTGGCGCAGTGGAAGCGTGGTGGTTTGAACCTACATTCATGATACCTTACACGTAGACACACTTCCCATTCAAATTTTCTTTCTGAATTTTCATCATAGTATTTTTCAATATTTAATAATTTTCAAATAATATTTTCTGATACTAGTAAATCACTTGAATATCTATTATTTTGTCTATCTTGCTTAGTCTTAATCTTTTTGAACTTATTTTATCTGTCTTTCAGTCTTAAAATTTTGTCTTTCATTTTTTTTATGTCACTTTTTGTCTATCCATTTATATCTGCTATTACTTTACATATTTTATTAAATTAATATTGCAATTATTATTTTCTTCATTGTATTATGAATTTTGCTTATGTGAAATTCATTTTACATGATTTGATTTTGTGATACTATATTTTTCCTTATCTTATAATATCTTATATATTTCAGTATATTTTTAACAAGATTGTAATTTTCTACCCGTATAAATATGACATACCATTTTGTTTTATTGTCTACATTCGATACTATTGTTATTACATATTATTTGCTGATTTGTTTTGATTATATTCACTTTTACTATTAATCGCTACTCATTAGTTTTATGTTTCTTCAATACATACACTACATAATTATCGTTTTCATTTGTATTTTCAGCTCGTGCATATACTTTACACTATTTTTGTTCTAATGTTATAAATCATTTTCATTACTACAAATTTTGTATATCCTATATTTAAAGTCTACGTATTTTGATATTTTGTCGTTGTAATTTTCTACTTCGTTTACAACTTTCCCATCCATTTTTATATCACTGATTTTCAAATATAACACCATATTTTATTAAACACCCAATATCCAATTATATATGGAAGATTACATCTTTTCATTTCCCGTTTTGGTGCAACCTGATGTCGAGAGGGTAAATCTGCAACTAGACGTCAATGAAGGCAAATTGCAACTGGACGTCGGGGAGGCAAAGTCTGCAACCGAATGTCCAGAAGGCAAGCAGTAATCGGATGTCATAGAGGCAATTCTGCAATTTGAGGTCGAGGAGGCAAGTCTGCAGTTGGACACCAACGCGGCGAACCTACACCAGATGGAGATATTATACTTAGATAACCCCTACTTTGTTTTCTATAATATTTACTTATCCCTATTCTATTTTTGTACTAGCTTATACTATTTATAATATTTTACAACCTAGCATTATATTGTTTAAACTGATTTCTATATCTATCATACTTGCGTATTTACTACTTAATCTCAACTATCTTGCTGTCTTCTTCTTATTATTTTGTATCTTTATATAAGTTAGCATTTCATACCACTTCATCGTATTTTATATTGCTATTAACTTATCTTAGATTTGGTGGCTACTCATCTAACAAAATATATGTATATATATATCTCTTATTATTTATATATTTTGTTTACGATTCATAATTTACTTCTATATAATTGGTTTTTGTGATGTGTTATTAATTTTCCACTATGATGTCTTGTTTTTTCCTACAAACTATTTATAATTTTCATATCATAACATTGTTCGTTTCATCCTATAATTTTTACACCTATATACGTATATAAATTTTGCATATTGGTTTTCTTGCTCTACTTGACAATTCGAAAGTATTTCGATGTATGCCTTCTGTATCTTTAATTTTCAAATCGTATGTATAATTATTATAATTAACTTACAAATTATTTTATGATATTAATTTGTATTTTCTTTTAACTATATTTCATTCTCATATATTTTTCAAGCTGTTATCCAACAGCCTTCTTTTAAAATTGCTAATTCAATTTCTGTCATACGGTACCAATTCAGTTTGCGATTTTTTTACCGCTTATTATTTTGATGAAATTTGATTACTAAATATATTTATAAATTATCTACTAACTAT
The DNA here is from genome assembly GCA_017893485.1 of Hemerocallis citrina. Taxonomy (NCBI): domain Eukaryota; kingdom Viridiplantae; phylum Streptophyta; class Magnoliopsida; order Asparagales; family Asphodelaceae; genus Hemerocallis; species Hemerocallis citrina. The sequence continues at coordinate 397,747,808 of CM030359.1, forward strand.
GTTTCTCCTTACTGTATTTGTTTTTCGAACTATTCCACAATTAATGATTAAGTTTATTTTTCCATTTATCTAATAATTTACATAATACTATTTTTGTATGAAAAATTTCTTTGATGTGTACAAAATACAACCTTTATCCTAACGAGTTCCGGGGACGGAACTATTCTAAGGGGGGGAGAGTGTAACACCCCGCAAAATTGGAAATGACAATTTTGCCATCGTGTGTTATGCATGTGTATTTTGTACCATTACGGGTGATATACGTAACGTGTATTTTGTCCTCTTGCCGCTTCGGGCCGTTTGTCCGATATTCCGAGATATGAGGATTTACCCCCAAGACCCGAGGGATATGACCCATTCATGGTTGGGCTCATCCACGGCTTGTGGGTGTTCGGACCGGCTGGGGCTTCTCGTGCTGGTGGTTCCGGTTCCTGAGGACTCAGATAGGATCTGGGTGACCCCATTGAGCCTCATTAGGTTTATCTCGAATTCTGTGATCTGATGTTTATCGTTGGATTCCGAAGGCCGGGACCCAATATGCACAATTCGTAGCTAGTTCGAGGGGCTGCATGAGAGGCGGGGGCGACAATTTAGTACTTGTTCGTTGCTTGTTTCGCTTGCGTGGCTTTCCGAATGTAGGACTTGCCGTTGGGGCCTTGAATCTCATTGTGGACTCTTATAGTTGATCTGCGCGGGTGGACTGGTGCTGCTTGTTTTCGTGTGTGTGGGCAACATATAATGAGTTCTACCGGTGAAGAAGAAACTCAGATCTTGGTCGCCGATCTGACCCTACTATGATGCTGATGTGTGATTGGATTTGGTGGATCTAGGAATGATTGACAGTCATCGGATACCTCCAAAAAAGTCTGAAACACCGGGAGGATTCCCGGCGACAGACCCTTCGATGCGACACTCTCTGCCGCTCAAGTTAATAACCAGAGGATTAAGAGAGGCTTAAGTGGTGAAATAGTGATTACCTGGTAACTGTAGATGTAGGACTGTATTTATACGCTACTGAGAGCCTGATTAGGGAATATTCTCTGATCCCCTGATTAGAGGGGGGAACCGATTCACATTGGTTTGGATTTGGCCGATGAGCCCATAATCAGCCCACAAGCTGTTAAGGGACCCCCTAGAGATTCGTGCTAGGATCGAGCGGTGCAGATCGTCCGCTATTTTTTTTACCCAAATCATCTAGTTTAATTAGATAATGATGATGGTAAAAATTGCAGTAGATCAAAACCGTACGATCCCTGCACGAATCTCAAAGTGTCTACAGGCAGATTAGCCATCACAGGCCTGGGCCCACTCCAAGACATGGGCCCACTAAGAGAGACACCCAGCCCATGATGGTTAGGAGTCTCATCTTTTATCCTCTCACAGGAATAGCTTATCTCTTCAGGGGGGAGACATGAAAGATCCGACGGTCACGATTCGGCTTCTAGAATGTCTCTCAAGCCTATAAATACTCCTCCCCCTCCTCAGTTTCCAGGTAATCAACAATTCACCAGTTTTTACTTGAGCGTCGGAGGGTTTGTCGCCGGGGCCACACCTTGGTGTTTCAGACGTTTTTGCAGGTCCGTCGGCCGCATCATCTACCGTCCAATTCAGATCACAGGAGGTTAATCAACGGTCCAGATCCATTTTCAGGAGCCCTAACAGTTTATAACGGCCAGGTTAGAGCTTTGACTTTAAGTAGTGTCCTTCATTTATTAACTCACTACCTGTTTGCTCCCACACCGAAATAAGCAGCAACAGATTAGCGCGGTCTGTGGGAAACCACTGCACAAGTCAAACTTTTCTCCATGCCACCAAGACTGAGAGGGGTAGGCTCCAGCCGTCGTACCAACTATCTTCGTCAGCCAACTCGGGTTCCTCCTATGGCAGATCAAATTCCTCCTCAACTGCAACCCCTGGAGCCAATCATGCTCCTGCCAATGGAGAGGCGCCGGGGGGTCCTGATAGAACCGTCCTGAACAGCATCCTCACAACGACCGCATCTCGGTCCACAATGTCTCGACCGATTCAATGGCTGCATGAGGTCCACGGGGATCTAAAAATCTCAACCAAATTGAAGGCGACCTGCGAATAAAGTTGAATGAGAGACATGCCCGATCTGAGGCCTCCCGTTCAGGAATCAAGCAAGCCAGAGAGCCCAGCCTTCTAGACAAGTATCAAGACAATCCTCCTCTCACAGGGGGCAGCCAGCTAGGGGAAAGCCAACACAGGATGATCAATGGCAATTTGGGCAGAACAGAGATCGGAATGAACCGGTCACCAGGGCCGAGCTCGATCAATTCAGGCATGACCTTCTCTACGCTTTCCAAGGGAGTCAAATTCAAAGCCTTCCCCTGAATGAAGGATCTGCTGACTCAATTGAATTCCAAAAGAAGGACGATCAAGTCATCCGCCAAATCCAAGAGGTAGAGAAACGTCTCGAGAAAATAAGAAATGAGGGGGGCCACTCCCACAGGGCCTACCGCCCTAGTCGACCTCCGTTCAGCAGAACTATTCTTGATGCACCTATCCCAAGGGGTTTCAAGGCCCCTCAGTTTGAATATTATGACGGGAAATCAGACCCGACAGACCATGTCGAGAGCTTTAAAACGCTCATGATGGTCTATAATGCCACCGATGCACTCATGTGTCGGACATTTTCCGCTACACTGAAAGGATCAGCTAGAGAATGGTATGCACGTCCGAAACCTGAGTCCATATTCTCCTTTGACCAATTTGAAGAACTCTTCATTGCAAACTTTTTTACTCACCGGAGAAATGAAAAAACCAGCATCTCCTGCTAGGATTGAAGCAAAAAGATGGAGAATTGCTGAAAGACTTTGTCAAGCGATTCACAGTGGAAGCAAGATCAATTTTCTTTCTAAACTCCTTTGTGGCGGCTGCCGCCTTCCGCCACAACGTCAGGCATAAAGAGCTAAAATCATCCCTCGCCAAGAGGCCGCCTCATGATTTCACAGAGCTCCTAGAATGGAGTGAGAAGTACATTAGAGTTGAGGAAGACCTCAACCCACCAAACAAGAAAGAATCACTCTCCGGGAACAAACGGAAGAGTCCAACTGAGGAAATGCCCAAAAGTTTCAGAAAAACGGCGCAGGACTGCGTCGCCTTCCTCCTCTACCTCGCTTTGACAAGTTTACTCCTCTAAATGCAAGCACATCTGCTATCTTCATGGCGGTAGAGAAAGATGGGATAGTCCGTCCTCCTCCCAGGATGACGACACCCGGCAAGAGAAGAGACAAAAGCCTATGGTGCACCTTTCACAAAGGCCATGGACATACAACCGATAATTGCAAAGCCCTCAAACAAGAAATTGAAGACCTGATTTAGCGGGGCTACCTATCCCAGTTTGTCCAACGAAACAACAATACCAAAAACCTTCCGCCACGGGGGGCTAACAAGCGTCCTGAAAGACCCTCTGAATCCGGGGGCTCAGAACAAATGGCCATTTTGCACACCATCCACGGCGGACCCATGGGGGGAGACTCTAACTTTTCTCGTAAAGCTTTTGTAAGAGAGGTTAATTCAGTTCATAACATTCCATCCTCGAAGGGTTCGGGCCTCTCAATCTTCTTCTCTGACAAAGATCTCGAGGGCGTCAAAATGCCTCATTGCGATGCACAAGTTATCAATCTAGGCATGGCAAACCACGAGGTGTCACGTATCCTCGTGGACAATGGCAGTTCCGTCAACATTTTCTTTATGGCCGCATTCGATGCGCTAAAGATTTCCCGAGATCGTCTCAAGCCGGTCAGCTATACCCTCTTGGCTTCTCGTGTGCACCCATTCAAGTCGAGGGAATTGTCGCACTCGACATAACAGCAGGAAAAGCACAGACAACTCGGACAGATTCCTTAGATTTCCTGGTAGTCGATGTTAAATCTGCATACAATGCCATATTCGGCCGTCCAGGACTAGCCGCCTTCCACGCCGCTGCTTCCGCATTCCACATGAAAATAAAATTTCCAACAACAGCAGGCGTAGGGCAAGTAGTAGGAAGCCAACAAGCAGCACGCGCATGTTACACTGCTACAATGGGGGGCTCGGTTTTCCCTTTCCATGCTGAAGAACTACTACAGGAAAATGATCAGTGTGTCGCAAAGTCAGTAAGCGAGCTCGAAGCCGCTATACTAGGCAGCCAAACCAGGAATTTTCGAAGTCATCAATTAACTTCCTACCAGCTCCAACTACATCCTCACCAGAACCCAACAGTCCACTCAACTCCCTCACCCGAAGCCGCACCACTCAGTCATGATATACAATCAATATCGCCTAAGCACGTCGACCCGTCAAAACATTCAGCTGTCTCCAAGCAAGACAACACGGGCGTTCCCCAAAAATAGGCAAGTCCAGACAAGGTCTACCAAGTCATTCGCCTGACAGCACACCAACTTGAAGACCCCGGGGGTAGGGATGTGTCAATAGGGACTTCAAGTGATACAACGAGAGCGTCTGAAACGCGTTCTCCCAACAACGAGAGTGTTTGAAACACGCTCTCCTAAGTTATGCAGAATTTTTTTTTAATTTTTTGTAATAAAGGCCAGCAACTAGAGCAACCACTTAGTTTTTCTTTCAATAAGAACCGCCGTTACTAAAGCGGCCAAACATGTAATAAGGGTCAGCCATTAGAGCAGCCCCTCTAGTTTATTCTTCAATAAAGATTAGCCAGTTTATTTTATTACATCTTAGTCAATTGTGCAAAGCAAACAATGGGCTACAAATGCCCAACCCATACTCAAAAGCGGCGCTAAACACTCGTTATAAGCTTTCTACAACGCAAGTTCGGAATCTAGACTTCGGGAGTTGCAGCGTGCAAACATGCACGTTTAGAACACAACTCACTGATCGATCTGTTTCTGTAACTAGCTGAACTTCCTTGGAGGCTCTGAAACAGCAAGTTAAGTGCCACACTTATATACTTAAGCAACACTAAACACTCACTGCGAGTCTCTCCGTAAGACGGATTCGGAGTCCATACCTGTCACGCCCGCTTCCCGGAATATGGAAACACAGGCACGTAACTGAGGCCCAAAGAATGATATAAGTACGCCAACTCATATCATCCATAAGCTGTACCAGTCTTAACTCAACAACATGAAATAGATAATCACATAAACGAGAAAAATTTTCAATAACCAAATCTCGAATTTAAGAACTTACCAAATAGCTCGAGAGGCTCCTGCTCCAATCCTAGAAGAACTACTCATCAATGTCTTCTGATAATTCTCCTTGTGCACCTGTACTTCTCCATCTAAAAGAAAGAATGATTTGTCCTTAGAGCAAGTACGGACAGTAAGTAGTGAAAAGCAGAGAGTAAGGAACAAGGTACATGAAGAAATATGAATCAAGATCAAATTTACAAAAGTAATAACGGTATTAATAAACAATGGTCATAATCAAGTATATACGTGTCAAATAGGTTTATTAGCATGTTGTTTTTCCTATCTAGTGCACGTGCTACTGCGTCCCATACTACAGGTTTGGTGCACGTAAAACAGTGTACATTTTAGACTTCGTGGTGGGATCTACATAGCGTGTACTCGGTGTATCACGATAACAAGATAACAAGATAACAAGTCACGACTCCACAAGTAATTCTCCATCTTCCATGTCAAGTTTTCATGTAACAAGAGGGCCCTACCGAGTATAGTTTCTGAGACTATCCACTACTAAGTCAGCCCTTATTAACCCCGGCTTGTTTTAGTATTTTATTAAGTCATTCATGTCCATGCAAGTGTGTTTAAGGATGTCAAGGGGATGATAAGAATGCAGTAACATGATGCATTGCATAATAACATGCATAAAGTAGTGAATCTGAAAACAACCGACACAGTAACACTAAAATAGTGATAACTCATAGACTTCAGTTCGGAATTCGAAGTTCTAGGATGTTATCAGCAGCTAGACAGTTAGGGCTACAATTTATATTCAGTAAGTTTCTGTTAATTCTTATGGTAACAGGGTCGAAATCTCTGTGCAAAACAGAACAGACAGCAGGAATTTATAAAATGTCATCAGATATATGTTCATCAAAGTGGATAACTAACATGCTATTGTATCATGAAATGCATTACACTAATGTACAGCAAGTAGAATAGATTTTTCAGTGTTCAAGTCAATTTATCATGTCATTGTTCAAGTCACAAGATCTCAATCAATCAATGTATTCGATCGCAATATATTTTCCTCATATGTAGACTATGGATCAAGTTTGTAACCATATCCTTATAACATGTCTAGATAGACTCAGTAACTAGTTAGGATTGCCGTCACCTACAATTTGCATTAGTTTTCTAATGAGCTAGTAGTCGGGTGTTATACTCTCCTGTCATTAGGGATACGTGCTGCGGTGCGTATCTCGCACTGTTAATTCCTTAAAAACTGTGGTAAGAATGGGAGGGTATTTCTGTCGGAGTTAGGGAAGTAGACCCTACACTACCGTCAAGTTCTATGTTGGTGGACATGAACGGATTATAGGGCTGCTATCCTGTGAATCTTCAGCGCCATAGACATGCTGCGGTGTATCTTTAGTTCATCACGGCATTTGAGTGAGGTCCGGGCGTCGGGCACTTGTGGCAAACAGGGACACCACTAAGTGACTGCAGTAACGGATTGGTCCGATTATTCTGCAACCTCATCAACCACGATCTATCTATCAGGAACAGGACGAGTATAAGAGTAGGATGCATGACGGGGGTTCAAAACCCTGAACTTGGAGACAACGGCGTGATTTGGAATGTATGCAGTATGGGATGCATGTTGATTCTTGGTTTTGATGACTACAACACAATGCAATGTTGTGCTACAACTAGGATGCAATGTTGTTCTTGAGGTCACTACCGAGCTCCGAGCTTGTAGGGTCGGCTCAGAGAGCTTCAAGTGAGGCAACTTCAGGGAGAAGCTGAGTGGGTGCTCGAGGTCACTACTGAGCTCCGAGCTTGTAAGGGAGGCTCGGAGAGCTTCGAGTGAAGATACTCTAGGGAGGAGCTGAGTGGGTGCTCAAGGTTAATGCCGAGCTTCATGCTCGTAGGGTCGGCTCGGAGAGCTTCGAGTGAGGCTACTTCAGGGAGAAGCTGAGTGGGTGCTCGAGGTCACTGCCGAGCTCCGAGTTTGTAGGGGCGGCTTGGAGAGCTTCAAGTGAAGCAACTCCATGGAGGAGCTGAGTGGGTGCTTGAGGTCATTGCCGAGCTCCAAGCTTGTAGGGCCGGCTCGGAGAGCTTCGAGTGAGGCAACTTCCGGGAGAAGCTGAGTGGGTGATAGAGGTCACTTCCGAGCTCCGAGCTTGTAAGGTCGGTTCGGAGAGCTTCGAGTGAAGAAACTCCAGGGAGGAGCTGAGTGGGTGCTCGAGGTCACTGCTGAGCTCCGAGATCGTAGGGACGGTTCGGAGTGCTTCGAGTGAGGCAACTTCAGAGAGAAGCTGAGTGGGTGCTCGAGGTCACTGTCGAGCTCCGAGCTTGTAGGGGCGGTTCGGAGAGCTTCGAGTGAAGCAACTCCAGGGAGGAGCTGAGTGGGTGCTCGAGGTCACTGCCGAGCTCCAAGCTTGTAGGGTCGGCTCAGAGAGATTCGAGTGAGGAAACTTCAGGGAGAAGTTGAGTGGATGCTCGAGGTCACTGCCGAGCTTCGAGCTTGTAGGGTCGGCTCGGAGAGCTTCGAGTGAAGCAACTCCAGGGATGAGCTGAGTGGGTGCTCGAGGTCACTCCTGAGCACCGAGCTTGTAGGGTCGGCTCGGAGAGATTCGAGTGAGCCAACTTCAGGGAGAATCTTAGTGGGTGCTCGAGGTCACTGCCGAGCTTCGTGCTTTTGAGGTAGGCTCAGAGAGCTTCGAGTGAAGCAACTCTAGGGAGGAGCTGAGTGGGTTCTGGAGGTCACTGCCGAGCTCCGAGCTTGTAGGGCCGGCTCAGAGAGCTTCGAGTGCGAAAACTTCAGGGAGAAGCTGAGTGGGTGCTCGAAGTCACTGATGAGCTCCGAGCTCGTAAGGCCGGCTCAGAGATCTTCGAGCGAGGAAACTCTAGAGAGGAGCTGAGTGGATGCTCGAGGTCACTGCCGAGCTCTGAGCTCGTAGGGCCGGCTCGGAGAGCTTCGAGTGAGGCAACTTCAGGGAGAAGCTGAGTGGGTGCTCGAGGTCACTACCGAGCTCCGAGCTTGTAGGTTCGGCTCGGAGAGCTTCGAGTGAAGCAACTCCAGGGAGGAGCTGAGTGGGTGCTTGAGGTCACTATCGAGCTCCGAGCCTTAAGGGGTATCTTTGTTGGAAAAAGCTAGGTGGGGGCTCACCGTACTTGCCGAGCGTCGAGCCCCCAGACTTGGCCTTTGATAGACAGCTTTGTTGGAAAAAGCTAGGTGGGTGCTCGCCGTGCTTGCCGAGTGCCAAGCCCCCAGGACTTGGCCTTTGATAGGCAGCTTTGTTGGAAAAAGCTAGGTGGGTGCTCGCCGTACTTGCCGAGCGTCGAGCCCCTAGACTTGGCCTTTGATAGGCAGTTTTGTTGGAAAAAGCTAGGTGGGTACTTGCCGTACTTGCCGCGCATCGAGCCACCAGACTTGGCCCTTGATAGGCAGCTTTGTTGGAAAAAGCTAGGTGGGTGCTCGCCGTACTTGCCGAGCGTCGAGCCCCCAGACTTGGCCCTTGATAGGCAGCTTTGTTAAAAAAAGTTAGGTGGGTGCTCGCCGTACTTGCCGAGCGCCGATCCACTAGGACTTGGCCTTTGATAGGCAACTTTGTTAGAAAAATCTTGGTGGGTGCTCCCTGTACTTGCTGAGCATCGAGTCCCCAGCCTTGGCCTTTGATAGGAAGCTTTGTTGGAAAAAGCTAGGTGGGTGCTCACCGTACATGCCGAGTGTCGAGCTCCCAGACTTGGCCCTTGATAGACAGCTTTGTTGGAAAAAACTAGGTGGGTGCTCGTTGTACTTGCCGAGTGTCGAGCCCCCAGACTTGGCCTTTGATAAGCATCTTTGTTGGAAAAAATCTAGGCGGGTGCTCGCTGTACTGGCCGAGTGTAACACCTCGCAAAATTAGAAATGACAATTTTGCCCTCGTGTGTTATGCATGGGTATTTTGTACCGTTACGGGTGATATCCGCAACGTGTTTTCACTAAGCATTTTTTTTCCGACTACTTGTGCATTTCTCGTATATTTTTATCCTATTTGAGTCAACTAAAATATTAAATTTCAATCTCTGGGTTTTACGTGTTTTGACGTGTTTTTGATGCATGTATCGATTATGTGTTTCCACCGTTACGTGTAATATTTTCTATGTGTTTTAATTATTTATTTAAGGTATTCAAATCTATTTTTATATACAGAATTTTATTTTTCCTTATTTTGATTAAAATAATTTTGTAAGTGTAATACACGTGTTTTCTATGTACGTAGCAATTACGTCGTGGAATATATAAAATTAATAAATATGTTTTTCTTACGTTGTTTTCAATTATATTTTAATAATTTTCTGTTGATAACGTCGAATTTCACATTTTTGATATTTTACGTGCGATGCACGTATTTCTTTCGGTGCGCGTGCTTAAGAATATTTGTTTTTAAAATAAATTTTTGAAGTGTGTATATTTTTTATTTTGTGCATGAAACATTATAGATTTTAATTAAACTTATTTTTTCGTACAAATTACGTATATATATATATATATATATATATATATATATATATATACAATTTATGTTTTTAAAAATAATATATATATAATTTATGTTTTTAAAAATAATATATATAAAATTTATGTTTTTAAAAATAATTAATTTGTGAAAAGTGTGCACCAGTGCACGCACGTGCACATGTTTTGAACTTGAAATGAGAGGGAAACCGGACTGTTCTTGGGTGGAGGGAAAACAGAAATTTTTGAATGTGTGTGTGGATTAGAGAGTGGAGTGAGTGGTGTTCATGGGAGGTGGTTTTAATAACTATCATACTACTCTCTTTATAAAACACCCCCTGCTCTTTCACATTTCTCCATCTTCTCTTCTTTTTTTTCCTGTTTCAATTCCGAAACCAAGCAAGCAATCAAATCCCATCAGACCTCCTTTGGTACTTCTCCACCTAAATACCTCTCTACTTATTGTGTCTATATATAATATATAAATGTATATGTACTCCTATCTCCTTCCCCTCTTGCTTTTTCCTTCTTCCTATCAAATCTGCCCCAAGCCATCCAATCCAGCAGACCCCCATCAAAGCTCACTGTCCTTCTCCACCTATCTACATGGATATATATGTATATAATTCTATATATATGTACTTGGATGTGTAAGATGAGATGGGTGCTTTTCCTTCTTCCTGTGCATGCCGAAAGTTGAAGTTGGGGGTGCTCTTGCTGTTCTTGTAGCCAAAATGGAGTATTGGAGCTATTTCTTGCGTGCGGATTTTGAGAAGGCCAATCGGAGTTTCTAGGAGCTCTCATTGTAGGAGTTCATTTGAGTACATCACAATTTCGGTGAGTAATTCTAAAATCATTTCTAAATTAGGAGTAGATTGGCATGCTAGATAATATATAATTTATTTGTTGAATTTGAATTGGTGTGATGAGATTACATGCTAATTAATGTAGAGTTTAATTGCTAAATCTTAATTGGTGTGGTAGATATGAAATTGCTTAATTTATTTCTTTAGAATTTGTTATAATGGATGTTAGTATATTTGTATGCTAAAATATTTGCAATTTAATGAATCGTGATTGTATGATGCATGATTTGAATAATAGTTGAAATAATGCAAATATATGAAAAAAGGATTTTGTTGCTAGTGTGATAAAGAAAGGCGGATTTTGTCTTATTAGTTTATTTTACGAGTATAAGAAATTTTATAGAAAAGTTTTGGTGAAATACAACATTTTATTTGGAATATTGATTATGTGTTTTTATGCATTTTATTATATTGAAAAAAATGATAAACTTATGAATTTGAGAACATGTACGATACTGTTTTTCAAAGAAACACATTCTGGGAAAATTATTTATATTTTTGTAGAAGTACAAATCAATTGAAAGATCGAGTTTTTTCAATAAAACATCATCTTGTGGAAAGTGTGTTGTCAAATTGTGAAGAAATCATCGTTGCTTTTCAATGTCGAAAATATATTCATGATCCACTTTAACTGCAACTTGGTGCAATCGACAGTCGACCGAACTAGAGTCGACAGTCGACTGTCAAGTATTAAATTTTGAATTTTGTCAGCAGGACAATGGACTGTCTACTTTTCCACAGTCGACTGTTACTGTCTTGGCTATTGGTCTTTGAGTTTTGAAGTTTCCCAGGACAGTCGACTGATCCTTTGTCAACAGTGGACTGAACTGACTGTGTTCTTGAGTTTCAAAGTTTTGCAGACGGTCGATTGGACATTTTTCCACAGCCGACTGAACTGGCTTTACCGGAACAGGGGTTACAATACCCATGGCTCGACAGAGACTATAACAATTTGTAATAACGCAAATTCACAGTGCACTTCGCTATTCGATCTGCTCCTGCAATCCGTTAACGCCTCGACAACCGGTTCGGAGTCTATGTTCATGGTTCAAAAGAGACTATGTCAATTTGCTAAGAAGCAAGTTTAAAGTGCGCTTTACCATTCGAGCTGCTCCTGCAACCTATTAACACTTAGATTAACAAGTTCGAAATCCATGATTCATGGTTCAGAGTTACTCTTGCAACGTGTAATAACACATGTTCAGAGTTCAACTCGCCATTCAAGCTGTTCCTGCAACTAGTTAAATTCCCTCAACAACAGATTAAGAGGTCCAAAATCATGGATCGGAGTTACTCTAGCAACACTTGTAAAAAGCCACGCTTGGAGTTCAACTCTCCATTCGATGTGATTCTAACAATCTATAAGAGTACCCATACAGCAAGTTTGGAAAACAATTCTTTGTCGGAATTGTCCCTACAACTAGCTGGGTACATGACTGAAAATGAATTCAGCTCCGACTTACACTATCGACAGATCTTTAAGCTATACGCAATAGACTTGAGACCCAGTTATTTAGTGACAAAGAACCCGTCGATAACATCTCAACCACGACAACCAGGACTAGGCACGTAAAAAGAGCTGTAGAATTATCACAAGTCCACAGTTTCATATTCAACAGCACTACAAATAATTACAAGTAAGGAGACATCAACCATACAACTCGATTTACAAGCCGTCCCTGCGACTCACTGGGCGGGGAACGTTGCTCCTGAGAGTCACAAGCCTCCTTGTAGAGCGCCTGACAGTCACCTCCTTCCCTTGGCTGCCAACACCTCACACAGCAAACGTCGATCCCAGCGTGACTGCTGACCGGTGCATGAGGCGCGTGACTCTCCACCAACCAAAGTCTGACTCAGCAAAGCCGACACATCTCTCGGGGCGCCTACGGGGTGTTGAAAGGGAACGAACGCTGTTTACACAGCTCCCCCGACACTCGGCCTAGCTGCTCCCACTGTCACACAATCTGTCACAACAGTCATGGTGCTTTTCTTCGTTCCAACCAGCTGATCCTCCCTAGATCCGGCAACATGTGGAGTGCTTGCCATCCACAAACCACCAAGCCTCGCCTGGAGATGGTATAGCTCCAAGTCCTTCTCAACGATTATCTCCCTGAGTAGGGCGCATTCTCCAATGCTGTCCTTTGTCACATTCGAAGGCAGTGGCAAGCTTGCCAGACGACTGGAATATAGGAGTGCTAACTCACAGTCCCGCTCAACTAGCACCGACTTGAGGCGAACGGATTCCAACCATTCCTCATCCGACTGAGCACGGAAACGGTCGACCGCCAATTCAGTTATGCGCAGTTGCTTGCGGAGGTGCCCCACCTCGTCACCACAGGGACCTTTATCAGATCCCACGGTCACCTGTTAGCAAGCGCAAAGAGTATAATCAGACATGGGATCAAAGTACAGAGTGTGACAAGCAAACACCACTCCAAGGCACATCAACACAACATGACAAGCAATAACTAGTCTAAAAGATAGTTTCTATAAAGTACTAAAAGAAAATACAGAGATGCGGTGGCCAGTCCACAATTAGGCATCATAGAAGCAAACTACAAAGTCTAAGACGCAATAATCCAACAATAAACTGGAAAGACGAAAAGTACACCAAGGTGAATCAAGTATCCACCTGCTTCGGTACCATCTCTGACAAGACACCTCTAGCTGGGCCCTTCCACTTGTCCTTCTTCCTAGAACCGCTCTTCGCACCTCCCGCAGGAGTGTCAGCCTCAACATCGTCCTTCCTGTTGGGATCTAGAGGCTCACCAGATCGAAGCATCACATGGTAGCCCTTCCCGTCAAAACCGGGAACACGCTCCACCACATGTGAGATCGCCAAGGCATAGGACCTCAGTATCACACCCCGAAGCTTCGATTTACACTCCGCGTGGACCTTGGCCACTTCCACCTTCACATCCGAGGCTGCGTCAGCACGAGATTTCTCCAACTCCAACAGGAGATCAGCGTTCTTCTTCTCTGATGCCAACTCTCTTTCCTTAGATGCCTCTAGCTCGAGGTGCATCTCCTCCATCTTCGCGGCCAATGCCTCTAACTCAAGGCGTGCCTCCTGCTCCTTCTTTTTCATCCCTTCCAACTCCGCCTTGGACTCCTTGGCGGCTTTCTTCTTGTCTTTTTCAGCACGAGTAATGCGAGCCCTCATGTTCTTCTCTTCGGCCATGTAAAAATCCACCAAGTGCCCGAAGATCAGTTAAAAACATAACAATGCAAGAGAAGGGAGCACAACATAAATAACTAAGGAAACAGAGCCATACCGTCACATGCGCCCTCGCAATCTCCAAGACCAATCTCATGGGGGCTCCATCTTCAACGTCTCCCTGTCAAAAGCAGTAGGGAGGTGGTGACAGGCCTCAAGACAAGCGGCAGAGTTTCCCAAGAAGTTTTCCTCGGACTTCATATTCCAGTCGGGAGTATAGACCACGTCTCCCTGACTAACAAGCACCGCGGCAACCGTAGCAGTCAATGGGGTTGACGCGGCACTAGCTACGACCGCAGCTAAAGAAGAACCTGCCCCAACGGCAGGGCAGGCGGCACCCCTACAGGGACTCAGTCCGTGCAGTAGGAACCGTGGGTGGTAAGCTTGGGGAAGAAGTAGGATGCAACGCCGTCCTCTTCTGCTTCTTTGGCTCCTCCTCCCTCTTGTTTTGTATCGCATCCAACTCTGCAAAGATATCCTCAAAATCCATGTCCGTCCTCCCTGCAAGATGAAACACGGAATAGTCAAACACCGTAAAATCGAAGGAAAGCAGTAAAGCCATAAATCAAAAAGCTAGAAATCGACAGAAGCATGGATGACAAGGCATGAAAATAGTGATAACAAAATCATACTAGGAACGGCCGGTCCAAGGCCGCTTTCAAATAGAACTTCGTTGGTAATATCTTGCCACGACAGCACCTTCAATCCAAGAAGCGCGTCGCTAAGATTCTTCTCCTCTACGCTGATTATCGGCTCTACCCGCATCGCCGAGGGAACCGTTTCCCTCCAAGTAGTGGGAATCCCCCACGGCTCGGCACTGCGAACAACGAAGAACTTCTCCTTCCAGCATCTTACTGATCGAGGAGTGTCAACCAGCCCCCTATTCTTGCGAGGGCTGAGATACCAACGTTCCTCCATTTGGCTGAGTCGGCTGAGTTTGAAGTGTCTTCTAAATACCGCGAGACTCGGCACAGCTCCGAGCTGGCGTCAATGCAAGACGAAGACAATGACATGCCTCCATGTGTTCGGCATCAGCTGCGCCGGACACAACCGACACCAATTAAGTACTTCTTTAACGAAGGGATGGAGGGGTAAATGAAGTCCAGTGAAGAAAGCGTCGCAAGGAAAGAACCAATCCTCCTCCAACATGGCATAACACACCCTGACACCAGGCCCTGGTAGGAGCAGGCTGTACTCACTAGGGATGCCAAAACCCGCTCTTATCATGATCAACTCATCGCATGTAAGAATGGTGGTGATCTGATTAGCCTCGGTGGTATGAACAAGCTCTGGCTCATCATATTCCATGCTGCTCCTCAAGAATTGGTGATCTACTGCAGAATATTCCCTAATCAACTCTGGGATAAGAAACAATGGGGTCTGAAGCCTACATCCTCCATCTCTTTTGGGTTTGACGATCATTTCCACAACGGCAGAATGATCAGCCTCGCCACAAATGCCCCTCACTCCAGGAGGGTGATCAGGCCTAATGCCCTCTTCTCCATCTAGACCAGCGGATCTAGTAGAGGCACAGACCGACGGAATACTAGACATGGCAAACAACAATCGCAAGAAAGTTACCTAGTCCAAGCGGAGGAAACTCCGAGACAACAACTAGAATTAGCACCGCCAAACTCAACGCCGTGATTTTTAGAGAGAGAAGCTCTCCAAAAATTTTTAGGAAAGAGAAAAGGAATGTGGAAAATGAGGAGGGGGGTAGGATTAACCCCTATTTATAGGACCAGAAAGGGAAAAATTGCCACATGTCAGCATCTTAGCTCATCTTAATAGATCGACGGTCAAATAACCCCGATCCGGATCCAACAGTAGTAGTAACTTAGCAACTAGACAGTCAGTCGAAAACACGAACGGCCGCCACAACGGTCGGTCGACAGAAGTGACAATCTCACAAACACCTGGTGAACAACTTGGAAGAGACAATCTCACAAACACCTTGTGAACAGCTTGGAAAAGGCAATCTCACAAACACTTGGTGACTATGGTAGGGTGAGCAATCACAAACACTTGGTGGGTACTATGAACACCACCAACAAAACTCATCAAACATCAAGTTTTCTCGTGAGACAAAGCCTACTATCCCGTGAAGACCCCGAGATCGACCAAAAATCTCTCGATAGAAACAAACTTCAACATTCCAAGCATAACATCGCTCCTACCTCAACTAGAAAACACCACAATGAAGACGAGCCAACTTCGAGCAAAAGCGAGATTTTTTGGAAGACTAGACGATGGGTAAACTCACACGAAGTACGCGTATGTGTATTTGTTACCGATACACGAAACATATACGAATATTTTAGCGTGAACCCAATCCTAGTCCAAACTCCAAAAAACATTTCACAAAATCCCCAATATGTTGTCCTCGGTTAACTCAGTAAAGGAAAGAGCGAAAACGGGTCGGGTCTGCAACCCAAATCCACAAAAAACCAACTAAGGGTCTTAACGGGTTGCGGACCCAAAACCCGAAACCCAAAGTGAAACCCACTCCGCTTCTCTTCTTCTTCTTCTTCTTCTTTCTTCTCCTTCGATTTTTGGTGCCAAAAGTCAGAGCACGGCCGAGAGCCTCTCATATCCTCGATCTGACTCCAACTTCGAGCCCTCGCCATGCCAGTCGCTCTGCACCTCTGCTTTACCATCACGCTCAGTCGAGCCCCCTCACTGAGCCATGGTTCGCTTCGCCAAAAAACCCAAAACAGAGCTCAAAAGCTCTAACTTGGTAGCTCAGGAAACCGTAGCTCGGTGAGACCCCCGTAGCTCGGTGAGACCCCCGTAGCTTGGCGAGCTCGATAGCTCAGCGGAGCGCACTGTAGCTCGGCAAATTCAAAGCCCCATAGCTCGGCGAGAGCCTCGATGATCCATAGCTCGGCGAGATGAGCAAGCCTCGTAGCTCGGCGAGAACGGTTCCTCGTAGCTCGGCGAGGTCGAAGCCCCATAGCTCGGCAGAGTACGGAGTGTCCATAGCTCGGCGAAGAGACGCCCATAGCTTGCCCATAACGAGCTATCGCCATAGCTCGGCGAAGCGTAGCTTCGTCGTCTCCTTAGCTTGGTGAAATTTTGAGGACCAGTAGCTCGCCAGAACTCAACCGTTGTAGCTCGGCGAGACCTCGAATTCGGTAGCTCGGCGAGAGCTCACTTTCGTAGTTCGATCGAACGAACTCGACGAGAACGAAGCTCCGGAGTCCCCAATCCGTGGTTCGACCGAGATGATCAGCCCCTATAGCTCTGCCGTCGCCGAACGAGGCTTCCGCCGAGCTACGCGTCGGAGCGGAAGAAAGTAGCTCGGCAAAATGGTTCGCCGAGCTAGGGGGTGGAGAAGATGCACTACAGCTGTCCGATCTCCATGATCTTCGCGCCGCTGTGATTGACGCCTCAGAGCTTTTTCGGCCTGATCAAAAGCTTTCTACCGTCGGATCGCCTCAGCGCGTGAGTCCATCGCTGATCAGCGCCATGTATCGCTTTAAAAAGCATGACGGGTCAGATAAATTCAGAAAATATTTTTAAAATTATTTTTTAATTCAAAAAATCAATTAAAAAATTCAAAAATAATTATTTAAATTTGGAAAAATAATTTAAAAATACAAAAAATAATTAAAATTGAATTTAATAATTATAAAATTTGAAAGAGTGATTTTGAGATTGTAGAGCATCCCATAAAATTCGGAGAAATTCGAAGAACCATGGGAAAATTCCCAGAAAATTCTCAGAAAATTCTAGAAAATTCGGGAAAATCCGAAAAAAATATGGAAAAATCCAGGAAAATATTCACTACCTTCAGAAGCTACAGATCAGTTTCAGGTATCTCCGAACACTCCGACTGCTAAGATTATTCGCCAGACTCTGAAAATAAGACGTACTACTTCCCGAGAGCCATGAAAATCGCCTTCCGGGAGTGGGGGGCTTATGATGATGGTAAAAATCGTAGCAGATCAGAGCCTTACGATCCCTGCATGGATCTCAAAGCTCTACAGGCAGATTAGCCATCACAGACCTATTTTACAGGTCTGGGCGCACTCCAAGACATGGGCTTTTCTCAAGCCTATAAAAAGTGACAGACTAGGCCCACTAAGAGAGACACCTAGCCCATGATGGCTAGGAGTCTCATCTCTTATCCTCTCACAGGGATATCTTATCTCTTCAGGGAGGGAGACATGAAAGATCCGACGGTCACGATTCAGCTTCTAGAATGTCTCTCAGGCCTATAAATACTTCCCCCCCTCTCCAGTTTCCAGGTAATCAACAATTCACCAGTTTTTACTCTCTCTCTCTCTCTCTCTCTCTCTCTCTCTCTCTCTCTCTCTCTCTTTTTCTGGTTCTGACTTGAGCGTCGGAGGGTCTGTCGCCGGGGCTACACCCCGGTGTTTCAGACTTTTTTGCAGGTCCGTCGACCGCATCATCCACCGTCCAATTCAGATCACAGGAGGTTAATCAACAGTCTAGATCCACTTTCAGGAGCCCTAACAGTTTATAATGGCCAGGTTACAGTTTTAACTTTTAGTAGTGTCCTTCATTTATTAACTCAATATGTGTTTGCTCCCACACCGAAATAAGCAGCAATGGATAATTCACCTACATATCTGATACATATCAGTTATCAGAAATCACACATGGAAACCAACCCTTAAGTTCTCCAATATTCTCAGATTATCCCATACTCATGATTTCTTATTAGGGACATAGTGGTGATTGACATCTTCAGTAAAATGAAAAAAGTAAATAAAAATATGTGCATATTATGAAATAATTCCAGGACCCATATAATTGCCAACCTATATATTGTGTTACAACGTCAACAAAAGCACAGTTAACAATTTTTTTCTTTTCTTTCGATTTGACCTTTGTTTAGCCATAAGAAAATGCTGAATTGAATTATTGAAGTTAGAACTCAGTATAATTAGTAACTGCATTGTAAATTCATTCATAAAGTGAGTATATAGCTGCATTTTTGTGCCGACATTTAACTGTTGTTAGAGTTATAGGTGAAGCAATTTTGATTCAACAATTTGCTTTAGGTCTCTCATATTCACAATAGAAATAGTCATCCCATTGCTTTTCCATTTCAATTTTTAATTTCTAATGTGTTAGCGAGAGAGAAGGCTCGAGTCCAAAAGTCATACAAAAGCAAATACGTAGAACAACTAGTGTCTCCTGCTTATTTTTAGTTTGAATAGTTGTTTGTTTTATATATTTTCTTTTCTGAGACTTACAGGTTTGATCACCCTTCTTTTTGGCTTGTAGTTTTCTTATTTCTTGCAGTTATACTTAAAAAAAGAAAATTTGATTTGGATTGATTTGTGTATCTAATATCCACATCCATATCCACATCGATGTTCAAACCAACCAAAGAAGACATTTTTTGTTAGATTAAGATGAGTAATTAGGGATAGGGTTTATATCTCATAGCCGCTTAAGATATTATACCATGCATATCAGTATTGGAATATCACAGAGCACTACCTCTAAACCAGCTTTTATATGAGATGAACTGGGTTTAGAGAACTGGGCTTTATGCCCACTTAACCCGGTCCAACAATTAAACAGATAACACATGCAAAACACATGTTGCCCCATAGAACATTATACACAATAATATTCTATTATATTGAGAATATACATATATATCAAACAATCTCCTCCTATATTCTCAATATATTAGGCAATGTCCTGTTAAATCATTGGCTCACAAAAATAATATAGTTCACAGACTAAATCAATTATAACTCAAATAGTTCAAATGAGACTAAACCAAAATAATCAAATAGTTCAAAGACCATATCAAAACAGAATAGTTTACAATGACTAAACCAACAAGAGAGACCTGTCATAGTTTCAAAATCAACCAAAACAAATAAACTTCAAGAACAAAATATGAGTTTTAAGCTCATGAACACAAGAATCTTAAACTCAACAGAAGTTTATCACGCAAGTGACAAATTTATTCTTTAGATAAATAAACCAAAACTATATCATTGCAAGCTGCTTTATGTTTACTCCTCCATTTTGAGCAAATCATTATTCTGAAATCTATGTTGACAGATTCAACTCCTCCATCTTTGCTTGCTTATTGAAAACAAGAATATCAAGAGACACATCTCTAAGAATTTTAGCAAATTTCATAAAGTATCTGGTTCTACTAAAGAACTTAGTACAATTCAACGATAACTTAGCAAATGTAATGCAAGCATCACAATCAAGTTTCCTTAACAAAATAAAGAACAAGAACTATTATAGTTTCTGCAAAAGAACTATACTATGTTTCATATTGGAATGATAGAACAGTCAAATCAATTATGGTTAATTCTGAATCATCAAAATTGGAATGAAACATGAATCCATAAAAGAGTTATATCATCAAAATTGGAATGATATAACAACCATTCTAAACATCGGAAACACATCGACAAGTTTTCATGTTTTCTTTTGGAATAATGAGATGATTCTAAGTAAATTATGAAAATATATAGCATCATCAGAATTGGAATGAAATTATATATTAACAGAATTTACATAGAACTTTTCAACTTATCTAAAGCATGCCAACTGCCTAAAATTGATGCTTTAGTTTGAACTTCTTTATGGCACCAATTGGATTCTAAATCTCAAAACAACTTGGATGTTAAAGCTTTTGACTCAATAGCTTTTAACTCCATTTCCCCTACAGTTTTGATAATTAGATCACTTTCAAGTCTCTTAGCAAGTGCATTAGCCATACTTGTCGCAATTGCACTTTATCTATGAGAAAGTTCAACTAGGCTTCTTTCAGCCTTAATATACTCCTCTTACTATTATAGAGTGAGTTATGAGCTACAGTGCATTATAGCTTGGTGGTCGCATAACAGAATTAAAGAACTTACTATAAACTTCTCAATGGATGATTAGCAATAAGTCATTTAATCCACTCAGCCTCTTCCCCTGCAGAGGATAGCACATAGAGGTCTGATTTCTTGGATGAAAATGCAATGCTTATTTGCCTTTTAATCTCCATAATTTTTCTGCTCCTCCTAGTGTGAATACATATTCACTAGTTGTCGACTTCCACTAAACTTTGAGTAGCACAACGCAAACTCTTGAGTACCACTTAGGTATCTCATTAGCCTCTTAAGGGCACTTAAATGTGTATGGGATTATTAGTGAATCGGCAGATCATACCTACCTCAAAGGCTATGTCTATTCTAGTGCAGATCTTTGTATACATGAGACTTTCAATTCTTTTAGAATGATCTACCTGTCTCATAGTTGCACCATCATAATGTGTCAACCTTTCATCATAATCATAAGGTGTTTCAAAACACACTTTTAATCATTATATCCCCACTTTTGAAACACATTATTGATTTATCGAGTTTGACTAAGGGTTATCCCTTGCCAACCAAAACGCACCCTTATACATAATATGGTGTCCACACCACTTAGGTGCTAAATTTATTTGGATAGCACAATTTTAACGCCATTTATAATAGAGATGTCACTTCCAATCAACAAGCATGTCAATAAAACCAAGTAAATAATAGTCATTATATTTGACACACCACAAAGTTAAAGGTACTGATCTGAATTACTTGATTCGTATACTAGGCTGTTTGAGAAATTTGTCAAATTCTTTATATGTTAGCTATATTACATGTTTTAAAACATACGATGATTTTACTAAATTGTAAATCTTATTCACTAAACATATTAGTACAAAACTATTCAATATAAAATGTTCAGTACAGAATTTTTCAGTACAAAACTGTTTAAATATTCTTTATGAATAACAAAATTTTCAATAGATGTAAGGATAAGAAGAATACTTATTGTAGCAATATGACAAACATGTGAATGGACATCAAATAGGTCTACCCCATTTTTCTCAGTCAGTCTGTTAGCTACTAAAATACATTAAAATTGCTACTGAACAATCAAAATTAAGTTTCTCCTACAAAACCCCACTTACTTACTATAGTTTTAGCCCATTTCGGCATATCAACTAATTTAAAGTATTATTGTATGATACAAAATCATCTCATTGTCTACTAAAGACTCTTCTTAGCTCATTTGTCATTCAGGTTTTTAAGTGTCAGTAAGGCTGGTTCTTGATTCCAACTGTGAATCATTGAACGTGTCTGTAGGACTAGATTATTTCATACATTTATCTTTGATGAACACATCCTCAAAGAACTCTGCAAGTTTAGATTCTTCTAACACAAATTAGATAGATCCAATATTTGTCTACAGAACTACATTCTGCCCTTTCTAAACACACACAAATATTTGTTGTAGGTCCTACTTTAGGCCTTCTAGGGTCATGTACTCTAACAAAAATATCACAACACAAAATTTCACTTTAATAAAATTACTTGTGTTTTCATGCCATGATCTACAAGGTGTATTCGATTTAGAGTGTAGTAACACATTATATATATGATTAACAATACAACATCACTCATAATTACACAAGACAAACAACAGTCAATAATATAGAATTCAATATTTCACTAAGTGTTTGATTCTAACTTTTATCAATACTGTTTGACTGTTGTAAGTAGAGTGCAGTAGAGATTATGCCAAATGCAAACTTTTCTAAAGTTGTTAAAACATATTCACCACCTCTATCAAATCTGAACCCTTGATTTTTAGCATTCAACTATAATGTTTTATTCATTAAGAATAATAAGTGCTTCATTCTTCATATAAATGACAGACTTATATTAATCATCTACAAAAGTGATTAAATACTTCTGACCAATAATCGTCTCATCTAGTCACAAAGCTACTGAGATCACAAATATCAGAATGTATTGACTCAAGTAGTTGTGTGCTCCTAGAGACCAGACTAAATGATTTTTTAGTGATCATAATCTGAGCATAATTTTCATATTTGTCATATTTAATGGAGTTTCATTTAGCAGAGTTATGAGTTTTAACAAAAAACAAACAATTTAATATATAGTTCTCAAGTCCTAGCCAATTTGCTATGTTCAGGAACAATACACAATTAGAACTATTATTATTAATTGTCTCATTTGTTAAACTCAACTTATACATGTGAATGACAATATATGCACATTATAAGAGTTAAAACAAAATTACTCCATCACATTTTATAAAATTGTTTGCTTTCTCTAGTGATTCTAACAATGTCCACTTGTTCAAATAAATTGAGCTATATTTTCCTTTATTCGTTCTTCATCATCTTCGAAATGCTAAACGAGATAATGGCTCATATTTTATAATTAAATTTTGTACACACAGTACAATGAACGATAAAGAACAAAGCGTAAATAATGGAGTCATATTCTGCATTACAGAATGCTCCTATCTAAGTTACGGACATTTATTATAAATTTTATACAAAAATTTTAATTATTAGAGAAGCAAATATATAATCTCCCACAAACTGCAAACAATAAATTTGTCAAAATATCTATACACATAGTATGATAAAGCACATAACGACCCTAAACATGCTAGTTTTCAAGGCGAGAATAACTATGATCTAAAAATCTCAAATATGTGATCAAACGCACACATCGTTAACCCATTCATCAGATGAAAATACTAAGAGATTAGAGTAGATCATACCGACACTTCAAGTTAGAAGTGTTTTTCAAATTCGATGGAGAAGCCTGCATAGTGCAGACTTATTATACCGTGATGCAAATCCATCGTCTCCATACACACAATTTGTAAGTAACTTTGAAGTTCCTACATTCATCAAATTGTTAAAGATTAGCCAATTAAACGAATTATCAGCACTATCTAATTCACAACAATTTAATTGGAGATACAAATTTATAGTCAACATCTATAATTTAACTTATCAAAATGGATATTTGATTTTTAGCACATAGCTAAAACAATTGTTCAAATTTGCATTTAATTAACCAATGCTTAATACGAACAAATAATTAAATAACAATTTAAATTTGGTGAAGAACTTATCTTTAATTTAGATCTGATCCAGGTCTGATTCCTTTTGACTGGATCTGAATATGGATCTGCTCCAACAGTCCAAACACCAAACACCAACCAGAGAGCCAAACAGCAAACATCAATCAAGAGCCAATGGGATCACTCTGTTTCGGGTTCCCTGTTATTGGATCTGACTAACAGATCCCATCAACAGCGATGAGGAAGAAGGGTTTGTGATACCCGAAACCCATCTGACTAGCAGAACCCATGAACATCTGGAGGAGCATACCCAAAACCTTGGGTTTGTGATCAGCGACAGGAGGGGCAACCGTTGGTGATGGTGACGCCATGAGGCGTCGATGCACGACAACGACGGTGGAGGCATGCCCATCGGCGGTGGCGGGAGGATTTCGACGAACAGATCTCTCCTCCAAAACTCTCAAGTCCAAATCTCGCTTCTCCTTCTCCATTCCCAAAACCCCAATTCGAACAAGCCCCAAATTCCAATTAGGAAAGAGGAGAAGGAGGACGATCGGGGCAGTGGCTGGCCGTGGGGAGCGTCGGTGCTCGCCACGGTTGCGCTCGCGACGACGGTGCTTGCGGCGGTAGCGCTTGTGATGGCAGGCGACAACGACAGCATTGAAGTCCAACAATCGACCAATTCCAAGTAACTCTCTTAATCTCAAAAATCAATGGATAATATCTTAAGATTGTTAGATTAAGATGAGTAATTAGGGTTAGGGTTTATATCTCATAGCCGCTTAAGATATTATACACTGCTTATCAGTATTGGAATATCACAGAGCACTACCTCTAGACCAGCTTTTATATGAGATGAACTGGGTTTAGGGTACTGGGCTTTATGCCCACTCAATCCGGTCCAACAATTAAACAGATAACACGTGCAAAACACATGTTGCCCCATAGAACATTATACACAATAATATTCTATTATATTGAGAACATACCTATATATCCAACCTTTTTCATGTTTCACTTGAAGAAGAAGTACAATACAAAAATAAGAGATAAGGATATTAATAAATGTAGTTTGCAAGGTTCATTTTCAGGAGAGAAGGGTCAAGTCCAAAAGTCGTACAAAAGCAAATATGTAGAACAAACCTAGTCTCTCTTGCTTATTTTTAGCTTGAATAGTTGTTTGTTTAATTCATTTTCTTTTGTGAGACTTTTGGGTTTGACCCTTCTTTCTCGCTTGTAGTTATCTTATTTTCTTCCAGTTATATTAAAAAAAATAAAATTTTGTCTTTGATTGATTTCTGTATCTAATATCTACATCCACATCCATATCGATGTTCAAACCAATCAAAGTAGACATTTGTTCAAACCAATCAAAGTAGACATTTTTTCACTTTTCACTCGAAGAAGAAGAAGAAGAAGAAGAAGAAGAAGAAGAAGAAGAAGAAGAATACAAAAATAAGAAAAGGAAACAAATAATTTTAGTTTGTACGATTCATTTTCAGCCTGCATTTATCCGAATTCATGGGGTTGAGATACTAAATCATTTGAATGCGGAGTGATTGTTACTAACCAACCCAATTTCAATAAATATTTATCAAACCGACCCACTTTCCAAAACATTTATCCCACTTACACATTTCCACAAAATATTACCTCCAACTGACCCTGTTAATATAATAACCTAATTTTTTTCTTTTTATATAATTCTACTTTAGAAATTACTAACAATAATATCCCTTAACCCTATAAACTTGATATTTCACAGATAATAAAGAAATTAAAATTAAAAAATCTTCAAAATTTAAAATTAGATACATTGATAGAAGATTAACAGAAAAAAACATATAACTGATTGGAAAATATAAAAATATTTGTTAATAACAAGTAAAATAACTGATAAACTATCTAAGGAAATACAAAAAAGAGATAACTTAAACTATAGGAGCAAGCTGGTATTGCCAACAACTATTATCACACTAAATCTTAAACTATAGGAATTAAGTTCGGATGAATAATATTACAAAGAAAAAACCATCAAAACTCTTAGAAATTTATATGACAAACATTCAAGAGTTGGAAGAAGATTACGATGGACTAGAATTTGTAGGAACTATAAGAAAAGATTTAAAAATCATAAATAATAACATAAAAGAACTTTGTACATATATAACAAATGACACTGAAGAAGAATTAGGTATAACAAAAGCAGATATGAAGGAGTTAGAAGCCATAGCAAAACTTGACATAAATATTTTGGAAATAAAAGATTTAATGGCAAATCCCAATACAGAGGAAGTAGAGAAGGTTTTGAGAAACCTAGACATACAGAGTGAAGAAATAAAAATGGATCAAGAAGAAGACAAAATTTTAACAAACCTACAGAAAATCCAATTAATGCATACGAAATCTCAAGGTCACCACCTAACAAAAGACCTTATCACCTATCATGGAAATGACAAAACACAAAAAATAATAAGTTAGGAAAAGATAAAGAAAAAAAAACACCAAAATATGAATCTGCAGAATACTATGAAAAAGGAATAGTAGGAAATGGAGAATGACTAGATCTAGACTACATAAAAGACGTAGATAGGACAATAGAAGAATGGGTAAAGGCTACACTAATAGTAGGATTTAGGCAAAACATTATTGGAAATTCATTTGAGAAATTTATAGAAGCAACATTTGTAGGAGTAGTAGCAAAATGGTGGAATGGATTAAAGGAAGAAGAAAAAAATACTATCAGAAAATCAAGACCAGTTGATAACAAAGGAACATAAGAAAACTCAGTACAATGAACCTCAGGACTAAAAGAAATAATTACAAATTACGAGATTGCAATAAGAAGAGAATTTAGCATCTACGATAAAGGAGAAAAACACACTATATACAAAAAGAATCAAGTAAGATGGAGATTAAGCAATTTAGAAATATGCGACATGTGTTATTTTGAAAACTATGCTTATGAATTGCGAGAATATTCAAGATAGTTATTATACAAAAGAAGAAATGAGTCCAATCTTGGACTCATTTTTTCTAAAACTACCCGATCCATTGAGTATAAACATATATAGTGCATACATAGGTGAGAAAGTAAAAACAGAAGTAGATACTTTAGGGTATTGAACACAATTTGTAAAAGATAAAAGAGATTGTAATACCCATAATAAGATAAATTATTTATTATTATTATTATTATTATTATTATATATATATATATATATATATATATATATATATATATATATATATATATATATATATATATATATATATATATATATATATTATTTATTTTGTCCTAAGTTGATACTTGAATTAAATTGATGCATGATTGTTTGGAATAAATTACCATGCATACCTTTGCATTAGGGTTAGGGTTAGGGTTTGTTGACCTAGGGTTTGATGGCTTAGGGTTAGGAGCTAACCCTAATCAAGATTAACCTAGGATCATCTTGATGAGATCCAATGGTTGATTTTGAGCATGAAGAAACTCTTCATGAAAGCTCCAAGATGAGACTAGATTGTTCTAGCACTTGTGTGTTGGCGCTATCCACACCCTTCATTCCCACTCACCTTCACCTCATCCATCGTAGCCCCCCACCTAAGCATAACTGGCCACCCCCTTCCTTTCTCTCCCTCCATTTGTATAAAAATCAATCCCTTTCTTCTCATTCTCATTTTTTCATCTTGTAATTTCAAAACAAAAAGAAGAAGAAGAAGGAGTTCTTAAGTAATAGAAGAAGGAGAAAAGTAGGGGGCTTTAGCCAACAACATCTCCACTTTGATTGTAGAGGATCAAGTGAGCAACTTGAAGAGAGAAGGAAGGGAAGCAAGCTAAGTAGGAGTTCTCTTGCAACTTAGATGTGGGTGATCTCTAAACTTAGTATTTTTTGTGTGTATAAATTAGTGTGTATTAGTAGCTAAAAAGAATTGTTCACCATGTATAAGTAATTGTCATGCTAAGATAAAATAAACTTGTATGGTAGAACAACTCATATCTTTACTCTTGTTGAAGAACATGTATGTGATAGGCAAAGCTTAGGATTTTCTAGTTTACAAACGTCTTAGAGTTTTGATCTAATTTTTTTCCTTCATGTTATTCTATGAGTCTAGAGAACACTTGAAATTTTTCATAATATTTGGGGTCCATTAGTAGCTCAAACACTCACTTCAATTTCGGATAGAGGGCAGGCTGAAAAACTGCTGTTGTGTGAGAACTTGATGTTTCTTTCAAAAATCATAACTCAGAAATGGTAAGGTATTTTAAGCTAAAATTTTTACAGGATGATCTTGTATGTGTCTACAACCATGATTTCAAATTTCGCATTTTTCTGAGATCGTTTGATGCCTCAATTTTTTTTAAAGTTGCAACTAGTCTGGAAACCAGAAGCTGAATCTGCTTGTTTTAAGATTGAAGTTCATCACTTCATAACTACTTTTGTGTGCATGATATTGTAATAAATTTTTTTTGGGTAGTTTTTAGTATGAGTCTATATCATGATTCTAAAATTTTAGAATTTTTAGATAACATTTGATAGAGTTTTAAAAATAGATTGTATTCAGAGGTAAAGACCCTGTCTGAAAAACAGAAGAATTTTTATGCTAAGTTTAAAGGGTCATAACTCTCTGTGTAGTATGAATCTAGATGCAATTTTTGGACAAGATGGAATGGTATATTTCTAGTTACAGAATCTCAAATTTCATAAGCTTTGACTTATGGTTGATTTTTTATTGAATTTTAACTAGATTGTGTCCAGTTTCTAGCTCAGATTGCATAATCTGTGAATGTGTGCTTTTATGGAGTAATGTGTTTGGAATCTGAAAAAGTGACTAAGTAGAGATTTGGATTATAGACTCTTAGCTTTCCAAAAAGCCTGTAATCATGTAATTCCAAGTTGCGTAGTAATAGATATGAATTTCAGAAGTACTGGACCGATCCTGCCTTCTCGAAAGTTGTCACTTTTTGCATGTTTGTGACTTTTTCCTCAACTCCTAAGTTTGATTCATAGTAAGTGGTATTTCTATAACCCAATACTTGTTTTTTTTAGTGTCTTATGTTGTTAAGACATAGATGGATACTTGAACAACATATGAGTCATTGATATTGTCTAGATAATTGCCCTATGGCTATCAACCGTTAGGCTGGAATTGGAACTCCCGCCTCGATGATTAAGCGGCCAAACTCGGGCGCTGATGGATTCATAGAGAATGATCACGGGCCGAGGTTGTGGATGCGACTCAAAATAGGGAAAGTGGCGAGTAGGTGATCACGTCGCCGGAGCCGTGGGTTGATAGACGTGAACTAGGGTTTTCATTGAGGAAACCACATGAGACTAGGGATAACATAGACTATGGATCAAGTTTGTAACCATATCCTTATAACATGCCTAGGTAGACTCAGTAACTAGTTAGGATTGCCGTCACCTACAATTTGCATTAGTTTTCTAATGAGCTAGTAGTCGGGTGTTGTACTCTCCTGTCATTAGGGATACGTGCTGTGGTGCGTATCTCGCACTGTTAATTCCTTAAAAACCGTGGTAAGAATGGGAGGGTATTTCTGTCAGAGTTAGGGAAGTAGACCCTACACTACCGTCAAGTTCTATGTTGGTGGACATGAACGGATTATAGGGCTGCTGTCCTGTGAATCTTCAGCGCCATAGACATGCTGCAGTGTATCTTTAGTTCATCACGGCCTTTGAGTGAGGTCCGGGCATTGGGCACTTGTGGCAAACAGGGACACCACTAAGTGACTGCAGTAACGGATTGGTCCGATTATTCTGCAACCTCATCAACCACGATCTATCTATCAGGAACAGGACGAGTATAAGAGCAG
This sequence comes from Hemerocallis citrina, assembly GCA_017893485.1. Lineage (NCBI taxonomy): Eukaryota > Viridiplantae > Streptophyta > Magnoliopsida > Asparagales > Asphodelaceae > Hemerocallis > Hemerocallis citrina. The sequence continues at coordinate 397,777,236 of CM030359.1, forward strand.
GATGCATGATGGGGGTTCAAAACCCTGAACTTGGAGACAACGGCATGATTTGGAATGTATGCAGTATGGGATGCATGTTGATTCTTGGTTTTGATGACTACAACACAATGCAATGTTGTGCTACCACCTATATATATTACAGGATGTATTGAAGGCAAATACCATGGTGCAATACACAAAGGCAAAGTTGATCCAATGAAGCATTCGAGAATAGATCAAACTAAAAAGATCTAAGTTCAAGTCACATTTGATCAAGCAAGTTTCAAGACATAAAGACAATGGCTCAAGCTCAAGTCAAAGACTCAAGTTCAAGACAATACTCAAGTGCTTCAAAATATTTTGTATTAAGTGTCTTGTAACAATTGTAATTTTTATTCTTTGATTCTTAGAATGTTGTAATAGCATTGTCACACACACACTCACACATATCTTTTAATAATTGAGTATTTTACAAAAGTTAAAAGGTCGAAACAAGCTTGAATAAGATCAGCTGTTGAGTACCAGTCGAATGTCTTAGTACGAAATTGTCTGAACTCCTACAAGCTCTAACCGTTCGACTCAATATGGAAACCCAGTCGACTGTTCAAGCCGATTCGACAGTTTTCTGTTTTTAAAACTTGTTTTTCAAATTCAAAACCTTTATTTTTGTTGGTTGACAGTTGGTGCAACTGTTTCTCAACGTCTAGTGATTCTAACTCTATAAATAGAGTGTAGAAATCATTTGGTAAAGGTTACTCATCTTCAACAAGCTCTCAAGTCTTTATTTTTCAAAAAAAGAACAAAAGTTTCAAAGCATAAAAATTCTCTAAGTCTTGGTTCTCTGAAAATCAGTCTAGTATAACATTGAATTCATTTTAGACTGATTTCAGAAGTTAACCTAATAGACACCATACAAAATCACAAATTACAAACAAGGCTATAGGTTATTGTAACTCTTTTTTTGTTGTTGTTTTCACTCTCGGGTTGTGAGAGTGGTCCTCTCAGTTGGAGAGTAGGGCTCTTGGTTGTAGAGTCGGTTTTTCACTCTCGGGTTGTGAGAGTGGTTCTCTCGGTTGGAGAGCAGGGCTCTTGGTTCTAGAGTCGGTTTTTCACTCTAGGGTGTGGAGTGGATTTGCACTCTCTAGTGGTGAGAGAGGTCTACGAGTCTGATATAGTTGTTGTCAAAATGCCGTAGGGATTCTTGTACCTTTTCAAGAATAGTGAAAAATCTTAAGTGGGTTGTTTGGGGACTAGATGTAGGTCGGGAGGACCGAACCAAGATACATCGTTGTGTTCTCTGTGGTTGACTCTATCTGTGGTTGTATTTTCTTCACTTGCAATCTCAATTTTGTTAAGTTTTAGTTGAAAAACTTGTCTGGCAAGTCGACCGGTTTCCGCTATAATTTGACAGGTCAGCGTCGTAACTCTCAGTAAAATACGCTTCTAATCTAACGGTTCAGTCGACTGGATATCTCTTTTCAGTCGACTTAATAGAACGAAAAGTTCAATTTCTTTATTAATTTTTATACAACACTATTCACCCCCCCTCTAGTGTTATTTGCCTTGCCTACAGGATTCAACACTTGGTATCAGATTCTGGTTGAGTGCAATGGCAACTACTTCTAATTCAAGCCAATACCAAGAAGGCTAATCCACACAAAGGCCACCCCTATTCGATGGAACCAATTACAACTATTGGAAGTGTAGAATGAAGATCTACCTTCAATCCATCAACTATGAGATTTAGAACATGATGGAGACAAAGTACAATGCTCCTACAATTCCTTATGCACAATGGAACGATGAAATGAAGGGCAACACAATAAACAATGCAAAGACGATGAATGCTCTATTCCGTGCTCTTACCAAAGAAGATTTTAATCGTGTGTCTAATGAAACAACGACATATCAAATTTGGCACACACCCGAGGTAACTCATGAAGGTACTAATAAAGTTAAAGAATCTAAGATATCTGTTCTTGTTCACAGGTTCGAGATGTTCTGCATGAAGGAGAACGAGAATGTGTCAGATATGATCACACGGTTTACGGATTTTACAAATTCTCTTGTGGATCTTGGAAAGACATACACTCAAGCCGAAATGGTGAGGAAAGTTCTTCGTGCCTTAACCCCCGAATAGGAGAAGAAGACCACCGCCATAGAAGAGACCAATGATTTAACATAACTCTCTCTTAAGAATCTTATAGAAAATCTTATGGCATATGAAGTTCAACTTGAAGAATGCAAGAAGGATCTAGCATCTCAACAATCAAAGAAAAAGACACTCGCTTTCAAGGCCATGTCGGACTCCGAAGATGAAGAAGAAGATGAAGAAGAAATAGTCATGTTCACTAGAAAGTTCAAGAAGTTTCTAAGGAAAAGTAAATTTAATTCCAAATTTAAAGATACTAATGAACTTCCCACTTGTTTCAAGTGTAACAAAAGGATTGGCCATTAGAAAATGTGAAATCCAAAGGAAAGGCTCCTAATTTCAAGAAGAAAAAGTACGCAAAGAACAAGTACATGAAGAACAAGAAGGCATATCAAGCAACTTGGGACGATAGCAACTCTTCATCGGAAGAAGAGAATGAAGAGACAAACAAAGTTGCGAATGTATGCTTCATGGCTACACAAAATGAAGTAAGTGATAACTTTCATTCAAATGACTTATTAGATGCTTTTAATGAGATTTTTCAAGAGCTTAAGAAGGAGAAAATTAGAGTTAAAAACTTAGAGAAAGTAAATCAAACACTTTCTCAAGAGAATCTTGACTTAAATGTTGAAGTCAAGTCTTTAAATTCTCGACTTTCTAATTTGGATATAGATCTTGTATCTCTTAAAAAGAATTATGAAGAGATATCCAAGAATGTATCTAAATTTAACAAAAGAAAGGAGAATTTAAATGAAGTTCTCCAAAATCAAGTTCAAACTAATAAGAGATTTGGACTTGGTTTTCAAAAGTCTCTTGAAAAACATCATGTCTCTAAGAACACTAGTAGTAATAAGTTTGAATCTATCTCTAGTGTTAAGAATAAATTATATGAGTTTTTTGAAAAACCACAAACTGTTGTTTTCCATGAAAAGAATAATTCTGTAGTTCAGACCAGCCGACTGAACCCAAATTTCAGTCGCCTGTCCAGAGGTTCTGAGTTTTATTCAAAGAAATGAAAACCTCAGATAAGTCGACCTATTTCACCTCCCAGTTGACTGACTTCTAATAACAGTCGATTGAAAGGTTCGATAAAGTCGACTAGACAGAGCAAAAATATTTGGGTTCCAGTCAACCTGAGTCTAAAAGATAGAATTACTTATATAAATTCATATGTTCTTAATGTATGTAATTCTGTAGATTATATTCGTGCTTTTGGTGGAAAATCAAACTCACTTTCGGTTTGGTTTCCCAAAAACTAATCCCTTTCGGATCTAATGAAAAGGATACCATATTCACAATATTTATTTTAAAGGTACCTAAAAGAGAATGTTGGATACTTGACAGCGGATGCTCCAAGCATGTGACTGGTCATTTTAACCTTCTTTCTTCCATACAAGAGATTGATGGAGGAACAATCACATTCGGTGACAGCAACAAAGGGAAGGTTATTGGTATAGGCATGGCCGGTAAGAACACTACCCCTACTATAGAAGAAGTTTTTCTTGTTAGTAGGTTAAAGCATAATCTGTTAAGTATTAGTCAATTGTGTGATAAGAGTTATAAAATTGTTTTGGAAAAAGATGCGTGTTTAATTTATGATTCTACCATGCAAAATGTAATTTTTCAAGGCTTTAGGAAAAATAATTTTTATTAGTTATGTTTAAAATCAAATGATTTTGTAACGCCCTGAATTCCAAAATACACTGAATTCGAGATTCCACGGGATCATTACACTTCGTTTAGTACAATTTTACAAGGAATTTAAAACTTTTCACTTTACATCAGAGTTATATGAAAAACTTTACTCTTTACATTGCACAGCGGAAGTACAACAACATTGAATAATCTTTAAGCATCTGTTCCTCTTTAATCTTTATCATGTCATTTATCATGCATACAAAACTGTGGGTACGTCAGTTTATTCAACCGACGAACATTATACACGGCCATCCTCTCTATGCCGGAAATAGTATAACTAATTTTCCATATTTAGCAAACATAAACTTGTCACATATCAAACTAAAGGGAATACCCTAATGATGTCGTGTTGTGATTGTGCACTTAGTCCTTAATGCAGTTATTTATATTATATGACACTAATGCACACTTGTTCGGTTTCGATGCATCCCATACTACATAGGTCCGAGGGAAAGCCCTTAATCGTTCTTCATCTTGTAGGGTTCAATCCCTCGTCATGACTTAATCTACTACTGTAATTACGGTAAGTATCGTAGATGTTCTATGAGTTACAAGCTCATGTCCAGACAGCCTGGAGGGAAATCCCATGTCATGTCACGACGCATCGTGAAGACAACCTGTGGTCAATTCAGCCTCCGTCATGGGACATGACACCACCCGCAGTCACCAAACATCCCACAAGCGTCGCCACCGGGACGGTACTCTGGAGCAGTATCCACGTCATGTCACGACGCATCGTGAAGACAGCCTGTGATACTCTCACGCCGTCAATCCAATGCCCTTCATACTCATGTTTTTCTCCTACTTTCATCACATCTCCACTATGTATCTAGTCCTTAGTTTAATGAAATCATGAACAAAATCAATCTCTTAGAGTTAGCCCTCTCACTGCTACCGGTCTTATTTCTTTCATTTCATAATGACCCAACTGGTCTTTTCAATTTCAATAATCAATTTATTCATCACTTTCACTTGCTGGTGTGAGTTTTGGCTACACCATAATTTTCAATTTCAATTCATAAATTCATATATTTGAGTTGTCATACTCAATAGTATTTCTCTTTTCCAATCATGATTTCTAACTTATTCATGAGTCCATAATCATACATGGAAATCAAGTAATTCATGAAATATCTATTTCCACATCACTAATTTATATGGCCAAAATGAATATTCACACTTCATAATTTTCACACTATTCTCCAATGAGAATATTTCACATCACATCACTTCATATAATTTCTTTCTTATTTGTATTTTTTTTCTAACATTTTATTTCGAGTCCTTTTTTCAAGGTACAACTTTCATAAAAATACAAGTGTATAACTATAGTTCTAATTTGTACATTTGTTCTAAAAAATATACTCTATTTTATTTTGATAACAACCAAATTATTTTTTCTAAGTCCCACATATTTTTAGAATAATAATCATATTTTTTCCATAATTTTTAATCATAAAAAAAAACACCAAAAAATATTTTTTCCCACAACTTAACCCAGGCCGAGACCAGGATTCGAACCCACAACCCCCGAGAAACAAGCCGCAAGCACAGGCCACTAGGCCAATCGCGCTAGGCGATACAAAGGGGCGCTGAGAGCTATCTATGCTTTCGGCTGCAACCTATAATTCTTTTAAAATACAAACAAAATATATGGTGCTGATGGGATTCGATCCCCCAACCTCTGAGACACCCGCACACTGTAGCGAAATAGAATCACCCGACCACTTGAGCTATACGCTCAAGTTGTCTCAAAACAACTCAAACTCTAATTAAATTAGTTCTCTCTGTTTAGTAGAACATTTCGATGTTCAAGAAGCTCTCATTTGATTTTATTCTTATTAAACTTGCTGTAAATTTCCAGATTGACTATTCTCATCATAATTTATACTCCAGTATATAAAAAATAATTTTTTCACTAATTAACACATAATTTTCATACACATAATTCGAATTACAAGCTACTACTAATATGTTTCTTTTTCGACATTTCTTATCAAATTTTGACATCAATAATCTCTATATTAATAATCTGTTTTTATTCACTCTACAAACCCAACAAATCATATTCTAAATCATTCATTGCAACATTATCACAAAGGTACGTGCAAGTGCATGAAACAACATTTTTTGCCTACTAACATTTGCATATTGTCTTTGATGCTAACAATAAATTTTCCTTTAGGCAATCTATGGCTATAATTTATTTACACACAACTTAAGTTTAATGATGGAACCACATACAAGTTATATATCAACATTCCAATCAACTAATAGGCCAATTTTCCTATTAAAATGTACTCTTATTAATCTTTTTCATGCATCATTAATTCAACTTAATTCTAACATGCTTCCTAATTAGAAATACAGAAAATTTACCCACTTTAATTTGGAGAGAATACAATTAGCAACGCCTACTAAACCAATGTCCTTGCCAAGAGCGCGATCCTCCTCCTCGTCAATGCGCACACAAGCTCCAAGAATGCCAAACCCGAGCACTCCCTTGTTGATTGCCGGCCTCTCCTCTTTGTTGATGCAAGCACAAATTCCCCACACAACTCTCAATCTTTTAACTCACTTACAAAACTACTAGTAATGTATTCTATACTATAGGACTTGGAGAATTAATTAGCACAAAAATAACTAGGCTAGGGGGGGGGGGGTGTATTTATACCAAAAATTTGGGAAAATGGAAGGCTAGGATTAAAGTAGGGGTTAGAAACAAAAGGCTAGGATTCAAGGAGGAGTTACAATAACCAACCATGATCAAGTAACCACCACCCATGATTCCACTTAAAATTTTCATTTCCCTCCCAAAAGCTCCAAAACCGGCCATGCTCCATGTGCATTTGCACGTGTACGTGTAGTGCACATGCATGCATTTGTCCCCATTTAAAAATTGTACATTAAATTTTATAAAAATAATCTTTAAAATGTATTCTACATTACAAGTTGTATTAAAAATAAAAATAGCTCATGGGCTTTAGTTTATGGGCCAAAATAATAGTTTATAAAAAGAAAATAAATAAATTCAATTTGGGCTTTAAAAAGAAAGGCTTATGTTTGTTTGAAAAAATGGCCTTTACTCAAAAATAATTAAAGAGCACATATATATATACAAATACTCATCATGAAGAAAATAAAATTTAATATTACCAAAAATATTGCACGTGCACAATATGTGCAAAATAAATAATAAATTTTCATAAATGAAATTTGGGGCATTACAGATTTCTCAAATGATTTTTGCTTAGTAGCTTCTAACAATGATTCTTGGCTTTGGCATAAGAGATTTTGCCATGTGAATATGAAAAATATTGCTAAATTGTCTAAGTACAACCTAGTTAAAGGATTACCAAGACTATCCTATAAAAATGATAAGTTATGTGATGCATGTCAACTAGGTAAACAAGTCAAATATACTTTTAAGACAAAATAAATGATTTCTACTAGTAGGTCTCTCGAATTAATCCATATGGATTTATTTGGTCCTACTAGAGTCACTTCTTTAAATAAAAATAGGTATGTATTTGTTTTAGTAGATGCTTTTTCACGATTCACATGGGTTTTCTTTTTAAAACGTAAGAATGATGCCTTTGAAGTATTTGAAATTTTTTGTAAACGGATTCAAAATCAAAAATCTCTAAGCATAGTCACTATTAGAAGTGATCATGGTGGAGAATTTGAGAATGAAACATTTTCAGAATATTGTAACAAGAATGATGTAACACATTCATTTGTATTTCCTAGAGCTTCACCACAAAATCTAGTGGTTGAAAGAAAGAATAGAACTTTGCAAGAATGTGCACGTACTATGCTTGTTGAAAGCAATTTGCCTAAGTACTTCTGGGCTGAAGCTATTTCAACAGCGTGTTATGTTTTAAATAGAATTTTGATTAGGCCTAAGCTTAAGAAAACATGTTATAAACTATTTTTTGATAGGATTCCTAAAGTATCTTACTTTAAAGTATTTGGTTGCAAGTGTTTCATTTTAAACACTAAAGATAATTTAGATAAGTTTAATCCTAGATCTAATGAAGGTATCTTCATTAGATACTCAAATAGGAGTAAGGCATATAGAATTTTCAATAAGTCAACTTTGACTATTGAAGAATTTATGCATGTTTCGTTTGATGAATCTCTGCCTTCATCTACTGTTATTGAAGATGATGAAACTTTTTCATCACCTTTAAATAACGTTATTAAATCACTAGAACAAACTATACTAGCAGATAAGTCGACTGATAAGGAAGTCAAGTCGACTGATGTGAATCAGTCGGCTGATGGACTAATTAAGTCGACTGACCCTGTTATGATGACTCAAACTTTACCAAAATCATTTGTTGAAGTTAGAGATCATCCTCATGACTTAATAATTGGTGATATCTCACATGGTATTCAAACAACATCTCATGTTAACATGATTTCTCATACGACTTTCTTGTCGGATTTTGATCCGAAGAATATACAAGAAGCTTGTGAGAATGAATTTTGGATGAATGCCATGCATGATGAATTAAAACAATTTATAAGAAATGATGTATGAGATTTAGTTCCACGACTCCCTGATCATACTATAATTGGTACCAAATGGGTATTCAAAAATAAGTTAGAAGAATCAGGACAAGTCGTTAGGAACAAGGCTAGATTAGCTGCTCAAGGATATAATTAAGAAGAAGACATAGATTTTGGTGAAACATATGCTCCTATTGCTAGACTAGAATCAATTAGGATCTTATTATCTTTTCCATGTTTTATGAATTTTACACTTTTCCAAATGGATGTTAAAAGTGCTTTTCTTAATGTTTTATTAAGGAAGATGTTTATGTTAAGCAACTACCCGGTTTCGAACATGAACAATTCCCAAACCACGTTTTTAAATTGAAAAAGACTTTATATGGTCTTAAATAAGCACCTCGTGCTTGGTATGATCGGTTAAAGACTTTTCTATTAGAAACTGGTTTTGAAATAGGTAAAGTAAATACTACCTTGTTTATTAGGAAAATAGAGACCGATATCCTAATCATACAAATATATGTAGATGACATAACTTTTGGATCTACTAATAGTAACGCTGTCAAGAGTTTGCTAATACCATGAAAAATGAGTTTGAGATGAGTCACATGGGTGAACTCAATTATTTCTTTGGACTACAAATAAAACAGTCACATAATGACATATTTATTAATCAATAAAAATATGCTAAGGAATTACTCAAACGGTTTGGCATGAACAGCACTAGTAGTAAGACCACACCTATGGTTACTACTACTACACTTGACAAAGATAAATTAGGTAAGAGTGTCCATCAAAAACTCTACAGAAGAATGATTGGCTCACTCTTATATATAACTGCTAGTAGACCGGACTTTATGTTTAGTGTATGTTTGTGTGCTAGGTATCAATCAAGTCCTAAAGAGTCTCACTTAAAAGCTGTGAAACACATTTTAAGATACATTAAAGGCACATCTGAGTATGGTTTATTCTATCCACACACTGATAATTTTTAACTTTTGTCATATAGCGATGCGGATTTTGCTGACAGTAAAACTGACCGTAAAATTACTAGTGGTACTTGTCACTTTTTGGGACATTCACTAGTATCTTGGTGCAGTAAAAAGCAGCATTCAGTATCCCTATCTACTACAGAAGCTGAATATATTGTTGTAAGTTTGGCTTGTGCCCAAATTTTATGGATGAAACAAACCCTATTAGATTATGGTATTTCATTTTCAAAACCTGTTATAATGTGTGATAATACCAGTGCCATTAATTTATCTAAAAATCTGATTCAACACTCATGTATGAAACACATTAATATTAGACATCATTTTCTATATGATCATGTTTTAAAGGAAGATATATCTTTGGATTTTATTTTTACTAATAAACAAGTAGCATATATATTTACCAAACCACATAAGGAAGACACTTTTATCAACTTTAGAAGAGAACTAGAAACTTGCTGTTTTAATGACATTTCTTGAAAATATATTTTGCCTAAGTCGACTTAAACGTCCTTTTCAGTCGACTTATAAAGTATTTTTGTTGTTCTTATTATTGCTGAATCTTGTGTTCTGAACAGTCGACTATATAAGTAACCAGTCGACTGATAGAAAGTTTTTACTTGATGTATTTTCTATTTTTTTTTTGTTGTTTTGTTGTAATTTTTCATTATGTTTTATGAATTTTCCTTTTATGCAGTATTTGAAACCATGTCCTTCAATTTCCTTTGTCTAAATTTGTTATGTTTTTACAATGTGTGTTCTTTATGCAATGCTTTCCATTATGTTGTTGTTTCTTTCCTCCCTTTTTGTTGATGACAAAGGGGGAGAAAAGATGTGTTTGTTTTGGGGAGAAAAGGATATATGTTTGTTTTGTGCATATTTTTAGCTTGTGCATGTTGTACATTAGTTAAGGGGAGCATTTTTAATTATTATTATTATTGTAAGCTATTGTGTTGTCATCATCGAAAAAGGGGAGAATGCTGATTCTTGGTTTTGATGACTACAACACAATGCAAAGTTGTGCTATCACCTATATATATTGCAGGATGTATCAAAGACAAATACCATGGTGCAATACACAAAGGAAAAGTTGGTCCAATGAAGCTTTCAAGAGAATCGATCAAACTACAAAGATCTAAGTTCAAGTCACATTTGATCAAGCAAGCTTCAAGACATAAAGACAATGGCTCAAGCTCAAGTCAAAGACTCAAGTTCAAGACAACACTCAAGTGCTTCAAAATATTTTGTATTAAGTGTCTTGTAACAATTGTAATTTTTATTCTTTGAGTCTTAGAATGTTGTAATAGCCTTGTCACACACACACTCACACATATCTTTTAATAATTGAGTGTTTTACAAAAGTTAAAAGGTCGAACAAGCTTGAATAAGATTAGCTGTTGAGTACCAGTCGACCATTCTTCGGAACCAGTCGACTGTCTTAGTACGAAATTGTCTGAACTCATACAAGCTCTGACCAGTCGACTCATTATGGCAACCCAGTCGACTGTTCAAGCTATTTCGACAGTTTTCTGTTTTTAAAACTTGTTTTTCAAATTCAAAACCTTTACTTCCGTTGGTTGACAGTTGGTGTAACTGTTTCTCAACGTCCAGTGATTCTAACTCTATAAATAGAGTGTAGAAATCATTTGGTAAAGGTTGCTCATCTTCAACAAGCTCTCAAGTCTTCATTTTTCAAAAAGAGAACAAAAGTTTCAAAGCATAAAAATTCTCTAAGTCTTGGTTCTCTGAAAATCAGTCTAGTATAACATTGAATTCGTTTTAGACTGATTTCAGAAGTTAACCTAATAGCCACCATACAAAATCACAAATCACAAACAAGGCTATAGGTTATTGTAACTCTTTTTTTGTTGTTGTTTTCACTCTCGGGTTGTGAGAGTGGTCCTCTCGGTTGTAGAGTAGGGCTCTTGGTTATAGAGTCGGTTTTTCACTCTAGGGTGTAGAGTGGATTTGCTCTCTCTAGTGGTGAGAGAGGTCTACGTGTCTGACATAGTTGTTGTAAAAACGCCCTAGGGATTCTTGTACTTTTTCAAGAAGAGTGAAAAATCTTAAGTGGGTTGTTTGGGGACTGGATGTAGGTTGGGATGACCGAACCAGGATACATCACTGTGTTCTCTGTGGTTGAATCTATCTGTGGTTGTATTTTCTTCACTTGCAATCTCAATTTTGTTAAGTTTTAGTTCAAAAACTTGTCTAGCAAGTTGAATGGTTTCTGCTATAAGTCAATTGGTCAGACTTATAACTCTCAGTAAAATACTCTTCTTATCTAATGCTTCGGTCGACTGGATATCTCTTTTCAGTCGACTTAACAGAACGAAAAGTTCAATTTCTTTATTAATTTTTATACAACACTATTCACCCCCCCCCCCCGGTCCCCTCTAGTGTTATTTGCCTTGCCTACAGGATCCAACAATGCATACATTTCTAAAGTCTCGCTTGCATTATATTAAGTACATCTTGACCTGTGCATTAGATTACCAAGGCATGTCATACACAGACACCTTTATCCCAATTCCACTTTCCTATCTTTTAGTCACTTTTTCTCGTGCATAAATCTTGATTTGTCAAGTTTGGAGATTGCTGCTTTTATCAGCCTTGTGTCAGTAGAATTACTGACGTACCCACTCTTTTAGGTGCTAGATTGCCGATTCGTGGAGCCCGGAAAAGCTCAAGGCAGATGCAGAGTCCGAGTGATAGTATCAAGTGTTCATTATTTACATCTTTGGTTTTTTTTGTAAACTCTGATTTGTAATTTTCGGACATTGTATATTGTTACACTTGAACCTGTAAACATCATGGAATAATTTTTTTAAAAAATTTTTTCCTGTATTTTCCAGTATTGTGACTGTTTGAAGGAAAGATTCTGGTTTGTTTCACAAATTGCCGATATAGGGATTCAGAGCGCTACAGAGATAAAGTGTGCCAAGAAGCTAGAGCAACTATAAAATACTACGGAACATATATGCAAAGCCAAATCATTGGGGATGTTAATAACTATAATTATACAATGAAAAGTAAACACAGATTCCAAAAATATAAACAAAAATATAGAAAAACTTTTATAAGATATAAAAACCTTATAAAAGATACTTTAGAAGAATAAATAAATACAGAAAATGTTAAAAAAAACCCAAAGAAATGGAATTGTTATATATGTGGAGAAGTAGGACACATATCACCAATGAGAGAATGAAAAAAGAAATGTAAAATACGTAGAAGAAATGGAAGAGATGAATAACTTAAACTATGAACCCATAGAATATGAGGAAGATTGGTAAGAAATTAGTGAAGATAAAGAAATAATGGTACTGAAAGAAGTTAGTGAAAGTACTGAAGATGAAACAGAAGAATGTGAAATAAATATGATGACAAAAATAACAGAAATAAGAGAAAAATTAGAAAGAGAAGAAAATAATGAAGAAGTAAGGGAAAGAGTTGTTAGGAATACTACTGAGGATCTTGTTGAGTTATTCGATGCAATCAACACAAACCACCAAGCACATATCGTAGATCATACCAAACACACCAAAGCACACACAAGTTTGTCTCAGTTGGGGCTTTCGCCTTAATCTGGAGGAGAAGAAACCCAATATGTTATTCAACTAGAGAAGATACAAGAATATTACAATTCTCACCACGACCCTCTCTCAAGCCTCACCAGCAAGTACTAGTTATTTACAATTAGAGAATCACTCAATCTCTCCTTCTATGAAGTACTCTCTCTCTCTCTCTTCTTGGATCTCAATGGAGGCCAATAACAACAATATATAGAGATATAGAGAAACCCTAGTTTGATATCTTGATACAATAACCATTAGATATTCCAGAAGAGATAACCCTACGATAAGAGCAGTCTGATCTGACTTGAAGAGCAAGTTGGGCTTCTCACGAATCACCAAGACCCGACCCAAATAATTCATCAGCGTTGCGTTTGGTCGATCGCAACACAAGGTCGGTTGACTATCCTCCTCTCAGGAACTTCTGCATAGTAGGACGGTCGATCGCACTCCAAGTACGGTCGACCACAACTCCACCTGCTGCTACTACTGCTGACTATTTCCCTTGCTTCCACTCCATCTCCGATAGTCTCGATTCCTCTATCGTCTCATCGTCTTCGTATCCAATATAGTATGCAAGAGATAAACCCAACAATCTCTACATTGGATTGCATACTCATGAATCTACATCTGTGTGATTTAAAAAAAACTTTTAGACTCTTTTCCTTCTCTTCTTGCAAATAACTCGTTTCGATGGCTTCGTCTGCTAGTTGAATCTATCTCCACCTGTTTTTCTCCAGGTTTATGCCCCCTCAATGGCACACCCCAGTAGATGTAATCATGGAGGTGCCACCCTCCACACGAACTCCACCTACCTCAAGGCTCTCTCCACCTTCGGATGATATTCGAACGTTGCAGTCTCGCTCGGATGATTCTAGTGACGACATACTAGATGGTGCTTTAGGAACAATGGGCTTCGAAACACTTGCGCAAGTTATTTTGTTCCTCCAAAGATGGTAGAGGTTGTGCTGACCCTGCTCAATCCCCTTCTCACCCTTCATCACCTTGCGATAACTTCCCCAAACTGAACGAATTCCATCTGGATCTGTGTACCTGCAGTCCCGTGCTTCTAGAGTTCTCATGGATATAAGGCTCCGCTTCATCAAATGAATATACATGCCCTCCTCTAGTGTGTATCTTCTTCCGCCTGTCATCTTCGACTCATTTATTTTCTCACCCCTTAGTTTACAAGTTTTGTCAATCTTCGTTCTCACACAACGACATGAGGCAAACTTGTAAGTAGAAACCATTACTTTACAAAGCTTATCAACCTTCGTTCTCACACGATGACATGGTGTAAATTTGTAAGTATAAACCATCTCTCTCTCGGAGCAAACTTGAGAATAACTAACCGAATAAAAACAAATCAGAATTCACATCTAAGGATATGAAACAAAAGTACTGTTTAAGCCATCACCTGATTCAGTGGCACTAGCTTTTGTGCCCTCCTGACTCAACCGCTTACAACATTTTCTCATGTAATGCTCAATCCTTTTGCATTGGTGGCCACGGACCTTACCCCTACATACACTTTCCCTTCCATTCGAAGTACAATCTACCTCCAAGCAACTCACAAAAGTTGACGCCGATTTTTGACTCTCCTTCTTAAGTGCATCCTCCTCCAACCCCTTGATCATACCTGCCATGAAAAACTTCTCCTTGGTAGATTTCTCATTTAGCATGGTTATCATGTTGGATGGATTTGGTGGTGAATACTACATGATCTAGAAGAGCGGTACTTTCTTTCATTGAAAAACCCCACAACTTTCTTCGTAGGTACATCCGAACCTGTATTGACGATCTCGAGTAGTCAATTCTGAATCTTGCCCGAAGACTCACCGCAATTCTTCTATACCTGGCTTCGCTCATCAAATATATACGGATTAAACCCAAGGCTTCTGAATAAATCTCCTCCCAATTATCCTGCTTTGTGCCGATTGGTCTCCCTTTATCTCCTTCTAGGACTAGATCCAAGTCCTGTTGAACTGATGCTTCATACATGTCCACCTTCATGAGATCAAAGTTGAACTTGCCTTTGAACCGCTTGATGTTCGTGATCTGATCTGCCATCATCTCCAAGGAACTCGAACAAACCTTTTAACTTGAAGCTCTGATACCAATTGTTAGGAATTCTACTGAGGATCTTGTTGAGTTATTCGATGCAATCAACACAAACCACCAAGTACATACCGTAGATCATACCAAACACACCAAAGCACACACAAGTTTGTTCCGGTTGGGGCTTTCGCCTTAATCCGGTGGAGAAGAAACCCAATATGTTATTCAACTAGAGAAGATACAAGAATATTACAATTCTCACCACGACCCTCTCTCAAGCCTCACCAGCAAGTACTAGTTGTTTACAATTAGAGAATCACTCAATCACTCCTTCAATGAAGTACTCTCTTTCTTCTTGGCTCCCAATGGAGGCCAATAACAACAATATATAGAGATATAGAGAAACTCTAGTTTGATATCTTGATATAATAACCATTGTATATTCCCGAAGAGATAACCCTACGATACGAGCCGTCAGATTTGACTTGAAGAGAAAGTTGGGTTTCTCACGAATCAACAAGACCCGACCCAAATAATCCATCAGCATCGCGTTCTGTCGACCGCAATACAAGGTCGGTCGATTGTCCCCCTCTCGGAAACTTCTGCATAGTAGGGCGAGTAACCCCTGTTTTCGCAAATACGTATTTTCTGTGAATTTTCGGTATTTCGATTTTTTGTAAATTATTTTTTTTCGCTTTCAATAAAATGTATTGTTGGATTTTCTGTTAAAGTGTATGTTTAATCAATAGTTTTATTTGTAACTACCTTCCAATGATTTTTATATTGTAATATAATCTTATTTTGTATATGACATTGCTACTGTTACTATTATTCTCATTATCTCATTATTATTACTATTGTTATTGTTATTATTATTGTTATTTTTATTAGTGTTATTATTATTATTACTATTATTAGTTTTGATTCTTCATGATTTAATGTATATATACATGTATGTATTATAAACCCTATATCCAAACCCTATAGCCTTTATTTTTTTTGATTGGATCTGTACCCGAACCTACTACCCTTTTAATCCTATACCCATTACCCACTTCTAGCCCATTAACCCATCAGATTACCCCTATATAAACCTTTATTAACTTAACCCTAATCACTCCCTAATAATCCAGCCGCCTCATCACCCTTCCTCTTCCTCTGATATATCCAAAACCCATCCCCGCTCCCGTGCCTCCTCTACGTCCTTTGCTCATCCCCTACAACCATTCCTCCCTACACTTTGCCCCTGCCCTCCGCCCTCGTCACCGCAGTACCCCCTGCCCTAGACTGCATCACCGCCAGTCTGCCACCCCGCTTTTGCAACCATCATCCTCGTCTTCATCCTCTCCTCGACCAGTTGCCGCACGCACCACGCCTGCACCCTCAACCTCCCCTTCTCCTCCCGAGCGCAGCGACAACCCCTTCGGTCTCCTCCTCTTTCTGAAGCTAGCAGCACCTCGATGCCAGTAGCTTCACCATCACCTCCGCAGCCACCGACTGCCATTGCTTGACCACCACCTGTGCACCGATAGCACCCACGTCCCTCGTCCCTATTCTCCTCCACTGAGCCACGATGACCACCACCAGGCCAGCCATCACAGCCACCTTCGAAGCCAGCAAGCCCACCCTTGCTCTGTTTTTGTGATCAAGTGAATCTGGACCATCCGTTTGATTTTGATCATCATCAACATCAGGATCAACCTCAGCCGTTCGTTCAATCTTGATCATCATCAAGATCTTGATTATCAGATCTCCACCATGGATCTGGACCGTTCGATCTGATCTGATCTGATCATGATCATCATCAGCTCTTGGATCTCAGCTGCCTATCATCTTGATCTTGATCGTTATCAAGATCCGTGCCGATCGTGTTCGTCACTGGGATCCATTCCCATTATTCTTTCATCAGATTCGTCGTCTCTCAGGCAAGTAACTTGTATTCTTTTGTTGTATATACAAGTACTAAATACCGCATGTAGTGTGGCTCTTGTGTCTAGATTGGTTCTCATGAAAATTCCATATTAGATCTTGTCTCTATATGTTAATCCATCCGTAGTTGTCCTTTGTTACACACACGACATGAAATAACTTAGAAATAATCTAGATTCTTGATACATGTTTGTATGTTGTTTCGTGATCCATGATATGTTGTATGAATCTTGCATGCTTATGTGTTAGTCGTAGTATCTTGTGGCAGACTTGTAAAACACCCATACCATGTTGTTTTGGACATCTAGTATACCGTATTTTGTATTTTGTTATAGACTGGATTTGTTTCATATGAACTATTTGATTCGATGCATGAGAAAGATTCTGTTTTTATTGCTGCCCCATTTTTGTTCAGTATTTTAGACCCTGTTGAGGTCAGTAAATCAAATTAATTTGTGAATATAAATCGTAAACACCGCTTTCTATTTTCCAGAATTTCTGAAAGATCTTAATTTCGATTGGTGAGTTGTGAGTAATTGCTGTTTTACTATAGACATGTTAAAAATTCCAGATTCGGTATTTATGTGAATTCTGTAGAGTTATTTATTTTAAAACTGATGATAAAGATAAAATTTGAACCTAATATTTTGCTGGGTATAACTAGACTTGAGTTGGATTAACCCTAAATTTTTGTAGATTTAATTAATGGTCTTTATAAACTATTCTATGCTTGTGAACAACTACTATATTTCCAGAATTTCATGCTGTTCAGTAAAGAACCATATTTTCAACCTGATTCTAGTTGTTTTTGATAAAAACTTTGTAAATATAAAATGTATCCTGATGTATCTATTTTATCACCCTTTTGACGGATTTGGGTATCGAGTTATACTTTATAATCTATCGCTATTTTAGTACTGTTGTGTCAAGAGTTTCAGATTTACAAACTTGCTGTGTCTTGCTGTTTTTTTATTTTATTTGACTATACTTTCTATGTTGGAATATTATAAAATTATATTCTGATACTAGACATACTAAGGAATACCCAGATTTTTTTTGGATTTAATCAATAAGTTTTTATGCCAATTTCATACTTATTAATACAACCTTGTGATTTCTGGCTGAACATGTTTCCTGCATATAATTCTATTTTGAGCCCTATCCATGCAATTATTATATAACTTATATATATGTGCTGGATTCGTATGAGAGTCTATTTTCTAGATTTTCTGACGGATCTAGATTTGCATGTTTGTGGCAATGGGAATCCCAGATTTGGTGCAGTACTGTCTTGTTGCCCAGAACTAGAATTTTCGTTGTCTTAATCTATTTTGAGTCGTTTGACTCCCGTTCGTGTCCTTTATTCAACTTGTACCTTTCTCTTGTTCATACCATGTTATTCTTACCCTATTTTGTGCATGTATATGCCCATTTGATAATAATAATAAGAACAAGTCGGGGTTTAAGGGAAAGATCTAGCAGTGGACAATAGAGAAGCATGTACTCGAAAGGACACCCGTGTTTCCTGTGTGACAAGTTTACCGACCAAGTTACTGACTAAGTTACCAATCATGTTGATCGACCAAGTTAATTATATGTTACCGATCAAGTTTACCGATCAAGTTTACCGACCAAGTTAATTACATGTTACCGATCAAGTTTACCGACGAAGTTTTGTAGTCATGGGGAAACTCGAGTACATGACCTATAGAATCCACTAAGAAATCTAATCATAACTTGTTTGTATGTAGCAACCATGTGATAAATAAATGGGACGCATGAAGTGCTACCTAGATAGAATTAAATACAAGACTTGAAATAACATGATCACCTGCATATTCCTGTTACCTGTACATGCTACATGACACCTGTTACATGTTTACTTGCTTGCATGATACCTGTTATCTGTTACATGTCACATGCACCCTGTTATCACATCATATTACTTGCTCTTGTTCCTGTTTTATGTTAACCATTCTGTCACCTGTATTCCATGCTTATTCAGTACTTGCTTCCGCTGTAACTCTATACTTGTCTATCTTTTTATGTACTTGTTGCCTGCACTACAAACGGCCCGTAACTTACATTGACGGGCGTTTTGTTTCTTTTTCCTCTTTCTGCAATTTGTTAAATTGCAGACTTTGGTGACCAGCTACCCGATGGAGTAGGTGATCAAAGATTCTAGCTGGCTGGAGTTCTTACTACAATTTATTTTCTTGTTGTTTTGAATAAATGTAATTGCTACTTGGATTATTTTTGTATTGGGCAGTTTGACCCAGAATTCATAACTCTTGTTTTCAGATTTGGTTTATTTGAGAATTATTTATCTTGTTTCAAGTAAATCCTGTTGGTTATGTTAATTTATTCATGCATGCATGGTTGATTTCTCCTTGTTTATTCCTGTGAAATGTTGAAAAAATCCTTACAGTTTATGAATGATGAAAGCCATTCACTGGACTTAGTCGCATATTCGTATTCCGTATTCCTTTTTGGGAAGCAGGGCGTGACAGGGTGATCGACCGCACCCTAAGTACGGTCGACCGCAAATCCACTTGCTACTACTACTGCTGACTGTTTCCCTTGCTTCCACTCCGTCTCCGATTGTCTCGATTCCTCCATCGTCTCATCGTCTTCGTATCCAACATAGTATGTGATATGGCTAAAAGTGGGGTTAAATCGGAACCGCCCAAATCGAGCACGAATCTTGAAGCCCAGGGGTAAAACGGTAATCTCACATATAGATGGGTTCGAAACGGGTACTGGTGATGAACACAATATTATTCATATTTAGAAGCAATAATCTTAATGAAATTAGACATTTAAAAGCTCTATATGTGGTATTTAACTCTTATTTTCTCTTTTCCATAGGAAACAGCTTAAAACAACGAAACGAAGCAGATTCAGGATTTTAAGGACGATACACAGAAAACTGCAGATCATCGGTCGACTGGTCCCTTACAACAGGCGACTGGCCAGAGAAGTGATTTTCCACAGCCGCTCGATGCAGTCGACTTACTCTACAGAACAGTCGACTGGTTCGAAGACAAGTCGACTGGTAGGCGGCAGAGTTAAAAGATAAGATATTTGAAGATTCGTCCAAATCTAATCCAAATCAGAACAGAAAAGGAAGAAAAGAAGAAAAGAGAAAGAAATAACACGCAGAACAACGAGGGAGGAAATAAATAAAAGAAAAGGACTTTTCTATAAAAAGAAGAGTGCAAACCCTAATTCTCTAGCCGTGTTCTATAAATACCAACCAAGAAGCATAGTTGGAGAGGCTCTTCCACGCTCCTGAATCACCGAATCGCAGAGTTCCAGAGTCATCAACAAGAAGCACTTTATCAGCATCGAAGAAGAAGAGAGGAGATCAAGTATTAAGAAGAGAACGGCCGGTCGACTGTGTGACAGCCAGCTGACTCATCTGACCGAACTACATCAGTTTATTCCTTCTCTTTCTAATTCTTTTATGTTAATCATGTATTTGAACTTGTTGATCAATAAACGTTTTATTATGTGGAACTAATTTTATAGTTGGGTAGATTGAAACCGTAGTTATGTAATGCTATATTTTTCTGAAACCTTCTGTTTTACTTATTGATTGAATCTGATTGAATTGGTATAGATTTATGGTAATCAAACTTGTTCTCGAGTTCTGAGAGCAGTCGACTGAGGTGACAGCCAGTCGACTGACATACAGACTTGAGAATATCAAGTTTGCATACCATCTATCTGAATCTGTTATATGAGCATATTGAGACGACCCGTATCTCGTGCCCATAACTTGTAACATAAGGGAATCCTTAAGGGATTCTTGGTTCAATCAACTTGAAGGATCTAGATCTGATACCAATTTCTAGAACTTCGAGTGTTTGTTTGTTTCCACTGTTCTTATATTTTCTTTAAGTACAACTTAGTAGATACCATGCTAAATACTTAAGGACAGAAACGAATTAGAGTAGATACCATGTCTAATTCTTGGCTTAGGGAAGCATTAACTTTAAGGAGTAGATACCATGCCCTTGAAGAGAACAAACATGAGTAATAAGAAGAAGTTCAGAAGGTAACTTAGCATTATTGACTATTGGTGGAAATCAAAACCCAACTACTTAATAGATATTTTTGATTCAACACTTCTTGAATTAGTTTTAATCTTTTCATTTCTTTTAGACTTTTAGAACAACTCTTCATGATTCTTATTCCGTTCTATTGATTAGTAGTTAAAATCTGCAGTCTCTGTGGGATCGACCCTTGCTATTACTACGCTTCTATAAACGATTCGTGCACTTGCGAGGTTTTTAATTTGTGTCTAGCTATCTACTTATTTAGATCATCTAGATTACACAACAAGTTTTTGGCACCGTTGCCGGGGATTGTTTAGTATTTTAACTTACAAATCAGTAAAATCTTTTTCTGTTTATTTTATTTTATTTCTTCTTTTCCTTTTCTAACATTTTCTTTTAGTTTACTTTCTGCACAAACAGGGTTAGACCAGTCGACTGTCTCCAAGGACCAGTCGACTGCACAGCGAAGAATTCCAAAAGCAACAATGGGTGAAAGAATATTAAATCGAGTACCAATGCAAGACAAATTCATTCCAGAAAATATTGAGCAACCGTCTTGCATAGCTTTTCAACCCAAAGTCACAGGAAATATGCATCTATCACCTCAATTACTTAGCATGGTTCCCCACTTCAATGGTAGACTAGATGAAGATCCGCACTTACATCTACAAGATTTTTTTGATCTTTGCAGGACACAAAGCGTCCAAGGGCTTACCCCTGAACAAATCAGGTTAATCTTGTTTTCTTTTTCTTTAAAACTTAATGCTAAGTTGTGGTATAATTCCTTGGAACCAGGATCAATTAATTCATGGGAGCAATTGGCGACAAAATTCTTGAAAGAATTCTTTCCAGCCCAGAAAACCAGACAACTAAAAAGGGAAATTCTACTTTTCCAACAAAAAGATGGCGATTTATTCTTCGAGGCGTGGAAGGACTTCAAAAACAAGCTTCTCAAGTGTCCTACGCACAACATACCTAAGGATGATCAGGTACAATCATTTTATGAGGGTTTAAATGACGCTAACAAAGCAATTGTAGATGCAGGCTGCAATGGAATGTTGATGAGGAAGAGTGCTGAGGAGGCCATAGAGTTATTTGAAGAACTCAGCGAGAACTCACAACAATTCTCAACAAGGAGGGGTCTTTCGAAAAAACAGGGAGTATACAAAATTTCTCATAATAATAACATGCAATTAAAAATGGAAACCATGAACAAAAAGATTGATATGCTTGTGAATTCAACGTTGGGTGGCATAAAAAGTCAACCAACAGAAATTTGTGAAATTTGTTTTCATTCTAATCATACAACTAATTCATGCCCCCTGTTTTCTTTCGCAGATCAGGAGCACACAAACTACGAAGAACAAGGAATGTACCCGCCCCAGAACAATTTTTTTTCAAACACGTATAACCCAGGGTGGCAAAACTATCAAGGCAATCAATTCACACCAGGGCATACGCAGCAATTCCAGGGTGGGAATGGGTATGATAGGCCAGCACAAGAAAAGAATAAGTTGGATTTCGAAACCACCATTCTTCAACTACTCCAACAGCAACAGCAAACAAGCGATCAACAAGGACAGGCCATTCAAAAATTGGAAATGCAAATTGGTCAAATTGCGACGGAGTTAAGTGAAAGAAAGGCAGGAGAATTTCCATCACAAACCATACCTAATCCTAGCGGACAAGAACAGCTCCAATCAAGGACAACACTAGAGGAAGAGATTGAGTTTAAAATGTTTGATGCACCACAACTTCCACACGATGATCGTGAATGTTATAATGTTGATGTGGTTCAGGAAATTTGTGACCAAACATTTCAGGAACATAGTGTTGACCCATCACAAGAAACAATTACACACCCTCCACTATCATCTCAAGTTGAAAAGGAATATGATGACTGGAGGATTGCAGAGACAGTACATCACCTTGAAACTCCAACGTCATATACAGGTAAGCTTGCACCTGCAGTTGAAAATTTTGTGTCTGATAAAACTTGTGTTTCTGCAGACCAGTCGACTGATGGACGGGATAAGTCAACTGTCCCGACTGCTACCAGGATCCTACATGTGGAGCTGAAGCCATTACATGAACACCTGAAGTATGAATCTTTGGGGGAGAACCAGACATTACCTGTGACAGTTGCTACAAATTTTAGGATGCATGAAGAAGCAAGGCTACAGGGAGTCTTGCAAGAGCACAATGGTGCATTAAGATGGACCATTGCTGATAAACTGATGTCAAGATGGTACGGTCTAGACATTGTTGTAGAGGTTCCCCCACATAGAGCGTTGACGAAAAATCAAACGTTCGAGGTGAATGGGCAGAGGGGGGAACCTTATCATAAGATGAGTTTTGAGCCGCAACCCATTCAATACATTGCACAAACTCATCAAGTCTAGCTGAAGACAAGAAAAACAGCGCTTATTGGGAGGCAACCCAATTTTTCAGGGGAGTATTTACACTCTCTTCCTTTATTCGTTTCTTTAGTCATTTCTTTATTTCTTTATTTCATTTTCTTCAAACTAGGTGGTAACACATGCCTATTTTAAATTTTTGTGCGAACATTGAGGACAATGTTCCATCTAAGTTTGGGGGTATTTAGTTATTTGGAGTCTTTTGATTTTTTTTAAAGATAAACAATTTCTTATAAAGTAAGACTAAGAATACTTATTTACTTTAGGATTGTTGAGTTTCAGAATTCCCTACAAAATTGTATGAGTCATGCGATTATACATAATAAACAATTGTGATGCTTTCTCTAGTGATTATTCCCTTTAGATCTAGTCCTAAATTGAGTTTAAGTAAATAGAGTGATTATATATATATATATATATATATATATATATATATATATGAATAAGTCAATCTACTCCAATGTTTTGAGTGCTTAGTAACTAGGGGTATTCATCACCAATGTTTACCTTTACGTCAAACGGCAACTTGAAATATGAGTATGCAAAGCACTTAAAGTTTGTGACTTGTTGAGTAACCGGGTGGATTCATCACAAATGTTTCGTATTCGCGTCAAAAGGCAAGTGACAACCTTAGAGAAGAGACTAAAAAAAAAAAACACTCTAGTTTGCTACTCGGTTTGTAGTAGAGAAAAGGGGATAATCACAGATGGAGAGTTACATACTATAACTATAATTAATTGCATGACAAGTATGATTGAGTTGGGGATTATGACTAAACAATTGCACTGGAGAAAGTGAGTATGTTTAATTTTACTTTATCTGAAATTGTTTATATTTTTTTTATATGTTGATGCCCACATAATAAGAATTCATGGTGATCGAGAGTACTATTATTTTTCCCTTGTTCATAAATTCATTTTTTTGCTTGAGGACAAGCAAAAGCTAAGTTTGGGGGTATTTGATGAACACAATATTATTCATATTTAGAAGCAATAATCTTAATGAAATTAGACATTTAAGAGGTCTATATGTGGTATTTAACTCTTATTTTCTCTTTTCCATAGGAAACAGCTTAAAACAACGAAACGAAGCAGATTCAGGATTTTAAGGACGATACATAGAAAACTGCAGATCATCGGTCGACTGGTCCCTTACAACAGGCGACTGGCCAGAGAAGTGATTTTCCACAGCCGCTCGGTGCAGTCGACTTACTCTACAGAACAGTCGACTTAGATGATAAATTGTGAAATCTTCAGAAGTCTCGACACAGTCGACTGGTTCGAAGACAAGTCGACTGGTAGGCGGCAGAGTTAAAAGATAAGATATTTGAAGATTCGTCCAAATCTAATCCAAATCAGAACAGAAAAGGAAGAAAAGAAGAAAAGAGAAAGAAATAACACGCCGAACAACGAGGGAGGAAATAAATAAAAGAAAAGGACTTTTCTATAAAAAGAAGAGTGCAAACCCTAATTCTCTAGCCGTGTTCTATAAATACCAACCAAGAAGCATAGTTGGAGAGGCTCTTCCACGCTCCTGAATCACTGAATAGCAGAGTTCCAGAGTCATCAACAAGAAGCACTTTATCAGCATCGAAGAAGAAGAGAGGAGATCAAGTATTAAGAAGAGAACGGCCGGTCGACTGTGTGACAGCCAGCTGACTCATCTGACCGAACTACATCAGTTTATTCCTTCTCTTTCTAATTCTTTTATGTTAATCATGTATTTGAACTTGTTGATCAATAAACGTTTTATTATGTGGAACTAATTTTATAGTTGGGTAGATTGAAACCGTAGTTATGTAATGCTATATTTTTCTGAAACCTTTTGTTTTACTTATTGATAGAATCTGATTGAATTGGTATAGATTTATGGTAATCAAACTTGTTCTCGAGTTCTGAGAGCAGTCGACTGAGGTGACAGCCAGTCGACTGACATACAGACTTGAGAATATCAAGTTTGCATACCATCTATCTGAATCTGTTATATGAGCATATTGAGACGACCCGTATCTCGTGCCCATAACTTGTAACACAAGGGAATCCTTAAGGGGTTCTTGGTTCAATAAACTTGAAGGATCTAGATCTGATACCAATTTCTAGAACTTCGAGTGTTTGTTTGTTTCCACTGTTCTTATGCTTTCTTTAAGTACAACTTAGTAGATACCATGCTAAATACTTAAGGAGAGAAACGAATTAGAGTAGATACCATGCCTAATTCTTGGCTTAGGGAAGCATTAACTTTAAGGAGTAGATACCATGCCCTTGAAGAGAACAAACATGAGTAATAAGAAGAAGTTCAGAAGGTAACTTAGCATTATTGACTATTGGTGGAAATCAAAACCCAACAACTTAATAGATATTTGTGATTCAACACTTCTTGAATTAGTTTTAATCTTTTCATTTCTTTTAGACTTTTAGAACAACTCTTCATGATTCTTATTCCGTTCTTTTGATTAGTAGTTAAAATCTGCAGTCTCTGTGGGATCGACCCTTGCTATTACTACGCTTCTATAAACGATTCGTGCACTTGCGAGGTTTTTAATTTGTGTCTAGTTATCTACTTATTTAGATCATCTAGATTACACAGCAACTGGATCTCCTTCTCACAGATCCGATAACCCGCGAACGAATCCACCTCAGCTGTATACGGGTCCTGACCCGATTCAGACCCAGTCCGGCTGGATAGAATCAGGGTCTCTGATTAGGCCAAATCAACGGGCCTGATTCGCCATTATCCTCCCACCGGGAATTAGGGGTAACAGATTCCTAATCTGGTTATGAGAATTTTACTCCTTATCAGATCACAGGAATTACTACCTTCCGAATTTGATCCCTAAGGCGGCTATAAATACCCCCCACCCACCACTGTTACAAGGTAATCACTCTTTTTCCTATTAACGCTCTTTCTTAATCATTCCTGGTTACTGACTAGAGCGTCGGAGGGTGCGTCGCCGGGATCAACCCCGGTGTCTCGCACTTCCCTGCAGGTGAACGGAGGGAGTCAGCGATCGAACTCCGGCGGAACAGGTTGGGTGTTTGCTATTCAGGTTTTCTACGAGTCCACAACTTCTATCTGTTTACCCCCACACCAGATTCAGCGGTAACAGATTGGCACCGTCTGTGGGAAACATACGAATAGCAGCCTCCCCTCTTCCCGTTGGTGAGATCTCCTCCAGCCATGCCGCCCAGAAAAGTAAGATCTAGGGGATCCAATCGTGGGCCCAATCCAGATCAGCAACAAGAAGTCCCTTTCCAACCCGCTCATCAACAGGGGCAACTTCTGCTTCAAACCGAGGATCTGCCTCCTCTCCCAAATCAGCAACCTCCTAATGGTCCCCCCGGTCCTTCAAATGCCGGCGCAGGGGTCTCGCGCCCCGACCCGCAAAAACAACATCTCCATCCGGACCACGTATCCATCCACAATGCCTCTTCGGATTCCATGGCCTCCCACCATCCTCGAGTTTTCGACCTCCGCAATACCATTCTAAATCGGCAAAAGGATGAGGATCTTTGTCGCCGCCTGGATGAGAAGCGGGCCCGAAAGGGAGTCTCCCACCAACAACATCCGGGTGAGCGATCTCCTCACCACCGAGATAGCAGGAGGTCCCCGGACCAAAGGGGACGGAGGGAATCCCCCGAGCGTCATAGGAGGAGACCACATTCTCCCGCTGGTCGGCATCATCCGAGGAATGATGAGGCACCCATCACTCGTGCTGAGTTCCTACAATTCCAGGCAATAGTGTTGCAGGCCCTCAACCTTCGCCCCAACAATAATAATGCCCAAGGGGTTCCGACACCCCCACGGGTCCCAAGTCCTCGTCCCCGGTCCGTAACACCTCCTCCGGCTCCTAATCACCAACAACACAACCATAGTCCTCGCTGCTCCCAAGACTACCGCCGTCGTAGTCCCCGCTCCCCTTCCTATGAAGACGAGTCCAGGGGCTCGTTTGACTACCACCGGAGGGATGATGCTTTCTACCGCCGTCTCCACGAGATGGAGAGACGCATCGGTCGAATGGACAAGGAGGAAGAGTCGAGAGGAAGGACCGTCCGCCCCGGCAGACCTCCCTTCTCTCGGACCATCATGGAGGCTCCCATCCCGAGGGGTTTCAAGCCTCCGCAGTTTGAAACTTATTCGGGGGAGTCGGACCCCGTTGACCATGTCGAAAGCTTCAAGACCTTGATGCTAATCCACCAAGCTTCCGACGCCATGCTCTGCAAAACCTTCCCCGCCACCCTTAAGGGTTCGGCTCAGGAATGGTACTCCCGGCTCGCCCCCTCTTCCATCTTCTCTTTTGAGCAGTTCAAAACGCTGTTCATAACCAACTTTGTGAGTAGCAGATGCACGGAGAAGACCAGCATCTCACTACTCCACCTCCATCAGGATAGGGGAGAAAAGTTGAGGGACTACGTGAGGAGGTTTACCGCAGAGGTCAGGTCCATCGCCTCTCTCGACCAATTAGTGGCAACTGTCGCATTCCAATCCAACGTCCTCAATTCTAACCTTCGTTCGTCCCTCGTCAAAAAGCCCCCGCATAACTTTGCCGACCTTTTCCTTAGGTGCGAAAAATATATTCGGGCGGAGGAGGCCGAATGCCTCCCGGGCTTCGGAGGATCTGCCTCCGGGACGAAGAGAAAGACAACTGAAGAGGAAGGAGCAAAAAAGTTGCAGAGGGATAATAGCGGTCAGTGCCGCCCTCCCCCCAGGTTCGAGAAATTTACTCCTCTCACTACCAACGTCTCCACCATCCTGATGGAAGTCGAGAAGGAAGGTGTCATACCTCCTGCTCCGAGGATGAACACCCCAGCCAAGAAGAAGAACAAGGAGAAGTGGTGCCGTTACCACCGGGATCATGGCCACGACACCAACGACTGCCGGGCGTTGAAGAACGAGATTGAGGCCCTCATCCAGAGGGGGCAGTTAGCCAAGTTTGTGAGAGCAAATGAACGGGCCGATCGCACCACTCCTCCGCCTCGGGGGGCTAACAAGCGTTCCGAGCGACGCGATGAAACCCCCAAGTTCGAGGAGGAACGCGTCCTACACCTTATCCATGGAGGCCCCATGGGAGGCTCTTCCAACTCTTCTCGAAAGGCGTTCGTCCGAGAGGTTAATTTTGTTCACAGCGCCCCTCCCCCAAAAGGCCTCAGTGTCCCGGTCACATTCTCAGATGAAGATCTTGAGGGGGTTAGGACTCCCCACTGCGATGCACTTGTTATCGATCTCCGTATGGCGAACTTCAAAGTGCAGAGGATTCTAGTAGACAACGGAAGCTCCGTGAACATCCTCTTCCTCTCAGCCTTCCGATGTCTTCAGCTACCTAGGGACCGTCTCAAACCGGCCGGCTACACTCTCCACGGGTTCATGGGAGTGCCAGTAACTATCGAAGGGGTGATAACCCTTGACGTAACTGCTGGCAAAACTCCTACCACCCAGACCGAGCCGATGGACTTTATGGTCGTCGACGTCCCAGCTGCATACAACGTCATTCTAGGCCGACCCGGCTTAGCTGCCCTAGAAGCCGTTCCCTCGGCCTACCACCTCAAGATGAAATTCCCTACCTGGGCAGGAGTAGGGGAGGTCAAGGGCAGTCAGGAAATGGCCCGGAAGTGCTACATAACTTCCACCGGGGGTCTGGTCCTCTCTCTCGAAACTTTAGAAATCCCCCAGGAGGACGTTCGACCAACGTCCGAGCCGGTGGACGAGCTAGAAGAGGTGCTCTTTTCGGAGGATGACCCGAGCAGAAAGTTCTTCATCAGCAAGACCCTCCCTTCTGTTCTATGTTCCGACATAGTGCAGTGCATCAGCGGTAACCGCGACCTTTTTGCCTGGTCCGCCGCTGATATGCCGGGAATTTCCGAGGAGCTTTTCGTCCACCACCTCAGCGTTGAGCCGGGGTCCAAACCGGTCCAACAAAAGAGGCGCAAGTTCGCTCCCGAGCGGCAGCAAGCCATCAAAGAAGAGGTGAAAAAGCTCCTAAAGGCCCGGTTCATATAGGAGGTTAACTACCCGGAATGGCTTTTCAATGTAGTCATGGTCAAAAAGTCGAACGAGACCTGGAGGATATGTATCGATTTCACTTATCTGAACAAGGCCTATCCCAAAGACCCATTCCCTCTTCCAAGCATCGACACCCTCATCGACGCAACTTCGGGACATGAGCTCCTCAGCTTCATGGATGTTTTCTCGGGCTACAATCAGATCCGGATGTTCCCCCCGGATATCCCAAAGACCTCGTTTGTGACCGACCAGGGCCTCTACTGTTACAGAGTGATGCCATTCGGATTGAAGAACGCTGGTGCCACTTACCAACGCCTTGTTAACAAGGTCTTCCAGAGCCAAATATATCGCAATATGGAAGTGTATATCGACGACATGCTTGTAAAGAGCATCTGAGGTACCGACCATGTCGCCGACCTACAGGAGGCATTCGGCGTACTGAGAAAGCACAACATGAGGCTCAACCCAAACAAGTGTGCGTTCCGAGTCTCATCAGGAAAGTTCCTCGGCTTCATGGTCAGCCAGCGAGGAATCAAAGCTAATCCAGAGAAAATCCAGACCATATTAGACATGGCCCCGCCCAAGAATGTTAAGGAAGTTCAGAGGCTGACAGGCCGCCTCGCCGCAATAGGTCGTTTCCTCTCCAAGTCCGGGGAGAAATGCCTCCCCTTCTTCAAGGCTCTCAGAGGGGATAAAGGTTTCGAATGGGGGCAGCAGCAGCAGGAGTCGTTCGACCAGCTAAAGGCTTACCTCGTCAATCCTCCTCTGCACAGCAAGCCTATCCCGGGCGAAACCTTGTACCTCTACTTGGCTGCTTCCGAGCAGACCCTCAGTGCCGTTCTAGTAAGGGAAGAAGAAGGCCCATCTACTATGTAAGCAAGGTGCTCCGCGATGCCGAGCTTCGCTACCCGAAGATAGAAAAGATGGCGTACGCTCTGATCATGGCGGCGAGGAAGCTTCACCCCTACTTCCAGTCCCATTCGGTGGTCGTCCTTACCAACCAACTGCTGAAACAAGTCCTCCACAGACCTGAGACCTCTGGCCGCCTCATGAAATGGTCCATCGAACTAAGCCAGCACGATGTCTCGTACCAGCCCCGGACTGCGATCAAAGCTCAAGCCCTTGCGGAGTTCATCGTCGAGACCACCATTCCCGAGGTCAGCCAGGTGCCGAACGGACCTCCAATTTGGACGGATTTTGTGGACGGTTCCTCTTGCAACGAGGGAAGCGGAGTCGGGATCATTTTGGCAGGTCCAGACGCTTCATCCTCCAGTATGCCCTGCGCATGAACTTCAAGGCCTCGAACAACGAAGCGGAGTATGAAGCACTAATCGCTGGCCTCGGGCTTGCCCGAAGTGCAGGGGCACAACGCCTTCTAATTCATAGTGACTCTCAACTGGTAGTGAATCAAGTCTTGGGCGATTACGAAGCACGGGACGATCGGATGGCAAAGTACCTCGCTAAAGTCCGAACCCTCATGGCCCGGTTCGAAGAAGCGTTCATCCGGCGAATCCCCCGAGAAAAGAATTAACAGGCCGACGCCCTCTCCAAGTTAGCCTCATCCTCCCTCCAATGTCTTGAACAAACCGTCTTGATCGAGGTCCTCTTAAAACCGAGTATAGAAGACGAGACCCTCGACTCGGTGGAGTCGCTGCCGGTCCTACTACAAGATGACTGGATGAAACCGCTGGTCGAATTCCTAAGGGAAGGGTTCCTCCCTGATGACCCTAAGGAGGCTCGCCAAGTAAGGACTAGGGCGGAACGGTACACTCTCGTCGAGGGAATCTTGTACAAACGTTCCTTCTCGCAAGTGGACGGCAGGCCGTACTTGAGGTGCCTCTCCTCAGAACAAGCCGACTACGCCTTACAGGAGCTCCACGAAGGCATCGGCGGAGCACATTCAGGGTCCAGATCACTGGCTCGGAAGGTGTTGAATTACGGTTACTTCTGGCCTACCATCTTCCGAGATGCCGAGCGACACGTTCGGAAATGCGACTCTTGTCAGAAGCATTCAAACGTTCGTCGCCTCCCACAAACTCAGCTCGCCTCCCTATCAAGTCCTATCCCCTTCGCCATGTGGGGAATGGATTTACTAGGGCCATTCCCTCCAGCTCCGGGCCAGTTCAAGTTCCTCGTCGTGGCGATCGACTATTTTTCGAAGTGGATAGAGGCCGAGCCTCTGGCAACGATCACAGAGAACAAGGTGCTCCAGTTCTTCTGGAAGCACGTCATTTGCCGATTCGGTGTTCCCCGAGTCCTCGTAACTGACAACGAAACCCAATTTACTGGGGCCACGTTCCGAGCTCTGTGTGAGGACCTCGCAATCCAGTAACGCTTCTCCTCCGTCTCCCATCCGCAGTCGAATGGCCAAGTCGAAAATGCTAACCGACAGATTCTCGCCGGCATTAAGAAGAGGTTGGACAAGTGCTCCAAAGATTTATGGGTGGATCAGCTCCCCAACGTGCTGTGGAACTATCGCACCACTAAACGGACCCCCACAGGAGAGTCCCCATTTAACCTCACCTATGGGTCCGAGGCGGTGATCCCTCTGGAGGTCGGAATACCTTCTCCTCGCCTTGTAGCCTACAATGAAGAACAGAATGCCAGGGATCTTCGGGCAAACCTAGATCTGATAGACGAGCTGAGGGAAAGAGCATCAATCCGCCAACAGAACTATCGAAGGAGGATCGAGCTGGCGTATAACAAAAAGGTCCGACCTACCGATCTCAAGGAAGGGGACCTAGTCCTCAGAAAGCTAGCTGTCTCCTTCCCTGGTCAGAAGAGCAAGCTGGCTCCAAATTGGGAGGGCCCCTATAGGATCACAAAAGTAGTTCGGTCAAGAGCTTATCGTCTCGAAGACCACGAAGGCAGAGAAATCCCTAGGACCTAGAATGCCGACCATCTTTTGAAGTACCAAGAAGGTGCCCCGGCACCTCTCTAAGTATTTCAGGATGTCGAACCGTTCCTCTCCTACCCCCTGTATTTTCTCTAATTTGTTTCTCATATGTAACAACGGATCGCAACTTTAGAAGCAGCCGACCATCAGTCAATAAAGAAAGTTTTCTCATATTTTACTTGTAAAAACTGTTTACAACTCTCTGCCTTTAATCTTCGCTCTACCGATGGTTCGGAGTCCAACACTTGGCTCGATCCTACTTCGCAAGTTCGCTCGTAAGCGAGCTAGAAGTAGGTCGCCATTCGGAACTGCTCCCACAACCGTTGAACTACTCACCCGATGGTTCGGAGTCCAACACTTGGCTCGATTCTACTTCGCAAATTCGCTCGTAAGCGAGCTAGAAGTAGGTCGCCATTCGGAACTGCTTCCACAACCGTTGAACTACTCTACCGATGGTTCGGAGTCCAACACTTGGCTCGATTCTACTTCGCAAGTTCGCTCGTAAGCGAGCTAGAAGTAGGTCACCATTCGGAACTGCTCCCACAACCGTTGAACTACCCTTCCGATGGTTCGGAGTCCAACACTTGGCTCGATTCTACTTCGCAAGTTCGCTCGTAAGCGAGCTAGAAGTAGGTCGCCATTCGGAACTGCTCCCACAACCGTTGAACTACTCCACCGATGGTTCGGAGTCCAACCTTGGCTCGATTCTACTTCGCAAGTTCGCTCGTAAGCGAGCTAGAAGTAGGTCGCCATTCGGAACTGCTCCCACAACCGTTGAACTACTCACCCGATGGTTCAGAGTCCAACACTTGGCTCGATTCTACTTCGTAAATTCGCTCGTAAGCGAGCTAGAAGTAGGTCGCCATTCGGAACTGCTCCCACAACGTTGAACTACTCTACCGATGGTTCGGAGTCCAACACTTGGCTCGATTCTACTTCGCAAGTTCGCTCGTAAGCGAGCTAGAAGCAGGTCGCCATTCGGAACTGCTCCCACGACCGTTGAGCAACTCTAACGGTGGTTCGGAGTCCAGCGATCGGCTCGACCGCATTCACTCAACACCCCGAGCCGAGCAAACGAGGAACCGACCCTCGTATATGGAGAAAAATTCCGCCGAACCGGTTTCACCGTTAGATCACCTCAAAGTCTGTGCTAGGGCATGATAAGCGGATCAGATCGTGCCACGTGTCCACAAAACGACAAGATAGTGTTTTCTTGGAACTCGTGCCCCCCGCCTCATGATACATACCACGATCATGATCGACCGTCTAGATTGTGCCACGTGGACTGAGTCTGAAGTCCGAGCTATCGCACCTCGGAAGCGCAAAGTCGCCTCGGTATACTCCGAACAAAAAACTAAAGTTCCGCAGATAAAGCACTCGAAGAAGATAACTAGGGGTCCTTATGGTTCGAGTAAGGCAACTACAAAGCAACATCGATTTTATTAAAACAACGTGAAAGATTTACAAGGCAAAGAGTTACATCGAAAAAACGATTTAACAAATTTACACGGTATGTCATTACAACAAGGAGAACGACGCAAGTCTAAAGCTCGATGCAACGCGTTCAATGCCTCATCGGAACAGGGACGTTACGATTTAGAGACAATCGGGGTTTCCGTCTTTTCATCTCCGAGCTTGTCTCTAGGCCGACGAACCGGGACACTCAGCACTATCGGATATAATACGACGTAAGTTAGTCACCTCGATGCTCTTGTCGACCGTGACCCTCTGCAGCTGCTCGACCTTCTTTGCGAGCTCGTCTCGCTCGGCCTGCACCAAGGCTAGCTCCTCCTCCTTCATCGAGAACTCCTCCTCAACTATTCGTAGGTGATGCACCTCGACCAGCAGCTCACTGTACTTCTTCTCTACGTTGAGCGACACTCTCCGGATCAGCTCGATCTCACCCTCGAGTCGAGCCTCGCGAGATTGCTTAAACAACTCGGCACGACGCCGAGCCGCTACGGTATTTGGGGCATGTTCAAGGATCTGAAATACAAGAACGTCACAAATTGGGAGACTACGGACCGATCAAAACACTTGCACAAATTTGAAATAAGAAATAAAATTTTCATTCATAAAGGAAGAAGCGGTGGCCAGTCTGCAAAAAGGCATTACATTTTTAAAAGAAGAAAAAAGATTACAAAAAGACGAGGAGATCAGGGGTCCACCTGCATCGTCGGCTCAACCACAGGCGCTTCGCCAGACGGCCCCTCATCTCCCACCCCGACCTGGGGGTTTGTCACATCCACCTCGGCAACCACCTCCTCATCGTCGTCGTCCTCTCCTTCGTCACCTTCACCTTCCTCCTCCTCGCCATCTGGTGCGGATCCGGGCCACAGCCTGTAGCCGACCCGCTGAAAGCCGGGGACGCGGTCCTGGACATGGTCGAGCGCCCTCTGGTAGGACCTCTCCATGTTCGTGGCCATATGCTCCTTCGCCTCGGCCTCCACCTCGGCCCTGATCTTCGTCGCCAAGGCGTCCTTCTCCGCCTTCGTCTCAGACAGAGCCTTAGCCGATGCCGCCAGCTCCTCGGCAGCCTTAGCGACCTTGGCGACCTCTTCGGCGAGCCGCCCCTTAGTCCGCTCCAGGTCCGCCTCAAGGTCGGCGACCCGGACCTCCAAGCCATCGGCTTGCCTCTGCTCCGCTTCGAGCTGCCGAACCGCCTTCACCTTGTCCGCCCTGTCCTTATCACAGGTGGCCTTCAACTCCTTCTCCTGTTCGGCGAACGCTTCAAGGAGGTGGTTGAAGTGACAAGTAGCCTGTCGAAACGAAAAGATAGAACAAAGTGAGTGCAGGACGGAAGACTTGAAAAAATTCTACAGAAAAGGTACACGCGACTTACCGATACAAGCAACCGAGCGACCTCATAAGTGTCGTCGCCAACCGTCCCCGCCTTCAGCGCGGCTCGGTCCTTCGGGGTCGCCAAGTACTTCACGGCCTGCATCGACATCTGCGAATTCCCGAGGAAGCCATCGTGTTTCTTGACCCGCCAGTCCGGAATGAACAGTTGCTTATGTTGTTCGGTCAAGATCACCTCAGCCTCAGTGGTCAGCGGCAGAGCCTGAACCGACAACGCCGCCAAGACGTCGAAGGCCTCACCAGCCGCGAAAGAAGCAGCAAGAGCCGAAGACTCGGCGATAACAACCACCGTTGGCGAGGGGACCTCAGCGACGGGGGGAGGCAGAATAACTGCCGAAGCTACCTTGGGAGGCTGACCTGACGAGGCGGTCATGCTCGGCCTCTTCCTCTTCCTTCCATCGGCCACCTTACCCTTCTCGTTCATCATGGCCGTAAAGTCCATCTTCGGCGCTTCTGTACCAAACAACAAACAAATTGAAAGTTAATGAAACGAGCTAAAAACTTGAGAAAAAAAATTTTTTGCGAGATGTCAGGAGCGTACTCGGGTCGATCGGACTAAGGCCTAACCCGTGTAGCACCTCCTCGGTCATCTCCCTCCAGCTCAACATCGGGAGGGCCATGATCTTCCCCACCACTTCCTCCTCAGCCGCAGACAGTTTCGGGTCGGCCCTCGCGAACTTTGGCACCTCTACCTTCCACCGGCTCGGAACTTGCAGCATCGATGGCTCCCTCAATATGAAGAACTTCTCCTTCCAGCCTTTGATTGAGTTCGGGTTTTCTATAATCTGAATGCCTTTCCTTGGCGCCAGGTAGTAGCGATGCTCAGTCTTGTGCATCCGGTTTATCCGATACATGCTTCGGAAGATCGTCAGGTCTGGTTCGACCTCGGCATTGTGGCACTGCAGTAGGAAGGCGTTCACATGGCGCCACGTGTTTGGCATAAATTAGGTCGGTGCAAGGCAATACCACCCGAGGACCTGACAAATGAAAGGGTGCAGGGGAAAGCGTAGTCCGGCGTTCAGAGAGTCGTAGTCGAACATGCACATATCCGACGACGACAGCTTGGAGTTCGCTCGCATCCCAGGGCCGGGGAGAATGAGCTTGTACTCCGGAGGGATGGCGAACCCTTTTCTGATCCGGAGCAGGTCCTTCTCGGACAGCACCGATCCAATCTCGTCAGCCTCGGTGGTCAGAACCGGGTTGTTCTCTTCGTAAACTTCCGACCGACCTATGATTGCCTTCTTCATAAGGTTGCCCTCGTATTGCCTAACCCCAGCATGCCCGGACAGTACACAAGGGTACCGGCCCATCTCAGGGGCTTGCCTCGGATTCTCCACAATCTCCTCGACTACAGGAGATTGGGCCACTACCCTCTTCTTCTTCTTCTTTGCCTCGGCCACAGACGGCTCGGCCACCTGCTTCCCCTTCCTTCGGATCTCCATCTGCCTCCTCTCCTCGGCACCACTATTGCCCGAGGACGAGGCCTCACTCCCCGAGTCAACCCTTGACATCTCTAGAAAAAGGCTAAGGCAAGTAAACTGACCTTGAAGTGACGTTCACGGTCGGAATAAGATCGCCGGAAATCGCCTGGCCCATGCTACAGCTAACGTAACCGCCTTGGAGCAAAAATTGCCGCTAGCAGAGAATGCAGAGAGTGAAAGTGAAAGTTTGGATTAAAAAGTGAAATGAACTTGGGGGTGGGGGAGTGAGAGCTTATAACCTAGTGTGATGTTGGGCTTCCTTGGGAATCTAAAAAGCCCACTAAGAGGCCAAAGCGCCAAGTGGAGAGTTGCGACGTTTCGAAAGCAAAGACTCCTCAAATCACTTAAGTCCACGACTCGGCCACCGGTCTGCCGAGCCGGGCTATCGAGCATCTTGGCTGAGCAACCGAGCTACTGAGTCCCTTCAAAACTCCATACCTCGGCTAAATGGCACCGAGCCTCCGAACCGAGGGGACAAGGAACCGACCCTCATATATGGAGAAAAATCCTAACGAGGCTGAATCATCGTCGGATCTCTCCAAAATTCGTGTCAAGACACGATGGACGGTTCAGATTGCGCCACGCTCACAAAACGACAAAATAACGTTTTCTTGTTATCTGAACCCAGTCCTCGTGATTCCCGCAATGATGGACGCTCCAGATCTGACCACGTGTACCTTCCGAGCTTCCTGCCGAGCTACTGAACAGCCTAGGCTAAGCAGCCGAGCCACTAGATCGGAGGGTGGCGACGCTCTAGAGCCAAGATGCTTCAAAACGTCTAACTCCATACCCCGGCTAAATGGCACCAAGCCTCCGAACCGAGGGGACGAGGAACCGACCCTCATATATGGAGAAAAATCCTACCGAGGCTGAATCATCATCGGATCTCTCCATAATTTGTGTCAAGACACGATGGACGGTTCAGATTGCGCCACGCTCACACAACGACAAAATAACGTTTTCTCGTGATCTGAACCCATTCCTCGTGATTCCCGCAAAGATGGACGCTCCAGATCTGACCACGTGTACCTTCCGAGCTTCCTGCCACCAGTCTGCTTAGCCGAGCTACTGAACAGCCTAGGCTAAGCAGCCGAGCCACTAGGTCGGAGGGTGGCGACGCTCCAGTGCCAAGATGCTTCAAAACGTCTAACTCTATACCTCGGCTAACTGGCACCGAGCGTCCAAACCGAGGGGACGAGGAACCGACCCTCGTATATGGAGAAAAAATCCACCAACCCTCCTCAGCCGTTGGATCTTGTCAAAAAACACGCTCGTCATGATGGACGGCTCAGATCTTGCCACGTTCACTAAACGACAAGATAACGTTTTTTGGGGATTCGCGGCGAGATTGACGCTCAGGATCATGCCACGTAGTTCGGCCGATTCCGAGCTATGCGCCGAGCTGTCGAGCCGAGGGGACGAGGAACCGACCCTCGTATATGGGGAAAAAATCCGCCGACCCTCCTCAGCCGTTGGATCTTGTCAAAAAACGCACTCGTCATGATGGACAGCTCAGATCTTGCCACGTTCGCTAAACGACAAGATAGCGTTTTTTGGGGATCCGCGCTGAGATGGATGCCCAGGATCATGCCACGTAGTTCAGCTGATTCCGAGCTGCCGAGCCGAGGGGACAAGGAACCGACCCTTGTATATGGAGAAAAAATCCACCGACCCTCCTCAGCCGTTGGATCTTGTCAAAAAACGCGCTCGTCATGATGGACGGCTCAGATCTTGCTACGTTCGCTAAACGACAAGATAGCGCTTTTTGGGGATCCGTGCTAAAATGGATGCTCAGGATCACGCCACGTAGTTTGGCAGATTCTGAGCCATGTGCCGAGCTGCCGAGCCGAGGAGACGAGGAACCGATCCTCGTATACGAAGAAACTATCTGCCGAGGAAGGCGGATCGTCCGATCACCCAGAAAATCGCGCTCGGCGCTGATAGAGGGCCCAAATCGCGCCACGCCATAAATCGGTATTAAAAATTAGTTTTTATTTATTTTAATCGTTTTATCTATTTAAAAATTGTGAAAAAATTACTAAAAATTTGGGAAAACTAACTAAAAATTCTAGGCAATAATTGTGAATTCGGGGGTAGATTTTTGGGCCCCTGAACGAACAATTAATGCCTGGAACGCTTTGTTAATACCCCCCGAACGACTAGTTAACACTTCGCAAAATTAAATACATAATCCGAAAAAATAGATAGAAATCACCCAACGGCCAGAAAAGCCCAAGAACAACTGAGGATGCAACCAGCTTGAAGAATCGCCACACTACCTCCTTCAAAGATTCAAAGACCATCCGTTTGGACTCTGATACAACCCCGCCAGCCATTAAAAACAGTAAAACTACTCCTCAAAGGCTGATCAAACTCAGTCTTTAGGAGTGGGGGGCTCGTGATATGGCTAAAAGTGAGGTTAAATCGGAACCGCCCAAATCGAGCACGAATCTTAAAGCCCATGGGTAAAACGGTAATCTCACATACAGATGGGTTCGAAACGGGTACTGGATCTCCTTCTCACAGATCCGATAACCCGCGAACGAATCTACCTCAGCTGGATACGGGTCCCGACCCGATTCAGACCCAGTCCGGCTGGATAGAATCAGGGTCTCTGATTAGGCCAAATCAACGGGCCTGATTCGCCATTATCCTCCCACCGGGAATTAGGGGTAACAGATTCCTAATCTGGCTATGAGAATTTTACTCCTTATCAAATCACATGAATTACTACCTTCCGAATCTGATCCCTAAGGCGGCTATAAATACCCCCCACCTACCACTGTTACAAGGTAATCACTCTTTTTCCTATTAACGCTCTTTCTTAATCATTCCTGGTTACTGACTAGAGCGTCGGAGGGTGCGTCGCCGGGATCAACCCCGGTGTCTCGCACTTCCCTGCAGGTGAACGGAGGGAGTCAACGATCGAACTCCGGCGGAACAGGTTGGGTGTTTGCTATTCAGGTTTTCTACGAGTCCACAAATTCTATCTGTTTACCCCCACACCAGATTCAGCGGTAACAGTATGCAAGACATAATCCTCACAAGAATGTGATTTGACATACAGAAATATGATAAAATAAGAGCATCCAAATTAAATATAAACCCAAAAGAGATATTTAAACTTCCAATATTTGAAAGTAAAAAATACCATCATAATAGCCAGAAATAATGAACAACATATAGAAATTGAAAGGAAAAACCATAATTCAATTAATAACAGAAAAAATAATAAAACAAGAGATGGAAAGAAAATGAGAAAACCAGAAAAACATTAAGACATACATTTAGGAGCAGTGCAAATAATAATAAAAGCTTATTTTAAGGAAGGAATAAATACACCCCTAGAAATATACCTAATGGATAATAGAATAATGTCAATAAACAAGATGCCTTAATAGAAATAGTACAAGGAAACCTAATGTATCAAAAGATATAATTTACAATAAACCTAATTTCTCTATAAGTATGGCCGAAGAAAATAAGGACCAAAGTTTAATCATGTACCACAGATTATCAGGAATAGAAATGATAGAGAAAAGTAAAGTTATGAGTATACAAATAAAAAATATTTATGCCTTCACTAGTAAGCATGAAGTAGATAAAACCGCTATTCAGAAAAATTATAAGATACAAACCAGCTACAGAAAACCATGAAATGACTATACCCAATTATATAGAGTTTGACTATAATAAACCAAAAGAAATTATAAAAAGAAAACCACCACAAATAATGTTCGGAAAGAGATCACTATCAATAAGAAACAAACAACAAGCATTGGAATTAATATCAATAATAAATACATTAGACAATCAAAATAATAACCAATTTAAAATAAAAAAAGAATATTATGACACTGGAAAATGGAATAAACAAGTAGCCTTGGTAGATATAGGAGGTACTAATTCACATATTAAACAAACAAATATAAAAACAACAGAATTAATATCATTAGAAAATCTATATTACTACTTAGACTATTACAATAATAGACATCCAATTGTGCATAAAATAATACTACCACTAAGGATAAATGGTAGAAATAAAATGTTATTACATTTACATGTAGACCCAGAACACAGTGTTAATGAAATATTATTAGGAACTGACTTACTTACATATGTACAACCTTACTCAATTCAAGAAGAAAAAATAGTAATAACAGTAAACAATGAAAGTATAGTAATAAATAGAATATGGTGTAAATGAATCCATTAAAAGCAACAAAAAATACACTATACATACTAACAGAATTTGTCTACAAAGGTTACAAATCAAGAAACTATCATAGTCTAGTAGACTCTGGAGAAGAAACTAGCTTATGCCGTTAAAAAATACTACCTAGATGGAAACAAGATGGATATAATAAAAAGGCGATAACTGGATTAATTGGACAAACCGTTATACTTGATAGATATCAACAAAATGTTAATATACAAATAGAAAATTACATACAAAAATTACCAATAATATACCAGTTTGATGATATGAATAATGATGTACTATTAGGAAATGACTTTTTTCAACAATACTATCCTATAACGATATCACACAAATCTTTTATATTTACAACTCCTTGTCAACACCAAGCATTAGCAATAAGAATAACACAACCTTATTCTAGGACAGACTTGTCACATATCAGAGTTTCTTCAACCCAACGTGGTGAATATCAATATTTACCAAATAAAACTAGAATACAACAAGTCCAAGAAATAAATACAAAATAAATTTTATAAAAACAATTAGAAGATCGATTTGTGCAGAGAGGACCCCTTAGCAAAATGGGACTTAAGTAAACCCACAACACATATAGAGTTAATAGATAAGAACAAAATAATAAAAATCAAACCTATAAGACACACTCCAACATATTTAGAAGAGTTCAAAATATATATAAAAGAACTAATGAAAAATAATTACATAAGAAAATTACAAAGTTCATATTCATCACCAGCATTTATAGTAAGAAAATATCCAGAAGAAAAAAGAGGCAAATCTCGAATGACAGTAAATTATAAGGAATTGAAAAAAAATACTAAGAGATTTGGATATCCACTACCAGATATGCAAATAATACTTAACACAGTAAGAATAAGAAAAATATATTCGAAATTCTATTGTAAATCAGGATTTTACCACGTAAAACTAACAGAAGACTCAAAATAGTTAACAACATTTAGCAAACCTCAATGATTCTATGAATATTTATTACCATTCGGATATAAAAACAGTCCAGGAATATTTCAAGAATCTATGGATAAGATATTTGAAAAATACAATAATTTTATATTAGTATATGTAGATGATATTCTAATAGGATCCGAAAACGAAGAACAACATAAAGAGCATTTACTAAAATTTATAGAAACAGTAAAAAATGCAGGTATTATACTATCAAAAAAGAAAATCAAATTGTTCAAGACTAAGATAGAATTCTTACGAACAAAATTATCACATGATGGAATAGAACTACAGCCACATATAGCAGAAAAAATAAAGACATTTTCTAATGTCCTAAAAAAAAAGAGAAGTACAATCTATAACCAGACTACTAAATCAAACAAGAGGATAGATACCAAATTTATCAGCAAAAATAAATTGGTTACAACAATAACTAAAAACTTAAAATATTAAAACAACAAACTTCAAAATAAAATAAGCTAAGATTACTCATTAAAGAATATTCATGAATAATAAAAATAGATGCATGTAAAAATAATTGGGGAGCGGTATTAAAATTCATTGAAATAGATGAAAAAGATGAAAGACTAGCCAGATATACTAGTGGATCAATCACACAGACCCAACAAAATTAGCACATAAATGAAAAAGAAATACTAGCAATCTTAAAAGCTATAAAAAAGTTTGAATTATTCATAATACATACGAAATTCACAGTAAGGACAGATAATACACAAGTAAAGAGTTGGATTAACAAAATAATAGACCCAACTATAACAAATATAAGACTGATAAAATGGTAAATGGAGTTAGCACATTACGACTTCTCAATAGAAAATATAAAAGGAAAAGATAACATCCCAGCAGATTTCTTATCAAGAAACTAATAATTTTATTTTTACAGGATGGAAAATAGAGTTCAGCATATAGAACATGATATAGTCTACCTAAAGGAGACTGTGGAGTAATTAACCAACTACAACTGCAAATATGTGGTCTTCAAAGTATATTTTACCAACATATAAATGCAGAACATATTGAAAAAATGAGTGAAGGGAGTGAACATATTAACCCAAAAAATACAAGTGAGTTCACAAAAATAGCCACACAAGAGAGAAACTCCACATCCATACAACCTACTACCTACAAAGAGAGTTTACTCTCAGATCCTTCAAAATACTCCAAGAATGGTTTATTTGTATAATATATTAAGAAATTATGCCAGACCACTCAGGTCAACCAATTTATCCAAACTATTTCTCAACAATATATTAACAAAGCGATCATACTACCAGGAGCAAATCCAAAGATAGTAAGAGTATTGTTCGAAAGAGGACTTATCCACTGCATATAAACCCATCCTGAAAATGTGAAGAACTTAGCCAGCTACCATGAGAAGTATATAAATTTGCTAAGAGTTATTTTGGTCTTACAAAAGGCCTCCAAAATATATGTCCGGGTATTTTCAGTTATTCCAGAATTTCTTAAAGATGATGAAGGACTACCCGCTGAGCATATTATAAAGATAGGGATGACTACACAAATTCTGTTAGGAGCAACCAATATTATACCATATAAAAATGAAGAATTTGAAAAATTGATCCCAGAAAGAAGAGCTATGAAATTTAGAATAATGTATTATGAACTAAAGGACATTTAAAATAAAGGCAGTAACATATGGATCTATGATAGCCCTGATCCACAAAAATTAATGATTATAACATAGCAAAGATTAAACAACCACAGTCAAAGAAAGAAGTCTTTGACAGCTAGTACCAAATTCTACATAAAGAAGCCATTACAATGACAGAAGAGACAGTCGTCCACTACTGTAGAATGATAAGGATGGAACCACAACATAAATGCAGATAATGCGGAAAAGAACAAGATAAGGCTGACGAAAAGCTATTTCTGATGTGAAGCAGGTGAAGAGGTTGGCA
This sequence comes from Hemerocallis citrina, assembly GCA_017893485.1. Classification (NCBI taxonomy): domain Eukaryota; kingdom Viridiplantae; phylum Streptophyta; class Magnoliopsida; order Asparagales; family Asphodelaceae; genus Hemerocallis; species Hemerocallis citrina. The sequence goes on from CM030359.1 coordinate 397,820,970, forward strand.
AGAAAAGAATCTTTAACGTAAGCAGTGACATAATAGGCTCAATTATTCATCTATGATGTATGCAGTGATGTAATGAGAACAATAATTGTAACTGAAGTAAAGCCATCTTTTCTTCTATAAAAGGGAAGGCTGAGTAAGAGAGAAAGCAGACATCTAAAAGAGAGAAATTCCATATAAGTTTCTAAGGAATGTTTGGTCTGTAAGTAGATTGAGAGGCATAAAATAATTATATTTCTATGAGTTCTGCTACTAGTTCTAATACAAAATAAGGTATGAAAAACTAATTTTCTTTACTTAGGGAGAGTTTTGTAAGGCTCTGCCTGAAGGATGTTACAAAAACACTCATTTGTAACTTTTTATAGTTAGACTATACACCTTGTAGCCAGAAACAAGCTAGGTTGTGGTTTCCTGTATCGAAGTGCTACTAGTTGTTCCAAACATATTTCTCGGATGAAACTCTCTTGAAGAGCATAGTAATCCTGAGATGAGAGGAACGTAAAAGGAGCATTGAAATCGGGTTGCATAGCAGAGGTATTTTATCCAGTGGTAATAACTGATATAGAGCATCTCAAAGAAGTTTAACTAGGTCGGAAGCATGATGAACCATTTTGTTTGGATTTTTTGGATATCCTTAGAAATCTCTCCCTACTCATGATTTCATACTTATTGTTTTAAATAAAAAATCACTAAAAAAATAATAATGGATAATAATAGTTTTAGTCTTGCTTCAGAAATTTATGAATTAATGATTAATTATCAAGAAAATGATAGAATGGTGGTCTTTGATATATATTACCCTGAAAGAGTAACAAGCATGAATGATATTTATGAATTTAAATTATTCTTCTTTAGCATATAGAGAGTAATAATTATAACAATAAACCAAATTAATCCTGGAGAAACTAGTAATATAAGTGTCCAAATAATTGATGATCTAACTTACTTTGAAAGATCTTTATTATTTTATGAAAATGGAGAATTTAGGAGTTACATATAGAGTCATACAATAGCCTATCGACAATTTTTGGAAGAAAATGAACATGTTAAGGAAAGAAATATGGAAGAACCCGAAGAACCCCCATATGATAATGATAGTGAATTATCTGAAACAGAATCAGAGTCTACGAGATGTTTTGGAATTATGCTTAATTATTTTGATATGCTGGAGAATGATAATGTAATTGATTTTGAAGAATACTATTTTACAGAAGGATATCACCTTTAAAGAAGTTTTTTGATACTTTTTTGTTCTCTTTTTACAGGCATTCACTAAATATTTCACGTTTCGCAGCCACTTGATTACAGAGCCAGTTCAGAGTAAGTAATTTTTACTTAATTTCTGATTTTTTTTTCAAATTAATCACTAATTTATAAGCTATAGAATAGAAAACAAAAATTTTAAAGTAGAAATTATCCTAAAACCCAAAAATTTTTTAGAATTTAATAAAAGGTCACACATCCTATAGAAAGTATTATAGAAAGTGTACGATAGAAATTTAATAAAGAACTAGATCATATTGATAAATATTTTTCAAACTGGGTCGTTTCGACAAATATCCTTAAAAGTGGATTAATATGCTACAACCACTACCCGATTTTATTACATTTTTCTTCACTACCTTAGGTGGCACACTTCAATAGGTGGAAGAAGAGAGCGTAGGTGGAGAAACTCTCCAATAGAAGTGCGTCAACTAAGATAATGAAAAGAAATATAGTAAAATTGGTAGGGGATGAAGCACTAATCTAAAAAGTGAGGCAGCGAGATAATTAGCTCTTGAATGTGCAGCTGAATTACTGTAGCATATAGAAAACAAAAGATACCAACCAACTGCCAGACCAGTTAGCTACCAACTACCAACCCAACAAGAAGCCACGGGAAGGTAGCTTCTGGTCTCCTTAGCTTCATCAACCTGAATCATTTCACCACTGTACTAATTAAGATGTTTTTCAACGCACAATTGCATGCATGGTATATTACCAGACATGGAAATACCTGCTAAGAGCATCTGTAGTCGTTTGGCTATTTAGCCAAAATTTTCAAAAATTAGTTCGGAACGTCCTGCAGTCATTGACTATTTAGTCATTTTTTCCATTTTTTGTGAACAGTACTCAGCTATATCTGGTAGTCGATTTGGCTAGATGAAAAAAATAGCTTGATGAAACATTATTTTTCGTTTAAAGATCGGATGATGTATAATTTACCGTCTGAATTTTTTTTAAATAAAATAAACGGACGGTAAATTATACATCGTCGCTTAACTTTTTTATAAAAAAAATTTACGGGACAAGATATTATACACCGTCCGAAATTTTTTTTTATAAAAGTTTCGGGACGGTACATAATCCCCCGTGCCTCTCACTTTTCCAAAAACGAAACATAATCCCCCGTCCTAGGATCCAGCAGACTTCTCCTATTTTTTTGGTTTTAAAATGTCACTATCAGACACTGGGCTAATTTTTTTTTAGGATTTTCTTTTAAAAACGCCAGGCGGAAAATAATCTACCGTCCAACCTATCAAGATTTTTAAAAGCCAAATTTTGACTTTAACGACTACAGGTGAAAGCTATTTTTACTATTGGTTATATGCCAAATAGCCGAAACTTGGCTTTAACGACTAAAGATGCTCTAAGCAGGGTAAAATTGTCATTTTATAAATTATATACATGATAAGGTTTGCATAAGCAATTCCGATCAAATTAAAGTTCAACCAAATAGACTTTTTTTGTGTGTGAATAAAAGGTGATAAACGGTCACCAACTTCATTAATGAACTTTTAACAAAACAGTAGTATCAAGATATTATAGTCCACATCGAAATAAACAAGCTAAACATTGAAGATTCCGAAATCAAAAGCCTCCTACACAAATATTTCTACTAAAAGCATGATAATTGATACAAATGCCGCATCCTTGGCCCCTCCCCCATAAACCAACACAAGCCTAGGTGTCGACTCGCTGCAGCTGATCACGCACACCCACAGACAAACCTTCTCTAATCCTCCGCTCCATATGTATCCTCTTCCTCATCCCTGTATGACCTGCCTATGCATTAATTAGTCCAAAAATTTTATGCATCAAGACACAATCTACAAATGTGATTGCGAAACAAGAATCATTCCAGTCTAGTAAAATGTTTCACAGGGTAGCGGCAACGGAAATATTCCACACGACTATGTTCTCTCTCGACAGCTTTTTCTCTCCACCGACCCAGATGTCTGTAGTAGTTGTAGGACATTCTAATAAACCAAAACCCAAGCAAACAACCTCCTAAGCTAGCTTAGACATAGGGCACGAGAAAATGATATGAGTTGTGTCATCGTGACCTAAATTGCACCTAGAACATCTATCGTCTACAAGAATGTTATGAATCCTAATATTCACTTTAGAGATAATAGAGTTGTTCGCTGTTAGCCAAAGGAATGCCCTCACTTTTATTGGTACCTGTGTTTTCCAAACTGTGTCCCCTTTTCTGCATCTCAACCCGTCATCGTTCAATCACTTATACATTGAAATCACCATGAACACCCCATTATATTCTAAACCCCAAATTTGTTCATCTTCTTCTCCGCTCCCCCTTTGTCCAAGTTCTTTAATAAAGTTCACCATCAATCGAATATGCTCCTGTTTTCCATGGGAACGGTTGATGCTAAGATCACTTCTTATTCGCCCTGCCCCCATACATCTGCCACTAAGGCGTCTACATGACGCGCCTCATAAGAAAAATTCGAAATAGTGATTGGAACGTTTTATTTTCGCACCACTTATCTTTTAAAAACCTAGTATCCTTCCTATTACTATTATATTTTTCTTTTGGGGGAAAAGTTGCTGTAGAGTATGGCCATTTTGTTTGATTAAAGAGAATATAATGTAGCAAAGTTCTGAAACTGAAAGAGCTACTTGAGGATTAAGAGATTACCATATTTGTAGTCTAGATATAAGGTCGATCGAGTTGTTTGGAAAGTAAATATAATTTCCTGAATGTATGTTCACATCTCGGATAGGTTGGCAGGATACGAGCTTGCACCCTAAGTTCTAACCTAACGTTTCGTGCAATTCACCCAGTTAGGTAGAGTCTACACAATTTGGAAGGTACCTGCAAGTTATGTCAGCTAGCAATTTCGACACTAGTATGTGTCGTTTTGACACCAGCAACACCATTACCAACAGCAAAGACAACAAGACTACTTTCCAATCTCACTCCCCTTCTCAACACCATTATAAATGGTGGGACTCCTCTTCTCCTTCCCCTTTCACTTTCGCTTTCCCCCTCTCTCCCTCTCACTCCCGAAACCCTAAAATCCTAGATCCCAATTTAAAACCTTTAGACTCTCTTGTTTCATATCCCAAACAAATTCATAAAATACTCATTCTTAAACCCTAATTGTCATTCCATCCTCTCTCTCGTTCACTTGGATTTTGACGTTGATTTTTCTACAACTCACCTCATATTCGAAATTATGGTAGGTATTCGGAAACTCTTAATTCCTTTCGAAATATTCACTTTGTTGATGGAAATTTATATTGACAATGTAGTATATGAGATGTTCTGGAGATTGATATGAGTAATAGTACGAATGGATGAGAATAGATTTTGGGTATACTATAATTGACAATGTAATATATTAGATGTTGGAGAAAAATTGAATAAACTAGAATTGCTATATTTTAAAAGTTAAGCAGATTTATGTTTATGTATGAATGAATGTTGATAAAAGATATGTTTATATATAAATGTAGTGTATAGAGATGCTGTGGTGGAGATTGTTATAAGTGGTAGTTTGATACGAGTATTGCCTAGTATTTGGAAGCTTAATTTGCTCAATATATAGCTCCAATGCATTCCAACTACAATTTGGATCTAGTGTCATAGCAATCATTGATCTTACTGTATTATCATTATCTACAGGCACCACCACGAAATATTATCCTTCTCCTTTACCGGCAACATAACGGGCTTTAATTTTGACACTCCATTCACATCTATCCCATTTCGTAATTTCAAATATCTTATCTACTAGTTGTGAATATATAAAGTTAAGGGAGTCCAAATAATGACCGGCTCAACATCACTATAACAATATCCTATCTTCGGATATCGAATTATTTCACCATCAAAATATAACCAAATAGATATATCATAATCTATACCTAAACATAAATGGACGAATATTCATTAACTACTCACAAGCATAACCTATGCATGCATATAAAATTTATGGTTATAAAAATACTTTCAAATTAGACCGTAACTTGGATAGCTTGAAAATACGACGTGGATGAAGAATGATATGACTATAGATAATGTTGGAGATTTTTCAGAATGGGGAGTTGAATTTCGGTGGGAGAGGGAAAGGATGTAGAAGATATGAAGTTTGAAAGGAAACAAGTGTGGGATTTTGGATTTTAGGGTTTTGGGTTCGGAAGTGGGGGAAAATAAATCTTAAGTGAAAGGGGAAGGAGAAAATGGGACCACTATTTATATGTAATCACTATTATAATTGACGTCGCTTTTAGAAAACTGGCATTAGTAATGAGAATGTCGTTTTTGGGGAAAGCGACATAAGTAACATGATGTCATCACACTTGCATTTTTTCCTAAGTCAGAAAGTTAACGATTAGAAAGTGAACTAATGTCGTTACTCCAAAATGTGGTATGTGATTTTTTTTTATTTACAGATGTCGCTATTGAAACAATGACATATAAATAACTTATGCCATTGTTTTTTATAGCGGTTTATAATTACGTGTTCAAAATTAGGTCAGTTAGAATAAATATTTTTAAAAGTAGATTAGTTTGGTCAATATTTTCAAAAGGTGGGTCAGTACGAAAACAAATTCCTTAACAAACTACATATATACCTAGGGAACATGTTAGTTTTATACTTCGAGAGAAACAGAAAGTGAAAGAGACGGAGATGGAGAAAAATAATTAATTATACAGGAGAGGAAAAGGACATGCAGACAAATTCGAGTAATTATCTACAACTAACGAACTCATGCATGCACTCACTTCTCAAACCACCAGTCTTCCCTGTACGAATCGAATACCTAGCTACAGTAAGCACCACCCTTCCTTCTTTTTTTGATGATAACCACCCTTCCTTCTTGATCACTCTAGATCTGTCTCTATGGCTATAAGTAATGCATATTCAATTCCCTATTCCCCGGATTGCTCGCGCTCTCTCTCTCTCTCTCTCCATATTACAATGAGGAATCATTGCTGTGATAAGAAGAAGAACAGCAGAGGATCACGAGGAACGCAAGATCAGAAGTTAATCGACATCGTACATGCTCATGGAGATCAAGGCAATTGGGAATCTATTCCTAGGGCTGCAGGTCCTTCTAAATCTCTATTTCTATATGGAATACAAGTTTTCTATTAGATTAAGAAATTTAGATTTATAGTGATTAGACGAAGAATACGTGTAAACTTTGTTTTTTAATATAATCAAACCATCCTGTCTTGGATCAATGGTTGCAAGAATATATGTGTTAGAACATTTGATTCCCTTTTCTACTAGGATCTTGTTAAGTTAAGCGATACATTCAACACAAACTACCAAACACACCCAAACACAAAAATTTGTTCCGATTGAGGCTTTATGTCATTCAACTAGAGAAGATACAAGAATATTATAACTCACCACGGCCCTCTCTCAAGCTTCACCAGAAAATACTAGTTGTTTACAATTGAAGAACCTCTCAAACTTTTTTTAATAAAGGCTCTCTATCTTTGCTCTCAATGGATGCCAATTACAAAAATATATAGAGATCTAGAGAAACCCTATTTTGATATCATGATACAATAGCCATTAGATATTATTGAAGAGATAGCCCTATAAGAGCCGTACGATGAAACTTGAAAAGCAAGTTCGGACTTCTAACGAATCACTTAGACTTGCACCAGAAATCTGCATCAGCCACGCTCGGTCGACCGTACATAGTTGCGGTCGACCGCAATCACTCAGATTGAAACCCGAGAGGGGGACAGTCGACCACACAGTCGACTGTCCACCTCTCTGTTGTTGTTGCTACTAGCTGACTATTTTTTTCTTGCTTCTACCCTATCTCCGATTGTCTCGATTCCTCCATTGCTTCATCGTCTTTGTATCTAACATAGTATGCAAGACATAAACCCAACAATCTCCATCTTGAATTGCATACTATGAAACAACACATGTGACTTAAAACATTCTAGTCTTATTCTCTTTTTGTAAACAACTCGGTTCTGTGGCTTATTGTGCTAGTTAAATCTACCTCCACATATTTTTCTTCAGTCATATGCCCCCTTCAAGGACACACCCCAGTGGGCGTTGACACGAAGATGCCACCCCCCGCATGAACTCCACCTCCCCCGAGACACTCTCCACCTCTTGACGATATTCGAACGTGTAACGCCCCTCACCTATACCATCCATTTAATTCACATTTCAATATATATATATTTAACCATACCATCCTGATGCTTTTAATCTTTAATCCAAACACCCCATTTTCTATTCAACATATTATATATATATATATATATATATATATATATATATATATAGGGAAAGCTTCGGTTGTGTACTACCTCTAGTACACATGGCGTGTGCGCTAGGCCTTCGGGCGTTTATATCGACGATCCGAACTGTTCACATTGATCTACATATCTAAATTAGTCTAAATATGTAAAATCAAATAATTTGAAATTTATTTACCCATCCATCATGTGACTATAAAAAACAATGATTTTCAGTCATACAATTTTGTAACACTTCAATGGACCGAAGCTTTCCCTATATATATATTTGAAATTACCGGGGTGTTACACACCTCCCTTCAGAAATCAGCATCCTCGCTGAGCACGGGCATGCACAATCTAGTGCAGGATCTCCTTTCTAGCCGTTGTAGAGCATCTGCTCTTCTATCCGTCCGATTATTTATAATCACGGAGTACACCGCCCAATCAATCATAATTTCGGATTTAATTAAGCCGCTCTCATATCCGCCCAACTAATTATGATCCCGGAGTACACCGCCCGATCAATAACAGTCCCAGATTTAATTTAGGGCTGACGACAGTTCCGGAGTACACCGCCCGACTGGGTCTATAGTTTCGGAGTACACCGCCCGACTGTATGTCCCACACCCGGTGTCGAAAGTCGACTATGATACCATTTGTAACGCCCCTCACCTATACCATCCATTTAATTCACATTTCAATATATATATATTTAACCATACCATCCTGATGCTTTTAATCTTTAATCCAAACACCCCATTTTCTATTCAACATATTATATATATATATATCCATTTTCTATTCAACATATTATATATATATATATATATATATATATATATATATATATATATATATATATATATATATATATATATATATATATATATATATATATTTGAAATTACCGGGGTGTTACAGAACGTCATAACCTTACTCAGATAATTCTAGTGACGAAAAACTAGATAACGCTTTAGGAATATAGAGTTTAGAATGTAACACCCTGCGTTAAAAAAGTAAAAATAAAAATAATATATATATAGTAGTATATATAAGATATAAAAAAAGGTGAAGGCATAGCATGAAAATATAATGGAAATGAGGTGCGGGCCCACGATAAAAGAGTATACGGCACTTTGTGTTGTTTGTTCCTTGAAGTGATGACGTCACCTGGTGCATGTGGGGGCCCACCTGCATTGATTTCGGAAATGGAAAGACTGGGAGAGAAGTTGAGAACTTTATCCCATATCGGTAAATTGAAGAATAAAATATTATATAAATAGTATTAGCCAAGGATCAAGAGTCACCTAATCAGTTAAGTAACTTTTGAGAGGCAGCCTGTGGTGGGCAGTTGTACTACATAGTACCTAATTTGTCTTATAAATTGTATAAATTGTCTGTCTTATAAATTGTATAAATTGTCTGAGCTAGCGGCAGGGGTGTTAAAAATGGTACCAGAGTCGACTTTCGACACTTGTCTGAGCTAGCGGCAGGGGTGTTAAAAATGGTACCAGAGTCGACTTTCGACACTTGTCTGAGCTAGCGGCAGGGGTGTTAAAAATGGTACCAGAGTCGACTTTCGACACCGAGTGTGGGACATGTCTTATAGTCGAGCGGTGGGTTGACTGCGTCGGCAGTGGTTCCCCGAGACTATAGACCCAGTTGGCTGACTGTGGTTTCTTGTTATAATTAGGTGCGTTTGGCCTAGCTTTTTTTGGGCTTTAAAGCTACTTCAGAAGGAGAAGCCAGAAAGTAGAGCTTTGAAATTAAAAGCTGAAGCTGTTTGGATAGTCAGCTTTTTTTTAACTTTAAAGCTACTTTTAAGCTAGAAGTTGTTTGGAACGCATGTTTCATTTCTTGAAGTACTGATGAAAACCACCTGACCGAGCTTTAGCAAGCACTTTGAATTCGGATAAAACATTTCAACAATCATTCGAAACCTAACAAACTCTGAAATCATAATAAGAAGCACATAAAAGAGTTCATTATACATACATATCTCTCACAAGTTGTTGTTCATACCATACGCATTTAATCCAACATGAATAAGCAAAATCAAAGCAAACCAGTACTGCAACAACAAACACTCACCTTTTCTTTTGGGGTGCATTTTCAGGCTCCAATCTGTTCCTGAACAAACCCCTTGGCAGTCTCCAAATCCTTGTCCAGAAAAATATCCCAATCCCCATCCCACCGAATAAAGAACTCAGTGTCAACAAAATACTTCACCCTATGCACCTCCCACCGCCGGCGTGAACAAGAAATCTCCTTCCCCCAGCTCAAAACTCTCCTTCCTATCCAAGTTCCACACCTTCTTCCTCCCCTTCATCACCACCACATCATGCCCAAACGTATGATGATGCGCCGGCTCCACGCTCCCCACCTTAAACTTCACAAGCGGCGAAGATGGAGACGCCGATGCCGGTGCCGCAGAAGAGGAGGCCGCAGGTGGTGGAGGGGTTGGGGGAGGTGCTGACTTTGCGAGCGACCTGGGAGGCGATGGAGTAGTACGAGGAGATGCTGAGGTCGACGAGGCGGATCATGGGGTGGTGGGAGGAGAGGTGGGAGGTGAGGGAGTCTTTGAGCGGGCAGCCGAAGGCGTCGGCGCCGGTGTAGATTGTTAGTTGAGGGGATTTGTCGTCGTTTCCGGCGGTGGGGGTCGACATGACTCACTCGCGTTGTCTGTGGAAGCTCGGGGATTGGATCTTAGGGTTTGAGTTTGATACATGAAGGGATAAAAAAAGAGAACGGGTAAAAAAAAAGAGAAAAGGAGAAGCCAGAAGTAGATCTGGAGGGCTTCTTTCGGAGCTCCTTTTTTTTATAAAAAATAAGCTACTTCTACTTTTTTGGGGCTTTTCAAAATATATGTTTGGCCCAGCTTCTCCTTCTAAAGGAGAAGATAAGCTAATTTTAAGCTGAGCCAAACGCTACCTTAGTCTGGCGAGACTATATACCTAGTCGTCGGACTGTGGTTGCCCAGAGAGGGCGGATAGAAGAGCATTCTGAAGGGGGGTGTCTGTAACACCCCGTGTTAAAAAAATAAAAATAAAAATAAAAATAATATATATATATAGTAGTATATATAAGATATAAAAAAAGGTGAAGGCAGAGCATGAAAATATAATGGAAATGAAGTGGGGGGCCCACGGTAAAAGAGTATACAGCTGTTTGTTCCTTGAGGTGATGATGTCACCTGGTGCATGTGGGGGCCCACCTGCATTGATTTCGGAAATGGAAAGACTGGGAGGGAAGTTGAGAACTTTATCCCATATCGGTATTTTGAAGAATAAAATATTATATAAATAGAATATTGGCTAAGGATCAAGAGTCACCTAATCGGTTAACCAACTTTTGAGAGGCAGCCTGTGGTGGGCAGTTGTACTACATAGTATCTAATTTATCTTATAAATTGTATAAATTGTCTGAGCTAGGGGCAGGGGTGTTACATAGAAACACTTGCGCAAGTCTTTTCGTTCCCATAAAGCTTGTAGAGGTTGTGCTCAACACCACTCCTTCCCTTCATCACCTTACGACGACCTTCCCAAACTGATAGAACTTCCCGAATCAAGATACCAGCCAGAATAAACATCTATAAAATTCAGAATAAACATCTATAGAATTTGAAATAAGATTATTGTCTAAGCTATCACCTGATTCAACGGCACTGGATTTGGCGTCCCTCTGACCCAACTATTTATAACAATTCTTCTTGTAATACCCAACTCCTCTGCAATGATGACAATGAATCTTACCCTTACGTGCAATTTTCCTTTCATTCAAAGTATCATTCACCTCCGAGCAACTCATAGAAGTAGACGCTGATTTCTGACTCTCCTTCCTAAGTGCATCCTTCTCCAACCCCTCGGTCATACCTACTACCGAAAACTTCTCATTGGTAGATTTTCAGTCTAGCATGGTTATCAAGTTGGATGAATTTCGTGGTGAATATATCAAGTTGGAAGCTTTTAGATCATCTGCGTTGATCTTCCTTGGTTCAGATAACTCCGTATTGAACCCTACTGAATGATCTAGAAGACCGGTATTTTTCTTCATTGAGTAACCCAACAACATTCTTTTCTAGTACATCCGACCATGTAACGACGATTTCAAGTAGTCAGTCTGAGTCTTGTCGACAGACTCGCCACGCTTCGCTCCTCTATGAGGTTGCACCTGACTTCGTTCGTCAATGACATTCAGATTAAACCAAGATCTCTTGAACATACCTCCTCCCAATTCTACTGCTTCATGCTATTTGGTCTACCTTTATCTCCTTTTATGGCTAACTTCAAACCATTTAGAACCAATGTATCATATATATTCATCTTTCAGAGGTTAAAGTTAATCTTACCGTCGAGCTGCTTGATTTTTGTGATCAGATCTGCCTCTTCTCCAAGGAACTCGAACATACAAGCGAACATGGAGCTCTGATACCAATTATTAGGGAATTTGATTCCCTCTTTTACTAGGATCTTGTTGAGTTAAGCGATACTGTCAACACAAACCACCAAGAAAATAGAAGATCACACCTGGGGCTTTCGCCTTAATCTAGGGGAGAATAAAACGAGATGTTATTCAACTGAAGAAGATCAAGAATATTACAATTCTCACCATGATCCTTTCTCAAGCCTCACCAGAAAATACTAGTTGTTTACAATTGGAGAACCCTTCAAACTCTCTTCAATGAAGTACGTACTCTCTCTCTCTCTCTCTCTCTCTCTCTCTCTCTCTCTCTCTCGGTTCTCAATGGAAACCAATTACAAAATTATATAGAGATTTAGAGAAACCCTAATTTGTTATCTTAATACAATAGTCATTAGATATTACTGAAGAGGTAATAACCCTATAATAAGAGTCGTACAATTTAACTTGAAGAGAAAGTTAGGGCTTCTAACGAATCACCTAGACCCGCAACCCAAATTTGAATCAGCCGTGCTCGGTCGACCGCACATAGTTGCGGTCGACTGCAATCACTCAGATTGACACCCGAGGGGGACAGTTGGCCGCACGGTTGACTGTCCACCTCTCTGTTGTTGCTGATACTAGCTGACTGCTTTCTTCTTGCTTCCACTCAGTCTCCGATCGTCTTGATTCCTCTATCGCTTCATCATCTTGGTATCTAATATAGTATGTAAGACATAAATCCAACAATATGCATGCTTTTAGCTGATAAAAATTAATATGCATGCTTGTTATTTTTAAAACTTTTTAAGTTTAATTATGCTATATTTTAAAGCTATGAAAAAAAAAGGTATCATGAAAATGGAGAGCTGAATGCATACAAGTCCATTAGAGCATCTACAGTGGTTTCTTATATTTGGCAAATTGCCATTTTATAGCAAATAGATCGCTGCAGTGGTTTTCTATTTTGCCATTTTTAGCAAACATGCTACATTCGTTTCTCATATATGAGAAACAGAATAGAGATTCTCAAATTTTGAAAGACGGTACAACATATACCGTCCGGTATATATTATACCGTCCCATTTATTATTATTATTATTTAAAAGTGGGTCGGACGGTATAACATATACCGTCTGGTATATGTTATACCGTCTGGCATATGTTATACCATCCCATTTTTATTTTATTTTTTTTAAAAAAAAATTTCCAATCCAACGGTCAGATTTTGTGTAAAAAAAAACAAAAAAGAAAACAAAAAAGGTGGGACGGTATAACATATACCGGCTCACCAATTTTGTAGTTATTATAGTTTAATAGGTTTAGTGGGTAGGTTAGGTGTAGTTAAATAGGTTTAGTTAGTTTTTAATTAGGTTTAGTTATTATTATATTATTTAATTTATTTAATTAATATAGTTTAATAGTTAATAAGTAATTAACTTTTTTTAATTTATTTTTAAACGATGAGACGGTATAACATATACCGTCGCTCGCTTATTTCAAATGAGACGGAAAATGTTCTACCGTCCCACGCAATATTTTCTAAAAAATGAGAAACATATAGCAAACGACTACTGCAGTAAACATCGCTATTTGCTATTACTGTAGCTGCCATTTTTTAACATATGAGAAACACGACTGTGGATGCTCTTAGTAACCAGAAACCAAGTCACATTGACCTATGTATTTGTTTTTCAATTTATCTTTTTATGAAAACCTGAATGTGCTATAAAAATTTCGAGATGGGTTAAGAATTAATTCTTTTCAGCAAGAACAGATTATGGAAGAATGTTACAACTTCATCTCCAAAAAAGTTAGGCAGTTTATTTTCTCTGTAATTTAAAATAATTGTACTCCCTAATTCAATTCAAGGTCATCTTAAAAACTCAAAATTCAAGGGCATCCTAAAACATATATTATCCACTTCATATATATTCGTTTTTTCACAAGTGACTACGGTACCAAACTTAATATATGTTGGAATTTTAGTGAATTATTTGGTAAACTCAATTTCATAAAATGTTCAGTTTGTTTTAAATAAAATAGTTTTTGGTGAAGCACGTGATCCGCACGTGTGAAAAATCTTTTCTTTATTTCTCGGCCATTCTATTCTTATGTTTCATTAGCAGATCTTTATTTACTTTATTGTTGGAGATTTATTTGTCACAATCTCTACTACTATAATGGGACAATCTCTACTACTATAATGGGAGAAGGCCTTAGTGTAATTTGTTCTTAATCCAACCCGTGTAACGCACGTGCTGGTAGATTTTTTGTTTTTTTTGGCCCTTTTCATTCCTCCAATTTTTCCTACGTGCAGAGCACGTGTATAATACTAGTATATTTGATGTGACTAAGTTTGAGGCACTAAATTGGTGGTTGGGGGCTGTTTGTTTGTTAGCATCTAAAATTGGTAATCTGGTTTAAGGAGCTAAAACAAAATTGGTAATTTTTTTAATTTGTTTTTTATTTAGCAAGCAATCAGCACCGTCACCTGTGACCCGGACCCGGAGTTGGACCGGAACCGACCCGATTCTAGACAGATAGAATTAGAGTCCGATGATTTTGGACCCGACCCTCGTTAATAGATTAATACCTTAAATTTTAGTATATTATAATAATACTAGATTTGCCCGTGGACACGTGCTTACGGCACGTCTTCGGAACGATACAGCATATGAAAAGCTTTGTAAACAGTAAAACAACAATTATGTAGCTCAAGTTTGAATAGTATGACAATAATTAGTTGTAAATAAAAGTCCATGTTTCCATTAGTATATGTTGAAAAATAATTATAAATGAGAGTATAAAATCCAACTTCTTAGAACTTTGAGGGTGGAAAATGATGATATTTAACTATTGAAGAGATATTTGCTATTTTCATTGTGACATGAACAATAAAAAAAACATTAAAAATCTGGAAATTTTCAAACCTGAAATCTGAAAATCTAAATTTCTGAGTATATATATATATATATATATATATATATATATATATATATATATATAGAGAGAGAGAGAGAGAGAGAGAGAGAGAGAGAGAGAGAGAGAGAGAGAGAGAGAGTTAAATAAATAAATGAATTGTTTTTTTTGGGATCGAGTTTTGGGGTTTGAAATTTTGCGGGAAAAATATTTTTTGTGAGGTTAGATTTGGGCCTTTGATTTTGGGGGGATTGAAGGAGAGCCACTTGATATCTTTCTTTCTGTTTTATTATATTTGCCAGTAGGCACGTGTCTACGGCACGTCTTCAGAACGATACAACATATGAAAATCCTTGTAAACAGTAAATCAAAAATTATGTAGCTCAAGTTTGAATAACATGAAAATAATTAGATGTAAATAAAAGTTCGTGTTTCCATAAGAGTGTGTGGTTGTAAATAAAAGTTTGTGTTTCCATAAGAGAGAGAGAGAGAGAGGGAGAGAGGGGGGGGGGGGGGGGGGAGTGTGTGTGTGTGTGTGTGTGTAGAGAAAGAGAGAGAGAGAGAGAGAAAGAGAAAGAGTTAAATAAATAAATGAGTTGTTTTGGGGGATTTCAATTTAGGAAACTTTTGGGAGGGAAAATGTGTTTTGTGAGATTAGATCTGGGCCTTTGATTTTGGGGTGAAGGAGAGCTACTTGATAGCTTTCTTTGTGTTTTATTATATAGACTAGATTTGCCCTTGGGCAGATTTTCCCTTGGGCACGTGCCCACAACACGTCTTTAGAACGATACAACATATGAAAAATCTTGTAAACAGTAAATCAACAATTATATAGCTCAAGTTTGAACAATATGACAATAATTAGTTGTAAATAAAAGTCCATGTTTTTGTTGATTTTTGATTTTGATGACTACAACACAATGTAAAGTTGTGCTATCACTTATATATTGCAGGGTGTATAAAGATCAATACCATGGTGTAATATACAAAGGCAAAGTTGATTCAATAAAGTTTTCAAAGAGAATTGATTAAGCCACAAAGAACTTAGTTAAAGTCACATTGATCAAGCAAGCTTTAAAATATAAAGACATTGGCTCAAGCTCTAGTCAAAGACTCAAGTTCAAGACAAGACTCAAGTGCTTCAAAGGTGTTGTTGTAGCTTTTTATTCTTTGAGTCTTAGAATGTTGTAATAGTCTTGTCACACACACTCACACATATCTTTTAATAATTGAGTGTTTTATAAACTTAAAAAGATCAAAACAAGCTTGAATAAGTTCAGCTGTTAAGTACCAGTCGACCGCTATTTGGCACCAGTCAACTGTCCTAGTACGAAACTGTCTGAACTCATTCAAACTCTGACCAGTTGACTCAATATGGCAACCCAGTTGACTGTTCAAGTCGTTTCGATAGTTTTCTAATTTCAAAAATTGTTTTTAAAATTCAAAACAATTTTTATCCGTTTTAATTCAGTTTTAGGAACTCTTCTTCAACGTTCCTATGATTCCTCTCTATAATTAGAGCATAGGAATTACCATGAAAAAGTTCCAAGCATTTGTTTCTTAAGTTTTCAAGCTTTTGGTTTTGAAAAGAACAAGCATTCTAAAAGCATTCATAATCTCTAAGTCTTGGTTCTCTGAAAATCAGTATAGTATAACATTGAATTCATTTTAGGCTGATTTCAAAAATTGACCTATTAGCCACTATACAAAATTACAAATCACAAATAAGGCTATAGGTTGTTGTAACTCTTTTGTTGTTGTTTTCACTCTCGGGTTGTGAGAGTGGTCCTCTCGATTGGAGAGTAAGGCTCTAGGTTGTAGAGTCGGAATTTCACTCTAGGTTGTAGAGTGGGTGTGCTCTCTCTAGTGGTGAGAGAGGTCTACGAGTTTGGCAAGCTTGTTGTCAAACGCCGTAGGGTATTCTTGTATTTGTTTCAAGAATAGTGGAAAATCTTAAGTGGGTTGCTTGGAAACTGGATGTAGATCGGGAGGACCGAACCAGGACATATCGCTGTGTACTCTGTGGTTGACTCTCTCTGTGATTGTATTTTCTTCACTTGCATTTCAATTTTTCTATGTTTTATTCGAAAACTTGTCTGCCAAGTCGACTAAGTCTCCTCTATAAGTCGACTGATTAGACTTATATAAAATACTCTTCGAATATTTGTCTAGTAAGTCGACTGAGTTTCCACTATAAGTCGACTGATCAGACTTGTATAAAATATTCTTCTTATCTGACGTCCCAGTCGACTGTATTCTCCTTTTAAGTCGACTGGACAGAACGAAAAATTAAATTTCTTAATTATTTTTTATACAACACTATTCACCCCCCCCCCTCCCTTCTAGTGTTATTTGCCTTGCCTACATGATCCAACAGTTTTCATTAGTATATGTTGAAAAATATATAATTATAAATTGGGGTATAAAAGTCCATGTTTCCATAAGTGTGTGTGTGTGTGTATGTATATATATATATATATATATATATATATATATATATATATATAGAGAGAGAGAGAGAGAGAGAGAGAGAGAGAGAGAGAGAGAGAGAGAGAGAGAGAGAGAGTTAAATAAATAAAGGAATTGTTTTGGGGGATTTGAATTTGAATTTTGGGGGAAAACTTTTGGGGGGAAAATGTGTTTTGTGAGTTTAGATCTGAGCCTTTGATTTTGGGGGGATTGAAGGAGAGCCACTTGATAGCTTTCTTTGTGTTTTATTAATAGATAGTTGTATATGTTTAAAATAAATATTTAAAAAATTGATAGAAAATAAAGTTTAATAAGTTTATATAACTTGATAAAGAGTGTATAATCTATTCTTTTACTCTCAATTTGCAACTCATTCTCTTTAATTTGGAAAATCAACTTACCTATATTCATTTACGTATTAATTAATTTTACTTTCACTTTAGCTATGTACCTAATTCATGTGGTACTCTAAAGAAAAAATTATGTTATAAATTTGAATATTAAAATCTTTTGTAAACTTTGGAAAATAAAATTATTGTCGTGAATTATTAGACCCGTTGGGTACCCCGAAACTGATCTTACCAGAACCAGACCCAAAAAATTGAATAGACCCAGACCTGTTGTCGTAGGGTAGGGTACATGTATCTCACTACCTGATCCGATGCCAGCGCTACAAGCAACATGAATTCACATGTTCAAATGATATTTTGTTAATTCTTTGTTTTTTTACCATGAAAATTAGGAGACGAGACAATGGAGTGTTCAAATGATATCTCTACTACTATAATGGGAGAAGGCCTTAGTCCTTAACCCAACCCGTGCAACGCACGTGTTGGTATTTTTTTTTTTGGCCCTTTTCATTCCCCCCCACCAAAAAAAAATCGCCCACGTGCAAATCACGTAATTTTTTTTCCTTTTCATCCCCCCTCAAAAAAAAATTTCCCACGTGCAAGGCACGTGTATAATACTAGTTTTGTTAATTCTTTGTTTTTTTACCATGAAAATTAGGAGACGAAACAATGGAGAGAGAGAGAGAGAGAGAGAGAGAGCAGTTCACCACATTTTATGGTGAATTGCTTTTCGGTATTTTTCTAATGAGTTGTGAATTTTAACAAATTACTCTTGAATAAAATATGAAAAATAATGGAATTGAGAATGTTAATGTGGCATGCTAGAAAAAGCAAATTTATGGACTTTCCTAAAAATGACTCCTTAGTTGCTTATGACTAAAACTTAGCAATGAGATTTTCTAGTGGGTCATTATGTGGATAGTTAGTTATGTTTAAAAGGTGTTAACCCTATATAAAAAAAAGCTAGTTAACGGTCATTTTTCTCCTCTCCAAAATTAGCTTTCCAACTCCTAGAATGCAATCTGAAACTCATTCTTTGTTTGGCTCTCATCATCTCATTATCCATATATTCTAAAAGTTAATTACAAGTCCAATATATATTTTTCTACACCATAATCTAGAGTATCATTTCTCTTACTTTATTAATTCAATATATCGGATTATATATTTTAATGAGCTGAGCATGCATTGAGCGAGATCTTCTCTCATCATGCCCATGTACGACGACGAATCGGGCATCGGGAGTTCTTAGACCACTAGGAAAGATGATTATCATAAGCTGCCTGGACGAAGGCGGTATGTCTCTTAAGAAAGAGAGTGCCTGCATTAATCCTAGGCTCGCTGAAATCTTTTCACTTTCTTATTATTTATATTATTTGTGTTATTAAGTTTTATGCATAGTTAGTGTTAGATATTATGTTAGATATTATGATAGATATTAGTTTAGTATCATATCGAATAATATATTGGCTTAGTTTTCCCTTCTCTCTTATATATATGAGACATATTGTACTTAATTTAATTCAATCAATAATAAACTTTTCCTTCATATCCCTAATTCTAACATGGTATTAGAGCATATACTCCTATAAGGCCTATACTAATCTTGTCCTCGTCGTCGAGGTGGAGTGGTTATCGCCTTCATCGGAATCACTCCACCTCTCTACATCCTCCTTCCCCTCCCAATCAAATCTCAAAACCATAATCTCCCCCACTAATCAAATCAGCCGCCAAACCCTAATCTTAATCCACAACAACACCATGAGAGGCTACACCGACAACGGCACGAAAACAACCTCTCCTTCAACAATCAAAAACCAACAACAGCATCAGCAACTCACCTCAACTCCGGCAACGTATGATAGATCAACAACCAACAACAACAGCGACAACTATCCTCATCTCCTGCAACAGCTAACCCCGATCGTCATCTCCGACCACAACGGCATCCTCCAAACCCATCCTCTAGCACCCTGTCGACCTCTACCATCTACACTGAAACCCATCCTTTGAGACCTAACTCCAAGCCACCACCGTCTTTCGAGACCCATCGTTTGACAGCTCAACTCCGCCGCCGCTACTATCCAGTCCCATATCCAAACCCGAATCCATCCCTCCTCATCAGATCCTGATATCAACATCCCCAAACCCTTAACCACGAACAACCTGAGAAGCACCTTCCTCATTGGCAACCTCCCGTCTTCCTCTTCATCAACATACCCCACCACCAAACTGCCGAACAACACCTTCTACAAACCCCGCCATCACCAACACCTTCTACTTCAATTCCCGATGACGCCATCAACACCCCTCCCCCCCCCCCCCTCAAAAAAAGAAATCCCTATCCGCTACTCTCACCTTCTATCTGAAACCCTAACCCTAATTAATCTCGAAACCCTAGCCGCCTTTCTCTCTATCTGCCTCCTCCACAACCATAGCTGCTGTCTTCTTTCAAATCTTTTTCAGATTCCTAATACCTGAAATCCACTCTCTTTAAACCCAAAACCCAATAACCCATAAATCCTACCCGAAAACCGACTACCCACATCCACAACCCTAACCCTTTTTCTGTTAAAAAAAATTTGAAAAAAAAATTTTCAAAAAAAAAATTCTTTCAGGTCGTTCAGCTTCTAAATTCTTCGTCAGCAAACTCACACTGAGTTTGAGAGAGGGAGATATCAACATCATCACAATTCCCGTCTCCCTCACCTTCCGTCGACGTCCACCATCTTCCGCATACAGTTCTCAGTTCAGGGACAATTCTCAAGTCAGAGGTGAGATCCCATCACAGTTTGGGATATGGAAATCCCGCCACACTTTGTGATATGAAGATCCCAACAGTGTGTCACCACTACTTCATTCCACTACTACTATTACGTCTCAAGTCAGGTGTGAGATTTCATCACAGTTCGGGATATGGAGATCCTAACAGTATGCCACCACTACTTTTTTCAACTACTACTACTACGTCTTAAGTCAGGGGTGAGATTCCATCACAGTTCCGGATATGGAGATCTCGCCACAGTTCAGGATATGAAGATCCCAATAGTGCGCCACCACCACTTCCTTCCACTACTACTACGTCTCAAGTCAGGAGTGAGATTCCATCACAGTTCGGGATATAGAGATCTCGCCACAGTTCGGAATATGAAGATCCCAACAGTGCGCCACCATAACTTCCTTCCACTACTAATGCTACTACGTCTCAAGTCAGGGGTGAGCTCCCATTACAGTTTGGGATATGGAGATCCCGCCACAGTTCGGGGGTGAGATACCAACATTACGTCACTATTACTTCCACTACTACTACTACTATTCTCAAGTCCGGGGTGAGATCCCAACACATGCGTCATCGAGCGCTTTCCCTGCGCCATCTACTTGAACGTTGTTCCTGCATCACAGTTTGTCGTCCCTGTCACATGAACATCGTCAATATTTCAAACTCATGTTGTTTGAACCAACTTGAGTTTGAGAGGAGATGTTGAATATTATGTTAGATATTATTAGAGATATTATTTTAGTCCCATATCGAATAATGTATTGGTTTAGTCTTATCTTCTCTCCTATATCTAAGAGACATAATGTACTCAGTTTAATTCAATCAATAATAAACTTTTCCTTCCTATTCCTAATTCTAACATAAAGAATATTCAAGTTTATTTATTCGGTTGCATATCAGTTTAATTCAATCAATAATGTACTCAGTTTAATTCCTAATTGTTTCCATATTTATTGATACTTATGAAAATCATTTTATGCCATTTTTATCTAACAATATCGATCTACTTCTGTAGGACTGCTTAGATGCGGAAAGAGTCACAGACTTCCATGGTTAAACTATCTGCATCCCGATGTGAAGCAAGCACCCTTCAAAGAGGATGAAGCAGACCTCATCATCAAGCTCCATCGCCTTCTTGGCGATAGGTACACACTAAAACTTCAAGTCAAGAACCCAACTCTACTAAATAACAATTATTAATTAGTATATCAATAATTATTATGAAACAATAACCACCACATATTGTTTTTAAAATTATTATATTTAGTGAGAACTTCCATGGTGGAATATTGTTCTTCTTGATATTTATGCTCACTGGGGAAAGCAAAAACTAATGTGCTGGTTTTTTCATGCATGCTTAAATGGTTACGATTTGAACGTTAAAAATATTTAGATCACATAGATATGCATGTCGATTAAGACAAGTTTAAGACTACTTGATTTCATTTCCATAAGATAAATTAATTTACCATATAGAACATAAGATATATAAGTGCGGATCATCCATGCAGTTGCATTATAAAATTCTCCGAAATTTTAATTTAAGAACAAGTCATAATCATTTTCCAGTATAATTTTGTACAATTTAAGTCAGCATATATGCATAATTCAGGTGATCACTAATTCCTGGGAAACTGTCTGTCAATCAAATTACATTTAATTAAAAGCAACATCTCATCAACATAGATCATTGGTGTTCTTAATTATATATATACTCTAATTTGTCCAAATCAGATTTAGGGTTCAGAAACTATTTTAGTGCGCACTGAGTCGGAAATTATAAGGAAAAAATAGAATTAATTAGTTATTAATGTTAATATCCTCCCCCTATGTATATATACATGTATATTTTTTATATAGTACCTAAGCTCATGTAAAAAATAAATATGAAAAGATGAAGTATTATCAGACTGTGTCATTTATGAGAACATAATGAAACAAACCCTATATAAATATAGGAAAAATATCATCCCTCAAACATTCAATAACAGTAGGAGTACAAATGGAATAAACGCACATACAACATACACAAGTAAACAATATTGAAAAATATATTGACCACCTATTGAACCACAATTAAACACCTACTATATGACCTTGAGCCTCCTCGACAATTGTCATGCCCATCGCTCATGTAAAAAATTACTTACCACATTAGTGCATGTAAGGTTTCTTCAACAAGTGCATGTATACTTTTTTTTTTTGAAGGTGCATGTAACAAATTAAACATAACAAAGTCCAAAGTGCAAACTGTAAAGAGAATAATTTCAAGAGACAAAAAAATAAAATAAAATAAAAATCCTAGTTGTATTCATCTCTTTCCCAACTTCAATAATCTTTTGAAAATTTAGGTGGTCATTGATAGCCGGGAGGCTTCCTGGACGAACTGACAACGAGATCAAGAACTACTGGAACTCTCACCTCAAGAAAAAAATAGCAAGTCTGGGTACAAATCCGCATAACTACTGGAACTCTCACCTCAAGAAAAAATTAGCAGGTCTGGGTACAAATCCGCATTCCCATCAGGTGAACCAAACCCGACTAGATAGAAAAGTTGGTGATCATGATAAAATGAGGCATGAGCAGAGCGATGGCGAAGTTTCTGATGCAACAAGCTTGTGCATGGATGATCATATGAAGGACAAGAGCGCAAGTGAGCAGCAGCTGCCTGACCTGAACCTTGATCTCACTCTCTCTTTGCCTTGTGATCGTGATCCTACCCTACTTCTCCTCCGATGATCAGTCAACTGCATTTAAAGGGAAGTTTGGAATACATAAGTATATATACATAATCATGAGTATCTCAAATTTGCTATTAGAAATTTATGTGTCCTGAAATATATGTAGCAATATTGTAGCTTGATTCGGAGTTTCAATATTGCGAGTTATGTATAGGGGTGGCATTAGGGGCAGGCTAGCCCGGCCCAGCCAAAACCGTGCTGAACCGGGGCCAACCCGTCGAAAAATTGAAGGACCGCGATCCGGTTCGATGAAAACAAAAAAAAACCCAAAATGGGCCCAGCCGAGCCCGGTCAGACCGGCCCGCAACCAGCCTGGCCCGGTCAGACCGGCAAGATTGGATGAAAGCGAAAGAGAGGACCTAAGATTTACGTGAAGCACACAATAACTCAACAAGTAGCGATGAATGAACATCTAGTACAATGAAGTTTGGATAATGTATTGTAAATAATTGAAAATTTTAGGGGGAATGAGATTCTATATTTAGGTTAAGTAGAAGTGCACGACAATAGTCCACCGCCTTATCTTCAATCTAAATAGATGTCATCTCGATCTCTAAATACAAATGTTACCCTCATATTGTAATTTAATAAAATTTGTATGAAATGTTACTAATCTATTTGATTATATATCAATCTTTGTAATTTATAAAAACAGTTTAATTTATGAATATCTATTTTATCTATATGTTCTTGACAATTTTGAACAATTTTTCTTCTCTTTTGTCTTTGGAACAAATGTTTAAAAACAGTTTAGTTTTGAACAAATGTTACCCTCAGCTTGAACGCCAAACTGATCCACTTTTTAAAAAAATTTCTAAACTGACCCACTCGATTTCTCAGATAGCGAGTGTAGTCAAAATCCACTCGCTATCTAAAAAAACGAGTGTTCGATTTAGGTTTTTTGGTTTCTTCCTTGGCCAAGACTTGCTGTCTCAAAAAGCGAGTTTGTTTTAACCAAACTCGCTTTTTGAGACAGCAAGTGTCGATTGAAGTTTTTCAAATTTCTCAACCCAGACTCGCTGTCTCAAACAACGAGCTTGTATTAACCAAACTCGCTGTTTGAGACAAGTGTCGATTTGGGATTTCTTAAACCCCATGCTCGAATTTTGCGAGTGAGAAGAGAGAGGCTTGAGAGTGTGAGGAGAGATGCTTGAGAGGGATGTGGAAGATTGAAACAAATTTTGATGGGTTAATCGAACCTAACGCTCAAATTTCGGGGCTAGGGTTTATGGGTTATCAAAGAGGGAGAGTTGAGAGAAAGAGATAGAGGGAGAGCTCCCTCAATGCTCGAAACAGCGAGGCTGAGGTTTAAGAAGTCCCCATTCGACACTCGCTGTCTCAAAAAGTGAGTTTGGTTAAAACAAGCTCGCTTTTTTAGACAGCGAGTCTTGGCCAAGGAATTAAGAAACAAAAAAAATCCAAAACCAACACTCGCTTTCTCATATAGTGAGTGGATTTTGACTACACTCGCTATCTGAAAAAACAAGTGGGTCAGTTTGAGAATTTTTTAAAAAGTGGGTTAGTTTGGAAAAAATTCTGTTATTGTTGATACACATCCCGACCGGATCCTCTGCCATACTTTTTGTTGCTGCTGATTTTGGTGTGGGAGCAAACAGATGAATTTAAGAATTCTTGGAGAAACCTTGCCACTGCTGCTGACCTGCAAAAAGTGCGATACACCGGGATGGATCCCGGTGACGCACCCTCCGATGCTCTTGTTAGTAATCAGGAAGATTATGAAAGAGCTTTATGTAGAAAAAGATTGATTACCTTGTTATGGTGGGGGGGGGGGGGGGGGATATTTATAGTCTCCTTAGGGACCCGTTCTGAAATAAGGATAAATCTCTACTTCCCGGTATTTTGGATAAGATGTAGAGTTTAAATCGTTTCATAGAGATAACTATGAATTTGAATTACTCTTTATCTATCTGGGTTGGTTTGTAATGGGTTGCTACCCATACCCAGTAGGACAGATCCGTTCATGGGTTATTGGGCTTTAAAGAAAGACCCAGTTTCCATTTCAGACCCGTTTGTAGGTGAAATTACCATTTTACCCTTGAGCGCTTTAAGATTCGATTTGAACGGTTCTGATTTAATCCTATTTTAGCCATATCACAAGCCCCCCACTCCTAGAGACTGAGTTTTACAGTCTTTGAGGAGTAGTTTGCCCGTTTTGAATGGCTTATAGAATTTTATCGGAGTTCTTGGGGGAGTTGGATCTTGCTCGAGGTGTAACAATGTTATTCTGAGCTTGTAAAATACCCAAAATTATTCTCAAAGTTTTCTGAATTTTTTTCCCCAGATTTTTCTGAATTGTTTCCAATTTTAATCCATTTTTTTGAATTTTTTTATTCAATTTCCGAATTTAAATAATTATTATCAAAAATTTTAATTAATTATTCTAATTTAATAATTATTATTTTCAGAATTTAAATTTATTTTCTAAATTTAATAATTATTTTTAGAATTTTTAATTATTTTTTTCTATTTTTAATTAATTTTTTAGATTTTTTTAAATAATTAATTCAGTTAAACAATTAATTAATTAAATAAATAAATACCTGATGACGTGGCACAATCCTGTACGTTGATCGTGATCAGACGAGCGCGCATCGGGAGCAGCAGTTTTTCCCTATAATTCGTTCGGAAACACGTCTGTTCGACACCGTCCGAACGAAACGTTCGCGACCCATCAGGCAGCGCCTCGTGGCCTGTCAACGTTGACCGCCACGTGGCCATGTTTTTTTTTGTTCGCCTTCTGCCTTTCTTCCTCTTTCGTCTTGGCCTCGTCTTCGACCTCCCTCGCGTTCCTCCTTCGTATGGCGCGTGAAGAAGTTGGCGACGGGAGATGAGGTCGAGCTCGGCGTGGAGGAGTTCAGCGAGGGGTTGGCGAGGACTGAGGGGCGCTCGACAGTGGAGACGAGAGGAGGGAGATCGAGCTCAAAGGCATTTTGCGATGGTGGAGGAGCACGTGAGCTTCGGCGAAGCTTCGTCGAGGAAGCTAGAAACGGAGGAGAGCCCGTCGAGGATTTGGATAAGTCGGCGATGGAGCTCGTCATCGTCGAAGAGTGATCGACGAGGTGTTGGGTTTGGAGCTTCGCTCGAGGGGGAGATCGAATGTGGGGTCGAGTTGGAGACGATGTGCTTTGACAGAGGTGGAGCTCAGAGATAATGGAGCTCGATAGTGGAGCTTGGAGGCGACGGTGTTCGCCGAGGAAGGGCTTGACGAAGCTTCGCGAGGAGGAACATGGTGAGGAAACGTTCGGCGATAGGTTTCTCGAACTCGGAGGTGGTGAAGTAGTTCGACAGTGGAGTTCCGGAGTGTGGCGAAGCTAGGGTGGTGGCGAGTTTTTCATTGGAGAACTCGAGCTCGAAGGAGCTTGGTGTTGAAGGAGTTCGCTCGACTCAGTGGAGGGGAGCTCGACGGAGCACCGTGACAGTGAAGGGGAGCTCGACGAGTCAGTGAAGGATTTGGAGCTCGACGAGAGTGGAAGAGAGGTCGAGCTTGGAGTTATGGAGAGCTCCAGATCGGTAATGGCGTTCAAGCTGGCCATGGTGGGAGGCGAGCATGGAGTTAGGTTCAGAACTGGAGCTCGACGGCATGAGGTCGACAGTGGAGAGGAGGAGAGGAGCTCGATGGTGGGCTCGACGGAGGCCGAGCTCTGCGGCTAGCGGTGGAGGTTGGCGAGCTCGTCGATGGAGGGGGAGCTCCTGTCGAGGTTTTGGCGGGAAATGCTGAAGGAGAAGAAGAGTAGGGGTAGCTCGGGTTTGGGTCCATAATGGGTCCGACCCGTTAACCCGTTAATTTCTTTAATCTCTATTTCATTTCTGTTTGGTTTTGGGCGAATCTAATTCGTCAACTTTGATCGATCGCGCATCGGGAGGGAGAGTTTTTTCTCTCATTTTGTAACTCCTGTTTTCATTCTTTCCCATTTGTTATTGATCCCAACTGTAATCTCCATTGTAATTCTATTTCATTTCTTTTTGTCTTATTTTGTGTTGAGTAATATTAATTCTAATGTTATCATAATTTATTTCTGATCTCAGTTGATTATTTTAAATCTACTCATTGTATTCCTAATTCAGATTTAATTTCATAAATTTTCCTTTTGTCCTATTGGGTGGTGAATTATCCTCCTATTTGATCCATGTTGTACCCAAAGCCCATATCCACCTCCTATTGGATCTTTTACCCAAAACCCACTAACCCAAAACCACCCCCAATTTCTCCCTAACAGTCAATTCCTAAGATCCCTCCTAATCACTCCCCACAATCTGTAACCCCCAAAATTTGAAAATTCAATCCCTATTATTAAGCCCCATAATCTCTCCCATTACTATTTTAATCAAATACGAACCTAATACCCCCCTAATGCACAGCCGCCATACCCAAAAGAGAAAACCCTAATAACCCACCACTGTGCAACCCCGACCCCTATTGAAACCTAACCCTTCGCACTGTTCATCCCCCTCAATTCTCCCTCTCTCTGGTTCCGCTTCAGCCAACGACCCATCAGCCAAACTCCTTCTTCGATCGCCTCCCCATTGCACCTCAGCCTCTCGCAACCACCGTAGCACCATCCCTTTCGTCTTCCTCTACACTTCCATCCCATCGTCACCACCATCTCATCCCCGTTGCTCGATTTTGACTTCACCGAAATCCATCAACCCAACCACTGCCCTAGCCATCTCCGATCACCTTTCCTCACCACCACTCATCAACCCATTGTCTCCACCGCTGTCTTCGCCTCACCGCAGACCCTCGTCGCCGTCCAAGCGCCGAGAACCCCCGTCGCCACTCTCCCCTATTTTCTGAGCGAGATCAGAACTCGCATTTCACTTGGTCACGGTCGACGCCCCTCGACCACAGTGCCGCCGCTCATCGTCTTCACCCTCACCGTTGCTGCTACCCCCAATCGCCACAGTTCGCCGTCACTCTCTCTCCCTCTCTCAGTCGCATTGAAGAAAGAGAAACGGGAGTGGTGTGTTTTTCTGTGTGGTGTTTGGAAGGGGGGATCCGTCTTGCTGTTTGGTGTTCGGTTGAAGAAGAAGGAGGCTGGTTGGTTGTATTCGTTGTTTGGTGTTCTGGCACTTGGAGATCCCTGAAACGCTGTTTGCTGTTCGGTGTTTGGGAGGGATCCTGCATTGATCTAGTTGTTGTGGTACTATTGATCTTGTGTGCTTTGCTGTTCGGTGTTGACACGTAGCTTGCACGTGTCTTAGGTTCTTATTATTATCGAATCTAATCATCAAAAAGGCAAGTCATTTCTTATCGAATATTTATTGTATCATTTTCGAGACTTTTATTGAATTCCGCAAGTAAATCCATGTTGAATATCGTATAATGTTATTGTAACTATCGTTGGGATACCACGGATTTACACGAGCGAATCCAAGTGGTAGTCTTGACTTTGTGCCGTCTTTTTGCCTCTAATGTATAGGGATCGTACATGCACCCATGTAGTTAGTTATTGAATATAAGAAAAGGAAATTATTGTTACATTTCATTTCATGACATTAAAGATAACTATTGTAGATTGTATATTAGGGTTGATTGTTCATGTGATTGATATTGATAAATTAGTTAATTGTAATTAGTAGGGTTATGGACATTATATACCATAATACCATGTTCATATAGAGGTAACTTGTTATGATTTATGATTGTTAACCTCTAACTCACCATTCATAACATCTTGATTATTTTTATGCATGAAAAATTATATTGAGACCCTGAATTTACTGCCAACCTGAACATTGTCGTGCTGTTTCAACCTAGTTCAGGGAGAAGCTGAGTGGGTGCTCGAGGTCACTGCCGAGCGCCGAGCTTGTAGGGTCGGCTCGAAGAGCTTCGAGTGAGGCAACTTCAGGGAGAAGCTGAGTGGGTGTTCGAGGTCACTGTCGAGCTCTGAGCTCGTAGGGCCTGCTCGGAGAGCTTCGGGTAAGGCAACTTCAGGGAGAAGCTGAGTGGGTGCTCGTGGTCACTGCCGAGCTTCGAGCCTCAAAGGGTATCTTTGTTGGGAAAATCTAGATGGGTGCTCGTTGTACTTACCGAGCGTCGAGCCCCCGACTTGGCTTTTGAAAGGCAGCTTTGTTAAAAAAAGCTAGGTGGGTGCTCACCGTACTTGCCGAGCGTCGAGCCCCCAGACTTGGCCTTTGATAGGCAGTTATGTTGGAAAAAGCTATGTGGGTGCTCGTCGTACTTGCCGAGCGTCGAACCCCTAGACTTGGCCTTTGATAGGCATCTTCGTTAGAAAAATCTAGGTGGGTGCTCACCATACTTGCCGAGCGTCGAGCCCCCAGACTTGGCCCTTGATAGGCAACTTTGTTGGAAAAAGCTAGATGGATGCTCGCCGTACTTGCCGAGCGTCGAGCCTCCAGACTTGGCCTTTGATAGGAAACTTTGTTGGAAAAAGCTAGGTGGGTGCTTGCCGTACATGCCGAGCGTCGAGCCCCCAGACTTGGCCTTTGATAGGCAGCTTTGTTGGAAAAATCTAGGTGGGTGCTCGCTTTACATGCCGAGCGTCGAGCCCCCAGACTTGGCCTTTGATAGGCAGATTTGTTAAAAAAAAAGCTAGGTGGGTGCTCGTCATACTTGCCGAGCGTCGAGGCCCGAGACTTGGCTTTTGATAGGCAGCTTTGTTGGAAAAAGCTAGGTGGGTGCTCGCCGTACTTGCTAAGCATCGAGCCCCAAGACTTGGCCTTTGATAAGCAGCTTTGTTGGAAAAACCTAGGTGGGTGCTCGCCGTACTTGCCGAGCGTCGAGCCCCCAGACTTGGCCTTTGATAGGAAGCTTTGTTGGAAAAACCTAGGTGGTTGCTCGCCGCACTTGCCGAGCGTCGAGCCCCCATACTTGGCCTTTGATAGGTAGCTTTGTTGGAAAAAGCTAGGTGGGTGCTCGACGTACTTGCCGAGCGTCGAGCCCCAAGACTTGGCCTTTGATAGGCAGCTTTGTTAGAAAAATCTAGGTGGGTGCTCGCCGTACTTGCCGAGCATCGAGCCCCTGGACTTGGCCTTTGATAGGCAGCTTTGTTAGAAAAATCTATGTGGCTGCTCGCCCGTACTTGCCGAGGGTCGAGCCCCCAGACTTGGCCTTTGATAGGCAGCTTTGTTGGAAAAAGCTAGGTGGGTTCTTGCCGTACTTGCCGAGCGTCGAGCCCCCAGACTTGGCCTTTGATAGGCAGCTTTGTTGGAAAAAGCTAGGTGGGTGCTTGTCGTACTTGCCGAGCATCGAGCCCCCAGACTTGGCCTTTGATAGGCAGCTTTGTTGGAAAAAGCTAGTTGGGTGCTCGTCTTACATGCCGAGCGTCGAGTGTGAGGTCCATGGGAATTCGGACGGTTCGTGGTCCAATAGGGTGGTGACACGTGGATCTGATGATGTTAGGGTTTTCGTAGATTATGAGGAGTCGTCTCTCAAGCTATATATCCTCCACCCCCCTTCACTTCTTGCATTTTGCTTTCTCCTCTCAATTTCCCAAATCTTCCTCCGTCACAGTTCAGGCACAGGTGGCAAATTGTCTGATATCCTTCACCGTTCCTCAAATCAGGTTAGTCAATTTTATTTTTCCGTATGTCGCGGGCTCAGTTTGGTTCGTCCGCCACTACGTCGGGTCAGGACGAGGGTCCTTGTACCTCCAATTCTACGTCATAGGAGTCAGAGACAAAGTTCTATGATGTTGCGCCTATACGTAGTAGGAGGCCCTTTGTGGTAGAGTCGAGTGACTCGGAACCCGATAAACCCTTGGTCGAAGGCGAGTCTATGGTCGAGGTGGTCAAGGTGGTCGGAGAACAGATCGTAGTGGCCGAGGAAGAGGTGGAAGAAGAGGTCGGAGTAAATGAGGAAGAGCCTTCCGAGGAGGGTGAACATGGCAGGGAAAAGAACTCGTCCGAGGATGACGAATTGGGTCCTTTGGCTACGTCGTCCCCCCCGAAAGGTCCATGAGTCCGACGTAAGAAGAAGAAGTGGGTTTATCCGGACAGCCCGAACGGGGAGGCCCCTTCGCTTAACCTTGAGGTCCTGTCTGAGGTCCAACCATGCTCTATCCAAATGTATCTGGACAATGTCAATGAGATGCTCCGGTACAGGGGAGGAGTTGACGAGGAAGTGGAGGCTATCTCGTTCGGTAGGCAAAAAATTGCCATGGATAGGATGCCGACCGTCCTTACAGCGAACAACCTCCCTCCGTCATCCGAGCGAGTTACTTCATCGGTGAGGATTATGAGCTGCCCCACTTCTGCATGATCCCAGCTGATGCCTTATGCTCCAGTTTGCGGCTGCCGCTCCACCCCTTCATTAAGGAAGTTTTGAACTGGGCATCTCTTAGCCCCATGCAGTATGGGCCCGATTTCTGGAAGCAGATTGTGTGCTTCCTATTGCTCTGCAATGATAGGGGGATCCGCCTAAAACTGAAGTAATTTCAAGCGATCCTCGGCCTCAGCTCGTCTGGCAAATATGAGGGGATCTACAATATTACGCCGAGACGAAAGAGAAAGGTCGTGCACGGGCACCCGGACTCTAACAAATGGTGGAAGGAGAAGTACATCATCGTTCGAAATCTGACCCCATGGGTAATACCCATGGCTTGGAAGTTCTACAAGCCCAATCTGAAGGGTCCTCGTAAGTTGGAATGACAGCCGAGGAGTGGGTGGACGTTGAGAAGATATGTTCGGGCAACAACATCGGTTGGCCTAACGTGACAGAGAGGCACTTGGCTCGAATCGGATTGAGCCCCACTCCTATCAGTATGTTTTTTTATCTAGTTTCCTTTCAATTATTTTCGCTCGTCTTACGCGATTTTCTTTTCTGTAGACATGGATGATGATGCGATTGCAGCGAAGAGGGATTTGCTGAAGAAACAGGCGGCCGAGAAGGCCGACCGACCCTGTCACAAGAAACATGGGAGAACCCCTACCGAGGGCGGTACGGAGGCGACCCCTCTCCCGGCACCAAAGAAACACAAGAGCTCGAAGTCGGGCCCCAGCACCAGAAGCCAGAAGGTTGCTGCAGTTGTGAAGGCTGGACTCCCCCCGCTAGCTCCGACGGCCGACCAGATCGTTGGCGAGGAAGGACTGCAGACCTGGGCACTGGACTGGGCTGTTAAGATCGGGGATACTATCTCAGATGGGCCGGTGGCCATTGAGATAGTTGAGAAGATCGCTCTGCCCCGAGACCAAAAGGCTCGGGAGTGTGACACTGTCGAGTCCTCGTACATGAAGTGGGCCCTAGCCAGCTTGCAGGTAACGTGGTAGCTAGTTGTATTCACACCTTTGGCTTATTTTCTAAGTTCGTCTTCCTCGGTTATAGGCCTGCGTGGGTGGTGCCCAGCTGATGAAGCTGCATACGAAGGAGGTGGTGAACGAGAGGAGGAATACCCAATGTTGGAAGCGGGAAGCGAAAGACCTCAAGCTGGAGAAGACGGACCTCGAGGGCCAGATGCAGGCTCTTCGAGTAGAATTGGCGAACCAGGAGGACGCCTATTTGAGGAAGATGGACGACCTTAGGAAGGAGACCGATGCGCGCATGGAGGAGATAACGACGGTTGGGATGGACAAAGTGATCGAGGCCCAGGATGTGGTCTATGCCAGGGCGATCCGGCATGTCAAGCACATTCATCCGGAGCTGGACCTGAGCAACTTTCACTAGGACCTGGTCGTGCTTGAGCTCCCGCTGACCCCCGGGGGTGGAGATGACGCCGCGGACCACGAGCCCTACCCCGAGAAGCAAACCGAGGAAGAGGTGGGCCAGAAGTAGTCATCATTGTTTTTTCCTTTTTTTTAGTAATAGCCGAAAGCGGACTGGCCACTGCACCTTTTGTAAAATTACATTTTTGAGCAATGAAAAGCATTTTTGGCCGAACCTCTTGACTTGATGAATTCCTGGCTTGATTTTTTTTATTTATCCAAGCATTTTTGCTCGGAGTGGTATTTCTCTGTCCTTTGGCAGATGACAGTGACCCCGGCAGCAGACCTATGTGCTCTGAGGTGAACCAATTGAAAGGTAGGATCTCGGCGATGGAGTTTGCTTTGGCTCGATACCGAAAGGAGACTCACGATCGTGAGGCCGCCGTTAAGTACTTTATGGACAAGTCCAAGGGGCTCAGCGTAGAGCTGACGCGGTTCAAGAAATTGTTATCCGATCGTGATCTAGACCCCACTGGAGCTCCATTTTCGATGGCTAGTACCTCTGCCCAGCGGCCTTCGTCTGAATCCTTCCTTTGCAAGGTTATATTAGGGAAGGAATTAGAGGTGCAGCGATACAAGATAATGCTCGGGATGTCTGGGTCGCGGTCCATTTCGTTCCCTTGCCTCCGTACTCCTGATGGTGCCTCCCCGCCGACCCCGATGATCGGTCCGGTGAGGCCTTGTGAGGCGTAGAGCTCCGTCGCCAGTGTGTCCACCTTGGCGAGACTGGGAGACCCGACGAAGGAGCAGACCGGTCCGCCGGACTAGAGCTTGTCTGCTTTGACCCTGTGGTTCCGATGCGGGAGCCTTAGAATAGGTTTTACCAATGTATTCTCGTTTCTTTTTGTCACGATGCAACTTCCTTTGATGAAATAATATGAGAAGACAATTGTCTTGTCTTGTCTCTTTTTCTGCCTTGCGATTAATATAGTACTTGCTCGATATACATGCCGAGCATCGGGGGTTCAAGCTTGTGGGAAATCTATTGCCTTGCTCGCGATACATGCCGAGCGTCGGGCGTCCAAGCTTGTGAGAAATTTGGTGCCTTTCTCGCAATACATGCCAAGCGTCGGGCGCCCAAGCTTGTGAGAAAGCTGGTGCCTTGCTGTGATACATGCCGGCGTCGGGCATCCAAGCTTGTGAGAAAACTAGTGCCTTGCTCGCGATACATGTCGAGCGCCGGGTGTCCAAGCTTGTGAGAAAGCTGGTACTTTGCTCGCGATACATGCCGAGCGTCAGGCATCCAAGCTTGTGAGAAAGCTGGTGCCTTGCTCACGATACATGCCGAGCATCGGGCGTCCAAGCTTGTGAGAAAGCTGGTGCTT
The DNA here is from genome assembly GCA_017893485.1 of Hemerocallis citrina. Lineage (NCBI taxonomy): Eukaryota > Viridiplantae > Streptophyta > Magnoliopsida > Asparagales > Asphodelaceae > Hemerocallis > Hemerocallis citrina. The sequence continues at coordinate 397,855,139 of CM030359.1, forward strand.
TGCTCGCGATACATGCCGAGCATCGGGCATCCAAGCTTATGGGAAAGCTGGTGCCTTGCACGTGATACATGCCGAGCGTCGGGCGTCCAAGCTTGTGAGGAAGTTGGGGCCTACGAGTTATTTTGGTCTTACAAAAGGCCTCCAAAATATATGTCCGGATATTTTCAGTTATTCCAGAATTTCTTAAAGATGATGAAGAACTACCCGCTGAGCATATTATAAACATAGGGATGACTACACAAATCCTGTTTGGAGCAACCAATATTATACCATATAAAAATGAAGAATTTGAAAAATTGATCACAGAAAGAAGAGCTATGAAATTTAGAACAATGTATTATGAACTAAAGGACATACAAAATAAAGGCAGTAACATATGGATCTATGATAGCCCTGATCCACAAAAATTAATGATTTACAACATAGCAAAGATTAAACAACCACAGTCGAAGAAAGTAGTCTTTGACAGCTGGTACCAAATTCTACATAAAGGAGCCATTACAATGACAGAAGAGACAGTCATCCACTACTGTCGATTGATGAGAATGGAACCACAACATAAATGCAGACAATGCGGAAAAGAACAAGATAAGGCTGACAAAGAGCTATTTTTGATATGAAGCAGGTGAAGATTTTGGCAAAAAAAAAGAATCTTTAATGTAAGTAGTGACGTAATAGGCTCAATTATTCATCTATGATGTAAGCAGTGATGTAATGAGAACAATAATTGTAACTGAAGTAAAGCCATCTTTTCTTCTATAAAAGGAAAGGTTGAGTAAGGGAGAGAAAGCAGACATCTAGAAGAGAGAAATTCCATATAAGTTTGTAAGGAAAGTTTGGTCTGTAAGTAGATTGAG